>CM029634.1:2710630-3978338 GCA_017311315.1 Dendrocalamus latiflorus | reverse complement strand
GACTGCATCACTTCACTAGGTATAGTTGTTTTTGGTTCATAATGGTGGTCTAGGAGAACCCGAAACTGTTCCTATAACGCACTGGGAGCTTATAGACAGAAACGAATCAGTTTAGATAGTCCCTCATGGCTCCGATGGAAACTAGATCAACGTGCCTCGCAGTTCTCCCTTTAACACCAACGATAGATAGGAATCGAACTGTCTTACGACGTTCTAAACTCAACTCACTACCACTTCCATCGACGAACAACTGAACCCTTGGGACCTTCTTCAACCCCAGGATGAAAGAAAAGGAACCGAACTCATTTTCTTGCATATGAATTATCCATCTACTCGAGCAGTAGCTAACTAGGTGTCCGCGCGCATTGCTTCCTATGTTCCTACCCAATAACCCAAGCCGATATTGCATTATTGAAGCCGGCGGCGCGCGCACACACGGTCACTGATAATATATTATTGCCCCCTAATCTGGCATTGAGATCCCCAATTAACTCAACCCCACGATTAAAAAAGAGGTCAAAAGGGATCAATTCAATAGAATACGCGGTGCAACCATCGTAGGGTGCAGGGAAATAATGCTAGTTTATACAGATCCAACCTGCTTTGCATGGATATTTTACAGCAAAGGCCTTGGAGAAAGCTGCCTGCCTGCCCTTGAATCAAGGGACATTGGCGAGCCATACACCCACAAGCCCCACATGGCTCCCAGGTGGAGAGATATATCCGGTATCCATTATTCACCTAAACAATCTAGAGCTCTTCACAAGCGGATATGTAGGCAGGCTCATTTGTGCTTTTGATTCTGGTTTCTATCTTTTAAATTTCGTTATTTTTTAGTTTTTGGTTTTTTATACTTTTTTATCTTTTCTTTTTTTACTTATTCCCTTGTACCCATGATTATATAACTTTTTATTTATTTTTAAATTTAATTATACTGAAAAAGCTACCAGCAGTTACAATATATTTTCAGTCGCTATAGTGTAAAAACCTATAAACCTAAGCTTTTAAGCCCAAATGAGCACCTCCTATACACCTCAATGTGATACTCCTATAGCATGTGGTACCAGTGCTACCTGAGTTTGTTAGGCCACTCAGTTTGGCTGAAATAAGTTGGTTTATGACTTATTTTGCATTGTAACTGATGATGGCTTATTTGATATAATTAAATTTAAAAATAGAAAAAAAACATGTTAGCCCATCACGAACAATACAAAATGAATACGGGAAAAAAAAACAAAATCGAGGAATAGTGAACTAGAAATCAGAAGCTCAAATTAAAACAAGCGGAGTAAAATGTAAGTTAGAGTACTTCAACGTTTCCATAGGTTTGAGCATATTTTTAGAGATACTACTGCTAATGTGCTCTTTTGGTTATGTCAAAAGGAAGGGGGTGATGGGTTATCGAGGCACAAATTATGTGTAAAGGAATCGATAGTTGAGATGGGAGTTGGAATAAGCCATGGTGCTTTGTGTGCAGCACCACCTGGCTAAGAGGAATTGGTACACGGGAAAATTGCTCTTATGCCACAGACTTAAGCGTCATCCTCTCATTTGCCACAAACTAAAGTGGCTTTGTTATTATGCCACAAACTTGAGTGCTTTGTGCTTTGTTTTGCTATTTTCTTCATTTAATGTCTCGAACTGACCCTTTTGCCCTCAACGTTGGCCTGTTGGCCAGCTTTGTTCGTCGCCTCGCCGTGCGTGCGCGCGGCGCCGGCCTCCACGCAGGCGTCGAGGAGCTCCCCGTAGCCGACCACCTCGTCCCGCCCGTACCTGAGCCGCCGCTTGAGCGCCCGACCCCCACAAGCCGCACCAGGCGCCGCGCCTCCGCCGCCGTGACCTCCACCTCCTCCTCGGCCGGCCGGGCCGGCGGCGGCGAGAAGAGGCAGGAGACCGGCGGCGAGATGGAGGAGGCGCCGTGCCCAGGCAGGAGAGTGCACGCCGCGGTGGCGGCTGCCGGAGACGGAGACCGCGAGCGATGGAGGAGGCTCCACCGCGGCACCTCCGGCGGCAGAGGAGGATGTGGAGGTCACAGCGGCGGAGGCGCGGCGCCTGGTGCGGCTTGTGGGGGTCGGGCGCTCAAGCGGCGGCTGAGGTACGGGCGGGACGAGGTGGTCGGCTACGGGGAGCTCCTCGACGCCTGCGTGGAGGCCGGCGCCGCGCGCGCACGGCGAGGCGACGAACAGAGCTGGCCAACAGGCCAACGTTGAGGGCAAAAGGGTCAGTTCGAGACATTAAATGAAGAAAATGGCAAAACAAAGCACAAAGCACTCAAGTTTGTGGCATAATAACAAAGCCACTCAAGTTTGTGGCAAATGAGAGGATGGCGCTTAAGTCTGTGGCATGAGAGCAATTTTCCCTTGGTACACAGGCAAGTGTCCATAAAAGGCTTCGACATTTGACAAGTGTGCCCCCGCACACCCTAAATTCCTCCTCTCCTACGTCGAAAGGTGGTGAGTCTATTGTGTCTTATAGCTCATGGCCTGTTTTTTGCGGCGAGTCCACTGTGTCTTAGCTCATGGCCTGTGTGTGTGTTTTTTTTTGCAGTTTTTAAAGTGATTTTTAGTTTTTGTTACAATATCTAATTTTTAAATGAAACATTTTCTCAAGACGATGTCTACAAATTAATTGTAGTATACGTTAAAAGTCCAACATCTGTATAAGCCAAAATTACAAGCGAGTATTTTTCTCTCTGTAATCTCTATTGCGAACAATCCAAAGCTTCAAAATTTTCAACCAAAAATCATAAATTATAGCCATAAGGTAAAAAATAGATATGTCTCAGCTCCGTATAAAATAACTAACCCTAGATGGCCCTCATTATTGGTGCCTGGTGGTGGTGGTTGGGTGGGTTGGGCTGAGTCCCTGAAACCTGCCGACTCTCTTGAGCTAGCTCAAGGCTTCAACACGATGCATGCAAGTGCAGCCAACACGCAGCACAACTCCAGAGAATCTAATGCCTGCCAATCATGGCCTCATGGAGGCCTTGCTCAACTGTTTTTCTGTTTATGACTTTTTTACTGTAGCTAACTTATTTTATATTGTATATATGGTATTTTTTAGCATAATTAAATTTAAAAAGTTAAAAAAGAAAAAAGCAAGTTATCCTATCACGGACAATGCAAAGGAACACAGGAAAAAAACAAAAAAGCTAAAAAGCTAAAAAAAGATGAAATTAATGAATAGTGAACTAGAAACCAGAACGCAAAGCCGAAACGAGTGAGAGCTTAATCTATCTATTCACATGTTAGAAGAACAACTGGACATGCTGTCGGACCCCAAGTTTACTACCTGGAATCCTCTGTGATAACACTGCATTATTCCCTGGATCAGTAGATAATGCTCACAGATACGATGCTGCATCATTTCATACACGACAAAACCATACATTACAATATCAGAGTTTAAATAGACCACGTCGGGCCAAGGTTACAATAGGGCCGTCAGGCCAAATGTCTTACAATACATAAAAGCGGAAGTGGAAGCGTACATAGCGTAGGGGCACAACTCACCACAGGCAAGCGACTGGGATAACCTGAGTACCAATGCTATTAATCAGGGACCTGACTAATAACGAAGGCACCCGCCAAAACTAGCCTGGTCAACTTTACTGAGGTGAGAGGCAAGACTACCGAGGCCTATTCTAATAACCACCATCTTCATTTCCTTCGGCATCCTGATCCTCATGATAAGCGTAGTGCTCTTGATTCACATCTTCTGAAAGGGGGGTTAAGAGCGAGTTTGAGCACAAACAACCGTGCTCCGCGAGCCAACACACAGAATGCATATAATTATAGATGCAAGGCTATTCAAGGAAGGCTCGGGTTCTTTTATTTGCATAAAGCGACATTTGGAAATACCATAACTTAAAATCTCTATGACTTAGCATTTTTCAAGAACTTATGATTTAAATATTGAAAGTGTACAATAAACGGAGTAGTTTCCAATTCCAAATTTTATGGTTACATCCACCATATTTTAGGGTTACATCCACCCTATGTTATGGTTACATCCACCATATTTTAGGGTTACATCCACCCTATGTTATGGTTACATCCACCATATTTTAGGGTTACATCCACCCTATGTTATGGTTACATCCACCAATGCTTAACTTTTGAATAGCAGGTTACTTCCACCTTAATACCAACACTGGAGTACATCCCTCCGGAACAAATTACCAAAGTCAGGTTACATCCACCTGACAGTTTTCTCCCTACCCACAATAGTTTTTAAACAGAACTAACTCGAGGAGGATTTCCATGTCTGCCCTTGACCGTGGGCACGGCTATTCGAATAGTTTGTGTAGTACTCTGCAGAGACTGTACATCTTTACCCACAAGAGATAATCGTCCCGATGGTTCTACATGATTCCTTTGACATGCAGATCGAGAAAATATCACGAGGCCTTTACAATACCTCACACTCTAGCATTTCACTCCTATAGGGTTACGTCCATAGGTTGTGCGGGATGTCCACCATAGGTTAGCGCAGTCGGACTCCACTCTCCACATACGCTATCCTAGGCGACGTCACCTACATCCGGTGTCCCATTCCAAGTGGGGCTTTCATTACCCACCTACACACGTTCTCCGTGAAATGAATAGAGAGTTCAGTAAATTATTTAGCCAAGCCTACAATATGCCAGCTTGTGGTTGTACTGTTATACACGGAGGGTCCACACAGGATTAAGTCCTTAGGTTGTTCGGGCAGTTCATTCCACAATCCCTTGTGTTACATCCACACCCACCGTTCTTTCCACCCGCCCAAACAGGTTTAGCAATTTTGAGGGTTTTGAGAAGCATAACACATTTTAACATAAATACTCAGCCACGTACATCCCATGACTGTCCCAAAACTAGTTTCCATGATTAAAGAATGACTATCAGGGCTACTAAGGCCCTGGATTCGACAAGACCAGCATGGCAGTATTATGACTTATAACTACCTTAGTTATAGTTTATGTCTAGGGCGACAATGGTCATGTGAGTTCAAAAGTTACTGGTGGGGTTTTATATCATTAGGTGGACATACGGTTATTAGCTACCTTAAGAGTGACATACTTTTGCATATAAAGTAACGCATGCAATTTTGATAATTTAAAGAAACATAATTTTGCATAAAATGTAGGATCAACATGATCAAAGTGTTGACTCGCCTGGATCGAAGGCTTGGGGGGTCTTGCGCTGCTTCAAGCGGAGGCTCGTTCGCGTCGTCGAACTCTACTCGGACGGGAGAAACCGGAAAAAGCAACACGAGAAAACGAGAGCCGAATAAGAACCAAATAAAATAAAACAACTCAAATGAGCTCAAAATTGAACCAAACCAGAACCATTAGACAGGTCTTGATTTTAGAAAAATTTAGAAGTTGGTTTCGTTTAATTCGGAGTTACGGTTAATAAGTTATACCATTTTAAATTTTCAAATCCTAGGAAATCCGAAAAAAGAAAAAGAGGAGGAAGTGCGTGTGCTGCTGACAAGTGGGCCATTAATGGCAGCATTAATGCTTTTTTTTATTTGGTCGGCTTGGAGCACTTTAAGTGATGTATTAGGGCAGCTCTTAATGAGTTAAATTGGTGCTTTGCTCCTTCTGCTCTGGTTCGTCCCGACCGCGAGGGAGGCGGGCTCGCCGGCGGCGGAGCGGGCAGGGAGGTGCAGCGGCGCGGCGACGTTGGCCAAGACGGGCTCCACAACCTCGTGCGCACCGCAGGGAGGCGGGCATCGGCCGGTGACGACCGGGCGGCGGCCGGAGCAGCTAAAGCGGCGGCTGGCGCATGGGATTTGGGCGCCGGCGGCTCGGGCTATGGGAATCCAATAGCTTGCTCGGAGAGCATCCTTGGGGGTTCTTGAGCTCACCTGGGGTGGTAGCCGAGGCCGGGATGGGGCAGAGTGGGCCGGCGGCGGAGGCGGGCTTGCCGTGGAGGAGGAGGATGGCGGCGGCTCACTGGAGTGGGCGGCGGGGTCCGGCGAGGTAAGGGGCGGGTTCCCGTGGTCCCGGTGATGCTTCCCGAGCAAGGAATTAGCCCGGGGCGTCGCGGTGCACCGGGGAGGTCCGAAGCCGGTGGTGGCGAGGATATGTGTCGCCGGCGGCCTGCGAGGAAAAGGAAGAGCAATCAGCTCGGGGAGAAGTGGGGTGGGGCAAAGATGAGCGCGGGGAAAGAGGCCCAGGGCCCTGGCGGCGACCGGAGGTGCTCGGTGGCGGGAATGGCCAGTGGCGCACCTACGGCAGAGAAAGTGGTGAGCGGGCGTTCGGACGAGCGTCGGCGGAGGTGTGTGGCGCGACTTATAGAGGCCGCGGTGAAGCAAGACGTTGAGGAGGAGGGGCAAGGTGGCATGGCGCCGTGCGCGCAGTGGCGTCTTCGCCTGCTCTGCCCTGTCCATCAGCTGCGGGGGAGCAGAAAACAAGGCTGCGACAAGGAAGCACGGCATGGCAGCGACGCGCTACGGCCGCACAGGTGGGGACTTGCAAGGGGCGTGCACGGCAGGGCTGCGCGGGAGGTGACGGAAAGCACTGCCACTGCTGGGCGCTGATGGCGAGGCGAGGCGCTGAAGACGAGAGCTGACACCGCATTCAATTGCCGACGAAGTTGGTAGCAAATGGCGACAAACTCAGAGGAAGTGCTGGAACCCTGAAGAAAGGAAGAACTCTGCCACCAGGTGGAAGAGAAGAATGGGGCTGGGATGGCATGGAGAAGGAAATGGATGGCTAGGATTGGCTGGGGAGAATTCCCTTTAATAATATATACATACGCATATATGTATACGGGTATATATACATATATACATGCATATATCTTTTCTTAACATTCTGAGCCTCCTAAATCCTTTAATCCATGAAGTATATTTCATATTTTAGATTTTATGAGATTAACTTGATTTTCTTCCCTGGAGAAGGAGCAAGGTTTTCATTTTAAAGTACTTTTGCATTTTCTATAATATACACATACATGCATATATATATATAATTGGAAGCAAAAAGAATAGCCAACTGAGAATAAAAGCTTTTAATTTTTATTAACATACATTTGAATTTTTCATTAGCACCAGGGCTTGAAAATGGGATGTTACAGATCCTACCCCCCTTAAAAAGGAATCTCGTCCTCGAGATTCGGGTAGAGCAGAAAGAAGGAGGTGGGGCAAGCTGGCTATCAACGGGTTCCAGGGTTTCGCTTGACACTTCACCTTTTCCTTGGAGCCACCTGAAGAGAGGATATCCATACAAAAGTGGGTCAACGCCACACCGCAGAAACCGTGTTCTTCTAGGTTTATTTCAGCTGGCTTCCCTTCATCGGTTGACATTTTCTGGGGCTTGCTGTTCTTCAACGCTGGTTGCTGCCTTCCTTTATGCTGGAGTGGATCTGAGTGAATACTTGTACAAGTGATAGGGACCCAAGCGAGTAGGAATTACTGGTTCCTGCTTCTTGCTTCTAGCCATGTCCTTGGCCATTGACAGTGTCTTGATTAGTGAGTTTACAGTGAGAGTGGGACTTGAGTCTTGATTGTCTTGACTGAGCTATTTGTCATGTCTCGCTTGTAGATCTGACGAGGTTTTCAGCAATAAGGTGAGGGGGGGAAAAATAGCACTAGATACGGGGTAGATCGCGGGGATGAGACACTCTAATCCACCCCAAAAAGAGCACACACAGAAAATTGGGGCGGCATACAAACCCCACAGAAAAACCAAGGTTTTGAAACAAGCTTTTCCTGTGACTGCGAAATACAGTGCCCGAGAGCAAGAAGGCAGTGCACAGGGCCAAATAAGATCTTTTGAAAAAGCAATGCCTAAGCACGACGACACACACAAGAGGGCACAGGGTTCTAAGCACTAGGCTTGCTGAAGCGAGACCACAAAACCTTCATGAGCATCCTTGATGTCTTCGAGCTTAAATTTTTTCTTTTGAAGTAAGGGAAAAGAAAGGGAAATCAATTTCCTTTTTGTAGACAGAAGTAGAGGAAGGAAAGCATCGAGAAATGTTTTGGCGGCGAAGCCCATGCTCCTCTTTATTATTTGGGAAATTTTTCTTTCTTTTTTTTTAAATGCCAGGGTTGAAAACATTTGAGTATCTCCAAAAATTTGCAAAGTAGGTACATTGCCAAGTTTTGGTTTTGAAAGTGAGTTCTTAGGAATTAAGTTTTTTTTTGGGTCCTCAAATACTGGGGTGAAGTTTGTAAAGAAACTTTGAAATCAAGGCTCTTTGCAACGAAGATACACTATATATATTTGATATAGAATTTTTATAGCAAGACTGATTTTCCGAAAGTGGTTTTGAAATACTTGAATTTTGAAATACCCCCTTTTTTTTTGCAAAGGTATCCTAACCTCTTCCAATATCAAAATTTTGACAGAATAATTCACATTCATAGCCCTCCCATTCGTGGGCTTCTTATTCCAAGGCCTTGCTAATCCTGCTTATACTCGATTGATTCTAGGGTATCTTCTTTCATTGCTTAATCACTGCACAACTGGTGTCTAGTACTCCAAACAGTGAGTATTATCATTTATTCGATCCACAGATCATATCACTTCCAAGATATCATTTGTAGTTATCATTCACCAGATCAGGGTCTCCTATTCCTCAATTGAATCTCACTTTCCTACATAAAATCATAAATCCAGGCTTGGGTTCATTAGTCAACAATCCCGTCCAACTATTCACCCTAACATTACTCTAATTTCTTTACCTTTGAATCCACCCGTACTCGATCGCTTCATGGTTCCAAGATTTCTATATTTTAAATCCACCAATACCATTCACATCTTTTACATTTTAAATCTAACAATACCACTTGTGCTATGGTTCCAATGTTTCAATCCACCAATAACATTTGTATTATAATCCAACCTTTTCCACCATAATTCATAAACTCAATCCTGGATTTATTTCTTTAGCGATACTCCAGTATCTTTACTTTTAAATCCACCGATATCATTTATATTATGGTTTCTTAATACTCCAATCTGTTCCATCTTTAATTAACGCATACTCATAATCCATTTCTCCAGTGATCAATCCCACTATCTACAATCTTGTGCCCAACAACTTTATTGGCATAGACATCCACCGAGACAATGTTTATTAATCAAATCTATAATTCAATGGTTATTATCACATCTCCTATTGTCTCCAAAATTTCCAATAATCCACCCGGTAGTCGACTATACTCTGTTATCCCACCATTGTAAATATTCATCTGGATTCTTACTGTCTATTAAAGCTACAAACCAACAATTGTTATTACACTTCATATTTCTCTAAAGATTCCATCGGTCCACTTATTCAATCGTCTAAATTGGCCCGTTTATTTAACCAATCCAATTATTTAGTCCATCCAATCATTTTAAATCGGCCCACTAATTTAGCCAACCCAATCATTAAATCGGTACTCATGTAGCCAACCCAACCATTCAAATCGGTCCGCTTACTTTTCAACTAGAAATTCATACCATTGATTCTACCTCATGATTGACATGAATCCACCAAGATTTATACATGGGTCTGAGGAACCAGAGCAAACCTTTGGAATAATTTGGTTGGAAGTTAAATCTTAGAAAGTTTTCCTCGGAAGGTTAGGTTTGCAAGAAGGGGTCTGAAAATGAACTTTTATAAATAATTTGGTAATGGACTTCCAAGGATAAAACAACTTTCAAAAATAGATTTCAAATTTAATATTTGTGATTTTGCCCCGAAATAGGTTTTTGAAAGGGGTTTACAAGAGAAGTGCTGGACTTTTATTATTTGAATCCGGGATAAGAAAACTTTAGAAGTATAAATGACTAGGGCAGCATATAGATAAGAGGGAATCTTCTAAGAGGGATGAGAATAAGCAACACATCTTATATTTTTTTTTGCAATTAGATTTTGAAGGAACAAATCCAATCATAACACTAACGGCCAAGCTAAGTTCAAACCACAGCCTCTACCTTGGCCTCTTCCATGAGCTGCGGCCCTTAGGGCTCGGCCCCTACCACGAGCAGCAGTCCTCCTGGGAGCCATCTGGAATAATCTAGAGCCTTTTTAGAGACTAAAAGAAAGAAGGAAAGACATATATGAGGGTTTGCTAGCCCCCTAATGGCACAACATAAAACCAAACGAAAGAGAAGCAATTAAAACACAAGGCATTATGCCTACGATAATTCATTACATTAGGGGGGTTAGGTATTACATGACAGCCGTGCACAGCATACGGCTTACACAAGTCATGACACCGCATACACAACGTCTACTAACTGGGTACATAAGGGGGATACATCTGGGGAAGTGTGCATACACACCAACAAAAGACCGCCTAGACAATACTACTGTCTAACCTACATTAGTCCACCTCCGGGGACCGAGGGTGGGTCTGACCGCAGGTTCTCGGCGAACCCTCCTTCGCTTTCCCCATGGGAGATGTGATCCCATGGACCAACTGGTGCAGCTCCGGCCATCTAAAAATTTTGAACACCAATAGATTAGGATAGATGAAAATACAAAAGAAATTTTGGGTGAGTATAGAAACTAAGAGAGTTAAGTAAAGCAGTATTACGCTATATTTTTGCAAGAGTTTTACATAGTTTTTTGTAAATAGGACTCAGACCTTAAATCGTGACCAGTCTAGCTAAGGTTTCTACAGTCGTATGCTCTGATACCAGCTCTGTCGGACCCCAAGTTTACTACCTGGAATCCTCTGTGATAACACTGCATTATTCCCTGGATCAGTAGATAATGCTCACAGATACGATGCTGCATCATTTCATACACGACAAAACCATACATTACAATATCAGAGTTTAAATAGACCACGTCGGGCCAAGGTTACAATAGGGCCGTCAGGCCAAATGTCTTACAATACATAAAAGCGGAAGTGGAAGCGTACATAGCGTAGGGGCACAACTCACCACAGGCAAGCGACTGGGATAACCTGAGTACCAATGCTATTAATCAGGGACCTGACTAATAACGAAGGCACCCGCCAAAACTAGCCTGGTCAACTTTACTGAGGTGAGAGGCAAGACTACCGAGGCCTATTCTAATAACCACCATCTTCATTTCCTTCGGCATCCTGATCCTCATGATAAGCGTAGTGCTCTTGATTCACATCTTCTGAAAGGGGGGTTAAGAGCGAGTTTGAGCACAAACAACCGTGCTCCGCGAGCCAACACACAGAATGCATATAATTATAGATGCAAGGCTATTCAAGGAAGGCTCGGGTTCTTTTATTTGCATAAAGCGACATTTGGAAATACCATAACTTAAAATCTCTATGACTTAGCATTTTTCAAGAACTTATGATTTAAATATTGAAAGTGTACAATAAACGGAGTAGTTTCCAATTCCAAATTTTATGGTTACATCCACCATATTTTAGGGTTACATCCACCCTATGTTATGGTTACATCCACCATATTTTAGGGTTACATCCACCCTATGTTATGGTTACATCCACCATATTTTAGGGTTACATCCACCCTATGTTATGGTTACATCCACCAATGCTTAACTTTTGAATAACAGGTTACTTCCACCTTAATACCAACACTGGAGTACATCCCTCCGGAACAAATTACCAAAGTCAGGTTACATCCACCTGACAGTTTTCTCCCTACCCACAATAGTTTTTAAACAGAACTAACTCGAGGAGGATTTCCATGTCTGCCCTTGACCGTGGGCACGGCTATTCGAATAGTTTGTGTAGTACTCTGCAGAGACTGTACATCTTTACCCACAAGAGATAATCGTCCCGATGGTTCTACATGATTCCTTTGACATGCAGATCGAGAAAATATCACGAGGCCTTTACAATACCTCACACTCTAGCATTTCACTCCTATGGGGTTACGTCCATAGGTTGTGCGGGATGTCCACCATAGGTTAGCGCAGTCGGACTCCACTCTCCACATACGCTATCCTAGGCGACGTCACCTACATCCGGTGTCCCATTCCAAGTGGGGCTTTCATTACCCACCTACACACGTTCTCCGTGAAATGAATAGAGAGTTCAGTAAATTATTTAGCCAAGCCTACAATATGCCAGCTTGTGGTTGTACTGTTATACACGGAGGGTCCACACAGGATTAAGTCCTTAGGTTGTTCGGGCGGTTCATTCCACAATCCCTTGTGTTACATCCACACCCACCGTTCTTTCCACCCGCCCAAACAGGTTTAGCAATTTTGAGGGTTTTGAGAAGCATAACACATTTTAACATAAATACTCAGCCACGTACATCCCATGACTGTCCCAAAACTAGTTTCCATGATTAAAGAATGACTATCAGGGCTACTAAGGCCCTGGATTCGATAAGACCAGCATGGCAGTATTATGACTTATAACTACCTTAGTTATAGTTTATGTCTAGGGCGACAATGGTCATGTGAGTTCAAAAGTTACTGGTGGGGTTTTATATCATTAGGTGGACATACGGTTATTAGCTACCTTAAGAGTGACATACTTTTGCATATAAAGTAACGCATGCAATTTTGATAATTTAAAGAAACATAATTTTGCATAAAATGTAGGATCAACATGATCAAAGTGTTGACTCGCCTGGATCGAAGGCTTGGGGGGTCTTGCGCTGCTTCAAGCGGAGGCTCGTTCGCGTCGTCGAACTCTACTCGGACGGGAGAAACCGGAAAAAGCAACACGAGAAAACGAGAGCCGAATAAGAACCAAATAAAATAAAACAACTCAAATGAGCTCAAAATTGAACCAAACCAGAACCATTAGACAGGTCTTGATTTTAGAAAAATTTAGAAGTTGGTTTCGTTTAATTCGGAGTTACGGTTAATAAGTTATACCATTTTAAATTTTCAAATCCTAGGAAATCCGAAAAAAGAAAAAGAGGAGGAAGTGCGTGTGCTGCTGACAAGTGGGCCATTAATGGCAGCATTAATGCTTTTTTTTTATTTGGTCGGCTTGGAGCACTTTAAGTGATGTATTAGGGCAGCTCTTAATGAGTTAAATTGGTGCTTTGCTCCTTCTGCTCTGGTTCGTCCCGACCGCGAGGGAGGCGGGCTCGCCGGCGGCGGAGCGGGCAGGGAGGTGCAGCGGCGCGGCGACGTTGGCCAAGACGGGCTCCACAACCTCGTGCGCACCGCAGGGAGGCGGGCATCGGCCGGTGACGACCGGGCGGCGGCCGGAGCAGCTAAAGCGGCGGCTGGCGCATGGGATTTGGGCGCCGGCGGCTCGGGCTATGGGAATCCAATAGCTTGCTCGGAGAGCATCCTTGGGGGTTCTTGAGCTCACCTGGGGTGGTAGCCGAGGCCGGGATGGGGCAGAGTGGGCCGGCGGCGGAGGCGGGCTTGCCGTGGAGGAGGAGGATGGCGGCGGCTCACTGGAGTGGGCGGCGGGGTCCGGCGAGGTAAGGGGCGGGTTCCCGTGGTCCCGGTGATGCTTCCCGAGCAAGGAATTAGCCCGGGGCGTCGCGGTGCACCGGGGAGGTCCGAAGCCGGTGGTGGCGAGGATATGTGTCGCCGGCGGCCTGCGAGGAAAAGGAAGAGCAATCAGCTCGGGGAGAAGTGGGGTGGGGCAAAGATGAGCGCGGGGAAAGAGGCCCAGGGCCCTGGCGGCGACCGGAGGTGCTCGGTGGCGGGAATGGCCAGTGGCGCACCTGCGGCAGGGAAAGTGGTGAGCGGGCGTTCGGACGAGCGTCGGCGGAGGTGTGTGGCGCGACTTATAGAGGCCGCGGTGAAGCAAGACGTTGAGGAGGAGGGGCAAGGTGGCATGGCGCCGTGCGCGCAGTGGCGTCTTCGCCTGCTCTGCCCTGTCCATCAGCTGCGGGGGAGCAGAAAACAAGGCTGCGACAAGGAAGCACGGCATGGCAGCGACGCGCTACGGCCGCACAGGTGGGGACTTGCAAGGGGCGTGCACGGCAGGGCTGCGCGGGAGGTGACGGAAAGCACTGCCACTGCTGGGCGCTGATGGCGAGGCGAGGCGCTGAAGACGAGAGCTGACACCGCATTCAATTGCCGACGAAGTTGGTAGCAAATGGCGACAAACTCAGAGGAAGTGCTGGAACCCTGAAGAAAGGAAGAACTCTGCCACCAGGTGGAAGAGAAGAATGGGGCTGGGATGGCATGGAGAAGGAAATGGATGGCTAGGATTGGCTGGGGAGAATTCCCTTTAATAATATATACATACGCATATATGTATACGGGTATATATACATATATACATGCATATATCTTTTCTTAACATTCTGAGCCTCCTAAATCCTTTAATCCATGAAGTATATTTCATATTTTAGATTTTATGAGATTAACTTGATTTTCTTCCCTGGAGAAGGAGCAAGGTTTTCATTTTAAAGTACTTTTGCATTTTCTATAATATACACATACATGCATATATATATATAATTGGAAGCAAAAAGAATAGCCAACTGAGAATAAAAGCTTTTAATTTTTATTAACATACATTTGAATTTTTCATTAGCACCATGGCTTGAAAATGGGATGTTACACATGCCCTCATGCCTGCCAATGCCAGATCTTTATACCATCCCATTCATGCCTGCCGGCTACTCTGTTACTACTAGTGCTACTAAGGCTCTCTTCGTATTTGATTATTCTTGTCTTCTAATTAGAAAAGCCAAAAAGTAATACAAACACATAGCTTATCGAAACGGCTTTCCTGTTTCTCTCATTACTATCTTACTTTAGAAATAAGACAAGAGGTTACGAATGTATCATACACCCAACTCCTCTCACTCCCGTCATGTGCATGTCTCTCTTTCTCATTTTTCACCGTTTATCACCTTTTTCTAAAAACTATTACTATTAATTTTTAATAAAAACACCACCGAAATAGAATACAAAACGCCCCCTAAATTGCCTCAAAAGCATTGCCCAAGACTTAGGGGCTCGGCCAAAGATAGCCTCCCACACAAGTTCATCTGTACTGTATCTTATTCTTACCTGATCCGTAGGCACACCGTAGAAGTGTAGCATAGACTTGCATACACGAGTAGAAAAATTGAACAAAGATGCATCTAGGAGTATAAAACGTTACCATGTTTGGCCTCTTCCGTGGCTTGCAAGCATCGAACTATTGGAGAAAGCTAGCATTGGGGAACTGTTCGGCTTTGGTGTGACGGCCTGGACGCGGGCGGCTTTAGCGGCTAGTAGGGGGCCGGCCCGTGCGGGGTCAGATGTGTCGTACGCTCGCTTCGCTCGTATGCAGGGGGCTCGGCCCTAGCGCTAGAAGCGGCTTTTCCACGCCCCGCCTCGCGGTTGGGCCGTGGCCGCGCGGCATGGGACAGACTCGATCCTGTCGACCAATATCACATATTGTGCGGTGCCAGGGGTGCCTCGACGTGTCATCTCGACCGTGGCGGCTGCGGGTGGACACATCACGATGGCACAATCGTTCGTTTGCGGAGAAAGCCCGAGAGGGGCGCCAGCCAGGCGATCGATGCGCACGCGCTTACGATGGCTGCAAGTTAGTTAATTCAGCTTCACCTTTCGACTTTTAATTCACTACTAGCTAAATACCCATGTGTTGCTATGGATTTAAAAACTTTTAGCATGCTTGTATGCATGTTATAAAATTTTTACCACTTGTGAATTTCAGAACATGTAGTATGATAAATTTTAAAAATCCGTAGCAACGCATGGGCATTTAGCTAGTGAAGGATATGATTTATGAATGATGAATCCCAAACTTGGAAGTTAGTCAATCCCGTATAAAAAAACTCATATATAAAGACACCGCCCTATTCACACAAAATCGTCTCACCAGATGTTTTTTAACCTTTTTCATACAAAGAAATCTTACCAGACTAATGCCATCTCTACATGCATCTTTTACTTTATGGCATACTCGAAGAACCTGAACCTATCTCTTCTCTCAAGTAGCATTGCGGAAGAACTGACAATGATTTTAGAATAAAAGCTGGTTAGAGACAGAGGAGGCAAGATGATGCATACCCTCCAACTTCATGGCCTATGATCCTAGGGAAAACTGGAGTTTGCCCCTGCACGAATTCAAGCATAATCACACAAAGTTAGCCACTGCTCTATGCACATCTGCATCACCATTTCCCAATAAAAAAACATAAAACTATGTCCATTGCTTACTTGTCATGCTTGCCCTTCATTTCATGTGGTTGCATTACCTGTCTTTACTCACTGTATTGCGACTGTTGTTGGGTACTTGCTGAGATTTTCAAATCTCACGCTTGCTCTTTTCAGTCTCAGGTAAAAGGCTAGTGGAATGATAACATCATGCATGGGTGGGAGCACTCGAGTTTTCAGCACCGTGGTTTGCCACTGTTTTGTTGTTTCATTCATTCTTTATTTGGTTAGAAGTGGACCGGTCCCATGTTTTAAACATTATTCCAGCTTCCGTTGGTTCTCTATTAAAGTGATAATAAAGTTTTAAACTCCTTGTGATTTCTTTGTTATTTTTATTCTTCGCTTTGGCGATGACGTTTCATAGTAGTATCCCATATGGTTATGTGGGTTGCTACAACTGGGGAGGGAACAAGCGGCAAGGGGGGAAGGAGTCAGATGATGGGGAGGGAATGGGGAGGAGGAGTGGGGGGAGGCGGCGGTGAGCAGATGCGGTGGGGAGGGGGAGGCGGGAAGATGGGAAAGGAGGTGGCGGGCGGATGCGGTGGGGGAGGTGGCGATGAGGGGATGCAGCGGTGGGAGTTGAGGAGAGGATGGAGAGTTCGTGGGTATAGCGGGGAGTGGTTTGGAAAGCGATAGTTTGAGAGTAGCTATGCATATTTGATCGATGGCTGGGGAGAGTTGAGGCAGAATGGACGACTGCACAGGGCTAAGGAAGAACACACCAACGACTATCAACTTATATTTTTAAGTAGTAGAGATGTCTTAATTTTATTTTTCTATTTTTTTAATCTTTTCATGATCCTTCGTATTATGCGTGATAATCTAATCTGTATTTTTACTTTTAAATTTAATTATATCAAATGGGCTACTATCAATGATAATAAAAAAATTATAAATCATTGCTAAACTGAGCGTCCGTTAATCTGACGGGCCGAGCGATCGAGTGATCCATCTGATCGATCACACCGGCCGCGCGCGGTTTGTCGGTGCATGGTCGATGGAGGCGTACGGTGGTTTTCCTTTGAGACGACGACGTTAATTTCTTGGTTGATCAGTGCGCCGCCTAGTATTAATCTTTGACTAGTACGAGTAGCTCGGAGTTCAGTAGGGGCTGCGGCCTGCGGGCGTGCATATGATCTGTCTTGTCTCCAATCTGATCGTATGCCCGTGCGTACAGATTTGGCGGGTTTGTTTATGCGCGCGCGCGGATAAGTGCAGTGCGGTTGTACAGATCAACGTGGCGTACGTGTTGATTTTCAATAGGGGCTGTAGCGTGTGCTAACTGATGTAGTACGTACTTGACTCTTTGTTTAGAGGAGTGCGTGCTTGATTCTAACTCATAAAACGTACTTGACTCTAACTCGTAATTAATATCTGAGTCCTAGCTATATATCATCCTACCTAGGGTGGTGATCGGTTCGGCTGAAAAGCTCATAGCTTATGGCTGAAAATACTGTAGCTGGCTGAAAAAAACACTGTAGCTGACAGAGGCTTATTTAACATAATTAAATTTAAAAAAATTTAAAAATATAAAAAATATGTTAGCCCATTACGTATAATACAAACAAATACGGGAAAAAAAAGAACCGGCAAAAAAGCTCAACAAAAAGCCAAAAGTTCAGAAAAAGACGAAACTTATGAATAGTGAAAAATAAGCCAGAAGCTAGAAGCCGAAGCCGAGTTGATCAGAGCCGAAGCCAAAAGTTTCTGCTAGCTTCATAATTGTCTCGAAGTATAAATCGGAGTCTGGTATACAATTAACCACTTTTTTATCTAAGGCCATGTGGTGGTTTTTTTAAAAACATTTTCTCTCAATCACAAATTCACAATATATTAATTCACAATATATTGTTTGATCATGTGGAAGTGGACAAGCCACATGAAAGTAGGTGTACACCAGCATTTTCTTTGGCATTAAACTTTGCATTTTTTTAATAAAAAATCTGCTATTATGTGTGTTAGCTGGTAACTGGAACAATGTAAGTATTCGTCACAAAAAATGTAAGTATATATATCTTGAGCAAGTACTAGACGTACAATTATATATAGATTTTTTTTGTAAATAATGCATATTTTATTCAAAATAACAGAAATATACCCGCATAAACATTTTTACAGAAATGGTCTCCAGTCGTCCAATCTTTGGACGACTGGATCCTGTTGCCTCACGGTTGCGCGATGCCCATGCCGCGCGGTGAAACGAAGGCAGAAGAGAAAGAAAGTGGAGAAGAGGAAAGGGAAGAAAAAGAGAAGAGGGGAGAGGACAGGAGAGGGAGAAGGAGAGGTTCCACTACTTCTAGTAGGTAAAATTTTTCGTATGTTGTAATCAATATTTTTTTGTATGAAATAAATAGTTTATTTACTGTACAATTAGTGTCCGTAGAAAATTGTAGCTGTAGAAAAGAATAGTGCAGCTTTGGTATAGAAAATTTCGTCAATGTAGTTATAGAAAATTAGCAGCCGTAGAAACCTGTAGTTATAGAAAATTTAGTGAACATAGTTGTAGAAAATTAGTGTCCGTACAAAAATATAGTTGTAGAAAATTTAGTCAATGTTATGTACAAATTATGCATCCATGGAAATTTATAGTTATTCAAAATGCAATCAATACTTTTATATGAATTAAATAGTTTGCTTTGTACAAAATGATAATACGTAACATTTATGATTAATTACGAATGAATATAATGTCGTTAGTACATTGAAAAATCATGTGTATCATTATAACTGGTATATTAGCATTTAAATCAACATGTCATGTAAATTGTTGAAACACATTACGAATTATTTACAGTAGGAGAGAGCTCGAGCAGCGAGACAAGAGTGGTGCCAGTGCGTGGTCTGCCGATAGAGAGTTAATGCTATGAGGGTAGTGTAGTTGGTTATGATAGGTGAACGGTCGTTGAAATGTAAATTACAGTACATCAATACTTCCATAATGTGCGATATGATTTGACTAGTTGCAACATTGAAAATATATGTAAGTAGACATTAATAATGCCAATACCCATTACATTGAAAGTGCATTACGGTGTCAGCACCGTTCATGAAGGTCCGAACGGTGTTGACTTGAGTTGTTTTGCATAAGCCACTTTGGTACACCCGGATGGTGAGAATGCTCAAATCACAGATGTGATGTACTGGCTCACCCGCAGTTTCTCCTTGGACCGTGAGGTGTGCAACATCGTCATACAAGGGTTTTGGATTCGATCTCCTATGGACATTAGATGGGAGTTGAGAACATTGATGCACACTATTGCGTGGAAGGAGTTTGTACAAGGGTGTCAGCGCCGTGGATACGAGTGCGTGATGCTCATGCAACTATGCCCAATAGAAGTTGTACAAGGTCGTGCCAACGGCTATCATTCGGGAGGTGCGAGTAGCTCAGGTGCCCAGCATGTTGATCAAGAGAAGGAAATTTCTCCTAACGAGCTCGATGCGGTACATGGAGGAGAGGAAGAACGGTCACAACATGGTGAGGCTACAGGACAAGCTGATGAAGGAGAGCACATGGAGTACATAGTGCATCAAATGAAGAGCGATGTCTGGATGACTTGGGCTGATAAGGACGAAGCTCCCATCCAGCAGGAATGGAACCGTTTTTATGCTGAGGGTGTTGCCACACATGAAGAGCATGAATCACCATGGGAGTATCATGGCACAGAGGTTCGGTTGCATTCAATGTTTGCTGACAAGGCATCGTTGCAGAATTCTATCAAGTTGTAAGCCCTGTCCATGCAGCGGACTTTTCGGATGGTGAAATCTAGACAGGAGTAGTACAATGTGAAGTGCGAAATATAAGACTCATTGAATTGTGTCGAAGGTAGAGCCGTACTCCTGCATTCTCAGTAGTGTTTTGCCGAGGTATCGTAACCTAATATCCACCTTTTATAGCCAATTTGATGCATGAAGAGATAGTGGAGAAGAAGGACATGGAGACCACACACATCATGGTGGCTTTGTGTAGCTTTGCGCAGCGACAAGACCACATGGGACAGCTTTGCATGGCGACAAGACCACACGGAGTAGCTTTATGCAACGATAAGACCACATGGGCCAGCTTTGCATAGTGACAACACCAGACGGGGCTTTACACAGTGACTACACCAGATGGTGCAGCTTTATGCAGTGACAAGACCATATGGGAAAGCTTTGCGCAGCAATAAGACCACACAGGCTAACTTTGCGTAGCAACTTTTTCGAAGGACAAGGTAACACTCTGCTTCGTAGGCTACTCACATGAAATAATCCACACCATGCCAACCATTTGGCTTATAAACGGTGGTGGAAGAGATCCGCGAGAGAACACTACACAATAAAACCCAACACTACACCAGAGTTTACTTCACCACATCAGGATGGACAACCGGCAGAAGAAGTAATGGGATAAGATGGTGAAGCAATGGAATGAGACCCGCGAATTAGCAAGGTCTGCTGCTACCCACGACGAACAAGTAAGGGCTACTGCGACCTGGGCTAAACAAGCGAAGCGTGCCATGAGGTTAGCTCCCCGCAATGACGTTCCCCGTAGCAATAGCCGCATCCTGAATGTTCCAACCGAGTGTTCGCCGCAACACCCACCCCAGGGAGAGACGCCGGCCCTCTATTGGTGCACGGACCCATGCAAGATTTGTAAGTCTTAAGCAACGGCTCAGCCTGGGCATGTGTTATTGGGGTTGCGCAAAGTACTCATATGACTATCCCGACCGTCAATAAGGACTAGTTATAGTGTGTTCCCCCTACTATTTCTCTTTCACAGTATGCACTAACAACCTCTCCCGTCTAACCGCAGTCTTTAGAACCGCTATATGGCTACCGCAAGTGGATTGATCTAGAGATCCACCTACATGACCAGTGAGCTCTCAACTTCGAGGAGTGGGATGTCAAAAGGGCCTGCAAGATCCAAGAGGAGGAGCGCTGCAATGACGAGCAAGCCGAGCGTATACGTCGGGAGACGAAAGCTCATCTCCAGGTGTGCACGCGCAGAGAGTGCGAGGCTCGCAAGGAAGGAAAAATAGCCCCGATCCACACAGTAGGTCAAGCTGTCCCACGCTAACTAGTCCCCTAAAAGTCGAATTTAGTTCCATTCCAAAAAGGCGCATATGTATCTAGGAGTAGTTCGGTTTGTTGCATCGTGCATGTTGCTCTTTCTTATGCATGTAACCAAACCCTTCACGCCGTGTTACTCCCAACTTTACTATGAAGTTTATTTTAATTCAGACAAGCGTATTTCATCATCTTTTCGCATTCAATTATTCGCGCAGCAATAATTGCAACAACATTAACAAACAAGTTCTCTTCCGTGTATGAATTTCCGATTACATTACAATATCACTTACCTTCATACTTACCAATCGTTGTTATTTCAATCATTCTCAAAAAAATTCATGAAATTTCTTGCACTACAACAACATATGATGATTGCAAACTGTTATTATGAATCTAACAGATTATCTAGCATTCATAATCTACAAAAATCATAAATTGATTAACTGACATTGCCTCCTGTTTGAAGTCGCTGAATAGCCGAGCGACTACAAATGTAGTTGCCGAGCCGTTAGCCGATAGGCTCCAGTCGCCCAACGGCTCGGCGATTGGAACCTGTCACCCAACGGCCAACGAACAGCTTGTGCGTTGCGCGGCTATTGGGCGATAGGTTCCAGTCACCCAACGGTTCGGCGACTGGAAGCCATTTCTGAAAAAAAAAATTGTGTGGGTATATTTATGTTATTTCAAATAGAATATGGATTATTTACAAAAAAAATTCATCATATATAGGACGGACCAGCTAGCTTAAATGGATATTTTTCCACACAAGAAACTCGAAATCCATTACCAAGATAACGGAATTTACATAGTTCTGATTCAGTATTTCTTACACTACTACAAAAAGGTTATATTAGATGCCTCATCTCAGATGGTTCGGTGGAACCGTTTGTGTTAAGATTACCACAGACAGTTTTGCAAACGCATCGCTAGACCCGTTGTTTGTGAAAGAAAATTATCACAGATGGTTATTCTTAAGAACCGTCCATGAATTATCACACATGGTTCATGTTAAAAAAACTGTCTGTGATATCAGTAATTATCACAGACAATTATTAACAAGAACCGCCTGTGATAATTCACAGACGGTTATTATTGAGAATTGTCTATGATGCCTGCATATCACAGATAGTTTTTAATTCAAACCGTCTGCGATAATTGTCTGTGATGCCTGCATATCACAGACTGTTTTATTATCGAGACTTGTCTATGATGCCTGCATATCATATGATCTCAGTTGGAGATTTAATCAATTTCTTCTCAATACTTACCTTGTTATTTAGTTTCCACATAGCCCAACATACAGTCAACAAACTAACCATATGAAAACTTGATTTACCTGGCAGATAATGACTAACCCACTATAGGTATTGATCAAAAGAACTAGACCTACAATTGACTCCTAGAAATGATCCAATAACACCCATACATATTTGGCAACCGCACAATAAAAAAGATGATTTATAGTCTCATTCTCACAGCAAAAGCTGCAAGTTGGATCACTAGACCACTTCTTCTTTAATCATACATCTCTTGTCAAAATAGCATTGTTTTCAAATAACCACATGAATATTTTAGACTTAAGAGGAAATTTGATTTCCAAAGCATTTTCAGATTATTATTCGTGAGATGATTATGGAGTTGTTTATAAACTGACTGAACAGAAAACCTTCCAAATGCATTCAGCTTTCATCTAGATTTGTCATCATTTACACCCAGAGGTATAGTCAACAAAATATTTTTGAGCTGATTTAGTTCGGTTTTTCCATCTTCATTTAACCATCTTCTAAAAAGATAAATTCCAACCATTACCAGCCAACTCATGAATTGATAGACCAAGGTCATTATTGACAACAAAAAGATTATTAAATTGATCACATAAAGGAGCATAACCGCACCAACAGTCTTCCCAAAAGTTGGTGTTTTTTCTATTCCCCACAATCGTATATCTTCCTTAAATTATTCATTTTTAATCTTAAGAAAATCAGACCAACATGGAGAGTCATTCTGTTTATGCTTAACATGTTTCACAGTTTTGTCACACAAGTGCTTTGCTTTAATTTTGTCCTACCATATTTCTTGCTCATTTTCCAATTTCCACCACCACTTAGATAAGAGACTAACATTTAAAGCATACAGATTCTGAATACCCATACCACCTTTTTGTTTGGGCCTGCAAGTTAAAGGCTATTTCACTAAATGATACTTTATTCTATTCCCACCTCCTCGCCAAAAAAATTTTCTTCTAGTTTTATTCATCCTTGATAGCACAGTTTAGACAACAAATACATAGACATATGATATATAGGAATACTACTCAAACCTGATTTTATTAAAAATAACTCTACCACCCATGGACAAAGACCCACCCTGCCATCTAGCTTAAATGGATATGATGTTAATCTACTCTGTATTTCAGTATTTGTACTTTAGTTTGCTAATCTAATAGAATTCATTAACCGTACAACAACAGACCCAGAAATGACTAGCATTTATCTACAGGCGCCGGCCTTTCTTTCGCTTCTAATTTTCGGGAATCGAATATATATAGCAGGAGTGACAAACAGACACAACAAAAATACTGGAATTTGTTGTCAAACTCAATTGCCATATATAATCAAGCCGCCAAAAAGTCCTATCGATCGATCAGCAAGCAAGATTGCGCTTAGGAACAACGAATCAACTACACATGACAGCGAAATAACTAGCTATGTCAGTTGTTAGCTTCCTAGATTTGTTTTAAGATGGCTAGTTAAGACCTGATTCGCACTGGCGACCAGCTAGCTCAAACTAAATGCATCTTTACTTGATTAAACAACGGTCAATCGATGTGGCGTCTTCCGGAGTGGTTAAACCGTCGCTGCTTGAATCGCACTCTCAGAGTGACGATTGTTGCATCTTTCACTACTTCATATTCCAAGCCCTTTAAATTTCTGGGTCTCCAGCATCAACGGCGAAAGTGACAGCATATAAGAAAATATAGCATAAGATACCGCACTTATACACTCACACACACACACACACACACACACACACACACACACACACACACTGACACACACACAAATTAAGAACTGAAATTTTTTCAGTGTGAAGCTAAGGACAGGTGCGCGCTAGCTCCTATGATATGATAATGATGCCACTAAAGAATAAGATCGCGACGAGCAATGAAATCGCATTAACATCAGCGTGCTGACTGTACTTGATATCAACTCTTGTCCTCCACGGCGCCAAGAACTCGTGGGTCAACTGTCCGCCCTGGCGCCGCCTGTGAATTATCCTCCTACTACCGCCCAATCATCGTTGATTTCGGTTGTGAGAGTTCTCTGAACCTCTGGTCTACCAGTTCCCAACCGAATCACTGAGGAAGAACGTGTCATTAGTTATCGGTTTGCAGTGCTAACAATAACCAGTCGTGAAGACTGAATATTGTCAGGTTGGCAAGGAAGATAGCAGCCGCACGCACATATAAAACGAAGCACGTGTGATTTACAAGTAATCGGTGAAGCTAAAGAACATGGCTTGAATGCTTCTTGTTTTGTCTTTTTGGTTGGAGCATTGTGACGGTTTTTCTTTCTTGGCGGTAGCTGAAGCCTCAAGTCGTTGTGACAAGGCCTGTTGTACCAAGTCCGGATGGGGCTTAACCAAAAGAAGGCCTTGAGCTTGTGTAAGTAATGTTCCTCTTTTTTTTATTTTGAGTGGAAGTTATGGGCCTCTAATACAAAATAGAGACTGTTTTAGGGCCCACGTGAGGCCATATGAGGCCTTTCTGAACAGGGTTGTCTTCACTAATGAAAAAAGCCCAATAAGTCGTGAGCACGCGGCCCAGTAACTCAGTAAGGACGGTGGTCTGGTCACTAG
The DNA here is from genome assembly GCA_017311315.1 of Dendrocalamus latiflorus. NCBI lineage: Eukaryota > Viridiplantae > Streptophyta > Magnoliopsida > Poales > Poaceae > Dendrocalamus > Dendrocalamus latiflorus. The sequence continues at coordinate 3,953,382 of CM029634.1, read as the reverse complement.
GTCAGTACGTCGCGGCGTTGCGCCTGGAGACTTGAGACACGGAGATGAGCTTAGCGCTTCTGCAAGGTTACTCCGCCGCCGAGGACGACGAACCCGCCGCCGCCGCGGCCTCGCTGAGCGACTCCGGCGACTCGTCCGCCGAAGAAACCGGATCCGACGGCGACGAGGCGTCCGCTCCTCCGAAGCCGGGCGCGAAACACCGCGGCCGCTCAAACGCTAGCCGCGGCGATGCCGGCGGCGGCGGGGACCCCTCGCTGCCCTCCGCACTGGATGCCTTCACCGAGGTCTCGGGGCCCCCGGATTTCCTCAGCCACAGAGTCGCCGAGCCCGAGGAGGCGCGGGGCGTGCTCGATCGCCGCTCAAGGACGGGAGCAAGCAGCCACCTCCCGGTTAGACGTTTAAACTAGTACTGATTTAAGTGCAAATTATTGTTCTTGGGTCATTAGACTAGTTAAGATTTGTGTGTGTTCGGGTCCTAACTAAAGGGAGGGTAGAATGGTAGCTGCCGGGTTCAGTATTTCACCATATATATATATATATATATATATATATATATATTATAAGCAATATTGTGATGCTTAGTAACATGTTCAGTAATTTTTATCATTAATACTTTAATATAACTGATATAATATATGATGATAAAGAATTAGTGATCGAAATACTTACCCAAATAAAAAAACTCGATAATAATATTGGTTAGTTGCAGCAAACTGAAGAAACTAAGGGTGAAATTATGAACAAAAGTTGAATAGCATCGTTAAATACATCATGCTACGTCAATGGACTATAAAATGACAACAAAATTAGCTGAAGTTTTCAAGTAAAAAATCACAAAATGATTAAATATAGGTAAATACATTACCTTTTAGTATTTACATTCTTTTAAGTTCATAAAGCGACGAATCACAACATTATTGGTAATTTTCTTCAATTTTTATTTTTCAACATAGCAAATAAGTCTATCATTCATAAAATCATCACCAATTAATTAAAAAGGTCAATTAGATATTTGTAAATTCAATAGTTCAAGAACAATATAATAGAAAAATACGTCGTTGTAGTCAAATACTATAATTTTGTTTCTAATTTGCAATAAGATAGGTTGATATTCCAAAATCTAAATTGAAACACCAAGAAACTTAGTAATGAAACCTCATGAAATTTTATAAAATTTAGTCATAATATTCACTGAAACTTTATGAAACCCCATGAAATCTGGAGTTAATTTTAAGTTTCAAAGAGTTTCCCAAAAAAAATTCAAGCGAGTTCCCAGAGAATTTCACTTAAGTTTCCCAACAAAACGGACAAGTTTCAATGCAGTTTCACAAAAAAGCCAGCAAAAATACATAAAAATTTGGAAGGACTTGGCAACTTCCACAGGAAGCCGTCCAGAGCCATCGGAAGCTTGGCCATAAAGTTGCACCATGCTCCTTGCTGGCCCTCCCCGTAGGCTCTGTCGTCGCACCATCCTGCCTCCCTACCTCTTCTATCTTTTCACCTATACCTCGTGTCTTGCTGACGATTATCGTCAACCTGATCGCGAAGTCATCGATCTGTTCGGTGTCCCTCATACGCAAGTTTTCAAACTCGCTTTTGAGGTTTTGTATTCGCACCTCCTTGACGCGATCGGCACCGAGACGCATCATATTTAGTGTATTCTAGGCCTCCTTTGCAGTCTTCTTCTCCACTAGGAGCAGCAGCATATCTTCCAGCATCGCGAAGAAGATTGCCGTGAGTGTCATTTGATCTTGCCTCTCATTTACCACCTCATCGACGATTGTGTTCCACATGCCCTGAGCGTGCATGAACACATTCATCTTCACAGCTCAAGTCGTGTAGTTGCTCCTTGTGAGCATGGGATACGGGAGGGAGATGCTACCCTTGCGCACTGTCGCCTTCTGCACGCTCCCATTGCCAATCTTAACGGCCCCGTCGCTGGTGACGTTTCTCGGTGAGCTCGAACACGACATGGATTAAGGTGTATACGAACACAAGTTCTGACTCCCAAATGTAGGGATTAGTCCAAAAGAGAACTCAGGCTTTGATACCAAATGTCGGAAATAGCCTCTCAAACACACGTTTTCACGGTGGACTGACGCACACAAACACAGTGGATGGCTCACCAGTGATGGGAACAAGAAGTCGGCGCTAAAAACCAAGCTGAACACTAAAAAAACTAAGGTACAAAATTGTGGTGCTAACTGCTCGCACCTTTTCTGTATTTTCTCTGTTATTTTCTTGCTCAAAATGCTCAACAAATTATATGACTTAAATAGATATAAATTGGCCGCACATGCAGATCACTCATCCACTACAGCCACACGACTCCCTATGATCCGATTTTGCTGACTATGATCCCTATGACTCACGCACACCGCGTACTATTGCAAGACTCGGTCCAACTGAGATCAACTCAGATGTTTACGACCACACACACAGCCTTCGAGTCCTTCAATTGCGGTACTTCGACAACGCAGGTCTTTCAAGCACTGACCGCTTCAGTAGGCCTCTGACTACTACAGCACTCTTACGAGTATGACTCATGACCATGACTCTATGGTACTCTTACGACTGCTACAGTACTCATCCAAGTATGACGTCTACGGTACTTATCCGAGTATGATGTCTATGGTACTTATCCGAGTATGATGTCTACAGTACTCATCCGAGTATGACATCTACAATGCGCACGACAACGGTTGCTACGACTATTTCGACCACAGCTGCTACGACTGACTCTTCGACCACGGTCATTTCGACCATGGCCACTTCAACCATAGTCACGACTGATGTTTCGATCACGCTTTCGACTGCAGCTTCGACCACTCCTTCAAGTGCAGTTTCGACCGCGCCATTATAACTTCTACGCGTACTCGTACACATAAGTACTCAATACATATATTTCTATAATATACATATGTAATAAGATTAACCCAACAGTCGGGTGCCGTGGCCGGTGAAAGCATGGAGTGCGTGTACACGGTGTACATCTGCACGGGGTCAATCTGGAAAGTCGGGACGGACCCCAACATCATGCTGCAGCTGGCGGTCGCGGACGGCAACGGCGTGGGGATCACGGATCTCCCGTCGTGGGGTGGGCTGATGGGGTAGGGCCACTCCTCCTTCGAGCGCGGCAACCTCGACATCTTCAACGGCCGTGGGCCGTGCATGGCCAGCCCGCCGTGTTGGATGAGGGTGGCGTCCGACGGCACCGGCCCGCACCACGGCTGGTACTGCAACAACGTTGAGGTCACCGTCACTGGGCCGCACAGGGGGTGCATGCAGCAGCTGTTCACCGTCGAGCAGTGGCTGGCCACCGACGCCGCGCCCTACAAGCTCGAGGCCGTCCGCGACAACTGCTCCGGCTGGGGCGCCGCCATCGCGTGAGCTTACCTGGCCGAGGAGAGCACACCACCTCATAGTGTGTGGTTGGTGACGAGTGGCAGTAATAAGTTGTGGGCCGGCGCCGCCTCGTGATTTGCACGTGCCGCGACGTGGAGTCGTGGAGATGTACTAGTTAAATAATTGGAAGCCGTGTGATGTGACGTATGCCAGTGTGAGTAGTTGTCGTGGTCTTTGTAGATGGCGGGGATCGGCTCAGGTGCAGAGGCCGCTACGTGCAGGGCTGTCAGATCGCGACATGTATTCAAAAGAAATTTAAAAAATACTTAAAAATCCAAAAAATTATAAAAAGTATTTTTATAAGTACTTAAAAATATTTATATTAAAAAAATATTTTTTAAGTACTTAAAAAATACTTTTTAATACAAAATATTTTTTAAGTACTTACGAAAATACTTTTTAAAAATACTTACAATTTTTTAAAGTATTTTTTGGGATTTTTAAGTATTTTTTGGATTTCTTTTGGACACCTGTCGCGATCTGACGGCCCCTGCACATAGCTATGTGCAGGGCCAGCACCTGAGCCGATATATGGATCTGACGATCTTTATCCATGTTTCGATCATGAGTGATGGTAATCCGCGTCATCAAGCTTTTCTATCTTGTACCAGTTCGAAATGGCAGCATCGAGAAGTATTCTAGCACGTCGACAACAACCGAAACCTCTCAGTAATCCGTAGTTCCCTGCCATCATAGGCCCCAGCATCCTGCATTTTCCCCTCCGGGTGTTAAAGCCGATGAATCCATAACCAAAATCCAAAATTTGCCAAATAACTCGGGCCTACTATATGAAATTAACAAGCTAACAATCTAGAAAATTCGTAAACATCTTGTATAGATCGTATTTCCTGGCGGGCATAGGGGGTAACACACTGCAATCCGAAGAACATGTCTTGCATGAGGATGGTGAGTTTGGAAAAAAAAAAATCAAAACGTGTGTTATGTGCGCTATTAATTAAGTGTCTCTGCGTGTTCTCGAAAAAAGTTACATGAATTATTGAGGAATAAAGATGGTTTCAAGAAGAACCATCATGACTACAGACATGCTTATTTATAAACCTTCCAAATCAAAATGCAATGTGAGGAAACTCAATAGTGTTCTAATGGACAAATTTTTAAAACAAGGAGATCCGTCAAGAAAGAATTTTAACACTATTCCCTGCAAAATTTTTTATCTTCCAAATAAGTCCTCTCTCTCTCTCTCTCTCTCTCTCTCTCTCTCTCTGCACACTTGCTATCTTTTTTCCTAAGAAGTTGCCTTTTTCTTTAGAGGATGCGGAAGTATCTCAGAAAAACGGAAAACGAAAGGAGCATAGGCAGGAAGGACCGCAGTTCATTACGAAGTCCACTGAAACTTCACATATGAACAATGTAGGACTATAGTTTCAATGACAATCCCAGCTAAATGCTGCCAAGGGCGAGAATGGAACTGGGTCGAGGCCCAAAATGGCAAAATCTGCGGTGTCTCTCGTTATAATACATGTGTGACGAGTTCCAGGAATACCCTACGCCAACAAGTGCACTACTGGTAATCCAGGGAGGGAACGACACGGCAAAGAAGAAACCATGTGAAGTACGACCCCTCTCTCCCGAGCCTTGGACACTCCATTGAGCGTTGAGCCACTTAAACGAAGCAGCAGAAATGGCTAGCGTGCCGAGCAAAGCAACTTCGAGATGAATGGATCGCTCGCTTCAAATCTTAGGCCTTCTCTGATTCGGAGGATTTTCGGATGAAATCGATTCCCATAGGATTTGACACTGTTGCATCCTTTGATTTGTAGGAACCACTCCAAACAATTTCAGAGGATTACTGCAGAAATCATATGAAAACACAGGAATTTTACGGTAAATGAAACATCCATTCATACCTCTTTTTTCGCTGGCTCGCGTAGGATCGAGGTAAATTGCATCTCAATTGCACTCGTGTTTGCAATGCTTGAGGCAAAGCTGCCATGGGCTGCGATGGCGAGCTTGGCATCGGTGGGGGAAGGCGAACCGGCAAGGGCAAAAATGGATTGTAGCAACCAACTCGAATACAAGGGTGATGTTGACTCGGTCAAAGAAGGATGATGGCATGCTCGTGATGGTCGTAGCTCCTAGAGGAAAGGGACAATCGAGTTGAAGGCGTCCCTTCACTTTGAATCTCGCGACCACCCTAGCTAGTGCCATCGACTTTTGCCCTTGCTCCCACCGCCGTCGTATAAGATGGCACCGCTGGCTTGCCCTCTCTCCCGCTGTGGCCACCTAAGAAAGCATTGTTGGCTCACCTTGGATCTCGTCGACGCCACCCGAGCTAGCGCCACCAGCCTTCACCCTCACTCCGCCGCTACTGCACGAGATATGACCATCGGCCTTCGCCCTGGATCCCATTGCTGCTGGCCTTCGCCCTCGTTCCCTCCGCTGTCGGCCTCGATCCCTCCGCTGGCGCTCGCTTGGGGTGGGTTGTGGATAAGAACGATAGGGATGCGGTGGGGGATAAGTATGGATTGTTGGGTCCACTTGTAAGTGATCAACAAAAGAAGATTTTATCATGTGCTGCTAGTTAAATCATTGTGATATTATCTTATATTTATACTAAAAGCAAATTAGATTACTATTCAGTCTAAAATTCCTATATTCTTACTCTTCCTGCGAATCAAACACCCAATCCTATAAGATTTTTGAGTTTTCTAATCATCTGTTTTGCATATACATTCCTATTCTATTTTTTTTTTGGAAAATCCTATTTTCGCACGTGCATCCATTGGTTCAACAACACTCACACCTCATAGCCCCGTCAGATCGGGAGCACATCATCATGAGGCATCTATGCGCACGAGCAATGGAGCAATGCATCGTCCTTTTTTGTTGCATAGCAGGGATTTTTCATTACGTGTCTACATCCTTTTATTTGCACAAAGAAATGGATTAGCCCACTCTGTTATAGGAAAAGGTGTGCATCTGTAGAAAGTGGGCAAACATCACAGCAATAGAAGTCTCTGGACCATCCCTTATCCTTATCTCTTTCTTACCTCACTCACATTTATCCCTGCCCTGCTAAGTCTCAGTGATTACATCCCCTCCCAAGCCTCACTCCAGTCTCTACCACATACCCAAATCTTGACAAAATTGGTCACAATCTCAATGTCGGTGATGTTCTCTAGGCTCCTTGAAGCTTCCTCTTGCTCTTGGTCAGTGTAAATTTCTTTGTAGCAATCCAGTGTTGCTGTCCTAGAAGTTGTGAGGTTGTTGCATCGTAGGAAGTTGTCCAAGGCATAGGTGCTAGAGACAAGCTAGAGGTACGAGTACACTGGTGTGGCTGCCTGAGACGTGGATGTGGTGGTAAGCGTTGTATAGAGCACGACGGGGCTATGGCAAAAGGATTGAGGTGACTCGAGAACAGTGAACCATGTGGCGGCAATGAGCACGGTAGCTCAAGGAGCACACCCAAATTATGTTGAATTTTGCTTGTCTATCATGATTTGCCATTGAATTTGTATTTGATGAGCCCTTGAATTGTGTACCAATGTGCTCTTAAATTTACACTATGCTATCAAATTTGTACCTGTTTTGCTCCCATATTCACACTATTTTGCTCTTGAATTTGCACAAATTTGTTTTGATTTGCTCTCAATTTTTGCACCGACTTGCTCTCGGATTTGATTTTTGAATTCACACAAATTTATACTGCTTTGCTCCCAAAATTGTACCAATTTGCTCCCCAAATTAGCATAATTTTGCTCTCAAATTGCTCTAGATTTGCTTTCAAAATGCTATCCGCTTTTTTTTTATCTTGATTGAATTTGCACAAGTCTGTATAGATTTGCTTACAAGTATGCAACAACTTGCTCTTCAAATTTTCACCGATTAGTCCTTCTCTTAGATATGCCCTCAAAATTGCAATGGTTTGCTATCACAAGTATAGTTATTTTGTTTTTCAAATTATCACATCTATATATATAACCAAGTTATGTCGTGGTGAGAAAGGTGGGTTCATGACTATGAAAACGTGTCAGTGGAGGCAGATGATGGATTTAGAAAACAGTTAGTAGTCATTGCGCAACTAAATATGATAAATATTGGTGTGCATCAGAAAAAACGGTGGCACATACACGCGGTTTGCAGCCGCACCTATTTTTTTTTATTCTTACGTTTTTTGAATCCTCTGAACCAAAGAACCCCTTAACTAGTAGGGGATGGGCCAGCCAACCGCTCCCCTCCCCTCCATACCTCCGCCCCTCCCTCAAGCTCTCAAGTGCATCCCCCTTTCATGATGAAGAACGGCACCCGTTTTTCTTAAATGGAATTAACTGCCCTTTAATCTTTACACATCATCAGGCTCTCTCCCTCATGCGCACCAACCCTTCCCTTATCATTATAGCTTGTTAGTGCTAATGGTACAAGAGAACATCATTAGGTGAATTTTATTATCCAAGCAGAGAGAATTAACAAGTAGTATCGGCTTGTGCTCCAGTCCTGTACGTAGTAGTGTATATCTATTGCTTTTCTTCCGTCAAGTTTGCTTTGAAGTTTCATGGGAATTGCTTGTGATAGATGCGGCAATACTAATACTCGATCTCTCTAAAACAATACACTTCGCCGCATGCCAATTATTAGGTCTGCCACCTCCTTACGCCGGGAGAGACAGTAGTGACTGTCACGAGGTACCGGACCTCGCAAGTTATGGGGATGCACGCAATTATTGGACCACAGTACGAAGAGGCAGAAATGTAGATGTGTACTGTGTACAACGTTGCCACCCTAGGAGCTGGACAATGTACTTGCATGCTCACTTAAACCTGCAAGTGTTGAGCATAAAAAGTTCATAGTACTGCGAGGATCTAGGTACAATACCGGTGTCCTAATGGCGACTTTCTGGCACTTTTAACATATTTTAGTCCCGTATTTATAAAAATAATCGTAGTCGTACGATAAATACAAAAATAACGTTTTTACTATACGGTGACTGGGCAGCAGTCTTGAGAACATGTGCTTGGGCTGCACGACCATTGTGCAACGTGCGAAGGCTACACGACCCCTCCCCTCTATCGCCCAGCCACCAAACATCAGCTAATTAAGCTGGCTAATTAGCCGACTTAATTAGCTACCTTAATTATTTATTTATGTATTGTTTGTTCGATTTTTTAAATATAGAAAATGAATCTAAAAAATTATGAAATTTTATATGTAGCCTTTTGACAACTTACTTGATTGTGTAATTTTTCATAATTTTATCTGTTCTGAATATTGCTCAAAAATTCATATGATTATGCTATTTGTAGGAATTGTTACATATAGTAAATAAGCTCCAAAAGTTACAAAATTTTACGTGTAGTCTCCCGACACAGTCGACCTAATTGTCTAATTTTTCAGGAATTTTATGTGCTCCAAATTTCTCATGTTAATTCATATTAATTTAATCATAATAAACGACATCATTTAATTCGCCGTTTAAATAGTAGGCCACACAGCCACATGTAATGGCAATTTTTTTGCAATGCGTGACCTCCCTCCTTTGGCACATATGTCGTCCCCTTGCTGCTATTCCACTCCCTCCTTTGCACATATGTTGACTCTTTCATACCGTTCCCCTTTGTCTGCTCCCTTGTCCGTATATATATCACTCTTACTATACCACCCCTCACCTATAGTGTTGCGTGTCGACAACGAGTCCATAATTTTCAGTGGCAACATATTGGGTTCCCTTTTCGCTCAGCTACAAATACGGAGCTCCTTAGGGCTGCTGCCCTTGCGGACGTGAATTTGCATGAACCCAATTGGACTTCTATCGCGTTCGCCCCGTCGGCTCCGTGTATAAATACTACCTTGCGCAGTGTCCTTTCACGCAACAAGACTACAAACACTACCACCCTCATATGGAGAGGTAATGGGAGGAGATCACCCAACTAGTAAGAGCTGCTGCATCCCGTGACGAGCAAAGCTCCCGGGCCAAGAGGCCACCTCCCTGCAATGACGCCCCTCGTAGCACCAACTCTTACGACAACGTCTCCACCAAGCATTCCCCGTAAAACCCGCTCAAGGGGTAGACGCCGCCCCTCTGCTAATATGGGGACACGTGCAAGTTCTTCAAATCGAAACAGAGGTTGAGCTTGGGCATACGTTACTGGGGTTGCCGTAACTACGTGCGAGAGACAGAAGCTCATATGTAGGCGTGTAGGCGCAGAAAGCGCGAGGCTCACGAGGAGGAGTGCAAGAGAAAGCACGAATGGTGGCTAAGGCTGGGGCTGCCGACAAGGACTACAACGCCGAACTCGGCACGAAGGGCAAATGGCCCTGATCCACGCAGTAGATTATGCAAATCCATAGTAGCCCGTAGTCCTACCCATCATATTTTTCGTATCTCCTAAAGACTTCTATTTGTACATGGTCCGAATGGTTATGTCACTATACCATAGTAGTAGGCATACAAAGCCTTTAGAAAAAATTCATAATGTTTGCATCTTATTTTTCTAAATTTAAAAAATTGTACGAACAGTTTATTTGTATGAATTTTTGAGCAAAATTCATAATGGATAAATTACCAAAAATTCGATAATTAGGCCAACTATGTTGGGAGGCTGTAAATAAAATTTCGTAATTTTTAAACTCATTTGCTATATATAACAACTCCTACAAATAACATAATTGTATAAATTTTTTAGCAATATTCAGAGTGAATAAAAATATAAAAAAAATTACATAATTAAGTATGTTGTGTCGAAAGGCTGCACAAAAAAGTTTGTAATTTGTTGGGCCCATTTTCTATATTTAAAAAAATTAAACAATTAGTATGCATAAATGAGTAATTAAGATAGCTAATTAAACTGGCTAATTAGTTGCCATCTGGTGGCTGGGTGGCAGAGGGGAGGGCCGCATGGTGGCCGTGCGGCCCAGGCACATGTCGCCCTCTCATGGCTGCCACCCAATCACCATACAGTAGAAGTGCTATTTTTGTATTTATCGCACGACTAGGACTATTTTTGTAAATATATACAAGACCAAAATGTGCCAAAAGTGCCATTAACTCTCCCAATAGCAACAAAGTACTGCGAAGAAAAGCAAATTCAGCTGTATGCATTCCCTTTACTGGTTTGTTTGAATACGGATTAGAATTAGACCTAGTCCCTTCAATTTCCCGTCTCTGCCGAAGGGTTTGGCCTAATTCGGCAGCTATCCAAACAGGCTCTTCAGGTTTCTCTGGCTTGTCCCGGAGAAGATCACAGCAGATACAGTAAAAATTTGCTTGAACAGATCTAGGCAAGATCATGACAGTACGGCGAAATTACTGCCCAATATGTATGCCAGCCTAGCATTGCGTTTGCACGTTTGATCGATGGATGATACACCAAAGTAGATTAAGTAAACCCCTGCACATTTGTAAACACCTGCTCTCATCTCGATGGGAGTATAATACAAAGGCGAGCTCTTCAAAAGAACACTAGTACAAAACTGGGCTCCTCTTATAATGATGCACTTGGACACAAATTACTTTGCTCCTGTGCAACAGTACATTACATGCATAATCTTTTTGCTTGGATCAAGCGAAAGGTGATGGATGGTGTAGCTTTATAAAAACCCATTATATTATACACCCATAAAAACGATTTAAGGACCACGTAAAGGACACTCATGCCCGTGATCAACTACCTCAATTAGTCTCCCAAATCCCAATAATTTAACCAAACCACTACAGCTACACATCAACCAAGCACTGCACCAATCTCAACGCAGACGTGGCCAAACACCACACCAGTACACCATTGCAGCCAGTATCACTATCATTTTGGCACCACGTCGGCATCACCTTGCTGCGACGACACCATGGGGCTCCAAAAGAACAGAGGTTGCGTGTTGGCTTAACCCTTTTTTTTTGCATGTTGCCTTGAATTTTCTTTTTGGATGATGTTTAATTTTTTAAAGCGCCAGCGCCAACTAAAAGCTGGAAGCCCTCCTGCTTTTAGGTCCCACTCATTTCAATTTAAGCTTTTAACTTCTATCTTATTTTGTACTATTCCTAGGGCCTGTTTGATATTATTGTGGCCTATGGTTTTTAGTTGAAAATTTTGAATTTTAGCTGTTTGCGACAGAGATTACGAAGAGAGATACTTGCTTGTGATTTTGATTGATACAAATGTTGGATTTTTAATGTGTACTACAATTAACTTGTAGGCCCCGTTTTGAGAAAATACACCGTTTGAAAGTTAGGTACTGTAGCAAAAGACAAAAGCCGTTTTTAGAAGCTGTTAAAGAATAGACCCCTAAACTTTATGCTTTTCTGTTTTTTTAGTTTTTATGTCGGTTTTCCCTATTCGTTTGCATTATTCATGATGGAATAACATGTTTTTTCTATTTTTAAACTTTTTAAATTTAATTACGTCAAATAAGTTATTATCAATTATGGTATAATTTTAACTAATTATAATATAATTTTAGTTATAAATCAGTTTATTTTTGTCGAACCCGAGGGGCACCTTAAAACTACCGCCTAAACTCGATCGATCATTCGCAGCCTGAAGCTTCACAAGAAGCGTACGCTAGGGGGAGGCAGCTCTGAGCTCGCGGAGGCGGAGCGCCGTGATGAAGGGAGGGAGGGGAAGCAATGGCGCGGCCACCGACCTCCTCGTCTGCTTCCCGTCGCGGGCGCACCTGGCCCTGATGCCGCCCAAGGCCATATGCAGCCCGTCGCGGCCGTCCGCCGCGGAGCCTGTCAAGCGCCGGCACAGCACGAGCCGGGCCGGGCCGCCGCCGTTTAGCGCGCTCTTCAAGACGGCCAGCAGGAACTCGAGCCACCGAGCGGTCGATGTCCTCGTGGACGATGAGCCGTCGTCGCCGAAGGTGACGTGCGCTGGGCAGATCAAGGCACGGCCGGCCAGGCCCAAGGGCCCCGGCAGCGGTGGCGGGAAGCCCAAGAAGGCGACGTGGCTGCAGGCCCTCGGGATCAAGGACGCACTGCCGTTCCTGAACGCCCTGCATGGCGCCTTCCGGCTCAACGTCGCCAGCTGCTTCGGTAACTTCCCCGGCGCCGTGGAGTACACTTCCGGGGAGGATGACGACGACGAGGAGGTGGAGCGGGCGGGGAAGGGAACAGAGCACGGCGCGGCATTGGCCAGGTGGTTCATGGTCCTCGAGGAAGGCAAGAAGGTTTCCAGCAAGAAGCAGGAACAAGAACCGCAGCAGGAGGAGGAGGACACGGAGGGAGACGCGGCACCGCCGGCGAACGCGCTGATGCTGATGCGGCGCCGGTCGGCGCCGGTAAAGGGGCTGGCGAGGAGGTTAGGAGGAGATGCAGAGGAGGATGAGGAGGTGACAAGCGCCAAGAAGACGGGGGAGGAGGACGACGCGCCCGACTTCTTCAAGGTATCCGTCGACATCGCCAAGGAGACGTGGATCGTCGGCGGGGACGACGCGATCTTGCGCTGCCGGAGCTGGAAGCGATGATCATGACGTTTTGTGAGCAATGCATGTGTGTTTTTAACTTTTTACTACCTGCTTGCCCTTTTCCCCCCTTTTTCCTTTTGAGAATTACTACTATTTACATACGTCTCGTGTAAAGGATTCGATCAGCATGCGGCAGATTGGTTTTGAGAAGGCCATCATGTTGGTCTCTCTGCAAGACAAGTTTCTGCTCTGTAAATAGTGCTGTAATATCCCTTACTAGATTTTACCAAGGTACACATGGTGAATAGTACTTTGATTGTGATATGTAATGAGTAATATATGATGAGCTGTATAGCTCCATTTCCTAGTGCAATTTCTCTTTAGATTTGAGATAAACTATCTAGTGCTTTAACCTTGGTTATGATTGATTGGAATCTCTATGGTGAACTTTTCAAAATATCTTGTCCTTTTTGTAAACTCAGAATAATTTGCTGGCATGGTTTGGCTCTTCTCAGCTCGTATTGGCTGTGAGAAAAGGCAGGATATTTTCTTTTATGAACACTGGGTGTCAAATTTAGCTTCAATTTTCTCTTTTTTTTGGGAGGGGCGACCAACTGTTTGTATTGTCGGAAAAGGCCATGTACAAGAATTGTACTTATATATATGCCCAACTGCAATCGCTGTCACAATTATTATCTGATTAGGAGCACCCGATGGACCTAAAGGCAAAGCAGGTTGATTAAAAGCTGATTTTGATGTGAACTCTTATTATATTGATTTTTTGTTCATTTTCCCGTCATTACTTGTGTCACTACTTATTAGCCTCTAGCCTCCTCATTTGCTTTTATAACGTGTAAATTTTGTTTAGCACAGAATAGAAAATTTCTGCTTTTCTAAGTTTAAAAGCTTACTAATAGTGACTCCACCCAACCATCTTATTTGATATTAACCTTAACATGACCTTTGCAATTATAGTGAAACCAAACTTTTAGCAATCAATGTGCCACTTAGTCAACAAAAAAAAGCAATTGTGAATTTTGAGGATTAAAATAAAAAATACCACCCATAGGCCAAATTTAAAGGAAATAAAATTTGAATTTCACTAGTCATGTTTCATAAAGAATTTTTGTTCTCATAAACTAATTCTGTTCACAGGAATGGTAGTCCTAGAGCTCACATTTTCCTTTCACCAGCAACTTGCATTAGCCTGCCTCAACTGTTCGACCGTACCTATCATATGCTCTCTACAGATTCTGCTCTAACCTAAAAATACAAACCCAGTCTCAATGACACTTGCAACAACAACATAACTACACAATGTCAGGCAAGAACTTGGAAGCATCTTGGGGGCAATAGAACTTGTTCCATATGTTCAGATATGCAGGCCATCGTGTCAAATTGGATAATCAAACTTTTGCATCTTGAATTGTCATATGAAATCTATAGAGAGCAGTTCAACTCCACTACAGTCTTAAAAAAAACACTACACATACCATCAATAGCATACAGCCTGTAGTATAGTCAGTTACACAGGGCATATGCATGTTCTCCATAATTTGGTACAGGAATGAAGTTTTCTGTTATAGTTTCAGCAAAAGGGGGTCTTGCTCAAATGGATAGTCACTTATTTTCTGTTTAAAATGAACATTCATTTTTAGAGTACATGCAGTCCTTCTGTTTGATCTGTTTGAGAGGTGAACTTATATTTTCAGAAATCCTGGGTGCCGTCACTGGCATCCCACACAAATAAATAAACTAACTATACATCACAATGGAGCAAGTATTATGTACAGTTCCATGACTTAATTCTCTTTGTAATTTGGTGTATAGTGAACAAAAAAAGCACACTGATTTGGTACTAAAAAACTGTGCAACAAAGCGTGCAGAGTTTGTTTTGTCGAAAGCCTTGTCCTCTTCGGAACTTGCAGTTGATTTCTCCAGTAGCCGACAGAATAAAGAAACCTAAAAAGAAGAATAAAACTGTGTTATGACCAACATGGCAATGCTTCGTTCTACACAAGATGCACAGGCAAGCGAATCTGCCTAATTTTCAAACCACTTTTGATTTCTTTACCTTCGCGTGCCCATCAAATGTTCTCCTAACACCTAACTAGTTGAAATTAAGGTTGATAAAGAGTACCGAAGTTTTTTAGAGCCGACACACAGTAAATCATTAGTGTCCAAGAAGTAGTAGCAGTGACTATGATGAAAGTATGCAATTTATTTCAGAATAGTTCTATTTAAGTATGCTATCAATCTACATAATGCCTGCTCAGTAGCAAAGTTGACTAACTCTGTTCAACTCAACAGTCCAGTCCAGCTTTGAAGATGATTTTGGTTGTTCCCCTGTTTGAACTGTGGCTTTCAAGAGCATGGAGTATGTTTTCACAATCTATGTAGGACCTAATTTTTGTGAGACTGATTCAGCACTATGTAAGAACGAACTTAACTACTGCATTTTTCTTCAGTAATACGGTGAAGTCCAAGTAAGAAACCGTGACAGCAGACTGACAAATGACAAAAATGAATCTCTAGAAGTAGCTGTAATTACATGGCGTCACTGCTGAGATCTGCGCCCATTCCTCTGGCTCTTGAGCTTGGCTTCGACCTCTGATAGGGCCTTCTTGACGTCCTCATTCTCCGGGAGTTCTTGGATCAGCACTTGGTAATCTCTCAAGGACGCTTCCCACCTCTCCAACTGACCACACAAACACACAAAAAAATCAGGGCAAAATGGGATTTTTTTTTTGGGTCAATTGCGTTGGGCTCTTGCAATGCACGCGTCGTTGGTAAAAAAGAAAAACAAACGCCGGGTGAAATTTTTGGCACGGGAGAGTGCAGACGTATGCCGAGCAAGTAAACAGCGAACCTTGACGTTGCAGTCGGCCCTCCTGAGCCGTGCCTTGCTGTACGCCGGCCGCACGGCGAGCGCGCCGTTGCAGTCCTCGATGGCCTTCTCGTACCGCCCGAGCTTCGCGTGGCACGCCGCGCGGTTGCAGAGCAGCACGGCGCTGCCTGTCTCCCTGTCGATCCCCTCCCCGTACGCGGCGCACGCCTCGGCGAACTTGGAGGCCTTGAAGAGGTCGTTGCCCCGCAGCCGCGCCGACGCCACCGTCTTGGCCCTCCGGTGCACGTTCGCGATCTCCCGGTTGCTCGGGTCAAGCTGGCACGCCGTTTGCGCCGTTGCCACTGCGTCCTCAAGCCTTCACATTCAGAAGAACAAATGGATTAGATAAGCCATTTTGCTTCTACTTTCCGTTTGGGACACAACTTAGCGCTGCATGTACGTGTATGGAACGAACCTCCCTGCAGCCATGTCGACCTGAGCTCGGATCATGAGGACATAGGCATGGCCAGTGGTGCCGAAAAACTTGGTCGACTCGTCGACGCCGAACCTCGGAGCGCCGCTGAACACCGAGTCCGCCTCATCGTGCCGTTGAAGCTTCAGCAGAGCCTCGGCTTGCAACGCCGTTACCTACCGGAGTTTACCGTGACAGGCGCGTATCAGATTGTTATGTTACTGTTAATCATGTAACGTTGTCACGTTAATCAGCTGCTGCCACTATGATATGGAGTATGTCGTGACGCTGACCTGTGGAGCGCAATCCGCGCCGTCGGAAACGGCGGCCTGCGCTTCCTGCAGCACCGTGATCCAGTTCTTGAGCTTGCGCGCGTCGTTGCACTTGGCGATGCGGCTCTTGACCGACTGCGCGCGCGAAACGTCTGCGCTTATCGATTCCTTCGCCGATTGCTTGAAGTGGTGAACGGCCTTGTCAGGTTCTCCTAATCTGAAGAACACGCAATGAGTCAGTGAGTGACTGAGTATCATTAATCGTAAGGCGTTTAATTATGGTGTGGTATAAACGAGCATGCTTTGCTTTCCTTTGTTCACATGTAGGAAAATATAATTGTGGTGTAAAAAAAATTGTTCTGTAGAGTAGAGTGTAGAAAAATGAAGGTGGACTTGTTCTGTGACAGCTTGCAGATTTTAATTAGTGCAATCATTATCATGAAAAAGAGGGGTAAGCATGCAGATTTTAATTAGCTATTGAAAGTACCAATCATCAATGAAAAGTTCACAAATGGCTAGAGTAGTTTAAGGAAGAAGGCTTTGCTTGACCTGATAAACCAATGATCAAATGTTTCAAAGGAGCACATGTAGAACAAAAATTAAGGCATGCCTTCCCTAATCACCAAAAGGGTCATTCCATTTCTTAGGGAAAAAGTTGGAGGTTTCCAAGGAAGAATATCACTAGTCCTACTTCAATAGACCATCACAAACCAAGGGCGATGGTAATGTGATGCATAGCAGCCACTCCGTTGTCTAATTCTCCAACCTGTTCGTTTAGCATTAAACATTTGGTTGCTAGTCCCTCCATTTCACAATATTAGTCAAGCATATATGCCTAGCAGACACAAATTTTAAGTAATATTTAATGAAATTAGATATGCTCAAGTAGGATCTAATTTTATTAAAAATATTACTTAAATATTATGTCTCCTTGATAGGCGTGCAAAATTAATATTGTGAAACGGAGGGAGTAGCTACTTAGCGGCTCTAAACAAACATGCGAAGGTAAGTTGAGCAATCAATTATCAAAATAAAGGAACAAAGCATCTGTTCCACAAAGTCTAAGAGCATATGCGTATTAGTTATATTCAGATCCCCACATTACGTTACAACATTAAACTTTCCTTAATTTTGATTAATTAATGACGATCCTGACGATCACGATATATTTCTGTCAAAAATTAGAATTCATTCACCACCTGATGACAATTATAGAAATTACATGCAAATAATTAGTAGATGAAAACAGGCATGCATGTATGAATATACAGTTAGGGATGAACAATTGAATGCCCAGAGGCAATGACGGAATTAAAGGTCTTACGTACCTGAGATATAACCCGCCAAGCCGGTGGTGCGCGCGGCCATACGACGGATCGATCCGGACAGCCTCATTGCAGTCGCCGACGGCCTCGATGAGCCGCCCGAGCGCGGCGAGCGCGGCCGCCTTGTTGCTCCAATACGCCGGCCGCGTCGGGTCCACCATGATGGCCTGGTCGTAGAGCGCCACCGCCTCCGCGTAATGCCCCTCCCGGTACTCCTCGTTGCCCATCTCCTTCAGCTTCTCGGGGTTCGTCCGGTGCGACAGCGCCCGGCACAGGTCGGCCGGCGGCGCCTTCGCCTCCTTGACAATGTTCCCCATGCCCGAGAAGGCGTAGCCATTCGGTGCCTTCCGCTCGTTGGCCGCCTTCGGGTTGCGGTCCAGCGAGCTGCGAGCCGACGCGCCGGGCACGCCAGCATTGAGGTTGCCGAGGTTGCGGTGCAGCATCATGTTGCCGGAGGTGGCGCGCACCAGCTGCGTGGTGCCCTTGACCCTCTGGTGGTCGTGGATCATCTTGTCGAGCTCAGCTGCCATGCCGGTGTACTCCGCCGCCGCGGCCGCCATCTTTGCCCCGCCGTTCGCCGCCTTGGTCGGCCTGCCCTTATCGTTCGCCGGCGGCGGGGCGCGGTTGGCTGCGGCGTTGTTCGGCGCCGGCAAGGGCAGGACGTTCGGGCGGTGCGGGAGGAAGGAATCGTCGTGGACTCCGGCCTTCCGGTGCTCCGGGTTCGCCGGCGCGGACGCGGACACGGCAGCGGCCTCAGCATCGGTGGCGGGCGGGGACCCGTTGATGCGTGAGAGGGAGGACATGGAGGCGGAGCGGCGGCGGCGGAACATGCCGCTGTAGATGCCGAACATCGCGCAGCCGGACGGCGGGCGGCGCGACTCCGCCATGGCGATGGCGACGTTTGCGGCCGCGCGCGCTCTCGGCGGTTGCGTCGTGCGCGTGGGGAAGGGAAGGGAAGGGTCAGGACCCAGGACCGGAGCAAGGAAGGCGAGGGAGGGAGGGGTGCTGGCCGTTGGCTCCTGGTTGGCGATGAACGAACCAACTTGGGGTGGGAATGTGGGGGAAAACGGGGATTTTAAACGGGGAATGTTAGGCCCCGTTTGGCACAGCTCCACCACCAGCTCCTTGGAGCTGTTTGGAGCTGTTTGGAGCTGTTTTGTGCCAAACGGGGTAAAGCAAAATAGCTCCACCCAAGGAGCTCCTTAAAATCTGCTGAGACAAAAGTAGCTCCACCCAAGGAGCTGAAAAAAGTAGCTTCACTTGGCTCCACTTGTGAAGCCAAAAAAAACAGCTCCACTTGTGAAGAGGAGCCCTGCCTTACTGGAATCCCCTTGTGTTTGTGGGCCCTTTGTGTGAGTTCTACTACGTTTCTTCTCCTCTCGTTTCTTCTTCTTCTTTTTTTTAGAGCAGGTCTTCATGGACCATGGGTTGGTTGGTGCATTCGTGGTGGGAGTGTACTTCAACTGGAGCGACTATTTTTTTATTTTTAGTTATTTTTTTATATTGTAATTTTAGATTATTGAGAGTGTAATTTTAAGAGAAAAAATTAGTACACTATAACTTTAGATGACTGAGCATATAACTTTAAATATCTAAGAGATAAAAAATTTAAATCGATTGTACCATAACAAAACTAATTTTCAACGTTGTTCTGCGCGAAAACAGAAGCATACGGGCAATGGTGAATTTGGTTCTAGCATGTAGGGTCTTTCTATTTCATCAAATTACATGTTTTTTAGTGCTGGAAAGATAACGGGGGGTATGACCATTGTGAAGCTCATCACGTATATACATTTGTGCTTTGCACGTATGGAATGAACAAGCTGGCTGCGTCTCATTGTTTCCTCTCTTTCTATTTGCATTTTCTTTTTTCTAATAATAGCAACAGCCATGCTTGCTCTGCGCTGATTCACACTTTCCATAATTCCTCCATCCAAACCGGTGCTTGATCTTCACTGGTTCACAGTTTTACACACACACGATGTTCCCCATGTATTCAGATCTATGGGCTCGAATCCGTTCTCTTAGAGCAACTCCAGCAGTAGCCCTCAAAACAGGGCCCCTACTTTTCATTTGAAGGCTCCCCCTACTTTTGAGGGCCCAATTTTTTTGCTTTTACTCCAACAGCACCCCTCAAATCTAAGCCCTCAAATCCATTCCACACACACTGACACATGGGACCCACTCATTCTCTCCCTCACCCCCGCCGTCTCCAGAGCCTACCCGCCGCATCCCGAGCCCCTCGGCGATGGCATCGACGCGGGCCTCCTCGTCGGCGTCCCGCATCAGCTGGACGACGTCCTCGGCGCCGTGCTGCGGCGGCTCGTTGGTGTCGGCGTCGACGCGGCTCGTTGGTGCTTGACGGCGAAGGCGAGCGCCTCGGCAACGTAAAGCTGGAAGGCGTTGGCGGCGTCGCAGTCGAAGGAGGCCGCGGCGCAGAGCGGCGCCTCCTGGCGGGTGACGCGGATCTGGCGCGCGATGAGGTCGTCCATGGTCATCTTCTTGCCGAAGGAGCCGGCGGGGGAGAGGGCCTTGGCGGGGAGTCGGGGACGACGGGGAAGGGGGCGGAGGCGGCGGTGGAGGGGGTGGAGGCGCCGGGGAAGGGGGCGGCGGGGGAGAGGGCCTTGGCGGGGAGTCGGGGAAGGAGCGGCGGACTGGCGGAGTGGGAGGGAGGGGGACGGGCGGAGGCGGGGGAGGGGGAGGGGCGCGGGGGATTTTGGGCGGCGGAGCGGGGGAAATTTCACTAGCGGGAAAAAAACCGAAAAATAAGAGCCAGGGGAGAGCCCCCAGGAATGAGGGCTGAGGGGGGGATTTGAGGGGCTCCTCAAATTTGAGGGCTCTAGTATGGGCCCTGCTGGACCTCTATTTTTACCTCAAGTCCTCAAATATAAGGTTTGAGGGCTCAAGTTCGTGATGATTGATACGCATCCTATCCTATGTTAAAAATAGGCTGTGCTACGCTGTAACTGCCATTGGCCGCGGCTTTCGGAAACGGCGCGCAGGCCTACGACTACGAGCCGTTGACTTGGGACCGTGTCGGGATGCTGGAAAATTCGGTCGTGGTGGGACGGGAGATCTTGCTGCAAACCAGGCACGACCGCACGAAATGCTAGCTCGCGGGGCATAGAAAAATTCTATCGTGTCGCGAATCAGGAGACAACACGCGGCACATGGGTATTGTAGTAATATTGTAAAGAACTATAGCAGTACTGTAGTCTATACAAAAAAATAATATTTTAAATTGCTATTACAGTACCAGACTGTACGGAAAATATATTTTAAAAATAACTGCTACAGTATTTTCACCGCGTGTCATCATCTGATTCGCTAGTTACTCAAACTTTATTGTGTAACGGTTGCACAATAGAATTTTTCCGAGGCATATTGTAGTACTGATTGGCGTCTTCGAAACCGTTTTTTTTAAAGAGTACGAGACAACACACATACACTTAATATATATCACGATCATATTATCCATGTACATAGGTCTCATACACACATTAAAAACATACTCACCATAACCATACTCATTATTCAAACATACAAGTCATGCAGAACTTGGGTACGGGGCATCAAAGGCTCACAGAGCGCGACTTTGTCATATCTAGGAGACCTCCCAAGTTAAACCAAAGCGATAGCAAGTCGCACTTGATGGCATCAGGCGGGTAGTGCCCTAATCGAAATCGCCAACGATCGCTGCCCAACTACCGTTTAAGTACGGTGAGCAGTTGAGCACAACTGCGCAACGATGTGTTGACGGGAATGAGATAACTAACCTCTGACTACAACTAGTCATTGTAAAAAAGAAAAAAGAAAAACGAGAGGTAGCAGCTGCGTGCGCTGTATGGAGTTAGTTCACACCTACAGCGGATATTGATTCGGCTCACAATTGAAAGGGAACGCAAGGCATCAGCCGATCTCCGGCGAGCCGGTGGGCGGTGCTTCCCACCCGAACTGGGCCGCGGCCGCGAGCGATCCGGCCTACGCCACCGCGAGGCTGCGCCGATCTCGCCTCGACCGGACGACCCCCACGCCCCGCAATCTCATCAATTCACCGTGCGCGCGCGCGTTTGCCCATACGATCGCGCGGGTTTTGTTCGCCTCTCCGCCCCGCCTTTTCTCGTCTTCACGCGGCACGCCGCACAACTCAGGTAGGCCCTGGGCCGCCTAGGACCATCCGTCCGACGCCTATCCAGCCCGTCCGCCACGCGCGAGCGTGCGCGGCCCGGGCCGTCGCCTGCCAGGCCGCGTCGCCCGCCTCCTTGCCACGGCAGCAGCCCCGCTACAAGCCGCCATCCTGTTACTCCAGTCTCGGCCGTGACCCTGTGCTGGGCCACCTACGTCGATCCCTCCTGGGCCGAGTAGCCACTTGCTGGGAAGGCAGCGCAATCGGGTGGACCGCATCCTCACCAACCCACGTCGGCGAGCATAGCTGCGTGCTCGTTTGTTTTCAGAATGGAGCTTTTGGGCTTCATGGATGGAATGATAGGCCCAGGAACATGGACGGTTTAGGGTGGATTCTTTTCGACCATAGCTTATGGTTTTTTGCTACGATTTATGATTGAAATAGTTATATTCTTTTTAGCTGGTGACTTATGGCTGAAAACTATTACGTTTTTAGGGCTGATGGCTTATTGCTGATTTTTGTACATATAGCAGGGACTCGAATTGCTATACTGGGAAGCGTTTGCGCGGAAAGCACATATGTTTGGTAACATGGAGAAGGCAAGGAAAAACCCAGTACATGTAATGACATGGGACTAAATGGTTGCAAATGTAGATTAACACGTACACCACACGACAAACTCATGCATCATTGTATTCAAATGTACATAACCCACGGTCAGCACATAAATAGAAAATATTACATCCTGCACTCCTATGGACACACGATGAGATTGTACGAGATGATGTCCTATACGTCATCCATGTGTGCATCCCCATTCCCCTCCGCCTTTGTCGGCTCCGTCGTGCTATCAGGTTTGGCAGACATATACCCTGGGCCTAGGACAGGATTGTCGAAACCTAGGTCACTCAAAGCCACGTCAATGATGAAATTGTGTAGTGCCATAGTAGCAGTAATTATCTGTGTTTGTCGCTCTACTAGATATATAGTTATGTTCTATAGTATGTGCCATTTCATCTTCCGTACACCAAACGCCTGTTTGATAACGTTGTGGAGCGACGATTGGTGGAATTTGAACGTCTCTTTCCAACCACACGGCTGTGGCCCATTGCCAAAGTCCGACACATGGTACCGGGTGTTTCTTTACGGACAAGGTACCCCGTCCAGTTCAGATACCCGAAGTCAACTAGGTAGTATTTACCTGCAACGATGATCAACCAAGATTGATTAAAAATTGGTTGGGAAAGCATTGCGATGGACCGATTAAAAAATATGTTATGCTAGATGTACCTAGCGGAGGGTGTGGGAACAAATATGCGAAGCCAATCAACGTATCTAGTAGGATCCGGGTGTTGTGAGCTGAGCCTTGCCATCTAGCGGTGACGTACGTGAACCTCATATCGAAGCCGCACAAGGACAAGATATTCTGAATAGTGTATCTATGCCGATTTGTGTGCACAACTCATGCACTCTCAAGAACAGTTACAAGAATATACGTACCATCTGTTACTCCGATAGACCCTAAAAAGTGTGGAAAATGTGGCATGGCCACAAAGCATCGAATGGCGTCTGAGTGGGGTTGCGCAGGACTTGTAACGGTGTGGTCAAAGTCTCTCCCGACTACAAGATGGTCGAAGACTTCAAAAGGTGGTCGTAGTTGAAGCAGGGGAGCGATTGGAGATATCGGGCGATGGGGCGACCGGGGCTAGGGTGTTTTGCAACGGCTTATGGGGCTATGATTAGGTTCCTAGTGATGTGGGGAGTCCATTTTGGGGGTCGGTGGTCGTAGGGGAGTCGGCGTTCACCGACGGCGAGGTCTTCCTCTCGCAAGACGTTTGAAAGGCACCAAAACAAACAGAGGGTTAAACGGACGATAGCGTTTGCATTTGAGCATCTTTGGGGTTAGGGCAAGCTCGGAGAAGCAATAGATTAGGCGAAGATGGTCGGGGTTGGGCTATCCACGGTGAGGTGCCATGGCCGAGCAACGGACCTCAGTGGTAGAGAAGAAGGAGGCTTTGGTGGTGTTTCTAGGAGTGTTAAGGGTTCTACGGGTGGAAGCAATTGGAATGCAATTGATTGAATATGTGGAATTGAATTTGGGCTTGCCATGGAGAATTCTAGCGATCGTCGACAATGGGGAAGGTCGTTGGAGTTTTGGGGGGTGTCTGGCTTACCCTAGGCGTCGATGTCTTCGAATGGAGGGGCTTGTGGACATATATAGAGTGGCAGAGGCGGTTTGGCATAGTGACGGGGCTACAACGGCGGTGGTGCGTGGTTGTGTCGAGAAGGGTCGGGGAGGCACGGCCTCAGGTGCGGCAATGCTGCTGTCAAAAGTGTAGGGTTGTCAGGTCGGCTGTGAGAGCAAAGAGAGCAGGGAGGTCAGCGTGGCGATGGCGGGCGTGGACGGCGGTCTCTAACGCGCGGCCAGAGCATTTAAGAGGAGGTGTACGGTCTCTGACAGGCTGCACAGGCGTGGTAGCGGCGAGATGGCGCGAGAAGGCGTGAGAAGGCGCGGGAGCAAAGAGAAGGGTCGGGCGGTGGCAAAATCAGGGCGGCAGTGAGATTTTTCGGGTGATGAACAGTACCAGAGCAAAAATCCACCGTTGGCGCAATGTAGCAGTGATTAGGGCTTCGATGGCTGAGATTTGAGCTAGATTAGGCCAGGGTTCATAAAAAATTAAAATCAAATGAGAATTCAAATTTCTTTTGAAATTTTTGGTTTTGTTTCACTTATCATCCGCGTGGTTTATACATGCTGTTGACTATGGTACATGCATGCACCTCCTTTTGTAAGTCCTTTTGGAAGGCGTCAAGCTAGTGAGTGTATGGATGATTACATCCCAACACGATTCTTCCGTGCGTCGATGGAGTACAACTGTAGCACTGAGTCGATTTAGTTTTAGAAGAGAGTTCTCCCCAAGTTTGGGTGACCGGTGACTGCGATGGTGAATTCTCGCGCGAGCCTGACCATGGATTTCGGCGAGGTGATACGTATCGAGAAGATTAGCATGGCGCTGCATGCGTAGGGTGGAAATTGGGGTGGATGTGACCTCCAGTGTCTTGGAAAACACTAGTGAATCATCGAGCCCTTTTGCTTTTTTTCCCCCACTTTGCCGGAGAAGGTTACTTGTGACCAGAAATTAATCTACCTCAGAAAGAAGACAGACAAGCAATCGTAGAGGCACAAAGAGCAGTGTCCATCGGTCCGGCCTACTCCACCGGTCGGAAAGCTATCCGATCCGACGAAGCACTACTTACTTCCAGCCAAGATGTACCGATCACACACCATTTCGCAACGCCCCTCAACTGTTTGATCTGCCCTATCGGCTAGCTTGTATACCACCTTCCTCTCTTTTGCTGTAACTTTACTGTGTGCTGCTCACCAGCACATGATAACGTTGTTGTCGTAGATTGCAGAAGTCAAAACAACCACGACTCTAGCTAAAATGCGTATCTCCAGGTAAACTACTAGTATTGTTTATTGCTTGATTACCTTAAGTCCTCTGATTAGACAGCTGCCCCAAAATATCGCTTCACTGAAGAATATACTCCTCCCAGTAGTCCAGTAGACTGGAAAGTCTGGAAGTAACACCTTACAGCAAAAAAACATGACAACTTCAGGCAGTTTAGTTCCAGCCGATTAAGTTTATAAATACACATCAAACTCAACTACTCCCTTGGCAACCCGGCCTACACCAATGTACTCCTGCGACCAAGAACACACGTCAACTCGTGCCGCGTTCAGTACGAGTTACCAGCCATGTATCGCGGCCCGCTCACTCCATCACTCCGCTCAGCCCGGTCAGGTCCCGGCGGCCGTCGGTTCCGCGGCCGTGCAACCACGGCGCGTCAAGAAGAGGCACGTGGCGCGGCCCTCGATGTCGAGCAGCTCGTCGACCACCGTGGTGGCGACCGACGTGTCCAACTTCCGCGCCATGGTGCAGGAGCTCACCGGCTTCCCGCCGGCCGCCATCTTCCGGCCGCTGCCGCTTAGGGTCCACGCCGCCAACCCCTTGGCCGCCGTGCATGGGTGTGGTGGTGGTGGTGGACCTGGTGGTGCGCTACATGAACACAGTTCATCAGACACAGCAACTACAGCCGGCAACAGTAGCCCCGACGTGCCGACCGTGCAGCCTCTCATGCAGCAGCCGCCTGGCGTGTTTGACGGGCTGTCCGACCTCGGGACGCCGGAGTTGGACTCGTGGACCGATTTGTCCTTTGAATAATTAAGTACTTATTGGCTAGATTGATGGAATCAAGGATGGTAACTGGTTTGGTAATTTCGTTTCGCTCGTTTCTGTTTGTGTTTAGCATCAAAGATGGCACCTGTACTCGCAGTTTTCACTGAATATGTTTTAGCATCAAAGATGGCACCTGTACTCGCAGTTTTCACTGAATATGCATTCATGCTCGTGTAATCTCAATTCTCAGTTGACTTATTTGGATTTCATACTTGCAAGATGGTTAAAACGGTTTAGCTCTTCTATCAGATGTTTCTACCGCATGGACCCGACGTGGAGTGTGTTTTTATTCGGTTGTCGAAGAGAACCGGAGTATCAGCGTCACCAGTGACAATATGTGAACTGAAAAGGACAAATGAAAGTCACTGACACGTGACATTCATACGACGGCTGACAATTTGATTTGGTAGAACACGGACCATTTGGCTAGCTACAAGGTGCTCAAAGTAGTCCAAACAGAATGTTCGTGAAAGTGTATACAACTGTCAGGTACTCAGGTTGCCACCTTCCTACAATCTCTTGATGCGAACCTGCAAGTGCCATGTAAGAGCCCTACGTAACAAGCTATACAATTACAATGTAGCACGTCAAGGTCTATCATGATACTGTAATTGACAACCCAGGCTGAAAAGCACCACTTGATTTTTCTACAGGTTGCGCCATGAGATTCTTGTTTTTTTTTACTTCCACAGTAGACTTGACGATCAAGAACCAGCATGTTTTTTTTTTCAGTAGAGAAAATTACATGGCGAGGCAGATCCTCGTATTTTCACGCGCTAGCAGATACAAATGCCCAAGACAAATATCCCACAAGAATAATAATCTCATCAGGAAACGTAAGCTCTCCGAGAAACAACCCGTAACTCCATGGAAGCACACAGCATGCACCAGATTTAGACTATTGCTACTCGTTATGACAGCTGCCATAAGTAAATCCATAACAAGCGCCACTGCATCCAGGGGCTTACGATATCAAGAAAGTTTCATCTTACAAATGAATCATGCACGCATGCATTAAGATCAATCAACTGCCAATAATGTTTCGCAGTAAACATTAATTTTCCAAGGGACAAATCAGGGTTTACATGGTTGGTTAGTTGACAACGGACTACTTTTTTTAGACCGTTATTACTTGAGAGTACCCTCTTTTAGACCGCTAATTGTGAGCATTTGATTGCCCAAACAGCCCCAAACCTATACACATCAGTGTGATCTCATGGCAAACTTCAGCACA
This sequence comes from Dendrocalamus latiflorus, assembly GCA_017311315.1. Classification (NCBI taxonomy): domain Eukaryota; kingdom Viridiplantae; phylum Streptophyta; class Magnoliopsida; order Poales; family Poaceae; genus Dendrocalamus; species Dendrocalamus latiflorus. Next base: position 3,926,123 of record CM029634.1, on the reverse strand, counting down.
TTCGAAACACTTGCTACAAGTGGCTTCCACATGGCTGAAGATTTTGGTGTTAAGAGCAACACTATACAGTCCTGGAAATATCATAACGTCAATCTTCAGCCAAAAAAATAGTTATGAAAATGAGGGGCTTCAATCAGAATACATCAGTTGCGAAGATGAAGAATATCAAAATGGCCAGAGCAACAGCACAATTTCACCTGTTTTTGGCTGGGCCCTAACTCATCCTGGTTCTATCCTGCAGAGTAATTTCATCGCTAAGCAAAAGAGGGAAATCCTATATAATTCCCATGTGAGTGATAATCCACATAATTACTCAGCTAAATAAAAAATAATCTGCAGCAGGTCAATAAAACATGTCAGATGTACATTTCACCATCGCGGGTAAAATGGAATAATGACATCACTAAAGCCACGTACTTCAGAGATACTGTTGAAGGAGGTTATTTGATGAATTTTTCAGCCTGCAGCTCATTCCTAGATGGACATCACCAAATGTGTACCTGGATTTACAGTGACTAGAAAATGTCATTGTTTCCGAAAATAAAAGAGTTTAGCTAGAAAAACAAGGAAAAGCTAAGTCACAGACCTGTATTCACAGTGTTCTGGAAAGCCACACCGAGCTTTTGCATAGTCCCAGTGGCAATCTTCGTTTCTTAATGGACCTCGGAAAGCTGTTTATGAACTTTTCTTAGGGAATTGAAAACTGAAAGTCAAATCATGGAAGGACTCAGTATTGCAGGAGATGAAATTGAAACAAACCTTTCGTCACAAATTTTGATTTTGAATCAGGGTGCATGTCATGCCACATTTCAAGCCACAACTCACGCATTAGTACTGGCGTCCTAACAATATTCCTGTGATTTGCTGTTCAAACAAGAAACACTGTTGTTATCTAAAACAAGAGAAGCACTTCTGTATTAGTGTTTCATAACAAATGCAGTTTTTTTAGAAGATTGGATGCAAGTTATGGAGAATATGATAACACCACACTGACATTTATATGCTAAAGCCTAAAAGCATAAAACTTCTAAGGGGATCTCTGGTAGAAAAGCAAATCATAATAGCAGGTACAAGGAAAAACACTATAACCAAATTATAAAATAAATTAGGAAAGAAACTCCAGATTCCACCTTTGTCAAGCTCCCAGACTGCTGTTCTCCATCCTGGAATACTTTCAGCATCTTCATAGTAGGTTATGTACTTCACATGCGGAGCCCTCGTCATGTTGGGAAATAGATCCTGACCATGATAGTGCTCAACATTCATGCTCGTTTGTAAATCAGATCCATCATGTTCTGCCTGCAAAAGGATATTAACATTGTGATATACTACAAGAACATAGTTAACAGTTTGATTAGCCAAAACAAGGATATTAACAGCCAGGCCTCAAGTTCGCCACGCTGAGAATAATACCACTAGGCAGAACGTAACATACCTGTGGAGCCCTTGTTATGTTCACTTTTGGCCCAAGCCAATTCTTGCACCATGAGAGAGAGTTGTAGGATACCTGCCATGAAACAGCTACTCAATTGCTTGCATAAAGCAATTTTATTTGTTCAACCAAAGAGGTTGAATTAAAATAGGAAAGTCATTTGGTAATACATACCGTTCCATCTCCGCTGGAATTGTTAGGCTTTCCAGAAACAGAATTACCTGATCTGGTAAGGATAAATAACATTACAAAGAGCCTCCATATAAATATTTCTGAAGATCAAAATTAAAGCCTTGGAACGTCATACAAGTAAAAAAAATCATGGCTTGACAGTGTTTTCCAAAAAATAAAAAGCACGGAAAACTGTTAACAGTGAATAACTGATACTAAACTAGGAAAATTTGTTAGGAACCTGTCTGAAAACTACAACAGTCTCTTTATATAATGAACTATTGCGTGCCTCTTTTATCTCTAATTCTGCCTCTTTTATCTCTAATTCTGCTGAACATTTCATGACAAGTATATATATGGAAACTTCAATGTCAAAAATAAATTAAGTGAACTAAAAATTTATCCAATGCCTCACAAATAAGTAGGAATGATCTCACCAAATGTTAAATTTTATGATTAAGACTAGTAAATCCATAGAAGAACCCATTTGGACACCCAAATGAAACAAGTTTAGTTGCAGTGAAACATAACTCTTCTAGGGAAATCCTTTCAAAGAAGAAGCCATGAACAAAAAAAGACAATGGGTACTTGACTGAAATGGCACCAAGACTTTTCAAATCAAGATCTACGATACCTGCCTTGACAGTAGGGACCCCTCAAACTCATAAATGATATCCGTTATTATCCAGTTATCTGGATATGGTTTGCCACTTGGTGCAAAATAGTATCCTACCTGCTTGATAAAAAAGCCATGAACCACTGAATGACAATGAGGTTTGAAGCAAGGCAAAGTAACAGCATTTACAATTGAAGAAGAATGCACAGTTATACCTCAGTCTTTGAATCAATCCCATATATGCAGAATACATTCTTTATTGGGGGTCTTTCCCAGGGTGTGAGAGGATTGAGAACTGGGTCACCCTGGTAGTACCTGAGATCAATATAAATCAAAATACAAGGTCTTAGATACTATTTTTGGTTAAAAGCTAGACTTTCTCTGGTGGTTGACTGGTTGGTGCACGGACTGCACGCTATCTATCATAAGTATATCAAAGCCTAGAACATCGTATTTTATTTCAGAGACAACAGGTGAACGAATTACGATGTAGCGTCAGGGGTTCATAAATAATTAAAAACGTACTTCTCAAGCTGGTGGATAAGCCCCTTGCTCTGAGGGTCATAATCCTCTATAGCCTTGAACAAAGTACCATCTGAAACTTCTCTGGCAGAAAATGACAGGAGCGTTGGCTTTCCACAATCCATGCTGGATGTTATGTTCGCAGTTATATCCATAATGGATGGGTATGCATCCATATCTGTCAGGAGGAAACAGAAAAGGAAAAAGGTAGATCTGCTTAGTGGAAGAAAAGTCTTAAATATCACTGCAAGCAGGGAAGTGATTTCTGCAAAGAACCTCGAACTGTAGGAACTTCGATACTGACGAGGTCTGTAGGCCATCCAGAGTAGTCTGAAATATACTCCATCTCATCGCATTGTTGTCTGTGGGGGCAACCTCCCTTTCCCTCAAAAAAATGCTTCCAGTATATATTATCAGCTTTGCAGTATTTTGAGAATGGCATAAGCCATAAAGAAGAACCAAATGCATTAAACATCAACCGTGCTGTCCCCTGAAAACAATACAGAAATTCTAGATACGTAAAACGGTAAAACTGAGAATCATATTAACAACTATGTAATCTAAAGACAATTGGCAAGCTAAATGCACAATAGTGACAACTCTGGAGTCTGGACACAATCGGACCTCTTAATGATACTATGTAAAACATAAAATAACATAGATGTTTCACAAATCGCAACACATCAAGCATAAGGGATGACAGGTAAGGTAGCCAAGACTACACTATCAGCGAATGTCTAAGGCCATAACTTGAAGCCTAAGAATCATAAGATAGAGCAGAAGAACAAGCAAATAAATGTATTCAGTATTGGAATTTGGAAAACAAAACTTTTCAACCGCAAAACCTTAAATTCAACATAACCATGTTGCAGAAAAATACTCCCTCCGTTGGTACCATTTTTTATAAGGCATGGTTTGACTTGGCATGATCTCCAAAATTAAACTTTAACCATTAATTTATCTTACGATATATCGTTAATAACTACAAAGTCATGGTCATATGAAAGTACTTACAAATAAGAATCTAATGGTACCATTTTTTGTGTCACTAAATCTATATATTGTTGGACAAATTGTTGGTCAAAATAACAAAGTTGAAATGCAGGGGCACATTATTATAACAAAGTTGGATGGATTAGAAACCCCGAAAACTATAATAGCAGCCACCGGTGATTGAATGAGGGCACATTATTGAAATAAGATAAAATATATAGAGAAAAGACTCGCCTCACTGACAGGTAGACCAAACGTTGTCCCAGAGAGAGCACCTCTAACTGCTTCAGTAGATCCGAGAAGAGGAGCGCCTAAAAGAAAGGAAAAACAGAAAGCATGAGGAAAAGAAACAATGATGGTAATGAACTAAGATTTCTACTGATTGATGTACCAACTGCGAAGTACGCATGTATATGTTCGTCAAGCCATTGGATGTAGTGCTTGGGAGCAATTTCCAGTTTCAACCATTCCAAAAAGTAGCGAAAAATATTGTTTCCCATGGAATGAGCAAAAACCAACGATGGCCCTCCTCGAAGTTTCAATGCAATTTCGAAAGTTAACCTGCATCAAAAAGGACTTATGAGCATCAAATACCAAGCTCTCTCCACATATAACTGTTAAGTATATCAAGGCCCATATACTATAGGCCCATGTGGTTATCTATATATTGGCATATCCACTATTGGAGTCATTGTCTTCTCTAATCCCTAAAGTAAGTCACATGGTATCAGAGCTATGGATTAGGGTTAGGTTAGGATTATTTTAGTCCTCTCCCACGATCCAAAATTTAACCGGTCAGTTGGCCAGTCGGCCTCGTTGGCCAGTCGGCTCTTCGGCCGAAGTTGCTGTCGCCCGTCCGCCCTTCGGCCGAGGCATACGTCCGCCCGTCGCGGCCGCCCCTGCAGCCGCCCGTCGCGGCTTCTTCCTCGGACGCCGTCCTTGCCGTTGTCGGTTTGGCCGCCGTCCCTGCCGTCTCCGCCCATCGCGGATCCTTTGGCTGCCGCCTCTGCAGCGCCTTCGGCCGCCGTCTCCGCCCGTCGCGGATTCTTCGGCCGCCGTCTCTGCAGCGCCTCGTCAGATCCGCCTCGCCTCGTCGTCGCCGTCGCCGCTCGTGCTTCATCCGCGTCGGATCCGCTCCATCTGGGCCGCCGCCGCTCGTCCTTCATCCGGGCCGCCGCGGCTCGTCCTTCCGGGCCGTCGTTGCTGCCTGGGCCGAAGGAGCCCCTGCAATCGCCCTGGGGAAGCCGCCGCCCTGCGTCGCCTCGTCAGATCCGGCGCCGCCTGGGGAGCGCGCGCCTCTGCCCGCCTCGTCTCGTCAGATCCGGCGCCGCCTAGGGGAGCGCGCGCCTCTGCCATCGCCTGGGGAAGCCTCCTCTGCTGCAGTCCGGCCTCTGCTGCAGTCCGTGGCTTCTTGGAGGGATTCTCAGCCCGTTTGCTGCTGCTGTCCTCTGCCCGTAATATCACAGTCAACACTTCCATTGTGGTAACTGCTATTTGTTCCCTATTCTGCTGTTTTGCCTGCTGTTGGTCATCATGTCTCAGATAAATGCCATAGTTACCAATCTCACCCTAGATGGTCAGAATTATCCAGAGTGGGCTTTCTGTGTAGAGACTGCATTGAGGGGCTATGGTTTACTTTTTCACTTAACAGAAACTCCACCTGTGCTTAAGGATGATGGTAGTAATGCTGCTGCAGTAAAACAATGACATATTAATGATGGGAAAGTAATGGCTGCTATGGTGAATAGTACTAAGCAATCCATGATTATGAGTTTTTCTAAGTTCAAAACAGCCAAGGGTATATGGGACAACTTGAAGAAGCGCTATGTTCAGGATAGTGGTGCCCTTTTGCATACCCTCATGCAGCAAACTCATGACATTGAGCAGAATGATATGTCTATTGATGAGTACTACTCTGCTTTTGATCGTCTGATGGGATCATTGACTTCCATGATACCTGAGTGTACAGTTGTTCCCTGTCCAGCACATAAGTTTATTGAAAAGTTTTTTACTTACAGATTTGTCATGGGAGTCCGGGCTGAGTATGATTCCATTCGTACACGATTGCTTCACAATTCTTCTGCTCTCACCATGGCACAGGTATTGTCTGATTTACTTGCAGAAGAAACACGTCTTAAGTCTATGTCTTCTTCTGCATCTGTTCCTCATAGTGTGTTGGCAGCTTCTCAGAGGATCAGTGCACCAAAAAGTTCCTCTTCAGTACTCTGTAAGCATTGTGGCAAGTCTGGTCATCTTCCAGAGAATTGTTTTTCTCATTATCCAGAGAAGTTGGCTGACTATCGTGCACGTCGTGCTGCTCGTGGTCGTGGTACTGGTTCCACTCCTAGAGGTTCAGTGTCCGTTGCTGCTGCTTCGCCTGTTAATGCTTCTTCGTCGTCTTGGGTGCTTGATTCAGGAGCTTCTTTTCATGTGACATCTGATCAGTCCCAGTTGGTTACTTGCAAGCCGGTTACTGATGGTGCTTCTGTTCAGACAGCTAATGGTACATCTTGTCATATCACTCACCAGGGTTCACTTTGCAATCCTCATTTTTCTGTACCTGATGTTTCTTTTGTACCTCAGTTGTCCATGAATCTTCTTTCAGTTGGTCAAGTTACCGACCAACATTGTTTTGTTGGATTTGATAACTCATCTTGTTTTATTCAGGACCGTCGAAGCGGGAAAGTGATTGGGACTGGCCATCGCCGTAAAGGTGCTCCTAGCCTCTACATCCTCGACACCTTGCGTCTTCCTTCTTCCATTGAGTCTCCAGCTCGTGTGTCATCCACTGCTTCGTCTTCCGCCTCTTCCTTCGCCCAGTGGCATCATCGTCTTGGTCATCTTTGTGGGTCCCGGTTGTCCACATTAATAAATAAAGGTTGTTTAGGTCATACACCTATTGATTCTAGTTTTCTTTGTAAGGGTTGCAAACTTGAAAAACAAATATAACTACCATATTCATCTAGTGTTTCTCATTCAACTAGACCTTTTGATCTTATTCATTCAGATGTATGGGGTCCTGCACCTTTTGCTACAAAGGGTGGTCATAAACATTATGTCATTTTTATTGATGATCATTCTCGATATACATGGATTTATTTCATGAAACATCGCTCTCAGTTGTGTTCCATTTACCAGTCTTTTGTTCGCATGGTTCACACACAGTTTTCTACTCCTATTAGAGTTTTTCGCTCTGACTCTGGTGGTGAGTATTTGTCTGATGTTTTTCGCCAGTTTTTGTCCTCTGAGAGCACTCTTGCTCAGCTCTCTTGTCCTGGCGCTCATGCTCAGAATGGTGTTGCTGAACGCAAACATCGCCATCTTATAGAGATTGCTCGCACACTTTTAATTTCATCTTTTGTTCCTTCTCATTTTTGGGGTGAAGCTGTTTCTACTGCTGTCTATCTCATCAATAGATAACCCTCATCCAAACTGTCTGGAAAATGTCCTGGTGAAGTTCTTTTTGGTACTTCTCCTAGCTATGATCATCTCTAAGCTTTTGGATGTACTTGCTATGTTTTGCTTGCACCTCGTGAGCGAACTAAGTTGACTGTATCTCGTCTTGCATTCTTCTTGGTTCTTCTCCTCTTGCATGGAAGTCTAAGAAGCAGGCGGCTGTATCTCGTTCTAGTACAGAGGCAGAACTTCGAGCACTTGCCACTACCACTTCAGAGATTGTATGGCTTCGATGGTTGTTAGCAGATTTTGGTATTTCTTGTGATGCTCCTACACCTCTTCTATGTGATAATACTGAAGCCATACAAATTGCCAATGATCCTGTGAAGCATGAACTTACAAAGCATATTGGCGTTGATGCTTTCTTTACTCGGTCTCATTGTCAGCAGAAAACAATTGCTCTTCAGTATGTGCCCTCAGAACTGTAAGTGGCAGATTTTTTCACTAAAGCACAAACTCGAGAGCAACATCGGCTTCACTTGCTCAAACTCAATGCTTCAAAACCTCCGTTTTCACGTTGAGTTTGAAGGGGGGTGTTAAGTATATCAAGGCCCATATACTATAGGCCCATGAGGCCCATGTGGTTATCTATATATTGGCATCTCCACTATTGGAGTCATTGTCTTCTCTAATCCAGTGGAGTCATTGTCTTCTCTAATCCCTAAAGTAAGTCACAATAACCCCTTCTATTGGACAGCTATGCTCAGACATGGATTCTTTTCTCATTGTATCAGAAAAACCATATGTGCTTACATAAAACTAGAATCATTCTTTAACAATGTAAGGAGGATATGATAAAGTGAAAATTGGCATATGAATTATGAAAGCTTATCACTTAGGAATTGCAGCTTCCAAAGACAATCAGCATTGCATTATTCTTACTGGTTACCACTAACAGCCATGTTAGAAGTAGGCTCATCGCTTGTGGGCATGATAAGCTCAATAAAGTGAGCATCCTATGATACATATAGTTTAGAAGTGTTCACACCAATGCTGGTTAGCTGAGGCGTGCTCATAATATAGAACATATATAAGGTCATTTGCAGTATAATTGACTGTCACTTAGCCATGTACTTTTAAAACACCAAAAAATCTAGAAACCCAATTGAGAGCAAGAAAATTGGTTGCTACATGACAAGATGAGTCAAGTATTACAAACTTTAATTTATGAAAGTACAGATCCCTCTCCTCAAGCATTGATGGGGGTAGCCTCCAATCATACGGAACAGCGATGATAGCATTAGCTTCAATACCAAACTCTACACACCATTTGACCCATTCTTTCCATACTGAAGAAAGAGGACCTGAAACCTTGCCAATAAAACCACATTAGTATAAGATCATCTTTTTTTGTTTCCCATTTTCTTTTCTTTTTTTCATGAAGGAACGAGATGGATGGTTTCACAATGTACTTACATGAGTGATGTAAACATAGGCAGTTGCTAACTTGGAAAAATTACCATGCGATGCCAATGGAGATGTAAATAGAGGCAGTTGCTATTTGGGAAACAAATGCACATAGATTCTTTTCGAAGAAAGAAATAAATGTACAAAGGCTTGAGAACGTCTCATTCTCAGAAACTATAAGACCAGGAACATTACTCTTAACAGTCAATTGTATCATCATCTGCAATTAATTGAACAAGAACAATTACACCAATGGATGATCATACTTTCTCCTTCGCGCTAAGATAAGTATTATGTGCAAAGGAGGCAAAAGAATTTCATATTTTATTATTTAATGCTTAGCTTACACTAGAACTAAGAACATGATCCGTTCCTGACTAGTGACTATTGAAGAACATGATCCGTTTCTAACTAGTGACTACTGACTACTGATAATGAGTACAACTGGCCATTCCAGTACTTTGGTGTGCCATACCACCTCTGATCATTGGATGTCATACTTGCTGTTCATGATTTCGGTTGCTTGGGCTCAAAGTTTGTAAAAAAAACACGAGATGTCAAAGATAAGCTTCATTTCACTCATCAAAGGAGTAGCCACATTACAGATGATGTGTACCATATACTCATGCATAGAATTACAAAAATCAATAATAAAAAGGATAAATAAGGTATATAGTCTACCTGTTATATAACCAGGGTCCAACTCTGTAATTGCCGAAAGACCACTATCGGGCCTTGACTTGCATTCCGGATGATCTGTCTGATTATAAGGATCAAGCAGCATGCATTTAAGCCAGCAATTTAGAGCAGAAAAAAGCTGCACCATATTGAACAGACCAAGTTAGAAATCTTAAATTGATAAAATATGAATTTGGGAGCAACCTGTCAAGTGTCAAGTACCTAATCATCTATGTGGAGCAAATATAGCCTCTACACAGCACACTACTTGTTCTTTTACACATGCTGGACATCATTGTAATACCCCTGGCTTAGTTTGGCCGAACAAGGACTTGTCGTGCGATGAAATTAGTCACATATGGCTGTTTATGGTGGCATTAGAGTAGTACATTATGATTAGTAAACTGACCACACCAACTCGCGTTAAGCCTTTTCAGTTTTGGGAGGGTGGAAACCCAAGCAGTAGATGAGTTGGTAAATGTTGAACATACCTAAGGTGTTACAAAATTTGCCATAGATTCACCCTGAGCACTATTGAGGCCACACGGAAATCAATGGAACGGATCAAATTGGCCACCTACTTCACTAACAAACCCAAACTTCAAGTTTCGGTAAGGATGTTCGTGTTCCGGGCCAACCAGTTTAGCCCAACAAAAACTGTTCCAATTTCCAAATATACACCTACATGATCACACAAAACAAGCAAGTGCGCAAATCATCACAAATTCCTCCTAGTCTATCGACATGACGCGAACAAACAAACAAACAAAAAACAATTAGGAGAACAAAGACGCACAATAATAGTCCCCAAACAACATAAATAATTAGCACTAGCATAGCAATCGGATATTGCGAGAGGAGCACGAGGATTTCGACCTTGGCGGTGTCGAGCCAGACGGAGTCCAGGGGGTTGAAGTCGAACGGCGAGTAGGGGCAATCCAGCACCGACCACGCGCGCAACTGCGTCGACGCAAATCCCGGGATTATTATCCCCGAGAGCTTCCGGTAGTCAAACCCCGCGTCGTTGTCTCCGGCTGCAGCGGCCGCTCCCGCGGCTGCAATCGCCGTCGCCACCGCAATAACCATCGCACAGGCGAGGTCCCCGCGCCGGCACCGCCGTCGAGGCATCGTGAGGTGGTTTGGTTGTTCCGGTCGAGAGATTGGAATGGTAGGAGCACTGCGCGTCAGGGAGTGTGTCGAAGCCTCGAAGGTACGAAAGGTCGAGTAGGCGTGATGCAATCTGGACCATCCGTTTTGGAGGGGGCAGTTGGGATCTCTTCCAGTTGGAACCCCAGGCGACTAGTCCGGCGGCGAAGGAGACAAATCCGGCAACGGCATGCGAGGTTCCGGCGCGGGGGAGGTAGATTCCTAGGAGGCGACGTCTCCGTGGTCGACTCCGGCGCCAGCAGCCGTCGGCGCGCCACGAAAAGTGTTCCTTTTTTTTTTAACAGCAGCCACGAAAGGTGTCAAACGTATGTATTGAACATCGATCAATCCGCATAAGTTACGTCTACAAGTTGCCTGGGTTAAAAAAAATGGCTATTAAATGTCTAAAGTTTAGGATAAGGCCAGTTTATTTTAGGTTACGACTGATGAATTGCTTTTTTGTTATGGTCAATAAATTTTATTTATGTTTTTTAGGTGATGATGGATGATAAAAACACTAAAGGTGCACACGGTTTTAAGTTTAAAAAATCATTTAGAGAAACCTCTCTTTTTATTTTAGCTTCTAAAGAAGGCGAAACCAAAAGACACAAATAAATAAAAAGAATAGGTTAAAGTTATGTCTACGTAGTGTCTAGGTTGAAAAAACTAGTCATTAATTGGTAAAATTTGGATATGCCTACGTAGTGTCTAGGTTGAAAAAACTGGCCATTAATAAGTAAAATTTGGACTGATCACCATCGGCGAACGAGCAAGCAAGGTGTAGGAGGGTTGAGGTCATCATGCATGTATTTTCAGTGTGTGGTGAGACAATGACAGCACGCAGCTTAAGGATAGGGTAGAGTTGGAGGAGCGCTTAGGATTACCTACCCGCGGCAGGGTGTGGTGTGTTACTAAAAAGAGGACGGCACACCCCGTCTTGAAAAGACACTCTATTAAAAAAACTAGGTACTGTAAAAAAATAACTTTTAGAAACTAATGTAAATAGATCTTAGCACGCATTGATGGCCAATCGAACGACTTCAGCGGGCGACCATTAATTAGCAAAAGTTTTGCTACACATAACTTGTATGTATGGTGAATAGATTTTATTTATCTCTTTATATGTTTTGATATTAGTGTTACTTTTATTATAGAGAAAAGTATAGAAGAACTTCTCTACAATGTGATGTAGGGGTATAAAGGAATAAAAGAGGATTACGGCACTAATACTTGCTCCAACGGTCCAACCTGAGTAGTTTGTATATATACCACGATTGTATTATACAGGTAGAAAGAAAAAAGACTACCAGATGTGGGCATTCTTCGAAGAATTAGCTCTTACAGAAACACCTAGTTTGAACGTCCCCAATAGTACATCCGGAAGGAACTATCATAGTAAACCAATAGTATTTTCTGCAGCTCAAATGACAAACCAATACGCAAGAAAGATTTTATTAGATGAACACTGCTATGCAGGCTAGCTAGCTTACTACCACTCAGAAACAGCAAAACATTTCGCAGTTCTATGCAGTTTTATTTTTCCATCAAACAAGAAGGATCAGATGAGATGGAGCAGACGCACGCCTCACTCTGCCCCCAGGAGGGCAAGGAGTACATCCTCATAGTCTCTAGTTGTATCTTTAGCAACAGCTCGCTCCAACGGGACACTCTTTCTCTTCTGGTAGGCCTCCTTTACCAGCTTCAGGTCCACCTCCCTATGACCCTTGTAAGGGAGTTCTCGTCTGTGCCCACTCCTGCAAGAGCCAATCGAATGACTCTCCAAGTATCTGTCAGGGCAAGTGAAGCACCGAATGATCACCAGCAGTGTCGCAAGGAACTCATCCTTGGGATCAACTTTCATATCCTGTTATTGTGCTGGGTTTGTTAGCAAGCAGGGCTTTATTGGATAAAAAAATTCAGAAAAAACAGTGGTCAGCAAACAGCATTATGAACGACGAAACAATCTCTCACCAAAATGTAAACAATTACTCTTCTAGCAATGTATAAGCACTTGACTTCTGACAAAAATGTGTAGGGCAAACAATAACAGTGACAATGTTAATGAATGAAAAAAACATTTTTTATCATTCACCTTGTTGATTGCCTGATAAAATTCATCATTAGGATTATATAGTTCAACTCAAAGGCAGAATATAGACAGCAGTATAGTAGTCGGTTGTGTGTTTGCCTTCATAATTTTAATGGAAAAAGGAACTGTATGTAACCGGCCGTCAGTAGTTGTTATTCACATTAGTGATTGGATGATTGAACTGATCATTGTAGTTATTGAATGTTGCAAGCAGCTGAGCTTTGCTCCCTGTGGTGAGGATCCTGACGATCTCATCATCACTGTAAGCCTTCTCATGGATCTTCTCATGAAGTATTTTAGCTTCAGAATGTGCCAACGACGTGTTCACCTCTGGGCCATCATAGCGGTATGCACTTACAAGAGGCACCAAAAGCTGGGATGAAGAAGCAAACAATTTTGAATTGGGAATTGTAGGGTTTTTTTAGTACCAGTATATGCAGTTTAGTATTTCATAACTTTTAAGTGAATTTTTAGATTTGAATCAGTAGATATTCTAGAAACAATATGCCTATCATTATACTAAGCTTAATTGAAGAGTTACATGTTTACAACCATAAAATGGTCCAATCAACCTAAATATAAAGCGGTGATCACATTTTACACTTGACAAATAGCAACTGCACAAACTTCTCAGATGGGATAATCCAATATCGCATTGATTCGTGCATCTCGAACTACCTTATCAATGTCCAGAGAAAGTGGAAAGGCAAGTTTGCATTAGACTAGTTAAATTAGCAGGATGATTAGATCCTTACCAAGTCATCTTCGTAATGCACTATACTAATCATGATAAGAGCACAAAAAATTGCCCACCAATATAAAATATTACCTCCATAGAATGAACATACCATCATCAAATTACGTGATATGATAAATTAAAATCCACACATTAACCGATCGACGCCTAGGAAGCATGGCATTGAGCATAATGTAATGTTTTTGTAATCTTGACCAGAGATTGCGACCTATCACATTTCAAGGATAAAAAATCAAGATTGCATTTAACAGATCAAGATCACATTGGCGAGCGCAGACGAGACCTCGAGGTATGAAAACACACATCACGACGTGACAAGATCCAGAGCCGTCACCTTGCAGAAAGTCACCGGTGACGTGCGCGGCGACGTCCTCCTCGAGCGACCTCTTGAAGCGCTCGTGGTACGCCTGCCTCGCCGCGAAGAGCTGCGCAGGCGTGCGCGCGCACGCGATCTCGACCAGCGCGCGGCTCCCGGGGTGCCACTTCCTCGCCTCCTCGTTCGCCAGAACCGCGTCCCGCTCCGCCGGGTCCAGCGTCCACAGGATCACTGCCCTCTGGCAGAGGCCAATCGCCACACAAACCGAGTCAGGCAAAGATACAGCAAGGGACCGGTCGTTAGCGCTCGATCGGCGCGTGCTTCTCGATCAGTCACCTCGAATTTGCCGTGGATATCGTCGTTGAGGGCGCGGAGCAGCTCCTCGCCGTATGTGCGGCGGATCGCGCGCCGCTGCGCGGCGTCGCGGTGGGCCAAGATGGATATTGTTGGAATTAATATTGATGATTTGTACGTCGTCATCGGTGCCATAGTCGAAACCATACGCGAGAAGGTATGGCCAGTAGTGCACGGTCGGAGCTCAGGCGTGGTCGAAGCAGTCTCAGAAGCCGAGGTCGAAGCATCGAGATGATATGACGTGGTCGAAGCTTTGAGTTGTTATACGTGGTCGTATATTGTAAGTGGTCGGTTACGACCACATTGTGTGTGGTTATTACGACCGGTGTGTGTGGTCGGAGCAACCGCGGTCTCTGTGTGGTCGGAGCAACCACAGTGTGTGTGTGGTCAGAGCAACCACAGTTGGTGCGAGTGGTTGGAGCGACCGCAATTCGTGTGTGGTCGGAAGTGACTAGTGTGTGTGGCCGTTACGACCAGGTTGTGTGTGATCGTTATGACCATGTTGTGTGTGGTCATAACGACCAGTATGGTAGTCGTAAGCGTCGGGGTCATGGCGCATATGTCTACAGTGCTTGTAGCTGTAGTGCCGCGATCGAAGATAAGCGCTGATCGGAGAAGCGTTCGAAGGCAGGCCGTGGTTGAGCCCATGGCCGTGGTCGTAGGCACCATGGTCGTAAGCGACATGGCCGTAGGCGTCGTGGTCGTAGCTCCTGCTTGCCCGTGATTGTAGCGCAGCTTGTGTGTGCGTGGTTGAAACACCAGTGCCACGGACGGAAACAAGCTAAGGGTGAAGTAGTGGTTGTGGTCGTGCGGCGATCACTGTAGCATCCAAATGTAAGAATTAAGTCTAAGTCTAATCATGAATCATTAGGCATAACCCTAGATCAAAGCATGAACACCTAACTTAATCTTTAGAGCGGAAGCGTAATCTTACATACCCGTAGTCGGCGATGCCATGAGGGTCGGTGCTCGGTGATGTCGATGTAGGGGTGGCCGAAATCGGTGAAGCTGTGGTCGGCCGGAGTCGGTGAAGTTGATGCCGTGGTCGGAGAAGTGCTTCGGCCTTCGTCCACCGCAGCGCCCGTTAGAGATCGGGTCTTGATAGGGTTAGAGAGGCTTAGGACAACGCGCTCAGGCAAAGGCCTGCCGAAACCCTCCTTTTATTTGGCGCTGGGTGTCCGGGACCGAAACCAAGGGTTAGTTGCTAGCGCTTCCGATCATGGCGCGAGTTGAGGCATCACCTCCCTGAAATCTCGGGGTTAGTTAGCCGAGATCAACCCAACATTCTCCCCTTTGATCGTAAGGCTAACATCATAAGCCCATTCTCAATAAAACAGCATACCAAGGCAATGTGTTGCATGGCCAATTAAGTGCCGTACAACCCCAGTACCTATAGTGTACTATCCTATCTCGAAATGGATATTCATTATACTTAATGGGAGTTGGTTTGCTTTAAGGTCCTTTTTATCCAGAATCAGAGGCTTTCCAATAAACCCATACCGGCAACATGATCACGAAAAATAATGGGTGGTAAGCCTTTAGTAAGCGGATCCGCAATCATTAACTTAATATTAATATGCTTGATACTTATGGTTTGATCCTGGATTCTATCTTTCACAACATGATACTTAATGTCAAGTGTTTGGCAGCTCCACTTGACTTGTTGTTATTTGCATAAAAGACTGCGGGTTCATTATCGCAGTATAAAGTGAACGGTTTGGAAATGCTGTCTACCACTCTGAGTCTCGGGATAAAGTTTTTAAGCCATACAGCCTGCCCGGTAGCCTCATAACATGCCATAAACTCAGCTTGCATCGTTAAAGATGCCGTAAGGGTTTGTTTGGAGCTTTTCCACGAGAAAGCTCCTCCTGCGAGTGTGAAGATATAACCTGACGTGGATTCCTTAGTATCAACACATCTCGCAAAGTCTGAATCTGAATAACCAATAACTTCAAGGTTATCAGAAAACTTATATGTGAGCATGTAATTCTTAGTAGCTTGCATATAGCGCAAAGCTTTCTTAACGGCTTTCCAGTGGTCCGGTCCTGGATTTGACTGATATCTACCAAACATCCCGGTTACAAAAACTAAATCAGGGCGTGTACATACTTGAGCATTCATAATGCTTCCGACAGCTGAAGCATAAGGAACCGACTTCATCTGATCAGTTTCATATTGGTTCCTCGGACATTGAAATGTCCCAAACTTATTGCCCTTAACAATAGGAGCAGGCGAGCCAGAGCACTTATGCATATTGTATTTCTTCAGTACTCTGTCAATGTATGCCTTCTAAGATAAACTTAATGTTCCTTTGGACCTATCTCGGTAAATTTCAATGCCAAGAACATAAGAGGCATCACCGAGATCCTTCATATCAAAAATAGATAAAAGAAATCTCTTGGTCTCAAACAGCATATCCTTATCGCTGCTGGCCAATAAGATATCATCCACATAAAGTACTTAAGATGGAGAATTTACTCCCCTTGAACTTAACATATATGCAGTTATCAACCTCATTTCCCTTAAATCCAAAACTCCTTATGATCTTATCAAAATTGAGGTACCACTGCCTCGACGCTTGTTTTAAGCCATAAATAGATTTCTTAAGTCGACATCCCATATGCTCCTTGCCTTCCACGACAAAACCTTCCGGTTGAGCCATGTAAACATTCTCTTGCAAGTCGCCATTAAGAAACGATGTTTTAACATCCATCTGATGCAGCTCTAAAACATAATGAGCTACAAGTGCCATAACAATTCTGAATGAATCCTTAGTTGAGACAGGAGAAAAGATGTCATTATAGTCAATCCCTTCTCTTTGGGAGAAGCCTTTTGCTACAAGCCTTACTTTGAACCTTTCGATATTTCCCTTAGAGTCATGCTTGGTTTTGTAGACCCATTTACAGTCTACTGTTTTGACTCCATCAGGAATTTCTACTAAGTCCCATACATCATTAGTGCTCATAGACTTTAGTTCATCCTCCATGGCTTCAAGCCATTTTGAAGAATGTTTACTCATCATGACCTCCTTATAAGAGGTGGGATCATCTACCTTCCCTATATCATTAATATCCTCATTCATATAGACAACATAATTATTTGGGATGGCAGATCTTCTCTTCCGCTTTGATCTTCTAAGAGGTTCATTAGTTATTTCAAGAGACTGCTGAGGCTCTTCATTAGGTATAACATTAGGAATTTCAGAGACCTCAACAGTGGGTGTAACAACAGTATTCTCTACTGGAGGTGCATCCGCCTGAGGCACAGGAATAAAAGTCTCTAGGATGAGCGGTGATGAAACATAAACCCACTTCTCCTCAAGATCTATTTTCCTGAGCTCCAGGTTCTCATTATTTTCTAAGAACACAGCGTGCCTTGTTTCTACAAACTTAGTTATCCTATCAGGACCCCCACGATCCGATCTTACCACTTTAATCCTTAGGTTGTGCTGATTTTCAACTTCAGCCTTAAATATCTTAAATTTATCAAGTGATTCAGATCGGTCTTTAATGGGAAAGATATAACCATAACGGGAGAAATCATCAGTGAATGTGATGAATGTATTATAACCATCCACTGATGTCACAGGAAAAGGACCACAAACATTAGTATGAATTAATTCTAAGAGTCCTGTGCTGCGAGTAGCTCCCTTCTTTATTCGCTTAACATAATTTCCTTTAATGCAATCAATGCAGTGGTCTGAGTCAGAGAAATCTAATGGGTGGAGAATTTCTTCTTTAATGAGACGCTCCATTCTCCCCCTCGAAATGTGGCCTAAACGACAGTGCCACAGTTTCGAAGAAGTCTCATCATTATTTTTACGCTTAGCATCACACATAATCTTTCTGGAAATGCCCTGGCTGCTTGCAGAAAAGACATTGCCCCTTTAGATGCTCCGGCGGGAGCAACATGAGGCTTAGGTGCATTGTGCACTTTAGGCCCCGACTTGTCTTAATTTGGGGAAAATTGCAGCTTTTTCTTACATTTGAAGTCCCCTTGGAACTTCCTTTTGTTGGAGCCACCAACATGAAGACCAAAATCCTTCCTTTTGTTCTTATTTTCTCTTCCTCCTGGACACACATGACGATCAAATCGCTCATGCTCCATTTTTATTTCTGAGTATTATAATTAATCTTAAAAGCCGTGTACTCAGAAGGAAAGAGAGGACATAAAATGGACAGGGAAACCATCAGATATTGCCATGTCCATGCCCTTGAGTTTTTTTTGCCATATTGGTCATCATCATGATACGCTCTTTTATGCCGCCGGACCCATCACACTTAGTGGTTAAGAGCCTCTGAATTAAAGTACTGGCATAAACTTTAGTGGAATCTTTAAATTTCTCCTCGATTGAAGCCAAGTACTCTTTAGCATTTTCGGAATCGGGGATTGCTCCCCTAATCCTGACTGAAATAGAGGTCTTCATAATCATTAGTGATAAGCGGTCAAACCGCTCCCATTTTTCAACATTAGCCTCATAAATTTTTCTTTTTCTCATCAAAATTCTCCTCACCTTCGGTGGGAGGAATGTGAACGGCTACCCTTAAGGCATAGTCAAGGTCCAAAACACAAGGGACAACATGAGTTCGTTCTTTCCACGTGGGAAAATTGCTCCCCGTGAGCTGCTCAATGTTATTAATTGTGGCGGCAACGTAAGTGCTGAATTTCAAAATACAGGGCAAAACTTAGAAATATCATAAATATATATTGCATGTAATTAACCCTACGTTGATCTGATTAATAACATGCAAACTACAGTTCTAATTCATATCACCGTTGGGCAGAAATGAAAAAGAACTTAATAATTTTATATGGCAACACATGATTACAAACAACGTTGGTCAGAATGTAATCATATGCATACATAATGCCAAAAACATAAAGAATCTCCAATTAAAATATCTCGTTGGTTCAATTTTAATTAGAGACAAAACATAATAATATGGCGATCATACATCAAAATTTAGGCCACTGAAAATAATTAATAACAGTGCACAAAAAGGAGACTTAAAGCATAAGAAATGCACTGTAAAAAAATATTACTGCAGCCGGCCCCACAAGAAATGGCCCAAAAACATATGCGCGCGGCCCACAAAAATTTTCTCACGCGCGCAGCAGCCCGGCTGGAAAACGTGCGCAGTGCGCAGCCTGAAATGCCCGTACAGGCCAACTTAAGATCCTTCGTGCGGCCTGATTGTGCTCGGCCTGAAATATGCGCGTGGCTTAAAATTCCCACACACGGGCCAAAAACCACCGCGTGCGGGGCCCAAAAAAAATTTCTGCGCGCTGGCCGACCTAGTGGACGCGAGCGGCCCATCAACTCCACGCACGCGTGCTCGGGCGGCCCGAAACTCATGCGCGCAGGCCGAATCGCGCGCGGCCCACACAAAAAACGGAGCTTTACGCACGCACCGTTGGATAAAATCTAACGGCCAAGCGCGCGCACGGCAGGGATAACACCCCGAAAACCCTAACCCTAGCCCCATACACGCCGGCCTCCACGCAAAAAAAAAACGGACGGGAGACATTAGCGGCCGCGGCGGCGCGAAGAGTAGCGGCGCGGCGGGGCGCAAGGCGTCGGCGGCGGCCTCCGAGGAGAGCAGCAGCGCGCGGCGACGGCGGCGGCGCCCACACGGAGCGGCGACGCGCATCATCATGAGGCGGCATCGGCGGCGGCGCCCGCAAGAAGCGAAGCGGCGGCACTAATCA
Organism: Dendrocalamus latiflorus; assembly: GCA_017311315.1. Taxonomy (NCBI): domain Eukaryota; kingdom Viridiplantae; phylum Streptophyta; class Magnoliopsida; order Poales; family Poaceae; genus Dendrocalamus; species Dendrocalamus latiflorus. The sequence continues at coordinate 3,906,477 of CM029634.1, read as the reverse complement.
TGAGGCGTCGGCGGCGGCCCCCGGCGCAGAGGAGCAGTGGCGCACGGCGGCGACAACGCGGCGCGACGGCGCGGGGCGGCGGCGGCCCCGAGCGGAGCACGGTGGGAGGCGTCCCGAGCCGCCGGGGCGGCGGCCCGAAACGGCGACGGCCACAATCGGCGGTGGCCAGCGAAAAACCGTGAGGCCCTCCTCCCCTTTTTTTTATTCTTCTTCCCACTCCCGATCCAAAATTTTGTTCATTTGATTTTTGGGGATTTAGGGTTCGGGAGATCTTGACATTGGGGATTTTTTTAGGGTTTCTTTGCTAAAATCCGTTAGATCCCCTCCTTCTAATTGCTAAGCCGAGCCATAAAAACTTTAGATCCGACCCTTAAACATGATCCCGAGTTCGGTTAGCGTTCAATTAGGGTTCATGTGATCCTAGGGGATGCTCTGATACCAAATGTAAGAATTAAGTCTAAGTCTAATCATGAATCATTAGGCATAACCCTAGATCAAAGCATGAACACCTAACTTAATCTTTAGAGCGGAAGCGTAATCTTACATACCCGTAGTCGGCGATGCCATGAGGGTCGGTGCTCGGTGATGTCGATGTAGGGGTGGCCGAAATCGGTGAAGCTGTGGTCGGCCGGAGTCGGTGAAGTTGATGCCGTGGTCGGAGAAGTGCTTCGGCCTTCGTCCACCGCAGCGCCCGTTAGAGATCGGGTCTTGATAGGGTTAGAGAGGCTTAGGACAACGCGCTCAGGCAAAGGCCTGCCGAAACCCTCCTTTTATTTGGCGCTGGGTGTCCGGGACCGAAACCAAGGGTTAGTTGCTAGCGCTTCCGATCATGGTGCGAGTTGAGGCATCACCTCCCTGAAATCTCGGGGTTAGTTAGCCGAGATCAACCCAACAGGCATTAGCATGGGTGGTTGTGGATGACGTAGGCCATGCCTTGGTTGGTGAACTGCCCGGCGTGGGCAGGCGGCTCGTTGTTGTAGCAGTCGGCAGTGGCTGATCTAAGCGGCATGAGCAGGCGGCTCGTTGTTGTGGCAAGCAGCTCGTTGTTGTAGCAGTCGGCAGTGGCTGAGCTAAGCGGCATGAGCAGGCAGCGATCACTTTAGCAGCAATAGGCAGGTGACTGAGAGGTGCGGTCAAGCGGCTAAGCAAAGTGAGCAGGCAGTAGAGCGACGTGAGTAGTCGGAGCAGTAGTTGAGACCTGTGTCTATATATACCATGTAAGATCAAATAAGTGAATTGTGTGAGAGAGAGTGAAGTAAAGAAAGAAAAAATTGCCCCAAACTCTCTCCGCCTCATACGACTCTGTTTCTTCTTCTCGTCGTCTTGGGTCTGCTCTATTCCCCGTTCGACAATAGAGTACTCGTTTGTATTTTGGGCGTGCAGATCCGGAGTGTTTTCCCAACAGAGATGATCATCTTCTCGTTTGCGCCCCACCCTGCAAACAGAAGTAGATCGATCGCGTCAGCTGTCTGGGCACGCAATGAAATGCCATAGGTGTGGAGATGGTGGGACTGGGACCTTAGAAGGCCTTGCGGAGTTGCTCGCAGTCCTCGGCGATGGGCGGGGGTGCCGGGGACAATGAGCGTCGGCATTGGTTGGTTCGGTTCAATGGTCTCTCACACCCTCTCTCTCTAGATCTCTACCTCGGTGTGATTTGGGAATGGGTCGGGGGACATGTTGTGTGGTTAATCATAATTTATTTAGTGCTAATCATAAATACTAATCATAATTAATTAGCGCTGATCATATCAGTGCTAGTTAAGCGTGTATAGTATTTAATTACACCTATAATTAATTAGTATTAATCGTATTTAATTAGTGCTAACTAAAGCACTAAATTAATCATGTTTTAGTTAATGTTTTAATTAGTGTTAATCACATTTAAATAGTACTAATTATAATTAATTAGCACTAATCATTTCAGTGCTAATTAAGCATACATAGTATTCTTACATTCACATGGTATATTGTCCATGCACAACCACACAGTATACTGCCAAGGTTGTCATAATCGTGATCCTGAATCTTATCGGAGGTTCTTTGATAGGATCGTAAATCATAGGATAGATGTAAAATCTAAGATTTTATCTGATTCTACCAAAGAAATATTTTTTAAAAAATCTACAGTGTATTATAACACTACTGTATTTTTAAAATTATATCTTTTGAACATTTTTCTTACTAATTGTAGAGTAAAGATAAGATCATATGTTATTTTAGATAATTATAGTGAACATAAAGAGATAAAAAATAAAATTTTCAATTAAAGTAAAGTATACAAGTAATTATTTATAATAAAATAATAGAATCGACAGAATTGAATAGGATCGTATGAAAATTTTGATCATAATTCTACAAAAGTTCGGGTAGAATCGTAAAAATATCAAGCTTCTACCATAGAATCGAATCAGTCTAGTCAAACTTAGATCATAAAATCTTAGAATCATATGACAATCAAGATTCTGACAACCTTATATACTGCACAACACTCATTTTTCCACCGCTCGTCCACTCTTTATAAAAGCTACTAATTTCAGCCATTACTATTTATTTGATTATGTCTTATGGCTTTTGGTTGAAAAGGAATAGTAATAGCTGAAATTAGTGGATTTTAGAAGGATGGGGTGAATGGTGGAAAAAGTGAGTGAGAGATATATACGTGCCATGTGAGAGAGAGAAGTGGGGTACGTGATGCACCCATAACCCTCTCTGTCTTATCCCTGGAGCAAGACAGTAGTAAGAGGAATACATCCTAAATTTTATTTCGCGAAAGACTTTTATTTTTATACAAATAAAATATTAGTGCCTACATGTACTTTCAAAAATCACAATAGTAAAAAAGAAATATTGGAAGTGCATATATGAATCGCGATTTTCTCATAGTAGTGCTCATCTGTTCGATCACTATAAAATACTTTTAAATCTAATTTTGAAAAAAATTGTGTAAGCTGTGATGTGAGAGATCCACAAGATTGGGCTCCATCTTACAAGTGCAATAAAATACTGTGCACGCTTGATTAGCACTGATATAATTAGCGCTAATTAATTATAATTAGTACTAATTAAGATAGTAAGTAAAGGAGATTAATTCAGTGCTTTAATTAGTACTAAGTAAATTTGATTAGTACTAATTAATTGCGAGTGCAATAAAATATTGTGCACACTTAATTAGCACTAACATGATTAACGCTGATTAATTATGATTAGCACTAAATAAAATAGGATTGATTTAGGGCTTTAATTAGCACTAATCAATTATAGTTAGTAATAATTAAATGTGCTTAGTACTAATTAAATCGTTAATTATGACTGCACAGTGCAGCCACATGCAACCGAGGATTGGACGCTCGGTAGGTCACCTACCAAGCTCGTTACGTCCACAGAAAGAGTTAGATTTACAAAAAAGTATTCGGATGCCAAATTTGAAAAAATAGCTATAGTAATATTTCTGTGAAAGGGGAGGCCAATACACACTTTTTCCACATTTGTGCCAGCAGTGGAAGGAGGAATTTCATTGCCCGGCTGCACAATGGTGACAGCATTGTTACGTCTCAAGAGGAGACGGAAGGCTTGGCCTGGATCAAGCTTTGGACATCAAGGACTACCGATCAATAAGCTTACCACATAGCTTTGTGAAGCTCTTCTCCAAGTTTCTAGCTAATAGGTTGGCATCGAGGTTGGAGGAGCTAATCTTTTGCATTCAGGATAACTTCATCTTGGTGCGACAGTCGGCCCGGAGTTTGTACCAGAAGAAGAAGACAGCAATTATGCTCGAACTTGACGTCACCCGCGCATTTGACACGGTAGCATGGCCTTTCCTCATGGAAGTTTTGCCAACTACCCACATGGAAATCTCATCTTCTTTAACCGGGCGGTCGCACTGTGCTTGTCCAATTGGTGTTGACTGCAACAACCATATACAATATGATGGCTATGGACTTACCTAAGTGGGTGCTAAAGTGCATTGACAAGATCTCCCGGGCTTTCTTGTGGAGGGTTTCAGAGAATGTGCAAGGTGGACACTTTCTGATAGCATGGGATAAGGTCTACCGACCAAAGAAATATGGTGGGTTGGGCATTCACAATCTTCAAAAACTCAGTTGTGCCCTGTAGGTTAGGTGGTTGTGGCTGCAAAGGGCTGCATCGGAGAAGCTAAGGGGCGATTTGAGAATTCAATTCTCAATGGAGATCAATGCATTCTTGAATGCATCGAATTTTATACCCAACTCTACAACTATGACAAGTAGATAGCTACGACTCCGAGATGGACTTGAAAACTGACTCGTACGTGAAAATACACTCGTACATGACTCGAACACATATAATACAGCAAAACTGACTCAAATACGACTAAACAAGATTACTAACTCTAATAGAAACTTCTTAGCACCGATGATAAGAGATGGAAAAGTAATTGCGAAGTCTGAATTGTATGTCACCAAGCAAACTTTGATAGCTGATGCTATATCAAAAAAGTTAAACTTTTAGCACCTGTAAATAATGCTAAGGATTAAAATAAAAATAGCTAACAATAATCTTATATAGAGAGATATGGTATATTTATCTGAATGCCTATTTTAAGTGGCAAGGATGTATGCACTAAGGCGTGAGGCGGCGGGGCAGTGGTAGGAGATCCCATGTGATAATAGCCTTTGCTTTCTCGTTGGTGGTGATTTGTAATCCCCAGTAGCTAAACATTGTTGTTTTATTGGGTTTTTTCTCTTCTTATTGCAAAAATATGCGGACCAGTTTTAGAGAAGAAAGAGATTCCTCAAAAAGAAAAACATTCCAAGCAGAGCAAAGCATGATCTCATGCTTTGCACGTTTGATCTGGTCGCGTAGCGGAGAAACTCTACTGCTTGGATCTACGGTGGCATCAACCTGCCGAGAGCCACTGACAAGCTGGACCCGCCTGCCCGCGCTCGGTACCCACGTTATGGCTGCCCGCTAATCGCCGGCGAGGAAGCTACTGCAGAAAATTCCAAGCCAGAGTCGCCGCCGAACGCCTCCCCACAACCGCTCCGCTGTCTCCCCGTTCACTGCCCGAGCAGCACAAATCCCCAATCCAAGCGGCTCCGGCAGCATCGGAGGCGGACGAGCTCGCGACGGCCCCCTAAATTTAGTGGCCGCACGCGCGAGGCCGCTCCAGAAATAGGCGCGGGGCGTGCCGAGGATGGGGTACTTGCCGTCCATGGGCAGCAAGGCCGCGCACTTCGTGTCCGACCTCACCACCGTCATCCTCAACCCCATCTCCGAGCGCGAGCCCTCCTCCCCCCTCCCCGTGAGACCCGAGATCCTTCATCTACTCCTCTCCCGTCCTTCTTAACTGTGCCCAATTCGGTTCGGTTTTGAGTTTGGTTGTTGCTCGCGTTCTTCAATTTTCGAGATCGGGCGACTTGGAGAGGGGGGTATGGACATACTGTTGCGCGCTGTTGATTAGGATAGGAGCTGCTTTGGTTGGTGGGTTACTATAGGAAGCTGGCTTCCTGGCACACAGTGGAATTTTGTGATTCCGATATCATTTACGTGTACTGAGTGTTTGGATCGCATACATTGTTTGGAGAACACATGGAACTTGGTTGATTTTTTATCAATATGGTCCTGTATTTCCTATGCTTCCATTCGTGCCGGAAACATCTGATTTTGCAGGCATGCTAATTCTATGCAGTGTTGTGTATCAACTACAGAAAAGTTTGCCTTTTTAGCATGTGATAGCTGTAGCTGCAATAGTAAAGTTAGCTTTTAGCTTAGTCACTTCTATGTTTCTACTATAGTGCCTGAAAGTTGTTCTCTTGCCATCATTTCCTAGTCTCAAGAAGGGAATAGCTCCACTCCACTGTTTTTTGGAAAGATATCCAGTCCAGTGCCTGATCTGTTGTCTTTCCTACTGTAACCTTTTGCGTGCAGTGAAAATTTTAAGGGTGGTTTCTTTTGTTTGTTGTAAAAAAATAAACTGTAACTACATGTGTTTGATGCCAGTCCGTAGTACCAACTACCGTTAATCATTTCAGTCAGTAGTCCGTGTTCCAGAAAGTTTACATTTCAATTTATTTGGTTGTTGCAGGAGGCGGACGAAGAGCAAGAAAAATCAGATGATGACAAAGATTCTGAGCAAAATTCTGACATTCCTGATGGCCCTGACACATCTTCCTTCAGAGCATTCCTGATCTCATTTCTGTCGTCATCTAACTCAAATAACGATTCAATGGACATAGTTCCCGAGCAGAACGGGGAAATGGGATACCCAACTTTAACACCAGTGGGGAAGGCAAACAAGGGAAGGACAGGCCTGATAAGTAGAGGGAATCAGTCCCTTGGAAAAATCATTAACAAAGTGGCTAGGATTGGTGTCTTCAAACAAAATCCAGAGCCTAAAATTGACAGAGAGATGGTAAATCATGCTGAATCAGTTGCACCTGTATTGCAGCTTGAAGAATCGGAGGAAGTTGCTTCCTTCAATAATTTGCCAGCTATGTCGGAACCATCTGTTCTTTTGTCAGAAACGATGCGATCCATACTTTATGCCTCTCTTCCTGTTCTTGCCCAAGGAAGGAACTGGGTCTTGTTATACAGGTTTAACACATGTCTCCATTCTAATATGTTCCGACTGTGTATTGACTACTGTCTAATGTTTATGTTCACAACTGTGCAGCACATGGAGGCATGGAATATCTTTATCTACTTTATATAGAAGGAGCATGCTTTGCCCTGGTTACTCGCTTTTGGTATGTATCCTAAGTAGCTTGATGCTATCCGCTTTGCTATATTTTCATCGGTACTTGAAACTTGAAAGACAGCAGTCAGTTGTACCAACCAATACTACATAGTTCCAAAGAGTTTCTTATTTAAGTGATAGTGCTTAGTTTACTCCAATAAAATACTATGTTCTTGACAATATGGATTTCTTATGGGTCTCCATAATATCTTCTCATGTGAATACATATTTTGTGCTATTAGTTGTTAATTGCTAATTTGCTATTATTCATTTATTGCTGTGTTCTCTAACAGGTAGTTGGGGATAAAAAAGGTGCAGTTTTTGGTGGTTTAGTTGAGTCTCCATTGCAGCCAACCAGTGCAAAGAAGTATCAGGTTCCGCCTACACATTCTGATAATATCATTTTTGTCACCTACTGATTATGATGTGTATTCAATGTTGCAGGGAACCAACAACTGCTTTGTTTTCACTAATTTACACAGCCATCCTGCTATATACCGACCAACCGGTAATATTTACTTTATCAATTTCATGGGCTTTGCATAAGAACATCAAAAGTTGGCCAAAACATTTTTTCCCCATTATTTTCTGTGCTTCAGGGCTAGCAGACGTACTTATCAGTGCTGCAATGACGACCTGTTCAAATTGTAATGTTAGCAATTAGCATATTGTTACTAAAGTTCTGATGGATCTAGTTGCAGCATATGTTATTGTTAAGATCCTTTTGCATTATGCCAACAAGCAACAAAAACCTCAGCCAAGAAAGCTCCTAAGTGTACATTCTTAATTTCTTATATTTGTTTGTATCGCCTCATGCTGGTACGCTATTGAAAAATTGCTTGTTGTAGGTGCTAATAACTATTTCACGGTGTGCTCCACTGACTATTTGGCACTAGGAGGTGGAGGTCATTTTGCACTTTATCTAGATGCAGACCTGTAATCTCTCTCTTCCTCATATTTCTAACCATGTCTTTCATGCAATTGTGCCTTTACCACTACTTTTGTTGGCCCAAGTCATTGATGCCCCTCACCTTTTGTTCTGGGTAACTGCAGTTTGTGCGGTTCAAGTTCCAATTCAGAGACTTTTAACAACCAGTGTTTATCACACTCCTCGGACTTTGCGGTGAAAGATGTTGAGGTATTTAAAATACTGAAGCAAGTGTGCTTTCCTTTTTTCCCCTGGTGAACATAATTACATCCATACTGCTCCAAAATATGTTTAAAGTTGCAAGCTGCATAATTGATGATTCCCCTCTGAAGATTGGTTTTCCCCCCAAACCCTGTCCCTGAACCTCAGGGACATTATTTGGTCTGACTCGCGCTGTCCTCACACAAATGCACAATCCCAGCTACTGTGTCCTTTGGCCTTCTAGTACATCCCCGTTCCTCACTGGAAATCAATAGATATTTGCCCAGGGCCATGTGCGTGAGATTGACTGCATTATGCTACTGAACACGAGCAAACTAAAGCTTGTTCTAGGCACGTATGCACATACATACTACATTACTCAACAGCAATAACAATAAGAATGAAGAAAAAGAACTGTTCATACTTCATGCACTTCCATATGATCAAGAAGTCGCATGTTGAATGTAGCAAGTGTAGCTTAACTGGGGGTTGCAGCTGAAGTCGTGAGATCGTAGGAATTTTGAGATTTGTTAGCCTTATAAGATCAACAACTTAAAAAGCAAAGTTTTGCTGAGTCCATTAAAAAGATGTCATTTTGTGTGGATGTCCACAGATCCTGTGATTTAGGAGGCAGATATGTAACTGTTGTTTTCTTTTTTGAGAGAGAGTAACTGTTGTTTTCTTGAACAATGCAGCTGTGGGGCTTCGTCTATCCTTCCAAGTTCGAGGAGATGCTTACGCTCTGCCGTACTGAGAGGCCAGGAATTTGTCGATGGTGATTGTTGGGGGGGGGGGGGGGGGGGCATTTTGAGTTGCTGAAACTACGCACGTTACACCTGTACAGTTTTTAGTGAACTTTGCGAGAATATTAATGCGCAGGATCCAAGTAGGAGTGCTGAAAACTTGCCTTTCTTAAGCGAGTTTGCTCAGATTTGTAAATACTGTAATTTTCTTGATTTTTTGCTCAGATTTGTAAATACTCTAATTTTCATGATACTGTTTAGCGGAAACACGGACGTACTTACTGTTGTTTCAGTGTAGTCATTTTAAGGGAACACTGTTACACAGTCCGGACCTGCGACGTTCCCGTGCTTTCAGAAGAACTGAGTGCACATCAAATCACTAGCAATTCGGGTGGATTCAAAATAACATCCAAAGCTGAGATGTAGTTATATTACACCATTAAGCAACATGATTAAGCCAACCAAATTATCTGAAGTAGAACGAGCGACCGCACGAGTATATTTCTGTAACCAAAATGAACAAACCGCTTAACATCTTTTATCACAGTTGCTCACATGATGCATACAAAGGGCAAACTGCAACTGCATTGATTAGCCTGATCACAGACAGTACAGAAAAAGGGGTACCATTAAGTCAAGACAGAAATTTTAAAAGGTACTGGAGAGTAGTTTGAGACTTTTGAGGAGCTTGGACATGTTCTTCGGATAGAGCTCAGCAGTGTCATTCCTTTTTTCAAAGTAACAAACCAACATATCGAACATCTGTAATTCTGTATGAAACCACCGTTAAAAAAACTGCCGGTGGTTTCACACACTAGAACAAAAATACTGAAGGACGGAGTAATGAATACATCACTGATACAGAGTCGCTCTTCGGCCAATCTGAATCTGTTACCCGGTCAAGTGGCCTGGGAATAAAAACGAAAGCCGCTTGACTGCGCGAACCTTTGGGTGTCACAGGGAGGTGAATAACAACGGAGAAAGGTAGCTCCACAGGAATGAAATATCTACAACACTAAGTTGACATTTGCCTGCTGAACCCTGAAGAACTCTTTAAATGCTACTCTTATGTCATTTTTGTTACCATTGTTCAACCAAGAAAAGGTTAACCGATTTTCTGTCATAACGGGTTGTTTACTATCACTTGAAGTATGATGATATGTACAGTCTTACTCCAATGTCCACCGCACAATCCTCGCCACCAGTTGCATGAAGCACCACAGGGATGTCGCTCAAGTAATGTATCACCAGGGGCAGAACGGCTGGGGCAACTATAGCTTTCACTGCGTCATCGCTCATCAAAACTGACTTGGCAGTATAGCAGCCAGCTTCCATTGCTCCTGATTCCTCATGTTCTTCAGATAACATAGACTCGGATGGGTTCACCACCTTTGCGACCTCCTCAATTGTTCTACACTTCATCTGACTTCCCCTCCTTTGAGGCGGCTTGTTCCTGCATGCATCAAGCACTAACGTTCCAGTGGCTTCTAACCACTCAATGGATAGGCCTTCAACTTCATCATAATATATCCTTCGTTCCATCTACATCAGAAAATCACAATCAGGTGAGGAAAAACACAACGAATCAAGTACTTCTATTAGATGAGGTTAAGCAAATTCATACCGCAAGCTTGGGCACATAAACTGACATGAACCTTGGTCCAAGCCCCAGAACTCTAGCGTTGCAGACCAGGATCTGCAGAAGTAAAAATAGAAGCCTTTCAAAATAAAGCTTACAGACAAACTTAGTTGGGGGAAGCTTTAAAATGATGATGCACCATTATACCTCTTTTCTCTTTAGTAGAGCCCACATGTAGAGCTTCTGGCCAGCTTCTTCTGCACGACGACTAGACCACTTTCGTTCATTACAATGTTCAGCAACCTCCCCAAGATTATCAGAGGAAGGGACCATAAACTTCTTAGCTGCAGCAGACAGTGCCTCTCTCCCTTCTTTGGATTCAGCATCATCCTTACTAAATTGGAGGCATGTAAAGCATCTATCCATCATTTCACAAGATGCAGCTTTGACTCCATTACGGCCGGTGGCAAATTTCTTTTGCTTCAGATACATCTGTTCAGCCTCAATTACTGCATTCAGTGTCCTGTGAACAATTATATCAGGATATCTTCGAAGTGGTGACGTGAAGTGTGTATATAAAGGGACAGACAGCGCATAATGAGCCCAATCATCCTTCTTGCTTATCAGGTCCCCTGTGCAGAAATATTCTGCTGACTGCATTTGCTTTGAAGCATAAAACATGAGAATATCAAACATAACAGGATCATCTTGCAACTTTTCCTTCATTCTAGAAAGTGAAAGATGAAGTTGACCAGATGATGAAGCATCCAATTCAAAACCATTTCTAGAACAAAATGCCTCAAACTCTCTGAGCTTCCGCAGATTAGGTTCAGGGTGCCTACGAAGTAAAGCACAATCAGGGAATGCATTGGATATAACTTCTGCAGCTGACATATTCGCCAACAACATTAGCTCCTCAACAATGAAACATGCATCGTTCCTCTCATAGCGATAGCTATCACATGGAGCTCCACCTTCATCAAATAAGATCATAAGCTTTGCAGTTTCAAGAGAAAGAGCTCCGCCCTTGAATCTAATCTCCTTCAGATTTTTTGAGATCCCATATAGGCATCTAAGGGACTTGACAACATCCTCTTGTTCAAATATGCCATGTACTTGAAGAGAAGAAGCAACAGATCTAAACTGACCGGCATCACTACAAATCAAATCCTGCACAAGGTCATATGACAGCTTGCAGCATGAAAAGATAATGGTTCGACCAATCCAACGATTAATTATGTTCCCATGAGGATCAATGTCCCAAATAATTGAGAAGGCAAGCCTGTCTACCCCAGGATTAAGCGAAACCAGTTCTTCTGATAGTCTTGAAGGCAACATCGATATTTTATGCCGCAAGGTGTAAACACTGGTAGACCGAATCTGAGCTTCAGCATCTAATGCAGTCTCTGGATGAACAAAGTAAGAAACATCTGCAATGTGCACCCCAATACGGACAATTCCTCCTGAAAGTGTCTCAATAGATATCGCGTCATCAAGATCGGATGCAGTAGGAGGGTCTATTGTAAAGGTCAAGACATTTCTCAGATCGTTTCTCGCTTCAAGTTCTTCCTGAGGAATTTTCCTGCAAATGTCAGGTAGGCATGCCATGGACTCGGGGGAAAATTCAGCAACAGATATTGCATTCTCAAACAATATAGCATTCATGTGTGTTTTAACCTGTCCACCCTTCCCCAAGAACTGTATGACATGAGCCCAGGGATAGAGACTTTCCTCATTCCATTCATCAATTCGTGCAGCAACTAACTCTTTCTCAATAGCTATGTCACCTTCTTTCAGGCTCTGTCTGACACTATCTGGCAAAGTGCTAACACTAACAATCATCAGAGGGAATTTGGGATCAGTAGGCAAGAGATGAATCAAGCCTGTAAAAAATGAGGATGCTCTATGGTTCACCCTCTTTGAACCCTGCACACTCTGTTGGTCCCCATCAGGGAACTCCGAGAAAGGAGCAAGGAAACCTACGACGGCATTACGGCGAGGTGACTTCTTTACGATAGATAATACTTTCCCAGTAGGACGTCTGCTTGGGTGAGAGTATATCATAGAACAGATCCTTTGTAATGCTCTTGCAGCTTCAGTCTTTCCTTCCAAGTCCTTTTCATAACTTTCTGGGACAGTAGCATGCCCATTCTCACACTTAACAGCTTGACTAAAACCACTGTTCTTGTGATGGTAATGCATCCTGTCCAAAACAGGCAGCCCATTACTGCTATTTTCAAACCTGCAGCTGGCATCTGTCTGTCCTTTCTTCAAACTATGATTCCCATTTGTTTCACTAACTTCACGAACAACAGCATCTCCTCCTATCACAGGGTTGCATGCAATGTTCGGTCCTTTCATTCTAGTCCAGTAAACAACAGGATCCACTGTGATAGCAACAAGATCACCTTCAACCTGCAAAGTAGATCATAAGAGAACATAGTATTGTAAGTTTGAAAATCCATGTAATGGGGATACAGCAATGGTATATAGTATAGGCACTGCAGCAGAACTAAACATCCATTTCTAAGAAACTACATGACAACACGTCAAGATAAAAAAGAAAAAAAGAATGCTTTCCTAGAAACATATCACCTAAAAATATTTCTCCTGCGTGACTTGTTTCTAATAAAGAAGGCATCCTCCAAGGATTATTGCCAAAGAAACACATAAGATACTTGCACACAAGACAATTTAAAATGTACCAAAGGAAAGGATGAACAAGAGCACTACATCTGAAAAGAACATTGGAAACCCAATAAAATGATCACAAGTTAAAACTAAATTATATGAAGCTTTGCTTAAATTATTTTCGAATGCACAGTTGCACACACTCAGAAATTAAGGCTTCAGGCACGTTATTTGGTCCAAGGGTGTACCATTTTGGTTGCAGTCCTGACTAAGTTCGACTTGCAATACCAAGTCAAATCAAAATCATGTTAAGAGCAGATAAGGTCTAATGTGCTTGAAGAAATTGTGGGGAGTACAGGCTAGTCATAGGTTCCGCGCGTACGGTCTAGAACTGACAAGCAATCAGCATGACTCGAGATGCCCAATCCTGTGGTATGGCAGAAACTTAACAGCAAATGATGCTAGATCATGGGGAGACAGGTGTAACGGCGTTGTACAAAATTGTCCTGATGCCCATCTCATGCAAATATGACAAGCATTGTTGTTTCCTGATTCCTAGTGAAGGTAACTACAAACATGTAGTTAAGGCATTCCAATTCCTTATATGCCTAATCAGTTAACGAGACATGCATATGCTTAATGTGCAACTCAAGGCAGTGAGGCACATACATGATAGGCTGAAAGTATCAGCCTGCCTTCGCACTGTCCATGAATATTTCCTTATGGGGGTAGCTATTAATTACAGAGTTAGCACATTACATTTTGTAATACAACCAATCAGTTAGAACAGCATGCATGCACACATGAACTTACCGCTCGGTTTTGCGCAGCCCCTGTAATGAGAACATCCACCGGGATGCCATCGATTGTGCAGTACGCCTACAAAAATCACACATTTCCAAAGTTACCGCACATTTGCATGGAAACAGTGCAATAGCAATCAAACTACGGAGCAGCCCATGCTTGCCTCATTTCGGTTGTACGCATTCACACGGAACTTCCCCATGAAGGCAATTCCTCTCTGCAGGCCAGAGGCAACAAATCAGTGCATCAGGTCCACGCAAAATTACTACCGCAAAGCTGCAAACCTCTCATGGCACCAGCGACTACCTTGAGTGCCTCCTCCACAGCCTGCTCAGCCCAGTGGGGCTTGTAGAACCACCTCCCGGCAGCTCCTCCTCCCATTCCCGCCACCGGCGCCACCACGGGGCACGGCGTGGGCAGCAGGGGGCAGGACCGGCTCGACCCCGCCGCGGATGCCTCCGCCTCGGCGTCAAGCCGGAAGCCCACGTGCATGGGCGGCATCGATCTGCACGACCCCGGCCCCGCCGCGTCCACGTGTGCGGCGCCGTGCGGCGCTGCCTGCTTGGGGCGCCGCGCGGGGCGGCGGCGGCGCCTCCGCTCCTTCTCGGCGTCCTCCACAGTCGGAGGCGGCGGCGGGGCGGGGATGGGAACGACGGCGGTGTGCTCTCCGGTGGCCCTCATGGCTGTCCTCCGAAGAACGCGACTCGAGAGCGAGAGGTGGCGAAGCTTCTAGAAGGTGGAGAGAGGCCCGAGGAACCCTAGATCTGGAGAAGGCGTCGCGACGTCGCTCTCTTCGCCGATACCGACGGGGCCAAAATTTTGGTATCGGGGCGCGAGGGAAGGAGGGGAAGGAGGAGATAGAAGTGGAGGGGGCGTGTCTTCGAGCAGGGGATGACGTGGGATATACGACCTGCTCTAAACTGTTTAGACTCCTTGTTTCTTTTGATTTTTTAATTAAAAGCTATTTAGAATACATGAATTTATTTATATTATTTATAAAAAATATTATAATTTTTTTAATTAAATTGTTTAAAAAATTAATAGCTACTATAATATAATTTTAACCAACGGTCGTAACTTATTTGGAGCAGGAAGAGGAAGGGAGGGGCCACAGTTTTGGTATTTTTTGTGGCTTGTGGTTGTGAAGAGTAGGTGCTGTGTTGTCGTCTGGGCTACTGTTTTCCTGCGCTTGCGGGGTGAGAAGGGCAGGGCTGGTTGGCGACGGGTGGGTTAGCTGCGGAGGGTTGATATATCCCTTGCTTGTTTGCACATGGCAAGTGTCTGTGTGTAAGGTGTGCTCGTGCACGGCACGCATGGTTACCTGAGATTAAACGAGAGATTATTAGAGATATCTATCGTACGATAACGTTAGCATTAATCGTAGAAGAGTCTAATGGTTCTTTTCTTTTAGTCTAGCTTTTCAATGTTGTATGCAACAGTGACACTCTCCTCGAAACAACTGTTGACATGTTTTCCTCCGTCAACCACGTGTCAGTAGATTTGGCTATCGATCAATGCGAGGTTGGCATACATTTGTGATATGGTGGCGTTACTTTGTACATTCGTAACGTCAACATTAGTCATAGAGCATGTAGTACTATCTGATAAGAAGATTGTATAATGGTTTCTTTGTAATGTGTAGCTTTTGTTACAAGACTAGTATATCTTCGTGATTTGGTGATGTTACTTCATAAATGGTAGCGTCAACGTTAGTAATAGATAGCAAGTATTGGTGTACTAGCCTCAAAGGCGCGGCGACACGCCGCGTCAGCCACCGTATGTACCAAAGTAAAAGAGGCGATAATTCGTGAGGAGTTTCGTAAAAAATATCGAGGACAAATACGTAATTTCGGGAAAATCAGAGGGGTTTTTTGAAAAAAAACGAGGACCTGTAAGGACTTGTACGTAAGTAAATAAGGACCTGTACGTAATTTTGGAAACCCACGGGGCGCTATCCAGAATTTTTTGTTAAAAAAAACTTGCAGGGACCTTTTCGCGAGGAAAAAAGACCTTTACGTAATTTCCAAAAAAAGGCAAGGAAAGTGCCTCGGCCGGCCGTACGCGAAATTCGTCCGCCACACGCCGACCGGCCGAGCATTCGAGGCGACGTGGCCGCTCTCGCCATCCAGGAACCCCGCGGGGCGTAGTATCTGTATGATGATTACTATCTAATATGAAGACAGATGAACATCCCCTTTACACGTGTCGGCTAGCATCTCTCCTTCTGCATGTGTGGACGTCCATTGGTTTTTTAAGAAAAATGCAACAGAATCGTCTATCTCACACATTCATTTGAGCTTTTAAAAAAATTGGTGAAAAAAATGTGAAGCAACAAGATTTGAGTGTTCTTGAAATCGTCTAATAAAACATATCGAGTTTGCTGTCTAGATTTATGTGAATTGGTAACTTTTAATTAGGCAACCTCTCTTGTTTGTGACCTACTTGAAACGCAGAATAGAAACTTGATAAGTCTAGAAAAAAAATTCTCGGCTTCCATTCCAAACGGGGCATATGCTGTTTGAACCAGATGGATGATTAATAGTAGATGTAGATCACGGTAAACCACCTAGATATATCTCTACTACTTAAAAGAAAGACTCGATGGTGGTCCATTCTGTTAAAGAGGAGCGGAAGGAGGCCAATGTGGAGGCAGAGACATCGTTGTAGCCAACGCTACCGGTGGAGGGCGAAGCGGATTATTTTGCTGGACTATAGGTAGCATCAAGAAGGTGAGCAGAGGGGCAACGCTGCTCATCGCCGCCACCGCCTATCTCTTCCTCAGCTCACATGCAGTCGTTGCCCTGCGGCAACAAGAAATGACGCTCCCTACTGCTACCATTGGTATTCATCCGTGGTACATCCTGATGCTACTTATGTTTCCATCGATTTTCACTATTGCTTGCAAGTGTTCATTCGGCTTGGATCCCTGGCTACGCATACGTCCTTGGTAGATGCAAGGCTTGCTACCTCAATTGCGTTGCAGAGTTCCTACCAATTCCCAGACAGGTGGTTCGCTATTGTCTTTGGCCTCTGCTGCATGAGCTTGGCAGTTGCTGCTGATGCTTCATGGATTTAACAAAATGCTTGGTTAAGACAAATTTTCTTCCCGTTGGAAGCTAATGACATATGACAAATGTGCTCCTATTTTGAGAACGCTTCATGGCGATATTTGTATAAAATTGAGCAGAATTATCACTCGAAGATGTTTTCATAAACTTATAGATGTCTGAATGTTAACTATCTATATGTTGGTAAAATGTGCAATTATCAATACCCATATTTTAATTCCAGATTTTATAAGGAGGCAAATATCGCAAATAAATAGTGATACATAAATTAATACTAATAGCAGGCAACACACTGCACTTTGAACTATGCTCATGAATATTATATAACAGAGCCGAACAGTCATACGGACGACTTACGATTGTGCTTGATAAAGAATAGGAAGCAATACAGACTCGATGCAGTGCAGAACACAGAGGAAGTAGTGGAGCGAGTGGTCGTGTAGATGTGCGCTGCCAGAAAACTTATTGCCGTCCTATATAGGTGTTCTCTGTGGCAATAGCTCAGAGATACCACTCGCCCTCCTTCCCGGTGCACGTCGAAGAGGAAGGCCGATGTTGTTCAGCTGTTAAACACTCCAACACAGCTCACCGCAGGAGGAAAAAGATGTGGGAGAGGAATAGAGAAGTTCTGTTAGTGAACTAGGACATCTCCTAGTCCTTTTAAAGACACGCGATAATTACTCTGCAGTAATTAACACCATTAATTATAAATTAAATCAAATTAATCTAATTGTTTGAAAAATCGCATTCAAACAGAATTAAGAGATAATGCATAATTCAATAAAATAAAAGGTGGATTTAATGTGTTAGGAGACGTACTATGACACGGCGCGGTCACTTGTCACAAGCCATAAGTCAAATGATTTTTCATGTGAAAATACATGAATACGCACGCACTACTTAGCCATATAATATGGTACTTAACCATGTATATTTTGGAATTTCTAAAGAAAACAAGCCTCAATTCATGGGCCGAACCCAACACTATATGGCGGCCATGATGCAAAGAATCTAGATTGAGTAGTAGGAGTGGATATGTTTTCTTTTTTCTCCTTTTAGGGTTAGAGTGAAGAGGAAGCAAAGGTAGGCTGGCAAACAAAAACTAGGACTTAAAAGCATTCATATACCATTTGGCGTCAACATAATTTTACTCAACATTGGCACAGTTAAATACTTGTGATATCATTTTTGGTGTGTTTTTTTCGACTACGACTGATGGTTTGTGGCCCTAGTACGAACGCTTGTGCGAATAAACTGAATGTCGATATGTCATTTGAAAAAGGTTGTTATGATAAATTGCTTCAGAAAAGAGAACGAAAAAATCATTCTATCTATTTATTTGAAAGAAGTTGTGAGATATCTATAGGTTGAAAAGAATCGTCGTATCACTCAAGACTCATAAAATGAGGCACCGTACCGTAGCCCTGGGATCAGGCTTCAAGATTCGTGCCCCGAACCTACCAAGTCCGAATTTTTTGTATTTAAGCCCTTTTTTTGAAAAATATTCACATTTAGACCCCTGGTGGTTTTAATTCCGTTTTTGGACCCAGGGGGTCGGAGCCGTGGATCACGGCGCCGAGGTAACACGTCTCGGCGCCGTGATCGATGGCTCCGAGGCCCCAGGCCGGCACCAGTGTGGCGACCCGCGTGGTGCCGACGTGGCAGAAGCTCGGCGCCGTGATCCACGGCTCCGAGCTCGGCGCCGTGACTCGTGGCTCCGACCTCGGAGCCGTGGATCTTGGCGCCGAGCTAGCGGCATTTACCCAGGCCAGGCCGAGCCATTTCGCGTCGCGTCTGCCCTCAGCCCCCAGCCCCCGACTCCTGCCCCGCCGCCACCGCCTCCCCGGCTCGCGCCGCCAGCGCCTCCCCGGCCCGGCCGCCTCCCCGCCCCGGCCGCCTCCCCGCCGCCTCCCCGGCCCACGCCGCCTGCCCGGCCCGGCCGTCTCCCCGCCGCCTTCCCGGCCCCCGCCGCCTCCCCGCCCCGGCCGCCTCCCTGCCGCCTCCCCGGGCCGGCAGCGCCTCCCCGGCCGCCTCCCCGCCCCGGCCGCCTCCCTGCCGCCTCCCCGGGCCGGCAGCGCCTCCCCGGCCCACGCCGCCTCCCCGGCCGCCACCGCCTCCCCGCCCGCCACCGCCTCCCCGGCCCCCGCAAGCGTTCAAGGTGAATCTCTAGTATATCGTGAATTTTTTTCCACATATGTTACACACTGTCGCTTAATGTTCACTCCATATCTATGGTACCTACGAGAAGGCATAATGATTTTAGACTTTTGGTGTGATTAATACAATATCTAGATAAATATTGGTGGTTCTGTTTGACTCCAAAAAAGACATTGTAGGCTGCATATTATAACTGAAAATCTCATGTGACTATATCTGGATCGTATTAGATATATAGATGTTTGAATGGGAAAGGGTTCATTTAGATATTTTATTGCTTAAACAAGTATGCATCTGATTTATCCAAAATTTCGCTTAAAGGTATTGAGTTTGGTTTTGTGTATGAACTAGATGGACAACGTAGTAACCCTGTATCATGGAGGCAGTGTGACAAGTGATGATTATGGAAATGTTCAATTTGTTGAAATGCAAAGGGTGCCTCTGATGTTCAGTGATCGGCCGTCGTTTAGTGAGTTGGTTGCTAGGGCCCGGGAGAAGCTACATTGTCATGGAAACGAGGAGAGCATCACAGTTGAGGGGTTACTTCACTTCGGTTCGAAAGACACAATTCTCAGGCGGTTGATCTTAATTGGTTGTGAGGATGAGTGGGACAAATATGTCAAAGTGGTTATGAGGAATGAGTTAAAATGTTTGGACCTTGTTGTGCGGAAGGTGTCCATTGAACCAACCCCTCACGGTTATTCACCAGAACTAGGTGATCAGGCACCCTTTGACCCTCCGTTACTGGATCTTGCGGTGGATGTGGAAGAAGTGCCTGAGGTGCCCGATGCTCTATCTGTCCCGAACGAGGTTCAGATTTCTCAACCAGTTCGAGTTGAATGTCGGACTGATGATGTCGTGGCGGCCCCTCAGGAGATGGGATTGACCCAGAATCATCCCAGTAAGTGTC
This sequence comes from Dendrocalamus latiflorus, assembly GCA_017311315.1. Lineage (NCBI taxonomy): Eukaryota > Viridiplantae > Streptophyta > Magnoliopsida > Poales > Poaceae > Dendrocalamus > Dendrocalamus latiflorus. The sequence goes on along the minus strand of CM029634.1, from coordinate 3,886,741 downwards.
GAGCAACACTTTAGCCTTTTGTCGTCATTGCTTTTTTTGTCTCAATCCCATCGTTTTCGTGCTTATGATGCAGGAGACATTCCTGATAATGTTGGTGTTCCTCCCGTTGCTCCATCTAGCAACGTTGAAGAAGTCTGCAGGGACTCCAATAGTGTGGATGTTCAAATTGTGGATGATCTGCAGCCTTACGAGATCGCAAGGGCCGTTGAATCTGACGATGACCGCCCTTTTGGAGAGCTGACCGAAAGTGATATTGAGCTGATCAGACGTTATTGCCCTGGCCGGGATCCATCAGTTCATGAATTCAACGATCTTAGGCATTCTCATGGGGCTTATGCAGAAGGAAGGGATGACGAGCTGCTAGATGCTCCTGAGGCCAGTTCAAGCATGACAATTGAGAAGGGCATGATGTTTGAGGACTTGTCTGCATTGAGAAGGTGGCTGCAGGAGTATTCAGTGATTCGTAAAAGGCCATTCAAGGTGAGGCATTCTTATGTGGAGCGGAGGTACACAGTTGTGTGCGAGAAGGAAACATGTGAATGGAGGGTTTGTGCTAGGAAACAGAAGGACACGGGAAAGTTCAAGATCACAAGAATCGTTGGCCCACACACTTGTGCCGAAGCAGAGCTCAAACAGAAGCATCGGCAGTTGACCTCTACCATTATTGCGAAGTCACTGTGTCACATAGTAAAGGGAGAACCCAATATGAAGGTGAAGACACTTGCTGGGATTGTTAAGGAGAAATTTGGATACGAGATAAGGTATGGAAAAGCATGGAGGGCAAAGCAACGCATCTGGAAGATGATATATGGGGACTGGGAAGATGGGTACTTGCAGTTGCCAGCACTTTTCAATGCAATCAAAGCGGTTAATCCAGCCATGCATTATGAGTACGTCCCGAAACCAAACGAATGGACTCAAGATGGGATGCAGATATTCTTCCGTGCTTTCTGGTGCTTTGCTCAGTCCATCGAGGCCTTTCGGCATTGTCGTCCCGTCTTCTCCATTGACGGTACGTTTCTTCTTGGCAAATACCAGGGCACACTTCTGATAGCCATTTCGTGTGACGCAGACAACACGTTGGTTCCTTTGGCGTTTGCTTTGGTTGAGAGGGAGAACAAAGACAGCTGGGGATGGTTCTTGCGGCTCGTTCGGAGGCACGTGGTCGGCCCTGGTAGGGAGGTGGGTGTCATATCTGATAGACACCAGGGCATACTTGCTGCCGTACAAGAGCAGATACCGGGGTATCCACCTTTGCACCACCGTTGGTGCACTCGGCATCTTGCCGAGAATCTACTCCGTAAGGATTGTAGGAAGGATAACTTTCCTCTGTTCGAGGAGGTCGCTCGAATGCTTGAGGTCAAGTTATTCCAGGAGAAGTTGGAGCAGCTTAATACTGCAACAACCGCAGAAGGTAGACAGTGGTTGTCGGGATTGATGAGAGATGTAGACAAATGGACAAGGGCTCATGACGATGGTGGCTGGAGGTACGAGTTTCAGACAAGCAATATGGCCGAATCCTTCAATAACTTGCTTAGGGGTATACGTGGTATGCCCGTCAATGCTATAGTATCATTCACCTTTTACAAGCTTGTTGCCTGGTTCAACGAAAGACACACACATGCAATGGCGCTACAGAGTAAACAAGAGAGATGGGCGCCAAAACCGAAGCGTCACCTTGAAAAGGCAAAGGCGAGGGCTGAGACACATGAGGTATAGTGTTTTGACAACTCCACGGGCACTTACGAGGTTGTAGAAAGGGGTGGTACAACGACCGATGGAGAGCTCCGGCCGACGAGGAGGCATAAGGTTGTTCTTATTGATTTCTCATGCACATGTGGTAAACCGAGGCAGTACCACTTTCCATGTTCTCATTATGTGGCAGCAGCGAGGCATCGCAACTTTGACTACGAGAGCAAGATACCTCGGGAGTTCAATGTTGACAACCTTGTGCTTACGTGGTCTCCCCGTTTCGAGCCTTATCGGGATGAGGGAGAGTGGCCACCGTACACCGGGCCCAAATACATTGCGGATACGGGTAGCCGTTGGAACAAACGTGGAACCAGGAAAAGGACGAGACACAAGATGGTTATGGATCAGCTTCAAGGAACAACGAGGCGAGGGAGAGCAACCCCCTTTCTTACTAACCCCGAGCAGAACCAATGTAGCAGATGTGGTAGACTTGGCCACAATTCACGCACATGCCATTGGCCACTTAGTCAGGTGCGAGTGCTTGTTATTCGTTATGTTTCATAGTTCGTCTAGTTATTTTTTCATATGTAATTTGTTATGTTTCTTATTTAATTTCTTATTCTTTCCATATTTTATGCATGTTCAATTTTTTGTTTACTTGTATGTTGGACTGACAAATTCAATTTTTTTGTAGGATGGCGCAATTCCACCTGCTAGACCAGTACTACGAGGAGAACCACCGAGGACGGCTCACCGTGGAGGGGGGGGTATTGCCTTCATCACTTCCTGTACAATTTGAGTTTATATTGATGCATTAACTACATAAATTGGTCTATTCTATACAGGAGCTGCCCATCCTTCGTCCTCGAACCCATGACGGGTTCCTGGACATGCGGTACGACGAGAGGTACACTCCCTTCCTGGAGAGGGCTGGCCTAGACGCCATCTCTTACCAGGTTCGCCGTGGGTTGCCCACCTTGAACCCCCCGGCCATCACTGCACTGATTGACAGGTATTCTCCTAAACCATTGCTCCACTTGCATGTTCATTGTTGGTCGGCTATGTGCGCCTCAAATTCTCTGACATGTAGTCCTCTTTTTTGTATCATGTAGGTGGAGGCCGGAGACTCACAGCTTCCACCTCCCTTTCGGTGAGATGACTATTACGCTCCAGGACACTCAGAAGATACTTGGTGTCGCCATTCACGGTCGTCCAGTGATCGGACCGTGCGTGCCTGCTGGTTGGAGAGCCCGAGTAGAGGCCTTCCTCGGGACAGAGCTTCCTGCTGAGGCAGTCCATCGCAGTTCTGCAGTTATGATCACATGGCTACGGCAGACTTTCGCAGAGTGTCCTGCACACGCGGACGAGCAGACCGTTGCCTACTACTGCAGGTAGGGGTGGATATCGAGCCAACTCGTCGTACAAATCGAGCTTTTTGATTAAATTGACATAGTTTGATTTAATATCATTTCACATATAATTGCAGGGCATGGATCCTGCACTTGTTTGGCTGCGTTCTCTTCCCCGACGGAACGGGGGACAGCGCGTCGTGGATGTACATCCACTGCCTCACCGACTGGGACACGGCGGGGCAGTACAGCTGGGCTTCCGGGGTGTTGGCGTTCCTTTACCGCCACCTCTGCGAGGCGTGTCGTCGGAGTTCGCCGAACGCGACAGTAGGTGGTTGCCTCTACCTCCTCCAGCTGTGGATGTGGTGTCGTCTACCAGTTGGTCGTCCCACAGTTTCACCTCCTCGTCTGTGGTTCGCAGAGGTTCCTCCTCGTCGACGTCCGACACTTGCATATCTTTGGGACCAGCTCTCAGTGCCCTTCGCCCGGACGAAGAGGGCCTACCTAGAGTACACGAACGAGCTAGATGCGCTCACGGCCTCCAGTGTAAGTTAATTCCATTTGGTTTCGTGATTTTCATTTGTTAGTATATGACCTTAAACGTTAAATTGTTTCAATGCAGGTTAAGTGGGAGCCGTACGCCGAGCCGGAGGTGGAGGTGGAGGCCATTCAGTTTAGCGCACTATGCAGCATAGACGAGGCCCTCTACAGGAAGAGGTGCCCTCTTATCTGTTTCTATGCTGTTGAGTATCACCTGCCACATAGAGTTGCACGCCAGTTTGGTATGAGGCAGATGTGGCCAGTAGCGCATTTCTCCACGTCTGTGGCCTTGCACAAGTAAGTGGCATGCAATTTCAATTCTAACCTTGGAATCCAATTGCACAGAGCTTTTTCTATTTTTAACGTTTGGTTTACGTGACATGCAGATTTGATCGTCGGCGACAGAAGAAGGTCACAGATTTCGAGCAGCACCACCACGTGTACGTTGAGGAGTGGGCACACTTTCAGGACCACGTGGACGACAACGACGAGCCGCACAGCAACGAGAACTTCCGGCGGTACCAAGTTTGGTACCAGCGTGCGACGCGGTCCAAGCTTAAGGGCCAATGGACTCAGGATGACTACGCCGACATTGCGTCCTCGGGTGACGAAGACACGCCGTACGACCAGTCGACTCGCCTTGGGACGCAGGTGGAGACGGCACTAGTCCTGGACCGTGTGGTAATGTTCAATCTCATTGCTTATTTTCCAATAAATATCACTACATATAGTAAATTATCCATTCTTTTGCTTGTTTGCAGGGCAACACCCTGAAGCAGTCCGTACAGGACATAGAGCATTTCTCCAGGACAGTCGGCGACGCCCGGACGCTTACCTTCCTAGAGGTATGCTTCGACAAAGCCGCTTACAAAATTAGTACGTAATATCTTCGTATCTTGTTGGTTAACAAAATGTTGGATGACAGAGGCTAGCAGGTCGGCTACGTCGTGCGGCTAGTCGTTGTGGGTGCAGCACCGGCGCGGGGAGGGACGTAGACGTGCCTACGACACGACTTTCAGACCCGACGCGGCGAGGGTCTTACACGGCACAGAGCTCATCCCCCACGAGCGACACTTTCCCTGACGAGGGGGGTGAGGACAACGACGAGGTGGAGCAGCAGACTTACGATGAGATAGGCCCGTCTCAGCTCGTAGGCGCTCCTGAGACTCAGCCTGTACCACGCAGACGCCGCCGGGAGCCTAGCCGTTACACTCCAGGCACCGACGCCCTTGGTAAGGGTAAGGGTAAGGCTAGGAGGCAGTGATATTTATGTGTAGGTTTGTGGGTCATGTTGTAATGAGCTACTTGTTTGTATGTATGTGTATATGTTATATTCATGTGATATTTGTGTTCGAATCCGTAGTCTGTACTTTGTTGTTCTATAATTCCTGCAATGAATTTATGTTTACTGCAAACGACTGCAAATGATACGAACTATGAATTTTTTACTTATGAATTTATGCTTCCTAAAAAAGCACAATCGGCTGAAAAGGCAAACGACCTAAAATAAAACAGCTTTGCCCAGTCACAACACGAAACAACACATAGATTGCACGTACATAAAATATAGCAAGTACTACAACCATCAACACAGCAACGACGGTAAACATGGAGGGTACCAAAAAATGACAACACAACCAAGTACTACAGCCATCAACACACCAACGAACACAACAACTAAAACACAACACAACCATACACCTTCTTACCTACATGCCAAACGAGCCTCGTGGCACCCACATGGAGAAATGCTGAGGGGGTCGCCTCGGACGTGGTTGTCCATCGTGGTAGTGGCATGCACATATGCAGCTCGGGTTCGCGCAGCAACATGTGGGATCATAAGAGCTTCCTATATTCACGACCTCCTCGTTGCCCCTCTCGCGTTGCATCTGTTCGCGGAGGTCGTTGTTCTCCTCAGTGAGATTCTCCATTCGGTACTCCAAGTCCCATATTCGAGCCCATAATGTACCCACATAACGATCAACATACCGTTCGTGAGGAGGGTCGATCCAGTGGGAGAAGTCGCATTTGGCCATCTGCACAAAAAATGACGGTAAACTTCGAGGGTCCATAAGCAATACAAAATGTAACATTACTAATTTGTACCCCGGAGCGTGAGCATCGGAAGAAACGTCGCCCGCCATCGTTCGGGGAATCCAAGATCTGGACGACCGCGTACTCATTGTGTCTGCATTTCGGCCACGGTGGTTGAGCACGTCGGCTTGGTATCAATCGGTACTGCGGACCGAACATATCCCTCGTTTCTAAGGGAATGTCGTCCTTCGGTGACCCAAATCCCACTGGCCCCTCGACTTCAGACATGGTATGTTTCACCACGAAAGAGAGGATACTACTTTGTTCGATTCACAATGTCATGGGACCCCAACCCTGCTACTTATAGCCAACAGGGCAGCTTAATGCAGTGACCACCAAAAAAAGAGGCTTTTGCTCAGGGACATGACAACACGCCCCTGCTTTGCTCAGGGACATGACACAAGAGGTCAGCTTTTCCTCAGTGAGATGACAAAAGAGGGCAGCTTTGCTCAGTGACATGACAAAAGAGTTCAGATTTTGCTCAGTGACATGACAAAACGAGGCAGCATATGCCAGCTTTGCGCAGTGACGGAGTAGGCCTTTAGCCTGTACACATATAGGGCGTAGGTCTTTAGCCTTTACAGGAGTAGGCCTGTAGGCCTGTACACATATAGGGGCGTAGGTCTTTAGCCTTTACAGGAGTAGGCCTGTAGGCCTGTACACATATAGGGGCGTAGGTCTTTAGCCTTTACAGGAGTAGGCCTGTAGGCCTGTACACATATAGGGGCGTAGATCTTTAGCTTTCTAGGCTTTGAATGGTCCAATCTCTGAAAAGGCTACACTGGAATTAGGAGACTATAGTCTCTGAAAAGCCTACATAGGGCCATTTATTGCTACACTGGAATCCAGGAAAAGCGAAAATATCCTCTCCATGGACTATGCCCACTGCACCAGATAACCTGCCTACATAAAGGCCTCCCTCCTATGTCTTCCATACCACATCTCCTCCTCAAGGCATCACAATACTACTATACAACAATGTCTTCCTGGAGGTCCGACCCATTTGGAGTGCCGGAGTGGCATGAGCGCCCGAAGTGCCATTGCGGCTTTAGGACGATGTTGGGAGTCTGGACTGATCGAGTACAACGAGCCAAATACGGCCGTAGGTTCTTCAAATGTCCTGACCTGGATGACGACTTCGTGGTAACGACCACAACTAAATCATTTGTTTCTCGTTATCTTTTTTCAACTTGATCGATGACATCTACCACGCCACACATAGGCTTGCAGGTTCATCGAATGGGTGGATCGGGTGTCGCCGGCATGGCCAAATAACCGGGCAGAGGAGGTGGAAAACAAAGCACAATACTTTGTCAAGATGACTCAGGCTCGCGAGGTGGAACGACAGATGCGGCTTGACCAAGAGCGTCGCGTGAGGGTGGACCAAATCCGTCTGAAGGGCAAGGAGGATGAGCTGCAAAGGAGGCGGGAGCAGTTAAGTCTGCGTGAAGCTGCCATCAAGCGTCAGGAGGAGGAGCTCCAAGCTCGGGAGGCAGCTCTCAAGACCAAGAGTGACAGGAAGAAGGATGCAGCGGAGCCATCTTCAGGGCGTGACAAAAAGGGGAAACAACCACGCTACACCCAATAGACAAAATGTAATAGACCCAGCAAGTTATTTTCCCTAAGGCATGCATGTTAGGACTAGTGGTGGAATTCTGAACATTAGAAGTACAGAGTTGCACACATGCCACATGCCTGCCATGTCAAAATATCACTCACCTTCGAAATATCACTTACCACTATATGCATCGATATTTCTACGCTCAATCCTTCGGCAAAAAAATTTAGCTTAATTTGGTTTGCATGTCCAACCTGCAATGAACATAAATTTTTATTACGACTTCATCAGATTCGTTCCCATATTACAACTACAAAATAACAAACCTTGCAAAAACCACGGGAATCAAACCTTAAAAGACACTTACCATTTTATATATCGGCCGTTCTACGCACAATCGTTCCTAAAAAAAATTACCATGTTTTTTTATGCATCTACAACGAGCCAATCAACATAAACTTGTTTTACAATTTTTTCAAATTGTTTTGTAATTCACAACTACAAAATTAACAAAACTTATAATCATTACAGTTCAAATTAACAAAATACAACTAGTAATTTTTTTTGCGACAACGTAAAGCCTGATCGGTGCAAACCCTAGACGCCGAGTGTCTGCAGACGTGGCAGGGAGCTCGGCGCCAAGATCCACGGCTCCGAGGTCGGAGCCACGAGTCACGGCGCCGAGCTCGGAGCCGTGGATCACGGCGTCGAGCTTCTGCCACGTCGGCACCACGTGGGTCGCCACGCTGGTGCCGGCCTGGGGCCTCGGAGCCATGGATCACGGCGCCGAGACGTGTTACCTCGGCGCCGTGATCCACGGCTCCGACCCCCTGGGTCCAAAAACGGAATTAAAACCACCAGGGGTCTAAATGTGAATATTTTTCAAAAAAAAAGGCTTAAATACAAAAAATTCGGCCATCATCCCCTTATCCTCGAGCCCAACTGCCGTAGGCCCGTAGCGCAAACGCGAGCAGAGTTGCAAGACGAAGATGGCGATGGATGTCCCTCGCCGCAGCCACACCCCTCACCTCCATTGCCCGTGGATTCACCGTCTCAACGCCCCGCACGGCATTCGGTCGCTTGTGCAAGAGGGTTACTATTTGAGTATTGGTTATGAAATTGCTGATTTCATTCGGTATTACTGTACATTTGGTAAAAATGCATCATTCTATGAGGATTTTTTTTATCTTTTTAGTCATATGGTTTGCTCGATATGTTACGATTAACATCCTTTCCATTGGATTGTACTATATGCTTAAATGCTCATGAGTTTAAAATGAATTGGTTGCTGACTGGAGCGCTGACTGTGATACTATTTCAGTGGGTAGTACAGTTTTTTGCCAATTTGCTGGTGGGAATTTGAATCATAAGTTAAAAGCTTATTAGTTTTCAACTGCATTGTATGTCCGTACGGAATTAGTATTGGTTTATGCTGATAGTGTGCCGACTTCAAAGCAAGTATTTTTCATAAGTTGGTTTCATGGATATGCCAAATGCTAATCTTTGTATGTCCAAAAGCAAGTATTGTTTGCTGGATTTTAGTTGATATGGAACCTTGTTTCTGATGGCATCCAAATGCATATAGAAGGATTTAGCAAGTCAAAATATAAGAATCTTAGATGGACATAATTTTCTGTAGATGAGAACTAATCTATGGTCAGTTATATATATGGTGTTCTTCTTGGGGACTGATGATAATCTAATTTGGAATTATACTCATCACCTGCTTCAAACCTTCATCTCTGGACAAGGAGAACCTACAACAAACAATTAGTAGCGGAGTAATCCAGACCCTGGAAATTTGATCCTCTAATGTGCCCTTTCCAGAAAATCCTCTAGCATTTTCAGAAAGGAATTTATCAAGTTAATATATTATTTTTTCCCCACTTCCCGCTCATCCTGTCTCAATAGCAGCATGTCTCTAAAATTGATTGGTGACTTATGTTGTCATCTTTACATCAGATTGCTCGTATGCTGACTGTGAAAATAGAGCGGGAAATTGAACAAGGAATCAACAAGAGATTGTCTAGGAAGCTTGACAGGAAATGAAAGCAGAGCACTGTGGTTAGACCACCACCATCTCTAAGGGAGAATAAGGAGGAATAGAAAGCAGCAAAAGGAGACAATCTGAACAAGTCATTTCATGCATGTCTTGAAGGAAGGTTTCTTTCTCCCTGTGGTTTCATCCCCTATTATGGTTTGTTTTGTAATTAAGATTAACAGTTTTCTAAGTCCTTGCTGTCAAACCAGAAGTTCTGTTACCAGTTCCTTTTGTAAATTTCAGTTTATTTAAAATTTCTGCTTCTCTATGTGTTATCCATATATGATATTATATGCTTGACATATGAAAATGTGCATGAGGATTGTATGCTATTCAGTCGTCAAGACTAGGCAGCTCTCTATACCTGAACTACATAACGTGCTTTCTCATTAGGTTCAGTCGGATCAAATCAGTGTCACGCAATAAAATTTCAACCTTGATTGTACTGGGGACAATTGGACAAAAATAGTTTTGCAATATAATGTGTATTAGTAGTGTATACCATTGATACGTAAATATGCAACTTAGGTTGCTGGCTTACAAGAACAGTGTTGCCACCCTCCAAAATTCTAGAACATCAATCAGTGAGACTGACCACTAGGGGTACACTATGTCAGTTAAGCTTCAGAGACATAGGTTGGGAATGAGAAATAGGAGTGAGAGGTTTGTCGGGACCGGATTTCTTAATCCGAACCCTCTGTATACTACCACACTAATTCTAGATCAAAACTAGTGTATACAGTTGAACAGTGATAAATACATAACTAAGCAATGCTTTATTAAAATAATAAAGAGTACCTACGACCAATTATTACAACTAAGATTACAAGATCTCCCAAATTTACAAAACACAGTGGAAGTAAAATAAAACTCTGATGATGGCCTATCAATTCGCTATAGGCAATTGACTAGAGAAGAACAACCTAGTACTCCGGACATCTTTCATCAAAGCCACATGCAAAGTAGTTGTAGTCTCCTTTTGTATCTTCACAATTCTTTGGGATGGTTTTGTAGATTGTAAGGTGACTACATAGAGTACCCTACAAATCTTGAAAAAATACAGTTATTTAGATGAAGGCTCACAAAATGGGTTTATTATGGTTCTTTTGCATAAAGCAATAGTTCACAATTTTTCATATTTTTACGAAGCACTCAATTGACCAAATGTAGGATCGAAATGGCGACAGAGGGGGGGGGGGTGAATGTCGTTCGCTTCAATATCGCCCCCGAGAATTCGTACACCGATTTTGCAGAACAAAGCAACTCACAGAAAAATTAATTATGCTGAAATCTTGAACGCATGCGATACTAAAAAATTCAGCATAAATCATAGATTAACCAGTAAAAATTTCAGCTGGAAATAACGCTGTTTGCTCTGCATGCAAAATAGCCAAAGATCAGCAAAGAAAAAAAAGCTCTCAATGGAGAAGCTCACGCTGGAGAGATCCTTGCTTCCATTCGGATGATTGATGGCCAAAGAAATAAAATAGAGAGATGAAAAACAGAAGTAGTACTTTGCTAAAAGCCTTCAAAGCTGCATTGCTGCACTGATTAAAAAGTACCAACCGAAAGCAAAGTTGATTTGAACTGCTGCCTCGGCAAAGAAGGTACCAATTGATTTTTACTGCAGCTACCCGAAAAGCATCATTGAGCAAGGAAAAACTGCAGCAAAAGCAATCAAGAACTGTTGTTCACTGCTCCTGACCTAAAACAACATACAGGGATCTTGCTTGGCCAAAAGAACAGGAGAAAGAACTGCTGCCGAGATTGAAGCTAGCCGAGAGAATGAATAGACTGCTGAAATGAGGAAAGATCAAGAATCTTCACTGCCAAATAACATGCAGCCATTAATGATTGACATGCAGATTTTTGATGGCCTAAGAACATAAACTTCTCACGGCAAACAAGAGGCCAGAAACAAGAAGAACATAGAAGGCAAAAACGCAAAGAAAAAGACAATAGCGATCACTCAAGAACACTCAAGAAATGCAGAGAGATACAACTTCAACCTTTCATTCCAAATCAAAAGAGGAGTCACGATACCCCGATTACATATAGAGGGATGATTACAAAACTCTCAATCCATCCTCTCCCTCTCAATCCTCAAGAACACCAAGAGCTACACATGCTTCTTGGGAGGAACACACACATACACACATGGAGAGACCCAAATGGAACCCTAACTTTTATACCCACTCTCTCAAATTTCAGCACACCATCTCCCTCTCTATTTATACCCTCCACTAATGGGTTCACCAAGTGCTTTACCCATTTAGCTTTTGCGCTTTACCCACAATCCACTTCCTTTAGTGCAGCTTTGCGTTTTTACCGAAACGCCCCTCGCGCACCTTCCAGGAAGCTTCCTCATTCCTTGCCCTGCAAGCCACGCAGTTTCGCCGTCTTCGGCACACCTCGACCGTTCTGACCTCAGCGCCACTTGCGCCTAGTCCGGTCCACCGTGCCTCGCCACGACTCCACCTCGAGTCCACGTCGTCTTCGACACATCCCGACCGTTCTGACCTCAACGCCACCTGCGCCTAGTCCGGTCCTCCGTGTCTCACCACGACTCCGTCTCGATGTCCTGCAGCCAACACAGACAAGAAACAAATCGCATAGCACGGTACAAAACATGTAAACATGATTAGCACCTACAAATCCTACTCAAGCGAGAAATGACCCATGTGGCCAACCGGGACGGCGCCCACGCGTCAAATTTGTCTAGTCACGACCCGACCTCGCCAAATGCCAAAAAGGCACGAATCACTCAAACTAAACTCACTCTAACCAAACCACGAGTCAATTACTAATCACCAACACGGGATTTAGACCACATGGTCTCTCAACAAAGTATTCAGTTTAATTAAAATTAAATAATATTCCGGTGAAAGTTTCGACAACCTAACACTAGTAAGGGAATCACCGGAGAGGTTGATCAGGATGGCGTAGCAGTGGCCAGGCGTGGACAGCGAACAAGCGGCGGCTCTGGTCGACGGCAAACAATGCAGGTGCAATAATGGGAGTTGGGGATTTCGTGGGGAGGTAGAACATGGTCACGGTGCTCCGTTTTATAGGGCGAGGGAGCGAAGAAAGGGATTAACTTAGCCAGATTTGAATTAATTCCTTGCGGTGATTGAGGACGGTTTCCTGTAGGCATTTTTCTTTAGTTAGAAAGGGATTGAATCGGCCGACAAGGGCATGGCGCTTGGCGGCTCGGCAACAGAGCAGAGAGAGCAAGGCAGAGCAGGCTCGGCATGAAGAAGAACGAGAGGAAAAAAATGAAAATGGGCTGGCTGAGTTGGCCCAAGGAAAATTAGAGAGATGGTTCTGGCCCAAAAGAAATGGAATTGATATTGGATTTTCAAGTTTTAGGTTTGAATTTAGATTTTAAGCTTTTTGGGATTTTGGATTTGAATTTGGAATTGGAGATTGATTTCCAGGATTACACAGAAAATCTAAATAAAATCCAAATACTTTAAAATAATTAATTTAAAATAAACTTTTACAGAAAGCCAAATTTTAACATGTTATAAGATTACATTGCCTTTAACGTCAAGCTCTACTGACCACAGGAATTTATCCGTATTTGTTTCCTTGTAACTATGCTCAATTGCTCACCACTGCATATGATTTTGAATCCTTGCTATGGCACGAAAATATTCTTTTTACAGATAAGTTGTCAAACCCAACACAAGGAAATAATGGTGTTTAGGCTTACTTAACCCACCAAAATAAGAAAAAGAAACTCAAAAAAAAAAAACATATGTTGAGTGTGCCCTGATTGAGCAAATAACCTTTAAGCAGGTGATTTTCTGCTTATTCAATCTGCTTAAGCGTCCAAACTGCTTATCCCATTCACTTGTGAAAAAGGTTTGTGCAAGTATGCACTTGCTGGTCAAGAAGCTGCTTGTACCATTTTTGAAAACATTGATCATATTAGGCACTGGCCAGATATAAATGAATACAAAAAAAAAAAGAAACTAGAAATTTTGACTCACGTCTATAATAGTTTTGTTGGAGTTTTCAAACCTTGTTTTGCTCAATTTCACTGTAATAGTAGAATTAGCCTCAACTCTAGCCTCCAGAGTATGTTGCAAATATCTCTGCATAGAGCATGGGAATCAGGCTAGATCCATTCATCAGTTTCATGACTAGGCCCAGGTGACCAGACCCTTCAGCCAAAAGTTATAGGGTAAAGGTATATTTATATTGTCTTTTGATGATAGCTTTTAGCTACGGTTAATGAATAGTAGTGGCTGATAGAATCGATCGATGAATAGTAATGCATTATGTAAGAAAGACAGTGCAATGAAAGGTACTACAATATTCGGATCGACATTCGATTTACGTAATTGTGATATAATAAAATACAAAATATGTTCTAATATGTGAAAGCGAAAAGTAGCGGCTGGTGAATAATAATGACTGATAGAAATAATTTATAGAAACTGAGATACAGAAATCAATATGAACCGGCCTATAAATCTGATCTCCTCCCCCAAGATCTCAACTTGAGACGGTGGAGGGCTTCACTCACAAAGGCGTTGTTTAGTCAGCATTCAGTACTGTCAATCCTTATTTTCTTCTCAGTGTCTAGTCAGCATTCAGTACTGTCATTGGACTTCAATTGTTTGATATGCCGACAACTGAAGGTAGGATCCATGCAATTCTTTTGAGAAATATTCCACATCATCATGGTACAATAATCAATAGTGATGTGCGGATGGATTGGTTGGGTAGATAAGAAATGAAGTGAGGGGGATATCAGCCCCAGTTAATGGGACAATTTTATTTTCACCACTAAGCCTTGTCCTTGTTTTGTTTTTGGCACGGACTCTCTCACTGACAGGTAGATCCAGGCCTGCTGCAAGTGAGAGAAGACAATGTCAAAAACAAAATTTTCCACCGGTTGAATTTGTCCTATTATCGTCACCTCTTAAATACGCTAATGTATTCAATTACCAAAATTAATTTGCTCTGTATGAACCAGTTATAGTTACATATGTGAGAAAAACATTTCAGGATGACTCTTAGGGTCTATTTTTTTGACTGAGCCTTATGACTTTTAGCTGTGACTTGTGACTTTTGAGCTGTTTGTGCAAGAGATTACAGAGTAACAAAAACTCACGTACGATTTTTATCGATATAAATGAAGTTAGTATAATATGTACTACAATTAACTAGTAAACCCCATCTTAAAATAACACTCCGTTTAAAAGCTAGTTACTGTAAAAAAAATCAAAAATAGAAGTCAAAAGTTGAAAAAAAATAGTGCCTTATTTCTTATTCTAGATAGTTTTCATAGCATCACATCAAAACCGTGGACTTCTAACTTTTATGCTGAATTAGTTTTAGTATATTGCGGTGCTACCTGCTGATTAATGCAAATCAAGTTTTTTCATTGTCAGAAGTTAAAACACGATCCAAACCCAAAGGAAATTTGCTTTGCACCTCTGAGAGCAATCTGGATTCTGGTGTTACTTGCTAAAGATTGACTAGGAAATTGCTTGTCACAAAGGATCAAAATTATATTACTATTGCAAGACTACATTCACATCTCATAATTATATATCTAATCTATTTTAAGACCTTTTGATAGCATCAGAAAAGCTGACTTAAAGTTGCTATTCACATCACATAAATCACCTCTATTTAAACCATGATCTTGTTATTAAATTCAACAGAGATGTGATATTTTATCAAACATGAAGATCGTAGGAAGACTTATTCAGCACTGTTTCAAATATTTAATCGTTATACACACTGGCGGAGCTAGATGGTGGTCCGGGTGGTCCCCGGAC
This sequence comes from Dendrocalamus latiflorus, assembly GCA_017311315.1. Lineage (NCBI taxonomy): Eukaryota > Viridiplantae > Streptophyta > Magnoliopsida > Poales > Poaceae > Dendrocalamus > Dendrocalamus latiflorus. The sequence continues at coordinate 3,871,669 of CM029634.1, read as the reverse complement.
CACCATGCGGCCGGCGCCGGATACAATTATACGAATACGATTATACGCCGGCCTGCGCCCCTTCGTATCCTTGCTGTGTTGCGAATACGATTATACGAGCAGCGGCAGTCTGCAGGTACGTCTCAAAAGTCAAGTTACAGAGAAAAATATCCAGGCATGCGCACTCTGAAGCGATGGAATTCGTAATCTCCACAATGCATTCATATATAATCAGTTAGTACTTAGTAGAGTAACTCGTTCCTAACTGAAATTGCATCAAGATACATAAAAACAGATACAAACATGAGCAGAGCAGCAGACACAGAGTAAGATAGTGGTAGCTTTTGTGCATGCATTTACAATGTACAGACCGTAATATCTACTCAAGCTCTACGATATGACCATATCTGATATCTCATATGAAAACAACGAAGTAGACCAAACTCTCTTGCACTAACTCCTTTTAGATTCTTTTGCACTAATTTTTTTATGCGAAAGCGGTGAAAACAGGTACGAGTTACGAGTAATAGGATCTAAAATCATATGCACAAATCTTCGTCCAATTAGCCTGCTCGTTTAGTCATGTTTCCTTTTTTTTTCTCCCAATCTCTCCCTAGAGCTAGAGACTAAGCAAATAAGCCCTAACTCGAGCAGAGGGATAATGTTTATCATTGGGTCTATTTACTTATCAAATTGGTATTGCTTCTACCGGTAGCTACCGCAAGTGTTGAAAGAATATTTTCTGCAATGACCTTTATCAAGAATAAGTTGAGAAATAAGATGGGTGATAGCCTTCTGGATGATTGTCTAGTGACTTTTATTGAGCGGGATATTTTCTTACAATTGAATGAAAAGAGATCATCAACACTTTCATAGCTATTAGAAGGCGCAAGTCTGACAAGAAGAAGTAGTGACATATTGTTCTTCAACTATTATGGGTATGTAATATTTCAATTCTATGTTAAGAAAGCTATACTCGTCTATTTTATGAACTCTGTATGTCCTTTTTTTTCTTAATTGCATTTTGTAATTCATATACTTGTGTACCGACATATTAAATTTATAGCGGTTAAAAAAATTTTAGACAATGGACCACCATAGCTACAAATCCTAGCTACGCCACTGGTTATACAGCCTGACTAGGATGGGTTGTCTTCTATGCATTTTTCTTTTCCAGTTCCAACTACTCTGTAATATTGGATTTTTTCCAACAGTGTACTACCTATGATTTCATTTCCATGTTCAACTTTCAGCGACGTAGAAAGCTTAATGCAATATCCAACCTGTGGCGTCATAATTTGGTAGCAGCTAGCCGTGATTTGCTTGTTCCAAATGTCCTCGGTTATACCAAAATTGAACCACACTCTATTCACACCTTTTTGTAGATTCTTATGAAACTGTGAAAAAAAAAGCAAATTGAAACCTTTCAATCTTTCTCTCGTCCATGGGCGCCCACTCTGGGTCCGACGTCCTCAGCCCTGTTCGTCGGAGCCCGCTCTTCGTCGTCTCCTAGTCGGTCACTCCTTTGCTTTGTGGTCGTCCAACCTGACCCAGTCGCTCGCATCACTGCGTGTGAGCTCCGATGGCAGGACATTAGCCCGTCTTCTTTGTCGGGCATCCCCCCTCACCCCGCCAGCACCCTTTCTTCGCGGAGGTTGTTCGACAGGAGCCCCCCTGCCGAGGCCGAAACTCGGCAAAGGGAAGGAGGTGGAGGTGTCGGAAGCCCTGCTTGTCTGCCCAGCGGGCCATTTGGTCGCTCCTTCCTAGCAGTCGCCTCCAATAGGTGACAACAGCTAGCAGGAGGTCACGAAGTGCAATCGCCGGAGGAGTCTAGGTAACCACTCTCGTGTGGAGTCATCGAGGTGAAACGACCCACCTAGGTCATAGCGCAAGGGCCCGCCTTGCTTTATGTTGGACAAATGCTTCAATTGTTTGTCCTCCTCGCACTGGCACTCGGAGTGCCACCTCCCGCCACAGTGCTTTCATTGCAAGGATTTCAACCATCTGGCAAAAGATTGCAAGAGGCCCCGGTCGTCGTCTTCATCCTCCTCGATGTCTGCCAGACATGCCCCAGCACGGGAACTCTCTTGTGTGCGCTCCCATAAGTGCTCTCTTGTTGGGTGGCATCGTCAAGCTAACCTCAATGCAGTTGCCCCACCGTTCGAACCTCCCTGCCTGCCGCTGCCTTTGGCTCTAGAGCCAGTCATCCACACTTGCCACCTTCTGTGGTCCTCAGAGTTTGCTGTCGATGAGCGTTGCCTAGCCAATGCCCTCATCGCCTACATGGCAAGCTCGGATCTACCTGTCAATCCTGGCTGGGTCGCGGAGGTCATCCAACAGGCACTCCCCCAGGTTCGCAGCGAGCCCTCTCGGTGAGACATCTGGATTGAAACTCGATGCTGGTTTTCTTTTGATCTGACGACGACCTGGCAGCCATCCTTCATGGCAATGGCATTGTCGTCGATAGCAAACAGGTGGTGTTCAGACCCTGGACTCAGTAGTTCCAGGCGGAGCTCTCCCGGCTGAGGTTCAGGGTCTCCATCGTGCTTGAAGGCCTCCCGGCCCACATCTGCTGCAAATCCACGGCGGAGTGCATTCTCTTCTCTTGTTGGGTTGAGCGAGTGCTGTCGATCCCTCAAGACAGGCTGCAAATCCACGTTTTGGGTTCAAGCCTAGCTAGCGACCTTGCCACCTTGCCAGCAGTCAGCAAAGTTTTCATCGCCAAGCCGAACGTCAACATTGTTTATCAAGACCAGGGCATGCAAAGCATCTTTGCCGGAGTGGAGCCGTACCTCCAGGAGAAAGACAGTCTAGTTTACAACATGCGCATTCATGTCGTGCAAGTCGTCAACTTCCAGTCGCGCTCTCCATCCTCTAAGGGAACATCGCCGCTGCCCAGCGATATGGATGATGGGCCATGACGGCCATCCTGACAGGGGTTATGGGGAGTACATGGCTCAAGGTCCGCTGGTTCAACACTTCGGCGTCCCTCCGGACTTGTCCACCGACTCCCGTTCAGGCACTGTCCCGACGGACACTGTGGAAGACAGTCCGCCGATGATGGCCCCTGTCATTTGCTTTCAGTGCCTATCCATCCAATGTCAAATCAATCAACTTCGCTGAGGGCAGAGGCCTTTTTGCGGTGCGCAGCTCAAGACAGCCGAAATGGGCAAGGCTACGCAACCTACTAACTTAGCTGTGTCGCTCCAAATTACTGTTTCAGGCAACTCGAAGCAGTCCTTGCCTGTGAGTTGTTGCCAAGCATGGGTGTCTTTCAAGGAAATCACCCTAACATATGAGGACCCTTGGAAAAATGGTGGGATCCTATGGATTTTCTAGCAAAGTCTTCACAGGCTGCAAAGCATACAACTATCATGAAGTTTCCTCTCTCCATCACTCAACAATCACGCAGATGGGGGTCTGACCCGCTGGTCTATTGTCGCTGTAGTCTACAGGCTACTCCATGTCAAGACCTGACAATTCAACAATAGGATCGAGGTGGCGTCTTAGCGCAAATTCTAGAATTGGTTCGCCATTTTCTCGCCGCCGTGACCACTCCAGCTCAAGTTTCGCTGGCTCCAAGAGCTCCCTGGCAACATCCTCAGGCTGATAGCACTACCCTGAGGCACAATGTTCGCCTTGCTTCCAAGCCTCGCCACTTTGTAGCCCACCCGTTAAGACAGGCACAGATTCTTCTTATGTGCAAGCTGGGTGTCATTGCAGAAGACTCGGTGCCATCTGAGCACGACTTTGCTTCTTATGACGCGGTTTTTCACAAGCTGTTGTCTCAAGACCACATACAAATCATTACTGATCTACTCAGGTTGGTGCCTATCTACAGTCGTCGGCCTTTCTTCCATGGATAAGGCTTGTAATGTTCTAGTGTGGAACGCGCGTGGTCTCAACTCCAGGGTCCGTCCTGACACATTGTGTGTGTTGGTCGATTCGCACGGAATTGACGTCACTTGTATTTAGGAGACTAAGATGGCCGTGATACCGGCATCGATGGTTCTCTCCATGTTCAGTTCACATTTCGCCTACCTTCCTGCGTTGGGCACTCATGGGGGTATTTTGATCACTTGTAGAGCATCCGACATTGTAGTTTTTGACTCCCACATCGGCGCATACTCAGTTACCCTGTGTATTTGGGTGGCCAGCGTGCAAAACTCGTGGTGGATCACCTCGGTTTACAGCCTGCAGTTAGATGCTACCAAGCGGAAGTTCTTGGATGAACTTAGGCAAATCAGAGCATCACGGGCGGGTCCTTGGTGCATTGTGGGCAATTTTAATATGATTCTCAACCACGAAAACAAAAACACTAGAACTACTCATCGTGCTAGTTTAGGTCATTTTCGTCGTCTGCTGAATGACCTTTGCTTAATTGACATCCATCTCATTGGTAAGCATACACTTGGAGTAATGAAAGACGGTATCCAACCTTGGCAAGGTTGGACAGAGCCCTCAGCTCGGTTGAGTGGCTGGACCTCTTCCCTAACTGCTTTCTTTCAGCTCTGCCCTTGGCATGTTCGTATATTATGCCTCTTCTTCTCGCCACCAGTGCTTGCTTTAAATGTGGGGGTCGCTTCCACTTCGACAGGCACTAGGCAGGGCAGATCATGTCGAATTTCCAGCCGTCATTAAGGAGAGTTGGGTGAGCCAAGTGCCTATCACCACCCCATTCTGCCGGCTAGATGCCATTTTGGTATCATCACATTGCAGATGCTTATAGTGGACAAGCTCATTTCCAAGATGGAAAAGGCCCAGGACAAGAGAGTCCTCTCGGTACAAGAGTCTCAGTACAAGAGGTTCAACTCAGGAAGTTACTCAAAGGCAGATTTCTAGCCCTGTGTTTGCTTAAGAGAACCATCGTTCGCCAGAGGTCCAGAATTTTGTGGCTCAATGAAGGGTTGTGGAGTTCCATCCGGCAACAAGAGGACTCCACTGTTCAGAGTTTCTATGCCTCTTTGACAGTACGCCAACTGGGCAATGGTGCGAAGGCTCACTTCTGGATAGACAAATGGCTACAGGGTCACAACATTTGTGACGTCGCACCACTAATTTGGACTACAGTCATAAATCATCACAAAAAAGGTCCCTGGTTAAGAATGTGATGCACAATCGTGTGTGGATGTCTCATATCCAGGGACCACTTACCTTGGAAGCCATCGTCGAGGTGATCGATCTTTGTGGCCTTCTTGATCAGGTTCATTTGCAAATTGGGTCCAGCGACATGGTCTTGTGGTTGTGGACTACTAATTGTTAGTTCATAACAAAATCAGCTTACCTTGCTTTTTGCTAAGGAACAATGCATCTTCCTTGCGCCAAGCAGTTGTGGAAGACCTCAACGCCCCTGAAGGCCAAAATGTTCACCTGGTTAGTCCTCAGCAAAAGGGTTTGGACGTTCGCAAGACTATGAAAGCACAACATTCAAGTGCCTACAGCTTGCCTCCTCTGTGACCAACAAGTTGAGACGATTGATCACATTCTCGTCGGCTGCTCGGTTGCTAAACAGATTTTGTTTCGTACCCTCTCTTGGCTTTCGCTATGCTCCTCCTACCAATTTTTGGAACGAATCCTGTGTGACTGTTGGTTAGCTATCTGGAGGTTGGCGCCCAAGGTCCTTCGCAAGCCCGTCGATTCCCTAGTCATCTTCATTGTCTGGATGATTTGGAAAGAAAGGAATAAGCTTCTACATGACCATGGCAGGCTAGCTATTGATGACTGTGTACTCCGGGTCAAGCAGGAGTTTTTAGCTTGGTCCTCAACTAACAACTCCAAGCTGAGAGTCCTTAGCGATAGGTTAGGTTTGTCCATAACCCAGGTCATGTTGTTCATGGCCGTTTTCGTTATTTGTATTGTTTTCTCAGGTCCATTTTAGGCCTTTAGGCTACTTTTTGTGCCGCTATTATCTTCTCTTTAATGAACGAAACACAGTTCTCATGTGTTTTTTAGAAAAAAAAACACCTTTATGTATAAAACGCTCGAGCAGTGATGTTCTTACATAGAAAAGTTTGACAATTGACACTTGTCAGCGTCAAATAAAGCTGTGCTGTTATTATTATATTTAAATTGAGTTTGTTAATGTTAGCCGTCAATGTCTTGGAGGAAAAGGCATCAACTGTTACCTGTTCACAAGAAAGCATAGCATAAATAAAAGAAAACTGATCTGTAAATAGTTTCGACCTCTGAGACATGATGACAACGTAACTGACAAGGAAAAACACTAGCAGTGCTTCAGAAAAGCTGTTGATTCATTCATGATTAGTGTAAATAAATATTACTAGTGACAGCAGCATATTGTTCTAGCTGTTTGGATCCTTCCTATCATAGCTACTTGCTTTCTGTCGCTGTTTTGACATGACATATTTTAGTCAACTTCCTATAACTGCCTGAGAAGACAAGTTTCTTTCCCATATTTTGCACTGCTAATAGTAGTATCTGGAAGGTTTCGCGAATCACCTCAAACTCTTATCACACAGTTTATCTATTTCTTTTATATATGTTGTGGCATATTACACGCAGGATCTGCTATTCTACAACTTTGTTGTTTGCTGATGACTTGCGGAATACTCGTACAATTATGTGGTTAGATATTAATTACAATATATTATATTTGTTATATAACTTTAATACTTTTGAAAAATATAGATGTATTTATTATACAACTATAACAGCTACAATTAATACTTATATATACGATTAATCTACATAGTTATAATTTGACTTCACCAAAATAAGTGATGTATATATTATCTTTTTCTCTTGATTAATGAGAGAGTTTCTATGAATTTTACTTTTTCTAATTTAAGGATTATTGTATCTACTAAAGCGAAGTAATTTGAATATTACCAATTATTTATAGATATATGATTAGTGAAATCTTGATACGAGTCTGTTCTGGAATATGGTAGTGAAATATTTTCTAAGTTGTACTATTATGCTCTTTTTTTAAAAAAATCTCTATGGGTGCACACACCTTCAACTAATACACGTTGAGCATTAAGAAAATGGTTAGCGTGTTACATGCAATAATATACTATATTCACGTCCCTACTATTCTCGTGGCATTATATTGATACAATATTTTAGGAATTAGTGACCAGGGTTCCAGTCTTCCGGAAAACAATTAGGACATGCAACAAAATAAGGCACGGGAAAATACAAGCTTGGAAAATTTATATAGGAGCGAACATGTATGTACAAGCGTTTTGGCGTATGCTGTATATGCATAGGAGCATGCATTGCATTCTTTATGAATTACCAATGCATGCGAAAAGCTATAGCACTAAGATTTTTTCGACGGGAACTATAACACTAAAATGGAAACCCACATTAGAGAATATGTCACAAAAAAGTGGTAAAAGAGGAGAAAACTGAAACTGAAAATGCAAACCAAAGAGTAGCACACACTTCAAACTAGAACTCATGCAAACTCGCTCATGAACTGCTCATAAAATAGCTCAGACCAAAGAGGGAATTGAGTGCTGTTGCCGTCGCAGCTTGAGGTGCTGCAAGCATCGCCAATGTTGGAAATGGGGAAGTCAGCGAGCGGCGGAAGGGAGCTTTCTGATAGCAGCTGCATTTTCGGGGTGCCATTCTCCCCCTCACCACATTTTGCAGTGTAATCTGAGTTCTGGTTGAAATCGTTGATGATGGGCTGGTCGAAGAAAGAGCTACTAGGCATTTGGATGTCAGGCACTTGTCCAGTTACTAAGTCTTGGCCACCAATACCTTCCAGGAGACTTGGAGAAGGCAACGAAGACATCTGTTGTGGACTCAGGAGGCCGATCTGCTCCAGGTCTCTGGGAATGGTGTTGATGCAGCTGGAGCTGGGGCTAGTCGCAATGGATGCCGCAGACTGAAGCAGGCTCTGCAAGTACTGGAGCTTTGCAGCCTGGACTGCCTCGGCTTGCAGCCTGGCGGTGTGGTCGTCCCGTGGTCGCTGCTCCACGAGCTGGCGGAGGTTGGCTAGCGCAATAAGCTGTGGCAGGGCCGCAAAGAAGTCGGTTCTTGGTCGGTGCGTCATCGGGTCGAAGCCCATCTGGATTAGCTTCTTCTTGAGGTGGGTGTTCCAGAAGTTCTTGATCTCGTTGTCAGTCCGTCCAGGGAGGTGCTTTGCAATGGTTGACCACCTGATTTGATCAAAGGCAGTTTACGTGGATTAGCAATAGCGCTACATGTCAAATATGGCTTACTGAAGATTATGATTGAGATATAGGACCAGTTGATGCGAGGAATATATATGCAAGAGATTTGATATATAGGTGCAGCACAGTACTTGTTGCCAAGAACGGAGTGGAGTTGGAGGATGGTCTGCTCTTCCTCAGGGGTGAACTTTCCTCTCTTGATATCTGGCCTCAGATAGTTAGTCCACCTTAGCCTGCAACTCTTGCCACACCTGTTCAGCCCTGCGAGAGGAAACCAGATGAGCTACATTTTGGACGAAAGCTACGTCATTTGTGCCCCTGATACGGAGAGAAAGGGAGGTGTGTGCTGCATACCTGCAACCTTAGGCAGTGCTCGCCAGCTTCCATGGCCGTGCCTCTGGATGTAGTACGTGAGCTTCTGGTCTTCTTCAGGGGTCCAAGGGCCCTTCTTGAGGCCGTTCTCATCACAGCAAGGAGACCTCCCCATTGATAGGATGAGATAGGATTGGGGTAGGATGATGCAGGTGGGAAGGAGGGAGACAAACTTCCTCCCTTGCTCCTTGGGGCTTCCTGTCTAAAATGGCTGGTCACCAGAACACGGCTTCCTCTATATAAAGATTCTGAAGTCTGAAATCCCTGTTTCCTAAACCCAGGTTAGACATAATTTATTTGAGAAGAAAGGACTAATCTGCCCTTTGATCATTTGAGGATGCGACGTACATGTCCATCGCCCAAGGGCAAGGGTCTTGATGTCCACACTAAAATAAGGGCTTTGATCCTTCGTGTTGACTTGAGGTTGAGGATGCTTGCTAGGCTGCTAGCCTGATATAGTTACTAGTTGGGCAAGCAATCACAGAGATACCCTGTGTTCTCCTTTAGCCTTACTTTAATTTTCTTGTTTTCCTTGTTGTTCTGTGTAATTATTCTCCTGTATTTGATGCTGGCATTCAACAAAGCATCGTTAAATCATTGTTTATAAGTGACTATTAACTCATTACAACATGTCATATGATATCTGATAGCATATACTGTTATTACTTGCTGGAGGTGTGCACTGTGCAGTGTTATTCCAAATAAAATGAGCAAAAATTCCAAAAGTTGGCGCAATTTCAACAACTCTTATTTAATAGGAGTCTAAGATTATCCCAGCATTAGTTGGTTTTTGTTTTGATCTAGTTCTAACTGCTTCCAAAATTTGTACAGATTGTATTTGGAATAGCTTGGTAATTGTACTTGGAAGCACACCTCGAATATTATATCGCAGCAAATATACCATTTGCACGTCAACATGTAGATTTCTGGAATATCATAGTACGGGCCGTGTATTCTTTTTCTCAAGTAATGGGGCCTGCAGTTGATAAACTTGCCTATATGTACGTTTTATCTGGAGCCGGAGCGAGACCGTCCTAACGAAGAACCTAAGAAGAATATTGTACCAAATGACAGCTAACAGCTGGAATTGCGTATGCAAAGATCTAACCTCGAAGTCTTGTTCTTGCACCCCAAATGTAAATGCCTTGATTAGGTAGGTACTGCTCATTTGTTTACTTGCTGCATTTCTTAGTTCAACTGGGAACTGAACATAGTTCAAAGAAAAGAGAAACTGCAAAAGAAACATGACTTGAGTTTTTGCTCATGAGTGAAGCAGGTTGGTGCAAAAATCAACACAAGATTGCGGTCTTAGGCTCTGCTTGGTGTCTCTTCCTATTTCTACGACTTATAAGTGTCAATTCATGACATGAACCAGAGTTTTTGAGGAAGTAGTCATTAATTAAATCAGTCATTTCGACGAGTAGCCAAGAAGCTAAACATTTGCTAGTTGCTACTAAGATAGACTCCACTCGAAAAGCATTAGTATATGGCAACTCAGTAGGCAGTAGTATATATGCACTTGCTGAAACGTATATATAATTGGCTAATATTAATCATCAGGTCTCTGAACTGCAATCAAGCTATCCAAACATGGTGAGCCCCAGATCTCGGGATAGATTTAGGGCCTATTTTTTACTGATGACTTTTGGTTATGACTAATGAATAGTAGTGATTGATGAATAACAGTGCATTACATAAGAAAGACGGTGCAATGAAAGTCACTACAATATTCGGATCATCATATGACCTATGGAATTGTGATATAATAAAATATAAAATATGTTACAATATATGAAAATGAAAAGTATTAGCTGATAGAAATGACTTATAGAAACTAAAATATTTGTATAGCCAGAAACATAAACTAATATGAATGGACCTACATTCGCTCGGCACGGAGAGCAAGCAAAATACTCTGCAACTGGAGCTTTAAACATCACGTATAGGTCCATAGACTCCGACAAAAAAAAAGCATATATGCCTGATACAGTACTACTCTACGTGCAGCAATGGAGGTGCAGCCAATGTCTGAACTCTGAACTGCTCCTCGCTCACTGTCTTCACCTAGCTACCTTCCAACGCCATGGAAATTTCTCTGTATTTTTAATGGTTTTCACGCAGGGTCGACGGATTCCACGTGCTCGGCGACGTGGGGCCGGGAAGCCTCCCCATGCACGCAACGGGGACGTTAGCATGGGAAGGGAAAGCGCCCTCGTTCGCCGTCGTCGTCTCGTCAGTCGTCACCCCTCTCTACCTTCCTCCTCCCGCCTTGTCCGTTGTCCCCGTGGCTCATAAACAAACGCATGATGGGAGTTGATTACAGTTTCCATGTTGTTTTCAGGGTCCCTTGAAGGTGTGACAGCTCTTTTGTTTACCATATCGATTACCAGATTGTATTCAGGCCAGGTTAATTCGTCGCGAAACCGTTGTTGAATTTCGCCAAAAAATTGTTTCTGAAGGTATATGTGTTTTTGCCTGACAAGAAAGAATCAGTTTTCAGGCTCGAGAAATTTTGCATTCGTTCTGATATTTGCCCTGTCATAGTTGATTTGGTTTACTATGAGTTGTTATAGGTTTGGTTTAGTTTCTAGAAACTTGTAGAGTAGGGTTTGATTGTGATGATTTTTTTGTAGGTTCCCTATTTTTTAGATGTAGCGAATCCCAGTCAAGGTTGTTTGGTCCTGGCACCTTTTCAATCTTTCGTGATCTAATGTCATCCAGTTGTCTAATAAGTAGTTTATGTTTTGATTTGTTTCTTGGTACCTAGGTACGTATCATGTTGTGCATGTCATCGTAACCCGTAAACTATTATATACATGTACATGCGTATATCCAATCGTTTGCCTGTACTCTGTATTGCTTTTCATGCATGCATGCATGCTTCTACTTGATGTTTCTGCATTATAATTGATATGACGATACTAGGGTATTATTATTAGTGATAGTATAAAGTCTCAACAATGAGAATTTAGTTGCAGCTATGTATCCTTTTTGATGTGTACAGTGTTGGGGTTTATTACCGTATTTGACTGTTCTTTGTATATCCTGAAACTAAATGCATCACAGGGATGTTTTTCAGACCAGTAATCATCCCTAGAGACAAAAAATGCTAGTAGTGTTCTCATCAAATGCATGTGATTAGATACTTGTCTAGTTGACAAATGCAATTTATTAAATACTTGTACAGTTGCCAAATGCATTTTTAGAAATACTTATCAGTTGGCAAATGCATTTAGCAATGTTTAGCATTAGTGAAGGGGTATTTCTATCTGAATAATAGAGTTTTGATGGAGGATGGGCTGCATCTATCCTAAATAATTTTGCAGTATGCATGTAGGAAGAAGTTCCATTAGCATTGGTGTAACTAGGATTATCCAAATGATAGCAGCCATGTATAGATGTATGTACGCCCCTAATTAAGCTCATAGCGCCTAAAGATTCTAAGATCTTGCATGAGTCACGCATGGTCCAACGCACAAAGGACAGCCTCAAATTCTCACCAACTCGTTCTCTTATAGGCTGCATATTTTATAGGCTGCATATTTTGACCCGTGATCTGCTGAGATCTTCGCTGACGCTGGATCAACTGCTAGTACATGAATTCAACCATGCAGTGCTTAAAAAAGAAGTAAAACTAAGCAGAAAGTTCGAAGTCTGTTAATGCATGTAACGAAATCCTAGGACACTGCTGCATAGGAACTAGGAGCTAAGCTAGGAGCAGTTAGATGAGAGTTGGGACCTGATTAGGAGAGATGGTGAGTTTTTTGGATACGAACTGATGATATTTGTTCAGAGCTTCAGTCTTTCAAATCACGGCTTTGCCAAATTTCAGAAATGGAAATCCAAAGTCCAAAGACTACCACAACACACCATTGTAAGTCTGACTCCCTAGCTTGTAGATCAGACGCAGAACTTCAGTAGTCTCATCACTGCATTCAGTTTACTCTATTCATAGATGTGTCAAGCCACAGCTGGGTAAATATTGACCAACAGTGTGACCCTGCACAAGGCTTGGAATGTACACTTGTTCCGTGGAAGTAGAAAAGGTAGGTCCGTATAATCTTAGACAAGCAAGTGATGACACCCTCTTTGAAATATGTGGGGGAGTTGGTGCGGCCAACAACCAAGAACACCTCCAAGTATTTATTTGCTTCCATCCAGAACATTCTTTTTTTTTTTGTTGATGACGATCTTTGCCCGCCTTAACACTCTTGAAGAAGCAGTCCGTCATCGTCAGAACAAGCCAAATGCCTCAGATCATGCTCACTTTGAGGTTTAACCATCATGACCATGCATCCAAAAGGGCATCGAAATGCCTTAGTTGATAGTTAGAGACACATCGACCAACCTTCCTTTAATAAAGCTTAGAGCCTTTGTCCTCTTGAGCCTTTACTTCTGTCTTCAATGTAGAATTCTGCATATCTGTTTGTCATCTGATTACTGACTGACTTACCTGTAGAACATAAGGAGCATGTATTCATCAGATTTGCTGGGTATTCTACTGCAAGCTATCTGCATTCTGAAGGATATACTACTGATAACTACTCCAGATTATTCATTAACTTACATACATGCAATTAAATATGAAAATGTATACAATTGTTGAACACTATGCATGTAATTCTACGTAAGTGCAAATTAAGAAGATGGCAGGCAGCCATCCACATAGGTATGTACTCACAGGACCGGGTGCAGCAGAGCCAGATGGAACAATGGAAGAGGACAAACACAAGGAGACAGAGGATTCTTGGTCCCTAATCTTCCTCATCTGATGTCTTGTGCGATTTGTCTCCTTTGTTCTCTGTACAATTGCATCACTTGCCACTGACAACAAGTTAAGCAATAAAAGAAAGTTGTTCTTGCTCTCTGGAACGAAAGGCAGCTTCTGATACTTTTTCCTCCTGCTCCACAGAGGCTGCCTTCGTTGTTGAAGGATGAAACTACCACCCTATGCCAGAAACTATTAACAAATGTATCAAATGCTTATCTGTGTGTCCACTTATAGTTATTCCCATGTCACCAATCTTCGGTGATAGGGAGGCTGTTCATTGAGTCCAACTAAAAGATGTTTCCTTATGGACATGGGTTTCTAACTGTGCCATAAGTTATTATTTCAGTAAAAGCATATGTCCAAGGACAGTCTGTCGATGCAATCGGGCCAACGAAGTGCAGGACTAAATCAACTGCTGTTTTCTCCTGTTCTTCAAGAGATACCTTTTATTTGCAGCATCATTTTCAACACCTTATCAGGGAAAATGCTACCGGTTTTAAAATTTTACCGCCTCTGACCTGTATGGCCGGTTACCAGAAATTTCGGAAAATTTTGACCAAAAAATTTTGAAATTCAAATTTGAATTTTGCAAAAAAATTTGATTTTTTGAGAAAAACTATAGATACTTGTGGAGATAAACTAGATATTTATATATACACGAAATAGAGATGAAAATAAAGTTGAAATATGATGTATTTTTGTATTTAAATGAACTTTATTTGAAATGTGGGCACCACAACCAAAATCCCTCGGAACAGTTGGCTTGCCAGCCCTCACAGATACGGCTGGTTTTCGCCGGTAACCGCCGAAATTTCGGCTAATTTTTTCCCTGCTCCTTATACGGTTATACCTTGACGAAGTACGACATCGTCACCTGAAGTATTTATACAACTAAGTCGTAATTAATCGTATGGCCGTTTGCAACCTTCTAATTATCAGTAAGTGAATTCATTCCAATTTGCTGGATTTTGTACTTTCTGAATTTTACCTGATCCTTACCTCTGTTTTTTCAAGGACTGTGAAGAACATATTCGAATAACGCGAAATGCACGTGGGCCATATCTCAGTCACCCATCAGGGATCAACGAGCACACTAAATTATTGTATCTAACAACTGTCTAATGGAATAATATGGCGTGTAGGGCCACGCAAATCCAGTGCTAATTTCATCCGATCTTTACTACTTCCTCAATGAAAATAACAGGCGAAGTTAAGCGGAGGTTTCCTTGATGATTAGTTCAACTCCAGCTTCCTTAGTGGTTGTGACTTGAGCCCTACACTGTCCAAATCACTGGTGGAGTCCTGAACACGAATCCATGAGATCATCACATTACAAACAACGAGATTGAGACGTAAATCATCAGATCAGAGCTACAGTGTGCTACGTTCTCTAGAGACAATTGAGCAAGGACATGTCTTTTTATGGAGTGACAGCATCAGTGTTCTTGATTACTGAAAAGCAGCCATCATATGCTTCTGTGCTAATACTACAAAAGCTGAGTTGGAACACACCATTTTCAGTTGCGACTTGTGTCTCATTCTGATTTCACATCACAACTCACAAGCTTTTTTTTTCTTCTTATTTTTGTCTGCAAAAGCATGCAGGGCACTCCCCCATCCTGGCTGTTAAGACGTTGCTTTCCTGTGGTGCAGGAAATGCAGATAGGCCCGTAGCATTCAGGGACGTGTGCCCCTTTCGCGATGGACAAGTTTCTCGGCGCCAGTTTTTTCCCAACTGTTGGAACCAATTTTGCAGGCAAGCGATATTCTGCCTCCTACTCGTTTTACTCGCTGTCAATGATGCACAGTGTCCACACACTGCCAACTATTTTACAGATTCAATCCCTGTCCTGGCTGCAACTGCTACTTTCTGTAGCCCACTTGCTGCAGGTGAACAAATTCGAACCTAATTTGTTATCATCGGCACTGTATCATCTAGGAAGTCGCGGAACATCCGTAGGATCGGTATGGTGAGTTAGAGAGATGTGAATGACTCTTTTAAAATCTCTCTCAGGTATTAACAACAACACGCAGCGGAGACATAAACTCACAAACTCATCAAACCCAAGAGCTAAGGATCATAAAGATCGTTCGAGACATCTATCTCAACCGGTCTGACCGCTGGCTTGAAAGCGATTGGACCGCTCGCTGAGAAATAGTGCAGACTGTACTACACATGATCTAAGAAAAAAGTCAAATCTCAAACCACTGATCCAAACGCAGTGAAACTTGGCACAAATCCTATCTAAGATGTCAGGAATCTATTTTAATCATGGATCATGAAGATTGATACCAAAGTTCCAACGTTTATACAAAATAAGGAGAGTTGTACCAAAACCTTGATATATTCTTGCTCGTGAGTATTTGCTGATCTTGATTACATTGGATGGATTATCATATGTCATAGCAGAATAGATTACAATACAAACTCAAACCAAATAACTCATAAGAGGAAAAAAAATCTCAAAATCACCTCTCTATTGAGAGAAACTAGGCAAACTCAAAAGCTCTCTTTAAAAAGTGTGATGGATGGGATCTGATCTTCAAGAGATATCTCTAACTCTTGCATACCTTTGGCACCAAGAAAGATTAAGAAGAGAGAAATCTAAACAAAAAAGCCAGACAAATCAAAAGCACAAGGAATGATCTATGTCATAACTCACTTAGACAATTTTTGAATGTTCATTTCACTTGGAGATAAATATTTTACAGTCACTCCTTCATAGATAGTAGAGCCTACATGCATAGAAACCCTAATCTCTCTCGACTTCTTGATCCCTTGATAATTCTCAACATACACAAGAGCTTATATAGTGTAGGCTCTCACCTTCTACTTAACCCTGGAAACATGCATACACTTAGTGGATCATACCACTTACAAATAGGGAAATCTGTTAACTCATATACAAACGGGTTTTACATTTCATACGCTTGCACGTTTTTTAAAGCATGATTTTCATGGCTCCAAAAGCCCGGTATTGGATATATTTCCTCAATTGCCACCCATTGGTCTTCATGAAGATGTGATGCCCAATGCCTCGCCGCCATGATCGTACGCCTGCTCTGAGACTATCACCACATGAAATGTCCAAGTCTTATGGCACACCACATCACACCATAGTCCGTGATGCTCAATTACTTGTCACCAAGATCGTATGTCTGCTCCGAGAACTATCACAACTTGAAGCGCACAAATCCAATAGGCACACCATATACACATACGTATTTTCTTATGACTCTTGTCTTTCTTCCGTACTTCTCCACTTGAGATGATATTTTACTCGAACTTAATGACACGATATGGCCTCAGGACCCCTTCTATAGCCGCGGTTTTGCCGCTAAATGCAATAATCATTAAGCATCTACATATTAAAGAACGAGCAATGGATCCTGTTGTGGGGGTGGCCCACCACCCCCCCCCCCCCCCCGTGACTGGGCCGTGCAACTAGTCCAACATGTAATAGTGGGGGTGGCCCAACCCCCCGTGACTGGGCCGTGCAACTAGTCCAACATGTAATAGACCCAATAGTGTAGAGGAATATACCCGTGTAAATATACCAATGTACCATCATCCTTTGTAAGCACCAAGGGGTAGAATGGGGATTTCCTATTCTACCCCACTCATGTATATAAACCCCCAAGAGGGGCAGGAGGAGGGACATCCTCTCATTATCACCAACTCTCCTACAGATCTAGCTCTCCTCTTCTCCTTCTACTAGTTCCCTTCTCTACTGTTTGGCTTGTAGCCACAACAGATCCAAACATAAAGGACATGGACTTGACTGTCATTAGTAAATCATATGCATGAATAAACCTATGACTCACACTTCTATGGACACTCCTATAAATAACACTTATATGGACACCATCATAACTCAACCAAAACCAACTTAACTTGGCCCAGGGGCCGGTCTGCCCGCAGCACCCCTTGCCGGTTAGACCGCCCAACACTCACTGGTCAAACCGCCATGACAAGGCCGACCATATTGCTTTCCAATGCCTGTACTACCACATCATGTCACAACCCAAAAACTCTAAAATATAATCTCTAGAAAATAGCTACCACCAACTACGGGTTAATATTACCGCACTCTGGTCAGACCGCCACCACGGCTGGTTAGAGCGTAAGCCGGTCAGACCACAACTCAGGGGCAGTCAGACCATTGACAACATAAGCAACAGGGACAATTGCAATTACTCAAAATCAAACTCAAACAATAATAACAAAATAAAGTAAAGTTAAATACCCATAACAAATATGGCATAACCTCCATATGGTATTACAGGATCTAACCATTTTAATCAGTATATGTTGATCTTGCAAACCAATTTTCTGCTATCCTATCAATGATGCTCATCACTTGCAGAACAAAAGTGATTATTCTTAACATACAGAAAGTTCAGTGTATGTTAAGTACCTGTATAGTGCAGATAATGCAGTTGAATTGGTTTGTACTAAAATGTACTCGTTGCTTTCAGGTTGAATACAGAACAGTTACCTGAGTCATGTAGATTAGCATATGTGTCACAAATCTGGTCACATTTTAGGGAAGACTGATGTTGGATTATGATAAACAAAGCCCCTGACTCTCTAGGCCCGAAATAGAAGTTAGTGTGACATGAGTGTTACCCTTAACAATGTCAAAGATGGTTAATCTGTCAGAGTATCCGTGGTGACATTGGGACAAACAAAACAAGCCTTTGTTTATCACTCTTACCATTGTAGCACTGCCAACTTGCTCAGTTTTTAATGCGCTCTATTAAGGACAAGACTGGGGCACGAGCTAGCGAGGACAGAATTGTTATTCAAGTACGACTGCAGCAGCAACTGTTATACAGAAGAATATCGTGCCGGCACTGGGGCTTCTAGTCGTAGGACGTAGGATGCATTATTCTCTCCATCAGAAGACCTATGATCTGACTTGAATTATGTTATGAACAGGTGTTCATTATTGTTTGTTGGTCGTTGGCATTTCGATTTAATTTGTCTCTCTTGCCTTTGATAATTGCAAGTAGATGAACTGTCGGTCAGGAAGAACAGAAACAGAGGTGTCAATTTGGCCATGGGCGAGGGGCCTTATCATTCGTTGTGTTTTGGGGCTGACGAGACCTGCAAGGCCCAGCCCAAGCCCACGACAAACGCACCCGATTTAACCGCCCGTCTCCGTTGACTTGTCAAACAAGCAAACAACTCTTCGTTTCAGCAAAAAAAAAAGCGAACCTCCATGTCACTGACACCGGGCCCCATAGCAGTGCTTAAGGCTTAAGCTCACACCGCCCAGGAAAAAAGCGCAAATAAACAAATAAAACAAGTGGGAGCAGAACGCACCACTCCCCGGCTCCCCGCTACTTTCTCTAGTACACTCAATTCTAAACCCTCCTAAAACCCTAGCTCCCCTACGCCTCCGCCTCGCCATGGACTCCTCGGCGCCATCGGGCGCCGGCGGCGTCGTGGGAGCTTTCAACCCCCACGTGTGGATCATCACGGGCATCGCCGTCGTTGGCGTCATCGTCCTCGCGGAGGCCGCGCGGCGCCTCCGCCGGTGGCTGCGCGGCAAGTCCAGCGCCCCCCCCCCCCCCCCCCCCCCGACTCTGGCGCCTTCTGCGACCGCTTCGAGCTCTCCCCGCCGCCACAGCCACCGCCTCCCGCCGTGCGCCACCTACGCTCAGGCCTCACCTTCGCCGCCAGCGACAAGTGAGCTTCCGAAGCTTCCCAGCTCTGCTTCGCCGTTCCGCGCGATCGCGGGTTTTCTGTCGTGGTTTTGATCCGTTTTGTCGTGTTTTTGCTTCGAGATCGAGGGCTATGTGGCTGGGTTTGGGAACCCGGACTGGAAGAGGATGCAGAAGGCTGCGAGCCGCACCGCGGTGGCCATAGCTATGCAAGCAGGGGGGCACCTGCGTCGGGAGGACAGTCATGGATGAACTCAGCTTTGGGTTTGTACTTTTAGTTGGTTCAAATTCAATTGATTTCTTTGATTTGGAATGATTGCTACTATTGTGAGTTGTTTTTGCCAGGTTACTGGAAGCTGTAGTGACTAATTTTAGAGAGCTCTAGGATGTAAGCTAAGTGATGTGTATAGAAAATGGAAAGGGAAACGGACAAGAAATGGTAAAGAGTAACATCATGAATTTGAAGGATACCAATGCCATTCACATTTTCTATATTTTGTGCAGAAAAATCTCTGCATTGGTCGGAAACAGAAAATATTACGAAAAAACATTGTGTTCTGTTGTGTGCACCAGGAAGTGCACTAGAGCATTCAAAAATGCACTAGCATGTCCAAAAATCTTTCCTACGGGGTAAATTATAACTTAAAAAATTTTCCTTACAAGGTTTACATACTTTTATGAGGTCAGATCCTTACGAATCTTTACAAGTTTAAGGGCTTTTATGCAAAGACCAATAGAAGGCACACACACCCGCGCTAGAGATGGCAATGGGTACCCGATACTTGAATACCCGACGGATTTTACCCGATAAAGAGACGGGTATAGAAAATTTTATGTACCCATGGGTACGTTATTGGGCGAAATCCTCTACCCGCCGGGTAGGCGGGTGCGGGTGTGGGTATATACTACCCATACCCGCCTACCCGCGGGTAATGAATACCCGCATTAGACAACTAGACATCCCACTCAAATGTTAATTTTATTATCTACTTGTTGTTGATTGTTTATTTGTTTGTCATATGTTGATATGGTCATGTCAAGTATGTTTATGTGATGTACTAATTTTGATCATTAGACGCTTTTGTGCTTGGCATGTATGATTAATGAATGTCTAAATTGATGATATTCTTATGTGTTGAACCGGGTATGCTTGCGGGTACGGGTTACCCGTCGGGTAGTAATACCCGCGCGGGTAC
The DNA here is from genome assembly GCA_017311315.1 of Dendrocalamus latiflorus. Taxonomy (NCBI): domain Eukaryota; kingdom Viridiplantae; phylum Streptophyta; class Magnoliopsida; order Poales; family Poaceae; genus Dendrocalamus; species Dendrocalamus latiflorus. The sequence goes on along the minus strand of CM029634.1, from coordinate 3,851,534 downwards.
AGGTATGGGTAAATTTCCCTACCCGTGTGCGGATATGGGTAACCCGACGGGTAAATTTACACCTAGCGGGTACGGGTATGGAATGGCAATACCCGATGGGTATTTACCCGTTGCCATCTCTAACCCGCGCGCACGCACGCGCGCACGCACACACTTATATGAAGCCTTTTCTATACTCCTATCTTACAATATACAAATTAAACGAATATGCTATACCTCATTCTTTTTTAGTATACTTAAATACTAATTCTAAGATACTCCAATACCGAAATAGGGTGGGTTGGTAGGGCTTCATCATGGGGATAGTAACTTCATTCTATATAGATGATAACTTCATGCGTAACCAAAAGTAACTGCAGGCATTATATATGATAACTTGATATACATTCAACAACTTTACCATAATTAACAAAAATTCTCCCAAACTCACTCCCAAACCTTCTCCTCATAAATGCGGTGTTCTACTGAAATGACAAGTAACAATCCGTTGGGGCGTATGGTTCAGACCCTAGGAGGACCTTTTCTAGAATACTTTGAGGAGCCAGCAGTAGGGAGGCTACCCCGTCATGTAGGGGTAGTTGTCACCTGCATACCCCTAGCCCCCGACTATAAGCTAGAATACTTTGAAGAGCATCATTCCTTCTCCCGATGTAACATTTTATAGACCTTATCTAGACAGGCCCTGACCACCTTAAGGGCACATTTCAGATATTTCTTAAGGACTACCCAGTTCAGGGAGATTCCACCTATTGCCCCTAGCAATTTGGGCGAAGCATATAGCCCACTCCAGGGAGGATCTGGTCCGACCACTGAGGTCACACCTTCTATTTCAAGAGCTCAGCGAGAGACTCTCAGTACCCTCACCATGGTAGACACCCTATTGCAGTACTCTCTTGTTGGAGCACTAAACGAAGCTGAGGCCTCTGCTTCCCATTGGAGGGAGCAATATTTAGAGGCTAATTTAGATCGCACTGTTCTTATCTCCACATGTCAGCAAAATATCTCGGCTAGCCCAACATCACAGGCTTACCCTACTGGGAATACTATAACTGATGCACCAGAGGTTCATCCCTCGGTTAGTTCCTTGGAGTTTCCCTCCACCTTTCCTCCACCACCTTCACCATATGTGCCACCATATGTCTCATCCACTCCATACGACTTTTTCCCCACTTACCCCGAGTACACCAATCAGCTAGATTATTCCACCACTTAGTATTTCTAGCCTTCACCATAGCCTGATCAGGGTACATGCGGGGTGCATATATCTATGCACCCGGGGGCAGTCCAGGAGGCCAATGCTGCGAGCCTCTTGTTCCACACACATTTCGATCACCTCTGTGGTGATCAACCCACTTTTCCGGGGGTCAGAGGTAGTATAGGATTAGGAGGAGAGGCCTCCCAAGAGGGAGATAGCGCAGGAGAAGAGTAGAGACTTCCTAGAGCTGTATTTGCTTTAATGATGTATCAGAAATTTATAATCATGTAGTTGTACGTTTGTTCCATTTATGGTATTATCATTCTAGTTATTGCACCTTAAGTAAGAAGTTTTAAATTATCACCATATCCATCATATTGTTTCTGTTCATGTTTGCATCTTATTGTTGCCGGGGCAAATTGGAGAGTTCCCTTAGTATAAGCAATGAAGAATAAAATAGAAAGTGAAGTAGATATATATACATGTATTTATCAAGCCTTCTCTACTTATCTTTCCTTGTGAAAAATTCATAACTAAGATGAAGCAAAACCTGCAAAATAACACAAAGGAAATAAATTAAATATACATGTACAGTTAGGAATAAATACATTCATACAACTAATGTAAGAAATTATTCGAACAACTGCAGGATGGGTGACCATAGTCAATTCGATGCAAGCAGAACAACTACTTCAGGACTGACTAACCAAGAACCAACTGAACAAACCAGAACGGCGGAAGGCCAAACTATTCCACTTATTCTACCAGCACCTCCATCACTTCCCCATTCCACAAACGCAAATGAAGAAAATCCCTTCAATCAGAACAACTTCAACCATTTATTCCAATTCCTAGAAGCATCTCAAAGAGAGTCTCAAGAGGCACAAAATAAATTTATGGAGGCATTACTTTCCCGCTTTGCCCCAACAAATCCACAACCACCACCAGGGAGTAAGTTTGGGAGAATTCTTCAAACTCGCCCACCCACCTTCTACAAAGCCATCGACCCTCTAGAGGCGAAGAAGTTGGACACTGTAGGGTGTTCAAATGAGGAGAAGGTGCGGTATGCCTCGCACCAGCTCACGGGGCCAGCCGCGACTTGGTGGATGAATTACCAGCAGAATAGGGGTCAAAACCCTCCCATCTCTTGGGACAAGTTTAAACAAAACTTCATTAATACCCATGTACCCCAGTGGAAGATTGAGCTGAAAAAGAAGGAGTTTCGAGAATTGACCCAGAAAGATAGCAAGCTCAATGACTATCTGAGTCAATTCAATGAGCCATCCCGTTATGCCCCTGAGGATATAAGCACTGAAGCAAAGAAAATAGAGAAGTTCCTAGAAGGGATGAACCCAACATGAAGCTCCACCTCAAACTTCACTGCATCATTGAGTTTTAGGACTTGGTGAGTCGAGCCTTCATATTTGAAAATGAGCATGTCAACTTACAGGAAGGAGGAAAAGAGCCAAAATAGACTCCAACCGGAGGGGAGCCTCGCCAAGGAGGACAGTTTTAAAGGCGTGCAACTTTTTTGGGCGTGTCTTAGGAACCCGCGAAACGTGAAAAGATGCTGCATGACACGCCAACCATAGTCGCACACGTGTCCCGCACTACATCACGAGCGGACGGCCACGGTCACCATGACTCAGCCCATGGGCCAACTACTCAATAGGCCGAAGGGACGGAGAAGGCCAAAAGGCCCGACGACATGGTTTCGGTCAGCAGGAGATGAAGCCCTTTACCATGGGAGGCTACTGTTGTAGGGGTGGTTCCCACCTAAATCCATTTGGCCTGCTGACAGCATCTAGGCTCCTAAAAATATTGGTTTTGGTAATTAATGACATTATATGAACATGGGGACTAATATGTGTGTTAAGCGTTTTAAAGGATTAGTCTCAAAGGCAAAATAAGAGGTACACAAAAAGATTTCACAAGATACAAAGAGTTCCAAGATGACAAGGTAAATAGTTTAGGGCTCTTTTATTTTTACCAGTCTTAGAAGAAAGGTTGGAAGACCGGATTATAGGTTATATGCCGTACTATTAAGAGAGATCATGGTTAAATGCTTAATCATATGCTTATGTGCCTTATGGGTCAATTTAGGATCATGCATGCGCTTAGAAATGAAATTGAACTAAAACTATGCATTGTCAGAAATTTCAGAAGTACCGGTGTTCAAAAGGCGGAACTTCCGATCGGCCGGAAGTACCGGAGTTAAACTCGCGGAACTTCCGATCGGCCGGAAGCTCCGGCCTCCCGGGCGGAACTTTTTTTCCAGAGAGCGACCGGAATTAAACTTAGCCTGTCGGAAATCGGAAGTACCGCTAGTTAAACGGAGGAACTTCCGCCAGGTCGGAAGTTCCGGCAAATGTGAGCGGAACGTTTTTTCCAGAGAGCAACCTTTTCAAAACTTCAACTCGTGGAAATCGGAAGTTCCGGGGGCTATATCAGAACTTCCGGAAATCCGGAAGTACCGCATTTTCAACGGCGGAAGTACCGCATTTAATGTCAACGGTTACTTCTGACGTACTGACATAACCGTTCTGTTGCATCTGCAGAAATCGGGAAGTTCCGGGTTTATACCTACAGAACTTCCGATTTGCGTAAATTTTCAGGATTAATTATTGCAACGGCTATTTGAGTTTGGTGGGGTATAAATTCGACCCCACCAGCACAATGACATGTTGAACCATTATTGAGCATCCTTGAGCTAGAGCAACTTCTCATACCTTATTTCATCTCTTGTGCATTCAATTGAGGTAGTTGAGTGATTTCAAGTGCATTTTCATCCGTAGATTGATCCTTGGCACTTGAGTGAGGTCAAGCCAGCTGTGATTCATTACTCTTGGTGTTTGCCGACACCTAGACGGCTTGGCAGGAGTGTTCGGTGATCTTCTCAAGAAGGTTGTGAGACGGCCCGACAAGATTGTGAAGGTTAGAGCTCACCTACCCGGAGAGGGGAAGAGCTACCGATAGTGATCAAGGTGATTAGGTTCAATTCGTGGAGCCGGTCCGATTCATTCGGGCTTACCTTAACGTGGACTAGGGGAGACCGGCAAGTCTCCGAACACCACGGTAAAAAGTGATCGTGTCATTTGTGGTTTGCTCTCTTGTGTCTCATTTACTTTTAAGCAATTTATTTCATTAGAATCATTTGAGTGCTTGTATTCTTAGAGTAGTAAACCTTGACCTAGACTAGAAACTTTTCTTGCTCCTAGGATAGTTTATTTGTTCTAGTGTCCATTTGAGCCATATTAACTTGTTTTTAGCCACTACATTGTTAACTTGCTTTAGGCCATTTATTAAGTCAAAATTATTAGCCTAAATTAGAAGGAAAATTTTTAAACTACCTATTCACCCCCCCTAGTCGGCCTCCTCGATTTTACACCTGCTGGGCCAAAAGACCCAATAAGGCATGTAAAAAACCACTTACATCCCCAGCATAGTACGCCATTGTAGGGGGCATTATCATAATCAGGCCTTATGGCCATGTATATATACCTCTTGAGCAAAGGAGAGAAGGTGGCCAATCCATTTTCCACACTCACTCTACCAGTCCTCATGTTTATTGTTTGGTCAGTAGCCACAACACACACATAGACATACATACACACACATACAATATAATACCGTTCGCTCTGATATGACGAACTATAGACTGTCTAGTCCTCCTAGCCACCCGATACGGCCTCCACCTCGTCATACTCCCCATCAGTCTCGAACTCGTACCCTTGGGTGTCTTCATTTTCAAGCTCACCCTCGTCAAATCCCAGATAAACTCCAGCTGGATATGGCTCTAAAATGGGAGATTTAATAGCAACAGTGAGTACGTCATACTCAGCAAGTTTTTAAATAATGATGAACTTTTTTTATTCACAATTCTGTTTTAGTCATACCCGATCCATTCCAAAAGACCTAATATCATTTTGAAAATTTGGCAAAGTTTTAACTTCTAAAATTTCTAACAATCATTCTAGAACAAGAGAAAACTAGTGTTTTTCCCATAGACTCTTATCCAAGATACTGGCATAAATTCATGATTTTTAGTACTATACAAACTTGTATCACTTTACTCATAATTATTTTGAATTCTTATGGACACTGGTCATTCACATTTCCTTTGACGCGACCCCAAATTCAGAATACAGAATGTTTTCTCGACTCTTATTACTATATCTCCATCTGACTATATAGCTGTTGGTCGAGCGGTTCTAAAATACTCAACACCCCACCTATGCTAATATAAGCACCTTGGGACACCTGGGTTTTACTATCAGTCCAAGTCCCTCTCCTAGTCTATTACATATCCAGCATGGAGATAGTAATAATAAAAAAGAGTAATCTGTTCCGCCCGTCCAACACAAGAGTATGGTTGATATTGTTTTACAGCTCATTTCAGAATAAAGATTGTTTTCTAGTCCTTATATAATATCCATATGTAGAGGGTCTCACCTGCCTTTGAACTCACTATCAGAGCACTCTCTACCCTTCTTTATTATTTTCTTTACAATCCATTGCTCCTTGAGTGGTCCTGCTCCCTTTTGATTCTTATCATGTTATCCATTCTTCTAGTCAATTTTCTTTTTTTAGAAATTACTTTTAATGCAGTATGTCCATAGAAATAGAAAATAACTGTGTCAAAACAAAACCTTTCATATACCACAGCATACTTAACAGCCTGCTTTACTTGCCTGACTAAGAAGTATTGATCTCAGTGGTTGTCTAGACAGTCTCCTCCCCTGGAACCAAATCCCCTCCTATATTATTTTAAGATAAAACTCCATGTTTAATCTTTTTCGTTATAATTTAGACGAAGCAATACCCTTGTTGATTTAAATTTAAGTCTTTTGATCCTCTTAATTTTCAGGAGTTATACTTGTGATTATTATTTACAGAGCATGCTCTGTTAATGATTTTCCTGAGTGCTATACGTTTTAATTTGTATAATTGTATATATGTATGTATATACATATTGTACTTTACTGTTCATTCCTTTATTGTTTATCTCTCTGCTGGGCCTCTTTTGAAAATGATTTATGTTAATTTGGCCCACTTGGCCTTATTACTCGGCGCATGGCCGAGCCGGCCCAGCGGCCACTATGCGCCACGGCAGATTCTGGCCGGTCAACTCCTCTCTCCTCATATCCCCTCTCTTCTCTCGGCTGTTCCCGAATCCTCTCGTCTCCCCTCCCTTGGCGACGTCGCCGAGCTCAGCCTCGTCGGCCCAGGCGCTACCACCGGCGCGTGGTTTCCCCCTCCTCGTGCCACGTCTAACTCACCGTGCTCCCTCCCGACGCCTCCTTCCCCCGTTGGGGAGCCGACGTGCTCTGGCTTGCCCGGCGCTTACGCTTCTCCCCCTCCACCGCCGGCCCAGATCCGGCCACTTCTCGCCTTCTTTCTCGCTATTTCGGGGTTTGGCTTCTTGGATCTGGCTTGGTAAGTGAGTTTGGGTTCTTTGATTGGATCTAACCTTCCCCTTTTCTATTGTGTATACTGTTGTGGCTTCATGGTGAATCGGATCTCTTTATGTCTTTTTGGCCGGTCGGCGCTATGCGCCCGGCCGGCGCCGCCGGCTCTACCATTCGGCGGTCATGCGCCTCGGCGGAGCCGAGGTCTCGCAAGCGCGCCTTGGCTTTGCTGTTTCTCCCCCTTTACGGTTTGTGTGCCCCGGCAGCAGCGTGCTGTCGGCGCACAGCTCTGGCGTCGCGCCTCGATCCCCGTTGGCTCGCCTCCCGGTTGCCCCTCGTCTGTCTCCTGTGTCACGATGTCCGTGAACCACCGACGCAGTGCCTTACTTCTTCGGCTTTACCAGGTTCCTCATCTCCTCCCTACTCGAAACCTTTATGCATTCCCTTCGGTTATTAGTGTAGACTATGTGTGGTGTATGAGTATTCTGATGTGGGGGTTTGGTGAGCAACCATGTAGGTGCTTGGGCATTGACAGTGCGCCGGGGAGCATTGAAATGTCCAGGAGCTCATGGACGGCCACCGGTTTGTCTTAGTTTTGAGGTCTTGTGGTGAGCAACCGTGGGTTGCTTGGGGTTTTGGGCATGCACTGGGGAGCATCGATCCATGTCCCAAGGGCACACTGGATGGCCACCGCCAGTCTATTGTTCTAGTGTGGTGTCTTGGCTCTGCTGGCTGGCTTTAGTGTTAGCAACAGAATAGATGAGGGGTTCAGGACTTTACCTTACTGGTGTTGTCGGCTCGAAAATGGGGATGTTCTTGCTTGGCTACACTATCTTGTTTTGGCTGTGTGGTGAGGTTGTCTTATGGAGGTACTCTCTTGTCGTGGTACTCGTCGGTTGTCCTTCTATCTTGGTGGACTCCTTGACTTCGTCTTTCGGCTATGGCAATATTGTTGGGAGAATGGGGTTTATATTGGGATTGTGCTGCCTCTCGGCCGTTGTCTAGTAGTAGCTCGTAAGTGAGTTGGGCAATGGCTGTATGGTGGTGATTAGCTATTTTGGTGCTTGTGCTGTGCTCTGGCAGCCTTCAGTGTCTATGCTGGCTTTCCTTTGGACAGTGAGCTTGTAAGCTTACTGGTGGCTGTGTGCGGTGGTGTTATGGTGTCTTTACTCCTCTGTGCTGGCTTTTGTTGGCTCACCGCATGGCATGGGCTTGCCCCTATGCCGACTGGTGGCTAATACATGGCTTTGTGCATGGCCTTGGACGAGTGACTCATCCGGAAGGTTTAAAAGGTAAACTGGGAAGGAGGTAAGTTTTTGTTGCCGGATAATGAAAACTTAAATACGCGAGATAGTGTCGATTGGCCCGAATAATCCTGGTATCTCAATGTGTGATTTGGGCGTGTGCAATTTTATGACAACCAGTGTGCAATATTATGACAACCAGTTTCGGCACATTAATATTTAATTTTAGATTTATTTCTGGTTTTTTGGCTAATATGATTGTACAGGTATTTGCCTTGTTTGACTTGACTCTGAAGATAGTTATGAAGTTAGATGAATTTCTGAAGTAATTATATTTGTATGTTTGTTTGTATGAGATGAATTTTAAGGTTGTAATATTGGGTTGTAAATTTGTAATATTTGTTCTTTTGTAAATCAGGAATTGGAATTATGTACATTGGACTTATTTGTAGAATTTGTTATTGTAATTGAGTTTTTCTGTAATTTGGACTACTGATTCTAATAAATTCTCATTTTATTGTGACGTAGGATGTTTCAATTTGTTAATGGTTCTCTTTTAATGTTAATGTTCCCTTTGACATATTAATTGTTTCTTAATAGCGTGTTTTCAATTAATTAATCTTGAGGGTTTTCACAATTTCTTACTAAACAATTTGACCAAACAGGCCAAATAAATTGTAACCCTATTCCCACCCATTCCATAATTGCATGGATACGAAGGAAACATAATGTGACAAGATGTTTGCTCTTTTTCCCTGCATTACCCATAACAGCAGACAAGGCACATACCCCTAATTCTAATACCCTCAATTTGGAGCGCAGAGGCCACGCATACACTTTTCACAACACGAGATGTTGTGCAATACACCAGAAACCTTTTTCCCTCCAAGAATATGAATTTAGGCTATAAATATAATGACAATAAAAATAAGAAGAAAAAATAGTAAAAGTGCTTATTCTAAGGAGGATGTTACAATAGCTAATAAAGCCGATTACAACAGATTCTTGGTTTTCATACCATGATGACTCTACAAATATCCCTGCGGACAAAAAGTTAACACTTCATCTTAGCTCATTCGTAGAGTTCGTCCTTCCAATAGTGCTTGGCTCTCCAATTGATACAGAAGCTAATGATTTGGAAGCCCAAGCAGTGGCATTCCTTGCCCCCTCCTGTAAATTATCTCGCTTTGAAGGGTATAACCTATTGAATTTCTGTCTTGCTTGCTCAAGGTGGGTGAAGAAATATTCGTGCACACCCATCAAGTTTGCAAAAAGAGCATGCCTCCTCCATGCCCATTTCGCAAAGGAACCTATCTTTGGAAAAAGAAGATACAGCAACCTCAAGAGTACAAATGAAGTTGCCAATGCTAGGTAAGTATCCTGCTGAAGAATTTTCTCCGGTGAACGCGCCCACCAGAATGGACAGTTTTCCTGTTCAGCATCCTTTTGAAGCTCAATTTCATCTAATGAATGTACCATGGCCTCCCCAGTAGTTGACTTCACTGAAGCATTGATGCCTATATCACATAAATTCACCATTAGTAACACACTTAGAAAAACAGATACAACCACCAAAGATATTTTAAGCATAAGTAATTCTAAATTCCAAACGCAGGGAGTCAGGGACATTTTGTTTGGAACAAAGATACCTCAATACCTCATACCACAAGCGAGCTGGAAAAATACAAGCTCATAACTCAGTTGCTCAGTGTACAAGAATGAACTCTGATAAGCATGCAAGCAAAACTATTCCCAAAATAAATTAAAAAACAAGAATGAACTCTGATAAGCATGCAAGCAAAACTATCCCCAAAATAAATTAAAAAAACAAGAGTCCACATGGAACAATTAACACACCTGAAACATCACTGTAGAAAGCAGCTAGTTTCTTCACAGTTCGTGGTCCATGATACCTCACTCGCATTGTTGAATTCAAGAGAAATAGTGTTGGAAAACCATGAATCCCATATCTTGATATTATGCTGCAGTTTCCAATGTCAAATTAATATTTCACCAAAAAGAATGTATCACGCTAAGAAAGACATTTTTCTTTACTCTAGAGGCAGACATACCTTGGCCTAATTGCAGATTCTTCAAATGCAAAATGACGAATGGTTGGGAATAAGGAAGCCAATGTCTCAAATTTTGGTTTGCATTCTTGTGAGAACGGGCACCATGATGCATAGAAAAGTACAGCAATGTAGTCATCTTTGTTCAGGTGAAGAAAATTGACTGCCCTCGCCAAAGTAGCCTCATCTCCCTATAATGTTAAAGATTAAGAGTCAGCTTCACATCTACAACTACAACAGATGGAACATCCTTGTGCTCATGGGGGCAAGAGGGACAAACAAAAACTATAATGAAAGAAGAGAAATGAGATAAATAGATAATAGAATTACCTATGTAGTAGTTCTTGACCAATTTTTAACTCACTTTGATGCAAACAGAAGAAGAGAGCCATGCTATGGATATTTTATGTTCTCATGTTTAGCTCCACATGTGAAGATATAAACATGAGACCAGAGTGGAAGAATATTTCCAATTTTCAGTTATATTTACTTTTCTCTAAATCAAACAAGCCATTAACTTCCAAGTTTCATAGCCCAAAAATATAGGATAACGCAACAAGACTGGAGCCAACGTACATAGTATCTCTGATTAATTCAACAACTGAGATGAACATGGCACAATCACCAATTGACAAGACATACAGAACATAACACTTAAGTATGCCATGTTATTATAGGAGCAGGGTTTCAGGGTCACATCTGCAAGACTCCAAAGCTGGGCAATTTGAAACCAATGGCTTTTCGCTTGTTTTGGCATAAGCACAATTTTTTTCATAGCTCAAGGAATATACAACCTATCAGCGCAAGTTGCTAAACGCCTAGTACAATCGATAGGATAGAAGTAACAATTCACATAACCTGAGAACCACCACCGGAATAGGTATGAACCCTAGACAATTTCCTAATTTCACACCCCCCCCCCCCCCAACTTTTCACTCTTAACAATTCACTTGATCAATCATTTGCCAACCTCCATTAGATCGTATAACACGATTACACGGTACCTCTGAACATGGTATGAACCAATTTGCATACAAAACAATTTTCTGTTGTTGTTTAATCACACCGTCACAATAGCTCACCTCGATGACGCCGACCGGGTCGCCGAGGCGGCGATCCAGCGGCGAGCATGTGTCAGAAGGCCCAAGGATGGCTTCCACGGCAGTAGGCACCAGGCACGCCTCGGGAGGCGTCGAGGCGAGGCAGGAGGTCTCGACGGCGGCGAGGAGGATGGGGAGGAGCAGCGCCGCCCACCACGGCGATCGCCGCGCCATGGGGCTGTGGAGCAAGGAGGGCTCGACCCTAGATCTGAGCGCCTTGAGCCTGGTGGCGGCGGCGCATATGCTAGCGCTCAGCGCAGGGAGGGCGCGGCGGCGATGGGTGCGGAGGTGGGTTGGGTGGTGTGTGAGGCCCGCGTTGTGGCCTGTGGGTGATTCTCGCACGAGCCAGTCTGGACCGCGGGACGCGAAATCGCCTCCAGAGTATGACGTGCGGGGCCCGGCAAACGGTGACGGGATGCGTGGGCCCTATTTGCAGTAGGGGATACGATAAATGATTGGTACAGTGTAGAGTGTGACATGTGGGCCAAGGTGAGACGCCGGCGGTGGGATCGATATGTCGGTGGGGCCGTTCTTGTCAGTTGCGGGCGTGGGGCACGCGGTTTGGAGGAGGCTGTAGCCTGTAGGGCGCAGGCTGCCGTGGAAAATCCGCACGGATTGATGCAGAATTGCAGGTGAGAAGTTCGATTTGGTTTTGGCGTCACAGATAATCGGACATGGGAGAATATATGGAAAATTTTTATTAGAATATATGGAAAATTTTTATTTTTTAGTCCCTAAGAGAAGTTATATGCAGAAATAGCCTCAATAACATTTTTTACGAAAATAGCTCCCTGGTGCGGCCGACGAGCGCGCCAGATGCCTAGTGCGACCAAAGAGCGCGGCAGGGTGACTGGAGCTACTAGAGAGCGCGTCATCCGTCGTTTTCTGATAATTTAAACTTTACGTCGCATCACGTCTCATCGATGTCATTCATTACTTCTGTTCACGCGCTTATTTAAGCGCACGAGGACGCGCAGCGAACCTCACCCCTGCATTCCATCCCCGCCTCCTCCTTCCGCATAGCTCACAGTACTCTCGCAAACAGCAGTGCTCCCCTGTTCGTAGATTACTTCGTCCCGCATCAAGGATACTAATCTGAAGTATTAATTGTGTTTTGTTATGTTATTCCTTTATAGCACTATTTGATGACGTAGGTAATAATGCTATATATATTTCTGTATGCAGTATTTCGTGCATGCGGTGTACGAACGCTCCCCCATTATCGGTAAGTTAGCTTCAGTATCATATGTACATTTTTGAGATGGAATGGCAGAATGGCGCTTTACTATTGTGGTATTTTTCGTAGGAATAGATAAACTGTTCATGTTCCACGGTGGTGAGGTTGTGTGTGGCGGTCTGTTCGGATTTGATCTGTCCAACTGTGAGTGCGTCGTAGTAACTGTTCCCAACCTAGCGCACGTGCCTTTGGTCGAGCTACGCCGATGCATTCGGTAATTGTTCGATGGGGACATGGTAAGGAACAAGATAACAATAGAGACAGTGGCTGCCACTATGGTCACACCTTAGGGCAAATTGTGTGGAACATAGTGAAACTTACTAGCAGTGCCATGTGGGAGCATTACATGAAGATCGCTAGCAATCCTTCATCTCCAACCTTTCGGTGGCTCATGGTGTATGTCCATTTTATTGACCTTGAAGATTTCTCTAGGGTGGCCGACGCGCAAGCGGGTAGGAATGATCTTGTCCCCCTTTTTCGTTCGTTGTCGATGGAAGAGTTGCCCTGAGAGGCGCAGGTCGCCAAGGAGGAAGCTCCAGTTGACAGAGATTCTGCAGGCATCCAGCCGAACGAATGTGTCGGTAAATGGTGGGACGCTCGCATTGACTTGCCACGAGATAATTCGTGGCATGTCTGAGGGGACAAATACCACAACGTTCCCACCGAACATTCGTCGTAAGACCCGCCGTGGGGGAGACGCCCCTCTTTGCTAGTGCCAGGATGCACGCAAATTCTTCAAATTCAAGGAGCGGTTGAGCTTGGGCATGCATTACTGGGATTGCGGTAATTATGCCTAGGACTGTCCCGACAGGCGTTGAGACACGGCCCGCTACCAGCAACTAGATGTGGGCATTGGGCCATGCCATGCTGGCACGGCCCAGGCCCACCGTGTTTCGAGCCGCTTCGTACTATGCCGGCTCGACCCAGTCACCACCACGCTGTGTAGACTTGTCTCGCCTCCAGCTAGGCCCAAGCACGGCCCAAAGCTCACCATGCCAGTGTTCGCACCGTGCCAGCCCAAGTCCAGCCTGAAATAACTACACACGACGAAGGCAAGGACGACGACGGTGGCGGCAGCCGCCATCTTCCTTTCTCTCGTACCCGTCTCGTTAAAAACCTAGTTAAAATTCCATACTATTGTCTCATGCCATTCCACCTCCGAACTTGGCCATCTAATCCAATGGCATGCATATCTGGGTGTAAATCTGACTGTGGCATACATGGACTGTGGACATCTAGCCCATCGCCCAGCAATCTGGCATAGGGCTGCCCAACTAGTCAAAAAGAAAAAATCAAGTAGAGTCATGAGTGCAGTTTACTGTAGTTAAGAAATCAATTTTAAATAGTTTCTTGAACATTTAGTAACTACTTGGAATACACGCACTAATAATAGACTGTCTCTATTTACACAATGATTAATTGTAACATACATGGGGTGGTTATCTCATCAAATGCTAGAATTAAAAAGGCAGCCAGTGAAGAGAGCTATGTTAGAATTAGAAGTGCATGTAGTAGTAATTTTCTTACAAAAATAAAATCACAATCGGGGTGAGCTATGTTGTAAAAATTATAAATATATGTTAGAATATGTTGATTTGTTTAATCTTCTTCTCCAGCAGTCCGGCCCTACTGGTTTTAGAATATGTTGATTTGTTTGATCTTCTTCTCCAGCAGTCCAGCTCTACTGGTTTACATGAAGAAGCAAGAGAGCCACGAGGATACGACCTAGGGTTCGGTGGTGGTGACCTAAGGAGGAGCAACACTGAAAATATTCATTATTTTTGTATGATGATGTTTCTTAAGGAAGAACAACAAAAGACACCTTATATCACAAGTGCAAAAATAAAGAACAACAAAAGACACCTCAAATCACAAGTGCAAAAATAACCTTGGCCTAAATCATAGCATATCTTAGTCACTTTTTTCAGCCATTGGATTAAGATCCAATCATTCTCATATTTCTCCTCATCTCATATATATACATCACACATTTACATCTCCAAAACCTAACTCAATCTTCAAATTTGGCATTCTAGGGATTGCTCCGTACAAATGTACATATCACAGCTGATGTGCAGGATCTTTCTGCGATGAAATTAGAATTTCTAAGGGCTAGAACAAAAGAAATCAAAATGGACAAAGACCTATTTGTAGATTTCAGAAAACCTAGAGGGCTAACTCGCCAAAATGTCCAATCCCCAATCCTCCCTAAAATCCCTTCGCCGTCAGCCGGTTCATTTCTTCCCCCCTACCATCTTCTCCATCTACGCCTCCCATCTGCCGCTCTCCCTTGCCCCGACCTCTCCCAGGCGCCTCACTCCTCTCTGGCCGCCTCCCTCCTCCCCCGACCTTCCCCGGCTGCCTCCTCCCCTAGTGCCCCCTCCTCCTCCTCCCTGGTCGCCTCCCTCCTCCCCTGGCATACTCCTACTCGGACTCCAGCTGCTCCGAGCAACGGTGACCGCGACCTCAACAACGCCGAGAGCTAGCCCACTGGCGGCGGATGGCCGAGTGGTGACTGGGCGACCACGACGAGTTCATCATCGACGGCTTACTCTTTGAGACGTCGTCGCCAGGCGTCTTCACACAAGACGCCGCCATCAACATCAAGGCCATCTTTGGTATACTCCAGTCCTTCCCCTCTACTCCCTTTCTCTGCTTTGTGATGGCTTCTGGTTGTGGGGATCACCGCGATGAGAGGCGAGGCCAAGGCTGAGGTGGACACTGGCGCTGGCGTGCCAGCCGTGCTCGCCAGGCCGGGCCGGCCCAAGCACGATATGATTTTCCATGTCATGCCGTGCCACCTAACGGGTCGACTTTCCAGGCCTATCCTGGCCTACCATTTGTGCTGTGCTTGGGCCGTGCTGGGCCAGCCAGGCCTCGAGTTGGCACGGATAAGCCCGGCCTGACTCCCATCTCTACCAACAACCGGTAAGACTGAGTTACAATACATTCCCCTACAAGTTCTCTTGTATGGCACACACTAACAAGCTCTTCCCTCTTCCCGTAGTCTCTGAATCTACTATGCATATACCACAAATGGATCGACTGGGAAATCCACCCACATGACCAGTAGACTCTAGACTATAAGATGTGCAACACCCAGACAGCATGTGAGAGGATGGAGTCCTGGCGGTGCAACGAAGATTGAAGCATATCCGACGGAAGAGGCAAGGTCACCTGGAAGCGAGCAAGCTAGTGAGAACGAGGCTCACGAGAAGGAGCATGAGAGAAAGCGCAAATTTGCCACCAAGGATAGGGCCGTTGGCAAGGACTACAACACTGACCTCAGGAGGAAGGGCAAATGGTCGGGTCCACATAGTAGATTGGACCATTCCATAGTACCCCGCCATCCTACCCGCAAAAATATTCCTTTCTCCAAAATGTGTGCATTCCTACATGCTTCGGGTGCATGTGTCGCTGCATACCCTTGTCGTACTGTTGTTGAAAACAAAATGCAATAAACAAGTTTTCTCCTAACCTGTGAAAATATTCTTCTCCATATGTTAAATTTGCTCATGCGAGAGGGCCATGGAAGGACTTTCAAAAAAAATTCATAATGTTTGGGCCTCTTTTTCATATTAAAAAATTCCTACAATCAGTACACATAAAAAATTGAGAAAAATTTAGAATGATACCAAATATGAATAAATTACACAAGCAATTACACTATATTGGAAGGCTGCATAAAAAATTTATTCTTTTTTGAGTTCATTTGTTATATTTAAAAATTATTATATAAAACACATTTCAATGGATTTTCCTTAAACATTGGTACGGTAGGGCCGAAATCCTGCATACGGGCCAAGGGACTGACAGCGCACCCTTGTCCCCACTCGAACACTGCCAAAAAATAAAAAAAAGTCTAAAGTTCGTATAATCACATATAGTCAAAATGCACGCAGGCCGCACAAGCAAAAGGACGACTAGGCGTTCACACTGACCTGATGCACCTGCCGGCAGCACCAGTCATTGGGAAGTCTTGGGACCGGAATTCCTATACTTGAGTGCAATAGGAGCACTTATGTATTTAGCAAACAGCACTAGACTGGATATCGCATTTGCCGTAAACCTATTAGTAAGGTATAGTGTAGAACCTACTAAGAGGTATTAGCAGGGAATCAAGGACATCTTCCGATACCTCCAAGGAAGTAAAGATATTTGACTATTCTACAGAAAGAACCAAGACCAAAATATGACTGGCCATGCTGGGTACCTGTCAGACCCACATACAGTTAGGTCACAAACAGGTTATGTATTTCTGCATGGTGAAACTGTAATTTTATGAAAATTGTCTTAAGCAAAGTTTTGTATCGACTTCGACGAATCACTCAGAAATTATAGTATTGTACAAAGCCACACAAGAATGTGTTTGTCTTCGACGAATGATTCACCACATCCAGCAGTCATGTGAATTAAATATAATGCAAGCTCCCATAATTATCTATAAAGATAATGCAGTTTATATTGCATAAGTACAAACAGGTTACGTGAAGAGTCATCGTACAAAGCATCCAACCCCAAGTTCTTCTATGCTCATGAATTGCAAAATATGAACGAAATTGAAATACTGCATACTAAGTCATATGAAATTTTGTAGATTTATTCACTAACTCACTTCCAGCATCTAACTTTGAAATATGTATATGTGGAATTGGAATGATGAAATTTAGAGAAGTGCAGAATCAGGGGAAGATTCTTCTCGAGCTCACTATTAAAGTTTGATCACGAAGATTGAGTACCCAAAGAATAAATCCTATAGATAATGAAATTGGGTGAATTGTACTCTTTTTCCCTTGATGAGTTTTCCAGAAGTTTCTCGGTCAAGGCTTTTAATGAGGCAATTCGTGCAACATTACATAACATATACCATGTACTCTTTCTCTAAATTTTTTCCACTGAATTTTTATGGAGCTTTGATGAGGCATAAACGTGTCGAATGAGTGTGCAAAGGGGATTGTTGAGAAACCTAGGCCTAAGCCTAAGGTTTTAGCCTATAGTGGACACTTCACTATATAGTTTATAAATAAGAGATCTCAATTATCATCATTTATACCTTTTGAAGGAGAAAGTAATAAAGGAAGGAGTTTCTCCATCTCTCGTCTTTAATCTTGTATTACGTATATTTGATCTATCTCTCTTATCTAGGAGGAATCGATCGGACTAGAGTTGCCAGCGACGGTTCCTCAACAAGGACCATCATTTTGGTCCCAGATTGGCATGTCACTGTCACTACAACTGCGAATAAGATTGTGCCAGCTGGCCAATAGTACAATTATCAATGAGCAGTCCAGTGTGCATTGCAAAGCTGACACTAGTATGGTGAAATCTTTGTTAACATCACCAGTTTCATCCATAGACAGCAGCAACAAAATTTGCATTGGTTGCCGCTGTGCCGGAGCCCAGCCGGGAGTACGAATTGTGATGGTTTAGCTGCTTCTTATGATATGTGCTCTAACCTGCTGTTCTTGTAACCCAATGAATTTATCTGCCCCGGAGAAATAGCAGAGTTGACCTAAGAGCATCTCCAACAGTATGAGCTAGTTACTAGCTCTAAGACAACTTCTTCAATAATACTAACTTTTAGCACATAGCTCATAACATAAATAACCTCACATGACACTCTCACATAATCTTGGAATGTGTGTATAAGACTAGCTCTTGATCAAGAGATAGTTTTTCTCTCTCTTCTATTAAAATATGAAATAATATGCTTAGAGCTAACTCATAAGTCACTATTGGAGATGCTCTTACTAGCAGAAATAAACTAAACCTTGATGGAATCATGGAAGAATGACACAATTGACATGCCAATTCCTTTGAATTAGGGTTGCATATCACCATCACTGTATCATTCCCTATATGGCTGTGGCAGCTGGCACATAACAAACTTAACTTGACGAACTAGACGTTCCACCATGCAAAGAATCACGGGAGGCTAAAACCGTAGAGCAACCAACACCCATTCACCTCAATAGCTTCAGCTAATGGGCAACAACAGTAAAAACTTGCACTGGAAGCTGTAGTGAACTATCACAAAGAAAGGAGTGGCAGTCATTCAAGTAACCAGGCAGACTTCTTGAATAATGCAGATACCGTGTTCTGAAGGTTGTACAAAATACGTTTTGCTTTGGATTATCATTCATCTCAAAATAATGATCTTCATTTCACAGGGCTGTAATCTGGGATGACCAGTATGGATAACAAATTTACAGACAAGGTACCAAAAAACAAATGAGTACCGCTACAAAAAGAAGAATGCAATGAGGAAAAAATTGAATCATACCTATATGGCACATTGACCGCAATTATGTACACCGCAGCATCATCCCTTTATTGAATATGGTTTTGCTACTAAAAATAACTCTGATGGCTTCATCTCTGTATCCTGGCAGTAAAACCTTGGCCTGGAAAGCTTAGCCACCAAGTCTCTGCTCTGCAGCATGCACTTGCCCGATCAGTCTCATGGCACCTTGCAGTTCCATGACGAGTTAGCTGACCCACGCCTCCAGTGTTCCAATTGAACTTTGTTCTCAATTTTCCTTAATACTTATAACAGTATGTAGGGGGTAAAGAATAACTTTATATCTTGTGTCAGTGTCTGGTATGCTCATTGTTTTCTGAGAAAGGACTTCTGACAGACCAGTAGCTTTTCATCACTAGCTATGTCAAGATCTAATATGCGGGCATCCCACCTGAGCTGAGTAACAACAGATCTTGCAGATTCAATAAGAGGGGCGCTGTCACGGATTATAACCCAGCCCTGCATAGGCATCAAACAAATAGATAAATTTAGACTAACACACCGGATACAAATAACCTTATGACTAATATAAGTACTTCTTCACATATAAATTGCAGAAGTATGCGAGTGCAAGACTTGTCCAAGCAACCTGATTCAAACCTATACGTACAGTATTTTACAAGGAATGACAAGGTCTTAAACAAGGGTAATGACAATGTTACTTTGTGCATTATAGCTGTACAGTAAATAAATACAAGCATATATTAGCAAGGGTACTTTTTTCAGTGCAATACCAAGTGCCAGCATCTTCAGTAGTAGAGTTTGCATTTGCAATAGATCATAACGAGACTCCTTGCCATTTGCCCTGCCACAGTTAATGGCCAAACAAGGGCAAATTTTTCAAGATGCTAAAGCTTTTGCAACTAAATTAAGTTAATGCTTATCTTGTGGATGTCCCTGACTCCCTTCCATATGCCATAGTCAAGCAACAATACTAACTAGAATAGCACCATATGGATCATTTTGTTATTTTAGAACCACCAACACCCAACAGGACACCGTTATGGTTTATTGCCCCACATGCATCCAGAAACCTCTAGATGTGAGTTATAGATGTGTTTCATGACAGAATGGTCCAGTTTCTATATATAGTCAGCAAGACTTGCTTACCTCTGGCCGTACGATGCGATCAACTTCCAAGAATATGTCAAGAGTAGAACATCTATGCTTGTGGCACTTCTCAAGTGATAGCAAGCCATCAGCATGCACCATATCATATGTTCTCGGATAAGTTGGAAATGCTTCACACCTAAAAACATGTTTGACATCCTATCAGTTAACTGAAGGTAAGTGATCAGAAGATCCACATGGCAAGAACTGTCAAAAAAAAGATGCTTTACATTTACATATGCATTTATCTCCATGTAATTTTAGCTAGCGTTCTTCTACAAAAGTATTTTCCGTAAGCATGCTAAGGGTTGTTGTTTGTTGATATTTGTGAGTTCTGGCTGTGTCTGTATGCGCATGTATATATGGGGTATAGTATGGGAAGTTTTAGCAAGAAAGACAATTGGGAATGTCAAATAAACAGACAGTATACACCTGAAACAAAAAAAGGAAAAAATCAGACAGGAAAAACTCATTGGCAGTTACTTTAATTAGCGGCAGATAATTTGGGGCATTTGTAGGAACAACATTCATCACCCATACAGACATTCCAGCCTTGAGTAAAGCAGCATTAAATCCACCGAAGTGAGCATTCATATCTAGAACATTCCTTAGCATGTTAAATGGTGGCTTTGGGTCCTCATCACCAGGTCTCTTTGGATGATCAGAAAATATAAGGGGAGAAAGCAAAGACCAGTAGTTTCGCACCATGGAGTCCCAGTTTGCAGTATCCTCAGCGAAGACTTCCGAATGCACACCTGACAATTTAGAAAGCTACTAATGCAAGGCAGAGAAACATTTGTACATAGAAATGCTCACATCTTCACAGTGTTTTTTATTCACTCGTTTGTTTTCTCCAGTTGCATTGTGTAGCTCGATACTTACCATGTATATCAAGTTCTGTTGAGTTCAGTCTAGAGTGAGAAGGCCATGTTGTGCGATGTTCAATGGGGATCCAACGCTGACTTCTTGTTCCTGCTATGCAGGGATTTAGTGATTGGTAGTATGGTGATTCCAGGTCATGACTTTTACCACAAAGCTCAGGCCCAGATTTCCTGTAATACAAAAGCGTAAATTCATTACACATCTGAACTTTTATCTCGATTTTCAGATTATAGAACTTGTACTTATTGGTAAGCAGTTGGATTCAAAACATGGGCAAGAAGCAACAATGCAATAC
The DNA here is from genome assembly GCA_017311315.1 of Dendrocalamus latiflorus. Taxonomy (NCBI): domain Eukaryota; kingdom Viridiplantae; phylum Streptophyta; class Magnoliopsida; order Poales; family Poaceae; genus Dendrocalamus; species Dendrocalamus latiflorus. The sequence continues at coordinate 3,830,693 of CM029634.1, read as the reverse complement.
AATACCTAGAACTGTAACAATCCCTTTTATTTGTCTTTTTCCACACAATTGTCTCATCTTGTTGTGACAGCATCTCCCAACAGAGGCTATTGGCAAGGTCACGAATGGTTGTCCATTTCTTTTTATTTTCTTGGTCACGCAAGGCCCTGTGTGTATTCAGATTCGATGTCCAGATAAAGTATCCACTAGGCCTCAAAAGCCTGTCCACTTCAACCAAGAAAACACCATCTGCAGTATGGTAAGAGAAATATGTTAGATTTTCATCCAAAGGTACCAAATGATCTTAAATATATCTGTATGGGAATTCTACATATGCAAGTTGGTAGTAGCAAGGGTTAGAAGTTCACTGAAGCAATCCAGAATGAAGACTGGAATAGAATTTGTTCATTTATTGCTAACTAGAAAGGAAGAGTATATTTTCACTTTTGGTAGATAACAGTACGTCCTTGAACATTTGGTCCTCGGCTAGATATTTACACCAGTCTAACAAAGATACTAACCTAAGAATGCACACATGCAAGACATTAATGGTTGTTAATCAAACAATTTGCATTGAAACTAGACTAGATATAACCATGTCAATCAATGAGAGCTAAGACACTGGAAAGAACAAAAGCAATTTATACCGTTTTTGTCCCATTCAACGTTACACTTCGCACAATGAACCATGTCGAAAGAAAGATAGGGATACGGAAGCTGCTTTGATGCAAATGAACCAATCATCGCAGGAATTCCTCTCTCTAGTGTGATTTGCACTTGACTGCCCGATGCCTCATAGTTAGCAATGCACATGGTCAAGAGATCTCTCTCAAAAAGATGTGCTCCCAAGGTACCAAACCCACACTCTATATCAAGGACTGTCCTAACCTGAAAATGACATGCGAAGAAACACAATCAGAAAGGCATGTAATAATAACTGCTGTAAACTCAACAATTATCCCAAGCCCTATGGCAGCAGACTAGCAGATGAACTATGAACTAGCAAATAGCAACAGAGGAAAACATCATATCAACTTGACAAAAAAAGGACAATGCAAGATATCTCCAACTATGTTTCACATAATCGATCATAGTGGATGTTCTGTGGTTCTACCAAGAAAACTTTTGCAGAACAGTACAGGAAACCCTGATATACACTTTCCAGCGCATTGGCTATACATAGTTTACAAAGGTCAGATTTGAGTAGAAATAGACCAGCACTTTCCAGCCAGCCCACTCGCCATGCAAAATTTCTAAAGGAATGTTTAGTGGAAAGAAGACCACGGACCCATGCTGCTGAATAACAAATCACAGCGCCAAAAATAAAAAATGAAATACATGTCCAAAAATACGGAACAAACATTATGCGCTTAAACGTGTTCCCTGGTTCTAAATAGAAAATTATAAGTCAAAGATAGCAGTACTTAACCCAATACCAATCCCAAAACAAATGTTCAACGGAGATAACCAGACCTCCTCATGCAACCACTACGAATATCTCGATACAATTAAACCAGTTGAGAAATCTCGGCAGAAGACAGCAGAATTCCTAGAATGTTCACAGAAAACACTAGCAAGTGTGTGCCTTTTTGAAGAATCAAATTCTATAATTTACGAAAGAGTAACACCTCACACACAGAAATGTCATTGGTTTAGTTGTACTAGCTAGTTCCAGTCATGCATATACTGGCTACGAAACTACAACTCATTACAAGCATAAGTTAAAACATAGGAATTTGGTAAAAATTCACCCCAGCCTCATTAAAATTGAACTCATTCCGCAGCCCAATCATCTCGGCAATCTGATGCGCATAATCCTCCACACCGTCGGCCATATGTGCGTCCGACGGAAATGAGATCTGGTCCTCCTCCACCATCATCCTACAACAATTGGAAACCACCAAACTAACAAACCAATAGACCAAACAACCACCTCAGAATTCCCCAAGAGAAGAATTTGTTCACACACCTCTTGAACAGGCTCCCCGACGAGAACTCCTGCCCGCTAATCCGCACGTTGTCCTTCCAAATGAACCCCTTGCCGCTCGGCCACCGCACGGGGATCCGGTACCTCCGCGGCGGCGCGACGAGGCACGCGACCCTGCCCTCGCGCGTGCACTGCCGCTCGTAGCTTATGACGACGCCACCCCCCAGATCCGCCACGTCGACGGCGTCCGACACGTTGTAGTAGCACGGCACGTAGTTCTCGTACTCGGGCGCGCACATCTCAGCCTCCCGCGCCCGGACCCCGCCGCCGGCGAGCTCGCCGATGTCGAGCAGGTCCGTGACCAGCTGCTCCTGCAGCCGCCGGTACCCGCGGTGCGCCGCTACCGCGGCCGCAGCCCCGCGCCCCGCGTAGAGCGACCCCACCCACGCCACCGACCCCACAAGCACCGCCACGATGAACACGAGGACCCCGATCTTCACCACCGTCGCAGCGAGGAGCCGCTTCCGCCCCCGGGCGGCGCACGCGCCAATGCCGTTCTCGCTGGGCTCCTTGGGGTCGTAGTACGCCTCGTCGGCCACGTCGTCCGCCGCCGGCTTGCCGCCGATCCCCGACACCCCCCGGTACAGCGGCCGCGACATGCTGCTGCTGCGGATCTCACGGGCCGCACCAGAGCCGCATGGAGAGCGAGGCGCGAACCACCACCGGAGCGAGCGAGCAAGCAAAATTCCGCAATGGCCTACCCTGAGCCGCACCGCCACTCTCACTCCAGTAACCCACTGCTACTGCCTCACCATTGCACACGGGGAGCAATGGAGAGAGAGAGAGAGACAGAGAGAGAGAGCGCGCAATAATAATACCACACCAAGTAGCAGTAACCGAGCGAGCCGTCCGTGGCTGTTTCGCTCCGGATCCCCCCTCTCTCGCGTCGCGGAACGGAACGGGAGGAGCGGAGAGAGAACGGTACTCGAGTAGCAAGCAACACACACTGTATGTGATGTGTGTAACACTAGCTTACTCACACTGGTATAAATAGAGATGGCTTTTATGGGGCTGGTCTGTGAGGATGACACGTGGGGACAGGGTGGATGGGCCCACTGTCAGTGGCAGAGGGGATATGCGGAACTGGTAATTAATGGGGTGCGCCCCGCGGCGTTGTGGAGGTGTACCAAATGAGTTTGACGTGTGTTTAGCCCGATCGGTCTCGTGATACTAGAGAACTAGCTGCATATAAGCGCGGCGCACGCCGCGCTAGGTACCATGTGGACCAAAATAAAAAAGACGATAATTCGCAGGGAGTTTAATAAAAAAAATCAAGTACAAAGACGTAATTTCGGAAAAATCAAAAGGTTTTTTTGAAAAAAATCAAGGACTTGTACGTAAGTAAATAAGGACCTATACGTAATTTCGAAAACCTGCCGGGCACAAGCCAAATTTTTTTTGCAAAGGAAAAACTTGTAGGGACCTTTTCGCGAGAAAAAAGGACCTATACATAATTTTTGCAAAACCGGAGGAAAGTGCCTCGGCCGGCCGTACGCGAATTGCGCCGACACGCGCCGGCCGGCCGAGCGTGGGGGGCGACGTGGATAGCCTGGGGGCGGAACACCTCAGGTTTGTATAGTTGATGATGTGGTGTGATTTCTGGACATGCGTGTTGTGCACTGCTGCTGAATTTTTAATCTCTCACACATGGAGATTATAGAATTGATTGATTGATTGATTAGATAATAGTTGTGCTGGCCATTAGATCCCAAACCACTGTCGTCGCCCCATGTCATGTGTGATCCTAGGGTGGGAGATTAAAAAAGATGTCCAGCATGGGTGGAGGATCAAATCGCCGAACTTACAAATGATAAGAAAAAGGTAAGTCTTTTAGAAGAATTTAAGAGAAGAATAAAAATAAGAATAATCTTTATTGCTATGAACTGATTATAAAATGATCTCACTACAAGATTATAAAAGGATATAGCTAACCCTAGTATCTATAATCTTCCCCCTAGTTAGTTAGGAGATCTTGATTGATTCTTCGGGCTTGGTCTCTGATGTTGTTCTTCTTCGTATTGTCTTGGTTGTTGTTCTCGCTTGTTTTTGTCTTCTTTTGTGAACTTTTAAATAGCGCTGAAGGGTGTCAGTTATTTGTATGAATAGGCGTCTTGTTAAATCGTCCCATTCGTCGAGTTGGTGGTTACTGCTAACAAGAGAGATCTAACAATAAATTTTGGACTTCAAGTCCAAATTTATATCTGTTATCCTTTTTGCCGATATCCAGCCCAATAGCTTTAGCCAAAATATCTCAGCATTCAAAAAAATATTAATCTCTAACGATCTTCATCAGCCATGCGGCGAACAGGTTGCGACCTGCTGGGTCCTGCCGGCCGGGGCAAGACGCCGTGATAACCCGAGATTTCACTGCAAATTACTGTGCGCCGCTGCTGGTCAGATTCGAAAGCGCGTAGCTCGCTGGCCGCTGATGCCGCTTTTGGAGGGAATGGCCACGAGCCCGCCACTTGGGTGCGGCTGGAAAGGTGGGCGCCGGCGCGCGCGGCCGGGGACAAAAGCGGTCGCAGCGATGGACGGGGGCCGGTTCCGCTGCCTTTGGCGCCCCCTGGACCTGCGCTTGCAGTGGGAGTGGGACGGACGGGCGCGAGGCCGCGGCGTCCCACGGCCACGAGCGGCCGAACCTTCCTGCCGGCCGCCCGTGGTGGGCACCCCCTGAACGAAGCGGCTGCCTGACAAGTGATGAGATCTACTGCTAATGCCCCCGCATCCAACCCGAGCCAACCGACGGATGGCGACGCCCATTTCCGGGCATGGGTGGGCTCGTCACTCACTCACTATAGCTCCCATCTCAACTAGTTTAATTTGGCTGATTGAAGTGGGTGCAGCATTAGCAGGTAGTCGAATACCACATGTGTAGGGAACTAGACACCGTGAGCTCATCCGTCACTACAGTGTAGCTAATTATCGATTTGAAATTCAAGTTGGGTTAGTTCGGTTGGTGATCATCGAGGATTGATTTCGACGTGCCGGGCAGCGCCATTAATTAATTAATTAATTAATTAATTATTATATAGCAGCTCCATGATTTTCCAATTATGCAGTTGCAACAATTTCCACGAGCCCGGGATTCTCATGGGAACTCCGTAGAAAATCGATCCTGTGGATTGCCTCCGAACTTGCTTCATCCTCAAACTCACAAGTTCGAAGCATTCTCCCTTTGTGTTCCTTAGCGCAATGGAAGGAAATAATAGTACATGCAACACGACGCTTGTGTGGGGGCATGGCCAAGGCTGGACCATATGTGTCTGTCGGTGAGAATTGCCTGCTTCAGCTTCCGGTAGAGTTCGAGCCATCCGTTGGTACAGCCATAATTCTCTCCGTACTATGCTAGATATTAGGTTCAGGCCTATTCCCTCCCAGTCCTAAGCTATTATAGTTTAGTACCATAAGATAAAATAGAATATAGCAATATATAATGTGAGATTATTGACATTCTCTAAAAGCTTGAAAAACATAGCATAAGAGGGTCTTGGCTAAACACACATACGCATACGCATGCTTGTATTCATGTTTTTTGTATGAAAAATCCATGACTTGTGACCGTACCATGACGTGGCGCGTCATTTGGCAGACCATATCCACATTTTTTTTGTTAAACCGTGCATCTTTCTATGTTTGAATGAGATTCGAATGTTTGAATTTGAAGCTTTATTTGGTATTGATGGTAGGTAGTACTAGTTTGTAAATAGCTGATTAATCACATCAGTTAGCAGTCTACATCTGTATATATATGACTAGAGATATCTAGAGTAAAATGAGTTGAATCACTGCATCCTCCCTTTCTTTTTCCTTTTTTCTCCTGCAAACCTGTGTTATAGTGCTGTGCCGTCTGAATCTCGTCGACTATTTTTCTCAGTTGCACCGTGAAGGAGGATGGATGGTATCTCTGAACCATTGCCACAAAGAGAACATGTACAGGACAACAATAAGGTTTTTGGGCAGTGCAACCTGTGTGACCACTTGGCTTCTTTCTCGATGTCAACTAATTCCACGACTATGCGTTTATGTTGCTTCTATTTTCTCTATCAACCTAACTATAAGTCATTCATACGATCGATCTACTCTGTTATAATATTTTTTGGAGCACAATAAGTTTGTCTGCTGTTAGTTTTATTAATTATATTATTAGTTTTCTAATGTATTTGTCACTACGTAATTTTTGAAATTAAAATATTAGACATGTATGATCTCTAGCTGGCAGTGCACAGTGGCCGACACCGACAACACCCATCAACCGCATCTGTTGCTCCAAGCTCAAGGCAATCATTGGCTCCTTCCCGACTCGTCTCCTTCCAAATTCTTTGCTATATCTATGTAACAATGTAGATGAATAAAGAGGAAAAACAAAAACAAAAAAAACTAAAAGACAAAAAAATCAAAATTAAAAAGTTGATATGTTACAAGTAGTTGAAGCCGTTCAAAGCAGGGCATAATCACTAAAACAAAGCCAGGGAACTCCGGCCACCCAGACCGAGTGAATCGGAAACAGTACTTAGCATGTCCAGTGGGAGTTATACCCCTTCTGGGAAGTGTCAGATTGAATTATTGCATCAAGTACAAGGGTTGAGCCCGAGACAAGCTCCTAAACACTCCACATCATCAAGAGACAACACTAATGCAGGCAAGTACAAGGGTTGAGCCCGACACAAGCTCCTAAGCACTCCACATCATCAAGAAATAACACTTCTCAGGAACTCTTCCGCCTCGTTCCGCGGTAAGAGTCGATGTCTCACGAGGAGACGGTGTTTCTCTCTCCTCCATTCCTCTCTCATCCACATCAGCAAGGTTGCCTAGTTGGCACTCCTATGGGCCAGCTATTAATTGCCTTTGTACATGCCCACGCCGAAGAATTCGTGCGCTCTAGTTAACTCCGTACGCTCGCCCGGTCCCTATCCACACGGCGTGCGGCTGCTTCCACGCCCTTCGGTTCGGCTTTTTTCTCTGCTGTCCATCTGTGTTCGGGGGTCTGTCTACTTTTCCTCCTTCCTAACGCTGCCCAATGAGACTTATTGCTTGGAACTGCCGGGGATTGGGGAATGGCCCGGCAGTTCGTGGTCTTCTGGATGTCCAGAAGAGGGAGGCCCCGAATGTGCTGTTCTTGTCAGAAACCAAGCACTGCACAGGGTGGATGGAGAGGTTTAGGTGGAGTCTTAATCTGCCAAACATGTTTGTGAAGGACAGTGTGGGCCTAAGCGAGGGCCTAGCTTTGTTTTGGAGGAAAGGGATTGATATCACTGTTGGAAGTATGTCGAGGTACCATATTGAAGCCTTTGTAAAGGAGGAGGATGGGTTTGAATGGCGCTTTACTGGGATCAAGGAGTGAGGAGAAGGAGAAAACTTGAAAATTGTTAAGAATTCTGCGTAACAGAAGCGATTTGTCGTGGCTATGTTGTGGGGATTTCAATGAGATTATGTTCAACTGTGAGAAAGTGGGGGGACCGCCTAGACCGGAGAGGTGTATGGAGAATTTCCGCCGGACTCTTGTGGAATGTGACCTATGCGATCTCGGTTTTGAGGGCGACTCCTACACTTGGAGAAATCACCACCATAGGGTGGACAGCTTTGTTAAAGAGAGGCTGGATAGGGCGGTGGCCAATAGCTCCTGGAGGGCTCACTTTCCTCTGGTTCGTGTAATAAATGGAGATCCAAGGCACTCGGATCATAGACCAATCATCGTCGAACTAGGGGGGAGGGAGAGAAAGGAGTGGGGGAGAACTTTGGTTACTTTGAGGAAGTTTGAGGCGCGTTGGTTGGAGGAAGAGGAGGGTCCAAGTAGAGTGGAGGAAGCTTGGTGTAAGGCTTTGGAGAAGGGGGAGACAAGGCTGATGGAGATCCAGAAACAACTGCTAAGTGATTTGTGGGAGTGGGATAGGTGTGTTTTGGGAGAATTGGAGAAGCGTATAACAGCTGTCAAGAGGGAGTTGGAGATCTGCCGGTGCAGAAGCTTGAGCCAAACTCAAATTAATCGAGAACACGTGCTTCGCTACAAGCTGGAGAGGCTGCTGGACCAGCAGCACACTTATTGGAAGCAGAGGGCCCATTCTACTTGGCTGACTCAAGGAGATCGAAATACAAAATTCTTCCATGCCCAAGCTTCTGAGAGGAGAAGGAAAAATCGTATTGAAAAATTAATAGGGAAGGGAGGAGATGTGGTGGCGGGGAAGTACCTGAAAAATTTTATTGCTAACCAATATAAACATCTCTTTATGTCAAGTGCAGGTGAACAGATGGAGGAGGTTATTGGGTGTGTGCAATCTCGGGTCTCTCAGGAAATGAATGAGAGATTGACTGCACCTTTCACAAGTGAAGAAGTATGGGAAGCCCTGAAAGAGATGGGGGAATTGAAAGCTCCAGGGGCCGATGGAATTCCGTCAATTTTTTACAAGAAATTCTGGTCTTTAGTGGGGGATAAAGTGAAACAGAAGGTACTGAATGTGCTGAATAGAGGTCTTATGCCGCAGGGCTGGAATGATACAGTAGTGGTTCTGATTCCGAAAGTGAATAAACCGGAAAAGCTTAAAGATCTCAGACCGATCAGTCTCTGTAATGTTGCCTACAAGCTGATTTCAAAGACCGCTGCAAATCGGATGAAGTCCATCCTGCCGGAGATTATTTCTCATTCGCAGAGTGCCTTTGTCCCGGGACGGCTAATTACTGATAATGTGCTGATAGCTTATGAACTGACTCACTATCTGAACCAGCGAAAAAGAGGAAAAGTAGGACTAGCAGCAATAAAATTGGACATGAGTAAAGCCTATGACCGGGTGGAATGGACCTTTTTGAGGAAAATGATGGAGAAATTGGGCTTCCATGAGAGGTGGATCAAATTGATCATGCAGTGTGTCACAACAGTTTCTTATCGCATTAAGGTCAATGACGATTACACCAATACAATGATTCCACAGAGGGGGCTCCGACAAGGGGATCCACTTAGCCCATATCTGTTTATTATCTGTGCGGAAGCCCTCTCTGCCATGCTACAACAAGCTGAAGCTGATGGGAAAATTGAAGGGATCAAAGTGTGTGAGGCGGCTCCCAGAATCAATCATTTATTCTTTGCTGACGACTCCCTTGTCCTGATGAGAGCACGAATAGAGGAGGCTAAAGAACTACAAAGAATCCTTGATGTATATGAAAGAGCTTCCGGTCAGATGATTAATAGAGACAAGTCCTCTGTTCTGTTCAGCCCCAACACAAATCAAGTAAACAAGAGGGAGGTAAAACTTGAAGTGCATATTGAGTCAGAAGCAAAAAATGAGAGATACCTAGGCCTCCCGGTCTCGATTGACAAATCACGAAAGAAGGCCTTTGAATACATAAAAAGGAAGATCTGGGTGCGTATACAAGGTTGGCAGGAAAAGATGCTCTCTAAGGCTGGAAAAGAGGTGTTGATTAAAGCGGTGGCACAAGCTATTCCCACTTATGCCATGTCTTGCTTTGATCTTACTAAAGGTCTTTGTGAGGAGTTGAACTCTCTAATTGGCAGGTGGTGGTGGAATCAAAATGATAAGGAGAACAAAATCCACTGGTTAAGTTGGGACAAATTAACGTTGCCAAAGAAGGAGGGTGGTTTGGGTTTCAGGGACTTACATTTATTCAACCTGGCCATGCTAGCAAGACAGGCATGGAGAATTCTAACCAATCCTGACAATCTGTGTAGCCAGCTTCTTAAAGCTAAGTATTTTGCTAACAGCAATATTTTGCAATGCAATGCTCGAGATGGGATCTCATATACCTGGAGGAGTATCCTTCAAGGCGCTCAACTTCTTAGAGAAGGGATTATTTGGCGGGTGGGCAATGGAGATTCTCATGATATTTGGGCTGATTCATGGATCCCGCTTGGGGCTACTCGTCAGCTGGCCACCCCGAGAGGCACATCGTTAATGACTAAAGTTGCTGAACTTATCAACCCGGTTACTGGCACATGGGATGAGGATTTGGTAAAGGATACCTTTTGGCAGTGGGATGCTGATATGATTTTGTCAATGGCGACGGATGAAAACATTGATGATTGGCCAGCTTGGCACTACAATCCGAAAGGGAAATTTACTGTAAAATCTGCATATAAGGTGGCTGTAAAGTGGAGAGAGCATGAGAGAGGAAGAGATGCGTCAGCTTCAGAAATGGGGGGACAAAGCCAGGAAGCTTTTGATTGGAAGAAACTCTGGAAGTTACCGCTACCAAACAAAGTCAAGATGTTCTTATGACGGTTTGCACATAATAGCTTGGCAGTCCGAAAGAACATAGCTAGAAGAGGAGTGAAGCGTGAAACAATCTGTCCCATGTGCCACAGAATGGGTGAAGATTGTGGTCACCTCTTCTTCAAATGCCATGGAGTAAAAGAAGTTTGACGCTTAATGGACCTAGAGCAAATCAGATTGAAGCTTGCAGAGTGCAATTCAGGAAAGGAAGCAATTATGGAAATTTGGAAACTGGATGCTGCTACACAACAGATAGTTTGGGTGCTATTCTGGAAATGGTGGTCGGTCAGAAACAAAACAAATGTGGGGGAGAAAAGAATGTCCGCAGCAGAATTATGCTCACTTGTGAGGTATTATGTGATAGAATTTGAGAAGCTAAAGAAAAGGGAAGGAGAGAAAAGACCAAAGAAAGAACAGAAATGGACACCACCACATCCTGATTGCTACAAGATCAATATTGATGCCTCCTATCGTGCTATAACGGGGTCAGGTGGTTGGGGCTTTGTTGCTCGCAATAGCAACGGTGAGTTCTTAGAGGGGGGATGTGGACATCTGGAGCGGCTCACAAACCCCATACATGCTGAAGCTCTTGCAGCTCTGAATAGTCTTAAGAGGGTGGCTCAATTGGGAATGACCAGAATTATTCTTGAGACTGATGCAACAGAGTTGGAGAAGGCCTTGAGGTCTGACTCAATGGATAGGAGTCCAGAAGGCTGCATCTTTCGACGTATTAAGGATTTTATGAAGTATTCCTTTGATCAATGTGAGGTCCGGTCATGCCCGAGACCTTGCAACAAAGTGGCTGATAGCCTGGCTGCTTATGGGGCGAGCGTTGTGCGCTGTGGTTCGGAGGTGTTCATGGACCAGGTCCCCGAATTTGTGACCAGTTTGGTCTCTAGCGATATGACCAGAGCCACTGGTTAGTGGAAACTTTTATGTTCCAGTTCAAAAAAACGCTGCGTTCCCCTTCTCCCTATCGCTCCACCGCCGCTCCACTCGGTCGTCTACCCCATCGCTCCCACTCTCACCCCACCTGACGCCGCCACTCCTGCCGTGCCTCCGCCCCGCTTCGCCCCTACGGCTCCCTCGCTCCTTCCTAACTCCGCCTTCCCCTTCTCCCTTTCGCTCTGTGCCTAGTATCTAGGAAAAATTGCTCCCATGCCACACAGTTTAATGGCGTTTGTTAAAATGCCCCATGATGTCTCACTGACATGCGGGTCCAGGGCCCACATGTCAGTGAGACATCATGGGGCATTTTAACAAACGTCATTAAACTGTGTGGCATGGGAGCAAATTCCCCTAGTATCTAGTATCGACGAAACAAAATATTTGGGACATGCAGTCAAGAGTGAACGAGCCCATGCTCCTTCCGATACAGATTTCCATCTAATCGAGACATGTTTGGGAGAGCGGCAGGAGTGGTCACGGATCTGAAAAATAGGGATGAAAGCAGATCGGATTCGATTAAATAGTATCAAAAACAAATATGAATCCATATTTTTAAAACGAATATAAATACAAATTTGAATATTCTCGAATACAAATAGAATGTCATAATGGATACAAATTCAAATCAAATTATACTTAATTTGATCAAATATGAATATCCTCTTACAACTTCTGTAACAAATATCGATAGAACAAATTCTTAGCGGTTTTGCGATTTTTCACCGGTTACCGGTTTCAAACCGCTAAATTCAAATTTCGAATCACAAAATTCGTCTGGATTTTTCCTGGATTTCTAGTAACCGGCCAGTTACTGTTAGGCAAAGGAAATAGATCGAATACGAATTAAATAGTCTCGAATATAAATACAAATATTCTCAAATACGGATACGAATGCGAATATGGATATTTTCTAATACAGATTTTGCTTACCACATTTATGTTTTTCCAAATATAAATATCAGATAAAACGAATTATCCAATACTATTTTCCACCCCCTACTGAAAAAGATGGACGAGCACTGGATCCATCGTCGTTAGACAAAATAGAACAGCTAGGATTTTGTCATCGTCGTCAGTGTCAAACAGTAGGATGGTATATTGCCACTTTAGAACTGCGATCAGCTTGGCTGATGCTACAGTGGTGGAGGCTTATTTGGCACTATTCACAAGTTTCGTCTTTTTCTGAAATTTTGACTTTTTGTTGAGCTTTTTTGTCGGTTCTTTTTTTTCCCGTATTCGTTTGTATTATACGTAATGGGCTAACATGTTTTTTAAATTTTTTTAAATTTAATTATGCAAAATAAGCCTCTGTTAGCTACAGTGCTTTTTTCAGCCAGCTACAGTGTTTTCAGCCATAAGCCACGGGCTTTTCAGCCATGTTGATCACAATATATCCATGTGGGATGCGGCCTACACGACACCAGCGCTCAATAATTCCATTTCCTGCTGAAATCTAGTCTAGTTGGTTTGGGCCAAACACGGGAGGTTTTCTCCACTTGCAATTTGCAAAAAATAAACAGTTCATACGCTTGGTGACTCACCAGAGAGCGGCAAATAGAATCAAAGTAATGCAATGAACAATGAACAGAATTATTAGCAACGAGTCATCTTAGTGTACATGCGCTGAGATGACAGAAGGTGTGGCTCAGATCGGAACCATATCACAGAAATACCGGCACCAGAAGTTCAACATCAATGCAAAAAAAAAGAGCTGAATGGCCGATGACAAACAGGTCAAGGAGCACAATTAGGACATCTGTAGTGTATGAAAATAGAGAGTCTTAAACCATCTTAAGGTCAATCTTATATATTACAGGGGTAATCTTAAGCATGTTATAAGCAAAAAAGGCTTAAGACTGGTCCTCAAGCTAAAGACCTGACCACAAGTATTAAAATACAATTTTTCTTTATCTGCTGAGTGGGACCGTCTTAAGACCCCTTGAATTATATACATTATGGAGTCGACCTTAAGGTTTAGATGAGATCCACCTTAAAACCCCTTAGGTTATATACACTATGGATGCCCTTAAATCAATAATGTCCTCAACCGTTCAACGTGAGTAGTCAAAAGAGTCGCCAAATTTCGGCTCAGTACCCAATTCTCATACAGGATTGAACCTAAAGATATTATGAAGAGGTGCCGTGAAATCGGCAGAACAGTACCGGAGGAATGCATGATCTTGCTCTTGCCTCCAACAAAAGCTTTGAATGGGGCAAGATCTGTACAAGATGAAATGGAGGAGAACACGACGCGCATTAACTACGCAAATCCAGGACTAAAAGTGACGGTGCTTGCTGATTATACCAAAAACAAACGACAACTGCATCAAATTGAGCGGGTGGAAGAACCCGATGACACCTTTTTGAATGACCACACAGGGCTGCAGCGCACAAAAGATTAAACTATGCACACACAAAATTAAGCCTAGGTTCATTACGTGTCTGATGAGCAATTACGCAGGAGGGATGACTAAGAGGCGAGTCAAAGCATGTGGCTACCTGACATTTCCAACTCATCTCACATTTGTAAGGTGTTATCAAGAGCGTGCCATCAGCTTACAACTGCTACACTGCACTTTTCCAAGGAAAAATAACAATGAGAACCCCGACCAAACTTGGAAGTTTTAATATCCAAATTCTGCCTGTGTTTTCTCGTTTTCCAGCAGGCTTGTGGTGCAAACCACCATGGCTCAAGCTGCTCTGAAGTCGGACCAATTTTCAGCTAAAGCAACACATTGTATAATTACCTGGACATACCGGAGGAGACATGACACAGCTGCAGCCAAATAATTTACAGTATTCAAACAATTACCAACCAATGCAACATCTTGATTAATCAAACAGAAACATGAATGCTGCAGACAAAGAACACGCTGAGTTTCAGACATTCTAACAGAGGGGTGCGCTTATATTTGAAATTGCCAGCTAAACAAATAAACAATCAGGGATAAATGTCCTGCAAATTTTATCCGACATATTGCAAAGTGTAATCTATTTTAATCAGCTCCAACAAGCACAGTAAGATAGTCTGGTCTGTTTATGCTAACAATATGTTATCCTTGGAATCAGAACCTTTTTCAACCAAGGGCAAGACCTTGAAATCAGAACTAATGTCAAGAAAATGAAAAATCTAAACTGAAGGCCCTGAATTTGGAGCAGTTTTATCATAAACCAACTTCTAAGCACGCGCTATATAAGTTAAAACTGATAGGCATCTTCATTTCTCACGTTAGCAAGAATGTTATATGTCTTATTCTCTTATGGTCTTACCACAAAGACACAGGCCATGTGTCTCGGATCTATGTCTGCAAAAATTGATAATAAATTAGTTAGACAAAAGTAAAGGCCTTATTTTTGGGGAGCTCAATAAAAATAAATTATCATATCTGTTTTGACAAAAAAAAAATTGTTTTATATTGGATAACCTAACAGGGTTGCTGCAATTATTCACATCATGCTTAAGCAAGTAGGACTATTCCTTTCCTGCTTCTTTGAGAAGAGCATTTCCTTCACAAATTATTTACTCCAAAAATTGATGGGTTGCTATGTAGAAGATTGGATAATCTCACTGATCAAACTATTAGTGTTACTTAGACGAAGATCCTTTACCTACAGCTGGCTGAAGAAAAGGAATAATTAACACTGGCACGCTTGGCATCTCATATAAAATCACCTTCCAGAATAAGGAACAAATTAACATGTGATCACTGAGACTGAATCACGAAATAAAACCAAATAACCAACAAATGACAACTTAGAGAATTATTCCTAACAAGAATGAGAATCATGACTATCTATCACCACACCAAAATGTTAAGATGTTAGGAGCATCAGAAACCTCAAATCCTTTTGTTAACCACATTTTCCCCTGATATTGTAGGTAGAACAACTCAACTAGAGAAATCTTCACGCCCCTGAGGTCAGATCGCATGCTAACAAGTGCTACATCACAGAAATAAATAAATAATATCCCTACCAATAACTAGTATGTGTAAATAACAGTGTCACTACATAAGTGTCAGAGAGGTGTACCACGTCTGAACAGAACGTGCTGATCAGAATCTTCCATTATTTCCCATGGTGACATGATATTCAATTATTATCCATTGATTTATCAGCACTACTACATGGCAGAACTTACACCTTGATGAGAGCTGAGAGGTTTATGGCAATCAATGAAATGAATGAATTACACGGTCAGTAACTATGCTGAGCATACAAACTCAATGCTCAGAGCTGACAACTACTACAGGTGAGAGTCAACCATTCCAACATCTTGCCTTGGTATTACTTCAATACTTCTTAGAAGCAGCCTTTATACGAGATATAAGGCTTTCCCCAGTATGACCCAAGCCATCCAATCCCACAAGTTTTGTCCCAAAATCTCGGTACAGTGTACTCAACCGTTGCTCACCACCCTCCATTGCAGCTAACTCAGCTACATTCTTTCGAGTTATTAAGCCATAGAGGAAAAGTGAACCAGAGCCTAACTTTCTCGCACCAATTCCAACACGCAGCAACGAAGTTGAATCAGGTTCAGAGGTAGATGGGTCATGGAGAACTGAGAAGCCCCCAAAAGCAACATCAGGAGTACGGAAGACATCATCCAAATCAATGTTGATGTCTTTAACATTATCTTCGACTTCAACATTAACATCCATTTTCTCGGGTGAGTCCACCTTTTTTGCTCTCCTCCTAGCTGCTCTTACAATGTTTGCAGCCTCCCTGTACCCACTAAGCAGAGCTCCATGCATTGTTGCAGGGTACCGCCTATTTGTTGCCTCCCCAGCAAAGAAAACTCTATCACCCACACTCTCGGCCAAAATGTCATAATCATCACCAGAAGACCCAATAGCCACATATGAATAGGATCCATATGTAAACCTGTCAGTGCCCCACCGGGTGCATATTGCCTGCAACGGGTTTGGAACCTCGATCCCCTTGGGTGAAAAGATTTTCCTAAGTGTTTCTAGCACGTTGTTGACATTTTCCATTGGTGACATCTTCTCAAACTTGATGGCAGATTCCCCAGCAACAAGGGCAACGAGCAGTGGCCCTCCTGAGACTGAAGAATAACTATAGAACAGGAAGAATTCGCCACGCTGACCAGAGTCCTCCGTCAAGTGCCCAAATGTATCGATCCTGCCATCCCAGAAGTCGTAAGGGAATAACATCGCAACCTTGTTAAGCAGCCCAAAACCCAATCTTTGGATGGCCTCTTGCTTCTTGGCTGGCAGCTCAGGCACAAACTCAATGTCACTCTTCTTGAGCACACCAAGGGGAACTGTGCAGAGTGCCATATCACCACGGAACGTCTGCTTATCAGTGTAAACCATCACACCATCACACCCATACTGTATCCTTTGCACATTCTGTTGGTGTCTATCTTAGGATCACTAGAAGTAGATCTAGAGCGGGATACTTGCTATTCAGTGAGGGCTAAGGGTAATGCGTTTAGATCTAAAAGGGAACAGAGAGTAAAGAGAGAGGAGAGGTGGTGGTACCGACCATCCGTCGACTTGGTTGCGGGTGCAGAGGGGTCCGCCATGGAGTCGGTGGAGTCGGGAGACGGCGGTGGTGAAGACCGGCGGCGGCGCTGTCCTGTGGTGGCGCGGCAGTGGGGCTTCCCGTCACTGGCTGCGCTCCCCCTCGAGATCGGGTTGGGGCTAGTGTCGGTGGGGCAGTACGGCTCCGTTCAACCTCGTAAAAAGAGCCGCCGGCCCCCACCTGTATTTATAGCGCAGTGTGACAGGGGCCCACCAACCATTAGGGTTGGGCGCCCCCGATCAGGGCACGAGCTCAAAGGCCCAGGTGGCCGTTGGGCCAGACCTGGGTGGAGATCATCCTAACATTCTCCCCCTTGATCTCAACTTATACTTAAACTCTATACTTGTCACTCATTGCTTTTCTCATTCCATCACAGATCAGTGCATAGAGCGTGCCTCATCGTCACGGTCTTATGCCATTAGATTGAACAGCCACAATGCACTTCTCTGTTTTGAAATGTACTCTCAACTGGGCCCTTATTGTCCAGGAATCATAGGCTTTCCCGTAAACCCATGCCGGCTAAGTGTTCTCTGAACACATTGGGCGGTAAGCCTTTTGTGAGCGGATCCGCGAGCATCTTTTCTGTCCTTATATGCTCAAGACTGATTATATGATCCCGGACTTTATCTTTCACAACATAATACTTTATGTCAATGTGTTTGGCAGCACCACTTGACTTATTGTTGTGAGCATAACATACTGCTGGTTCATTATCGCAGTATAACTTTAGTGGCTTATGTATGTCATCTACCACTTTCAACCCGGGTATGAATTTCTTTAGCCAATTCACCTGCCCCGTGGCCTCATAACATGCTACAAACTCGGCATACATTGTGGATGATGTAGTGACGGTTTGTTTTGAGCTTTTCCACGATATAGCTCCTCCTGCGAGAGTGAATACATATCCGGATGTCGACTTTCTATCATCTCCCGCATAATCAGAATCTGTATACCCCACTATATGGAGTGAATCTGATCTTCTGTATGTCATCATGAGGCCTTTTGTTCCTTGCAAATAACGCAAGACTTTCTTTACTAATTTCCAATGTTCTATTCCAGGATTGCTCTGGAATCTGCCAAGTAACCCGGTGACAAACGCTAAGTCAGGGCGCGTACACACTTGAGCATACTGTAAGCTTCCGACAGCTGAAGCATATGGAACCGCTTTCATTTGATCGATCTCATATTGGTTCCTGGGGCATTGAAATTCCCCATATCTGTCGCCCTTGACTATAGGAGCAGGTGAAGGCTTACAATTTTGCATACTATATTTCTTTAGAACCTTTTCTAAGTATGCCTTTTGAGATAAACCTAAAACCCCCTTAGTTCTATCTCGGTGAATCTCTATTCCCAGAACGAACGAAGCTTCACCAAGATCCTTCATATCAAAATTCGAGGACAAGAACATCTTGGTCTCTTGTAATAGGCTGACATCACTACTAGCAAGTAAAATGTCATCCACATACAGGATTAGGAAAATGTATTTCCCATTCTTAAACTTTGCATACACGCAATTGTCCTCTACATTCTCCTTAAACCCAAAACTTCTTATTGTACTATCAAACTTCAAGTACCACTGCCTTGATGCTTGTTTTAATCCGTAGATGGATTTCTTCAGGCGGCATCCCATACGTTCTTTTCCTTCCACAACAAAACCTTTTGGTTGTGCCATGTAAACATTTTCCTCCAAATCCCCATTTAGGAACGCCGTCTTTACATCCATCTGATGTAATTCTAAATCATAATGAGCTACAAGTGCCATTATTATTCTAAAAGAATCTTTACACGAGACTGGAGAAAATGTCTCATTGTAGTCTATGCCTTCTCTTTGCGTAAAGCCCTTTGCCACAAGTCGCGCTTTAAATCTTTCTATATTCCCTCTAGAGTCATGTTTTGTTTTGTAGACCCATTTGCAGCCTACTGTCTTGGCTCCTTTAGGAATAGTTTCTAAGTCCCAAACACCGTTGGTGCTCATTGACTTCATTTCATCCTGCATAGCTTCAAGCCACTTAGATGAATGAGCGCTTCTCATGGATTCTTCAAAAGAGGTGGGATCACCCTCCATTTCAAATTCCTCAGTTTCATAGACTTCGTAATCATTAGGGATAGCTGATCTTCTGGCTCTTTGAGACCTTCTGAGTCCCTCGCCAGTTGACGCTTGTTCTGTGTGTGGCTGTTGTTGTTCTTCCTCTTGGGTGACAATGGGTTCTATGGGATCCTGAAGGACAGGTTCCTCATGTTCACTCATCGTCCCCACAGGAGAACTGACAACAGGTGCTGTCACTACAGTGTCTGGCACTGTTGGTGTAGCAACAACAGGTAGCGTGAAAAATGGTTCCTGAACCATCGGAGTTGGCACATGTACCCGCTTTTCCTCTAGGTTAATTTCTCGCGCTACTCTGCTCCCCCTGATCATCTCATCCTCCAAGAAGACAGCATGTCTTGTTTCTACAAACTTCGTATGTCTGTCAGGACAATAGAAGCGATAACCCTTCGATTTTTCTGGATAGCCAATAAAATGGCAGCTGACTGTCTTGGGATCTAGCTTCCCTATGTTTGGGTTAAAAACTTTAGCCTCAGCAGGACAACCCCACACACGTAAATAGTTAAGTGAGGGTTCTCTTCCCGTCCACAACTCATACGGTGTTTTGGGTACTGACTTGCTTGGTACTCGATTAAGAATATGAATGGCGGTTTTTAACGCCTCCATCCATAAACTTATCGGTAGCGTGGAGTAACTTATCATACTTCTCACCATGTCCATTAAGGTACGGTTGCGTCTTTCAGCCACTCCATTCTGCTGAGGTTCGCCCGGTGTAGAGTACTGGGCAACTATGCCATTTTCCTGTAAGAACCTTGCAAAAGGTCCAGGAACTTGGCCATACGGGGTGTGCCGACCGTAGTACTCCCCCCCACGGTCGGATCTTACTATCTTAATTTTTAAATTGTGCTGATTTTCTACTTCAGCCTTAAATATCTTAAATTTATCCAATGCTTCTGATCTTTCTTTAATTGGATAAATGTAGCCATAACGCGAATAGTCATCTGTGAATGTTATAAATGAATCATAACCATCCACACTTATCACAGGAAATGGACCACAGATATCTGTGTGAATTATTTCTAAAATTCCTGCGCTTCGTTTGGCGTCTTTCTTTATTTTCTTAACATATTTTCCTTTTATGCAATCAATACATTGTTCTAAATCTGAAAATTCTAATGGCGGAAGAAGTGTTTTCTTAATCAATCGTTCTATTCTCCCCCTCGAAATATGGCCTAAACGACAATGCCATAATTTCGACGATGCGTCATGATTTATCTTCCGCTTTTTTCTTTCATTCATAGACGAAGAGGTATTCTCATTCTCAATGGTCACATGATTCACATTCTCAGAAAGTGATAATAAATAAAGCTTGTCTTGTCGGAAGGCAAGACCAACACATTTATTATTAAACACAAGTCTGCATTTGCCATCACCAAAATGGCAATCATAACCATCATCATCTAATTTCGACACACTTATTAAGTTTCTGCGCAAAGAGGGTACATAAAGAACGTCTGAAAGTCTAAGTACAAAACCATCATGAAATTCTAAAGAAAGATCTCCAATGGCCTCGACTTCGGCTTCAATTCCATTCGCAACTTTAATTGTTCTTTCTCCTCTTTGTAGGGTCCTCCTCGTATGGAATCCCTGTAATGAATTGGCAACATGAACAGTTGCACCTGAGTCAATCCACCAAGTAGATTTTTCATAACTTAAATACAAGGATTCATCTATAAATGTAATGACATCCTTACCATTCTTCAACAGATGCTTCAGGAACTCTGGGCAATCCCTCTGATAGTGCCCCGCCTTCTTCTTACAAAATTTACAGGTGTCTTTGTCTACTGTAAATTGGTTGGGCTTATGAAACTGGGGAACCTTTCCCTGTGACTTAGAAGAGGAGTTACTATCCCACTGAGGTTTCCCTTGTGGTTTGGCATTAAAGTTCTTTCTTTTGTTGTTCTTCACAAGGTTTGCAAAGTCACCCTGTGAAGTTTTAAGCCTCTCCTCTTCTTGCACACACATTGCAATGAGCTTTTCTATATCCCATTTGTCGGGCTGCATGTTGTAATTAACAACAAAAGTGTCAAATTCTTTTGGCAGAGAAGCAAAAATCAAATGGATTAGAAACTCATCCTTGAGCCCCATATCCATGGAATTTAGCTTAGCTGCCGTAGTGCTCATCTTTAATATGTGTTCTCTTATTCCACCACTAGAGTATCTTTCATTCACTAGTTTCTTAATCAGCGTGCTTGCTGTGGCCTTTGAAGACCCAGTAAACTGATTCTTCACTTTCTGTAGATACTCTGTGGCAGTGTCACAGTCTGGGATGGATCCCCTTATTGGATCTGCAATGGTGGCCTTAGCCACCATCAGGCACTTGCGATTCGAGATGTCCCATTTCTTTTTCTCAAGATCATATTTCATTCTGACTTCTGCATGATCACGCTTTCGGGCAGTGAAATCAGCATCAGTCTCATTTTCTGCCCTCACCGGGTCCTCTGGCTCAGTAGGACACGGAGAGGTGAGGGCTAAGTCATTCTCGGACAGCGCAAGTGCCAAATCATACTTTTCTCGCCAGACCCGATAATTGTTCCCATCAAGTGCCGGGATGTGCGAGATGTATGCCATTGGGTTGAGTCCTGAAACAGTATCAGAAAAATGAGGAAACATAATAATATAATAATTGCATGCTTTGATTTAACGTTGGTCAAAATTAAAACATGCAAAAATTCTTGTACATTAATTCTACATCACCGTTGGGCAGAAGATAGAATTAATGCATAAATTCATGAAAAAATCAATTTATAATATTGCTATCATCAACTTTGGTCAGAAAATAGCAAAATTATAAGCATGAACTGTAAATATATGTAACTATTCCTCTAATTTTAATTTTCCCGTTGGTTCCAATTAAAATTAGAGAAAAACTTAAAAATTTCTGCTCTTCAAAATTAAATTCTCCCGTTGGTTCGAATTTAATGAGAAGATAATAAACTTTAGCTCGCAGCGGAAAAAATTCTGATTTTGGATCAAAATTGCACTGAAGTTTGATCTTAAACTTAACAAAATTCATCAAAGAATGCTTCTGAAAAAGAATAAAATCAGTTTTTCTCAATTTACTGTGCAAACCGGCCATTTGGCCCGGCCTGCGCAGCTGCGGCCCACGGCGCACGGCGGCCTGGCCCGTACGGCCGAGCGCGCACGGCCTGCTTCGCGCATGAGCGGCCCACGGGGCCGCGCCACACGCGCGCGCGCGCCCGCGGCCTCTTGCCGGCCCGCTCGGCCGTCCTCTCTGGCGCCGAGCGCACACGCTTAGCGCGCCGCACGCGCCCTTCACGCGCGTCTCACGCGCTCGCGCGGACGCCGCGCCTCCCCCGCGCCCGGCCACAACCTGGGCCTGGGCCGGGATTTCCCGATCCCGCCTGGGCTCAAAGCCGGTCCAACCATCGTCAGCCGTCCGAATTGATCCGACGGAGGAGCGAGCGGATCGGGAGAGCAAAAACCTCCCCGCGCCGGCCGGAGACCGAAACCCTAGCCGTTCTTCTCATTTCTCTCCCTCTCCTCTCTCTCAGCCGCCGCAGCAGCGAAGAAGCCGACGGGGCGCGGGGGGCCATCGGACAAGAGGAAGAGAGCGGCGGCGCCGCCGTGGGTCCCCTCGCCGGCGCGCGCGTCCGCCCGAGAGTGGGGCGCGCCGCCGTCGAGCGGTCCTTTGGCGGTACCCGACCCGGAGCTCGTGCTCGTGGCGACGAGCGGCTGTTCTTCCCGCGTGCCGGCAAGGCGGCGGCGGGGTTTTCTTCCGCCGGCGACGACGACGGCGGCCCCGGTAAGATCCGGTCTATTCTTTTCTAGGGTTAGGGTTCGGTTAGGGTTAGGGTTCTTCTTCCCTCTTTTCTTTCTTTCTTTTTCCCCATCTCAGATCTACGCCTAGGGGCTCTGATACCATTGTTGGTGTCTATCTTAGGATCACTAGAAGTAGATCTAGAGCGGGATACTTGCTATTCAGTGAGGGCTAAGGGTAATGCGTTTAGATCTAAAAGGGAACAGAGAGTAAAGAGAGAGGAGAGGTGGTGGTACCGACCATCCGTCGACTTGGTTGCGGGTGCAGAGGGGTCCGCCATGGAGTCGGTGGAGTCGGGAGATGGCGGTGGTGAAGACCGGCGGCGGCGCTGTCCTGTGGTGGCGCGGCAGTGGGGCTTCCCGTCACTGGCTGCGCTCCCCCTCGAGATCGGGTTGGGGCTAGTGTCGGTGGGGCAGTACGGCTCCGTTCAACCTCGTAAAAAGAGCCGCCGGCCCCCACCTGTATTTATAGCGCAGTGTGACAGGGGCCCACCAACCATTAGGGTTGGGCGCCCCCGATCAGGGCGCGAGCTCAAAGGCCCAGGTGGCCGTTGGGCCAGACCTGGGTGGAGATCATCCTAACACATTCTGCCCATAGAATATTGGGATGTCATCAGCAAGTGCACGAACAAATCGAGAATTCCCACCAGGGATAAAGCAGTGGTCACCACCCATTTCATACGGATCGTCCTGGTCCCAAAAGGCCATGGAGAGATTAGCAAGAGGAGCAGCGTTTGCATACTCCAGGTTTGCCAGATGCCAATCAAGAAGCATCCGTTCCTCTGGCACTGCAGCAACACCATGCGCTGCCCGGAATGCCTCAAGTGCCATGCCAAGTGACACATCAACACCATGTGGTAGGCTATCTGCGATGACCTGCCTCAACTGGCACACCTTGTCAAGAAGTTGGTTAAAGGCAGACTCAACTCGTGAGTCCATGTCAGGGTCAACCGGTCGGCCATCCGGAAGATACAGCGGGCACTCGTCCCGCACCTTGTGAAGTGGGAACCCGAGCTGCCGTGCGATGACACCAAGGGGGTTCCCATTGATACCGGTGAGCACGCTGCCTCCAAGGTCAGCAGCAGCAGCAATGTCAGGATGGTCTGCTGCAGAGGAGCACATAGTCTTAGTAAACACACGGCCACCAGGGCGGAGTCGGCCTTCGACAACAGCAACCTTGAAGCCAAGGGACATCAGGTGCCGCGCGGCAGCGAGGCCAGCAAGGCCAGCGCCGACAATGAGGACAGAAGAGGGAGGGAGGGAAGGAGGGGGGCAGGGTGGGAGCGAGAGAACGGAGGAGGCGAGGCCAAAATTGATGTATGCATAGTCGGACAGGAAGGAATGTGCCGCAACGACGAGGGGCGCGTGCTCGCCGGCGCGAATGGAGGCGAGCGCGGAGTTGGATGCGACCGGGGAGAGGGGGTTGGAGCGCCAGAGCGCGAGGACGTGGTTGCGGACGACGAGATAGTTGGCCTGGTCGGCACCTCCGATGCGTGGGAGGACGGCGGCAGCGACCTCGTCCTCGGAGAGAGTGTCCGCAGGGAACCCCGCCGCTAGGGCGATGAGGGCCTCGGCGTCTAATTCACGGGCGAGGCGGAGGGAGGAGGAGGTCGGGGGGCGGCCACGGCGGCGCGGGATGCCGGTGAGATGTGCCGCGGTGGGTGCGGAGGCGGCGGCACGGATGACGCGGATGACGGCCGTGGGGATCATGCCGGGGAACTGCTTCTTGCGGCGGCGGCGCTTCCGCGCGATGGTGGAGTCGTCGACGGCCGCAGTGGTGGACGGGGCGAACGGGGTCGGGGAGGACGTCGGCGCGTCGTCCTCCATGGGCTCCGCATCCCCCACAGCGTATGCTGCTCCGTCCTCTACGGGCTCCGCAGCTGCCGCGTCGTCTGCTGCTTCGCCCTCCATGGGTTCCGCGGCTGCTGCTCCCTCCTCCTCGTCTTGGTCCATTGGGACGGGAGGCGGCTGCCCCGCGGCTTCGGCGTGAGGCGGGGACGGTGGTTGCGCCTCGTTGTCTTCCTCTGTTGGGGTTTCGGGGTGGGTTGCAGCGAGCTCGGCGGGCGGGAGCGGGGGAAGGATTTGGGGAATTAGGAGGGTTCAGGACCAAGTTCAGGGCCTGTTTGGAATACAGGAATTTCGCAGGAATTTTACAGGAAACAGTTCAATTTCCGCAGGAATCGGAGGAAAATCCCGCATTCCAAACAGGGCCTCAGGGGTTGCCTTAGGGCAAGCGCTGTACAGGAGGGACTAGAGTTGGGGGCTTTTGTAGATTTGCCCCACTTAAAAAAGTGCACTTTGTAGATTTGCCCCAGTTGTCTCAATGACATGTGGGTCCTGGACCCGCATGTCATTGAGACATCATTGGGGCAAATCTACAAAGCCACTCAAGAGTGGGGCAAATCTACAATTTTCTCAGTTGGGGGGGAAGAGGTGCGGCTGGCCCAGTGGAATATGTTTCCTTGGAAAGCGTATTCCATTTTATTCACGTTACCGATTAACTTCAATTGAAGTGAGAGAATAGAAACTTTTTGTGAACCTTTTGATCTTTCGGCAAGGATTTTTATACATCTTGGTGGTGATCATTTGGGCTTATTTTTGATGACTTAAGACTGAAAAGTACTATAACTGGCTAAAAAATAATGTAGCTAACAGAGACTTATTTAGCATAATTAAATTTAAAAAAATTAAAAATGTAAAAAAATATTAGCCCATTACGTATAATACAAACAAATACGGAAAAAATAACCGGCAAAAAACCTCAACAAAAAGCCAAAAGTTCAGAAAAAAACGAAATTTATGAATAGTGAAAAATAAACCAGAAGCTAAAAGCTGAAGCCAAAACGATCACACCCGATCATATGAAGCCGATGCTGCCAACATCCATGCAAAAGATAGGTCATAGGAGGGCTAGCATGCTAACGTATTGATTCAGTGATCGGTGATCAATCAGACGGCAAAGATCAGATAATACTACAAGATACATCGGTATATTTCTACGGATTATTTAGATAAATGCCTTCCAAAGTTTCAGGTTTTGAGTATGCCACTACAAGGTTTTGACTTCGACATATACCATTGCTAGGTTCTAGAGTAAAATACATTCACAAGTCTCGTCCTAGTGAAATAATACATTGCAACTCGCAAACTCAATGACTCCATACACACAAGTCCATACAAAAAATATTGCACGTAAGTGTCTATACATATGAATAACATAGCATATTTTTATATTTATATGAATTGAATCATAGCTATGTATTAAATACAAGAGATTATCTAAGCCAAGAGAAAGGACTCCACCTGAGCACGTCTAAACCTGGGAGCTACTATTATATTCCAGGCAAGCATGCCTTTGACCATATTAACTAGAGTATCTCACTTAAAATAGGATATTTCCTTATTACAATATTATCATCAATTGCATCAAATGAATTTTTACTTAGTTTGGATAAATGATGGGAGACTGATGGATGGGAATTAGCGGGCTCAATTAAAGGAGTGGTTGGCCTACAATGTAGTATCTGGTGGGCAGGGGGTGACTTTGGGAAGAACTAGAGAGGAGGGTTGGGCCCTCTGTATATGGATATAATTTATGACATACCGCTTCACTCATGTAATTGGTTGTATCTGCCGTATCTGTCATGGTTCCATCTAAGACAGATAGAACTAGTAACTCTATCATGTTATTATACACTCCATAATGTGTATGTAGATTATCAAGGGGATTTCACAGGCGATTTCTCAATTGGACTAATAGTCATAAAGCATAAACCTGACGCTTATATTTAGCACAGTGGAGTGTGAGGTGAAGATTCGTCTGGCTTGACCAACAACTAGAGATACCGTAGTCGAGTGGAGGTATAATATACAAAAAATAGAGGGGAAAATTTTGTATTTTGATTTGGTCATCACATCTAAGGAAATGCGAAGAACCATTCGCAATAAAAATCAGAGTAAGTATGGGTAAAGTGGTACATGCCTATGTAATGCTAAATAATAGTGAATTCATGCCTGTCTTCCGGACTAGAGGCTATGGGGACAAAATAGAGGTTCTATCTTGTCATGTGAGTGATCAGTAGATATCCTAAATTTAAAATATGAAATCTTCTCCAACATAAAAATACTTATTTTGAGATGATATGAGATGAGGTAGAGTCTATGGATGTTTGTTAATGTTCATAAAGTTACATATTTGCTATTAATGCTTATCGAGTTCCTTTGTTAGAAACTAGTCCATCCATAGATCTATCCAATACAGACGGTGCCTAAATGGAGAGTAGCTATGCCGAGGGGGATGGAGTTGACCCTAAGTATGACATGAATGAGGTGGATGCCCTATATGGTACGTGGGACGAGTAACCAGCTACTAGCAGATCGTAGACAGAACTCAGGGTAAAAATAGTATGCTTGTATCCATAGCTTAAGTACTTGTGTAATTATTGGCTAGAAGTACTCATATTCCCGGTGGTATCGTAATAATCAGGCAACTGTTTAGCCTTGTTAAAGACTTTAGCCCTGCATAGCAATGTTGTTGTAACATTATGGAACAATCTCTAATTATTGTTCTGCTACAATACTCTGATGTGGCTTATTAGTCGATAAAAAGAAATTTATTCTATTTTGTCGGATAATAACCATATACTGGCGCCTTTACCTAAGGGATGACATGGGTCATCTCACCCAATCTCCACCTACTTCACCCCTCCCATGGCCGCCACCCCCACCTCTCCCTCCTTCTTGGAGCATCCTCTCCTCTCCACACACCTCCTTCTCCCCTCCCTATCCCCCTCCAACCTCTCCTCCTTGCACCTTCTCCAAGCTCGCCAACACAGCAACACTGGGTTTGTAGCCCTCCTCCCATGGCCGATGACGAGGAGCTCTAAATGGGGGTGTCTATTTCATGTGAGTCCTAGGTGTCCAAATCCAAAGCGTCGCTCTTTGGTAGCCGCCATCTCAACCACCTATTACCACTAGCTCCAATCGTCGGAGAACCGAAGATGACATCTCCATGTAAGGCTATAAGGTGACAGGAGAAGACCACCTAACCAACCCTCTTCTCTCAATGCATGCATGCATGTTGACAGTAACTTCACCCACACACGACAGTAACTTCATGAGTTATGAATGATAACTGTAAGCAACTTCAGAAATTACAGATAATAACTTTATGTACATCAATAATAACTTTACTATAATTAACAAACGCTAATAACTATCCATAGGGTGGAACGGTGGAGCGGCTGGCTGGTTGGGTCGATCAGGGGCACACGCTTATTTTACGCGTAGCCACTGATTAGTAATTACACACACATACACACACACACACATACACAACTGCACTAATGAGCGCGTGCGCACACGCTACGTGCGAGTCGCTGGCTGCGTGTGTGACCTGGCTAACTGGTGTAGTTCGTACTAACTCGGTTGAATAGTAACTTTTATGAATTACATATGATAATTTTTTATGCATGAGATAGTAACTTTGCAAATGTAAGTAACTTGATGAATTATAAATGATAATTGATATTCAGGGGATATTAACTTTTCATAACTAACAATATGCATGCATGCAGCATGAGAGGGAAGGGAATAAATGCACTTGACTTGTGATTTTTTATCTTATTTATAAGATAAAAATAAAATAACTCTTTCACCAAAGTCCGACCTACAATCCATTTGCACCATTATGTTCAAAATTACGAGTTTAACAAAATAAGATCTATATTGAATATGTTTCAACGTTGCAAAATTACTACACGTACAGGCGATAGTAAATTTATAAATTATAGGTGATAACTTTATGTGTAGTGATAGTAACTTTTCTATAATTAATAACTTCGCTAGTAACCGTCCATGTGGTAGGTCGGTGGGGCCGCTAGTAATAGACCCAATCAGCCAATTGCCCCACCGACCCACCCCACGGACGATTACTAGCGTTTATTAATTATGAAGTTACTACTCTATGCACATCAAGTTATTATTTATAATTTATAAAGTTACTTATAGTTCTCACGCGTGTTACTATCTCATGCACATAAAGTTATCATTTATAATTCATGAAGCTACTATCTCATGCACTAGGTTGTAAGCGGGGCCAGGGCGCGCTATCTCACACATAATTACCATCTCATGCATATAAAATTATCATCTATAATTTATGAAATTACTTACAGTTGGCAAAGTTACCATCTCATCCACATAAAGTTACTGATTATTGACAATAAAGTTATTTTTGATTGGTAGTAAAAATAACATGAATTCCACAGCGTCTAAACATATTCAATATGGATGTTGTTTTGTTAAGCTCATAATTTTGAACACAATGGTGCAAATGGATCGCAGATCAGACTTTCGACAAAAGAGTTATTTTATTTTTTTAGTTTGTAAAGAAGATAAAAAATCACAAGTTAAGTGCACTTATTCCCTTATCTCTTCTGCACATGCATGCATGTGTCAAACCATAACCACCCGGCGCAAGAGACCCACGTATAGTTACTATCTCATACATATAAAGTTATCATATATAATTTTTGAAATTACTTACAATTGACAAAGTTTACTATCTCATATACATGAAGTAACTTAATTTAAAAGTTATTATCTTATGCACACAAATTTATCATGAATTCATAAACCGCACGAGGAGGCTCATGCGCGTAGCCAGTAACCCGCGCGTAGCGTGTGCGCACGTGCTGACTAGCGCAACCATGTGTGTATGTATATATTCGGGTGTATTTTTTGAAATGGGGCATCATCATGCCTGAGCACCATAATTTTAAATGCGCGATTTAACCCAAAATTGATTGTATTTTTTTTTGAAAATATCAGTTTTAAAATATATGTACTCATCTATAACAATTCAAATGAAATGTATACATTTGAAAAAAATATACTCAATTTTAAACTTTTGAATGAATTCAGATCACATGTTTTACTGATATATATATCTTTATAATCAACATATACCTACAATCAAACTATCATAAAAAAGATAACTATAATTCTAATTTTAGTTCAAATTTATTTGCACTAGTTAGTAAACTAGTTAAACTCGACATTCAAAAAAATTCAAAATTTTTTACACACACACAGATATATATATATATATATATATATATATATATATATATATATATATATATATTGAATGGGATACTATGGTGCCTAGGTACTATGGTCTAAAATAGATATTTACCCAATGTATATATATAATCAGGAACAGTACACCAAAAAAGAGAGGCCGATATCGATTTATTTTATATCAAAACGCAAACTGGAATGAGCGTGAAATAGAATTGACAACCAGGAGCGGTAATACTAGGACTACTAACATGGCGAGAGATCCGAGGCACTCTCTGCCGGCCGCATTTACCTTGTGCCCGTAGCACACACGTACGCCACTCTCCAACGCTCTACCCATCCAGCCTAGCAGTAAATAAATCCGCGGCATTGTAGCGAAGAGTACGAACGAACCTGTAGAAATTTTACTGGCCAAATCCCCTGCTTGTACAAATCCGACGTGAAGTTGACAAGGAGGGGGAAGGAAGAACAGGGAGGGCCATGCGCGGACAGGCCAAAATTACGGCAGAGCGATCCGGATTCCGGTCGGACGTTGGCAGCTACCGCGTCCGAGCAATCACCAGGAAACAAACGGAATGGACGCTGCGAGCATGTAGGGGCTGTTTGGTTGCCTGCGGGTGGCTCGCACCAGCGTATGCAGGGAGATGATGTTTGGTTGTCTGCATCGAGGTGAGGGCCTGCACGAGCGGATGCAAAAAATCAACTGGAGCCAGCCTGAGGAGAAACGCGGCTGAGGATTTTCTCTACTCAGCCTGACCACGCTCATACAGCTGCATCAGCTTATGCAGGCAACCAAACAGGCCCGTAGCATATCGCACCAAACTTTTGTGCTGGTTTGAAAGGCGCAGCCGCCGCTAGATAATCAAATCCTCTGCGCGATCGAGTTGGCAAAACCCGTCGCACTGCTCGAAAGAGACGCCAGGTGGCACGAGAGAAAAGGAGCCAAGTAAGCAAGCGAGCGAGCCAGCACAAGATGGTTCTTTCACGACAGTCGCTGCCCGGCCAGCTACGATTCGCTAATAATGGAAAACAGAGGAGGCGGATGGTGGTGAGGCGATCGTGTAGTCCAACAAGACCTGAGATGGATGGACGCCGGATTTTGGCCACTTTGGCGGACGTGTCTCTGAAAAGCCCCAAAATTTCAAACCAAAATTTTCCTTGATTTTTGCTGCATTTTTGAGTGTTTTTCTGGAAACTTTCCTTTTCGGGAAAGTCTTCCCTCTCCCCGCTTTCCTTTCTGGGCGTTGCCGCCTTCTCCTTTGGCTTGGCGCCACGCCCCTTTTTCCGCCTTCGCCTTTCCCCAGCGCCTCCCGCTTCTCTCCTCCCGTGGGCGCCGTTCCTTCTCCGTCTCTCCCCGCGCCCCAGCGCCTGCGCCCCTCCCCTCCCCGCTGGCGCCTCCCTCCCTCTCCGCCTTCCCCTTGCGCTGTGCGCTGTGCGCCGCGCCGCCTGCGCCCGCGCTCGCCCCGCGCCTTGGATTCGCCTCGCGCCCGCGCCGTCCCGACAGCCCGGTCGGGGGGGCAGAGCCTTCGCGCCACGCGTCGCCGCTCTCCTGCGCCCGGCCCCACTCGTCAGCCCCCGCACCTCCCCTCCCCGCGCGTGGACGCGCCTCCGCCATTGCCGCAGCTCCACCTGCCCCCGTCACCTCGCCATTACTCGCCTGGCAGCGCCCCCGTCACCCCACTGCGCGGAGGAGACTCTCCACCAGCTCCCCGTCCACTCCTGTTGACTCTGCGCCACCGCCCGTTCCTTCTCCCCGAAGCTCCCCTCTCCCTCGCTCAGGCATAAAAGCCCCATCTCGGCTCCCTCCTCCTCCTTTGCTCTCCCAGTGCTCCCACTGCCTCCTTTCCCTTCCTGCCACCCCAGAGGACCTCCCTGAGCCGCCGATTGAACCCCCGTCGTCCCTAACGCCGTCGAGGCTCTTCCCTGCGCCGGCGACCCCGTGAAGTCGATCTCCCTCCTCCTTCCTCCATTTTCCAATTGCATTCGCCAAAAGCATCCTCATCCTCCCCTAATCATTCTACCGTCCTCCTCTGGCCAGGTAAAGCCCCGTGGAGCGCCGCCGTCGAGACTCCCTCTCCGGCCATCGCACCTCACCGTGGCCAGCCCTCCCAGAGACTTCTCCGTCGACTCCACCACTGCCATTGTAATCCCCTAGCTCCCCTCACCGTAAAACCTCCCCCGATTCGGCCCTTAACGGCTCCGGTGACCCCTTCCCCGCCGGAGAACCGACGCCTTCCCCCTCTGTCCCCTACTTTCCCCTTGGGTCTCCATGCCCTCCAACACCCCAAAACGAACTCCCCGTGGCGAGTTCTCCCCGCTGGCACCCTCCCTTTTCCCCGGCGAGCCTCCTGGTGCCCGGGCCGCCACCGCCACCGTCGCACCGCCCCGGGAACACTGTAGCAGCGAGAGGAGGAAGACGACTCCCCTCGCCGCGACGTGGCCCCTCTCCCACCGTCCGATCTTCATAAAACCCCCGCCCCGCAGTCGTCCGATCCTCATACCGCTTCGCCCGCCTCCCTTCTAATCTCAGCCGTCCGATCCTTTTGAACTCGTTCCATCTCGGCCGCCCGATCCCGCTCCCCGCCTCCACCGCTTCTCTGCCGTCCGATCGCCACCCGCACAGATCTTGCCCGTCTGTTTCCCCGTCATCCCGCCCGCTCGCCCTTGCCGCGTGTCGGCCATCCGCCAAGGAGGAGCGCGCGCGCGTTGGGCTCAGCGGCGTCGGCCGTCTCGCGCGTGGGCCGCTCGGCCGCGCGGGCCACTCTCCCGCTCGGGCTGCACTGTAGCAAGCGGCCGGGCCAATCACTGTTCATTTGATTTTCTCGAGTTTCTCAATTTCTAAAATCCCAGAAAATCCAAATAAATCCTAGAAAATCACAGAAAATCCCAAAAATTCCCAAATTTCACCACTTTGCTCCAAATATTATTCTGGACCCATTTGTGACCTCCATTCCTCCAGATTCATCCCAGATAAATTCCTAAAATTCCATTTGAAGGATTTATGCATTTTACTCCTTTTTAAATAGATTATTTTTCCTCGCTTGATTAGGCTCAAGCCGGATTTATGTTATTTTGTGTGTTTGCGCTAGTGTCGAAGATCCCGGAAGTTCAAGTGCAAGCTGAGGATCCAGGTGTTTCTTCGTTCGAGCTAGCTGAGATCATTCAAATCAACGGCAAGTCCCAAATCCTTTGATCATATTGAAACCCATGCTGTTTATATATGTTAATATGCTATTTGCATTGAGCTAGTTGTGAAATGTTAGTTTGAAATAAAATAAAATGTTTAGAATGACTTGTTATGTAGTTAATCCTACCACCGTTAAATGCCATGTTAAATTTGTTGCCATGCCTTTGTAACCCTAGAAATAATTATCTGTTAATCTAGATAACTGTAGATCATTATTATCACTCAAAGTCTTTACACTAATAAGGTCGTGGCAGCGAGCCATCAGAATTTATAAAACCCGACTCTAAGGTAGGGTGGTATGGGACACCGTATCTTAGAGCGGAGAGTGCCGGCGTGCATAAGGTAGGGTAAGGGGGCTGTGGTGCATCGCAAGATAATTATGATTTTTCACCCGTCTCTTACCCTAGGATTGAAGGAAGGGGGGTTGTGGTGCATCGCCAGATGATTATTCACCCAACTCTTACCCTAGGATGGGTCGCGGGCCTGGTAAGGTTGCGGGCCATGTGAAAATATAAGGACTGAAACCCTTACGCTGAGCAAATGTCATAGCAACCGCTCAACCACAGGTGTTGATTTGTCAACCCTGGTTTAGTACCTGCTCAACTTAAGTGAAGCCCCGCATTGGGAGTCAGTGCAAGACAACGATAGGTCCTCACAACTCGGGACCGGCGTTCCGCGAGGGCCAACGAACGCCCGAGGATGTGCGGGATTATTATCTATCGGGTGGAGTGTATACCAAGGGTTGAGCAGCGAAAAGACCCGGTTCCTTAACTCAGTCATGAGGGTTAAGGGTGCGTGTGGGTAAAGCTGAGCAAACTCTGCAGAGTCAAATAAATGGTATTCGAATACGCCGTGCTCCCGGTTATTGGAGCTGTGTCACTTGGGTGATTTCCAGCCGCAAAGCTTAAGTAGTTTTGTACATATTTGAACTTGACTAGTTGGTTAAAGAATTCTTTGTGAAAACCCCTGAGATCTTAAGAAGTAGTTTTGAGTCCATTTTATAAAATGCTTGCAAATAAAACTGCATCCACTCAAAGTTAATAAACCAAATATATTCCCCCTCCTTTGATGTTCCGTGCATGTAATAAGTTAGGATCCCTTTGGGATTTGCTGAGCCGGTTGATTGGCTCACGGCTTGCTTTTGCCCTTTTTTAGAGGATCAAGATGAAGGTGAAGGTCTCCCCGTCGAGGACGTCCCTGAGGGTCTCTCCTTCGACGAGGACCCGTGGCTTTAGGTCTTGGCCGCGCTCAAGCGGATCTTGGAGTTTTTGTAATGTAAGTATACTTTGGGCTTGCACGCCCCGCTGTCGAAAATGGATGTTAATCCTTATGTAAAATATATGCTGGACTTTTGTTGTAAGCATGCAATGGTATACTCTTGCGCGACGCTTCATAACTGTTCATGCGTGAATAGTTGCGAGGTGCCGTGTCCGTACGCGCCCCTGGAAACGGGGGCGTTACAAGAAGTGGTATCAGAGCAGGCTCTTGACCGTAGGTTGAGACCTAAGGCAAACTAGGAAGCGATTTTATCGCAAAACTTAATTTAAGCCATAAAAAGGGTTTACGAAAAACATAAGTATTACTGCTGTCTTTTTCCTCCCTTGTTGCTACCTTATCTATCTTAGTTTTCTTCTGCTTAAGTTTTGCTTTTGCAAAATGTTTATTGCCCCTCTTGTCTAGCTTCAAAATTTCGCTTCTCGGCAGCTGGAGGAGTAGCCGTCGTTCGCTAGACTAGACTGACCCTGAGTTGTAGTAGTGCTTTTGTAATGTAAAGCAGGTGTAATCATGAACCCTAAGTGGCTTGTGTACCACTTGCATATTGTAAATCTATATTTATTATCCTTGTATGTTGTTTGCTTAATTATCAGTAATCCCTCTGTGTTCAAAGCTTTCTCCTGTCCCCTTTCGCTCTCGTTCTTACCTTTTTCATCCTATACTTACCTTGAAAATTCGATGTCTTACTTATCCCCTCTTGATTGCCAAAGCCGCTGCAAAGCTGATCTCAAGTCCCCAATTGGCAGATGGATCCGGCAGAGCAGAGTGGACAGACCAACAGGCAGGGTGCACCTGCCACAGATCAAGCAACACTCGCCAGTGTGATAGCAATGTTGGAGCAGAATCGTTACCAGGGAGAACAGAACATCTTACAAGCATTAGACCAGCATGCCAGACTTCTTGAACAGATAGCAGCCAAATCTCCGGGAATTCAAGATGGAAGCAATGTTCCTCGGGATGGTGCACCAATTTCCACCCGATGGGCAGACTTTATGAAAACGCGTCCACCAGTCTTTTTCACCTCAGCTGACCCCATAGTAGCTGAGGATTGGCTCGTGGACGTGGAAAGGAAACTTGACACTGTTCGATGTGATGATAAAGAAAAGGTGTTGTATGCATCCCATCAGTTGCAGGGCGCTGCAGCAACATGGTGGATCAACTATCAACACACACTACAGAACAGAGAGATTAGTTGGGAAGAGTTTTCCAATGCCTTTCGCAAGGCTCATATACCGGATGGCATCATGGAGGCTAAGCGCCGGGAATTCCTAGCGCTTAAACAAGGTGGACGCACAGTCATAGAATACTTACATCAATTTAACCACCTATCCAGATTTGCTCCGGAGGATGTTGACAGCGAGGATAAGAAAATGAGCAAGTTTCGAGCAGGACTCCAACAGTCATTGAAGTTCCATATCTCATCCATGAAGTTCAAAGACCTGCACGATATGGTGAACAACCTGATTACTTCAGAAGAGGCTAGAGGTGAAATGGAAGATTACAGGAAGCGCAAGGCAGTGCACAAATCTCAGTCTTCTTCGCATAGTGCCCAGCGAAGCAAAACCTCGGGATCATTCTCATTCCAATCCCAACCCTCACGTCAGTTTGTGAAGCTACCGAAGAACCAGTCTGGACAATCTCAACAGTACAGTTCTCCTTTACCCTTTGCCACCAAGTGCCCCACCTGCAATGGCAAGCATCCTGCTAGCAGCTGTCCACGAAGGACAGATGCATGTTTCCATTGTGGAGAGACTGGACACTACAAGCATCAGTGTCCCAGGAGGAGTTTGAAATCAGATGCAGCTAAACTCCAATTCCAAAACCAGCGGCAGCAGGAAACAAAGTCACAGTCAGGCTCTGGCACCCCCGAAGGAGGCTCTCTGCAGATCAAAGCAGATAGACCTCAATCACCCGCAGGCATAGCCAATTTCACATCTGCAGGCAGAAGCAAAGGCCGTACCAGACCCACATTCTATACAAGAGTAAATCTTGTGTCCGCAGAAGATGCAGCTGAAGCTAGTGACATCATTGCCGGTATGTTCCCAAATCAACACCATACCTGCATTGATTTTATTTGACCATGGTGCAACACATTCGTTTATTTCGAAGAGTTTTGCTTCAATAAATCAGTTGCCTTCTGTTTCATTACCAAGACCCTATGTGGTTGAAA
This sequence comes from Dendrocalamus latiflorus, assembly GCA_017311315.1. Classification (NCBI taxonomy): domain Eukaryota; kingdom Viridiplantae; phylum Streptophyta; class Magnoliopsida; order Poales; family Poaceae; genus Dendrocalamus; species Dendrocalamus latiflorus. The sequence goes on along the minus strand of CM029634.1, from coordinate 3,794,414 downwards.
CCCCTGGGATTAGAATGGAGTCCCACAGTGGGTGTAGTGGGCTCAATATAAAAAAAAAATCCAAGGGGTAGACTTCAGAGCAGAATCGTTGCAGTTAGACACATCAGGATTAGATGCCATTCTAGGTATGAATTGGTTAGCCAAAAACAAAGGCAAGGTAAACTGTGAAATCAAGACCGTATCCTTGGTAAATCCTGACGGTCAGAGAGTGATAGTGAAAACAGACCGAGAAGTTTTGAAGGATGCAAAAAGGCGCATGATCAACATGCTAGCAGTTACACCTGATCAAGTGCCAGTAGTACAAGAGTATCCTGATGTATTTCCAGAAGAACTACCAGGCAAAACCCCGGATAGACAAATAGAAATTGCCATAGAGTTGGTTCCAGGCACAAAACCAATTGCCAAGCATCAAAACAGAATGTCAGCCAGTGACTGAAGTGAGGAGCTTCCTTGGATTGGCAGGTTATTATCGCCGATTCATAGAAGGATTCTCCAAGATTTATCGTCCACTCACTCAACTGCTGAAGAAAGACAGGCTATTCACACGGACAGATGTTTGTGAAGAGAGTTTTCAGATGTTAAAGACCAAGTTGACAACCACGCCAGTGTTGATTTTGCCCAATCCAGAGAAGGAATTTCAAATCTACTGCGACGCCTCAAAGCAAGGCTTGGGTTGTGTACTCATGCAGGACGGAAAGGTTGTTGCCTATGCGTCCAGACAGTGAAGCCACATGAAGAGAATTACCCCACACACGATTTAGAACTAGCAGCTGTGGTGCATGCACTCAAAATTTGGCGGCACTACCTGCTAGGTAATCGTTGTGAGATATACTCAGATCACAAGAGCTTGAAGTATCTATTCACACAGCCAGAGTTGAACATGAGACAATGAAGGTGGCTGGAATTAATTAAAGATTATGATATTGAGCTTCAATATCACCCGGGCAAGGCGAATGTAGTTGCCGACGCCCTTAGCCGTAAGGCTCACCCAAGCAAAGCCAGCATGACAGAGTACCCACCAGAGTTGCAAAATGATATACTACAACTGAATTTGGTGATCACAGAGCAAGGTGAAGAAGCAGCATTAGAGATTCAACCGCTACTGACAAATCAGATTAAAGCAGCACAGGATGAGGAAGAAGAAGATTCATCAGAGTATGCGATAGACGAACATGGAATCCTCACCTTCCGTGGTCGCTATTGCATACCCAACAAGAAGGAATTAAGAGAATTGATCCTATCCGAAGCTCATTCTTCACAATTCTAAATCCATCCAGGAAGCACTAAAATGTACCAAGACTTGAAGAAACAGTATTGATGGAATCTGATGAAGAAAGAAGTGGCAGAGTACGTAGCGAAATGTGATGTTTGCCAACAAATCAAGATTGACCACCAGAAACCATCGGGATTGTTGCAGCCTTTACCAATTCCCGAATGGAAATGGGATAGCATTGGAATGGAATTCATTACTGGACTTCCCAAGACTCGTGAGGGATATGACGCTATCTGGGTCATTGTCGTTAGATTGACCAAGGTGGCTCATTTTCCCCCATCAAACAAACTTATGGGAAGGACAAGCTTGCTGAATTATATTTGACCAGAATAGTAACACTGCATGGAGTCCCCAAGAAAATTGTGTAAGATAGAGGAGCGCAGTTTACATCCAAGTTCTGGGAGAAATTACATGAGGCTATGGGCACTGATTTAAACTTCAGCTCAGCATACCACCCGCAGACAGGTGGACAGACAGAGAGAACAAATCAGATTTTAAAAGACATGTTGAGAGCATGTGCAATTGTGTATGGTGCAGCCTGGAATACTTACTTACCGTTTGCCCAGTTCTCATATAACAATAGTTACCAAGCTAGCATCCAAATGGCCCCATTTGAAGCACTATATGGCCGGAAATGCAGAACCCCACTAAACTGGTCAGAGACAGGTGAACGATAGCTGATTGGTCCTCAGATTGCTCAAGACGCAGAGAAACATGTTCAGATTATCACAGAAAAACTCAAGATTGCACAAGATCGACAGAAGAGCTATGCCGACAACCGTAGAAAAGATTTGAGCTTTGAAGTTGGAGATTTTGTCTACATTAAAGTTACCCCATTCAAGATAGGCAAGAGGTTTCAAGTGAAAGGCAAATTAGCACCAAGACATGAGGGACCTTTTCAAATTATCGGAAGAGTTGGCGAAGTTGCTTGTCAAATGCAGCTCCCACCCAACCTATCAAGAGTACACAATGTGTTCCACGTATCTCAGCTTCGAAAGTGTCTACGACAACCGATAGATGAAGTGCCCTTGTCAGATATTGAATTGCAGGATGATTGCACATATACTGAAGAACCACTACAAATGCTTGAAACGTCAGAGAATCAGCTCAGAAACAAGAATGTCAGATTATGCAGAGTGCAGTGGAAGAATCACATAGCGGATGAGGCCCCCTGGGAACGAGAGTCAGACTTGCAGCGTGATTTCCCCAACTTACTCCCTGGACCAAGTTAATCTCGGGGTCGAGATTCTTTTAAGGGGGGTAGGTTGAAAAGCCCCAAAATTTCAAACCAAAATTTTCCTTGATTTTTGCTGCATTTTTGAGTGTTTTTCTGGAAACTTTCCTTTTCGGGAAAGTCTTCCCTCTCCCCGCTTTCCTTTCTGGGCGTTGCCGCCTTCTCCTTTGGCTTGGCGCCACGCCCCTTTTTCCGCCTTCGCCTTTCCCCAGCGCCTCCCGCTTCTCTCCTCCCGTGGGCGCCGTTCCTTCTCCGTCTCTCCCCGCGCCCCAGCGCCTGCGCCCCTCCCCTCCCCGCTGGCGCCTCCCTCCCTCTCCGCCTTCCCCTTGCGCTGTGCGCTGTGCGCCGCGCCGCCTGCGCCCGCGCTCGCCCCGCGCCTTGGATTCGCCTCGCGCCCGCGCCGTCCCGACAGCCCGGTCGGGGGGGCAGAGCCTTCGCGCCACGCGTCGCCGCTCTCCTGCGCCCGGCCCCACTCGTCAGCCCCCGCACCTCCCCTCCCCGCGCGTGGACGCGCCTCCGCCATTGCCGCAGCTCCACCTGCCCCCGTCACCTCGCCATTACTCGCCTGGCAGCGCCCCCGTCACCCCACTGCGCGGAGGAGACTCTCCACCAGCTCCCCGTCCACTCCTGTTGACTCTGCGCCACCGCCCGTTCCTTCTCCCCGAAGCTCCCCTCTCCCTCGCTCAGGCATAAAAGCCCCATCTCGGCTCCCTCCTCCTCCTTTGCTCTCCCAGTGCTCCCACTGCCTCCTTTCCCTTCCTGCCACCCCAGAGGACCTCCCTGAGCCGCCGATTGAACCCCCGTCGTCCCTAACGCCGTCGAGGCTCTTCCCTGCGCCGGCGACCCCGTGAAGTCGATCTCCCTCCTCCTTCCTCCATTTTCCAATTGCATTCGCCAAAAGCATCCTCATCCTCCCCTAATCATTCTACCGTCCTCCTCTGGCCAGGTAAAGCCCCGTGGAGCGCCGCCGTCGAGACTCCCTCTCCGGCCATCGCACCTCACCGTGGCCAGCCCTCCCAGAGACTTCTCCGTCGACTCCACCACTGCCATTGTAATCCCCTAGCTCCCCTCACCGTAAAACCTCCCCCGATTCGGCCCTTAACGGCTCCGGTGACCCCTTCCCCGCCGGAGAACCGACGCCTTCCCCCTCTGTCCCCTACTTTCCCCTTGGGTCTCCATGCCCTCCAACACCCCAAAACGAACTCCCCGTGGCGAGTTCTCCCCGCTGGCACCCTCCCTTTTCCCCGGCGAGCCTCCTGGTGCCCGGGCCGCCACCGCCACCGTCGCACCGCCCCGGGAACACTGTAGCAGCGAGAGGAGGAAGACGACTCCCCTCGCCGCGACGTGGCCCCTCTCCCACCGTCCGATCTTCATAAAACCCCCGCCCCGCAGTCGTCCGATCCTCATACCGCTTCGCCCGCCTCCCTTCTAATCTCAGCCGTCCGATCCTTTTGAACTCGTTCCATCTCGGCCGCCCGATCCCGCTCCCCGCCTCCACCGCTTCTCTGCCGTCCGATCGCCACCCGCACAGATCTTGCCCGTCTGTTTCCCCGTCATCCCGCCCGCTCGCCCTTGCCGCGTGTCGGCCATCCGCCAAGGAGGAGCGCGCGCGCGTTGGGCTCAGCGGCGTCGGCCGTCTCGCGCGTGGGCCGCTCGGCCGCGCGGGCCACTCTCCCGCTCGGGCTGCACTGTAGCAAGCGGCCGGGCCAATCACTGTTCATTTGATTTTCTCGAGTTTCTCAATTTCTAAAATCCCAGAAAATCCAAATAAATCCTAGAAAATCACAGAAAATCCCAAAAATTCCCAAATTTCACCACTTTGCTCCAAATATTATTCTGGACCCATTTGTGACCTCCATTCCTCCAGATTCATCCCAGATAAATTCCTAAAATTCCATTTGAAGGATTTATGCATTTTACTCCTTTTTAAATAGATTATTTTTCCTCGCTTGATTAGGCTCAAGCCGGATTTATGTTATTTTGTGTGTTTGCGCTAGTGTCGAAGATCCCGGAAGTTCAAGTGCAAGCTGAGGATCCAGGTGTTTCTTCGTTCGAGCTAGCTGAGATCATTCAAATCAACGGCAAGTCCCAAATCCTTTGATCATATTGAAACCCATGCTGTTTATATATGTTAATATGCTATTTGCATTGAGCTAGTTGTGAAATGTTAGTTTGAAATAAAATAAAATGTTTAGAATGACTTGTTATGTAGTTAATCCTACCACCGTTAAATGCCATGTTAAATTTGTTGCCATGCCTTTGTAACCCTAGAAATAATTATCTGTTAATCTAGATAACTGTAGATCATTATTATCACTCAAAGTCTTTACACTAATAAGGTCGTGGCAGCGAGCCATCAGAATTTATAAAACCCGACTCTAAGGTAGGGTGGTATGGGACACCGTATCTTAGAGCGGAGAGTGCCGGCGTGCATAAGGTAGGGTAAGGGGGCTGTGGTGCATCGCAAGATAATTATGATTTTTCACCCGTCTCTTACCCTAGGATTGAAGGAAGGGGGGTTGTGGTGCATCGCCAGATGATTATTCACCCAACTCTTACCCTAGGATGGGTCGCGGGCCTGGTAAGGTTGCGGGCCATGTGAAAATATAAGGACTGAAACCCTTACGCTGAGCAAATGTCATAGCAACCGCTCAACCACAGGTGTTGATTTGTCAACCCTGGTTTAGTACCTGCTCAACTTAAGTGAAGCCCCGCATTGGGAGTCAGTGCAAGACAACGATAGGTCCTCACAACTCGGGACCGGCGTTCCGCGAGGGCCAACGAACGCCCGAGGATGTGCGGGATTATTATCTATCGGGTGGAGTGTATACCAAGGGTTGAGCAGCGAAAAGACCCGGTTCCTTAACTCAGTCATGAGGGTTAAGGGTGCGTGTGGGTAAAGCTGAGCAAACTCTGCAGAGTCAAATAAATGGTATTCGAATACGCCGTGCTCCCGGTTATTGGAGCTGTGTCACTTGGGTGATTTCCAGCCGCAAAGCTTAAGTAGTTTTGTACATATTTGAACTTGACTAGTTGGTTAAAGAATTCTTTGTGAAAACCCCTGAGATCTTAAGAAGTAGTTTTGAGTCCATTTTATAAAATGCTTGCAAATAAAACTGCATCCACTCAAAGTTAATAAACCAAATATATTCCCCCTCCTTTGATGTTCCGTGCATGTAATAAGTTAGGATCCCTTTGGGATTTGCTGAGCCGGTTGATTGGCTCACGGCTTGCTTTTGCCCTTTTTTAGAGGATCAAGATGAAGGTGAAGGTCTCCCCGTCGAGGACGTCCCTGAGGGTCTCTCCTTCGACGAGGACCCGTGGCTTTAGGTCTTGGCCGCGCTCAAGCGGATCTTGGAGTTTTTGTAATGTAAGTATACTTTGGGCTTGCACGCCCCGCTGTCGAAAATGGATGTTAATCCTTATGTAAAATATATGCTGGACTTTTGTTGTAAGCATGCAATGGTATACTCTTGCGCGACGCTTCATAACTGTTCATGCGTGAATAGTTGCGAGGTGCCGTGTCCGTACGCGCCCCTGGAAACGGGGGCGTTACAGTCTCTGATGCATCTCTCTCCCTCTCATGGTTTCCTATGAGATGTTCACCTCCTTGTTGCTTGTTGTTAAAGAAAGAAAGAAACTTCAGGTTAGCGCTCACAAGGGGATTTGGCAGGGCTCATGATTGATGGATGGAGAGAAAAAAAAAACTAATCATCTTAGGGTGGGGCCTATAGCTGAATTGGCAACAGTGTAATACTCCATGTTGCTATTTTGCAAACCCTATCCATCTGGATTGCATAGAGGACAGGTTGGTAATTAGCGGAAAGGACTAGCATATCCATCTGTTGCTATCATCCCCTTGCATGTATTTTGATATTTCGGGCTGCATCTTCTGCGGCAACAGAGTCGAGTGCCTCTCTCTTCACTATATTTTCCGGGCCACAATAGATCGGAGAGGCCAAGGCGAACGCGGCTTATATTAAGCTTGCAATGCTGTCAAGGCCAGCATCAGGCTTCGTCGACAAAGGCTATTACCACACCGGAAGGAAGCATTGCTAGCTGACGTGGCGCCGATGTCCCGCTAATCTTGTGGATAACCAAGAACCACACCTTTTCCCTCCCCATCACCAGAAATGCTACAAAGACGGCCACCCCCACGGTCAACTAGAAAGTAATTAACTCGTGTTCTTACACGAAATTGTCAACTACGCATAGTAATTAGGCTACTTCTACTTATTACTGTTCAGGAAGCTGCTAAACAAATTAAATCCCGTTCTCACCTTCATAAATGATACATGCGCGTAACATAGACCGACCGCCGACTACGCTTGGCGTTCGTCTTTTCCCAGGCATAGCTAGCATGAGTACGTGTTGTTGTATCTGTCCACAGGTCAAAAAATTAACATTTTTTCTTTTTACTGTAATTGCTGACTTATGGGTATGGCTGATTTTGCTTTAGTTCTTTTAGTTAATATTATTATTGAATTTCTTCATTTTAATAATCATTTCAATCACTAAATTTTTATCATCATATACTATCATTATCGGTTATATTGAAATATTGATGCTGAAAAATTACCAAATATATTACTATATAGTATAATATTATTTGAAAACTATTTATACTGTTATATACGGTAAGATGATGAACTCCTATCATTTTCGTTTTAATTAAGCTTTTGAACCACGGTCAACTAGAAAGTAATTAACTCGTGTTCTTACACGAAATTGTCAACTATGCATAGTAGTACTAGGCTACCACCGCTATTAATAGCTGCTAAACAAATTATAAATCCTGTTCTCACCATCATAAATGATACATGCGCTCGTACGAAAACTCTCTTTATTAAATGGAGCCGTATGCTGTCTACTGTTTAAGTACTCCCATTAGCAAAATAACGACGGTGGTGCCGTGGTGGGCAGCGGAGACAACCGCGTAGCCGACCGCCGACTACGCTTGGCCTGTCTTTCCCAGGCATAGGTAGCGTGTGTACGTATTGCGGCTGTCCACACTAGCAAAAATTAACACTTTTTTGCTGCAGCTAATAGTTTATAGTTATACTAAGGTGGTGATCGGTTCGGCTGAAAAGTTCATGGCTTATGGCTGAAAACACTGTAGCTAGCTGAAAAAAACACTGTAGCTGACAGAGGCTTATTTAGCATAATTAAATTTAAAAATATAAAAAATATGTTAGCCCATTACGTATAATACAAACAAATACGGGAAAAAAACCGGCAAAAAAGCTCAACAAAAAGCCAAAAGTTCAGAAAAAGACGAAATTTATGAATAGTGAAAAATAAGCCAGAAACCAGAAGCCGAAACCGAGTTGATCAGGGCATAATTTTGTTTTAGTTCTTTTAGTTTGCTGTAACTAATTAATGTTATTAGTATACATTTTTATTTTAATAAATATTCGATTACTAGTTTATTATTATTATACACTACCATCATCAGTTATATTAAAATATTGATACTAAAAATTACTAAACATATTATTATATAGTACAATACTGCTTCAAAACTCTCGATTAAATGGAACCGTATGCCATATACTGTTGAAGTACTTCCATTAGCAGAATAACAACGGTGGTGGGCAGCGGAGACACGGCGCGTAGGCCGACCGCCGACCACGCTTGTCGTTCGTTTTCTCCCAGGCATAGGTAGCGTGTGTACGTGTTGCATCCGTCCACACGACGGAAAAAATTAAAGCGAGGTGGCCGATGCGGGCAAGGGAGAGGCAACTCCGCAAGCAACCACAACCGAATCGAAGACAATTGTCTATAGCTCGCCCAGCCTCCGACGCCACCCCCAACTCGCGCGCGAATACTCCATGGATCGAGCGATCGTCCGATGCGCCTCACGCGCGCATGCCGCCTTCTGTTGATGAGACGACGTTGGGCGCGGCGCGGCTCGGGGTGGTCGCCCGAGAGCGACAGGGAAGGTGGCAGCACCTACCCAATTAACGTATTACAACTACATCACGCACCCGTTTCCAAAAAAAAAACTACATCACGCACCTCTCTCTCTCTCTCTCCCCAGAACACAATAGGAGTACATGAAGAGAGAGAGAGAGAGAGAGAAGGATGATGCATAAAAAGAATAGAATGGAATACAAGGAGAAAGCTTATTATAGCCCAGTGGAAGTTAGACTAGAAAGGGTCATGCAGCTGTCATCCCACAGCGGAACCCTCACCTCCAGCGCACAGCCACAGCCCCGGCCTCGCACCTGTCCCTCCTCCTCCCCGCTGCTCCCCATCTCCTCCCCTTCTCTTAACAGATCCCTCTCCCTCTCTCTTCTGAGGTAGAGAGGTTATGGAAGGGTATCTTTCCACCGCATGGAAACCAAACAAGAGGGAGGAGGAAACACGGAAGGTCCTCTTAACAGCGAGCTGGATCGGACCAAACCGACCCGGCCAAAACCACTAGCTAGCTAGATACACACCGATCGGGTAAAAAGAGTACAGGTTTAGCTTTGCTAGATATCTGTTTTGATCGATCCAGATCGAAGAGTCTAGACCGGGAGGGAGGCGAGGGACAGATTAAGAGCTAGCTGCGCGCGGCGTACGTCGTGTGGTTACGTGCTAGCTCGCTAGCTAGAGATGGCGGCTTCGTCGTCCTCCTCCGCTGGTGGGTCGCCGGCCCCCGCGCCTGGCGGCGGCGGAGGAGGACGCGGGGTCCCGTACCACCGGTCGCGGTTCGGCGACACGACGCTGACCAAGGTGTTCGTGGGCGGCCTGGCGTGGGAGACGCCGTCTGAGGGGCTGCACGAACACTTCAAGGAGTACGGCGAGATACTCGAGGCCGTTGTCATCACCGATCGCGACACCGGCCGATCCAAGGGCTACGGATTCGTACGTCCTACCTTGCTCTCTCTCTCTCTCTGTATGCCCCGGCCGGCGATCGATCTCATCAGATGCATGTGCGTGCTTTATCTCTGCAGGTGACGTTCCGGGACCCGGAGTCGGCGCGGCAGGCAGTGCAGAACCCGAACCCGGTGATCGCCGGCCGGCGCGCCAACTGCAACATTGCATCCATGGGCCCGCCGCGGCCCGCGCCGCCGAGAGGTGAGCAAAACAAGGAACCGAATCAATGCCCTCTTTCCACCGTTCCGTTCCTTGCAAGAACAAGGCATGCGCATGTGCATGGCAGTAAATACTAGGACATGATTAACGGCAAAGAGGCCGTACTCAATTAACCGGATAAGCTTGATTAGGGCATGAACGGCGTTTTTTTACTCCTAGTAGTATTATTTTTCTTTCTTCTTCCAATCTTCCTTGCGTGCGACGACTGCGCTTCGGTAGGGGTAAGGGAGTACTGGCAGATGGGTGGGCCCAGTTTCAGCTGCTAAACTAAAGAGTTTTTTATGGTTTATTATACTAATAGTAAAAAATGATAATAGAAATATAATCTAATAGTTGATTTATGAAAATATTATAAATTTTTATCTTTTAATCTGGTTTTTGTAGAAAGTATTTTAGGCTATCTTATATAAACATCTGTGGAAACCTAGATCGATCTCCGTTAAATAACTTGAGTGCTGTTAAACATCGGAATCCACGGGGACTGATGCTGAGTTCATCTTCGGGAACCTGCTTTACGCGGAAAAGAAGGGCAGGCAAGTCTTCACGGAAACGTAGTTCTTCCCTTCCATTTCTTCAACCTGGGGATCCAATCGAGCAACCTCGGGTTGATCGGCACGGAACGGCAGCTGCAGCGCCTGGCGACGGCAAGGAGCGGAAGCGGCAAGCGACGGCGTGCCGCGACCCTCGTCGGCAATCCAGTGCCATGGCGACACCGCGACAGTAAGGACAGCTTGTCCACGGCCCGCCGGTCGTGCCCACGGTGTTCATCAGCAACCTCGCCGATGCGCTCATCCCCATGCTCAAGACCATGGCTGATTTTCGCGGCCTGGCCTTACAAATTGGGTACACGAAGTCGCGCCATTTGTTTCATTTACAGTTTTATCTTTTCAGATATTCTACTGCTAGTAGTGTAGATAGTTGTATAACTAAATTCTAATAAATCTAAACCATTAGATCGTAAACATTGAATGGTTCGTATTTATTTTAAGATAACAGAGCTCAAACTAAAAGCCTAAAACACCGGGCGCCTGCACACAAGAAGCGGGACGACGACTAGAGTACTAAAAGCATCTGCATTGGGAGGGGAGGCAGACTCAGACACCAAGCATGGCTCATCACTCATGGTCTAGCTTGGCTGTGCTTGCCCAGGCTGGCCTCGCAGTGAGTTACCACTACTAACCAGCCGTATAATCTGACTGGCTTATTGGTGATTGATTAATTAGCATAAGCGTTTGAAATAATGGCGATCATGGGATGGTTGATTAGTGGGGCTGAACTTGTATCTCTTTTCTTGGTTGCTTACTGGGAAAGAAGAAGTGTTTTGACTGAATGCATGTAAGTGGTGATATGTTAAATCGTTCCAGCGAGGATGAGGTGTGATGGGGTTGGATGCAGATTGTCGCTGGAGATTCGGGAATCCGGCCGCTTTTCTTTTCTGGTGAAAATTGGTGGAGAGCATTAGAAAAATGTTCCATCGCGTATACCATTCTCGTAGTAGTCTCTGGCCGGTTTGGGTGGTTGTCAACGATTGGCGGAATAGATACTACTACTGCTGCCTGATGTTGCGCATGGAATGAGTTGGGTTGCCCCCTTTGTTCTTTTGCTCCCCTTCACTTCAATTCATTTGTACTCCTTCACTTAAATACGCATGGCCTTACGATTTTAATCCTCACTGCGTGTAGTGTAAGCATACTTTTTTTACAAAACCGTTCAGTGCTCTACAGCACAACAATGCCAAACTGGAGTAGGTCGTTTTAGTGCTAGCTAGCTAAACTAGTCTTGAATTACTGCCAACAATGTTCACTTGAAGAAACCTATATTATTCTATTATTCTCCTAATAATAGAACAAACGCTGTTTTCAGAGCAAAGCTGATTTCCATTATGTTCTAAAAGGCAGGAAACTAATGGTTTGATAGGCAATTAACATGTTACATGTGGTTATGTGAAATCGTGAATAGTTATCAAAGCCATAATAAACACTAAACACCAATGCATCTAGCTAGTCAAACCCAGTCCTACGTAGGGCACATGGTGATGCCTCCCAGCACAGGCCATACAACTGTTTTGCAACCCTCGCTCTCCTGTCTGCAGTACATACGTCTGCTACCTCTGCACAGTTCATTTATTTGTTTGGTGTGTTGTTTCCTCTGCAGCCTATAACATGCCATGCCTAAATTATTTCCTCTCGTTTCTCTCCCTGCAGGGAGGGGCCCCCGCGGGCCCCACTTGCCGGATCAGCCACAGCTGGGCCCACATTACATGGGCGGCAGGATGCCGTCGCAGCAGATGACCCCTCCTCCTGGCGTTGTGTTCTACCCTTCGCAATACGGGTGAGTGTCGTATAACTATACACCATCAGCTCCTAATCTTTACATCATCGCCGCATTAGTACGTCTTTTTTTATTGAACGGGCCTTCGCATTAGTACGTCGTCATCGTGGGATCTGAGTACACTGCAATCTTGAATCCCCACTTCACTTGGTTTTGCTGTGACAGTAGCACTATATCATTATAACCACCATATAAGTCATATTGTCATGTCATCTTGGAGTTTGCATTGTGTCCCCCCCCCCTCTCTTCTAGTTGTAATTCAAACAAGGATAGAATTAAGTGTTGTTAGGTAGTGATGACTCCATGTCATGGTGGTTGCCATTGGTGATTCAGAGAGTCGTACACAGTTTTACTATATGGATTTTTGGGGGCGGCAGTGCTTTTGATCATCTTTATTCAGAGATCTTACATGCTGACCTTGAGGTAAATAGATGGACAAGAGCAATAGACAAGTCGTACTAATCTGATCTCTAGTTGCAGTGAAGAACGCGCGGGGAGGTGGTTGTTTATTGTAGTTGATGGGGCGGTTACCAAACCGGTTTGCTGCTGCTCCTGCTGCGTTTCATTTTCACGGCGGTGAGCAAGGAGGTCGGGTCCCTCACGGCGCAGCTTTCAGTTTTCGTTTCCTCAATTGGACAGATGGGTTCAGTTGCCAAGGAGCGCAGCGGGTCCACGTGTCCCCATTCCCCTTGTGTTGGGTCCTGCGAGGAAGCCCGTTAAATTTGAGCCGATGGGAGGGCGAGCAGCTCAGCAATGGGCATTCAACTCTGGTCCCACCGTCGACCCCATAGAGGCATAGACCACCATGGGATGTTGCCTTCCCTGCAAACACACACTGCACTTTGTTGGCTTGCTGCAGAGTTAAATGCCTGCATTCAGATCTTGGTGCCACTTGGCTATTTCGCAAAAGCATTGTGATTTTCTGCTCATGGATTAGGGTTCTCTCTTTTCTGTACTCCATATCAATTTAATGGTATGGGTCTGTACAGAACTACAGATCGTTGGAGTAGGATTCCATGGCCAGTTTGGGACTTCAACTATTGGTGGTTTTTGGCCAAGAACAAGTGGCTTGAGTTGTTTCTGCATATATTCATATGCAAGTTAGAAGTAGGTTGCTTAAAAGTTTAATTCTTGAGCGTAATTTTCAGGGCAAAAAAGGTTAATGATGATTCGGCGATATTTAGACATTTCCTTTTCATTAGTGCAGTCAATTTTTTCCCCTTTTGTGGCCCCTGGCGTCCTTTTTTTTTTGCAAATATGCCCTCGGCATTTTTGTTGCGGATTTGGCCCTCTTCCGAGCGCGGATAAATATGTGGTTGACACATGACACCTAATGCTCCTGGGGAGCACATGAAATACCTCATGCTCGGAATCTTCATGCTGCCAGGGAGCGCATGAGCTGCCATGTGTCAACCACCCGTTCATCAATGCTTGGGAGGGAGCCAAATCTGCAAACAAAGTGTCAAGGAAGCCATATTTGCAATTAAAAAAAAAGAGGCGCCGGGGGGCCACAAAAGGAAACAATTCCTGTTTTTCAGGCCAAAGAATATTGTTTTATTTGTTAGGAATTTTTAGGTTTTTGCAAGTTCAAGAATCAATCACCCTTTTTATGAACTATTTAATTCCACTCTATAAAAATGGAAGTACAGGAAAAGGGAAGTGTTTGTTTGATATGGTCCTAATTTTACCTAGACATATATTAGTGTCTGAGATAAGTTTGGGCTTTACAGCCATGACAGTTGATAGATATGTCTCCGAGAGACAATGATGGGCTCGTGCTCAGCTCAATCCCTATCAATCTTTTATAACGCACTGAAGAAGTTGCGAAATTTTGCAGGTATTGGTACCCACCTGATTATCCATACCAACAGGCAAGCATTCCATTCATCTCCTCCTCCAATGTCATTTCTGTTGTTTTACTTCCACCACATGCAGTTGCTCCTTGCTGCACTCGTCTGATCATCTCCAATAAATTGACAACAGTACTCAAAAGAAGGGATAAGTTTCACTGTTTAGAGTTCATGGACTGAAACTCTGAATTCAGCAGATTTGAAGCCGCTTCCTAAGCTTTGAATGCTGGCAATGTTCAGCATTAAATCTTGATTAGCTGCATGGATTTTATTTCAAATTAGTACAGATTATACTAATGTATATCAGAATCAGATGCTAGCACAAGCACAGACCATCTTATTTTCCATCTGGCAAATCTAACTAAAACCATGCAATGTTTGAAAACTCATCAGCAGGCCTTGTACAATTCTCAATTGCTGCAGCATTACTACCCTCGGCTGTATGGTCCGACTTCTCCTTCAACACCACCCTACCCATACCTGGGTTACATGGCGGGTGGCCCGGGTCCGAGCACTGGCTTCTCACCGATGCAGCAAGCTGCACGGCCACCGTTCTTTCAGCAGCCAACGGCACAGATTGAGGGTTCTTTCCCACCAGGTCCTTCGCTTTCGCCTGAGTTCAGACTCCAGTTACCCCCTCATGCAATGTCAAGGCAATCCGACGATACATCTGGTATGTCATTCTTAGCCTATCATTCAGTTAGCTTTGCTGTTCACTGTTGAGACCAAAACAAAAATCGCATTTTGAGTTGATTTATTCTGCTGTCATCGAGGAATGTACCTGTTACTATGTCATCCTGTAATAAGCAAATCTGATTCCAAATTTTCCGTTTAAGGGTTCAGGTATTGACTGTTAAATATCTCAACATAAGTAAACTGCAGTTATTTTTTCTGGACAGAACCATCATGTTTTCATGCCTTACTGCCAACATATGTCGCAGGTTCTCAATCAACTCCGCAAATTTCTGCAAATGCGGCTACAACTACAAGCACAGACCAGGAAGCCTCAAGGCCTATAAGATCAAATTCAGATCTAAACACCTCGAACTGACTTGCTGAACTAAAAATTCTACCAAAATGATTCAATGTCGGTCTGGTGCAGACTATTGGTGGTCTGTAACGAGTTCTACTCACTTATTGACTGAAAAAAAAGCATCCAAAGATTTGTTCTTTCATTATTTCCGATTTTTTCCCAATTTTTGCGATTCATTTCTTTGGTGAATCAATTGTACGGCCAAACTGAATTTCACGTCAAAACAAAGCTGAAATTTGCCAGAATAAGTTCCAGAGGCATGCTGCTGTTAGTTATCTTCACTGTGGGTATGAAATACTGTTCTTGCAACACCTATTACTACTGTTACATAATAAAGAAAGATGCATCGTTTATTCTGCAGTGCAGTGCAACAGGTGAAACTACAGAGAAACCTGAAATTCTGACATACTGATATTTTAGAAGCAGAGCTTGCATAATTGTTCATCTTGTGTTTTCACTCCAGAATTAATGTGAGAATGTAACAGTTTGGTACAGTGGAAAATGGTTACATCATAGTTTTGATATGCCCATTTCATGGTCAGTGCTGATTCAACAATATTTCAGCTCAAAAAATCGACCAACCGGTCAATTTTCGGACTGGAAGTCCCGCCTTCCTCCGTTGCCGCCATGGCTTTCTCCTTCCACGCCATCGCTTTCGCTCTCATCTCCTTGCCTTTCTCGCCATCCATGGCCTCCCTCACGAGCCGTGCCACCTCCTCCCTCCTTACGTTGTTATCAATCCCCAGTCCAATATCCCACTTGGTGCAAGCATATCGACAGTTGGTCATCTGCTCGGCGAAGAACGGCCAGCAGATCAAAGACACACCGGTCCATATGCTCTCCAGCGTCGAGTTCCACCCAGAGTGCGTGAGAAACAGCCCGATCGTTGGATGCATCAGGACTTGTACTTGCGGGCACCAGCTCAGAAAGAGCCCTCTCCCTTTAGTCTCACGGACGAACTCCTCCGGCAGCATGGCCTTCTCGCCGGTGACGAGGTCCGGCCTGATGACCCACAAGAACGGGCGGCCGCAGTGCGCAAGGCCCCACGCGAACTCGGTGAGATGAGCCGACGACATGACGGTGATGCTGCCGAAGTTGACGTACACGACCGAGCCAGGCTGCCGAGCGTCGAGCCACCGGAGGCAGCTCGTGTCCTCCTTCCAGAGGTTCCCGCCGATCGCGTCCAGTTCGCCTCGCGCGGCTTTGGCAAACGTGGGGAGCGGACCGACTGTGTACACGCGCGGGAAGATGTGGTGCAGCACTGCAGCGCGTCGACGACGTCCTGCTCCAGCGCGTCGTACGTGTTGAGGATGAGCCCGCGGGCCTTGCGCTCGTTCTGCGCCTCGCCGCCGTCGAAGTTGAGCATGACGTCGTTCGGGTCGGTCGTTCTGATGAAGTTGGGTATGTCCTTCGGACGGATGGTATATCAGCTCACATATTACTATTATAAAACATTATTATTAAAGTAAAAAATAAATAAAACCAACAATACAAATAATAATGATGGGACCGATCCACTTCTTGTCAAATAAGAGTAAATAAGAAAGCAAACTAGCAGCAAGCCACTGTGCTGAAAACTTAGTGCTCCTACCCATGCATGTTGCTATCATGCCACTAGCCTTTTACCTAAGAATGGAAACCACAAGTGTGAGATTTATAAATCTCAACAAGTACCCAACAACGGTCGTAATTAAGGTGTGTAAAAGACAGGTAATACAAGCAAGTAATTGACACAGGTTAAGTACAATGAACCTAGGTTACTAGAAATACTGATAAGGATCGGAGATAGAGACAACAAGAACGGTGGAATCAAAAATAATTGTCATTTAGCAAGTTATGGCAATGGGTGGTGGAAATCTCTCCTATATGTGGGCAACCCCAGGCCAGATAACTGTTACATTGTTAACAAGTTATATGGTGTGAAATTAAGGGAACTAGGAAAGGGCTAAGAAAAAATTATGATAGGAAGAAGGATATACTAAGGTTAGAAAGGAATAAGCATGATTTCTGATATGAAGGCGATGTGGAGTGATAATATGATGGTAGTTATCTAGAAATTATTCTAACAGAGGTATTATAACATAACTCACACAAATGTTACAACCATCCAAGTTTTATTATGTGGTGAGTGTAATCATTAGTCAGATTAACAGATATTATATAAATATCATTCACGACTCACATATGAATTCATACAAAGAAAGGATCATGATATCAGGGAAGAAATAAATATAACAGCCCTAATGTTGAAAGATTGCTAGTAGTTTAAACCTAAATTTGAAACATGTTCATATGCCTCCCTCATTAATGATTTAAGCATCAATTCTAAAATATTATTAACTGAGTATGCTAGTAAACCTAAAAGTATGTGAAACAAGATAATGTAGAACATCATGGCATGAATACAATATTAGAAGTCTATAACCAGGCAAGCATTAGTATTATGATAGTACCAAGCATGCATTAGTAACATGATAACAACCAGAAAAGTTTTAGTGATATGATAATAACTAGGTAAAATTTAGTGATATGATAATGATCAGATAAGATTAGTGATAAGATAATGACTAGGTAAGCCGTAGTGATATGATAATGACCAGGTAAGCATTTCAATGCAATAGTTGTACTCAAAGGTATAAGCAACAGTTAATTATGGAACAGGTGATATGCGGAATGGAGAAGTTATGACCACACGGTATTTGCCTTGAGCACGTTCGATGGACTCGCTGCACGAAGGATCTGGGATGCGTAATTGTTCGAACGTTCCCTCAAAGACCACGTGCGAACTTACACGATGGAATAGAGATAAATCAGATCAAAGTTAAGATAAACATGTGGAAAGACGGACGGAAGTGCAATCGGTCGAATGAATTCGTGTTCGCTAAACCCCCATCGTGCGAATCGTCATTCCGCCATGTGAATCACCGTTCAGCGTGCGAACCATGAAACGCTGCACAGCCCAACAACCATCGTGCGAAATATGATTTGGCTGTGCATCCCAGCCAGCTGAACCACACGGCGGTGGAAGTGGCCATCGGTCAGTCCAGCCGCCGACCGTTGTCTGTGTCGCGCTACCACCGACCATCATAGCCACCGCCGACCACCATTACCACCGTCGGTTGAGACGCCGCATAAGCCACGGTACGCTTGGCACCGCTCGGCCTGTGCCACGCACTGGGTCTTACCTTTCAGTGGCACAAAGCACCCCCTCTCTCTCTCTCTCTGTTTTTTGCCACCGTGCGGCTGCTCCTATGCTACATGCCTACCATGCGTGAGGTAATTAAGCCGACTTAATTAGTTGTCTTAATTACTAGTTTGTGTGTACTGTTTGTTTGAATTTTTAAATATAGCAAATGAACTCAAAAGATTATGAAATTTTATGTGCAAACTCCAATTTTTTGTAATTATATCCAATCTGAATGTTGCTCAAAAATTCATATGAATGAATTATTTGTAAAATTTTTTAATATAGAAAATGAGGTACAAACATTACGAAATTTTTTGCGAAGGCTTCGTACAAAGTGTGCTTGATTGTTTAGTTTTTTATAGACTTTATATGTACATAAAATAACAAGCGGCTTGCACAGATTTGTTTTTGTTTATTGCTGTTGCTCTCTTGATTATAAACCGCTTGTTATTTTATGTACAAATAAAATCCTGAAAAAATTAAACAATCAAGTACACTATGTACTGAGCCTTCACAAAAAAATTTCATAATGTTTGCATCTCATTTTTCTACATTAAAAACATCCTGTAAACAGTTCATTCGTATGAATTTTTGAGCAACGTTCAGAATAGATAAAACTACAAAAAAAAATATACAATCCAGTACGCTATGTCGAGAGGCTTGAACTTTTGGTTTCTTGCTTCTAGTTTCTTAATTTTATCTTTTTTCTAGTTTTTTTCGCTTTTTTTACCTTTTATTTTTTTCATATTTTTTTATATTGTCTGTGATAGAATAACCTTTTTTTTAATTTTAATTACGCCAAATAAGTTACCATCACTTACAGTGCAAAATAAACCTCAAATAATGAAAAAACAAGCCAATAAGCCATAAGCATATGTCTAGTTGAGCAGCAAAATTGGATTAAAAGGCATGGCTAACGGATGGTACTAAGCAATTTCCATCAAAATAGGCGGGAAAGATCAGAATATGCAGATCGCAATGTGGCACTCGTGCACAGATTTGTATACCTTGGAATGTTAGATCCATAACCGCTAATCTTTACATTTTGTGCAACATTTATTCGTTCAACTGAGAAAGTCGTTGAAAATTTGTCGAGTGCTGGTGAGTAAACATATACGTATTTTTTTCTCGAGATTCCTTTCAAGTGGGCAGTTGGATAATTTAGAGAAAATTCGTATAGTTTACCATCATATTTTATCTAGCAGGAAAATTTTTGTGACGCATACCGTGATGCAACATGGTATGAACATATCAGGCACACCCCGTCCTTGGCTTGTAGCAGTGCCTAGGTTGGTATGAACCTCAAACAACTTGAAAAATTCCGGAAAAAATTCGGAAGGCGTCATCTAGGTTGGCCTTCACCGAAACGGCCCATATCGAAGCCAAGCTTCACCGCCCCACTATTTCCCGCACGACAATACGACATCAAGAGGCCCAAGCCGAGCGAACAACATGGGCTTCGGCAACTGGGGAGAGGGCAGCGCGTGCGTTGTAAAAGGGCGGCACGCGCGCGCGTCAGTTCAGTCGCGTCGGCCCAAGGAGAAGTAAAGTCGTAAAGTGCGCGCGGGCCGGGGCAGAACGGTGTTGGGCCAGTTGGCGGCAGCGGCACGCAGGAGGAGTAGCCGAGCGGCCGACGAATTCTTGCTGCGATGCGGCTCGTACACCTACTTGGAGCGGACAGCCCGGCAGAGAAGACTGCTCCTTTCAGTTTTAGTTTTTGACTTCTAATTTATTTTTTACTATTTATAAATTTCGTCTTTTTCCAATTTTTTTGTTTTTTTAGTTTTTCTGCCGGTTCTTTTTTCCTATATTCGTTTGTGTTGTCCGATGTGGGCTAACATATTTTTTCTACTTTTAAAATTTTTAAATTTAATTACGCCAAATAAGCCACATTCATCTACAGTGAAATTTCAATCATCTATAGTGCATTTTCAGTCATAAACTACAACTTTTCAACCCAACCGAGCAGGAGCCAAAGCATTCGTCTCGTCGGCCACGGCATGGGCGCGGCCGCAGCGCGCGCTCGTCGTGGTCGGCGAAGTTGCTGGTCGACGTGGGCGCAGACCGTACAGTAGAATGCCTCACATGCGCAGGTGCGGAAGCAACTTCAGATCGTTAGGCATGCATCATCCCACGAGCTAGATCTTACGACCCACCATTTGGTGCCTCTATTGGAATAGAACCGGGTGGTGCCTACATTGGAATAGAATTGTGTGGTGCCTCTGTTTTGCACAGTAGCCACTGCACTAGGTGCATCCTGTGCAGTTTACACATTGCATCATTATTGTGCTAGTGTTTGTATCTACCTCTCTACGGCCTCTTCTGTTTCTTGCATAACATCGCCCATCAAGCCGGAAGACAAGATTGCTCTTAATTCACAAAAATTGCAAAATATAATGTCAGGGACACCTGCATCGTCGCTACCGGGAATCCAGCAAAGCCTGTACGCCGCTACAAATAGGCCCGACAAGAACGACGTCCGTGTAGGTACTTCCAAACGCGACGAGCCCCACACTGGGATCCTCCCATACGGACGGCTCAGCACAGGGCAGACACCTCAATAAATAAACACATGGCAAGCCATCGGAATCGTACCTAGATATGATCGTGTCATTTGATTCAACGTATTAAGGCTCTATTCCATACATCTATGGCTTCTAACTTCTGTTTTAAAAAAAATCAAAAGCTGTTTAAAATGTGTTGATTTTCTACCGTGACTTTTTCCTTTTTATTTTTGTTTGTATTATCTATAGAGATCAGGGGCGGATCGAGCGGTGGGGCGGAGGGGGCTCAAGCCCCCCTACTTTTACCGGACCCTTGGATCCCCCCCTAAATTTTTAGTCATGGATGTATAATGTAGAAGGGGCTGAGATCGAGCTGAAGATACTTCAGCTCCTTCAAAAAATTTTCCTGGATCCGCCGCTGATAGAGATATAACGATGATTTTCTCTATTTTCCTTCATCGTTCTTTAATTGAATATATTAGAAAAAGCTATCAGACACTTCACTACAATTTCAACCAAAGTTGCCGCCAAAAGCCACGTGCCACTCCAGAACAGGCCCTAAAAATGCATCAGCTTCCGATCATTTCACACCTCATGCAAGACTTACAACGCAATCATCCAAAACAAGCACAATTATTTCGACCGTGGGCCCATTGCTCAGTCACTTATGGTAACGTGTCTGAGAACCGGTCAATGACGCTAATCAGATCGCCACTGTACGTGGGCGCAAAACAGATTCAGGGTTTCAGACTCATCAGAGGCGAGTCACATGCAACCATGCAGGGCTGCCTTTAACCTGTCATGACCAGAGTACTAGTGCTACTACACACCACAGAATTTACCGCTCCGAATCACTCTTACATGTGTGTAAAATGCGCAGCATAGGAAAAAAATGGCGACAGGCAGTGCTAATTTCAACTCTAAAGAATTCAAGCTTGCGAAGCCAGGATGCATGGCACACAAGAGATGAAGGATACCGAGCAGATCAACTAACCAAAACCTGACCAAAGTTGCTGGTCTCGACAGTAGCATAGTTCATTCAGAGGCCGCACACCATCGAGAAGCTAAGCAGCTAGCTACGTACGTACTAGGGGTCGTAGAGGCGGCCGGCGCAGCGGCATTTCCACCCCAACGGCTTGTAGTTGGAATACTGTGCGAAGCCGGCGACCTCGTCGTCAGCGACGCGGACTGGGCGGCTGAACCCCGGGAGCGTCGCCACCTGGACGGGCGTGCAGGGGCTGCATGCGTTGCACCGGTTGTGGCAGCTCGGCGGCATCGAGCCCAGCCGCGACTTGTCCTCCGCTAAGTTCTGCTCACAAATGCAGTGCACTTTAAACGTAGTACAGGAGGCTACGCGTAATAAGGAGTGATGTGAGGTGCGATGTTCTCGTACCTGGTAAGAGGAGAGCGTCGTGGTGCGGACGCCGGTTGCAACCCCTAGAAGGAAACTCAGAAACATGGCCGCGAGGAATGCTCGGCGAAGTGAGCCTACGGCCATTGGACCATCTCATTACAACCAGTACTGTGTATTGGAGAGAGAGCTAACGAGAAGAGAAGCTTCTTGGAGTGAAAGATGGAGAGAAAGCTAGCTGGCCTTCTGTGTAGGTTCTTCCATTAACCTACCTTGCTAAAGATGCAGCTTGGAGAACCTATCTACTAGGTGGTTCTTGAAGCTAAGGTGGCTAGTGCAGATGGGCAGTGATGGTGCCACAGGAGCAGTGACCTATGAAGAGAAAAGTTGCAGAGGGGAGGAGGAATGAGACGACACGTGCATACGTACAAAATGGTGGACGCCACTGCAGAATGGAGACCACAGCGAGGACAACTACATGCATATCCATCATTCTTTGGTGTAAACGCACGGCTTCTAGTGACATTCTAATGGCTAGCTCCTCTCTCTCCTCACTCCTTCCCGTGAAGAATTAAGCCGCTTTCTTAGAATTAAAAGGAATTGAATGGCGCCACAACAATCGCTATCATTTCGGCAACATGGCCGGGTTTGACACTTTGACTGACTGTTGTGTCACAACTCACAATGAATGAGCTATACACGTAGCGTTATGAACAAGGCCACCTTAAGGATGAGGAAAGGTCGACATGCTAGCTAGTGGGGTGATGCTGACAGGGAAGGAGCGGAGGCCCTTCGTGGGCTTTTTCTTTTCAGTTGTAAAAATTGTTTTTTGATTTTTCTATAGTAATTAATTTTAAATAGAGTGTCTTTTCAAAATAAGATCTACAAATTAATTATAATACATACTGTAACGATTTCATTTATATCGGCCAAAACCACATGAGTTTCTATTACTTCGTACTTTCTCTTATAAATAACCTAAAAGTTATAAACTATAGTCATAAGTTTCGTTTCGGCTTCAGCTTCTGGTTTCCGGCTTATTTTTTACTATTCATAAATTTCATCTTTTTTCTGAAATTTTGGTTTTTTGTTGAGCTTTTTTTGCCAGTTTTTTCCCGTATTTGTTTGTATTATACGTAATGGGCTAACATATTTTTTAATTTTTTAAGTTTAATTATGCTAAATAAGCCTCTGTGAGCTACAATATTTTTTCAGCCAGCTACAGTGCTTTTCAGCCATAAGTTATGCAAAAAAAACCCAAATGAGCACCACCAAATACCTGTAAAAAAACAAGTCCAACTGTCGTTCATGAGTGCCAAAAGCTGGCTGCTAGCAGCTACTAGCTATGGCAGCTAGGACAGATGGGAAGCGTGTATAGGAGGGCGAGAACAGCTCACATCTATGCTCCTCCGATGCGTGCATGGTCCAAATACTCCGTGGCAGCAAGATCGAAGTAGACTGACATCGCATGCACCGGAAAACAACCCATCCGTTCGTGATCGGTTTGTAGCTATAGAATGTAAGGTCCCGTACAGGTGATTACCCATGCATCAAAGATGACCATCAAGACGCTTTGAGCTACCTGTATTGCTGGTCAAAAGCGTGCACTGCTTAAGGACCAAGAGTCCAGAAGTCCATTTACTCGCAAGGATGATGGTGAAGGCCTGTTCTTTTGGGTTTTTAAAATCGGTTTTTAGTTTTTGTTATAGTACCTAACTTTTAAACGAAGTATTTATATGTTAAAAGTCCAACATTTATACCAGTCAAAATCGCAAGTGAGTATCTGTCTCTTCGTAATCTGTACTGCAAACAACCAAAATTCTAAAATTTCGATCAAAAAGTATAAATCGCAGTCGAAAAGAACAGTCCCGAAGTATGATCGGAAGAACCACCAGCTGACCAGCCTCAATGGATCGCCCTAGCGGTCAAACATTCGTGGTGTAGTTCCTCGTGTAGGCCGGCAGTGAGGTTGGTAGCTGGGGGGCGAGTAGATCCTGGTGGCAGCACAGGCCAGCCAAGAACAGGGCCGGGTTAGATCTGAAAAGTTTGGCAGAAACCAAAGAAAAGACAGTCTACGTACGTACAAGCCGTAGTTCCATCCATCTATCCATCAAATGTTTCCATCGGTGCGTTCCATGCTTCCATAGCACCGGGTCTCCAACGAGAACGACGACCCGGATCCACCGCCGCTCTTTCGCAGTTCACGCCGAGCAATGTACGTGCACCCGCAGGTCACAAGACTCGCACAGCGCGCATGCGTATCGCAGCAAGCCAGTAACCATGCCGTCCGTTCTAAAGGCAGAGCGTTTAAGCTGCAACAGTTTGCAGCAATGGCACGTGGTCTAGTCCAATGGTGTTCGCTCGGAGCCGCGGCGTGGCTGGCCATGACGATGGGCTGCTCGGGGACTACATGAACACGGCCGGAATTAACTCCAGTTTCTGACATGGTGTTCACTGTTCATTGTTCAATGAATGCAGCCTTTTTATTTTCCTTGGGACAACGGATTCAATTGGCAATGACGCCGTCTGTTCCTTGTGCCTGGGATAGCATCAATAACAAAGGACTGCACTTTTCTTCGCTTGTTTCATGAAGAGACGGTGAACTTTGCACTAGAACGACTAGGAATAGGCAAACAAAACCAGGGTCTAAGGGATGCTGATTGCAAGATGGCAGGGAAATGGATGGGTCGCTTGAACGAAGAAGGCAAAGACACAACGCCCAAATCGACAGCCTCCATGGAAAGCTTACCGGGTAGGATACCGCAGAACCTTCTGGGCTTTCTCATTGATCTACCGAACTTTCTAACTTTACAAGAGACTAGATAGAGTAGGGCGCTACGCTGGGCGGTGAGAGACAAGCGGTGGGATATGTAAATATAGTATCATACTTACAATACATAATAACGATGTAGATGAGCTAATATTAGTTGTTGTTAAGGTTCAGGGATACAAATTTATACGAGTCTACCAATTAACATGGCAGTGAGGATACATTGAGACAATAGGAAGAGATATATAGGAGGCTTGTGAAGGTTGAATGCTACAGGTAGAGGCCTACAGAACATGCACAATGAGTGAAAGTTTCTGTTTCAGGAATGAAATGGAAGGCACAAACGTCTCCTTGATTTAGATTGATGAATGTGGTGAATTGGTAACATCTTGTAGTGAGATGATTGAATGGTGTAATCCTCCTTAGAATAGCACAGAAGAAAGATGTAGTTAATCATGCAAATGATAATAAACTGTTCGAGGACAGGCCCTTCGACTAATACATAATAAGATTAGAATCATTCTCCTTTGTGAATGAGTAAGAATAAGGCAATGAATATTAGCTTGGCTTCTTACCAATTAATAGTCTGTACCTCAAGCATGATACTAAATGCATCAGTTTGATTTTTATGTGTGGATCATCTTGTACTCATAGTAGATCTAGTGGTATATTTAGGATAAGATTTCTACCCATATTACAACTCCAAATAATCTGTAGTTTGATAGATGCGTATAAACTAGTTTGTGGAATCATTCCAATATAGAAGAACAAGCTGTGGAGGAAAGCCTCACCTCAAAATCCATCCAATGGCACATTCATGGTCTCTGTGGTTCTGAGTTACTGAGCACATCACCGAATCCCAGCACCCTACCCTGATCAACTTGGCTTCGGCTTCTGGCTTCTGGCTTATTTTTCACTATTCATAAGTTTCGTCTTTTTCTGAACTTTTGGCTTTTTGTTGAGCTTTTTTGCCGGTTCTTTTTTTCCCGTATTTGTTTGTATTATACGTAATGGGCTAACATATTTTTTATATTTTTAAATTTTTTAAATTTAATTATGCTAAATAAGCCTCTGTCAGCTACAGTGCTTTTTTCAGCCAGCTACAGTGTTTTCAGCCATGAGCTTTTCAGCCGAACCGATCACCAGCCCACAGCAAAGTTAGGACTCAATTAATTTGCTGAGAAACGGAGCAGTCGGGACTGCAATCCTACATAATCCCAATTCCGAACACATGAGACAAACAAGCATAACATCTACGAGAGAAAAAGAACATGATGAGGATGAATTAATCCTTAAATACAGTTTTAATATTTAATTAAGACCCTAAGACCATACGATCGTAAGTTTTCTATAGCTGTTATCCGAGTACTATGGTTGGAGGCTGGATTACTGTACACTCTGCCCGATCACAAATCACTTAGAGGATTTGTGAACTGGTTTGAGGGCCAACTTCTAGGGAACTTTTTCTGTGGTATGGATAAGACATGTGCTCTATCCAACCCAAATAGTATGGCATTTTGGCGTTACGTCCTTGACAACAACTGCCATGCAGTTGTGCTGCACGATTATCTCCCACTGATAACAACCAAAGGTCAGTTACCTTCAGGTATCTCTCTCTGACAGCAACTTCCCCTCCGATCAGGCACGTTGATTCAAGAAGACACCTTCTCAGATGAATAACTAACACCCCTTCAATGGTATTTAAAGGTTGACGAGAGAAGACAAAAGGACAATTCAGTCCAGAATCAAACAACCAACACATAATCAATTAGCAGGCAATCAAAATATTCTTTCGAGCAGTGGGAGAAAGATAGATTAGGGCTAGTTAATTTCCCTTTGTAGGCCTCTTTCTAACATGTTCATAAGCAATAAAGAGCATCTCCTTTCTCTTGTTGATCCATTCCAAGGAATCTATCCATCTTTCTCACGTTATTTCGTAAGATCAGTGGCTCGATCATTGACAGAACGCAATGCTAGAAGTAAAGGGGAAGTTGGACCTCCAGGAGATGCAGTGCAGCTCAATGTCATCATTTCTGGGTGACCACCTACCTTGCAATGGAAGGGTAAGACGTTCTTCCGAGCTCGTGTAGCGCCAACCATCTTTGGGACAGGGAGCTACGTAATCGCGGGGGCAGCACGTGGAGGATGCCACCGCTGCTAGATTTTGCAATTGTGTTTGCAGTATTGTACTTAACTGCATATGAGATCTAAGTACCTACCGTTGATGCTATGGTTTTCTTGTCCTGGCCAAGATTTTTATCAGACCTCTTATTGGTTGCCTTTTCCTTAGATGTACTTATCAATCGGTATCCTCTATTGTTTTAAATACTTTTTATAATCACCTACCCTTTGTAAGTAACTCGCATGACTCCACCTGAAAGTAATACCTTATAACCTTTGAGTTCAAGCGACCTCGCAAATATTAGATTCTTCTTTAAGTTGAGAGCATATCGAACTCCCGTCAATGTGTGATGTAGCCCTATACAAGAATCTAGTACTCAAGAATATCGTAGCCTCTAATTCTCTCATGCGCTATCTAATTTGGATGAGTATGCTTTATTGCTTGGTCACTTGGGTTCTCTATGACCACCCCTTATGACTTTATATAGTCCTTGTTAGTCATCATCCAAATGGAGTAGAAATTCTTCTCCAAAAAAAAATAGGAATTATAATCCTACTAGAATTTATCTTTGACTCATTATAGTATACATTTCTAAATCATAAAAGATTAGAATATAAGTTACCACACTCAATACTATTTATACCCTCTATAAGCCTTTTGATAGGCAACGTATATTGCAAGGTGCATATTCCATAGGCATAGACACGCTATTAAGCTAAGAGTGTTTTTTTATTTCTTCTCCGTACAGTGATTTCGTCAATTATGCGTTTATTATTTTTTTCATAATGATTTTTCATATTAAATATTTGGTTGGGTTCGATATGGCTTAAAGGTGGCTTATGCTAGCTTTTAAATAGTGTGTTTTTTACTGTAGGATTAATAGAAAGATTATAGTAAAAATTGTACTGAGTTCAGCTGTACTAGCCAAAATCGCAAGCGACTATTTTTCTGTGTGTACTACTTCTCACGAACAACTAGAATTCAAATATTTAAGCTATAATCCATCAGCTCAAAAGAACACATCCTTTGTCTCGTAATCCTGATTATTGTTGATATTCATTTTACCTAACGCAACGTGTGACCATTGAGTTCGAGATTTCAGATTAGTTTGCTGCCGAGGGATTACTACAGCCAAGAGCTAAAGGCACCTATAGAGCGGTAGTTGTGCTCCTTCGATAAATAGTTTCAGAAATCCACAAAAGCACTGGACGATAACAAGATTTTTTTTAGAGGCGGCATAAGAAGATAAATCAACTTTAGAAAAGACGAAAATACTCCTTTGAAGATTGATCATCATGCATGTTAAAAAATATAAAATGTTCCAGATTTTCACAAAAGAGCCCGGCTATGCTACTACATCCACAAGATTTGCTATTCGTGCTCAATTCCAGATCATTAGAGCACAATACATCTGATGGCTGAAGCGTCAATTTGTTATTGGAATTCGGAAGCGAACAACGGGACTATTGAAACGGAGGCGAGACACCTTACCGGATGAACTAAGGCACCGGCGCCGGTTACGGCGCGTCCGCCGCCTTCGCATACTGTGGGGACTCGTCGGGGGCGTCTTGTGGTGTTGTGCACGCACGCACGGCGGCCGGATTTGACGTGCCGGTTTCTGGTAGTAGAAGAGCCGATTATCTTTGCCGATCTTGGTTAGTATTCATGGGCCACCGGCACATTGCATTCGATATGTAGGGCAGGAGTGAATGGATTCTCGTGGTCATCGTCAGGCCCATATCTAGGCCCAGATGTAAGCATTTCAAAGTTTTAAACGAACAAAGTAATTTCATTTCTTCCAACTCGTATGTACAGCTTCTCAAGCGTGCAGAAAGCAAGTACGTGTCCGTCCGACACTTTGGACTACACCAGCGTGCTGCAGGAGGACGTCGCCGGGTCGAATAATGCCGGCAGCAGGTACTTCCTCCCGTTCGCGCCGTTGGCATTGTAGCTGGCTCCGGTGGTGGGGTCGACGAGCAGGTTCCCGGCGTAGCCCGGGTACGCGCCGCTGCCGTAGACGCCCGGGCAAGCGGTGCACGCCTCCAGCGGCGCGTCCTTGGGACCCTGGTAGTACCCGTAGCCGTACGGGTTGGTCACCGTGCCGGCCACCATCGTGGCGAGGACCATCACCATCGCGTCCAACCCAACGTCGCCGTTGGGCGCCACCAGGGGCGCGCCCTGCGGCCCGTACACCGGCTGCGCGAACGGCCACGCGCACTGCCCCGGGCACTGCTTCACGGAGTTGCCGACCCAGATGTGGGTGGACTCGGCGCCCGGGGTTGACCCGTGCCTGCCGCACCGGCCGCTGCAGAAGCCCTCCACTGCCACGTCCTCGTCAGTGAACACCAGCGAAACACCGCGCTTCTTTCGGCCGACGCGCGCGGCGAGCTGATCTATCTGGGCCAAGGTGAGCGACCTGCCAAGGGAGCACTGCTCGTCCGACACCTGCTCGTCGAGGAGCACGTGCATGGCGGCGGTCGGGCCGTTCTTGGCGGCGTTGGACAGGTAGAGCTGGTCGATGGTGCCCCACCACTGCCCGACCGAGGGCCTGGCCGCGTTCGGCGCGGCGGTGAGCGAGAGAAGGAAGTCGGAGATGATCGACCTCTGCGCCGGCGTG
This sequence comes from Dendrocalamus latiflorus, assembly GCA_017311315.1. NCBI lineage: Eukaryota > Viridiplantae > Streptophyta > Magnoliopsida > Poales > Poaceae > Dendrocalamus > Dendrocalamus latiflorus. The sequence goes on along the minus strand of CM029634.1, from coordinate 3,765,059 downwards.
AACCTGCCGTACCAGAGGATGGACACCGGGATGTCGCCGCTGAGCACGCTGCCGTGGTGGTACGTGAGCTGTTCGCTCACCGGAGGCTGGTACAGCTCCATCAGCCTCCTGCTCCCCATGGAGAGCTGCGCCAGGCTCAGTACCATCGCCACTATGAGAGGAAAAGAAGCCATTACGAGGTTACTACACCGTGGAAATGAAGCACTTGCGAGAGCTAGTAGTACTTGACGATCGAGCTTGTATCGCTTGTGTTATGGCGATGGAACGGAAGGCTTCCTGGTTCTAAATTTATAGGCGCGGCCACGAGCCGTGCCCGTGACTAGTGCGACTTCGCCGATGGTTCCTATCCTACTACTACTTCTACGTGCCGCATGCATCTGGGGCAGTATGGCGCGGCGGGCGGGGGACGGTGCGCAGGCAGCTATGCGCTGTGCGCCGCACCCACGCACACCACCGTGCGTCGCTCTCCGCGCGCGCTCGCTGCGCTGTCCAGATGCTTCCCGGCACGGCTCCAGATACAATGCCGATGTGCGCGCGCGTCAAATTGCCGCATGGTGTAGTGTAGGGCCTGTTTGGATCCACCCAGATTTTAAGAATCTGGCTTTTGGAAACTGGGTGGGATCCAAACAGACCAGTTTTTGGGGCAGTTTTTAAAATCTACCTACCCAGATTCTTTAAAAACCAAGAAGCTGTTGATACCCAGCTTTTGCCAGTTTTTTTTGCACAAATACCCATTTACCCTCATTAAAGACCACGCATGGCTGTTTAATGTGTTGTTCAAGAGCAATAAATGTAAGGGTATAATAGTCTATTAGCACCAATCATAAATGAAACCAGCTTTTAAAAACTAGGGGATCCAAACACCCCACCAGTTTTTGCTTAGAAATCAGATTTTAAAAACTAGAAGTAATAGCTGGTTTTTAAGAATCTGAAACTGATCCAAACAGGGCCGTAGTCTATTCCCGTGCACCGGATGATGATTTGACTACGCGGGTTCCCGCCGCCTATCGATGAGCCACAGCTGTCCGCCGCATGTGGCCGCGGCGGAAGGTTCCCAAGAGCAGAGCAGCGGGTCAGAATTGGGCGTTCGGGCACGTATGATGACAAGATTTGGTGTCCGAGCGAACGAGACTCCAGGCGTGCCGCGGGGAAATGCACGTTTACGCCGGCCAAAACGCAGTCCGATGCTTCACTAGCTACGGCCGGCGGAGTACGTAATTAGGTGGTGTTCATTTGGGCTTATTTTTAGTGGTTTATAGCTGAAAAGTACGGTAGCTGGCTGAAAAAAATACTGTAGCTGACAAAGGCTTATTTAGCATAATTAAATTTAAAAAAATATAAATTATATATTAGCCTATTACATATAATACAAACAAATACGGAAAAAAGAACCGGCAAAAAAGCTCAACAAAAAGCCAAAAGTTCAGAAAAAGACGAAATTTATGAATAGTAAAAAATAAGCCGGAAGCTAAAAGCTGAAGCCCAATAGATCACCCCTTGAGCATCTCTAACAGTATGAGCTAGTTACTAGCTCTAAGACAACTTCTCCAATAGTACTAACTTTTAGCACATAGCTCATAACATAGGTCCTGTTTGGATCCACCCAGATTTTAAGAATCTGGCTTTTGGAAACTGGGTGGGATCCAAACAGACCAGTTTTTAGGGCAGTTTTTAAAATCTACCTACCTAGATTTTTAAAAACTTAGAAGCTGTTGATACCCAGCTTTTGCCAGTTTTTTTGCACAAATACCCATTTACCCTCATTAAAGACCACGCATGGCTGTTTAATGTGCTGTTCAAGAGCAATAAATGTAAGGGTATAATAGTCTATTAGCACCAATCATAAATGAAACTAGCTTTTAAAAACTAGGAGATCCAAACACCCCACCAGTTTTTGCTTAGAAACCAGCTTTTAAAAACTAGAAGTAATAGCTGGTTTTTAAGAATCTGAAACTGATCCAAACAGGGCCATAAATAGCTTTACATGACACTCTCACATAATCTTGAAATGTGTGTATAAGACTAGCTCTTGATCAAGAGATAACTTTTCTCTCTCTTTTATTAAAATATGAAATAATATGCTTAGAGCTAGCTTATAGAGCAAGTTTAATAAAGCTGACTGTGCTAGCTATAAGGGAATCCATGTCAGCATAGTTCTATGTGGAGGGGAGAGAAAAGGAGAGAGAGAGCCAAGCCGGCTGCCATGCAAGAGTCAGGCTATAGCACAGGAAAAGAGACGTTATCCATGCATGTACCAATAGAACTAACTGCTATACCCATGCATGTATTAAATGACCAATACCCATGTATGTATTAAATGATTGAGAGCTCTTGTAGAGTATGAGTTGGCTACATCATTATTTTTTGATGACATGGAAATGTATTGGAGGTAGCAGCTATCTATACTATTAAACTTGCTCTAAGTCACTTAGTGTGTTCTGTTCTGCCTCTGCATGCGCTCGTTTTGCACCGATATATGGGCGATGATCGCGTAGATCGAGTACAGACTCCAGTGCCCATGCATGCATGAGCATGACACTCCTACAGCCGGTTTTGGCATGTGAGTGCTTGATCGACCAAGTTTCGGTGGTGCGACATGGAGATCAAGCCGAGATCTTCGTGGCACACGTGGCGAGGAGGTGGGCGCACACGAGCGCACGTACATGGTCTCAATTGGTCATGCACTCATGCGAGATCTGAGCATCTGGACAGGATCGGTCTCCAGTGCCCGTGGTGGACGGCGCTTTTGTTTACAGTCTTCTTGTGGTCACCGTGCGTGCCTCGTTTTTGCACCTGCACGAAATTTTTGGTGCTGGGATTTGGTGGGACAAGCCACGCTGGATGCCAAAGTCAGCTTTGAAAGTTTGAATTGGATACTAGCTAGTAGTAGGACTGTAGGGTTAGACGGTTAGTAATTTGGTAGCAAACCCAAATCCGGCATTCTTATCGATTTATCTATTGGAGTTACTTTCGCTCAACTATTTATTCTGAAAGTTGCAAAATTTCCTGTATGTATCAAAGGCATATACAGTTCCGGATGTAATCTTCAACGAATGCACGATCTGATCCTGAATATAAGACAGCATTCACTTGCGAAAAAAAGTTGCAAGTTTCACAAAACCACGCTGCTGTGCGCATGAAACTGATGGCTTTTTTTATTCCATGGAGTCAGCACTGTTTACAGTTAGATCATCAGGTGTAAAGTTATCAGCCGCGTGCATTCCACCTTCGACGAACCAGCCTGTCGCATGTACAGGGCATGGAACATTTACCATTGGTCGAATAAACCTGATTCTACCACAGTACATATGGATTTTTGTTAAATATTATCCGAATATTTTCTTTCTAACTATCATCCAGATTTAGGACCATGAATTCTCCCCCCTCTCCTTTGAAAAAATCTCCCCTTTAAAAACAAGAGGTCCCTTAATCTCTCATCTAAAAATGACAAATTTAGATAATAATTAGAAAGAAAACATCTGAATAATACCAAGATACTCCCTTAGAGCAAGTACAATAATGATCTTATAGCCAAGCTAGTCAGCATTTTTGCTGATATGGAGGAGAGAAGAGAGGAAAGAGATGAGAGCTTGGCTCTCATGCAAGCAACAAGCTGGGCACGGGAGCCTATGCAGTGGTGGGCCTAGATAATAAATGTTTGTGAGGAGGAATAGGAAAGAGAATGCGAGATATGGTACCACATAATAATAAAAAAAATTTGTAGACAAATTATTGTATAATTTGACTCTTATAACTTGACTTATAGTAAAATATTTGACTTTATTATTGGACTTGCTCTTAACATGTAAGGTGGGCGTACAGCAACGCGTGCCTGCGTCCCAAGGACGGGCAGTGGCACAGGCTGTCCACCGTGCTATTCGAGGCGCCTCGTGCGCGTCCACCGAGATGACGCGTCCGAGTTGTTTGACGGCCGGAGCACCGGCCAGAACGCTAGTGGAAGGCATGCGTGCGCGCGAAACCCTCAAGGAGTGGAGTCTCGTGCGCACCTGGCAACCGCATCGTTCGTGCGGTCTCGATCCCGTGGTGGCGTGGCTGCGGCATGGCCGGGTGGCAAGGAAACCATGAGTTTGAGCCATCTGCCGCGTCCCGGCGGAACTGCGTTGGACGCGCCGCTTTTCTGGGTGCACTGCTTAGAAATTAGAATATGTATAATAAGATGTGATAAGTTGTCTATAAAAGATACAATATAGGATTTTTATTGAGTGGATGAAAGAGAAAAAGAAGAGATAAGGGGGTCGATCGTAATTCTATAGAAGGTCAAAACGCGAGAGAACAGTCTGTTATAGACGGTTTTCGTGCCATTGTATCAATATTGTCTATATTTTACAGACAATCTATTATAGACAAATTACAGACAATCTATTATAAAAGATATCTTTAATGTTATATACAAATAATATTAAAAAGATACTATAGATAATAGCTGCCCTTTGAGGCCACTTTGCCCACTATTTGCATTGTTTAGTACGTAGCATTTTGTGTTGGCGAAAGGCACAGCCACCGGTGTTCTTCACGCTCAGAGTACGCTATCTTGGATCTATGGGCAGGCCAGGATTGCAATCGTGAATCGAGCAGCACATTTGGAAAGGGTAAAGATTCATGGCCCCATCTGTTGCTACAGTCATCAGAGCTTGCCATGGATACATGACACATCCCGACATGATTGGGTGACCTTTGAATAGCTGGGAAATGGCCATATGATCCTCTGAAATCGAAATGCAAACGAAGAAGGAAGGGTTGAGTAGTTCAATTGAATGATTATATAAAAAAAAATCCATGCAACAAAAGTGATTCAAAAATTTGGCGGCTCTTGATTCAATTGGATCAAACCTAATTCCATTTCTTCGATCAACTGATCGACATTATTGCCTACAACATGACAATCTCGCAAATGAAAGAATATTTACACATGATCTGCACAGATATATACATAAACTTCTCGACAAACAACCAAAAATACCATCCTGCATTGCGGGCTTGCGGCTTGCACTACACCAACGTGTTGCAAGCAGACGTGGAAGGGTTGTAGAGCGCAGGAAGCAAGTATTTCCTCCCATGCGCGCCATTGACGTTGTAGCTTGCACGGAGCCGGGGATGGCGCCCGGCAGCACGGTGCCGTTGTGGTACGTGAGGAGCTCGTTGGGCTGTGGCTGGTACAGCTCCACGAGCCTCCTGGATCCCACGGAGCGATGTGCAGAGCTCAACAGCAGCACCGAAACCAGTGTTGAAGTTAATCTTGTTAGAGCATCTCCAAGAGAGGCTCAATATTTTGTCCTCTAAAATCTCATATTGGGAGTCTTCCTAAAAAAATTGTCCTCTAAATCTTTCCCCTCCTTCAGCAGCTCCTCTAAACTTGGATCCCTAAAATTACTATCTAGGCACTGTATATTTGATGGTGATCCGCCTCAATTTTAGAGTACCAAAATTATTGGGTGTGTTTTAGAGTATCTGTTGGAGTTTGTTTTTAGTTTTCATACCCAACATTTTAAGATAGGGGGTGCGAAAGAGTATCTCTTGGAGATGCTCTACCTTGCATATTTGTTTCATAAGGATGCATTTGCATGGCGCAGTACACGTAGGAATAAACCTGTATGCGTGTACCGTTTATGTTTACCTCGTTGCATGTTGCTGTACGTTTGAGTTTGTTGCTGTCGATGTTTTAATATCGATTTTACATATGATTATTTGGTTTGGAGAATTTCTCAAACACCTGACCACACATAGAAAAGGACACAAAAATTTTATATAGGTTCGGATCTTCTTCAGAGAGAATAATAATCCTACTCTTGCGGCACTTGCTGAGTGTACTGATTACAATGAATGAAGAGAAAGAGTATGCTCGATGTTTTGCACTTCTTTATCCTATTGCTTGTGTTCCTCCCCTCCTCGCTTCTTCCTGACGTCAGCCATTATATAGCGCACGAAGAGGTGGCAATTGCTCCATACTAAGAGACGTCTTAATCTTTCAGATAATAATTGTCTGACAGAAGTTGTTGTCAGAAACATGGTATCCCTTTGTCGCTTGCCGGTTATCGCTAAGGGAAAAGTTATGCGCAATTATTCTAGAGAACAATTGTGTATGTTAACCACCTTATCAGACAGACCCGTAATGTAACTGGCTATCGTAGATAAGGTGGTCGAAGTCAGGCTAGTCGTAAAAGAGTTTATGACCACAGGGTGGTCGTAGAACAACTTACGACTATGTCATATTAGTAGAACGACTTACGATTATGAAACGGCCATGGAAAGGCTTATGACCATGGAGCGATCGTAAAAAGACTCATAACTATATGGTTAGGTCTCTCTCTTATGAATATAAAGAGTATACCAAGAAGCTTAAATAACAAATTGATAATTATTATATCCTTATCAGTTACAAAGCATTCCTTATCAGTTATGTGCAGAATGCTTCTAACGGAAGCATGGCGTGAGTTGAAGCACGCTTGATGCCAACTTCTTGTATTCTGTTGTTTTGGCATATAATGAATGCATTAGAAAAGGCGCTGGTTGTTACCGTGTCGCAAAGCTGTTTGTTATCGTCTTGTAACTCTCGTGTTTGTTTGTTCATCTCTAATTGCCAACATCTGGTATTAGAGCTCGTGTTGATCCGTGTATGCTCAAGTACATGCTGGCTGGAGCAATAACGGACGGCGACGAAGGAAGCTCCCAAGGGAAGGAGATCTCGGTATCACTTAAGTACTTGCTATTCACAAAGTCCAACTATACGGCATGGGCAATCAAGATGAAGATATATATATGTGCACACAAAGTGTTTGGGACACCACGGAACCAGCGGACCAGAAGGAGGCGATTGATGTGCGCCGTGATGAAATGGCTCTGGCTACCATTTATCAGTGAATCTCTGAAGAGACATTGTTGCTTCTTGCCGAAAAGCAAACAACAAAGGAGGCATGGGAAATTTTGAGAGCCATGCACATGGGCACCGAGCGCGTCAAGGAGGCGAAGGTGTAGACCTTGAGAAGTGAATTTGAGGTCCGTTGCATGAAAGACGGGGGAGTCAATCGATGATTTCGCTGTGAAGCTAACGACCATTGTCAATAGAATTTGTGCACTGGGCAATAAGATGGAGGAAGTCTATGTCGTGAAGAAGTTTCTACGCACAGTCACGTGAAAATTCTTGCTGATCATGTCAATGAACGAACAATTTGGTGACATCAAGAACATAACCATGGAGGAGGTCATCAAACATCTCAAGACGTATGAGGAGCATACGTGCGATAGCGGGGACAATGATGATGAGCATGTCCTGCTGACTAGGGCCAAGTGGAAGGCCAAGGAGGTGAAAGCCAGTGGTGAAAACTTATCCAATTCAAAAGGGAGAGCTGACAGAGGTAGACGTGGCCGTAGGCGCAAACGTGAACGTAGTGAAGTCGAGCGCAGCGACGCTGACTTAGCGCAATGTGAAAAGAAATTTGACAAATCCAAGGTAAGGTGTTACAACTATGATAGCTATGGTCATTTTTTCCCTTAGAGTGTCGATCCAAGAAGAGGATTGAACGAGCAAATTTGATAGAGACCCAGGAATATGCTGATGAGCCGGCGCTTCTGGCTATTGAAGTATGTGAGTCGTTGGATCTCTTGCAATAGGAGGGAGACAAGTTTATTCTCTTGAAAGAAAAGGTGATGTCACAACTATGAGAGGATGGAAAGATTGCATATGAGAACAATGCCTAGTACCTGGGCACAGGCGCAAGCAATCACCTAATGGACTGGAAGAGATAGTTCTCTAATCTAGATGAGAATGTAACTGGGAAAGTAAGTTTGGTGATGGATCCATGGTGAACATTTAAGGGAAAGGCATCGTGATGTTATAGTGCAAAAAGGTGAGCATCATCTGTCACTAGCGTGCATTTCATACCAAGTTTGCACAGCAATATAGTTACTAGTTAGCCTAGGGTAGCTTGATGAACACGGTTGTAGAATTGTGATCAAGAAAGGATTCCTATCAGCGTATGATAGATCCAAGGCATTGCTCACAAAAGTGAGGAGGACGAAGAATAGACTATACATTTTGGATCTACACACCTGTCGGACACTGGAGAGATGACTCTAGATCCTCTATGTAAATCGTATTAGTCTAGAATCAGCTAATGCACACAACGGTAATAGTGATACATACCAAGCACAAATGATAAACTTTATTAATAAATAAAAGAGTACGGGCCTTATGACTAAATTTACACTCTCCGTGCTCATTGTCAAAAATAAAGAAACTAACAGTGGAAACAAATAAATAGGGGTGAAGCCCAAGCCTGCCCACAGGCAAACAACTGTAAAACATGGCCTACTCATCTTGGTTCTCACCATAGTCAAAGTCGTCCTCCTCTGAGCAATAGATTTAGCAAGGGTGAGCATATAAGATGTACTCCGCAAGTTACACAGAAAAATGCATATAGGACTAATTGAGCATAAAACATCATTTCAAGAAATACAATAAATAGATAGAAATTATTAAGTGTAATATTGTAAGTAAAGACAATAATTTAACAAAGTAATATCGTTAGTACATGCACCGACCTAATACTAACTTAACTACGGACATCTCACCCGGATCATCTTTCTCCAAAATGATACCTCATTTCCAACCAAAACTATGATACCTCATTTCCAACCAAAACTAGCTTATGGAAAATAAAGTTTAATCCGTGAAAAACTTTACTCAGTATGCCCATGAATATGGGCACGACTATCTAAGATAGATTATACACTCTATATATATTGTACAACTTTACCTACAAGATATGATTAACCCATTACATCGGCCACTGCATGATTAGACGTGTGATTGAGTAATCATAACAAGATCTTTACAAAACAAAACTATTAACTTGGCCACACTTCCACAATTTACCTATAGTACTAACACATGATCCAAAGCCCGCGAATGCGGTGTCTCTATGTGACCATGCCTCTCCTGTTTCTTAACTAGTAAACAACCTGCAAAACTAGCTAGTAGTACTCAGATTCAGGGGCAAACAATCTCTTAATCAACATGTTTTACAAGGACAGGGAGACCCGCGAGACACGGCGCAGCCGAGGCCAAAGAGACGTCCTACAACAAGATGGCAGCTTGGGCATCTAATCCCTGTCCTACCAGATTGTAGCAGAGTTAATAGCTGCCATATGCGTACCCGGCATCGTACCCCGTACCAAATTGTATGTGTCATTACGCGTACCATTACTTCGTATTTAGTGACTTGTTTCGGATCTCCGACTAGTATAATTTGATATCAACCGGTGAATAGTGCAGCTGCTGAATTCGCGTGGCTTTTGTCTTTCGTATAAACGCTAAGGTTCACTTCCTTCTAAGGACTAACAGGGAACGGGAGATTTTTTTGATTCTAGTAGGAATTGATCTATTTACTGTGAAAATCCTGTAATTTTTCTACATTTTAAATAGAGCCTAACTAGAAAGTATTATTAGTATATAGTTTTGTGAGGTTATTTTTTTTGTAACATCCCATTTTAGGAGTTTAAAAAGTGTTTGAACGAATTCGCAATTTGAATTCAAATCAAAATTCAAACCAATTTTCAATTTTCCCAGAGCCTAAACCCTACCTGGCCAAGCTCAGCCCATTCTCCCCCCCCCCTCTGGCCAATCTAGCCTATGGCTTGGTCCATGTCGGCAAGAGACGCCCATCCTTCCTCCTCACCATGCTTGGGCCCCTCTCCTTCCTCCTCTCTGCGCCGTGTCCGCCCCACGTGCCCAAAATCTCCATGCCTATCCATTGCGTCCTCGCCTCTGTGCCTTAACTCCCGTGTTGCACGCTAGCTTCGCCCTCCTTGCTTTGCGCTGTGTCAAACGCCAAACTTCGCCGCCCTTGGCCTCCACACGACGTTAATGCTGCTCCAACAGCCAACCCTCCTCCCCTCGGCTATAAAGCCCGCAAGTCATCTCCCCTTGCCTCCAATTGCCACCAAGCACTCCCCACCCTCTTCTTTCTTCAGCTCCGGCCAACCGAGCAGATGCATACACCTTCCTTACTCAACACACCCCAACCCGATTCGCTGCACCTAGAGCACCACAAAAGGAACCCCGACGCCATCCCAGACCACGCTGGCCATCCCTCCCCCTCTGATGAGTTGCCCGAGTCAACCTCCCCTCTACCGCTTCGGCCCTTCACCACCAGCATGCTCTGCACCTCCTTGATCTTTTCCTTCATCTCCAGTGAGTTTCCCTCAGTCCCATGAAACTCCCCTAGAAGTTAATTGGCTTTTGGTGCCATCAGCCACCGCAGTTATATACGTTCGTGCCTTGTTGTTGTATAGCTTGTCGTCAGTCATCTTCTGCACAAATTTGAGCCCCACCGCCTCGCCTAGAGATGCAGATAGAGCAGAGCAACTCGTTTTTACCCTCCCCATTGGGCGGTGTGGCTCCTCTCATCGGCGACAAGCCGCGCTCTTCTCGGCGGGAAGACGAAGCCATTGTTCACCGCTATTAAGTTTAAACCACATAATCAGTTTAGTGTTAATGACCATGTTTAACTTTTGTTAATCCTCGCTAACGTGCGGACCCCATTTCGTTAAGTTAAGCCCTTGACTCTGACAAGTGGGCCCTGTCCATTTAAAACCCTGTTTCAACTGGTTAAGCGAGTAAGAGCCACTGACAAGTGGGCCCATTTCATTGTGCTGAATAGTACATGGTCCCACCTGACAGTCCCTCATGTGCTTTCTTTAGAATTTAAGTCAAAAATTAAATTAAATTATGTGGGCCCTGCCTGTTAGCCTCTGTGATCTTTTTTAGTAGAAAAATAATTCAAAAATTAAATTAATTTCAATGGACCCCACTGTCAGTGAGAAGAGTATTCTCTCTTCTCTGTTTATTTTTGGATTCAATTCTAATTTAAACTTTGGAGAGTCCGTTCTCACTCATTTTAACTCTAAATTTAATGAAACTTATTTCTGAATTCATCTAAACTCAAGATCTATCTAATGATAATGAAATCATTCAATTTGAAATTTATTTGAATTTATTTGTTTTGCTCACGAGTTTATTTGCTTTCAGATGCGATCGGCCGAGTAGGGTACAAGGATACAAAAGGCCCGTAGTTTGAGACAAGTCAAAATTTTCAAGATATCTAATGGTATGATGTACATAGCCTTACTAAGATGAAACCTTAGTAGGTATAATATACACTGTGTGATGCATTGTAAATACTTTATGATGATTTTCTTGATTAAAATATCCAAGAAAATATGTGAAATATAACAAATTGATTATCTATACAATCGCTGCAGAATGTAAACTGTTTGAACAGTCATGCCCACGCTCAAGGGTAGGCATGGAAACTTATTCGATTTAGTATCTATTTCAAAAACTTTATGGGTGGGATGAAAACTCATAGGCTAGATGTAATCATGAATTTGGCTTTCTCTGGGTGAATGTAACCCAGTGATGATAATGAGTGGATACAATCCTAGTAACAAAAATTAGCATATGGTGGATGAAATCTGCACTGCTATTAATATTGCACACTTTTAATCTCTTCAAGAAAAACTTGATTTAATTAAAATACTAAGTCATCAGAATTTTCTAATTATTATATGTTTCAAATAATACTTTTAACAAATAAAAGAACTTGAGCCAATCTTTGTCGAACATTGCATGTATAACATTGCATTATGTGTGTTGACCCGTGGAGCGCGGTTGTTTGTACTCACACTCGCTCACAAAATCCCTCAGAACCTACGGATCAAAGTCACTAGGCATACTACGACGCCCCAGGGGCTCATAGAGATGAAGATTGAGGAGATTAGGATAGTTTCTAGTAGTCTAGACTCTTTTCCGCTAGTCAGTCTCTTACTTGTGGTGAGATGTACTCTTCACTTTTACTAATGCTTCGGCCTTTTATACGCTCCTGCTTTATGTAATGTATCTATTTGGTCTGATCGGCTCTAATATAAATTTGATTTGATGCGGTCTATTTAAAATCTGATAGGTAATATTAATATACAATATGGTTTACGTTATGTATAAAATGATTTAATGATGTATCTGTGAGCACTATTTATTGATCTAAGGTATAGTATATTAGTTTTACGTAGAATTTTAGATTGGTTAAATTTGGAACCGACATTTTTTGAGTCTAGAATTATACTCCACTGACTCTTGATGCGCTAACTGGTATGATTTCATTGCACTGTAGTGGTCATCGGAATACGCCACACTCGTTTCGTGTTGGATCAGTACCCGGCGTACTACTCCGTGTTTTTTCTTCTAGAGATGAAACAGTACTAGTTCCGTGGTTGAGCTAATTTGATGCTAGATTTGACATTTGTTAAGAGTACCTGGCTAATGCTTGATTGCACTTTAGTAGCAGAAGGAAAACAAGGTGTACGTAATAGCTGATGACACGATAGATCGAGCCTGAGCCTATCAGGACCCGAAGCCCCGAATGACTTCAAGCTGGCTACCGTGAGAAATTGGGAAGATTTTACTTGGCCGGTGGGCAACCCGACCATAGATGCCAGATGGGCGGATCATAAACATTATCAATGCGCGTTAGTAACTGTTGAGCTAGCAACTGCCGTATAGACGTATAGTTACTCGTAGGCCAGAGCATGTAACTTGGTGCAAGGAGCCACACTAGCGCACGCTAGCTAGCCAACGGGGTCCGTTCGTTTCGGTTTGGGCTTTTGGCTTCTAATTTATTTTTCACTATTCAACAATTTCATTTTTTCTGATTTTTTTGGGTTTTTTTAAGCTTTTTTGTCGGTTCTATTTTTTCCGTATTCGTTTGTACTGTTCGTGACGGGCTAACCTGTTTTTTTTTCTATTTTTAAATTTTTAAAATTTAATTACGTCAAATAAGTCACCATCAGGTACAGTACCTTTTCAACCAGCTTAATTTTTAACCAAAAATCACTCAAAATAAATTCTTTTGAGTGGGGCCTAAAAGTTTTGGGAGCCCCAAATGCCAAATGTATTCACATTCCGTTTTTGGCTTCGGCGAGCTGGCTTGCGTGAAAGGAACCCAAGTACTACTAGCACTCCCAACTCCGCCAAACGCGTACGCCAAAGACGAAAGGAAACAAGGCATCGGTCGGCCGCATGCATTGCATGCACGCACGCGTAAATTGAAGCGGGCTAACACGCCATTTATTAAGAGCGCTGCCTTTCTTGCTCTTGATCGGCCAGATCCGACGGCCCATGGCCACCTACGCGATCTTCCCGATAAGGCCAGGTCGGGCCGGCCTGGCTTTTCCTCCATGTACGTACGCACGAGTGTCCCCTCCGGGACGGCTGGCGCCTGTCGGGCGGCTGTCCGGCTGCGGCAGCTAGTGCGCTGCTAGCTAAGCTAGGGCGTGGTGGGCGTGTTCATTGAGCTACGGATCATGAATTTTGGTTATTTACAAAAAAATATAAATATATATTTATATATGATTTTAAATAATATTGATAAATTTACTATAATATAAATTATAATTAATTTATAGACCTGGTAGATATTATATTTGAAAAGTAATTACTATAAAAAATTAGTTATCATGAAAAAGCCAAAATCACGAGCCGAAAAAAGGGAACAATAAGTGCGAGGTCACGAGCGCGTCGTGAGGCGTAGGGCCCGTGTCGCAGTGCGACGACGCGCCGAGCCGCTTCACCACCAGCTGGCGCAGGCCACGGCCGCCGTACGCTCGCGGACTGCAGGGCAACGTTGGGTGGCGCACCCAACCCAACGTGCGGACACAGCCGGTTGACATACAGGCCCCGCACTCCCGCTCGCTTTTGGCTTCTACCGTACTCTACCTTGATGAGTTTCCACTCTAATTTTCACTGTTATCGCCGTGCTCTTCGTCCTTTTGCCACCCCGATTCCTTGCGTTTGTAACCAGCACCAGCCTGTCTTTTGCAAGTTCCAACTCGGTCATATAGGCGCTATTCTTTTCGATTTTTAAAAACTACTTTTCAATTTTTCTACAATAATTAACTTTTAAACAAAATATTTTTTAAAATAAAATTTACTAATTAATTATAGTGTATGTTTTACTGACTTCGTTTATATTTATAAAAACCGTACGTAAGTTTTTATTATTCTATAATCTTTTATATAAACAGCATAAAAGTCATAAACCATAACCAAAAAATACAAACCGTAGCCAAAATAAACAGGCCCTGCAGTCCACGCCGATAAGGCCCTGTAGTCCACGCCGATAAGGAATAACCTAATCCTTAATGCCAGGGATAGACGAGTGGTGAGTTAAAGAGTACCAACGGTGCGACCAACCTACTACTGCAGTGCGTACTATCTGCCATTACATCCGACGATTGCTTAGCACCGGGCCCATCAAGCAGTGACCCCCAACGTTCACGAAGCTCAAATGGCCGGCCCGGCCAACATCCCTGCCCGGCTGCCCCTGCCAACGTTCGTATTCCCCCGTCCTAAGGGGCTGCTCATTTTAGGGTTTTTTTACCTAGCTTATTTTTAACTATTTAATACTGTAGCTAATTTATTTTACATATAGTTATTAGTGACTTTTTAACATAATTAAATAAAAATAAAAAATAGGTTAGACTACTACGAATAATGCAAAGAAATATAGAAAAAGAAAAAGACAAAAATAATCAAAAATAATTAGAAAAAACGAAATTAAAAAATAGAAACTAAAAGCCGAAGAAGCCGAAACGAGCGAGACTTACGCCCGCTCATCTCGTTTTGAGTTTCTAGTTTTTGGCTTATTTTTTATTATTCTTAAATTTCATTTTTTCTGACTTTTTAACATTTTTGGGCTTTTTGTTGGTTCTTTTTTTCTGTATTCGTTTGTATTATCCATAAGGGCTAACCTTTTTATTTTTAAATTTAGTTACATCAAATAAACTAAAATCAACTATAATATAATTCTAATCAGCTATAATTTTAGCCATAACATTAGTTTATTTTAACCGATGAACGACACCTTAAACAGGCTGATTTCAAGCTCCTCGAGAAGCCAACCTGCCTATACCCACTCCCGCAGTCCCCACTTTACCCTAATCCCCCGCAATCCCCAAACTACCCTTGCTCCCACCCTGGCTGGCCGCTCACGCACAAGGTACAACAGTCCGAGCATCAGCCCGCACTCCTGCAGGGGCAGAACGGTAAAATGCTCACTCGGCTACAGCTGGGAGCAAGCTGGGCACGCAAAGCCAGCTGTCCAGTGACCGTTCGGGCAGCCCGGCCAAGGACGCTTCTTTATTTTGGCTCAGAAAGCAGCACTCTCCCTCATACGTCACGCGCTACCCCACCCATTTCTCTCCTCGATAAAACCCCGGCTGCTCCCCACCGATCCCATCACCTTCCTCGAGCCAAAACAACGAAAGTCTAGTGCAAGATCCCACCGATGGCTTCCTCCGCTTCCGTGGCAGCGTCGCTCCTGGTGTGCGCGCTGCTGTTCCACACATGCCTCGCGGCGAGGCAGCCCGCCGCGCTCGTGCAGGACCAGCCCATCACCATGACGTACCACAAGGGCGCGCTCCTCTCGGGCCGCATCGCCGTCAACCTTATCTGGTACGGCAACTTCTCCCCGGCGCAGCGTGCGGTGATCACCGACTTCGTCTCGTCGCTGTCCGCGGCCCCGGCGCCGGAGCCGGAGCCGTCCGTTGCCACCTGGTTCAAGACGGCGCAGAAGTACTACTCCAACTCCAAGGCGCGCTTCCCGTCCCTGGCGCTTGGGTCCCACGTCCTCGACCAGTCCTACTCCCTCGGCAAGCGGCTCACGGAGAAGGACCTCCTCAGTCTCGCCGCGCGCGGCGCCCCGAGCCGCGCCATCAACGTGGTGCTCACGGCCGACGACGTGGCCGTTGACGGGTTCTGCATGAGCCGGTGCGGCACGCACGGCGCGTCCGCGCGGTCACGCGCCGGTCGGTTCGCGTACGTGTGGGTGGGCAACCCGGCGACGCAGTGCCCCGGCCAGTGCGCGTGGCCGTACCACCAGCCGGTGTACGGCCCCCAGTCCGCGCCGCTCACGCCGCCCAACGGCGACGTCGGCGTTGACGGCATGGTGGTGTCCCTGGCGTCCATGATCGTGGGCACGGTCACGAACCCGTTCGGCAACGGCTTCTTCCAGGGCTCCGCCGACGCGCCGCTGGAGGCCGCCACGGCGTGCGCCGGCGTGTACGGCAAGGGGGCGTACCCCGGCTACGCGGGGTCGCTGCTGGTGGACGCGGCCAGTGGGGCCAGCTACAATGCGAACGGGGCCCACGGGAGGAAGTACCTGGTCCCCGCGCTCGTGGACCCCGACACGTCGGCCTGCTCCACATTGGGGTAGATTCGTAGCCTAGGATGTTACTACTACTGTAGTTATAGTGGCGGTGTTACTACTGTGGAGGGTATTCCACGCGGCTAAAGTTTGTACCTGTAGTGGTGGTGAAATTCTTTCATTTGTTCGATGAAAAAATATTAGCTTAAGGGAGTATTGTTCCGAAACTGACATTAGCATCGTTTTGCCGTACACTAATTCTGTGATCTCGACCACAATCGAGACTGTCAATCCAACATTTCACTCCCGAGTTACGGCAGACCATTTGCCGAGCTACCCCGCGTTTGATAGCAGGTTTTTTTTAAAAAATAAATATTTATAAACCAAATCTAAAAAAATAGAGTGACTCAGCATGAGAAAAATGCCTCATAAAACGGGCGTGCAACTCACATATTCATATGTTGTGTTAATTTGGGCTTAAAACTTTTAACTTATTAATTTTGTTTTTTTACTATTTGATTTTTTGGGGCTTTTGTATTTTGTATTTTCCTTATTTCTTTACATTATCCGTAATAATATAATTTTCAAAAAATTGATTATACTTAAAAAACTATTTGTAGTTGTGAAAGCTACTGCAGTAAAAAATTATAAACTTAAGATTTAAAAGTTCAAAATGAACACCCAAAAATAAAAGAGCCGTAGCTAACATAAAAGAATGCGATTTGTCAGAAAAAAAAAGGTTTGATGTGTGATGGGAACTGGGAAATGCGAAGTATGTCCTCAGTCAACTCATGTGCGAGCAAATCACAGCAGTTCAAAGTGATGCTCTGGAGTAGGGCTGTAAAACAGCTTGCAGGGTCAAAAAGATCACAAGAAAACGTAGGAATTGAGTAACCGATGAAAATGAGCCCGGGACAACACCGGGAAAATAATGCCCGCGAGAGCTCATACATGCGGTGCGGCCTTCGTGAGATTAGGCCTTCCTCACGTCGAACAACAACATGAACGGACGAACCGGCTAGCTGGCTTCTCATTAGCCTGTGTTCTGCTGTGTGGTTGTGTAGGATATGGATGGAGGGTGCTGATAAATTGATATAAATTATGGTGGCTGGTGTGGCAAGGTGGAGGATTATCTCCCTAAATTTCCTATTTCATTTTGTTTCTAGAATATATAGCCATCGGTGAATCAATAACCAATTGCCGTGATTGGCATCGCTTCCTTGTCACGCCGCGTTCTTTAGGCCCCGTGCCATCGCCTGCTACTTACGGCCAGTCTTGCCGCTGTGACCGGGAGAACTCGAAGGCCAAGAGGCAAGGCTCTATTTTTTTGTTTCTCTAGATTTTTTGTTATAACTTATTAGTATAATAAATAGTATATATGTTTTTTGTTATGATTTTTGGCCTATGATTTTTAGCTATTCATTTTATAGTATGGAGAAAAACACTCGGGGTGCGATTTTGGCTGATATAGATAAAGTCACTAGAGTGTTTACTACAATCGACTTGTAGATCTCGTCTTGAAAAAACACTCTGTTTAGTTACTGTAAAAAAAGACAAAAACTAAAACTGAAAAGAAAAGACCCAATGATCGCTAAGAAAAATAAAAAAAACAAAAATCGCTAAAATGCAGAAAAAAAAGACCAAGAGCACCAAAACGACGTTCACCAAGAAATATGTCACCGCTGTTTCTGGTGGCCACGCCATAAATGCTTGATGCGGGGAAGAAAGACTTGCCGTTTGCGTTGTGTAAATATGGCACTGAAAAATATCTGATCGAAGGTTGAGCACAACGGCAATACCACTGTGACTTATATGCAGATTGCACAGCGTTCTTGCATTTGATAAAAAAAAATATAGACGCGTTCACAAACCGACCTTAGCTCAGTTGGTAGAGCGGAGGACTGTAGTATGTACAGAAAATCCTTAGGTCGCTGGTTCGAATCCGGCAGGTCGGATGTTTCTTTTTTACCATTATTTTTCTCCACCATGGTGCTGCTGTATTGGGTGAATGTTCCGGTAATCCGGTTGGCTGCTGTGAATGTTCCGGTTGTTCTTCCTTTGTTTTCTTTTCCGCAAATTATTCTTTTTTGCAATTTTTTAACTTTATTTTCTTTTCTATGAATTCTGCTTTTCTATAATACTAGGCAAGGTGACTCACATTTGCACGATTAAATTTCTTTCGAAGTTTGTAGAATCAAATGATATAAATAAGACGTTTCATAATACTAGTTCAATGCCCGGTTGGCTGCTGTATTGGGTGAATGTTCCGGTTGTTCTTCCTTTCTTTTCTTTTCTTTTCCGCAAATTATTCTTTTTTGCAATTTGTTAACTTTATTTTCTTTTTTATGAATTCTTCTTTTCTATAATGCTAGCAAGGTGACTCACATTTGCATGGTTAAATTTCTTTCGAAGTTTGTAGAATTAAATGATATAAATAAGATGTTTCATAATGCTAGTTTAATGCCCAGACTTTGCTACAGACTAAAAAAATCATATTTAATTAAAACGTCGAGTCGCTATCATCAGACTCGGAATACGCCACCCACTAAGTTGTGTCATGGCACTTGACCGAGCTCCGCCCTAGCACATGTTCACGCATTCACTGTCATTTGAACGCGGAGGTGGTGGAGTTCAACTTCAATTTTTGAAATACTAACTAATAACTATATTCTATTGAGAGATTATTTAGTTTGTAAAAGTACTTATCCGTCATAGGAGACCCACCTGTTGGTGCATGAAGGGATGGGAGGGAAGAAGGAATCGTCACCAACTCGTATTTTTATATGTGTTATTTTTACATTAGTAAAGATAAGATGTGCAATGAAGTGCCAGTACAAAATAGCTAGAAGCATATCTGAAGAATAACGGAAGTAAAGTCACCCAGAAAATACCTGAATGGACTCATTGTAGTGAGGGCAACCATAATACATTGGACCTTCATGACCTTCCAGTGTGTACTGCTTTTGTCATTCTTGAGCATACCACACCAACCAATCAAATATACCAGCATGCTCAAGATGTTTTCTTCTGTTTTATAAACAGCAATACATCATATGAGTAACCTCACCTTAACGAGTTTGTCATCACCACACGTAATAATTGACAATGTTTTGTTCGGGTGCGAGAAGGCAATGTCATTAACCATGCCAATGCGAGCATCAATCTGTGTCATTTACCAGAGTTAGAAAGCCAATGTGAGCATCAATCTGTGTCATTTACGAGAGTTAGAAAACTTCAGGGGTTGTTTGGATGATGGAGAATTGGGGATTGATTTAAATTCCAAAAAATCCTCCCGATCCAAACAAGCCAAAGGGATTTGATATTCCTTCGAATGCAATACTCTACCTCATAATTATCTTCTACTTCTCTTTACTTAATGTTGACTGCTGCGACATTAAGCACGAATACAAATGCAACCATCCTAGATCCCTATCGGGGACACCTGTTAGGCTCTCTTCAGTGGCCCCAACCTATTCTTTACGGTTGTGCCATCTCTACTTTGAATTTTTTGCTTCTCTACTTTTGTACGCCAATGATTCTATTTGTACAAATACATGCATGATGTTATACACACTCGATGTACTCTTTTTCCCGTGTTAGTCACTTCTCTTGTTTGATGTTGGGTAACTCAACGTTGTGGCTTCCTCACTAACCGTGGCGACCTCCTATCTTCATTGATGCTAGATAATGATACAGAAAGCCTTCCTGCCGTTGTTGGTGACATGGTGCCTCTCACTAGCGATGGCATGCTCCTAGCTACCTGATGGCTCCATAATGTCCATAACTAGTCTTTAATGCAAAGTTTTGTCTCTCTGCCAGGATTTCCCCATCATCGAGCTTCTTTGGCTACATACTTCTTCAACAACGCTAACGCTCACCGCTCGTCATTGTAGCCCTTGGCTCCTTCAACTCTGGCCCTTCTCTTCAGCAGCTTTGATGAGTAGAACAACATTGTCCTCATCGTCAAACGACTAAGGAGAGTAGTATGATATTGTCCTCATCTCCAACGCCGTCGTCTCAGCTCTTCAATTTACTATGGGTCAATGTCTTCTTGTAGGACAGATCGTGCCATTACACTTTTACATAGTCTCCTCCGACATCATTCGTGCTATCCTCATTATAACTTTTATTTTTATTCAAAATTTCTGTTATTTTTATTGAAGTTCGTATACAAATCAAATTGATAATTTTATTTTATTTGTTCTAAATTCTAGTTATTTAGATATTTCATTTTGAAATTTGTATGCAAATCAAATTATAAATTTTCATTTATTTTTATTCCTAATTTTAATTATTTTTTGTTGGAATTCATATACAAAAACAATCGCTAGTTTTTCTTTAATTTTTATTCCGAATTACAGTTATTTAGGGTTTTACTTTGGAATTTATATCAAAATCAAATTACTAATTTTGTTTTGTTTTATTCTGAACTAGATTTATTTTAGAAATTTACTTAGAAATTTGTATTAAAAATAAATTTCTAATTTTATTTTGTTTTTATTTTTTCTAAATTGTACTTGATATGGATTTTTTTTACTCTAGACCGTTATAATCTAGACTCATCAGGTTAACGGTGTAGATCTTTCTTTTTTTATCGATTAACGTGGTAATTTATACTCTTAAAAGCGAACGCAGTGGCTTTCTTTTACTTTGATTTAATAAGATAATTGATAGATAGATAGACAGATAGATTTATACCCTTGAGAGCTAACGTTATGGCTTTGCTTTGAAAAGATAATAGATAGATGTTCCAAATGCAATCCGCTTTGCTCTGTTCTTTAGAACGTTCGCTTTGCTCTGGTTAAACATGAATCATGCGATGAACATCGGTAGATGTACCTAGGGCTGTGCACATTGCAACCAAACCGAAAAAAACTGTACCGTAAAAACTGAATCATACCAGTCAATTCAGTTTGACCAGTATTAGGTACAAGATCTAGAATTTAGGTTTATTTGGGGTTCAGTTTTTCCGATAAAAACAGGCTAAAAACTGAATACTAGTCCAGGCTGTAGCGCCGCCCATTGAATTTTGGACACTGTTGGATCCCAAAACATCAAAAACTCCGTTTTTGGCCCTCTAATGAAAAAACATTCCAATTTTGGACCCCTCCCGACCGCGCGTTTCTCCCGTCGCGCCACGTGCCCCGGTCGTGCGGTCAGGTACCGCACGACCGCACTGTTCACGGGTCGTGCGGTACCACACCGCACGACCCCGCCGCCGACCGCATGTCCCGCCTCCCGACCCGAATGCCGCGGAGCGCCGGCCGCGCGTTCGCCCGCCCGAGCGCGCGTATCCCCGCCCTGACCGTGCGTCTGAATTTTTGACCGCACGTTTGCCGCTCCCGACCTTACGACTCCACTGTGCACCGGACGGCCGAGCGCACGATTCAATTTTCGACCGCACGACCGGAAAAAATAAGCAACGCTAGCGTTAAAAAGCATGTTTGAACATCCGAGTGCACGACTGAACAACGCCCGAGCGCACGACTGAACACTCCGTCTGGTGCACTGTGCACGTTTGAACATCCGTGTAAATCCGGTGGTGTCATCCCCATTGGATTGGATAACTAGACTGAAGATTGCCACCGGTGTGGCTGAGGCCATGTGCTTCCTTCATGACGAGTGTAGCCCGCCGTCAGTTCACAAGTAGTCGGTTTCCTATATGATCCAGACATCTAGATGATTCATATGCTATTGTATGTGCCTACGGGATATGCTATTGGTTGGTGCAGCAGTATTTTAAAAATTAGTGTAGATGTCCTAATTTAATTTAGTTTCGAAACTAACATCATAGTTCAGTCACATGCTTTAGCGGATGTTCAAACATGCTTTAGCAGATGTTCAGTCGTGCGCTTGGCCGTTGTTCAGTCGTGCGCTCGGATGTTCAAACATGCTTTTTAACGCTAGCGTTGCTTATTTTTTCCGGTCGTGCGGTCGGAAATTGAATCGTGCGCTCGGCCGTCCGGTGCACAGTGGAGTCGTGCGGTCGGGAGCGACAAACGTGCGGTCAAAAATTCAGACGCGCGGTCGGGCGAGAGACGTGCGCTCAGCCAGGCGATCGCGCGGTCAGGGCGGGGATACGCGCGCTCGGGCGGGCGAACGCGCGGCCGGCGCTCCGTGGCATTCGGGTCGTGCGGTCGGGAGGCGGGACATGCGGTCGGCGGCGGGGTCGTGCGGTGTGGTACCGCACGACCCGTGAACAGTGCGGTCGTGCGGTACCACACCGCACGACCGGGGCACGTGGCGCGACGGGAGAAACGCGCGGTCGGGAGGGGTCCAAAATTGGAATATTTTTCATTAGGGGGTCAAAAACGGAATTTTTGATGTTTTGGGGTCCAACAGTGTCCAAAATTCCCGCCCATTGGCGGCCATTCGGCCCATCCTCTGATCCCCAAGTAGAAGAGCTCTGCTACATTACTGATTGGTTTTCCTTTTTATTTTTCTGCTTCTTGTTCTCCTCTTGTTTTTAAAAGACTTGTTCTCATCTTCAAAACCTGTTCAAGTGCCAGTTGTGTGTGTCCGATCCTCCTCCTGTCCAAGTTGTCTTCCATAGAGTCATTGACCCGTTAGGGCAGGCGTCCAGTGAGTGTTGTGTTCTAGGCTTCTGGCTTAGTTCAACAAGTTTACTTGTTGCATTGTTAGTCTTGCATATGCCGTGGAATCTCCATTGGAGTGCTTCTAATACTATTGTCAGTATATTGTCGCCTCGATTTGGAATTGATGTGGTCACGCCATTGCTGCCACAGATTGTAAAATTTGTGTTTTAAGTTGTAGACGCGCTATATCCTTTGTAATTCACATCAACTTTAGTAAATACTATTGTTGTAGGTGTGGCCCCCACCTAAGCCCAGTAGGCCTGTTAGAAGGATGTAAGGTCCAAAATGGGACATATGTAATGACATGAGTGCCCCTGAGGGGAATACTCACGTGTAAGGGTATAACTGTACAAGCACTCACCATTTGGATATATATACGGCATAGGCCACGGGGAGGAACCCTAAGCCATTTTACTCACCTAACTCCCCACTACCATACTCTCTCTCTGTTTGGCCTGTAGCCACAACAGTTGGCGCCGTCTGTGGGGAAGACAAGAACAAACCTCCAGATCTGAAGGAGGATGTCACCAAGGAAAGCTTCAACATCGGTGGCGAAGAAAAAGAAGGTGGAGGCGGCGAAATCTCGCGTCAATACCAAGGCTTCGGCTTTAGTAGTTGCAGGTCCGGGTGGCGGCGCAGATGTGACAACCGTGAGCACCAGCGTTCGCGACGCCCGACCCTGCCACCACTACCCCAACCGCCAAACCCAGCGGTGACAACGCAGGCGCGTCCACTTCCCTACTCGGCACGGGATAGGTGGGCGGTCCCGGCGACGACGCGGGCTTCGTCACCAGCTCCAGGCTCCTCCGCGCCAGCGCTGCGGGTAGATTGGGCGCACAGGCCGTGGTCGCCGCCGTCCCGGTTGCGCCGCCGAGCGTGCCGACGGCCCCAACCACGCCCACGGTGGAGGCCGCCCTGCTGGCGGCCCTCAGCGCGTGCCAACGGGAGCTGTCAGACCTCCGCGGGGCCGTGCGAGACATACAAGAGGTTCGGAGCCAACGCGCAACACCGGTGGCCGCGTCTCAGCCCACCTCGGAGAGGGCGAATAGCCGCGACGCTATTGCATCCAGTCGCGTTCCACTACGGCGCATAGACCCGGAGTCCCCGCTCTCCATAGACCTGCAACAAGCGACGTGGCCCGAGGACTTCAAGTTCCCGAGCGTCATTGAATCGTACAAGGGTGACTCCGACCCGCGAGAGTTCGTGCGCGTGTATGAGACCACCATCGAAGCCGTTGGCGGAGACGACACCACGAAGGCAAAGGGACTCCCCCTCGCGTTACAAGGAGTGGCGCTATCCTGGTTCTTCACCATCGAACCACAATCCATCCACGCGTGGGAACAGATTCGTGATCGGCTATACAACAACTTCCAGGGAAGCTACGTCGAGCGTGTCGCTGCGGACCAGCTCTTCGCAGTCAAACAAAAACCCGAGGAGGGGCTCCGGACTTACTTTAAACGCTTCGCCAAGGTACGCTGTCAAGTCAGGGACGTTAGCGAGGCAACCGTTATCAACGCAGTAATACAAGGTCTCCGCTCGGGACCACTCGCTGAATATAGCGCGTGGAAGCCACTCAAGTCGGAGGCAGAGCTCTTCGACAAAATGGAAGCGTACGCCCGAGCTGAGGAGAACGCGCGGAGGCGCAGCGGCAACGGCTCCGACACCGGGCAAGCGGATGACTTGTCGCAAAGAAGCAGCACCAGAGACAACCCGAGGACGAAACACAAGCAAGTGTCCGTAGGCGACACTCGTGAGCCCGTCGACGACGGGGTGCACCAAACCTCACCAGGCGACAGGCGTAAGCCCCGGCGTAACCGGCGGAGACCCCAAAAGGCCCGCCACGTCCTCGCTGCGCAAGGTGTTCCCCAGGAGGCCGCGTCAATCTCGCGCGTTGGAGGGGGACGCGAAGGAGGCCGCGATGAGAAGCCGCGTGCGGAGCAGGAAATCCTAGAATACGGCAGATGGTGCGAGGTACACGGCTACGGGGGCCATTTCACGCGGACATGCACCAAAGTTGCGGCATTACGACTGGCGGTGGCCCATGTACAGGCCTCGGAGACACTGACCCCCGCAACAGCCCACGTACAGCATATGCAAGGCAGTCCCTCGCGTGCTGGGTCCCCTGGAGAGACCCAGTGCCGTGGCATTAATGTCATCGCGGGGGGCTCTTCGTCGAGCACTTCCCCAGCACAACTACCTCAGCGGGCGTCCCATTGCAGCATCACCTTCACGTCAGCCGATGCCTAGGGCGTAGAATTCCCCATCAAGATCCCTTGGTCATTCAGGCCGACATTGCAGGTTGCGACGTCAGGCGCATCCTCATTGACGGAGGGAGCTCCGCAAACATTTTGTTCGCGGAGGCCCTTGATCGTATGGGAATACCTCGGAGCCTACTAAAAGCTTCGGAAGCCCCCCTACAGGGCCTCGGAGGGCAGGCTCTGAAGGCTCTGGGTCAGATTCGCCTCCAAGTCTCCTTGTGCCAGGCCGACAACACCAGGGCTGAAGATGTCGTCTTCGATGTCGTGGACGTCTCGTATCCGTACAATGCCATACTGGGCCGGCCTGCCATCAACTCCTTCGAGGCGGTCCCACACTACGTATTCCTATGCATGAAGCTCCCAGGACGGCAGGGCGTTATCACCATCTTCGGCGATCAAGATATGGCTAGAATCTGTTTGGCCGGTAGCCACAACAACTATATTTATCGGTATCGCACCAAAATAAATTAGGATTTACCGATATCAAACCGTATTTTTAAAAATATCATATATTATCAAACTAATAATATCGTATTTTCCATATATACCATATGTATCGAATAGTATTTACCGAAAATACTAAATGCACATGTGTACCTGTACCTCAGGATTTAAATGCTTGCGATGGTTCTATCGGCCTAGGAGATTAAGGGTCCCATACCGTTCGCTTGCGGCGGCCCAATCAGCAGGTAAGCAGCTGATGTACCGTACCGAGCTACGGCCTACGGAACACCATGCAAGGCCCACTTTTGCCTGCTTCCGCGTTTGAAACTACTCTCGCTCTGCACGGCTGCCTAGCCCATAACCATAGGCTCATAGGCCACAATCCGGAGCGCCCCACCCAGCTGAGGCCGCCCATCTCCCACGACCTGCACCGTGGCCGGGAGTGCTGGTTGCACGATACGGTAACTCCCTGCCGCTCCCGCGAGCCGTCGGCCATCGCCCATCACTGACGATCCCATCTCCGGCGGCCGGCCGGTCATTCCCTTCCTCCGCTGTGCGTGATACAGGCCTTCCACCGTGCTGCCGCGTTGCCTTGCCTGCACTGCTATGAAAGTTAAGTACCATGCATGCACAGGTCAAGAGCCGTAGCTACACGGCATCCAGACGGCATTTGTATGACGTCAAGCGCCATTCGGGGCGACATCTAGGCATCATCAAGGTGCCATGCTAACAAGTCGTCCTCTATCGTCGTCTTCAACTGTTCCTGGCACGCATCATCAAGATCTAGACTTGGACGTCATCGTCGATCCATTAATTGGCGAGCCTCTTCGTTGTGATCTCAACCATCATTGCATCCGAGGCTGCTCTTTGGCTCTCTCGCCAGCACTATGTCTTCGAGCACAAGGATACGTAGTCTGCTTATTTGACTTCGAATCTGAAGGATCAAGTATAGTGAGTAGAAAGGTAAATGACTTTTTAAAATCTTTTCTTGATATTAGCAACACGAGATAGCGATTCAAGAGTTTCACCAAAGCTAAGAGCCTAAGATTACAAACCTATCCAAGATTTTCAGTTTCACCGGTCTGACCGCCAGTCATAGGGTGGTCAGACCGGATCACAGGAGCGGTCTGACTGCTCCACAAATAGAGGCAAAAATAATGCTGCCAACGATCATGAAAATAGCTAACTCTTAAACCACTGATCGAAACAAGACGAAACTTGATACAAATCCTCCCTGTGATGTTAGGAACCTATTGTAATTATTGATCATGAAGATCATAGCCAAGTTCTGACCTTTACCCAAAACGAGAAAGATTGCATCAAAATCGAGCAAAAAAAAGAGGAAAATTTTGATCTGCACTTGCTCACAAGTCCTTGATGGTCTAGATAATCTTAGATGGATTCTCACATATGGTAGCAAGTTAGATCACATCATAATATTGGGAAGAACCAAGAGAAACCAAGAACTCCTCAAAACACCTTAAGAAGGCAAGCAAACCAAACAAGAACACAAGAGGGACAAGATAAACAAGTTTAATCTTGTGTTACCACGAAGAGATAAATGATTACAACTACTCCACACCTTGGATGACAGAGCTTTCACAAGAGCACACACACAAAGCTCCTAACACGAGGAGACCTAACCTTAACTCCCTCTCATCTAGCACAAGAGATATTTTTTTCTCAACACACAAAAGGGCTTATATAGTGGGTGTTTTCCACCTCATACCTAAGCCTAACAATTAGCCCACATTTAGTGAATGCAACCACTCATAAATAGAAAAACTGGTAACCCACACACAAATGAATTTTATATTTACACACTTACATGCTTTTTAAAGCATGACTTTCTTATGGCTCCAATAGCTCGATAAGATGACACCACATGACACTTCCGCCCATGATTAACACAACACATGGACTCCCATCATGGCTAACACTTGCATGAATTCCCACCATGATTGACACCTTGCAAGGACTACTTAAAAGCTCCTAGAGCAATAACGTAACCGAGACACAAGTCAGCTTACTCAGCTCAGCACGAGCCAGTCTGATCACCAGCCAACGGCCGGTCAGACCGCCCCAGTCAACCCTTATCAAACCCCGGTAACAGGGGAGCTAGTCTGACAAGGTAACCATGATGATCAGATCGCTCGACATGCCCCAATTGGACCGCCATCATTCGGCCTATCGCACTGCTCTCAAAACCTTTACGCAACAAAGCAAAGACATCTATGTAATAAACGTCCCACCAACTACGAGTCGGTACTGCTCCCCGGTTAGACTGTTGTCTACGGCCGGTCAGATCGCTGATCACCTGACAGCTAAACCAGAGAATGCAAATGACATAAAATCAAACTCAAACTTCAACAACAAAGCATAAATAAAATTAAATGCTCATCACATAATATAAGGTGATCTCCACGTGGCGCCACAGAATCTGAAGTGAAATTGAATCCATGTCAAGTTCGGAGCGCAAGCAAAGTCAGTGTGGGAACCAACTACAGCGTATATCTCGGAGCCACGTCTCGGGAGACAAACAACAGAGAGCAGATAAAAAGAAGACAGCTGCCGTTCGTGTTACACTGGAATTGTTGACGACCTCCCAATTGAGCGGTTTTCGCTAGGTGCACACAGAATTGTCGCAGCAAACTAAGGACTTAACTTCCGCTGTTGATTGGATCGAATCCAACTATCCAAGACTAATTGGCTGGCCGTTGGTGCTTGTTGGGCCACGCGAAGGTACGGTTGGGCCTTGCATTCACTATTTGTTGCTGCTACTATTTTTGCTTCTTCCATGAGGTGCTTTTGGATCCAATCCAATTCATTTGGTGAAGCTCGGCAAATGATTTGATTCAATCCAAGTGCCCAGTTTGTGGTTGCACTTTGAAGCTGTCGTTCCAAGTTTGTGTGCCGTCATTTGGAGATTTGTGATTCCGCTGGCGCATTTCAAGGAGATCTTGAGGTAGTAAAAGAAAAGATATAAAAAGAAGAGAAGAGGAGACGTCGGTCATTGCGCTGTGACCACTAGCGATGTTAACAACAAAACAATTGTTTGTATTTCTATTGCTCTGTACCACGAAGTGCATATGAGATTCCTTGCTTCGCGTACATAACAGTGCATCAAGAAGTTTTGATGATAACCTGATGATAAGCTAATTTGATACTTTGTGAAGTTTGTTATTTATTAGTAAAGATTATGCTTTGAATATAAGTTCGAGATAAAGAACTTACGTGCAAGGAGTTTATTATTAGTATAGATATTACAACGTTTGGTATTACAGATGCATTACGTTCTAGTTGTCATAACTCGATATGAGGGATCTATTATAGAGTTTGTTTATACTCCATTGATGACACGTTGAGAGTTCCATTCATCCAGATGTTCTCCTTCAAGAGTAGCTTTTAATCATGCCGTGTAATTCAGTTACTTTTATAGCTGATAGTTTAATGTAAGTGATTGTTGTTCTTTAATATATATTGTTTGCTGAGTTATGTGTTTTAGGTGGAGCAATTCAAAAGTCCATAAAATAAGTTCTTCACTATAGTCATCTGACACCATAGGTGATGTCTTAGCTTATATCATTTGAGGATTGGGCGTTTATTTTAGGAGATTAGTTGCACAGACTCAGAGTTTCCTATGGTTATGAATTATTGAAGATTCGGATTTGTTCATCTGTTTTGTTGATAGCTATTTGTTTAGACTTGCTGGCAGTTTGCTCAATTTGGCATGAGAAGCGTTTGAAGAAGATTGTTCTAGTCGACTCGCACAATTTGGCTTCATAAGAGGTGTTTGGATAAAGATTGTTCTAGTCTTAACCGTTGAGATTAGTCTGATGGATTTTTGAGACACAAAGTGTGTAAAGAAAATTTTATTTAGAGGAGATTGTTGAAGTATAATTGAATTGCCCATCTTTCCTCATCAGCTTAAGTTTTTGGGTGAACTGGCTGGTGCATGAAACTCAATATGGTATCAGAGCCAAGATGTCTCAAGTTCAAGACATGGCTGACGCAATTTAAAAAAATTAATTGCAGTCCACTTCTATTCCACGTATTAGGCCTAAAAAAGCCTACACGTGAGGGGGAGCGTTGAAGTATAAGTGAATTGCACATCTTTCCTCGTCAGCTTAAGCTTTTGGGTGAACTGACTGGTGCATGAAACTCAATAGAGATTTTGATATTTTGGTTATAGGAGTGAATTCGTCTCAAGATGAAGATTGTTAAAGTATTATCCGAATTCGTCATTATGTCTGTGCCGGATGTGGCACAACTCTAATTCGGTTTCATATTCTTCTAAGACTCTTGTTTTCTAGTCTACATATGTACTCTTATAATCGCACGGTTTAGATACGTCGAATAGTCCAATGTTTGTGATTTCTTCTCATACAATGAATTCTGTTTTTATATGTTTCTGCAAAGATTTTTCATGTTAAATTTATGTCTTCTACCCTTTTAATTATCTTCTATTTTATCGTGTGTTTTATAGCAATAAAGAAACATGTACTCCACTGAAGAGTTAAGACTGAGCTCCAAGAAATTTGTGTTTCAATGTTTTACTGCTCCTTGTACTGGCCTGCCAAAGTTTAGGCTAGTGCAAGTCCAGTGATTAAAACCTCTTTTATACATTTTTCTCCTTTCCATATACACATGTCAGGACAGTTCTGGTACCAGTGAGCACCAACACAAGTATGAAGTATCCTTACATTGTGATTCTGCTTTGCTCTACCCGCAGACTGCAGAGTTGTACCCGATGACAAATTAATGCGCCTTAAATCGTATTCAGCCATTGGCTGCCACGGCTGCTCTGATTGCTTTCTCTGCTCCATTTCTCAGGGAGAATTGAGGCTATCTTCATAAGATCCGTGCCTTAGGGCCTGTTTGGTTGAAGGCCTCGCAGACAAATGCCAACACATCTTGATCCTAGGTATTCAAAATTGAACGTCTAAGATGCATGTCTGACTCAGGCAACTTTTTTCAGCCTCCAACCAAACAGGCCCTTAATGTTCAGCTTCAGGACGCTCTAGGCTCCAGGTTCTGTAACAAGTCATTTGTGATTGCTAGTACTGCTGTCTTGTGACGGTAGCTGCTCAATGTCATCAGAAAGACTGACCTGGAGGATTTCTTCTCCCTTCTGGGGGTAATCGGTTCTGATTAAGAGAAACGTGTGTTGCCTGCGTGATGTTTTCATTGCACTGCTACGTTGCTGCAGTCCTGCATGCCGCTTTATTCTCTTTCTTATCTTGCTTTCATTGCTTGGGTATATTTGTGGATAACCTTAGGCACGAGCTATAAAATGTGTAAACAGGGTTTTGGAATAGATCACTGGAGTCAAAACAATACTAGTACCAGGCGTACCATTAGTCCCTTACATCTGTTATTTGTGGAGATTTTGTATTTAACGTCAAGTTTGGTCAGTGGTCACCATGCAGATTAACACACAATCAATTCAGAATTTAATATAAGAGCAGGGTGCAAGAGGCATGGCGAAAAAGTAAAGAAACACGCAAACTGGTAAGGACAAAACAGCCAAACGAAGCAGTTCTGTCGATATCCTTCTTTTCCTGTATCATCTTTTTTTCAAGACACTGTATGAATTTTAAAAGCTGCTTTAAGTTATAGTCCTTGTAGAGTACCCTACTTCCAATTATCTTTTAAATAGTATACTGTAAGCCAGTTACTTTTCGTAACAACTGCACAGCTTTGTCGACTGAAAAGTCTTGTAATGCTGCCTGTGATCACACTCCTCATGGTGTGATCACACTCCTCGTGGTCATGGCAGTCATGTAGCTTTTGTTTATTCAGTCGGTTGGTGACTCCCTGCACCAATCTGCCTGCCTGTAGTACTGCTGCGCCTAATGCTCGCAGTGTGATTGCACAGTGTAAAGCTCGCTTAATAGAACATCTGCTTGTCTCATTTGGAAACAAGATGGCAGCTCCAAGCGGATTCCTTTCGCATGTGAGCTGACATTGCGATCGCGTAGGGGATTCGGTCACCGCATGGGCCCAAGTCCCGGTCGCTATTTTAAAGGTGTTCGCTCTGTCGTGTGCACATCTCCCTTTTCCTCCGGTTCTTTCCACTATATTTTGTGATTCGAATATAGCGGGTGCGATCTCTGTCGATCTTTTTAACCGTTTGAAAAATTCGGTAAATTTTGACCATTAATGCGAATTGGTTGAAGGTTATGATTGGAATCATTTTCGTGTTCGCGATGAACTCTGCGCCGACCTATATCAGACGTAATGTTTTAAGATGTGTGCACCGACTAGAGTCAGACGTGGCTACTCGATGCGCTTTCGATTACAACTCTACACCGTTATCTTTTGAGACTCTCTGAGTAGGGTGATGTTCCCGTCTCTGATAAGGTTACTATTCCAGTTTCTGATAGATCTATGTTTTGTTGCCGATTAGAACTTTTGCTCCCAAGGTTATTTGTATCCTCTTTAAACTATCTGGTAGAGATATGAAATCACACATATGCCAAGAGTATTTTGCAACTTATTCTCATATAGTGATTTCGTCAATTGTGCGTCCGTAATTTTTACCTGAAAGAATTTTTCATGTTAAATTTCTGTCTCATATTCTTGATTGCTCTTTATTATTTCATGCTCCATCTTATGGATTTCATATCAAGTGATATATCCAATCCTAGACGGTCAGGAACAGGACGCTTCCAGTCGGCCATTGTTTCACAGTTTCACCGGCTTGCAAACCAAAGCTGGTTCAGTGGTTACTAGCTAGTAGTATAGTAGTTGGGCTTATACTTTCCTCGCTTTTCTTGTGGGACACTTACTGTTTAGTTTCAAACGTTTTTAGCTTCTGACGAATTCTAGAAACTAAAAGTTACTTAAAACATATTGGCTTCTTAATTTCGGTTTTTTAGTTTTTTTGATCTGCTTTGCTCTTTTGTTTTTCTCTTATTTCTTTGTATTGTCCTAAAGATATAACAAGGCTTTTTAAATTTATCTACAACAGTGTAATTGTAACCAAAAGTCTACATCAAAAATCAAAAGTCATGGCTTTTAATCCATTTGAATCACCCTTAAGCTAGCTTCAGGTAAGCCTAAATTTGTTGGAGTAAGAGCAAGTCCAATAATAGAGCCAAGTGTTTGGCTATAAGTCAAGTTATACAATAATTTATCTACAATTTTTTTTATTATGTGGTATCATGTCTCACATTCTCTTTCCTATTCCTCCTCACATACATTTATTATCTAGGCCCACCACTGCATAGGCTCCCGTGCCCAGCTTGTTGCTTGCATGAGAGCCAAGCTCTCATCTCTCTCCTCCACATCAGCAAAAATGCTGACTAGCTTGGCTATAAGACCATTATTGTACTTGCTCTAAGGCAACTCAAACTTTAATGCCTCGTTTTCTCTGCGGACTGAGCTTTTGGAACCCTGAAGAAGCTGAAAGACGGGTTTGAGCTTTTGGAACCCTGATTAAGGCAGATTATTTGGATTTTTTTTATGATTTATGATTTATTTTGTACTGTAGTGTTGGTGATTTTTTGATATAAGTAAATTACAAAAATAAAAAATAAAAAACAGGCTAGCATATCATAGATAATACAAGAAATATAAAAAGATAAAAACCAAAAAACCTAGGAAAAAAAACTAGAAGGCAGAAGATAAAGCGAAACGGACGGACCTTTGAGTGAACTCTGGCAAAGAGAAGGTAACACACCACACCATGTGGTGCGGCCCTGCTCGGTTGGCCAGCAGTTCAATGCTCATTTATTCTCCTCGCGGCGTGCAGCAAGTCACAATCAGCGAGTGTGTATGTCTGGGGAGTGCGGGCGGGGCCTGCAGCAGCGAGCTACATGCATCATGCATGTACTGATGCGTACATGACTACATGTACTCCTCGGCCGTATTCTTCACAGGTCAGAAGTCTGGTAGGGCATAAAAAAAACTCGAGCTCTCATCGAGCCGATCTCGAATTTCATTCTGAGCTTATGAGTTTTAACGAATCAAACTCGAATAGCATGTTATGGCTTGATTCAAGCTTGAAATATTAATGCATATTAATTCTTACCGAGGTTACATGAGTAAAGCTCAAGTTTAACCTTTTTTATTATTAAAAATTAATATATATTAAGTTATTTTAACTATTATTTAAATTTAAACTATAACTTAGATTCGTTCGAGCTTAGCTCGAGTGTCTATCGAGATCAACCCTAAAAGATCAAATTTGCTTGAGTTCGACTTGGTGACAACCCTACCAGCTATTGCATGCATACTGGGAAGGTAAAACAGTAACAACTCGCTCCTTTCATTTCATTTCATTTGTGGCCATGACGTAAGTTACTGTACATGCACGTAACATTAGTCACAGATAAAGGAGTTACTACTGGTAATCTGTTGCTGATGAGATCATTCCTTGATGCCCTGATGGTGATATTTTGATGAGAATGATGAGACAAATACAGATCGATAGTATTCTACATACAGTCACAATCTGAATTATGAAACCAGCAAACTACAGACGATTGCTGAAGGAGGCAGTGAACAAACAGGATTTCTTAAATATTTTTTATTTAACATTATAGAAATATATCACCACTTCAAAATTACATAAATAACCTACAGTAGTCATTTTAAATGGCGACAACACTTTGTCATCATTTGAAATAACGACAATCCTACGTGGAGTCGTGTGTGGTAGTCTGTAAGTTTTTGTCGCCAACTCTATCTCCAATTGTGTTGGAGATAGAGGCTCTATCGTCAATTCAAATAGCAACAGAGGTTCTGTTGCCAACTGGAATAGCAACAAGTCATTTTTATTATTTTAAATAAAATATTTTTCTTAATTAAAAATGTAGTATTTATGAATAACTCTTCTATTTTTTTGGCTTGTAGTTTTAAAATAATAGCCAACAATTAAAGAGAGAATTTGACTAGTCCACCTTAGGTTGCAGTAATAATTTTTGTTTAAATAAACTATTTTAAGCTCGACATAACACTTCATAATGAAGGAGGAATTACACAATACGTAAGGTTTGGTTACATGCATATATTTTCCTCACTGCTCATACAATACAAAAGGTTTATCGTGTCATTGTCTGCATGCGTCCCATGGGCAATGACAAGTGGCGAGTGTCATCGTTGTTGAAGAAGTCACTGGCCAAAGAATCTCAATAATGGGGAAGCCCTGATAAAGGACATGAAACTTTACATTAAAGAAGAGTTATGAACAATATGAGCCTATCAGATAGCTAGAAGCGTGCTATCGCTGGTGAGAAGATTCTTCGTATAATTTAAAAATGATTAAAACATATATACTGGCATCAATGAAGATGAGAGGTCGTTGCGGTTAATGAGGAAGCCATAGTGTTGAGTTGGCCAACGTCAAGGAAGAAGAGCGGCCGATATGAGAGAAGAGGGCATCGAGCATATGTAACATCAATCATGTGTATATGAATGCATACATCCATATGAATAGAAGCACATGCATACAGAAGTAGAGGAGCAAAGAGCTCGGTGTAGAGATTGTGCAACTGTACAAAATAGGCTTGGGGTCACCAGAGAGTGTGCGACAGGTGTCCTGGTAGGGATTAGCGATAGTTGCACATGCAAGCATATTTGATGTCTCAACATTCAACATTAAGCGATAATAGGAGAGAAGTAAAAAATAACTATGTGGTAGATTGTTATATTGGAAGGGGTAGCGGCTGAGAGGGGTTGATCAAGAAATTACCTTGCTGTTGGAGTTTGAAGCAGAAAAGCTGTGGTGGCGAGAAGAGATAGAAGATACACGGTTGGGTGGGGTAGTCAACATGTAAGGGAAGATAAGTTCAACATATATGCATATGGTACATTGGTGTATATATATAAGTAAGGTACCCTAATACCATGTAAATAAATAAGATCATTTTCTGCACATATAATCAACACATTGATTAAGATTAAATAGAGATATATGTGTATGCATACATTTTGGAAAAGAATAACTAATGGAGAAATAATAGAGGCATGCAGCTATATGATCCATACATGATGGAGAGTGATAACGTTTCTAAACCCCCCCCCCCCCCAACTTATTAGCATCGATGATTTGTTTCATCAAAACTCATACTTTAATTATATTTCTCAAATTTTATTTTTCTTCAACTTTTATTATTTATGATGTATTAAAAATATAAATAACCTATACGATACATAAATATATTTTAAAATATCTAAGATATATTATTTGATACTATAAATTTTAAATTAAATTTAGCTGCGCTAATGGGCGGGGCAGTACCTGCTAGTTGTCACTGAAAGAAACGTTAAAGCATTTCAAAGATGTTAGTTTTCTATTCTCGACCGTCCTCACACCATTATTTTAGTACAAGTGAATCCATCTCATTTTGTTACATTGGTGTGATAACAGTGATGATAAAAACAACACGAGTACTGCCTCCTGCATTCATGAAAAGAATCCATCAGCTGGACTAGTTGCACGTTACATCGCCTTCGCCAGCGTCATATCATGGAAGTGCCAGCTCTCACAGATGCTAGTTTTTGATCTGTTGCGACATAGTGCTCGTCACAACTGATTAAGGACCGCCATGGCTATCGATATTCCTAATATGGAGGTTTAGCATGGGTCCTGACATGATGTTGTCTAGTATTCTTCAGTGGTTATCAGTTATATCCTACATTGCACAGCTACTTCTGAATCGGCAATATCAGATACCGTATCAGATACGGATAAGACACCAATACGACTTAATATGTATTCTATCTGTATCGGAGATTTTCCTGTTTTCAAAAAAATTCTTAATAATTGGCGGATACTTCTCCGATACTCCCCTACCCTCATTGGCCGCCGCCGCTCTCATTCCCTTAGTCCTCAGATCCGATGGCTAGATTTTGGAGAGGGGAGATGAAGGAGAAAGAAAATCCTAGTTTCCAGATGTTGCCACTAGTAGGCATCATTGGCTCGTTATCACATCCTCTTAGGTGCCGCTCGATTGGGTTGAAATAAGCTGGCTTATAGCTGAAATTGCACTGTAGCTGATTGAAATTATATTGTAGCTGATGGTAGTTTATTTGGCGTAACTAAATTTTAAAAAAATAAAATGAAAAAAATAGGTTAGCTCATCACGGACAATGCAAACGAATACAAAAAAAAAGAACCGGCAAAAAAGCCAAAAAAAGACAAAATTTATGAATAGTGAAAAATAAAACAGAAGCCAGAAGCTCAAACCAAAATGAGCAGATCCTTAGTTTGCTCTTGTCTCTCCTTTTTTTTTGGCTAAATTCTCTTCTTTATTTCTTCTTTGTGTTTGTCGAGGAAGAAGAGAGAGAGATGTGATTAATGTTGATGGAAGTACGGAGAGATCGAGATGGATAACCCTTAAGTGGTTGGCTAGTTACAATGTGGCGATGATCTGATTGGACTGCCTCATTTCCTTATAAGAATCAATTGTTTCTATATTTGTTATTTTTATTTTAATTATATATACATAACCATCGGTGTTTTTGAAGAAATAGCGTATCGTATCGTGGTATCATCTATTGAGGTGACCTAGGTTATATCTACATGCTAATCAAAGTTGATAAGTCTGTGATCAATCAACCTACCTAACGACTCCGCAATAATTTTTTGTAGGCTGTCCGAAAGGTCATACTGAACCGTTAAATCATGAATGAAACCAGCGCTGAATAGAGAGAAAACGACTTGTTTTTTCTTCAAGTCAACATGATATCTTATCTCCCTATCGTTCTCTATCTAGTCATCTGAACAACAGCGTATTTTTTAAGCCACCCTGACTTAATCTGATGAATTGACCCTTCTCATTTCATTTTTCAGTTAAACCACCTCCTAGTCTCTTACCATTAGAAATCAAGATAACAAAATCTAGTAGTGAATACTTGCATGCTACTGTCTTATCGACAATGTAAACACCTCTCTGATTTTTGTTAAAAAAAAAGACATTGCAAAAATCCACATGCTCACCTGCATACGCACTGCGCGCCCCTCCTCTTTTTTCTCTCTCTTTCTCGAGAACACATGCACACAGAAAGCTTAACCGTAGCCTTCTTCATCAGTCTTCTACCGACCATTCTCGCTCCCTTCCTTCCAGTGTCACCCTCTCAAGTCTCTCTCCCCTTCACCAGGTGCTCCCTCCTGCAGATCCGAATTGGAATTTGAACCTTCTCCTCCCCCTCGTCAATCTGGTAAAATGCGCAGTCCATATAAAGCACTCCCAATCCTAGAACTGTTTCTTGCTAATTCTTGTAGGAGAACAAATATATATTCTCCCCTGCTCTGTTCCTATCTTTTACTTTAAGCCAAAACGATTGAGGCTTTTGTGTTCTTTCCAACAAATATCCAGAGCCGTACCTTTCGTTTGGCTGTGGTGTGGAATAGTATATGGATGGGCACCAATTGCCATACATGCTTGCCCTTTCCATCACTGCAAGAGACCTTCTTTTTACATCTGTGCCTTGCTCTTCCTGGTACTCTGTGATGGAGTGTGTAGTTAGGGTTTTAATTAAGCTCCTTTTTTCTTGCCAACTTTTGGATGATGCTTACATCTCACTCCTCACTTGGTTCTTGGATAGGTTTCCTCATAGTGTACACCAGACATTTGCTCCAAGGAAGCTTCTGCTTTTAGCTGCATCTCTCACTCTTGAGTGATCTCCAAGGTAAGCCCACACTTCCTAGAAAGAGGTAGAAATGAAAATTTCTTGTTCGTGGTTGGAGCAAGAAATTCAGGTTCTCTGTATTCCTTCGTGGCTCCAGGGTGGAAAACTCTTACATTTGTTTCATGTTCTTTGACTAAAGATGGTGTGCTTAGCCCAATTTTGCTAACAGCACGTAACTCTAAGATTGTGAATTTGTGATGCTCTAACCCACTACTTGTTCACAGAAGCAAAAATGAAGTAGATTTATGCCCCTCTTTCATGTTTAATCTGAGTTGCTGCAATTGATATTGTTAGTTGAAGCACACATCATGACATCATGTATGGCTTGTAAGGATGTCCTTTCACTGCAGTAGGAGAGGAATGGGGGAGTGCAGCGAGTACAGATGCTGGGAGGAGCTGTTCCCGGACGCCCTGGGGCTCATCTTCCGCAACCTGCCCCTCCAGGAGGTGCTCACCGTCGTGCCCCGGGTCTGCAAGTCGTGGAGCTGGGTGGTCGCGGGGCCGTACTGCTGGCAGGAGATCGACATCGAGGAGTGGAGCCAGCAGCAGAGCAAGCCGGAGCAGCTCGTCCGCATGGTCGAGATGCTGGTGAGCCGCAGCTGCGGCTCCTGCCGTCGCATCAGCGTCTCTGGGCTGCCCTGCGACCCGTTGTTCTCGTTCATCGGAGACCAGTAAGTCTGAACTCTCTCTCTCTCTCTCTCTCTCTCTCTCTCTCTCTCTCTCTCTCTCTCTCTCTCTCTCTATGACAACGTCCTTTCCGGTTTGCATCGTTCTGGGAGTCTGGGATAGTTCAGGTTGGAATTATAGCATATTGATTCTGCTGTAAACTCATAGTCCATGAGAAGACAACGCATTCCGCATACTAGCATACATGCTCAAATGGATAACATGTCAAAATAGCCTGGGTTCTGCATCGCATATGCAAGAAATGGTTCAGAGTTCAGAGTGCCACTTTGTTTCAGCGGTGTAACCTGCAATGGGATGTATGGATGCAGAGAATAGGTGGATCACTCATCACTCCGTCAGTATGATCGGTGTGTTTAGGCAATTTTTCGATCGAGGGCTGGCATGCATCATGGAACAATCTATTCGATTAGACAGTTAATTCTGTTTTTCCACCATTTCTCTATATTTTTAAACCTTGACCTTTGGAGTTTAGGCACAAATCAACTCAGCTTTGGCTGTCTTCAGTTCAGCATTCCTTTTCTGTAAGTTCAGCGATGCTCTCTCTGGATAGAAATATATGGAAATGGCAGGCTGATACATCCAATTCATATTTCCCATTAAAAAGCAGAATGCTTATTTTGGTCTTAAAAACGAAAGCTTAGGGTCTGCTTTCCGTTTCTACACCACAAATTTACAGAGGAAATATTTAGCATCAAGACTAAACAAAATATCACATACATTATGCATGCATAGGATTGATAAGCTCCTGTTATAAGACTCAGACTGCTCTATCTTAGTTCTATATCCATTAGAAAGACTAAGGGGAAATATAGTAACTCTCTCCTCATCTCCTAATCGTCTTACAAATGATATATGTATCTATCAATTCTTGACATAATGATGTTTGGTCAATAATTGAGTGGTGAAGATAATATACTGAAAGGTCTCTTCTTCTCCAACATATCACCGTTTATCAGTCACTGTAATATTGGAAGCACAAGTACAAACACAAGTACTGGCGTGCACATGCTCACACCCATGCTCTCCAGGGGATTACGCACCATTCTGTCATGCTATATTGCTATCTTGCCCCGCCGCGTCCTGTTTGCTATATCATCTTAGATTGTCCACTTATTGTAACTGACATAGTTTTAAAGAATTACACCGCGTGTTCTCATCTCATCCACTTTCAACAATTACACTTCATGAAATTGCCCAAGCCTCCTAAGCTGCTCCTAGGCAACCCAGGG
Source organism: Dendrocalamus latiflorus (assembly GCA_017311315.1). NCBI lineage: Eukaryota > Viridiplantae > Streptophyta > Magnoliopsida > Poales > Poaceae > Dendrocalamus > Dendrocalamus latiflorus. The sequence goes on along the minus strand of CM029634.1, from coordinate 3,724,989 downwards.
GGCGACCCAGCCGCCACACCAAGCCAACCCTCGCCACCGCGTCTTCTCCCTCGCCGTCACCGCTTGGCGGCGGTGGCGGGGAATCCTTCCGTAGCCGCTCCCAGGCCAAGAGCCGGTGTTGGCATAGCGCGGCGAGGGCGAAGGCGACGCCGGGGCCAAGATCCAATGTTGGCAGCGCACGCGGCGGGGTTAAGAGACCTGAGCGGCAGTGGTGGTCGTAGAAGCCGGCTGGATCCAGTGTGGAGGCGACCGGATCTAGGCGGGGTGAGGCTGGTAGCGGAGAGGAGCGGTGGCGGCTGAAGAGGCCAGCTCGAGGACGGCGCGGATCCAGCTCAGCGGCGCAGCCATCGGAGAAGAAGGCGGCCAGCCAGATCCAGGTGCGGCGCGGACAACAGTGGTTGGATTCGTCGGTAGGCCACCTCCCGGCCAGACTCAGCGTCGTGAGATAGACGACGGCAGGATCCGAGGACAAAGGTGGCCACCTGGCGCTAGAGGGATCTATGGCTCCTTTTCCCATCGGTCCTGGCCAAAGACGGTGGTTCGCTGGCCACGCGTGGTCTTGCTCCTTCCCGTCGGACCGTGGCGGCCGTTGGTAGTTACCGGGGGCTTCCTCTTCTCCTCCTGCCTCCTCTGCACATCGTCATTGAGCTGTCGCCTCTCGAGCCGCTGCCGCCGCTGCGAACGCCTTGTACCAACGGTCGCGGCACAGTTGCGTCGGCTCGGGCAGTCCATGGCGTCGACAAGGGTGAGCACACGGATGAAGGTGAGCGCCGGAGTTTGCTGGGAACAGCCGCTTGAGCTCGATAGTTGCATTAGGGTTGTAGCTGCAGGTGATGGTATGCCGGGGTGAAAATCTCAGTTTTGGTTCTTGCCAGATCAGGCGACGGCGACGACTTCAGCACCGTTCCCTCCTTGGAGGCATTGCCTTGAGCCACCTCACCCTACCCCTCTTTGTCATTTCCACATGTGCGTTGGTCGATGTTAGTCCTTCTGTGGTGATAGCCTGCTCGTCATCGGAGTGTGTTAGTCCTTAGGTGGTGTTAGCCACGGCCATTTGTCTTGTCAGGTTTTCGGAGTCGTGATTTTTATATCCGGTCCTTTCTTGGACCTTTCTTGGTCTTTAGGCCACCGTTGTACTGCTCTTCTTCTTAACGAATGAAACATAATTCTCTCCTGCATTTTTGAGAAAACAATTACACTTATTCTATCTGACATAGTTTTACAGAATTACACAGCGTGTTCTCATCTCATCCACTTTCAACAATTACATTTTTCTCGACAGAAGTATAAATCAATGGTTAATCGTTTGGTTTATTACCAGTAAATTTTGATGCTGTTTCTGTTGAGGACAGGAGTGGAGTACTGATCCTGCTGCATTTTCTTTTCCTTTTGCAAGTGCACGAGCTCTCAGGGCATTAGAGATTCCAAGGAGCGAGATCAGCGACTCCATAGTGGAAGACGTTGCGCCGAGCTTATCCAACGTTACCTTCTTGGACATCAGCAGCTGCACAAAGATCGGAGCTCGTGCCCTGGAGGCGTTCGGCAAGCACTGCAAATCCCTGGTCGGGCTCCGGCGGGTCATGCACCCCATAGACGTCGCTGACAAGGTCTGCCAACACGACGAGGCCCACGCCATCGCCAGCACCATGCCGAAGCTTCGGCACCTCGAGATGGGCTACATGCTCATCGCGACGGAGGCGGTCCTTGAGATCCTCTCCCAGTGCCGTGACCTCAAGTTCCTGGACCTGCGCGGCTGCTGGGGCGTCGACGACAAGTTCTTTCAGGAGAGGCACCCCGGACTCAAAGTTCTAGGGCCTGGCGTGGACGACTGCTTTGAGAACAGCTACTGGGAGGAGTGCTCCGACTACTCGGACTCCTCCATCTACTCCTGGGAGTTCATGGACGACGACTACTACGCCGTCGGGAGCGACGACGAGGCAGTGTGGGACGACGGCCAGGGCCTCGAGAACCTGGAGGTGAGGTTCTACGGTGGTGGTTTCAGTGAGAGCTACGCCGGTTTCGATTGGCCGCCATCGCCATGAAAGCTGTGTTTACCTTGACAAAAAAAAAACTGCATCTTCTTGCTGCTATTGTTGCCTTCCCCCCGTGTGTTGTTCGTAAGCGATGTTGTTGTGCTGTGTGCCTGTGTCATCGTCGTCGTTTAGCTTGCAGATATGTGAACTACTGCTACTACATCTGGATGTAAACTTTGGTGTTTACATGAAGCAAATGAATCCATATGGTGAAAACTCACCTGTGTTTATGTCATCCTACCCTACATTATTGCACTACCAGTTTGTGATCTTGTATTTGTTGGTTGGAGTTTTTTTTTATGTGAGCCGGTACAAAGATGAACTGGCTTCTGCAGCGTCATCTATTGGACAAGATGTGCAGCAGATGTGGACTGCTGTGCCAGGTAGAGCAGTGGAGAAGAGTACCTGCTTCTATTTACATGGCAATGCAACCCTCCCAGGACAAACAAACAGTTAAAAGCCACACCACTTTCAGGTCGGACCACGGTGACCACCGGAGCAAAGATCCTAAGATTTTGCCCTGAAATCTTGTGATAAAGCGGGATCTCTTTCAGAATGGGGGTGGGAAAATGGGAATCACTTCCAACCAGGGTAAGTCGATTGTCTCTTGCAAGCCAAGGTTAGCCCCGGCCTTCCCATGCGTCTCTGCAACTTTGGCACTGCACACTAGATTCTGCCGGGTATTCCCAATGCCCATACAGACAGCAGCTTATTAAATCTACCTTGAGGTATGGTCAGGTCTGAGTGGATACCTCTGCCAAAAATATTTGATGCTCTCTGGCTGTTATCCTGTACTATTTTTGAAATCATTAGGTCAGGATTGTCTCCACGACATTATGTTCCTAATGTGGGGAAGGGAATACGACCACTCAAAACACCTCTACTAGTGGTCGTAACCCATTCGTCGTCAGCAGTCGTAACTTATTTATGACTTGCTCATCCGAGGTTGGTCCTGCCTCTCTCAAATGCACGTTTTGACTGTGGAATCTGGTACACACGATTGTGGGCTGCTTGCCGGAGATGGAAACGATAAGGTGGAGCTTATAACTGAACTGAACATAAGAACTAAAGCACAATTATACAATGCAAACTAACACACCTTTTTTCTCTGTGTTTTCACTGTTATACACTGTCTCAATTCTCTCAACAACTTACAGAGTATATATAGACACAGTCGACCACTCAGGCCACTCACTATAACTCCCGTCTCTACCGCTCAGCTCAGCTGCCTGCGACTGCTACAGTGACCAGCCGTTTGCCTATGCCGCTTCGCTCAGCTCCTTGAGAGTGCTTCAGCGACCAGCCCATGTTGACCGCTATAGTGTCCAGCCGTTTGCCCATACCAGGCAGTTAGCCAACCGAGGACGACTTGCGTCACCCACGATCGCCCGTGCTGACGCCTGCTATCAACTGCTATAGTGCTCGACGCATGACCATGACCACTGACTTCATCCTTGGCTTGTCTTTGACCACTGTACTGGAGCTTCAACCACGAACACGCAGGAGCTACGACCATAACGCCAACGACTACGACTTTGGTCATTACGACCACACATAATGTGGTCGTAACCGGCCACGCACATAGGTGCTACAACGCTGGTCATTATGACCACACACAACGTAGTCGTAACCAACCACGCACACAGGCTTCGAGTCCTCCGGGTGCTTCAGTACTCATACGAGTATGGTGTCTACTGTACTTCTCTGAGTATGATGTCCACAATACTCCTCCGAGTATGACATCCACAGTACACCTCTAAGTATGATGCCCACATTACTCCTCCTAGTATGCACTGACGACTACCGACCATCGACTCTCAACTACGACTACAACTATCGACCATCGACTATCGACCACAACCATCAACTATCAACTATCGATCACGACCATCGATCATGGCGTTATGACCACGGAGTACTCAGAGGTACAATACTCGGTGTAGCTTTAGTACTGGTTGTAACGACAACAGATACAGAGTACTTGTACACACATATAAGTAAAACACATATAACAAGATTAACCTACCACCTAATACTATATCAAGTAGTATGATCCCGTGCTGATTCAGGAAGCGGTGGATCAGGGATGCCTCTTTTGCATTTTGGCTATAGGGCAGTGTGTACTTCGCAAGTATCCGTGCGCTGAACGGTTCAAGAGTTCAGAGAAACAAAAGACGAGAGATACCATGCTGCTGCTGCTGCTGCTACAGTGACATCTTTGGCAAATATGGCACTGTGCAATCGCTATACGATTTTTCTTGATTAGGGTGGTCTCAAAAGGATGGAAAAGGGATAAACTTTTTGGAAATCCACAATGAACAACGGCGTTAGGATTGTTAATGTGATTTTTCTGAATGGGATGTCTGTACTCTTGTGCCATGTTCCTGTCACTCTTGGTTGCAGTAATCAAAGGGTAAATGATTATTAAATATTTTTCTCTAACGGTATTCAAAATCTTTAGTCAAGTGATTATAAGAATCATTAAGTTTAAATTACACCAACTAAGCTTCACAAAGTAAGACTAAAGACTTTAATCATCAAAATCAGCAACCTTCTGCCCAAAGTCGATCTGACCGCCATGGATAGACCGGTTTGACCACCACGGTTAGTCTGACCACATGCACAAGGTTGGTTTGACCCACGGAGCTGGTCTTACCATAGTGCTAGGGTCAGTCTGACTGGTTCTCTATTTTTAGACCTGAAAACCTTTCGGGACAACTCAAATATTAAGAATTTACTCAATTCTTATCTAAATACTTCTAAATTTTGAATGAGACTTGTTCAATGTATTAGAAGCATAAACCAATCAAGAATTATAAGATTCTTGGGTTTGTGTTTACTAAATTGAGGAGAATTGAATCTATGTCACAAGAACATCAAAAATCCTAGAACTCAAATTACTTCTTGTTCGAGAGGATTTAAGGCATGAGATTTTTCAAATCTATTCTCATATTTTCTAGCAAGGTAATCTAAGCAAGAGTTCAAGCTAAAACTCCCACGAACACGAAATCACAAATCTAACTCAAGAACAAGCAAAACCAAGTAAAAAAATGCAAACAAAAATATGATTGAGATAATTTTAATCTATTTCCAGTAGAGGATGGAGTTTATATACTCATGGATAATTGCAAGATACAACCAAAGTACCATAGTTTCCTCTCTCAAGTTTTCTCTGTCACAATGATGGCGAGGCAATGTGGTAGAAAAAAATGTAAACCTTAGAATCCTTAGATCTAACACATTCTCTCCTCTCCTTTAATAACCAGCAATAAGCCTAATGGGTCAAACCCATTAAGGCACCAAGGAAACCCGTTAACCCCATTAACACGGGATTTACACACTCACGCACGCTTCTCAAAACATTTATAAAACTCAACTCGCTAATACCTTAACGATTGATAAACTTAGCAATTTCAGTTTTTTTACCTAAACCACTTCTCCTTTGTACTTCCTTGCACCGCGGTTTTGATCAATGTATCTACTTGATATTTGGACAACTACCAAAATATCCTCGATGAAGCTTTTAGGCACATTCCCTTGACTCTGTCTCCACCTTCACCTTAAAGTATTTCCATATGTTTTGACACGTAATTCATAGTACCTAATGATTAGCTGTCACATTTTCACACATTCGGTCTCCTCTGAACTGTCTCTACGTTCATCGACCTTGTCATTTGGCATACCACATGCACCAACTCACATCTTCATGATCTTTGTCTTTTCTGTGCTTCCCGCTTGAGCCACGTAGCCTCACCTGAACTTATACAGTCGCTCGGGCCTCAGCTTTCCCATCTAGTCCCATTCCATTGTCGTCAACCGTTAACGTTCTCCAAGCCACCTACGCATCTAAATACCAAGCAACCATCTCGAGCACAAATTATATGTACTTAATTGACGTTAGTCAAAATCATGCATCATGCAACAACACACAACCAACTAACGACATCCATGCCATGCACACACTCATCCAACTCAAAAACCCATTTTTACTAATCTTTGGTCGCAACCACCGATTTGGCAGCACTCCCCATGGTGGTCAAATTGCACTGGTCATACCACCGACCATTGGCTGCCCTGACCGCTTAAGACTACCAGAAAACACGCTATTTGAAATTTCGATTAAACTTTATCTAGTTTCAACTCTAGTTTTCAATTCTAATAGTACTAAGCGCAAACACTTCCCTAAATAAGCATATGTAAATGTTGGTGTGCAATTTTTCAAAAATCCATTGCTAGTATGACCGCTCACCCTATTACGGTCGGACCACCAGCCATCTGCTGGTCAGACCGTCTGAACTCTGATAGTATAATATGAAATCTGATTTACTAAAGCTTTTGCAAAAGTTACATTTAATTTAACCAAAATACTAATCATTCATTACAAATATATACTTAGACTTTCTTCGTAATCCGTCACGATTTTATGTTTTCCATGTGTCGTCCTCACCTCACCTGCCATTCTCTTGTCCCCCTGCTTTATTTACTTTCCAAGATTCTTTGTTGGAACTTGCAGTTTGCAATAGTATCTACAAAAGCTTATCGAGTAGCTGCTGCTTCTGTAACCATAACTGTAACACTCTTGGGATTCGAAATTTTTTTTTTTTGGTAACGAATTCCAACCATTAATCCATTATCCTCTCTGATCAGAGAAGAGAGCCTATAAAACCAATCAACCATAATTATCTTTGTGTTGGACCATGTGACAAAAAAGGATGTAATAGTGAAATTCAGAGCCTTCATCTCGGCCCTACGCTAGCAGCGAATCAACTTTCCCTGCGGTAAACAGGGTGGTAAAGGGGATCATTTCTGGTTAAGGCCTGAGATCCAGCTGCCTCATTGGATGGTGTGGTCGGGATCGGTGGAGAGAACCGATAGGTCGGACGGCGACGAGCGAGCGAGCGCCGCATGTTCCGGCGAGTACCAGCATGCGCCGGACGGTAGCACTGTTGCTATTGCCACACGCTGCCGGTGACTCCGTTCGAACGGTGGGTGGGTTCCTCTAACCTATAATTTAACTCTACTACTAGTTAGAGACCTGTGCATTGTAATGAAATCAAAAAAATGATGAGACGAAATTTACTGTCTGGCCAATTTCACACATCAAATATTGTAGAGTAAGCGACAGAGATAGAAGGGTGGTCAGAATGCGCGAGGAGATTGGGAAAGTGGAGGGGGTAGACGATTGTATCGTGAGAGAGAGAGGAGAAGAGAGACGAATGGTCCAAATCGGATGGCTGAGAAGATAGGAGGGATAATGAACCAATCACCAACTCACACTTTTATAATAATAAAGATTTAAAAAATCATTTGATGATTGATATGTCCTTTCTTTCCCTCTCCTTCTCAGAAAATCATTCGCGTGGCCCATTTCTCACCCCGCTCGGCCCATCTTTGGGTTAGTTTTGGACCAAAATCCTTCGAACCCTCAAATCTCTTGCATTTAAGCTGGCTTCTGCCGCCGATGAGAGAGGGCGCCGCCGCCTCTTGCTTCCTCACCCTATCACCGCGTGCCCTCGCTTCTCACGCGCCGCCACCGTCCCGCCCGCTCCCTCGCCGCGCTCGCCCCCATCCACATCGCCGTCGCCCGGTCGCCATCCTCTCAACAAAACAACTCCTCCCGCCATCATCCTCTCCAATCTACATCCCCTCTCTCCCCTCCGTTCATTCCCTCTCCACATTGGAGACCCACGTTGCCCAGCCCGACGGCAGCTGGAGCACGACGAAGGCCTGTGGTGGGGCTCATAGAGACCAGGCACGCCTAGAGCTCGGTGGTGACCAGCGGCGGTCTGCGGCGGCGGGGACTGCGGAAGGTAGCGGTCACCTCCTACCTCGACATGCTCATTGACGCCGCCCGCAACTGCGTGTACCGCCGCGCCATCGACGCACCGTCACCGACCCCTCCTCCAACGTCCCGACATTGGGTGAGCATGGAATTCCCCTCCTCCAATGCTTCAATTGATGTGGGATTTTCGAACAGGTGTGCGCGTATTTGGTTGAATTGGGGTTGCGAACCAACGATCGAATCATCCATGCTAACATGCCGTGAGGGAACCCTAAACGCCATAATCTAATGCGGCTGGAGTTGTCCTGATGTTGGGTTTTTTCAATTGGGGAACACTGGATTACGGTTTTATCTTTTAATGATATACCTATAAGGTACCCTAGACAGCAGGCCACAATGCTTTGGGAGAATGCTCTGTATGTACTTAGGTTTCTCTGCTTATAGGAGCATGAGCTTGGGTGGTTTTATCTTTTAATGATATACCTGTAAGGAACCCTAGACAGCAGGCCACAATGCTTTGGGAGAATGCTCTGTATGTACTTAGGTTTCTCTGCTTATAGGAGCATGAGCTTGGGTGGTTTTATCTTGGGAAAATTGAATATATTGGACCGAGTTAAGAGTGCTTTGATAAAATAGGACCAAGTTTATTGTCCTTGTAAATATAGGACTGAGTTGAGCACCTTCTTGCAAACATGGTATTTTTCCCATTTTAATTTCATTTTCATTTTCCAGCCCATTTTCTCTACGCGAAATGACTCTTTGGCCCCTGGTATAGCTGTAACTACGTCAATTTCTACAAGTTCCACTTTCATATCCACAAAACACACACTAGTAGATCGTCATCCATTACAGAAAATAATTTCTACACATGTTCCTAAGCAAAATCAAGCCAAACAGCAATGGCAAAGCATTCTAAGTGGTGATCTATCACAACTTACCATTCTGATTATCAGCTGACCATACAAATCATGCAACAGAAATAACAAAGAAACATGCGCGGCGAAGAGGGATCACGGCTCAGGTGCTAACCAAGGATCAGGTCCGCGAGTTCTGGGAGCAGCTTTCTGATCCAGGGTTTGATGCCAAGCTTCAGACTTTTTTTGACATGTATGTATTCAATTCAATTTCAAGTCCAAATTTTATAAGCATGGTTTATACATGGTGTCTAGTGCTAAATTTGACATGCCGAGTCCAAATTCCGATAAAACCTTTAAAAAGCATAAAAGGTTTTGCCGGGTGTACGAACTTTGACAGTTCTGTTTAAACATGGTTTGGTTGCACATCTTGTTTCTTGCACTAAATTTGACGTTAAATCTTGCAATACTAATGTGCGCTTGGATTCCGAATGCGATAGTACTTTCCGAAAGTTGACGTTTCTTGATGTCTGAACTTGTTGCAGGGTCGACAAGAATGCAGATGGTCAGATCACTGAAGAGGAGCTCAAAGAGGTAAGAAATGAAATGGAAACTAGGCTTACTGAATATCTTCAGCGAAAAAGAATCTGAATTCTGAAGGCTTCTGTATTTCTTGCTTTGCCAGGTCCTCACTCTGACGGCCTCCGCAAACAAGCTGTCGAAGATCCTCGAGCGCGTCGACGAGTACACCGCATTGATCATGGAGGAACTTGATCCTGATCAACTTGGCTACATTGAGGTTCACACTCTCAACCTCATTCTACACCAATCAGAAAAGAAAAAAAATTGTAATTCTGTATACTTACTGACACTGTTCATGGAAATCAATTCCATTTTTCCTCTGAAAAAGATTGCAAACCTGGAGTCCGTGCTGCTGCTGCCTCCGTCCCAGGCGCCAAGCAAGCTGGTGACGCACAGCTCCAACATCAGCCAGCTCATCAGCCAGAAGCTTGTGCCGACGCACGACCGGAACCCACTCTGCCGCAAAGAAAGACCCTGGATTGAATTGAATACCAGGGGCAAAAGAGTCATTTCGCGTAGAGAAAAATGGGTTGGAAAATGAAAATGAAATTAAAATGGGAAAATACCATATTTGCAAGAAGATGCTCAACTCAGTTCTATATTTACAAGGACAATAAATTTGATCCTATTTTATCAAAGCACTCTCAACTTGGTCCTATATATTCAATTTTCTCTTTTATCTTTTAATGATATACCTGTAAGGAACCCTAGACAGCAGGCCACGATGCTTTGGGACCATGCTCTGTATGTGCTTAGGTTTCTCTGCAAAATAGGAGCATGAGCTTGGGTGATCTTGGCCTTTTGAATTAGGAAGATACAATTACCTAAATTATGATCTTGAATTTTTTTTCTGATTTGATTGACAATCAATAAGAATGTGTCTAAATATTCAGGGACTGCGACATGCCCTAGAGCTCGGTGAGGAACACTGGATTACGGTTTTATCTTTTAATGATATACCAATAAGGAACTGAATAAATTGTTAGTACCTTTTCTCCTTAAAAAAATGATGCATGGTGCGAAAGTGCTTTTTCTTCCTTGCTTCATTATGATTTTTATGGTGAACACATGTTTACCATCTAGAAAGTCCACAAAGCGAATAAATGTATTCTTACAGTCACCTCAGGATATATTGGTTAGAAGCTAAGACTTCTCACCAATTTGGCAAATATAATCAAATAATGATTCTGCTCCTCCAGCATCTCTAGATACTTTCTTCAGAAAATTGTGCATAACTTCCATCAAGGCATTAACTAACTGAAAGATGTCGCCTTTTTTTGCCAGGATGACATATATGCAAGTTGCATGGAGCATTGCATTGTACAAAACTGACTTTAGACAAGCAACATCGCGTCAGGGTGGCATTTGATACAAGTAACATCGCGTCAGGTTGGCATTTGATACAAGCAGCATTTGATCAGCTAAATCCCACAACGTGTTGGTCAAGCTGACTGGTCTGTGAAAAGATATTTTCATATCAATTAGTCAAATCAAAGGCACTTCTCATCATTGCAGTTGAGACGTATATACTCTTTCTCTAGTCTGTCAACTATGCTCTAACTTGCTTTGCTATGCATTTGGAGATCTAGAAAGCCTGACAAGTTTGCAAGTTGTATTAACATATTGCTTCTCTTTTTTCTTATCCCAACCTTACGGTCATCATTCCTTCCTATGCAGATATTTCACCTTTGCATCGTGTCTCATTACAGAAGTGTATAGAACTGTAGTGATCATTTGATTTCTACATTGAACAGTGTTTTCTGGGTCCAAGAAATCTCTGCTTTACCCGCTCCCGGCTCAACCTGGATAGCTTCGTATTGCCAATTGTCTAAAGCTATTCTCTATTCGGTAGACACTACGGTGAGTCTCTTGTTTACTGCCTTCAACCTCTCAGATAGCTATATATTCGGGCCATCTGAATCACATACGTCGAAGATGTATAGACACAATACCGATTACTGAGTCGGCAGACCAGTATCACATGATGCTGGTATAATAATAGTTTAATACTACGTTTTGCATACTGCAAGCCAACGGGTACACGATGCTGGTAGACAGAGGTTACCAGGGGGATAAGAAAGTAGGAGCATTCACCCGGCATACCATGTCTACTAGTATGAAATAACATAATTAAAACTGCAGCAGGTAGAATTATTCCCGGGACTGATCGGACTATGGTTGGCGTTGCATTTAACTTCATGAAAACCCCGTACTTCAAAAGTACGGTCTGTAGCGCATTGGACGGCGGAATCTGGGAACTCTCCTGAAAGAGCATTAAGAAGACAACGTTAAGAGAGGAAAATACAGCTAGACATCCACGTTGTGAAAGGCCGCTGAACTCACCCGTAACCGTATGGTGGGAAATACGGCGCTCCATATGATCTATATGGGTAGCCATGGTAAGGATTATAGCCACGTGGTGGGCGCTGCTTCATCCCAGGAACATTAGTCCTCTTTGGTGCCACCTGTTCAGCACATAGTGAAGGTTAAGTTTCAATGTTTCATGCAAGGGCAAACATTGTTCAGAAGACTTTTTGAATCCTTGAGGTCATATGAGGTTCTGTTGAATTATTGTGCACCTTGATCTGACGACCATGCAATTCAGATTCATTCAAATTAAGAGCCTCCTGAACGGCTTCTTGTTCCAGAAATTCCACGTAAGCAAAACCTTTCGGTTGTCCAAACTTATCAGTCAAGATTGTCACTCTGTTGACAGTCCCACAAGCTTGAAAATGCTGCTGCACTTCTTCTGGGGTACACGCATAATCAACCTGCAGTAGATGATCGCATCAGTAAAACGAAGTCTAACACAAGACATTCCGTTAAATAATTAACTGACACAAGAGGCAACTTAAAATCGTGTTTACCAGGTTAGGACTTGCAGACCACTAAGAGAGTAAAAGAGTACTTATGAACACCTCTTTACAGCCATAAGTCAATGACACACATATACTGGTCTTTGTGTAACTGTGTTACTCCGCAAGATCAAGGCTAAAGTAGATGTCAAGAAACAGGCAAAAATCTTCATGACACAATGTAACCAAGGGAAGAAGGATATTGTCATCGATACGAGACCAGACAGTAAACTTAGAAGCACCCCCGGTCAGATACAGAAACCGTCAAGGATGGGGAAGGACTTAAGGAGAAGCATACTAATAGCCTAAGTGTATTCAATATAAATGTTTAGGGTTACAAAATGACCTCCTCTCTCATTACATGATGTCCTATTTATAGGGGGGTGAGGGAGGTGAGTGAAGTTACAAGTTTGCCCTCGGGGCTCGGCCTACTCTTAAAGGTATCTGCGTCATTTGCCCAGCGCAGGTCCCGCCACGTCGACCCAAACCTCGCTCGGGGTTGGCCCTAGACCCCCTCCGGGGTCGGTCTTGCGCACCTCACCTGGGATTGGCTTCGGACCCCTCTAGGGTTGGTCTTGCACACCTCACATGGGGTTGGCCTCGGACCCCTCCGAGGTTGGTGTTGCGTACCTCGCCAAGGTTGGCTTGTAGACTTGGCTCTGGATGGATCTTCCAACAAGTGCCATCACTCAGAGGTAGTCGTCAGCCCAAGGTAGTGTGGGGACCCTCAACAGTAGCCCCTCGCCGATCCAGGTGGTCGTCAACTGCCCGCCCGGGCTGACGCACCGATTTGCTAAAGGGGTCAACGCGCGGCCACGGGCCGATGACTCCTGTCATCCTGCATAGGCCACATAAAGCTAAAGATACCTTAGTCTTGGAGAGGTCCCAGGTAGTAGGTCGCCATCCGCTTTGCTATTAGGTCGAGGCTAGGCTTGCCGACGCCGGACAGCTGAGGTGAGGCTGAACAGTGTTGGGATTGAGCCCCTCCCTACGGGATTGCTACGGGGCGTGTCCATGGTTCGGTATGGGCCAGGCCCGAAGAGGGGGTGCACCATGAGGCCAACGCACGGCTATCCCTCGGACCACAGTGCCACATGGACCAAGCTCTACTGTGCAAAGGTATTGAACGTGCATTGCGCTATGGGTTGTGCATGCACTGTCCATGGGACCGAAGGCGCTATGCTGTGGACCGGGCGCATATGCAGCTGGAGAGAGCTGGCAGATTGGGTCCGCGGTAGACCACCGCATCAACCACAAATACCCGAGTCTTCTCAGCGCCCCCAATCTTCTAGCTCGTTCCATTCGATGCATGCTTTCCATGACGACGCTCGCCTCCCACTCGTGCTCCCCAATGCTCCAGCTCCGCGATTGACTCCCCCAGGCTCCGCTCGTCCCACCTCGGGTCCGTTTCGCGCCTGCCTCGCTTCAGCGCCCTTCTGCACTGCCCGGCTCTGGTAACCTTCCTCAATACTCGGTTTCTGAGCTCCTCCGCTCTGCTTGGCCTCAGAGACTCCCCACGGCAAACCACCTCCGCGCCGAGTCATCCTCACGCCCCTACACTGCATCGCTTCCGCACCAAGCCTTGCGCGCTCTGGACTCACCCCGCGTCCAGGCCCTATGACGCCCCCTGGGCTCACCCCTTGCCTAGACTGGTCCCTCTCCCAAGCTGGGCTGAGCCAAACCCCGCTATCAAACCATGCCCAGTCCAGCATAGCTCCTGAGTCAGACCCCCTCGGGTGGCCGGTCTTGCGCATCTCGCTCGAGGTTAGCTTCAAACCCTCTCTAGGGTCGGTCTTGCGCACCTCGTCTGGAGTTGGCTCTAGACCTCTCCAGGGTCGGTCTTACGCACCTCGCCCGGAGTTGGCTCTGGACCCCTTCAGGGTTGGTCTTGCGTACCTCGCCGAGGTTGGCTCATGGACTTGGCTCAAGGTGGATCTTCCAACAAGTGCCGTCACTCAGATGTGGTCGTGAGCCCGAGGTAGTGCGGAGACCTTCAACAGAAATATTTGATATAGAGGTATGAAGAAAACCATCACTGATTTATCGATACTTGTCACCTTGATAACATCGAAAATTTAAATGGTTATTTCTCACAATAACTAATCATTCCTTTCAAGGCTTCTATGTGCTACACAAGAAACCTCACTGAGGTAAGAACTTGCAATATCCAATACAAACAATAAATTACTACATAGTTAATAGGGAAATAGGGCAATTTATTGAAGTCATGAAAAATCTTCGTTTAAAAGGTATTCCAGCTTTGGTCAGGATGACACTTTTGGGGGAAATTGGTAGCAGCCAATTCGAGAATGGTAAAAATATAAGACAAACATCATACATATGAAATAATTCTGTCCGTGATGTGGCGGGTGAAATATGGGAAATATAGAAGTTAAGAAACAAGTGGAAAGAAAAGCTCAATAGCATGTTACAAGCCTAAAACTTGTGTGTGCAAGATACAATTTCTAGTACTTTTATTCTCTAGTCTATACTGCAAGCATTTCAAGAAAAAATAAAGCCCAAATACAGTTAAAGAAAAATTTTGTTAGCACCACCAAGCATTGTTAATCTTTCATCAAACTATGCTCCCTTCCAGAATCACTGCAGCATCAAGGAGACATGGCTTCCTTGTTAATACCTTCAACAGCATTTATTAAAGTAAAGGTTTGTCTTCTGCATGTCACCCTACGTACAGTACTAGAATATTGGGCATCCTTTACTTTTGCATGTTAGTAAGAAAAAGTTAAATGTGATCCTTGGAAACAATAAAAATCACATTTACACTAACACAGCAAAGGCATCGTGATTAGTTAAGAAGATCAATGAAAAGGGGATCCAAAAGAGAAGGCACAGCGAGACACAGCAAACACAAACAATATTGAAGTGAAAAGAGGGCGGCAAAAATGAAAGAGGGGGAAGATAAGCAAGCGCAAGTTCATACAGAGCAAAGAACAGAGTCAGCATTAAGGCTCCCTACTGTTAAACTTACATGTCATACCTATGCACCATTCAGGAGGTTCTCATTGGGCCGGTGGCTAAGAACCACTCCACATCACAGGCAGGTTCGAGTCTCAAGCGCCGTTTCCGAGTGTGTACAGCAGCTTTCTAGACTTCCTTTGCTTCTTCATGGAGGTAACCTATCCTAGAATATGTATATTTGTTTTTTTTTCTTTTTCTTTTCCTTTTTCCCATGCTCTTTTTTAATTTTTTCAGGGATTCTTTTCTTTTCTTTTCTCTCTAAGCTAATAGTAAAAAATGGGCTGGTATTCAACAAGATGCCAATTACTTGATTTCAAAAGGCTTGATCACAGCATACTACACCTGCGACCATCACCATTATTCAATTAATGAACCAAAAAAATAAATAGAACACCATAAAGACAGAATACACCATATCTGAGTATTGTTAGCAAACAATGGTGACAAATGCAAACAACAAATCACAACAGCAGTGCACAACTGCAAATCAAAATGTTATGCCTTGTTGTTCCAAGGAATGGTAATAAGCATGAACTACAACGAAGAGCAATACCCAAATTAAGAACTAGCTTTAATATGCCTGCTGACAGTAAAGGCACGCAGGAGTAAAGCAAATTCAGGAGCCACTGCACACTATCTTATTGAACATAAGAGAAGTGGAGCAAATAAATCAGGTCTATTGAGATAAGTATCTCATATCTAAGTTAAGTGAACCAAAGACATTTATAGCTAGCCAGCCAGTAGCTAATATCTGAATTATTATCCATATATCCACGGTCCATATTTTACTCTACATAGCACAACTATAGGAATACCTTGGCAATGCAACTACATCCTTGACAGCTACCATAGCACAACTATAGGAATACCTTGGCAATGCAACTACATCCTTTACAGCTACCATACTACATACCCAACACTTGACATGTGTACAGCTCTACGCGCGCGCATGTGATAGAGAGAGAGCTCATAAAATCTTACATTTCCAACATACACAGAGCGAGAATCCACCTGCTCCTTTGCCTCAGCTGTAGATGCACTAGTATCTCCACCTATAAAACAAAATGAGTAATTGCATAAGAGAACTTGTTGTGCGTACTAGACTAAATCAGAACAATAAAAATGCACTAAACCCTAAACCAAATCTTAAATGTCTCAGCCAGATAGACATTTAACGATGTTTTCCGGGTAAATTAGTATGTTAAGACAGATAAAAACCAGACCAAGTGATGTGTTAAGAGAACTTGATGTCAGTACTATCACAAGTTAAAAATGCAGTAAATCCTAAAATAAATCTCAAAGGCTCAAGATATATATTTAATGACATTGAATGGCTAAATTGCTATGTTCAGCCATATGGGAAATAGATACACGTGTGCGCAGTCCCCAAATTAGATCAATACAAACATACACATAACCGGAAGAAATCATGTGGGAACCTGCTCCCTCATTTTGTTGCAAGAGTCATAACCATATCCCGCACCCCAAAAAAGATATTTAGAAACGCCCCAAGAGGCATCCATGCCAAAACAAAGGTAATACATGCGACACAATTGTGCAACTACAGAAGCATGACGCCACCACTTCAATGAAAGCATTATCTTCATTGCACGCACCTAAATTCATTGTTGGTAATATAATCAGTAGAAGAAATAGGATGATTGAAGATCAGCGGATAAGATATACAAGTGAAAAGAGCAAGGGTCCCCCAATGCAATAGAAAAGAGAGAAGGTCAAGGGAGGGGTTTAGGG
Organism: Dendrocalamus latiflorus; assembly: GCA_017311315.1. Classification (NCBI taxonomy): domain Eukaryota; kingdom Viridiplantae; phylum Streptophyta; class Magnoliopsida; order Poales; family Poaceae; genus Dendrocalamus; species Dendrocalamus latiflorus. Next base: position 3,708,152 of record CM029634.1, on the reverse strand, counting down.
AGAAGAGGGGTGGTTGGCAATTTGAAATTTTAGCACGAAAATTGTCCTTAAAGTGCATATACTGGCTATAATAGAATGTGGTACACAAAAAGGAATCGGATATCTAGACTCCAGGTCAGTGGATTCTACATGTAATATAATCGGCAAAAGTTAACCCAAGATACATGTAAGTCCATAGGCCCCACTCAATAAAATCAGTAATCCTAGTTGTGTAGGCCGAACTTAAAATGTACTGCATGATTCGCGCATTTGTACTGTAAGTGAAAGACGTGATTCGCCCAATTTACTTTACCAACTATAAACTACAGAAGTACAGATTGAAACACAGATAACAGAATAACAAACATGCCAACTGAACAGATCCACGGTAGTTGCAAGTAGTTTATCATTTACCGAGTTAATCTAACCAAATCAAGAATCTGGCCAAATTTACAGGCTCTCATCTTTACTTCATCGAATAGCCTCATGCCTACTCTACGCATAGATCCTCGCAAGATTTAGAAAAATAGATCGAACGCGGCTAATCTAAACAAAGTAGTAGTAAATCACAACAAGAAACATAAGCATCAAAAGTTACGTAGCAGTGAGCGCATAGGGAAGACTGAGAACCTTGCATCTCCTTGGCGACCTTGGCCTGCATGTCGCGGAGGGCGGCGGCCTCCTCCTCCATCTCCTTCAGCCTGCGCTTCATCTCGTCGAGCTCCTGCAGCTATGAGAATCAACACGGTCAGAGACCTAGGGTTAGGGTTTACCGCGGAGACACGGATCAAGGTGTTTTACCTTGGCCGCGTTGTCTCCGCCGGAGGTCATGTCGACGTCGGCGCCGTCCATGTCGCCGTCCACCGGGATCTCCTGGCCGTACACCTCATGCTCCTCATCGTCCATGGCGGTGCGCTGCGTGGTCCCTTCGATCCAATCCGGTTGTACGCCGACTCACCGTGGTGCGGGTTTGGTAAGGGCACAGCGGGGAGGCAGCGGGTGGGCCCAAGATGGGCTGGATTTTTATTACGCTTATAGGGCTTGGATCATGCGGGGCTTGGTTGATACAGACTAGGCTAGAAGTTTTGTTGGGCCTGTCGATTGCGGCCCATCCGATTAGACTGCACGTGTATCCTCGAATTCGTGACCAGGTGGGTGGGCCCACTTATCCCACCGGAAAACTAAAGGCTGAATTCGCGCGCCTTCTGGAATGTTCCGGTAGCAGCAGCACCTTCCCGAACCTTCTAAACTCTTCCCCCAAGCTTCGCCGACTATATAATTCATCCCCACTGTCCGCTGCTCTGCTTCATTCTCACATCAAGAATCCAAGAACAGCTGACCACACGCAAAGAAAGGGAGAGTTAAGGCTTCCATTATGGTTTTCAAGAGGATCTCGCCGGTGCGCGCCGTGGAGAAGCCCCTGGCCGCATCGTCCGCCCCTGACACCGCATCCAATCTCAGGCCGGTGGCCGTTGCGGGCGGCGTCCGTGGCTACAATATAGTGTGCTTCGGATCCTGGAATGGCATGTCCTCACCCTCGTTCGAGTGCTTTCAACCGCTTTATTGTCCCAACTTCTTAATTATTAGAAGCAAGCCCTTGCCGGAATAGTAATCCTCGAGTATCCACAGGAAGACTCGGTAATTGTGAAGATCGTGGCCCTCTTTCTTATGAAGAGAGCACCATCTAGGTTTGTTTTCCTTCCTCGCGGGTGTCTTGCCTGTGCCCTAATTGGAGTGTTGTTTGGAGTTATGTAGCTCCTTATCACCCATAGCCAAGACCTCCTTCGACCTTGTGGCGTGAGGATTGTGGCTCTTGACCTTGTCTCCAGGTTTCTTGGCCTTCTCCTTCCTCTTGCGGCCATCACCTTGCTCCTTGGAACGACGGCCGACCTAGTCAATGGTCCTCTATTTGACCACTACGGCAGCTGTTGTATACCGATCGACCATCTTAAAGAGCTCAACGATGGTGGTTGGAGGATTCAGAGTGATGTCCTCTGTGAATCTCTGACGTGTACCCCCTGTCTGAATGCCCTAATAACAGAAGCATCAAAGACCTCTGAAATCGAGTTTTGAACCTGGCTAAAACGCTGGATGAATTGCCGTAAGGTCTCATCGCTGCCTTGGCGCATTCGATGCACGTCATCCTTCTTCCCAGGGTGTGTTAGAAATAATCTTGACTTAGAGTTCAAGACGTAGTAGAGTCCATCTTCGTGTGTAACTCAAGTTGAAGTTGTGTCCAACTTAAAGTCCGAATACGTATGCTACTAGGAGATTATTAGCATATATACTGAGGAGGCTTGTAGCCAATTTTGTGAGAAAAAGAGAAGAAAAAGGGGGACCAAATAAGAGAATAGAAAAATTCTCCTGTGTTCTCTCTATTTACTTGCGATGTGTGCGTTTTCTCCTGGATCAAAGTTGTAACAAGTGGTATCAGAGCCTAAGTGAGAAGCGTCGCTGAAAAAATCGTCTCGACGATTTCGTATCGCGCTCGTCTCAAGCGGTGCTCCCGAGGCCTCCACATGCGTGTCGTACAACTGGAGCAGTAAAAGTCGACGCCGAGAGAAGCAAAGCAACGCAGCCGCCCCGAAGCAACGCAGCAAGGCAGAGGAGATGTGTCACCGTTCTGTATCAAGTATAAATTTAGTAAGTCGTAGTTGAGACTGACTGCTTCAATGTTTTATAATTTTTGCATTTGGATGGACTCGTACCAGTTGAGTTGAGTTCCTACATATAGGTTGCATGTAGAACGCTTCATGTGAAGGCGTGACTGGTAGTTCATAATGTATTGAGACTAAAACTAGAGTATGTCAAGTCAAGATTAAGGGGGAGATGTTAGAAATAATCTTAACTTAGAGTTCAAGACGTAGTAGAGTCCGTCTCCGTGTGTAACTCAAGTTGAAGTTGTGTCCAACTTGAAGTCCGAATACGTATGCTAGTAGGAGATTATTAGCATATATATTGAGAAGGCTTGTAGCCAATTTTGTGAGAAAAAGGGGAGCAAATAAGATAATATAGAAATTCAGAAATTCTCCTGTATTCTCTCCGTTTATTTGCGATATGTGCGTTTTCTCCTACATCAAAGTTTTAACAGGGTAATTGTATGTATCCTGGAAGTTGGCCATCAGAAGGTCGCAGAGGTACTGCCATGAGTAGATCGACTCGAAATGTTGATCAAGCAACCAAAACAAGCAGATCCTTCGAGCATCGTCAGAAGATAATTGGCTATGACGTGCTCGCCTCCTCCTGCTGCCCAAACCAAACCATTTGGCTACACTTGCACACTTTTTCCATCCTCTCCTAATCAACTGAGCACCATGGAACCCTAGGCTTAGGAGGCCATGCATGCGAGCACAAAGCCGTCCATGAAAGTCTATGCGCCCAAGATAACTCGCAACCCCATCACCCTATTCTCCACGAATTTTGGACACATGTAGCCCTGTAAACACCCGAAATTCCAAATCTGGCCCCCAAAGCAAAAAAATTTCCAAATATGGCCCTCTGCCCGAACGCGCAACCACCCGGCGCTGACGCGTGTCCGGTCGTGCGATCCGGTACCGCACGACTCCACTGTGCTGCGCTGCGATGTCTGCCGACCGACCGCACGACCGTATTTGTGAGAATAAGTGGTACCGTATTTGTAGGTGTTTATAAAATAGAATGCGGTCGTGCAGTCGTGTGGTCATCTGCAGACGCGGTCATGCGGGTCGTGCGGTCATCAAGTTTACTCGTTCATTGCACCCTAGCGCAATTAAAGCTAGTGATCGATCGAGGCTAGTGAAATTAAAAAAATGGACCAAGAGATCAGAGACAGAAGGTTAAAGCTAGTGATCGATCGAGGCAAAAATTAACTGATTGAAGCAAGGAACTAGAGTGGTTGGTGCATAAGATTGTTTCCTCCGCTCGCGTCACCTGCATTCGGTCGTGCGGTCATCTGCAGACACGTTTGCAGCGCCGCGCAGTGGAGTCATGCGGTCTGGTACCGCACGACCCAGCTACAGTGTGGTCGTGCGGTATCGGACCGCACGACCGGACACGTGTCAGCGCCGGGTGGTCGCGCGCTCGGGCAGGGGATCATATTTGGAAATTTTTTGCTTTGGGAGCTAGATTTAGAATTTCAGATGTTTACAGAGCTACATGTGTCCAAAATTCAGCCCACCTTCTCTGTTTCGACTATCACCACCGCCGTATCACTCCCCTTGTACCGACATTTCCAGAATTTTTTGTACGGATAACCCATTTTTTATTCGAAAATACAGAAATATACCCGCGACAAATTTTTTTACACAAATAGGCTTGTTGTGGCTACGGGCCAAACAGAGAGAGAGAGGTGGTAGTGGAGAGTGATGAAGATGAGTGTAATGACTTGGGTCCTCCCCATGGCCTGTACTCGTATATATATATACGCATGAGGAGTGCTTTTATAGTTATACCCTTACATCTGGTTATCCCCTCTGGGGCCAGTTATGTCATTACACATGGCCTATTCTGGCCTTATAATTTCCTACCAGGCCTGCTGGGTTTAGGTGGGGGCCATCCCTACGACAAGGCTCCAGTCGCCCAACCATTGGGCGACTAGAGCTTGTCGCCCAACCAAAAAGCGACTGATGAAGAATCTGGTAACCGTTGGGCGATTAAATGCAATCGCCTCCCCGTTGGGCGATTAAATGCAATCGGCCCCCCGTTGGGCGACAGAAAGCGAGTCGCCCAACGGGGGGGCGACTGCATGTGAATACAGCCCGACGGCCAAGCCCTCTTTTCTTCCCCCACGCCTGCTCGCCAATCTACCTCTAGGCGACTGCATGGTGATCCCGTCTTTCGGTTTTGTGAATTTTGTAATTTGAAACTCGTAAAAAATGTGGTATAGTCACATATACTGTTAAGTCACACAAGAACTGGTATTTAATATTTGTCACATTACTTGATATAGAAATAATTTTCTATACGAAAAGAAGAGATAATAGCATTGTTTGAATTTAAATGAACTTTATAATATAACGCAGTAACATGCCGCATATTTATCCATTACATGCATGACATACACCCCTCACTCCCCACCCTAAGGTGCTCCGTCACCGCGCCTGCGTCCTCCCATACGGCCCCGCTTGGCCGTCCTCCGGTGCAACGGATTACGAGGCGGGTGACGAGGGTCCGAAAAAGTAAAACGATCAGGTGGGTTTCGCACCCGCGGCTGCGCCGGTGGAGTCAGCTGCACCTCTGGCTGTGTGGCCTCCGGTGCACCGGGGAGGCCACTGCCGGAGAGAACCTCCGGTGCTGCGATGGAGGACGGCCCAGGCCAGTCCTCAAAAAATCGGTCCACCTCGATGTGGCCCGGGGAGAAGCGTCCCTGCTGCTGGTAAGGACCTGCAATAGTAATATCGTTAGTTCGTTGCATGTCGTCTTAGGATAAAAACAAGATCGGACGATGCGTACCCGTAGATGGCGCCATGAAATCATCCGTGTGGAAGCCGGGGATGTACGTAGGAGGTGTACGAGGCCGTGACCAAGCAGAACTCCCTGGCTGCTCCGGGGGAGGTGGACGTGTCCACGTACTACCTCCGGAGTAGTGCCACGCTGGTCGGGGTGGCACTGGTGGTCGGGGTGCACTGGGCGTAGTGTGGAGACCGCCGATAGCCTCGTGCAGGACAGTAGGCTGACCATACGTCTACACCCGGCCTCCATCCGTCGCGCAAAGCTGACGGCCTCCTCGTGGGTCAACTCCCCACCTGTGCCCCACCTCTGCGCTAGTGCGGAGGACTCCGACCACATCGCAACACCGACGTTAGCCTGGACAAAAAGACATAGAATGGTCTATCATCGAAACGATATTGCCATTTGAGAATTTTTGAAATTACAAGTTACGTACCGCGATGTGAACGTCGCGTGCGAAGTGCGCAGGGTACGCGTCTGTCGGTGTGGCGACGTGTAGGGCAGGTGGGTCAACGACATGTACCAGCCTGGTACGAGTCCGCCCCTGGTACCAGATGAGGTACTCCGCGTAGTCGGCTATGTCGTATGGCCGACCCTCCTCCACGCGGTCATCCAGCGCACCCTCCCACTGCGCAATCCAGGGCTGCATCCTCCTGGACCAGTCGTGCCTTTTTTGACGCCCTTCGTGTTGTGCTTGTTTATGGAACCATTACGTAATGTAAGTACTTGCGATCACAATAGTAAGTACGTACAAAAATATCAGAAGCGATCACTCACGCGTGCACATGCGGCGGAATCGGCGGCCCGACTGGTACAGGAAATGCCTGCCGCAGCCCAAACTGCCGCATGACTCGCTGCGGTGCGTAGTCCTCCACGTAGATGCCGTACACGAGCTTCCGGTGGGTTAGCCAGAAAGCCTGGTCATGCCAGCACAGTGCAGACAGCCCGTCAGGAGCACGGGCCTGCACTGCCTCCTCTGCGTAAGGCTCCCAGCGCACGTCGGAGTCTGCGAGGCGGTCGAACTGCTCCATGAAGGGGTGGTACGCCCGCGTGACCTGCACGTGCGCGAACTGTACCTGCAAGAAAGGCAAATTGTTTAGTACGATAAAATAAGTTAATAAGTTGACTACGATAAAATAAAACTCACTCGTCGACGACACCAAATAGAACCCATTGTCGGCCGGTCGATGTCTCCCCCCGGGTACATCTCGGCACCGTAGGGACCCATGTTGTCTAGTATAGGTCGTCCGAGACTGAAGCGCTCGAACGACCACAACTGCAGCAGTAGGGGACATCCCGTGAGGATCGAGTTCGCCTTAATCCTCGTGCACGCATCGCACAGGCCGCGGTACGTCGCGGCAAGTGCGGCCGATCCCCAGCTGATCTGGTCGGCAATCGCCCTCGCATAAGCGATAAGGCGCGCGTCAACGGTGTTGCCGTGGCTGGTGGTGAAGAGCACCCAACCAAACAGCCACAGCACGTAAGCCTCCAGGTGGCGCGCGACCTGGTAATCGTCAGCATCTGCAACCATGCGCTCAACCTGAATGCGAACAAGTTCTTATTAGTATGTAATTGCACAAATAAAAGTTTCGAAGACGCGATCGACTTGAAACAGCACGTACCCGGTACTGTGCCAGCCACCTCAGCGTCGGTCCATGCTTCTGCCTCTCGTCGAAGATGTGGTGGTGACCGGCCGGTGGAAGGACCCCCTGGAATCTGCCGAGCAGGTCATCGCGCCACTCGGCGGGAGCCTCCGGTAGGAAGGCAGCGTCTCCCGCGACCGGAAGGCCAAGGAGTAGGGACACGTCCTGCAGGGTCGGCGCCATCTCCCCGACTGGTAGGTGGAAAATGTGCGTCTCGGGCCGCCAACGGTCCACCAAAGCCGTCAGCAGGGAACGGTCGAACGGGAAGCGTCGTGATCGCTTCACGCCCGCCTCGTCCCCCTCCCCGGCCAAGGCACCTCCGTCCTCATCCGTGGCCTGCACCATCCGGGCAAGAGGGAGAAGTCCGGCATCCCGCAGCCTGCAAATAAAGTGAATGTCAGCATGAAATGTTCTTATGGTAATACTGGCGTAGTGCAAACCTGGCAGTCCAACGAGGGTCGAGTCCCTAGGTCACACGAGGTGTGCGTGTCCGGACCACTCCCAGCTCAGTCGACTCGTCCGTGCTCCCCGGTGGCGGCGCACGACGGGAAGCGCGGTGCACGCGGTCCAAGTGCTCGTCCAACAGCGGGTACCGCCAGTCACCCGTCATAACTGCAAAATTATCTAAATGTAAATTTGTACACTACATTTTCTACAATAATACATGAAAAATAGTATACAAAATTTCGACACAACAATTTTCTACATTTAAATTTTCTTCATTTAAATTTTGTAAACTGCATCTACATTTGTACATTGAATGATCTACAATAAATTTCTAAAGTAAATTTTCCACAATAATGCATTACAAATATTATACAAAAAACTATATTTTTCTACATTTAAATTTGTACATCTAAATTTGTAAACTGCATCTACATTTCTAAATTTAATGTTCTAAACTAAATTTTCTAAACTAAATATCTAAACTAAATATCTCAACTAAATATCTAAACTAAATTTGTAAACTAAATATCTACACTAAATTTATCTAAACAAATTTTCTAAAATAAATTTTGTAAAATTAGAAAAATACCTGCAAATCCCGCGGCTTCTTCTCCTCTCTCTCTCCTTCTCTTCTTCCCTCTCCTCCCCCTCTCCTTCTCTTCTTCCCCTCTCCTCCTCCTCTTCCTTCCTTTCTTCTGCTTCTCTCTTCCTCGCGCGGCCGAGAGTAGATTGGCGAGCAGGCGTGGGGAAGAAAAGAGGGATTGGCCGTCGGGCTGTATTCACATGCAGTCGCCCCCCCAGTTGGGCGACTCGCTTTCTGTCGCCCAACAGGGGGCGATTGCATTTAATCGCTCAACGGGGAGGCGATTGCATTTAATCGCCCAACGGTTACCAGATTCTTCATCAGTCGCTTTTTGGTTGGGCGACAAGCTCTAGTCGCCCAATGGTTGGGCGACTAGAGCCTATTTGTGTAAAAAAATTTGTCGCAGGTATATTTCTGTATTTTCGAATAAAAAATAGGTTATCCGTACAAAAAATTCGACATTTCCATGTTCTAACAAACGATTTCTGTTCGGCCCGCAAGCCCACCACCGCCATATTCCTTCCTCCCCGGGCCGTGCGCTTCTCCAGTTCTCCGGAGACTTTTTAAGACCCCGATCTCCCAGACCCCACCCCAGTACCCCACCTCCGCCCACGCGGCCACGCGCGAGGCGCGACACGAGAAGCTTCCGAGCCGGTCCGACCCCACCAGCACCACCTCCGCTTCACCCATCTCTCTCCGGCGCCGCGGCGAGGCGAAGCGGAGGGCGGCGAGATGTGGGTGTTCTACCTGATATCGCTGCCCCTGACGCTGGGCATGGTCACCGTCACGCTGCGCTACTTCGCCGGTCCGGGCGTGCCGCGCTACGTCATCGCCACCGTCGGCTACGCCTGGTTCTGCTCCCTCTCCTTTATCATCCTCGTCCCCGCCGACATCTGGACGGTCAGATCTCTCATGCCTCTTGACCCCCCTTCTCCTCTCCCCCTCGATCACGATCCGCACCGACGGCGAAACCACGCATTTGAATTGTTGCTTCTGGTCGCGGAATGAGGTCTAGTCACCCCTGTTGTTCTTACAAATGACAGCATAGACAATGAATCTGAGGCAAATTGGCACTATAGGAGAAGTGCATATAGCCTGCCCGACCCCAATAACTTCCAAGAAGTCTCCCTCCGCACTATTTTTGATATTTTGACTCCTCAAAGCTAGTTGCCGTAGTAATCATCTGTAGTCCTGCCTCCATCTGTTCGTTCAATCAACATCTTCCACTGTTCGTTGTGAATTCGCAGATGACATTCACCACATTGTTAGGTTCAGACAGCTTGAGACTCTCATAGAGTATGTTATGTTTGTTATGTATCTGGTATCCCCCCAAATTCGATTGTAGGAACTTGAAGACTAGTGCAGCACATACAAAATAGGAAAAATATCTGCAGAGCATCCTCTAATTGAGGGTTTACATGACTTCAACTACAGAACACCCAGATCCTCCAACAAGCAGCAGCATCTAATACAAAGAAACTAAGAACCAAACGATGGGATTAGAACATTAACCAGGCATCCAAATCCATTAACTTCTTCAGAATACATATTCCAGCTTCGCACATATCTTCAGTGCGAACGCTATGGAAGCATTGGTCTCAACTGTTGACCTCCTCTCGTTAGCTGCAGAAAGGCCGAGCATGAACTTGATTCGTTCCACCAGAGATTAAGTGAAGTGGAAATGTTTAGAGTCCAGGTTTTATCTTTCGCTACTGACAAGCCCTAGATTTAACTACATTAGCATGTCTTAATATGTTGTAGATACATGTCCAGTCGATGCCATGGTCATTTAGGGTATTAATCACAGACTACCTATACTGCTTCGCATACATTGCCAAATGTTTTGATCTGTATGACCAAACCTGAGGCCCATGAAATGGAATAATCGTGCCATTTAGCCTATTTGATTTAACAACATAGGCTTAAGTGCAAGTCTACTCATGATGTCTATATGTTTAGAAGTCACAACTCCCGACAAATTGCAATCTCTATAGGGTAAACTTTATTCATGCACTGGGACGGAAAATGGTCGTCATCTATTCATTTTCTCTAAACTCTTACATCATCTCACTTGCAGACATTAACTGGCCGTGAGAAGGGTGGCATCGGATTCTTTTGGAGCTGGTCATATTGGAGCACATTTATCCTAACATGGTATTCTACTATCATTATTTAAATGTCTTGCTTAACTTTCTCCATGGTTGTAATTTCCTGATTCTTAGTGGCATACACAACAACTATTGATGCATATACGGATATACCCTTGCATAATAGATGTTTCTTAGAGCAAGATGTCAGTACTATTTTCAGAATGCAAATTTCTTTCTTTCTGTATGACTGCATGGTCTGATAAAGGCAAAATGCCGGAAAAATGCTGCCCTCTCATATGTGTTTGATGATTTCTGTTACATGTTTGGTCTTTCAAGGTCTTATGCTTGTGTTGTTCCTGTACAGTTGGTTACTCTATTTCTAGCCGGACAGCCCAGTGTTTTTTGGGGCAGTAATTTAGTTATATATTCGTATTTGTTAGGATTTGCTAGAATATCTAAATGTGTCTTGAATGCTCTAATGTTTATTCTTATCATTTGCAATGGTGTTTATATCTCTAAACCAGGCCTATGTTTATATCTCTAAACAGGGCTGTAGTTCCTACAATTCAAGGCTATGAAGATGCTGGAGACTTCACTGTTAAAGAAAGGCTGAAAACTAGTATTCACATGAACCTGCTCTTTTACTCAATTGTGGGAGCTATTGGCCTCTTTGGACTCATACTGCTTTTAGTGATGCACAGAGCTTGGTATGTTTCAATCTTCACTTGAGTTTGAATGTTCTGTGACCCATCTTATATGCAAATATAGCCTTGTTTGCCATTTTAATTTTGTGATTACAGCTGTTATTTGATGGTGTTGTTGCCATATTTGATGGTGTAGTTGCCAAACAAGTCATGAAATGTTTCTTTGAAATTTTGAATCATCTTTCTGACATTTGAACATGGAAAAGCTATGCAAGCATTATATCTAGGCTAGAGCCGTGTTTGATTTGTAAAGAAAACCAATATGATCATCTATATGTCTACAAACAACTGGTGATATTCAAGGTATCTCCTTCGCTTTAGAGGTATAGAAAATCCCATAATAATCCTTAAATCGGAAAAAAGCAAAATTCCTAGAAATACTCTCATTAATTGAGAGAAAAAGAGAAGATCTACACCACTTATTTCGGTGGGGTCAAATTATAACGGTGTAGATTAATCATATATAGATAAGAAATTCTTTCATTAATGAAGAGAAAAAAGAGAAGATCTACACCGCTTATATTGGTGGGGGCATATTATAACGGTGCAGATTAATCAGCATAGATATTACAACTATCATAATTATATAACAAATACAACTATATTTTCAAAAGGCAATCGAGTTATATAGCAAATATAATATGTTGCAATATCTAGCCGCGCTATTGCGTGGGAAATTCCGCTGGTTACTAACAACAAAATACTACTTTCGTTCCCATTAAATGTTTTTTTGTTGCTTGGAGTCCTTTAGAAATTATCAGAAAATGGCTGCCATTTAAACTTTTATCCTGTAGAGTCTTGATTCATGACCTGGAATAAATGTTTTTGACAGGGATGGTGGTATTGTGGGCTTTGCAATGGCATGCTTAAATACCTTTGGACTTGATCATTACTACCAACAAAATGCTACCTTCATTCGCGTTAGACCTTTTTTTGTTGGTTGGAGTCCTTGAGAAATAATTTTTTTTTAGAAAGTGGCTGCCATTTAAACTTTTATCCTGTAGAGTCTTGACTCAAGACCTGGAATAAATCTTTTTGACAGGGATGGTGGTATTGTGGGCTTTGCAATGGCATGCTCAAATACTTTTGGACTTGTGACTGGTGCTTTTCTTCTTGGTTTTGGGTTGAGCGAAATTCCAAGAAACATTTGGAGAAATGCAGACTGGACTCACCGCCAAAAAGTGCTTTCTCATAGAGTTGCAAAGATGGCTGTAAAGCTTGATAATGCTCATCAAGAATATTCAAATGCAATTGTTGTAAGTACTTTTCGATATTCTTAAATAATAATTTTCATACTCGTCGCAATTTGCTGAAATGAACACCTTTTCTAGGTTGCTCAAGCCACTTCGAATCAAATGTCAAAGCGTGACCTTTTAAGGCCTTATATGGATATTATTTTCAAAATGTTGGCTCAAATGGTACCAATGCAATCAGGAGTACTTACAGTTGAATTTAAAATATTGCAGTTATATATAATAACTTGTGATTGTAAGTCCATTTCAGCTACGGGATGATCCATCTTTCAAGCCTTCTGGTGGCAGATTAGGCGAAAATGATATGGACTATGACACAGACGATAAAACAATGGCAACACTTCGACGTCAACTTAGGAGGGCCCATGAGGAGTACTACAGGTGTAAAAGGTATTATGAGATAAACTACTAGATGATATTATTTACTCTTCATACGTTCATAATCCTTTTAGTAATGTCTGGTTGGTATGACCAATGCAGTTTGGATGGAAATTGTAAAGGTAATAAATTCTAGTGTGTAGAACAAACAACACTGAAGGTGTTGCTGTTGCTGCCCTATTTAACTGCTAATATTATCTCTATTGTTTTGATTGTACAGTGAATATATGACTTATGTTATGGAAGCCCTCGAACTAGAAGACACCATTAAAAATTCTGAACAGCGTGATGCAAATGGATGGTGAGTTCATTGATTTTTTAGTTACTGGAAATTAATTGTGCAGGTTCAATGTTTAAAAATTGTTATGTACATCAGATGTATTTCAATCTTGACAAAATTTCAGCTACAACTTTACTGAACTATCCTATAGACACCGTAATGAACCCTTTTGTCCTATTCATTTTTGTTTTCATGAAAATGTATTTTGGGGTATCCTTTCTTTTGGTATTGTAATGCTGCACAATGTTACAGCAACTTGGTAATTCTGTTAAACAAGTGATGCTAAGTGTTATGCTATCAAGCTGAAGGAGGTTTTAATGGGCTGGTTAAACAGAAAAAAGGTAAATCGTGTACAATCAGGTCTGTTAACTCCACGAAAAATTTGGCTAGAATAGTCCATTGGTCGTAACTGCATGAATGGTACTGACCAAGAATACTGATTGGTTGGCTGAATAATCTCCTTGCCATAATACCATCATAGATCCTTGCGCTTGTCAACATGAGTTGTAAAATATGCTTTAGTAATTTGCTTGAAAAAACTTGATCAATATGTACCGCCAACTGGTCATACTTGTCTGAAATCCTTTGAGAAATCCAACTACAAACGGTATCAATTTAATTTCTTTTTTTTTTCTAAACAGGAAGTATGTATCATGTTTTAGGGAATGTCGATCAGGCACACTGGGATCCCTCATGGACACTACGGGTATTTCTTCTGACCTATATGAGCTATTTTTATTGATTTTCTTCTTGTGTATTTACTAGTCAAAATGCATTACAGTGTACTTCTGGATGAAATAATCAAAATTGGAACATTTGACAGTGCAGAGATTCTTAGTAAGTTGAGTTAATGCCTATGGCTGGTCAATAATTGATGGAACTGACTCAGTGATACTTTCTTGCATTATCAGAGTTCATTTGGCGCTGTATACTGAGAAAGCAGCTTGAGAAAGCATTTGCTGTTATTCTTGGCTGCATGTCGGCTGCCATACTGCTGGCTGAAGCCACTTTGCTGCCAAGTGGTGTTGATTTATCTCTATTTTCCATTCTTATAAAGTCTGTAGGAAAGCAAGAGGTTTTAGTCCAGGTAAGAAATTGGATGCTTCATGTAAATACTTAAAAGTGCATCTCTACCTTGTGTCCAAATTATAGGGAAGTTTTGTTACTTATGGCACTAACTACGTTTTGCAATGGTTGATATATTGTGTTATTCGTGACAGGGTAGATAATAGGCCACACCAATCCTGTGCATTTGTCACTTATTGGTTATGTAAACACATGTATGCTGATATAAGTGAATATAGTTAGTTACCAGGTGACTCAGTATAGCAAACACGTGCTACCCCTTTCACTGTGTTGTCATTAGTTATATTTTATGTAGGATAAATTTTTCTTCTTAAACAATGGAATGACCCTATCCTGTCATCTAGTTGTACATTCATTGTATAATATGATAATATCAACCTTGTTCCGCATGATTTACAAATTTTCTATTTGTTTACAGGTTGCTGCATTTGTCCCTTTGATGTATATGTGCATTTGCACATATTATTCACTATTTAAGATTGGGATGTTAATGTTTTATTCTCTGACTCCAAGACAAACCAGTTCTGTCAGCTTGCTTATGATCTGCTCGTAAGTTTTCAATGTTTTACTTTTGCTGCTTGGTGTGCTTCTATTCCGAAACCATTCAACTCATTCTAGGATGTGCATCAAATGCTATTTTGCAGAATGGTTGCAAGATATGCACCTCCTATTTCTTATAACTTCCTGAATCTCATTCGCCTTGGTGGAAATGCTAAAACTACTTTTGAGAAGGTAATAGTTGTGACAGTTCTGCTGTATTATTTATGGCATATACTTTTGTTATGTGAAGGCAATAATAGTTAAGATTTGAAAAACAAATGTTACACAGCTTACTTTTGAGAAGGTAATAGTTGTGGCAGTTCTGCTGTATTATTTATGGCATAGACTTTTGTTATGTGAAGGCAATAATAGTTCAGATTTGAAAAGGAAATGTTCCACAGCTTTTCTCTTTTATTACTGTGCTGACTGTTTATCAGATAAATAACTCCTAGCTAACCGCTGAAAAACTATATGTTGTAGAGAATGGGGAACATTGATGACGCAGTTCCTTTCTTTGGAAGAGGCTTCAACAGGATCTATCCACTAATTATGGTTGTGTATACACTACTGGTTGCTAGTAACTTCTTTGGACGTGTGATTGACTTTTTTGGAAGCTGGAAAAGGTTCAAGTTCCAGCGTGAAGAAGAGGATATGGATGGTTTTGATTCATCTGGAATGATTATTCTGCAAAAAGGTTAGGACTGCATAAATTTGTCTATGGGGATATCCTTTCGTTTTCTTTAGGATATCTTTGCCCTTTTCTTGTTCTTTACTGCGTGTCCCTTCAGTTTCCACAGGGATTTCAGTTTTCTTGTTTTCTTCTGCAAATGAAAGCTTATATGGCACCGTGTTGAATAAACAGGGTACTTAATCTAGATTGTTGGGGGCTTCTGGCTTTAAATGGAATCGATGATTTATCTGATCATTATCATCAAACTTTTTGTATCATCACTGTGTAAATTGTGGTGCAAATACTGCCTTTGGTTCTTTCAAAAGACTGGTCTGCCTAAGTAATTTTTGTACTCTCTTTTCTGCAGAGAGATCTTGGATTGAACAAGGATGTAAAGTTGGCGAGCAGGTTATTCCACTGGCAAGAAATTTCAATGGTGCAAACACAGATATTGAATCTGGAAAGGTACCATTGGAGATTTGGAGTGTAGCATGCTTACTCCATTTTTTTAGACACAATGCTTCATTTTTCATGAGCTTTAATAAATTATCTGTCTCTGGACTCTTTTCCAGGTTTTTATTGTCTTCGGCTGAAATTTATCTCTTTTTGTTGTTACTAACTGGCATTTCTCCTTTTCCATTCTTTATCTTGTGTCATACACAGGTTGAAAATACAGTGGAGATGAAAGCAGGAGCAACTTCTTCCAGAGTTGACGGAAGAGTTGGTCAGTCGAAATATGCTAACAGCAGGGGAACTATTTCTAGCAAGTACTCATCTATTAGAGAACAGAGTGGGGCAGTGAAGCCAGTGAAAAAGGAAATTTCATCAACATCTGTATCTTTGCTTGAAGAAGGAAATTCTGAACAGCGGTCCAATGCTGGTTTACCACCTGGCTCGTCTGCTGGAATTTCCCAAACATGGGCTTCAATGAGGATTGGTTTTCAGAACTTCAAAGCGAATATGGGTTCCAACAAGTTTATTCCTTTGCGCCAAGATCCAGGATTTGCTCCACACTCGAATGTCTCTTCGCCTGAATCTCTTGATGAAATCTTCCAAAGGTTAAAACGTCACCCTGCACATATTCCTGTGGATTACCTTGATGATGATGACAACACAGGAGACATGGATCCTACATTTCCATGATCAATGAGATTGGTGGTGGTATTCTTTTAGAAGTTAGGACATGCAAACTCAGGAATTAAAAGATTTAGAAGTTAGGACATGCAAAGTCAGGAATTAAAAGATTTGTTAGCATTAGATGCAGAACACAAGATACAGGATGTATAGATTAGATTATTGTTTTGTGTGCTTCGTGGAAGCTCAAGACGCCTGCCCATCTGGAAAGATGCAAACATGAAAGCGTAACATGATGACAGGGCCTGCAGAAAGGACAGTGCATTCTCCCAATAAGGGATCATGGGAGTCTGCGAGTTTTTCTGCTTTACACATACCAAGGAGGTAGTTGACATTTTTTCCTTGTCGAAATGTTAAATCTGTATTGGAGTGAGATAACCGATTCATATTCGGAGCCGACGAGTGTAAAGATATGCATACGATGCCACAACGTGATGGGTAATGTGTCTAGAAAAAAATGTGGCAAATCCAATGTGTAACATCCCAAATTTCGAAAACTAATTTAAATTATGTTGAAACCTCATTTCTGCATTTTTTTTTGTCAATTTTCAAAAAAAATTGGGATTTTCTAAAAAGTTTTTTTTTCTATTTTTGGCAGCTAAAAAGGATTTTCTAAAATAATTTGAGCATGATAAAAACCTGGAAATATTTTTTAAAGTTCAGCGTAAGTAAAAGTGCATCCCAAAAAAATTCGGAATTTTTGAAATTTGTTTGTTATTTTTTAGGCTTAAAATTGATTTCTAGAATTAATTAATTCAGAAATATTTTAAAAATTAAAAAAACCAAATAGTAGCTTGGCTTGCGCGCCGTCCTCCTCGCCCAAGCCACCTTCCCTCTCCTTCCTATCTTCTCAGTGTGGAAGCGCATTATCTCCATCAGGCTAGCGCATCAGGCATCTTCCAACTCATGTTGTCCTAACTCCCTCCTATAGACATTGGTACGCAGGAGAGACCAGAGACTGTTATTCTCATGAGTTCTCCTGCTTGCCCATGAGTTATCGTCGAGCCTTGCGCCCTCTTCTCACCCTTTAAAGCCGAGTCGAACTTGTCTTTTTCTTCCTCACCTCTCACCATCTCTGTTTTTGCCATTTCCAGCAAGCTTTCCTCTCATCATTTTCAATTCCGATGTGCACCCTCTACCATGGTTGTCGTCATTTCCAGTGAGCCCTTACCTTCCCGACCTTGTCACTTTGTGCCATTTCCTCTCTCGAGTAAAACCCCTCTAGCCATTTCTTGCTCTATGCAGCGTCATGCCGGATTCCGATTGTCTTCTTCGTCGCCGATCACCGTAGTCCCCCTCTACCTTTGGTGAGCTTCGACCTTGGCCATCGTCATTTTCACCATGGCCTCGCTTCTAAACCTCACAGTGCCATTCATTTCATCTAATTCGTGCCTCTGCGTCGATGCCAACCCCATTGGTGTGCTTCTGGTAAGCCCCTGAAGCTTTTGTGCTACTCGCCTAAGCTTGCCGCATTAGTTTTCTTTGCTGACGCTGTAGTCGTAGCTAGCATCGCCGTAGTCCCAGTTCCGATGACCATTGATCCTCGTGCTGCCACTGCCGTTAGCTTACAACCTAGGAAGCGATTCCAGAATTTCTTCGCCCCTTTCTTTTGCTCCCTCATTGTCATTGTCATTCGCCAAACTTCCTTGCCACGCTGCACCACCGTGAGCTCACCTCTATTCGCCTCTCCAATTAACATCACCTCCAATGGACTCACCGTGATCTCCTCTACCCATTCTCGACCTCGCCGAGGCCCCTATGACGCTAGCACCGTCATTGGTGTGCTCACCGCCGATTAGCCACAACTACCCCACCGCCCCTCTGTTTCTCTCACGTTGACATGTGGGCCCATCAAGAGGATTATATTAGCGCTAATGATGGTTGTTAATGCTAATTACCTATCAAGAGGATTATATCAGCGCTAATGACTGTAGTTAACTCTAATTAGTCGCTAACATGTGGGATCGTGTGGGGACCTCCCCACGGTGACCCGAGGAGCTGATCCACACTCATACAATTGTCTAGGATTCAATCGCACATACACAGAGTTAATACACAACACAACTCATAGATACATTAATAAACTGAAGTTTGATATAGGAATATGACTTAACAGTCAGAAGTAGTTTTACAAGGGCCCATGGGCCAAATTCACTTAGGTTACCAGTCAAAACAAACAAAACTTAAAGGCACAAAACCGCTTGGAGGCTCCAATACAGGCCACTCGGGAATTCGACCAGTACTTCACAGGCTACACTTGAGTGTAGGCATGACCTAAAATATGAAGTCATTTCCAATGAAGATGTGGAGATGTGGCATACCACGAGGGCCCTTTTTGTTTATCTTATCATTTATCTTCTGTTGTAATAACTCTTAGTGTGTTCTATTTGGCCAGTCAGCCCCTTTTGTGTAAACTCTGGCCAAGTAGGCCTACGTTAACCCTTTAATTACTTTGTACTACTCTGTTTTTTTAGTTATGTATGGATATGATTCAACGATGTAAATGTGTGCTAATTACTGATCATAGGATTAGCACGATAAATACATGGAGTTCGAAATTGAATTTTTGGGTCCGACATAATGCATTAATTGAAAACAAAAGTGCACAAGTGTTTTTTTTTGTGTGGTGGAACATATCTGCCTCGTATTATTGACACATCTTACTCGTATTATTTGGCGGTAAATTTCACTGGTACATGTTCTGCTTCTCTGACTGAAGGTACACTGATTTTACTGTAGCTTAATATTTGGTCCTCACATTGCACAACCAAAAGGTACCACTCAGGATCGTGTTCAGTGGTATAGCGCGTGCTCGTGCCTCGGAGGTTGTTGAGACTTCGATTAAAATCCTAACGTGTGTAAGGGATGTACACGTGTGTGTCCGTGTGATGTGAATGGGTATGCGTAGGTTGTGTGCGTCTATATTGTACCCCTAAAAAAAGTACCACACATACGTAAGAAATAAGAGAGAAATAAAGAAACTAAAGCACACATACACATCCATAGACATCAAGAAAAAAACCATTTGTTTTGATACAAGTCTAACTTAAATTTCGGACCGCATGAATTCATCGATTCCCGTAGGAAAATTTCGAAAGTCTTGCATTCCAAACAGGCCTTACACTATGTAACGCCCCCGTTTCCAGGGGCGCGTACGGACATGGCACCCCGCAACTATTCACGCATGAACAGTTATGGAGTGTCGCGCAAGAGTATACCATTGCATGCTTACAACAGAAGTACAGCATATACTTCACATATGGATTAACATCCAGCTTTTGACAGCGGGGCGTGCAAGCCCAAAGTATAATTACATTACCAAAGGCTCCAAGATCCGCTTGAGCGCGACCAAGACCTAAAGCCACGGGTCCTCGTCGAAGAAGCGACCCTCCGGGACTTCCTCAACGGGGAGACCTTCACTTTCTTCTTGATCCTCTAAAGAAGGGCAAAAGCAAGCCGTGAGCCAAACAACCTGCTCAGCAAATCCCAAAGGGACCCTGACTTACTACATGCACGGATTAACAAAGGAAGGGAGTATATTTGGTTTATTACCTTTGAGTGGATGCAGTTTTATTTGCAAACCTTTTGATAAGACGGACCCAAAACTACTCCTTAAGATCTCAAGGGTTTTCACGAAAGTTAATTAACCAACTGAACAAGTTAAAGCATGTACAAAACTACTTAAGCTTCGCTGCTGGAATCACCCAAGTGACACAACTCCAATAACCGGGAGCACGGCGTATTCGAATACCATTATTTTGACTCTGCAGAGTTTGCTCAGCTTTACCCACACGATTTCTTAACTTCCGCGTCCGGGTTAAGAAAGCCAGGTCGTTTCACTGCTCAGCTCTTTATATAGACTCTACCCGGTAGAATCCACTCGGGTCTGGCACATATAAATAATAATAATAATAAATAAACGTCCGCTTCGAGTGAACTCTACCGTTGTTAGGCACCCGCAGCACGGCCTGCCTAACCTTGTTACCCAAACTCCTGCTTCTCAACACCTGTAGAGTTTCAATCGAGTTGAGCAGCTACTAAACCAGTGTTGACAAGTCAACTCCTGTGGTTGAGCGGTTACTATGCCATTTGCTCGGCATAAGGGGTCCGGTCCTTATATTTTCTCCCCCGGAGTCAGCAACTCCGGTCAGGTCCGCGACCTTACAACCTAGGGTAAGAACCCTTACCCTATCCTGCACGTCGATATACTCCGCCCTAGGGCACGGTGTCCCATACCACCCTGCCCTAGAGTCGGGTTTTGCAAATTCTAATGGCCCGCAACCACAACCTTAACAGTGTAACGACTTGCATGATAATAATAATCTACAATTATCTAGATTAATAGATAATTATTTTTAAGGTTACAAAGGCATGGCTACAAGTTTAACATGGCATTTGTCGGTGGTAGGTTTAACTACATAACATGTTATTCTAAACATTTTATTTTACTTTGAACTAACATTTCCGAACTAGCTCAATGCAAATAGCATAATAACATAATTAAATAACACGGATTGCAACATGATCAAAGGATTTGGGACTTGACGGCAATTTGGACGAACTCGGCTAGCTCGAACGTAGAAGCACCTTGGTCCTGCGACTGCACTTGGGCTTCCGGGATCTCCGAAACTAGCGCAAACACATAAAATAATTAAATCCAGCTCGAGACTAATCAAGCGAGGAAAAATAAACTATCCAAAAAGGAGTAAAATGCATAAATCATCAAATGGGGAAATTTAAGAATTTATCTGGGAGGAATTTGGTGGAGTGGAGGTCAAAAATGAGTCCAGGATATTATTTGGAGCAAAGTGGTGAAATTTGGGAATTTTTAGGATTTTCTAGAATTTATTTGGATTTTTCTGATTTCTGAAAATTACTAAATCGGGGGAAATGTTTGAACAGTGACCGGCCCGGCCCTTTTGCTACAGTGCGGCCCGCACTGTGCAGCCCGCGAGGCCGTCGGCCAGTGCGGCCCACGGCGACGCGCTCCGCGTGGCCCGACAGGCCGGCGCGTGGCCCGCACGCGCACGCGCGCTTGGGGCGAAGCAGGCCGGGGCTCGGCCCACTCCCGCGCGCTCACGCTGCTCGGATGAGCGACGCGTGGCCCGGGCGGACGGTCGGGATGGGCGGGGGCGAAGCGGTACGGGGAATGGATCCGACGGAGGTGTGGAGGTTCCTTCATGAAGATCGGACGGCGGCGACTTGTTGCCATCGGGCGGCCAACGTTACAAGCCGACGGGTGGATCGGGCGACGGAGGAGGGGCCACGTCCCCTCTTCGTCTACCTCTCGTTGCGCGATCGCGCCAGAGGGCGGCGCTGCTACACTCCGGCGACGGCAAGGGGCTCCGGAGGCAAGGGAGGGCTTCAAAGGGAAGAGCTCGACGTGGGGAACCCATTTTAGGGCTTAGGGAGGTGAGGGGACTAATGGGAAATGCAGGAGTGTAAAGGGGAGGATTTGTCTTTTTGGCAATGAGGGAGGTCACCAGCGGTGAGAGGGTCAAAATGGCAGCGGCCACTCGCTCAAGGAAGCTTGGGGTTCCCACTGGCGGAGTCGGTTTCGACGGGGAAGCTCCCGGGTGGGCTGGCCACGGAGAAGGTACCTCGGCCGGCAGTGGACCTCGGCGACTGCGCTCCACGGGGCTTCTCCTGTCCAGAGGGAAGCATTAAAGCAATGAGGGGACAACAGAGATGCTCCGGACAAGAAGAATCGAGAAATGAGGGGATGGGGAAGAAGATCCGCTTTACGGGGTCACCGGCGCAGGGGACGATGGCGGCGGAGCTCGGGGCAACGTGGGCTCAATTAGTTGCTCTGGGAGGGTCCTTGGGGTGATAGGGAGTGGTGGGGAAGCTCTGGAAGCAAAAGGGAAAGGGAGGAGGCCGGGGGGGTTTATACCCGAGGGGGGAGGCGGAGCCGTAGGGGAGAAGGAACGGGCACGGCGCCGGGAGTCAACAAAGGAAGGGGAGGCAGTTGGGAGCGTCTCCTCCGCGAGATGGAGGCGTGACAGGGCGCTGACAGGCATTAAAGCGAGCGACGGGAGCAGATGAGCTTCGGGTTGCGATGGCGTTCACGCGCGGGAGGGAGAAGGAGCGGCCACTGGCGGGTGGGGTCGGGGCTGAAGGGCGGCGACGCGTGGCGCGGGAGTTCTACTGACTTCGGACCGGCTGACATCGGCATGGCGACGGCGGTGGCGAAACTGTGGGCGAGGAAGGGAAACCGCGGGCGCGAGGCGAGCGCAGAGGCGGTGCTGGGCGGGCGCAGGCGCAGCGCGCACGCGCGAGGGAGAAAGCGGGGAGGAGCAGGGGCGCCAGCGGGAGAGAGGGAGCAGAGGGAGGCGCTGGGGCGAGGGGGAAGGCGGGTCGGGGCGGCGCCAGCGCAAGCGCGAGGGAGGGAGACGTCGGGAGAAAGGAGGAGGCGGGATCGGGGAGGGCGCCAACGAAGGAGGAAGGCGCCCGGCCAAAAAGGGAAGGCGGATTTTCGGAGGACTTTCCAAAAAGGGAAAGTTTCCAGAAATTCACCCAAAAACCAGCAAAAATAAAGAAAATTTTTGGTTTTGAATTTTTGGGGTTTTTCACACTATACCTTTTTAGAAAAATCCAGCCTTATACTATACCTGTTCTTATGAAATCCCTGGTATATTTGTTTGACCGCGCGTGTACAACAGTCATCAGGGGTTCAGCCTAGACATAGCGCGAAGTCAACAAATTAATGGCATGCCAAACAACAACATACATGACGATTTACTAGACAAACATCAAGGTGTACGTATGAGCTTAACTTCGGGGGTATAGTCAGGTTATCAGAAACAACTTTTGTCAGAGACTGAAGCAAGAGCTAACCAAAGAATATCGATCAAGTATGTTATTTCCTTGAAATCTGCACAAAACATTGATGTTAGCTAGGCTGGCTCCTGAGTCCAGACCAAAACCAAGAACGAAATGAACAAAATAAATACCACACAGAACTAGATCTAACAAACAAGAGGTCAAGAGCAAACAACATTGCCACACAAATCTTGAAATCTGCACAACTGGCTCACTGCTGCACCTGCATGCATGGCGTGATCAGAACAGGATCCACTTGGCCGCCGTGCTCCTCTCGTCAAGCGTCTTGGAGTGCGGCAACGAGCACCCGTCCTTCTTGCCTCCGCCTCCCCGCGTCGCATACAGCAGCTTCGCCCAAAAGCTCGTCCTCCTCGTTCTCTCCCTCCTCCTCCTCATCACTCTCACCACCTCGTCGCCGTCCACCACGACCTCGTGCCTCATCAGCAGTGACAGCCTCGCGACGCCGCGCCTCATCTCCTGGTGGAACACCGCCGCCCACGGGCTGGCGGACCCCGACGCCGACGACGCGCCGGTGGACCCCTCCGTGGACGAGTACATCGTGGACGCCTCCGAGCAGGACGACGCCTCCTCTTCCGCGGCCGAATCCTTGCCGCCGCGCACGACGGACGGCAGCGACGCGGACGGCGAGAGGTGGGACAGTCGCTCCTGCAGGCAGAACGGGCAGACCCCCGCCCCCTGCCGGTGCCACGGGTGCCGCCGGCACCGCGCGCCGTCCGCCTTGCGCGACTTCTTGCCCATGACCATGCCAATAGGATCAGAGGATATTGTTCACCAGTTCATGTAAGTTGTAGATGATGTTGTCGGGTGTGGGGCGCGCGCGGGCGCGCATATATACGTGGGTGGATGGGTTGCAGCGCGCGGGGAGGTTCGCGGATGTTGCATGCGTGCTGTGGTGGAGTTGCGACCCGGTTGGACATTTTTTTTTCTGTGGCTTGGTTGGCTGTGCGCCTGTACGGAGCTTGGCTGGGTCCGGGTTGGCGGCGTGTCCGCGCGGGCAGGGCTGTAGCAGTACTAGCCATGCACGGCTTTGTTTTTTTTTCTTCACTTTTTATCTTGTTTTTCTTTGCTTCTTCTTTGTAAAGATGTCTTTTTGGAAGCTTCCGATCCGGGATCTGGGATGACATGGGGCCATGAATGATCCTTCGGCTCCATGGCAGGGAATTTCGCTACATTCTCGCCTTTTGTTGGGTTGCTTTCCTTTGACTCTTATCAAGGGTCTAGTGATTGTACATTGACGTTAACTAAGTATGTTTGTGTGTTATCACTACTATAAAAAGTCTAATACTAGACGATACATCACAGATGGTTATCTAAAACTGTCAGTATTAAATACAATCACAAACAATTTTAGTTTAAAAACCATTTGTGTTGCTGCGAGCGCTAAAAACCGTCTGTGAAGATATAATAACATAGACGGTTCATGATAAAAACCGTCTGTGAAGTATCATAAAGAATTCTTAATAAGCAACGTCTGTAATATTACCAAATATCACAGATGATATTTTATTTGACCTGTCTGTGATACTTCATAGACGGTTTGTATTACAAATCGTCTGTGATAATTAAGTCATTATAAACGGTTTGTGTTAAAAATCGTCTGTGATAATTCCACTATGTTAATTGCGCACAGACCTATCGACTCTCTGTCTTAAATTTCATATCTAGGCTACTGCTTTGAGCTGGAGGCGGGGCTTTGAGGTTATTTGGTGAAAAAAGACTATTTGGAAAGAGTGATTATATATCAATTAAAATTTTGACTACCTATGGTTAGTAATTTATTCCTAATTGCATTATAGGGGGTGTTCTTTTGGGCTTTTAAAAGCGGCTTTTGGCTTCTGCTACAGTACCTAACTTTTAAACGAAGTATTTTCTCAAGACGGTGTCTACAAGTTAAACGATATACACGTTAAAAGCCCAACATCTGTACCAGCCAAAATCGCAAATGAGTATCTGTCTCTCCGTAATCTGTACCGTAAACAACCAAAATTCAAAAATTTCAGCCAAAAGCCATAAGCCGCAGCCGAAAAGAACAGGCCCATAATTTAGATCCAGCTTTTGATGAAAGGCGAATTGGAGATGGTTTAGATCTAGCTAGAGGAAATTATTTACATCTAGCATAGTTTTGGGTTTAGGGTTTAGTCAATTTATAGTCTATTTCTACTAAATTTAATTTAATTAATTATTTTTGCTACATATAGCTACTTTAGATTGTATATATCTAGTATACTAAATAATTAATTCAATATTTAATATTAAATTGTTATATACATAACGTAAGACCGAAGCTGGATGTACGCTGATAACCGTGTGAGTGAAGAGTACATTAATGGTGTGTCTGCTTTTACAAGAGCTGTCGATGAGGATATGTTGAATAAGTGGGTAATATATGTATTATCCATGCATTACTACGAGAATATAAAGATATTTAAGAACCAAGCGCAGATTGCAGTGCACTTGATTCGAAGGAGTTTTAAAAAAAGATATGCATGTTGGATCAAACATGATGAAGAGCAGATTATATAAAACTATCTATGATAATCTTTTTTATAGTAGTATGTTGCACCTACCGGCAGCAAGCTTGGAACCGTTGATTAGCTAGGTGATGGAGACAGCGCTAGAGAAACCCAGGAGACAAACTTATGTTGTAAATTAAATTCGTAAGACAAGGGACTAATTGAACCTTCGCCTTGGGATTAGGAGTCGTATGTATAAATCGGTTTGTACACTATGTAAGGAGGCATAACTTGCTCATCTTTGGAACTGTTTACGCTCTGTAGCAATATTTTTTTTAATTTTAACGCCTGAATACCTGTTTTTGTAAAAAAAAATAACACTCTCTTCGAATTCAAAAGGCGTGGTAGGTGATATATGTCACCTGTCGTACCCCCTTGCTTGGCATGCCGAGTGACGTGCAGGAGGTGATGGCCAGCTGTGGCAGCAGGTGGGCTTGGCGCGCTGCTGCCGAGCACCAGCGGCTCAGCAGGAGGCCAGGGAGACTAGTAAAAAATGTGTGTTTTGTAACTAGGTGAATTCTTGTGGAAGCCAGTAAAAACACGTGCTTCGATTTAAAATTGCTAAAAAAAGTGTGTTTTTATATTAGCAAATTCCATTTAGGATTATTACAATGGGTACAATGCGTTAATGAGTACGTAATTAAGTAGGAGTGAAGAATTAGCATCGAACATAGTAGTAGGTCAAGGGTTTCCCACTGTCCGCTTCCTCTGGCTAGACGTCGCTGTACGTCGCATAAGTCGTATTGTGATGGTAGCCGAGTAGGAATGGGTGCACCATATAATTAACTAGACCCAATCTCTTGTGCGCTGAACATCTGTTGTACCCAATCCTCTGCATAATTGCTAGCGTCATGTGGAGGGAAACACATTTCGTTAGGCCGATATAAGCTAGAACAAAAATAAAACTCGTAATTGTAAGCACTAGTGCCGTGTGTTGCGCGGACGATGAACCTCTCGGTTACTCCGTCCATGGTAGTCGGCTACAGTGAAGCACGATGCCACGTAGTCTGTGCCATACTAGTGGACCATGTAGCTATCATATGTTCAGTCGTACCACTATCACGCTGTCGGAGATGCGGGCGGTCTGCTAGTGCGTACGTGTCGTATTGCACATCGTAGTCTTAGACAGGGGAGTCGGTGTCTGGGGTGTCCTGTGTGTCGGGCTGTCTCCGTGACGAGGACAGGAGTAGAGTGCTCCCTCGTCCCCTCCCCCCGGCGAGGGTGGTCTAGGGTTGGCTTGCCTCTGTGATGAAGACGGGAGTAGAATAGTGTCAGCGCGAACGTCCTGCATGAAGATGACATGTATGAAGAACAACGGGAGATATCTTGCGAATTACATCACAATATGAAACGTCAAACCTGAGCAATGCAATGCATGGACTGGGAATGGGCGAGGCTAGGGATGAGTTGACGAGCTAGGACGTGTGGACGAAACTACCGATGGATAATGCAGCGGCCTGTCACCTCCCGGGATAAACACGATGCATGCCCCCCCCCCCCCCGACTCCTGCCCGCCTGTGATTTCCGGCCGGCTGCCGAGCTAGCAGTGCTCGGCAGCAGCCTACCAAGCAGAGGCACCTCGGTAGGCTACTGCCAAGCACTGCTAGCTAGGCAGCTGACCGTGCCCACCTGTTGTCGCGCTTGGCCATCGCCCTGCCGCGCACCACCTGGCCTACAGAGCTAGGTTGTGCGACAAGCAATATGTGTCGTCTGCCACTCCTTCTGAGCTCAGGAAGATTTTTTTTTTGTAAAAGCAGGTGTTTGAAAACTAAAATTGAAAAAAAAAGTTGCTACATGGTGAAAAGGGTGAACAGTTCGCATCTTTGCTCCTAACAAGTAGCAACAATTCTCAACATCCGCAAAAAGATCATAGCGAATTAGGCATTTACCTCTAGAGAAAGTTGCAACATTGCTAACCAGCTTTTGGAAAACGAAAGAGAAAAGAAAAAGAGAAGCTAAAGCCTAAGAAACACATTTAAATCTCGCTAATCTCGCGCTTGGTGGAAAGGTACAAACGCAGATGGTACAAAGGGGTCATTGCTTACAGAAGACACAACCCGGCATCTTTACTTCACCCGAGACACACCGCAAACCATCAAGAGGGACGCCGGGGACAGCGAAGGAGGTCGCGAAGCAGCCGCGAAGACGGCGAAAATGTTTCGATCTATCTGGTCTTCTCACGTGAAGGGCCCCTGATGTTTTCTGTAGAATTGGTCTCTGTTATGGATTGAACGTACGTACGATTGGTTCTAAGGAAGCAGAAAACGAGGTCAGTGGCTTTGCAACAGACCGAAGTCCGAAAGTCGTGCTGTAGTCCAAATTCTAAAGACAGGCGAGATCGAAGTTTGTTTGTTTTTTTTAACCTGCCAGGAATTTGTGGTGTTACGAAACTTCCTGACAAGAACGTATGTGTTTGCACACATAACGCCGCCATATTTGCTACCAGTGGTGGAGCAAAGTTGAAGTCAACTGACCCCACGTGATCCAATGCAAGTGAAAATTCATGTAAAAACCTAAAAACAATGTAAAATTTATTATAATTAACTCTACATAGATAGATGATCATGCGTAATCCTGGCTAGCTACTGTTTACTAGGGTTTTCATAGAATTATTTTTTTAGCTCCAAAGTACAAGTTTTTGCCCTTGAACTAGTTAAAATGAATGAAGCCCTATTATTTTAGGTTGTGGTTGATATTTTTTAATTGCAACTACTGAATTTTGTTTGTGCTTTTCAAGACAGCGGCGGACGGCGAAGATGCTGATGGGGATAGTACACACGGGTTTAAACTCGTAAAGTCATTTAGAGAAACGGTTTCAAAAGACTGTTTAAAAAAAATTATCCTATCTATTTCCAGCTTCAAAAGCTATAAAAAAACTAAAAAGAACAGCCTGAATTTTGTCGTGCACTGCAGGTTAAGGTTTAAAAGATATATTTGCCTTTTGGCGTAGATCACTGGAGCATTTAGCGGTGACACGAGGCGGCGAGGTTCCACGAGCGCGCGCAGTCGGCACCAGCCGACGACAATTTTGGATACCTGCGCCGCTGCGCGTTAGATTCCGTAAGAACGAGGTGATTTTTTTACGCGGTGACCGGCTGGCCGCGCAGGCATGGGCACCGCCGTGCACGCCACGCGCGCGACCTTAATTTGCGCGGACCGCCGCCGCCGTCCTCGCGCGCCGGGCCCGAGAAGCACCAGCTAGCGCGCGGCACGTGAGGCTGCCTGGCATCGGAGGCGGCGCGGGCGTCCGCAGGGGCGGAGCTGCATGGACATGAGGGGTTCCCAGGAACCCGAGTTCAAAAAAAATTTTAGTTATTACTAGTAAATATTTACCTTTTGTGCATCCCCTTTGACCTAATATGGTGTATTCTTAACCCAACAAACACCCTCACTCGCCCGTCCAGTCCATTCTCCGACCGTCCTAAGCTCTCATGTGTGGCTCGTTGCACCTCTTCTGTTTTGCTCTAGCTACGTCACTGAGCGTACGCCGTCGCGTACCTGCGTGCTCCGTTGTCCTTGCGCACACGCCTAGCTCGTCGGTCGTGAGTACGTACGGGTCAAGAATCTCTAATCCAGCGACGTAACCGCCCCCGTATTTAATAATGTTTGCTTCTCGGTGAGACAAACCGCGTCGGTGCCGCCGCGGCGGTGCGTTCTGATTTGGCACCGCGCGGACGTTGCCAACTAGAGGTCTAGAGCTAGAATCGAATCGTTCGCTGCAGCACACGCTAATGCGATTGACTCGCACCGCCATGTGTGTACAGACTCCTGTAACACTAACACCGACAAGCAGCCAGATTATTATGTGGTACGTGCAGATGTAACTTGGCGAGCAGCGCATGGTAGTGGCGAACGGCACACGGTGCTCGTCGGATTTTTTGGTTGAGGCCAGATGTGAGTGCCAACTGCAATGTGGAGTAACAACGTAAAGTTGAAAGCAGGTCTGGCCCATGCTTGCCGTTTATTAGTACTGTACTAGTTGAGCCAAATGGAAGTGTTTTTTTTTTTCTGTTTTGAGACGAGGGCCAAATGGAAGTTGGCTTGCGCCCTGATCAGTCAGATCTGACTTTTTTAAAAAAGGAAAGCTTTCACGTCCAACGACAACGAGCCTGGTTAGGAGCAAACTGAAAGCAGTCGATCTTTTTAATGGTTTGGCCCAGGCCTCCAAAAGACGCCCGAGCTCGGCCGTAGTTTGGCCTTTGTTAATGGCATTGCAGCCATGCACTTTGAAACATTCTCAAAATTTCAAAAATTTTAAATTCTTTTATATTTTGCTTGAATTATCGATCCTTACCTAATTTGGCAATCTCTTAAAAATGTGCCTTGCTCTTTTAGCCTTCCGCTTCCCTCCCTTTGTTGGCGCCCAGCGGTAGAGCTGTCTCCGAACCGCCTCATTGTGCGCCGCTCCACACGCTCGAGCGACGCCGCGCTGCTCCCTCGCGTTCACACCGCCCTACCCTGTGCTGATGCCAAGGTCCCACCAGTCAGTCACCCAGTCCCTGCCCCCCTCCTCGCTTCGCACGCCGCTGGCTCGCACCTTCTCTCCTGCCGCGGCGCACTGCCTCTCTCGCTTGTCGCACGCATCCGTACCATACCGTTGCAATCACTCCCTCGCCAACTCTTACAGAGAGCCAGTGCCACCTCCCCCAGCTCACCCTCACATTGGCAGGCCTCTCACCACCTCTTCTCCCCACGCGCAGGAGACGCACCGAACCGTCTTCCCGTTCTTACCGCCTCACCTCACCTTTAAAGTCTAATTGTCGTCGCAGAGAGTTTCGCGCCACTCCCAGTCACCCACCAGAACCACACAATTGAACTCTCATTCACCGTAGCACCGTCGGTGATCTTCCCTAAGCCCGGTGAGTCGTAGACCCAAACCTGGCCCCAACATGGCTCCTTCCCCTGCTAAGGCCCCCGCACCCGCACCGGCCACGTAGCACCCGCCCCCGCTCCGTCACCCAAGGTCAAGGCCCCATCGCCGCACCAGCACGTCGCGACGGCGTCATCAGAGGCCCCGACGGCCGGACCTGCTGCTGCGCTCGGCCGAAGCATGCCGCCAGCTCTGCAGGCCTCGTGTCCCTAGCGGCCGCCGTTGCCGTCTAGTGCTTCTAAATTTGAGGGGGTGGCAGTGTGTTTACATGTTTCCGTACGTGCTGCTTCTTTCAGCTACATGTTCATGCGCGGTCCGTCAATTCTGATGGAGCACCCAAAACACAAATTTGGCCTTAGAAAATGTTCGATAAGCCCACTTTCATTAATGCGGCCTAATTCTAGAATGACTAGCCATACTCTGATATTGTGGCTACCCAATGAAGTACTCCATGGATCAAGCTGGCCCAATTAGCGTGGAGGGCCAGATTCGGCCCAAGGCACATGAACGAATGGCCGAGGGCAGGAGTACGTAGTCTAAAACTAGCGTACAGTAATTGCGTAGTTAACGAAGGCACAAAGTTTCTTCCAAATTCATCGTACCTGTAAAAAATCGCGTACTTTATTCCACACTCCATGTTCCTCTCACATGAGTTCACCAATTCCCTTCATCCAAATTAATAAAACCTCAGCTCCACAACCACAACAAACAACAAACACATTACACATGACGTACGTACGTGACCTATATAAGAGCATGCCTCCATCCTGGCTAAGCTAGTAGCCACTAGTCTACATCAGTCCGAGCTGCACGATCACAGCACAAACCAGGCCAAAGCTAGCCAACGCCACCGATCCGAGCCCAGCGGCGCCAGAGTACGCCATGATTGGCGTGGTGCCCGGGGTGGCGCCAGACCCAGAGCACGATGGAGACGTCGGCGTCGTGTATGGCGTGGTGGTGGTCGGGGTCGGCGTCGTGTATGGCGTGGTGGTGGTCGGGGTCGGCGACGACGGCAAGGAGGAGCCGGAGCCGGAACTGGAGCCGGAGACGTCCACCTCGAGCTTCATGCCACCGCCGCAGTGGCCGGGGATGCTGCAGATGAAGTAATGCTTGCCGGCCGTCGTGAGGGCGAGAGTTGTCGCGCCGCTGCTGTCGGAGCTGAGCGGGTTGGCCGCCGCGCACGACAGGTAGTCGGCCGCGCTCACCTCGACCACCGTGTGCAGCCCGCTCGCGTAGTTGAACACTAGTACAATTCAACAAACTTGTCAATCAATCTACTTAAAAAAATATCAGGCATGCATGCATGCGCCATGCGCGAAGTAGGCACTTGCCGAGGTTGTCGCCGACTTTGAAGGGTTTGCTGCCGGCCCAGGTGGTGTAATCGACGCCGATCGTCCAACCGGACGCGTCGCCGACGGTGTAGCTGGTGGCGGCCGCCGAGTGGGTGCAGCCAACGAAGAGCACCGCGGCCAAGGCCAAGCAGGAAGTGTAGGAAGCCATTGTGATCAAACCAAGCAGAACTCTCGTCAGATGGTAGCGTTAAATTTGGATGGTGTTGCACTACGAGAAGAAGAGACGCGGAAAACAAGGCCCTTATGTAACGGCATCGATTGCAACGGGGAGTTGGTGGAGATACGCAATCAAACACAACTTTATAATTTGAGCCTAATTTGTCCCTTTAGGTTCAATATCTTTTCATATGATAATCAGCCTAAGAGAAGTGAACCTGATTGTGTCTGGTTGGCCGGCTGGCGGTGCGGCATCTGATTTAATTTACCTCTTCACATGGAGATAATCTCGGCTAAGCTACCCATCCTTTTGACAATGACTTCCCAATTGCAGATTGAAGACGTTTCAAGATGTCAATACATGTTCTGTGCATTAAAGCCTATAATTTGAGATGATATTAATCAAATCAGTAGTTAGCCAACAAGAATCAATTGATACACACACGGTAGCGCTATTCTGCGTGCAGTTTTGCTCTCCCAAGTTATCACCGGTTGTTCGAAAAGTTATCATCTGCTGTGAAAAAAGTTATCACTGACTACGTACTATTAGTATTGACAGTAACTCCACTTGCTACCGATGGTAACTTCATGCGAAACCGATAATAACTTTTCAGTACTGTGAAAGTTTAGCAATAATTTCATTGTGTGTGTATGTATAATTGCCATTCATTAGGAAAGCGTGACCTGAACATTGCTGTAGGATTAGACCATGATTAGAAGGCGGAATGGAAGCATTTGATGTGTTTTCCGGGGTCACATTGAGTGGCCGATCCGGACTTTAGACGTTATCAAACAAACTACTGATGCTGGAGGCCGTCTCGAAAACTGGTCGCTCGCCTACGAGCATGGACCGAATAGTATTGGACGACGGAGAATCTATACAAGACAAATCATAGGGTACCTCGTATTCAGAATATGTATGTATCTAGAATTGTATGTGCCTTCTGAAACCAACAAAGGCAATCTTTTTAACTATACAAGCCACCTGCTCCTACGTTCCTTTTGCAGTTCAGACTGCAGATCACGAGGAGCGCCGGAATATTGGACCCGAACTCCAAGCCCACATACTTTTTTATATAAAAAAAGATCAAGCCCATACTATGTTATGACTGATCAAGCCATGGCAGGGGCCCCATCCTTTGTTCGATCAGTCAAATCTAGGGGGTGCTTCACCTTCTGGCTTCCGACTTATTTTTCATTATTTATAAATTTTATTTTTTTGAATTTTTAATTTTTTATTGAGTTTTTTTGCCGGTTTTTTCCGTATGTGTTTGTATTATACGTAATGGGCTAACATATTTTTTATTTTTTTTAAATTTAATTATGCTAAATAAGTCTCTATCAGCTACAGTGTTTTTAGCTATAAACCACCAAAAAAAGCCAAACTGATCACCACCTAGTGTGTGTAAAGAATCGTCGTACATCATGATCTGTGTTTGGTGAGCCTCGCGTTTCAATCGTGGATTTTATCGGTCGTTTATCATAAGCTAAAGCTCGCTCATGTGTCCCATAATATATGATTCATATATGTCAATTCTAGTCCAGCAGGTGGTAATTAATTACAGGTTCGTGTACGCTAATCTGCTGCAGATTAATCAAGGCGCGAACAATAATCACCGTTACGAGATTTTGTAGTATTGAGCCCTGTGAAGCAATCTCCGTCGGTTGGTTCACCGTCGACGGCGGCGCCACGGTGGTCGCGCGCGCACACGTTACCTCCGCGTTCAGGGGCGGAGAGAGGGGGGGCGGGCAGGGGCCTGCCCCCCCCCCAATGGCCCATCAGTCACCAGACCCCCCACAGCGACTTGGCATATATCTGGCAACAGGCAACAGGACAGGATGTGAATAATTGATGACATCTTGTAAACCTAACAAGTTTAACCCTGTTTGGATCCCTTCATCTAAAGTTTAGTGACTAAAGTTTAGATCTAAAGTCTCCAAACAGATGATCTAAAGTTAGATCTAAACTTTAGCTAACCCCTAAAAACAACTTTAGACCATTAGACCACAAAAATGAGCTAAAGTGGTCTAAAGTTTTAGTTTCTCCTGGCTCCGCACGCAAAAGACATTTTTGCCCTCGTTCGCCCGTGAAATATCTAGTCAGTAGTTAGTCTGTACCGGATCGATACGTAGGACTGTAATTTTGGGACTCGTGCCACGTAATCATTTTTTCGTGCTCGTACATTATAAAATCTGTTAGTCGTAACGCAGAACGAATATAAACCTGAATTTACATACGTGTGTAGAGAAGATCATAAATTGAAAATCTTGCTATAGTAGAATAAATGGTGTTGCACTAAAGTTGGCGATCGTTTTCAGTTTATGTTCGTCAATTTGTAAGTTTGTAAGTATATCGGAGCACTCAAAAGCAATAAATTAGCACGGACGATAGTCGTAGAACCACGGTGTGAAGCTGCAGTACATAATTATTTTGCCAATGTTGTTGAGAAATGACTGGTTGCAATTTATGTAATATTTGCAGCCGGAAATGAGACATGTCAGAGCTCACAAGTTTAAAAGTATACTACGGTGTCGGTATGGTTCGTGAGAATTCATGCGGTGTTGATCTGATCTGAGCTCAAATATCCCAGGGGTATAAAAGTCCGTTTATTGAACCAGAACTAAACTTTAGTCCATGATCCAAACAGTCCTATGGTCTAAAGTTTAGTGGCTAAAGTTTAGTTGTCTAAAGTTTAGTCCTGAACTTTAGTCAACTAAACTTTAGACCTGAGAATCCAAACAGGGCCTAAGTATGTGAAATTTGTTAGTAAGTATATTTTGCAAACTTATGATCTGCCTTCTTGTGTGCATAAATCTAAACCTAGCTTCGCCGTTTCTTTTCTGATCCCGAATATTCCACAAGTGCATGTCCACACGGTGCAGTCTCATCTAAAAATCAACAAAGTAGCAAGCCCTTGTTTAATTGATTCCAAACAAAACAATGAAAAAAGTACATTTGGAGTCAAGTCATATAATTGAACAGAAGAAACTCTGCCAATTTCTTCTTTTTAGCGGCGTTCAGTGCGCGGAGACACGTCATTTGCTTAGCAGCAAGAATCGCTTACTACTACCACCACCATAATTTAGATACTCTAATTATCATTTATTCATTTCTCGGTTCATTTTGTTCTGGTCCAGCCGAAGACAAGTTGGCAGATTCGCTAAAATTTTGAAGACATCGGGGCTGTAAATTATTGAATTTTTTAAAATAATATATTTGTATTCTAAACTACAGTAATATACCTACTTTTTTTATTTTACAGTAATAGTCATCTGTCACTCTACGCAACCGTTGGGCGACACGTGGCTAAGTTGTCCAACAGTAATAGTACATTTCTTTTGTGTTACTAGATGTATGCTACATTATTTTGCCATATGTGTTATGATTGAATTTATATGACTATATATATATGCGTATGTTTAATTATATATGTGTATGTTTAATTTTGCCGACACACGACGCCCAGGGTCCATGACGCCGACGCCTTGACGGATCGGCTCCCCCTTTGTCTGGATCCTGGCTCCGCCCCTGTCCGCGTTCCCTACCGGCTGTTCGCTTGACTCGGCCGAGGTCTCCGACTGCCGCGTCATTTGCCACGGCAGGTTGCACGGGCCGAACTTACGGGGCGGGCGGGCCCGTGCCGTGTGGGCCGGTGCCGTTGAGCCCGCCTGTTGGAGAGGACACGCGTCTCGTGGGCAATGGCCTTGTGGCTCTAGAAACGGCCGTGGATTGTGTAATTGTGTAGCCGCGGCGAATTTGAGCACTCTTGACTCAGACCGTCCTGGCCGAGCCCGTCATGTCAGCCTGGTCCAACTCCTCACGGAAAGTTGGGCCCAGACAGCCTTGAGCAGACCAGAGTCGTTCACCGGCTAGACGCCAACGGCCTTGTTAAGCAGTGCGTTCTCTTCAGCGATGAGGGGTCTTCTTTTCGGATTTCTCCGGACAAACAAACCAATCGTCTTCCCCATCATCTTTTTAAGATAGTTTATGGAGATAACTTTTTCAAAACAATTTATTAATATTTGATACATTCGTACAACCACTTGCACTATAGCCAAAATCCATCAGTCACAGCCGAAAAAAATCCACTGAGATCTGAAAAAAGATGATAGCATGTTTCTTAAAATATAAAAACTGAATTAATTGTCACAAGAATAGTATGGGCACAGAAATACGACACAATTTAAAAGTTAGGTCCAAGATCTTCTCTAGAGTCTCAGTTTAGGTGGCTCCTATAGCTCGGGTGAGTTGAGCCTAGTAAGTCAAGAGCAGGTCGTCCTTAGAGCTGGGGATGAGCATTTTGCTGCAGCATGCTCCTTCTCGGAGGGATGGAAATGGGGAGGTAAGCATGGCGGCCTGGTGGATCTCGCACAGGCGAGCACAAGGCAAGTGGGGCTGTGGGGCGGTGTCCTGAAGAGCGTCAGTGGAAGTGCTCCTCAGGTGCTCCGAGCGGAAGGTGCGGGAGGTGTACTTGTCTCCCCTCCCTAGTTGCGCTCTCGCTCAGTAGCAATGTGACCACGGTTCGCGTTTATACACACGAGAAACCAGCACAACTAACGCGCGAATAAAATAAGAATCTAAAATCGTGTCACATTGTATTGTGTCATTAATGTGATTCCCTCACGCACTACCCCTATGAGGAATCGCCCCCACCTCCTGCACTCCCACACACGTTGCCCACTTGTTCGCTCGCCTGCCGAGCTAGCATAGCTTGGCAAGCGCTTGCTAAGCAGGGGTGGCTTGGCAGGCTGCTACCAGGCTGCACCGACTCAACAGCACCTAGAGCCGATCACCTGCTGCGTCGTGCCACTTGCTGTCAGCTTGTCGCGTGGCTCGCCTCCTTCCAAGCTATCCAGCGTGGCAAGTGATATATGTCGTTTGCTGCACCTTCTAAACTCAAGGAGTGGGCTATTTTTATAAAATCGGGTGTTGAGAGCTAAAATTAAAAAAAAACGTTGAAACGGTGCTAGATACATGGACATCTCTGGCCTGAATAGTTCGTGGTGTTTACTACTATAATACTGTTGCCGGTGTACAATACACAAGTACTATCTGATGCATTCAATCAGGCCTGACCTTTCCAGTTTGCAGTCCCCATTGTGTTTTGTCCCATTCTGTTTTGTTTTGCAGTGGATTTGGGAAATGCAGGAATACGTGATACCCTGACAAGTCTTTTTGGCCACAACAGATCGATGACCTGTTTTTCCTATTTGCCTGATACATCAGGTGTTAAAACTTTCATCCAGGAGAAAACACACATATCTTAAATAAACTGAGAGAACACAGAAGAATTTCTAAATTTTTTTATTCTCTTATTTGCTTCCCTTATTCGTACTTTTCTTGCTTTTTTACAAAATTGTCTACAAGCCTCCTCAATATATATATGCTAATAATCTCCTACTAGTATACGTATTCGGACTTTAAGTTGGATACAACTTCAACTTGAGTTACACATGGAGACGGACTCTACTACGTCTTGGACTTTCAGTCAAGATTATTTTTAACAATCTCCCCCTTAATCTTGACTTGACATTCTATAGTTTTAGTCTCAATGCATTATAAACTACCAGCCATGCCTCCACATGAAGCACTCTGCATGCAAGCTACATGTAGAAACTCAACTCAATTAGTATGGGTCCATCTAAATGCAAATATTCTAAAACATTGAGGCAGTCGGCCTCAACTACGACTTACTAAACTCATACTTAACACAACTCCTTGTCTCTGCTTCTGGAGTACTCGCTCGCGTGCGCTTTTATTGCTGGAACTAGTAGCCGACTCAGAGACGCCACATGCTTCTACTACCTCCGACTCAGAGTTGAAAACTGATTCGCCTGCTGCCGTTTTTTCCTTGTCTCGGGTTGTCTCTCACAGTTGGACAGTACTTGCTCTTGGACGTGACAAAAGCGCAGGGCCTACATGCAAAGGAGCATGTCTTCACGTGCAGCACCTCTACCCCAAAGTCTTCACACTGTTGAGCTCTCTGCGTGATGATGTGATTAGTGAATGCACCTTTTGCTAGAGTGCTAGTCTCCACGTGATGAAGCAGCGACATGATGCGCCTCACCCACGGCTTGAAGCACCCTGGAGCAGACGCCACGTGCGACCTTTTTTCAAAAGAGTTGCGTGAAGACGAGCAACATACGCCTCAGAGCGCCGCGCGAGGCGCGCTGAAACAGAACCGCCGAGATGATTTTTTCCAGCGACTCGGTTCTCGCCTAGACTGATGCCACTTGTTAAAATTTCAATCCAGGAGAAAACACATACATCGCAAATAAACTGAGAGAACACAAGAGAATTTCTGAATTTCTCTATTCTCTTCCTTGCACCCTCTTTTTCTTGCTTTTCTTACAAAACTGTCTACAAACCTCCTCAATATATAGGATAATAATCTTCTACTAGCATACGTATTCGGACTTCAAGTTGAACACAACTTCAACTTGAGTTACATATAGAGACGGACTCTACTACATTTTAGACTCGAAGTCAAGATTATTCCTAACATCGGGTAATAGCATAAACTGACAACCAGGTGATGGCACACTGCACTAGACTTGTAGAACGGAGGCCACAGTTGGGTATTCTATCTCTTGGTCGAGAATGGATGTCTGCATAGGCTATTGATGATTGGTGAGCTCTTCTGAAACGTGTTTCTCGGGCTAATTTTCTTCATGTCTACATAGAACTGCTTAATTTCTAAAAAGAAACTGTTACAAATGTGGGCAATATTTTAATTCCAAGTTTTATTAGAGCAACTCCAACCGGTTCTTTATCCTGCTCTTCATTGTATATTTACCTAATATGACTCAAGAAATGGACTCCAACTGGTTCTTTAT
This sequence comes from Dendrocalamus latiflorus, assembly GCA_017311315.1. Classification (NCBI taxonomy): domain Eukaryota; kingdom Viridiplantae; phylum Streptophyta; class Magnoliopsida; order Poales; family Poaceae; genus Dendrocalamus; species Dendrocalamus latiflorus. The sequence continues at coordinate 3,669,367 of CM029634.1, read as the reverse complement.
CCTCCTCTTCATTTTTATCGAGTCGCTATTTTCTCCCGGCCGCTAGCTAGATTTGGCGAGCGCCTCCTCACTCGCTTCTCAAATAGCTAGGTCATTGGAATGCTAACTCAAATAGAGAGCTGAAAATAATAGCTAGCCTCTTCATTCTAGGAAATAGAGAGGGAGAAATGACTAATGGGATGGAGTTGCTCTTAGGAGACAGAAATAATAAATTAATGATACAAAACTCACAACTAACAGCAAGCTACCCAACATACTTCAGAACATACACAAGAAAAACAATGTAGTAACAAAGTCGAACGTGCGCACGAACGACTTACTTATTAGCCTGATGAAGAACAGGAAGCCACGCAGGCTTGACAGAGTGCAGAACGTAGGTGTAGCAGTGTAGTGAGCGGTCGCGCAGATGCGCTGCCCAGAAACCTTATTGCCGCCCCATGCAGGTACTCTCTGCGGCAACGGTTCGGAGATAGCCGCTCTCCCTGCTTCCAGGTGCACGCCGGGGAGAAAGGTCGATGAGGTTTAGACGGCGCAGCACAACAGCACAAGAACAGAAAGTAGAGGAAGAATGGAGGTGCAAAATTCTGTCACTTTTCCTGGATGTCTCCAGGCTCTTTTATAGACGCTGCAGTTACTACTCACTAGTAACTGTTGTGTTTTAAACAGAATTATGCACTGGTAACTGCCTCATCAAATCACAAATTAAGCAGTGTAAATTCACTTGTAACTGCCTCATTCAAATGTTTAAATCTCATTTAAACAGAGAGAGTGAGGTGCCTGGTTCAGCAAAAATACGCGAATACGCGTGCGCGCGTGAGTGTGTGACTAGACAGAACCTTTCTCATATCATCTCTTTCCATATTTAAGGAGTGGGGAGGACTCTACCTTATAAATCGGTCTTCCTCACCCTGCCTAAGTAATATGGTACTAAATCAGGCATGCTTTGGAATTAAGGAAATAGGCCAATTAAATGGGCCAATTTCAAACAGAAAAAATCCTGTTAGTGTTACACCCTTACGAATGTAAGCATTTAGGTCCATGCATCAGCGCACAACTTGAACCGATTTCTATTTCATCAGATCACTTGAATATCTGCAGCGTTAGTTTCCAAAAAAGGGAAGAAAAAAAAGGCTCTGCAACAATTTTTCTTTCTTCCATACGATCTCTAGAGCATGCTGATAACTGAATGAAGATAAAAATTCAGCCATGAATACGAGAAATCTGATGGGTCGAGTTTGTCCACTGTCTGCTTAGTGTATGAAGCTCAAAACTTTCTTTCTCCCGATTGCTTAAGCTCAATTATTGAGGCCCCAAATAGGCTAGCTTAAAAGCAATTTTAAGGATAAACCAAAAACCGGCTTTATGAAAATCTAGGTAAGAGTTGTTTTTCGGGCTTTTTATTTTTTACAGGAGGAGTATACCTATTTGCTACTAGAAATTTACTAGAATTACCCACCACATGCCACATGCCACCGGTTAAAAAGGGTCATAGAACCCTAATCCTTTCCTCTCCTCTCGTTCCACTGCCCCTCCTCTCCCCTCATTCCTCTTGACCGATGCCACCTCCACCTCTAGACCGCCCCCTCCCGGCCGCCGCTGCCCCCTCCCGGTCACCGCCGGCGCCCCTCCTGCCCTGGTCGCCTCCGACAACTCCTTCTCCCGTCCTTCGACGCTACCGCCAGCTTCGCTTACCACACGTCCCTCTCGCCACAGTCGCTGCATCCCTCCCCAAACCACTCTAGTGCCGATTGCTTCCTCCTTCAACCCAAATGTAACTTCTTCTCAGATCTGGGCGAATGATACTATGGATTTGCAATTGGTAGCATGGATATGCAATTTGTGTCATTGGTAGCATGGACTTGCAAGCTCTGATTGTAAATGGCAACCTCTGTGATTTGGCAGCATGTCCACTATTGTGATGAACATGTGCCAGAAATGTTAACATGCATGGGCTCCACTTTAACAATGAGGTGAAATTAGACTACTATTCTGGTCGTCTACAAAATGGAACTTCTAATGTCTTCCACTTTCTGGTGTCAATTTTCTTGTGATACTGATACCCAACTTATTTGTGCTGTGGATGGAAATTAAAAAAACCCTTTCCCATTGCTAAGCAATCTTCATTGTTTTTTGGTTGCAGTACAAGAATGTCAGGCCAGACTACCTGAACAATGTCTGGAATGTCCTTGTTCTGCATGCTTGTAGGAAAATGTGATAGATGAAAGCTTGTAATTTTTCTTTGTTGATTTTTGAAAGTAAGGTTGCTGAATGAAGAATGTGCCTTTGTCGTTGTTCTCGAATCATCAATGTTCTGTGGTTCTTTTGTGATGTACCCGATGAGAGGATATGCTGCCGAAAATTTCCTCTTTATGTAACATGTTTTTTTATGAACAAGTGCATTTCAAATTTCAGTCATAATTATTGGTCTTAACATTTGAGAAAATGTCCCAGGCAAGCCAATGTTCCAGAATGGTACTGTGACTTCAGTGGGTGCAAACCAGTTCAGATCGGTTGAGCTGGTACATAGGACCTGACTTGATACTACTCGTTCCAACCATACACATGTAACAGAACCTGACATAAGGATTCTTCAATTCAAACATGCACAAACAAATTCAATCATTCTTAAGTGAGGGAGTTTTTTTGACTTTTTGTTGGACCATAAATTTCTGCAAAAGAATAAAAAACAACCATATTTATGCTAAATCAATACACATACTTTCAGAATCCTGAAGGGTATTTTAGACATTTCAATATTCATCCACAGCTGAAGTAGCCAACTAACTCAACAAAAAGCCAGATTATCAAACGACCTCTCATGAAAAACTATAGCCATCAGCTATAACTGCTTTTCAAAACAAAACAAAAAACAACTTATGGTAAAAAGGCAAAAAAAAAACTATAGCTCCCCAAACAGGGCCTTAGAGCAACTCCAGCAGTACTACTCAAAACAGGGCCCCTACTTTTCATTTGAGGGCTCCCCCTACTTTTGAGGGCCCAATTTTTTTGCTTCTACTCCAACAGCACCCCTCAAATCTAAGCCCTCAAATCTATTCCACCACACACTGACACATGGGACCCACTCCTGACAAATCCATTCGGGCGACGGCGAGTAGGGCGGTGACCGGAACAGGGGAGCAAAGGTGCCGGCGATTCGGGTGGTGGGAGTCCGATTCCTCGGCATGGGAGTATCTACGGGCGCTACTGACCTCACCTGGGGCGTCAGCCGAGGTCGGGATGGAGCAGGGTGGGCTGGCGGCGAGAACGGGTCCGGCGGTGAGAAGGAGGACGGCGGCGGCTTGCTGGGGAGGGCGGCGGGGTCCGGCGAGGTGGTGAGGGTGTTCACGGGGTCCGGGCGACGCTCCACGTGCAGTGAATCGGCCCGAGACTCGGTGGTTCGCCGACGGGGATCCGACGCCGGCGTCGGTGAGAAGGAGCTCGCCGACGCGCGGGAAGGGAGGCGGGGGCGTCGGCGAGGGAGGCGGGCGGGCGGAGGCGTCGGCGAGGGAGGCGACGGGCGGAGGCGTCGGCGAGGGAGGTGGGCGGGCGGGGAAGCGGAGGAAGCGGGCGGGGAAGCGGAGGAGGCGGGCGGGGAGGCGTCGGCGAGGGAGGCGACGGGCGGAGGCGTCGGCGAGGGAGGCGGGCAGGCGGGGAAGCGGAGGAGGCGGGCGGGGAGGGAGGCGCGCGGGAAGGGAGGCGGGCGGGGAGGGAGGCGGCGGGGAAAGAGGCAGGCGGGGAGGGAGGCGATGGGGAAAGAGGCAGGCGGGGAGGGAGGCGCTCGGGAGGGGAAAAAAGAGGCATGCCTCCAACAGAAATTTGAGGGCTTGGTCCAGAGCCCCTAGGAATGAGGGGTGAAGGGGGGATTTGAGGGGCTCCTCAAATTTGAGGGCTCTAGTAGAGGCCCTGCTGGACCTCTATTTTTGCCTCAAGCCCTCAAATATGAGGTTTGAGGGCTCAAGTAAGGGCCCTACTGGAGTTGCTCTTATTATGCCACTCTCATTCTGAACAATCAGTGGCGGAGCCAGGATTTCAACCTTGGGTATTCCCACTCTCACATAAAAAATCCAATCCATAGATTTGTTTTTGTTCTTCATTTTGCAAACCAATACTAATAGCGATGTAATTGTACATGACTCTAAATCAGTAAATCATCAACCAATACTCCAATACTGCATTAGTGCGTTGTGCGTACAAGTCAATACTCAACAACTCACCTTGTAAATTTGTTATCCTCTGAACCACTGAACAATTCTTCAGTCTTCACTGCTACTAGTTAAAAGGAGCATGCTTCAGAGAAGGAGAAAGACAGAGGATCAGAGACCAACCCCTGAACCCCCACAAATCACAAAAAGCATGATGAACAGATGAAGGCTGGAGACAGGGGTCCTCACGGGTCACGGCATCCTCGGCGGCTCGGCTCCTCGGCCCTCGCGCAGTCGCAACCAGTAGCAGTGCCTCACGGATCACGGCGACACGGCGCCCTCCGGTCCTCGGCTCATCGCGCAGTCGCGCTGCCCGCTGGCGCTGGTTGGTAGGGGTGGACTGGAGGGCGGAGGCGTGGCCGGCATCAGCAGCTTGGTCACTGCTCAGGCGCCGAACAGCCGCAGCCCGCGCCCCGCAGAAATGAGGAATCGCCAATCGGAATGTCGGTCGCCGCCCGCCGGAACGGCCCGCACTCCCGCAGCTATAGCTAGGGTTTGGGATTGAGGAATCAGGAATCGGGAGCCAGGCTATGAGGCTAATAGGCTGTTTTTTCACTTTTTGGGCCGCTGTGGCGAAAATAAATACATCATTATACATTTATATATACAAATATACATACATATATACTACATATTACATCAAAAAAATTAGGTATTCCTGGAAATACCCAGGAATACCATTAAATCCGCCCCTGTGAACAATGATACTGGGTCTCCAACCCTACTGTCTTGCAGATGTGATGCCGGTGATCTTTCCGACGGTACAGTCATTGGCATGTTCCTCCATTGGAAATGCTGTGGACCACTTAAGAATTCCTGATTCCTTTCAGATGTCACATTGTCCTATTCTGGGGACCCAACCTGATGTTAAAGAATTGGTATGTGTTCAATACGCCCGAGATTTTTTGCAGCCACACGTGCTCACTCCTTCTAGTGGAGGTCTGTTCCAAATGGTTTATAAATCAAAGCTTATAATATATACTACGTGCTGTTGGTTTATTTGTATAGTTAAATATAAAAAAATTATATCAGCATGAATAATACAAAGGAATAAAAAAGAAAAAGAAAAAACTCAAAAACTAGAAAAAAACGAAAAATCATAAATCAGAAGCCAGCAGCAGAAACAAGAAAGCCAGCAGCAGTAGCCTATTCTGTAAGAGCCTGTAGCCTATTCAGTAAGAGCCTAACGTCAAATTGCCTACCGCTAGCTAATGTTATGTATAATGCCATGGCTTGCTCTGCAACTTTCTTCAGGCTGATTCATTTACCATGGCCTATAAATTATGTGTGTGATTCCTGGTCCCATTGAGAATAGCAAGACTTTAAGCAGCAACTTGGAGTATTCCTCCACAATTAGTAGGCAGCTTTTGGGAATCATTATGAATATTCAGAGACTTTTCTTTGAAGGCTATGCATCTTTGATATTTGATTTGATAAGTAGCCAATGGAAGGCGCCTTGATTGAGTGGTCTTCTGGAAAAATAGCAAATGCCTTGTTCAACGTTGTGGGGCCTCTTACATGACTATTTGTCAGCCTACCTTATGACTCTTTCTCATAATGCAGTTGCATACATGCATATACTTGCCGATTGCAATTATTCACACTGGAGCAAGAAACATATAAGAAGAAAAATAATTCATTATTTTATTATGTAGGATCGTATGGCACAATCAGAGAGAGGGGGTGAATGATTTTTTCCGCTTTTTACCACCTGAAATCACAACTCACGTAGAGAAAATAAAAACAATGCAATCTGAATTACCGTAAGAAGACAACGACCACTGCTGCTCGCTTGTACGTGGTCGTAACCCTCTGTCACCTGACTGCTCGGTACAACCACTCGATACGATCACTTGTCCCGAATGTTGCCCCAATCGCTTGTTACAATAGCTCGCGTACGACCGCTCGCTTACGATCGCTCGTCCTGAACACTCGCTTACAACCGCTTGCTCATGAGTGTTCGGATTGATCGCCCACTCATCCCGATAGCTCGGTACAATCTCAGATTGACCACCTGATCGTTCCGATCCCTCGGCACGACCACGACACACGTAGTCGTGACTTCCTTCCACCCGACGTCCCCAGCCGATCGTCCACCGCCTGGACGAGATGCGCTGAAGACAAAAACGGAGCACAGAAAACAGAGAGGAAGGAGTATGCTCTGGAAGTGGTCGGAGATGAAGGAAACTGATCTATTATTTCATCATCAAGATCTTGGCTACAAAGCACCTCACGACACCCCTAAAAACCTTCTCTTGAAAGCCCTAAAACCTTTTTCCAGCTAGCCTACAACCTCCCCTATTTTTATAGCCAACACACAAGACGTATCCAACACAAACACCTCAAAACCGTGTCCCTATCCACCTAGACACGTACTCTATCTCTTCCTCAAATCAAGGGACCCGAAATCCTTCCTAACATAGGTTTTAACCACCTCGTACATATCATGGACTCCATCCACGACTCCATACTTCACATGCTATGAAGCCTCCAAGATATCCCCACCTGAATCTTCATTGCACACTATCACCGCATGCTCTTGCGTAAACCCGATCACCTCGTTGATCACCTGACCGCCTGGACCTCAGATTACCCCTCTTAATCCCGATCTTCCTCGTCACCGACCGTAACCGTCTCCACGCCTTCACGCAGCATCCACCTTTAACCTCCATGTACTCTAGCATGAGCTCGACCACCTCGCGTGACCTCTCGACCGCTTAGACCTCAGATTACCCCCTCCTAGTCTCGGTTCTCCTTGTCACCGACCACTTCCCCCTTCGACCATGGTTTTGACTTCGACCACGAATCTTCGATTTTGGCCACGGCCCCCTTCGACTACAGCCTCGACATCGACCACGAGCCTTCGACTTCAACTGCAGACCTACTTCGTCCATGACCCTTCGACTTCGACCACTACCCCCTTGACCACAGTCCCCCTTCAACCACGGCTTGGACTTTTACCACAACCATTCGACTTCGATCACTGCTCCCTTGACCACTGTCCCCTTCGACCTTGGCTTGGCCTTCGACCACGACCCTTCGACTTCGGCCACGGCCCCTTAACTTCGGCCACGGCCCTTCAACCACAGCCCCTTCAACCATGGCACCGACTTCGATGATCAGCTTGGGAGACCAAAATTGCTAGACAGCGCAACGGGCTCCAAGCGAAGAGTAGGAGGATGTAGAGAGGCTCACCGAGCTAGCGACCGCTGGGTAGTGGCGGCGGGGGGAGAGCCACGTGGGCAGACGTAGGAAGAGGAAACCACCGTCGCCATCGTTAAGTGCCCTTCTCTCTGATCCACCGACTGCTGTCGCCGAGCGCCCTTCTCTCTGATCCACCAGCCGCTATTGTCGAGCATTGTTCCACTGGTTGGAGGGGCAATGGGAGATGGAATTGGTGGTGGCGCCAATGATGGGGAGGAGGCGCGGTACAAGGGTTCGGGGGAGAGAAGGAAACGGCGGGGGCAAATGGGGAGAGGAGGCAGTGGGCGATGCGTTGGGGAGGCGGCGACGAGGAGATGCGGCGCTGTTGGGGGAAGTTAGGGGACTGCAACCAGACGCTGCCGCATGGGGAAGAAATTGGTGGTGGCGCCGATGAGGAGGAGGCGTGGCACGAGGGTTCGGGGGAGAGAATAAGGCGGCGGTTACGGGAGGTGGAGGTGGGGCGGTGGCGACGGGTAGATGGGGAGAGGAGGCGGGGGAGGGGGGCGAATGCGTTGGAGGCGGTGACGGGGGGATGCGGCGCTGCTAGGGGAAGTTGGGGGACTGCGACCAGATGTTGCCGCACAGGGAAGGAATTGGTGGCGGCGCTGAGGAGGAGGCGTGGCACAAGGGTTCGGGGAGAGAAGGAGGTAGCGGTTGCAGGAAGTGGAGTGGTTGCGGGAGGCGGAGGATGTGGGGGAAGAGAAGATGAGGAGTGCGGTCTATGCGTCGGCCCGACCTTTTCTACGAGAAGTAGAAGAACTACCTACATGTGGATCTGGACGGCTGATCTTTGATCGGATGGCTGAGAAGAAAGGAGAGAGAACAGACCGACGACTATCAACTAATATTTTTAAAAAGTAGATATAATAATACATTAATATATTTTTTATACTATTATGTCTACTAGTAGTGTGCCCGTGCTAACGCTACGGTAAAATACAAAACAAGATAAAAATTCGGATAAAAATCAGCAAAGCAATCAAAACATTGGTTAGATTTTGATTTTAGAAAAATTTAGAAATTTGTTTCATTCAATTCGGAGTTAAAATGAATTAGTTATGGTCGGTTGAAATCCTCTGTTGGAATAAATTCGGAAAAAGATGAAAGTCTAACAGGCGGGACCCTCAGCCGAAGGCAAGACGACAGCGTGGTCGTGGAGATTACGTGGTCGAAAATCGACCGCATGGCTGTGAGTTCAACCGCCGGCCGTAAACGATTACGTGGTCGGAGGGACTTACGACCACGGCAAATATCGGCATGCGTGGTCGAAAGGCGTTCGACCACGGCAAAATCTCAGCAGGCGGGATCGAGAGGTGCCTACGACCACGGCAGAGGAACAGTGATTTTACGACCACGTGGTAAAATCACTGACGCGGTCGAAAGGCGATCGATTGCGGCAAAATCGATTGATCGTGAGGTCAGGAAGCAATACGATCAGATTGATGAGAAGTCGAAGGTGATCTGCAGGTGAACGTGGTCGGCGATCAGAGAGTGCTTCGACCACGTTGTGCGGGGGTGAACGTGGTCATAAGGCGCTACGACCACGTTGGGAATGGTCGATGATGCTTCAACCGCGAGGCGAGCGGTCGCAAAGGGTTACGACCACTTGTAAACGATATGAGAGTGGTCGAAAAGTGCTTCGACCGTGGCATAAGTGGGCGGTGGGTGTTTCTGAGTGGTTGTAAGGGTTACGACCACGCTGTAAGAGTGTGAGTGTAGTCGATAGACTTTCTGTGTGGTCGTAGGGGAGCTTCGACCACAAGGAATGAACTCAGCCACGCAACGGACCACATGGTCATAAATGGCACAGAGCAGTCGTAAAGGGTTCTGAGCGGTCGTAAATGGCATAGAGTGGTCGTAGATGGTTCTAGGTGGTCGTAAATGCTTTTGAGCGGTCGTAAACGACTACGAGTACAGCCAAGTACTCGCAGACGTAGTCGTAAGGGGTTACGACCATGTTGTGAGTAACTGAATGTGGTCGAAAGATGCTACGACCACATGTGAGTGGTCGGTGGGGGCTTCGACCACGGTATAAGTGGTCGGAGGGTGTTTCTGAGTGGTCGTACAGGGTCACGACTACGTTGTGAGAGAGTGAGCATGGTCGATAGACTTCTGGTGTGGTCACCACGTGATCGTGAAGGGTGACGTGGTCGTAAGGAGGCTACGACCACGTTGTAAGAGGTCGTAATACGTGAATATGGACAGCACCTTTAGCATATATTGATCTATTTGATAATATAGTAGAGTGCCCGTGCTAACGCTACGGCGGCATTTGAGGGATGCACATGAAAACAACCAAATGACAACCTTGCAGTGAAGACCACCTCAAATATGTTGACGATTTTATAAAAAATTATCTGTTGACTCAATGACGGCTAAGACAACCTTGCAGTGAAGACTACCTCTAGTTGCTCAGCAGCAGAAGACTACCTCAAGTCACACTTATTAAGACTATGTTTCTTAAAAATGAAGTAAATAGTGAGATAGATTAAGACTCATGCCAAAAGAGATTCATGATGAGTTATCATATTGTTGAGTCCATAGCAATTATGCTTAAAGAGCAACATTGCCAATAAATAACATCACAGCTATTACATCTTTTGAAGCCACCTAAATCCTCACACGCCTAATAAGTTCTTGTATATCTTCAGGAATGTTGTCTTTAGGTTCGTTGTCCTTGTACTTCAACATCTCTACCAAGAATTTGGTCCTCAGTACATCCCCAGAGTCATTTACGACCACGTAGTCACTGGTCGGAAGTCAGCCAGGTCGTTTATGACCACGTTGGCCGTGGTCGAAAGCCACCAGAGTCGTTTATGACCACGTAGTCACTGGTCGGAAGCCAACCAGGTCGTTTACAACCACGTTGGCCATGGTCGAAAGCTCTCAGAGTAGTTTACGACCACATTGTGGCGTTTATGACCACTCTGGCCGTGGTCGAAGGCCACCAGAACTGAACTGGTATATTTTAGGGGTAGAGATTATATGTGTCCAAGTTGTGCAGTTAAGCTCAAGGAAAACTAAAACCATCTAAGCCTAGCAAAACAAGAAATCCCATAATGAGACAATACAATCAGCAGAATCAAGCAGATCAAGTTACTTAAACATCTAGAGACCATGCGTTGAAGGTTGGTGATCAACATTTGTGACGGTACTCACAAGGCATAGGGTTTAAACTCCTTGTACATTTAAATTCATCGTTATACTAAACTGATAATATGATTTACGATATCTTAACAGCTTAACATAATGCCAACATAATGTACTTGGCAATAAAGCAATTACATGATAAAAACACAACAGTATCATGGTTACGATATCCATTAGTTTAAGTTAGTTCATTTACAAAAATCATCCCAAAATGCAGGTGTCTACAATCACCTGTACTGGACCTTACTACACGAATGCTAGGGAGTCTTCCTATATGACATAAACATCAAATGAAACCATAGCTAGAATTCACCACACAGAACAGGACTATGTTAACACAACACCAGGGATGCCAAACAACTGAACAAGTAAAACACATGTGAATCGCAGCTTGATGACATGAGTAATATGCAGAGATTATCCCTACTTATCATAAGGTTTTCTAACTCAACTGATATACCCGTAAAGAACTATGAAATACTCATGATGGCACATTTTATCACGGTAAAATTACTAATCTACAGACTATGACTGCAAACCTTGAGGCATTTTCATGTCCCAATCCCCTAAAGCCCGAGTCACGGAGAGTACTCCGTTGAGGTAGCCATCTTCATCAATATATCCCCCAGACTCAGTAACCCTTTGACGCTCTGCATCATATGTTGGCCTGTGATCGCGAGACATCTCCACAGCTGTGCCTTTCCTACATAGGACTGCACGGCAGTCCCCTGCATTTGCAACCAACAACTGCCTGCAAGATAAGAAAATAAAAATGAGCATGCATATCTCCATGTTGAATTATGAACTGCAGTCTGCGGAGGCTTGACATGTTCGTCTTACCTTCAAAAGATCAAAGATGTAAGCGTTGTGGTTCCCGAAGATCGGCTGATGGCCGAATCATCAGCAAGAGCAAGGTCTGCATTCAAGAACGCTTTGCGGATTGATTTCTCAACAGATTCAGAAAATGCTTCATCTTCTTGTGATGATTGTGGGAATTCAGAATCCTCAAAGAACAGCCTTATAGCGTGCCTTTTCATGTAGGCTGCTGCATCTGAACCCCCATGGCCATCAAAAACCTAAAAAGCAGCAGCATAGTCCATTCAATTGGTGTTACAGAAGATTTACAGTATGATAAACATCTGTTGTAGCTCATACATACCCCATAGAAGGCATTAGGCGCTGGGCACAGCAACAGTGAACCAAAATGACCAGAAAGATCATCAATTCGGATATGTTCATCTTCCATGTACCGCCTAGGTCCAATATCAACAAAACTACCAGATCGGATGTTGGGGACAAACTGTAATGGTTCCAAAGGTGCCTTAAACTCCTGCATTAAGCAGATAACCATTAATTATGCTGCGGTCTCATCTAAGGTGAACAGAGACACCCTGCACCCAAACCATATTATGGGGAAAAAGTTTACACTTCTCCAATCAAATTATGAGATTTGAGTTGCCAACCATCACAAGGCCGATCATTCAAAGCGACCGCATATCATTATTTCAATCTGACTGAATTGATCACTAAGGTAATTGAACAAGCATTTCAACATTGAATTGATCAAACAACTACTTAAGGTATACAAAATTTCGATTCCAAAGTAAATGCCAGCAGTCCTCAAAACAAGATAGCATAATCCTGATATGTCCAGCGATGAATTTAACCACAGCGAGTCATACTACCATCTTGTATAGGCAATCAATAAATATGCGCCTACAAATAATACTACCTATAGGCACGCAATCAATATGCGCAGGCAAATAATACTACCTATCATGTGTAGGCAATCAATCAATACGCGCTCGACAGATCGATCCAATGATTCCACCAACCATTTCTAATTCCATGTTCCCAACCACCATCAACAGTACAAATTACACGTGGATTAGAAAGCCGCAACAGATAAGGCTGAACCTTGGAAATTTTAAGCAAGTAATTTCCTCAGCAACAGAAAATGCTGAACCTTTGAAATAGAATCAATCCTACACAAAAGATCAATTAAATTCTCCAATTAATAATCTGAAATGTTTCGACAACGCCACCCAAAATACACAAGCGATCCTGACCCAGCAGCACCCAGCGTGTTGGGGCGGTCGCAGGCGTAGGTGAGCACCACCGCGTCCGCCGCCTGGCACTCAGCGATCAGCTTCGGCTTTTGCTCCGGGCTGCAACCACACGGGCATACACACAGCGACAGACGACGGAATCATCACCCAGATAAAATCAAAATCATCTAAACGCCGATTTGCGACGCGGACCGCCGCCAAATCTAAGAATGGGGGTACCTGGAGGAGGTGTCGATGATGGTGATGGGGACGCGATCGGGGAAGTAGTCGGCGGGGAGGCGGGTGGGTGGCATGACGCGGGGGACATTCTCGGGGAACTGCTCGGTGGCGAGGGTGACGATGAGGCTGGACTTGCCGGTTCCCGGATCGCCGATGACGACGACCCGCACGCCCTGCTTGCCCGCCAGATTCGCCGCCGCCGCAGCCGCCATGCGCGTGCTCCTCCCTCTCGCTCCTCGGGCTAGGGTTTTGGGGGATCTGGGCGCCGCGCTGCTAGACGTGGTGTGTCGAGGCTGGACTTGCTGGTTCCCGGATCGCCGCCGACGACGACCCGCACGCCCTGCTTGCCCGCCAGATTCGCCGCCGCCGCAGCCGCCATGCGCGCGCTCCTCCCTCTCGCTCCTCGGGCTAGGGTTTTGGGGGATCTGGGCGCCGCGCTGCTAGGCGTGGTGTGTCGTGTGTGTCAGGGGGTGGGGTCGGTAGGGCGGCCGGTTCGCTCTGTCGATCGATCGATCTGGCGGTCATGGGGGCGAGAACCAGGCGACCGCGCTAAACCCTAGCTCTGCATGCGGGGAGAGGCGGGTGGGGAGGCGCGGGATTCGCGCGGGGGGCGGGGGATTTGGATCGTTGGATATGAGTGGGTAAAGAGAGAGAAAGGTGAGAATTGATTCTTGATCGTTGATTTCACTGGTTGATTTTCCTGGGGACACGAATTGGTGTGGACGTAGGAAAACTCCTGATTGCGGGGGGCACAATTTGAGATGGTCATAGGAAAGAACTGAACTGGTGGATTATAGGGGTAGAGATAGAGAAGAGATTATAAGACCAATCGGTTAGAACTAGATCATCCCACAACATTCGCACGAAGCCTCCAGAACCCTCCCGAGCCATACACGTAGAGGCTCGTCTCTTAACCGAACTGCTTCGCCGGTTTGTCATTTACGATTACGGCCGGCCGGTTCCGGTGCCTTGCACCCATCAAACAGTGCACCTGGCGCCGTAAATTTATGAGCCGTGGCACGGCGCGACACGCCGGGACGAACGAATGGTCCCGGGACGCGCGACGCGCACCGGCCAGACCCCACGAGGAATGGACCGCGCGTGAGTCTAGTCCTACGACCTAGGCGGCGTGGCCCTGGGGTCCCCGTCTTTCCGTGGCCCAGACGGCTACCGGGTCGTGGAAGTGTGGCTCTGCCGTTTCGTGCGGTCTCCGATCGGCACGCGGCTGCTGCCACTTGCACAGTAGCGAGTAACGTCAGACTGGCATGGGCAGCTGGATACCGCGTATGCTGAGCCGAACACAGCCAAGCCGACATCGCAACGTGGGTCATCGCTTACCCGGTGGTGCGTACCACATGGCAAGGGGTCAGCTCGATCTGAACCCTTCCCCCGATGATCAGCGGTTTGTTTCGGTCTAGTCTGTCGCGTCAAAGTGACGTTGAGGGAAACGACGTTTTTTATGTACGAACAGGGTGAGCGAAGTCAAGTGCTTTGAAGTCCATACGAGGAACTGATAAGAGTTTATAATCTTATTTTTAGTTTAAAAGTTATAGTCATGTACAACTTGGTAGTTATGTACAAATTTGATTGTGATCGTATAAGAGTTCGCTTTATAGTCGTAGCCGAGTTGGAGTCATAGTCGTAGTCGAGTACGACTATGTGTCCGAGTCGTAGTCGAGTCTGCCCTGTGATCGAAGAGCAGAGTATAAAAGGACATGCCATTGTACCGAGAGGAGTAGCGAGGAGCACCAAGTCGACGAGATGTAGTCGAGAGGAGGTGCCGAGAAGAGGGCGACCGGTGTGGTCGCAGGAGCACCGAGTGGAGGCGATGTAGTCGCAGAGGAGGTGCAGAGCTTGGAACAACTAGCGTGGTCGTAGGCGGTCGGCGTGACCGCAGAGCATGGAGCGACTAGCGTGGTCGTGAACGATCAGCGTGATCGTAGAGGAAAGAGGCGACTGGCGTGGTCGTAGACGATCGGCCTGGGCGACCGGCGTGGTCGTAAATGATCGGTGTAGACGGTTAGTGTGGTCGGTGTGATCGCAGTGGAGACAGCCAGTGTGATCGGAGGTGGACCGTTCGCTAATTGATCAGTTTAACAACTTAGACCTTTAGCTTGCTTAGATAACTCACTCGTATGGTACGCTTTATGTTGAACGGCATACGAAAATCGATTTTTTATTCTAGAAATAGTACAATTGCATGAACGAAACAAAACATTCTAGAACTACTGGACACAGTTTATCTCATGATCTTAATTATCCGCTAAGCATCGTCGCATTTGGTCCGTGCGTGATGCAAGTAGTCACAGATGTACGTACGTGTGCAACCAATGTATACATCATGTGCAATCGTCATCTCCATTAACTCCATGTCGATCATAAGGATATATAAGGACGTATAAAATATAAGATGCTTATATATATGAATGCTTAAAGAGAGAGAATATAACCACATCATCAATTATCTATACAAAAATTATTTCCTCCAATGCAAACATCTCTTCCGTGGGTACTTAGATACTATATTATCTATTAATAGATATAGTTATATACATAAGCACCTACTAAGCACCGATGTTTATTTAAGCATCGATACTTCAAAATAAACATCTTATCTATCCTATGTGCAAGAAAAATCAGTTTTTTATTGCTAAGCATATCTCTAAGCACCTGCATTGTACATGCTCTAAGAGCGGTTTTGCTATTGTACAGCTGACTGAAAATTTTCATCTCTCAGTCATCTGAAGTTATATTCTCAGTTATCTTAAATTATAGTGTACTAGTTTCTCCTCCTGAAGTTGCTTTTAGTAACATAAAATTACAGTATAAAAAAGTGACTGAAGATGAAGAGAAAAAAACAATGGCCTATACAATTGTCACTCCTATATAAGAAGGATGTGTCTAGATATCACATGGATGTTTTCTGTTTAACAATCATCCAAAATTCAAACCATTGGATTAGAGATCCAACGATCTCTTTTTTTTTTAGGAGGGGGAGATTTTTTTAAGGGATGAGGGAGAATTCATGGCCGTTGGATCTCTAATCCAATAACTATAAATCTGAATGATAGTTAGGAAAAAAACATCTGGATGATATTTATCAACACCTATATAAGAATGGTCTTTCGCTTTCATAGTTGGAGTACATCATGTTAAGCTCACACAGCATGCTGTAGTATGCTACAGAGTAACTGTTAACCGTTGCTAGCTCCGTGTCCAGACTCCAGACGGTGAGATGAGCACCCTCTGGTGGTTGATAAGCAGACCTGACACGTAGTTGAATCCAGAGGAGTCCGAGGTCCCAACTCCAACGGCCATGCATGCCCGGTCACCAGCCTGCTTTTGAACACCTGGATGGTCCGACGTCAAACTGCGTACGTAGACGTCTGCGGTCTGGCCCGCGCGCGCCTTCCTCCCGCCAGACCCGGCGCGCGATCGCGACGTTTCGGCTGCTCAGCTCAGCTCGGCTCAACTCCTTCCCCTGTATATAGCCCGACTCCACACTGCATCCGCAGATACGTTATCCAACCCGCCCACTCCTCCCCGGCCGCGCCGCCCGAGCTGCACGCCAACGCAGAGCAAGAGCAAGGATGCCCACGCCTCGCCGCGACCATGCGCTGCTCGCCGCGCTCCTCGCGTGCGCGCTTGCGTCGTCGGCTGGTGCGCAGCCGACGCCGCAGGGGAATTACGACTACATGGGCGACCAGGTGCACGTCAGCACGACCATGATCGTGCTGCTCGCCGCCGTCGTCGCGGTGTTCGTCTTCATCGCCTTCTCCACCATCTACCTCCGCCACTGCACCGGCTATGCCGTCAGGTCGGCCGACCGCTCCATTCCTGCCGACACCTTCATCTCGAGGCGGCAGCGGCGGCCGCGCGGGCTCGACGCCGAGGTGATCGAGATGTTCCCCACCATGAAGTACGCGGAGGCCAAGGCGCTGCGGGTGGGGAAGGTGGCCGCGCTCGAGTGCGCGGTGTGCCTCTGCGAGTTCGAAGACCAGGAGCGGCTCAGGTTCTTGCCTAAGTGCAGCCACGCCTTCCACCAGGACTGCATCGGCGAGTGGCTCGCCAACCACGTCACTTGCCCCGTTTGCCGCTGCAATCTCGACCCTAACAAAGAAACCAGTAGCGACGAGGCGAGCTTCCCGGCGCCAGAAGCGAACAGCACCTCCAGCGAAATAGCCGTGGTACGGCAAGAAGACGGCGGGCAACCAGCAGCCGTGGTGATCGATGTGGTTGCCGAGGAGGACGAGGAGCGGAGGAAGGAGGCGATGGAGCTGCAGCAGATAGGGAACCACCGGCGCGCAATGCGGTCGCGGTCGGGGCGGCGGCCGGTGACGGCACAGCTTGTCCGGTCGCACTCCACGGGCCACTCCCTCACCATACGGCTCGACCGCGACCTAGAGCGGTTCACGCTGCGGCTGCCGGAGCATGTGCACAGGGAGATCGTCGCCGCGGGGGAGCAGAGTTTACGTCGCGGGCGAAGAGTCGGGGAAGGAAGCAGCCGTGGCGGTCACAGCGACCGCCTGGGGCGGTCAGGCAGGTGGCCATCGTTTCTTACAAGGACGTTTTCAGGAAGACTGCCTTTCTTTTGGGCGTCGAGGAGAGCGGATAGCTCCGACGGGGGTGAAGTGTCGACGTCGTCGTCGACAAAGGTGAAAGGGAAGCGCGTGGCCGCCGTTGATGTTGCCGACGGTTCTGCCAAGGGGAGTGTCCGCCTTGACCGCATTGGCGGCAGCGCGTCCGGTGGCAAAGTCGGCGCTGTGACCTGCTCGGCGGCCCCGACGGTGGACGTGGAGAAGGCAACCACCCGTCAAGTTCGAACGTAGAAAAGAAACAGAAGTTTTGAATGTAGAAACTTGAAAGTGATGTTTTCTCACACATGAAAGAAAAGGAATTGCTAACTAGTAGTCGAGTATTTTTTAGATTAAACTTTCTATTGGCTTTGGTCCTGGATCATATATTCATATGTCTAGATTTAATCGGATATACTCTTCGGATCCTAAGTCTAAACAGGCTAAACACAACTAAGCCCGCCGCATGCAAGCTCTATAGCAACAGTTTTACAAGTGGTATTGGGTTTTCTCTCCTAAAATACTAGTCCCATGAGTGAGGTCTTCTTCGCACTTATAAGTTGTGTTTTTTTCTTCTCACAATTAATGTGGGATTATTCCTAACATTCTCCCCCACACACATCGACTGTACACTCCTGTAACCATGAAGTAACCATGAAGTTCAAGGAAATATTAGGTGCTGGGGCTATAATACCAAATATTAGCTTTGGTCATAGGCCGCATGTCTAGGCCTAACCGGGTTTACTCCCCAGGTCTCATGTCCAAATGGGCTGAACATAACTAAACTCATGAGCTATCGCATGCAAGTCATATAGCAATAGCCTTATAAGTGGTATTAGACCTTTTTCCTAAAAAACTAGTCTCATAGGTGAAGTCTTCCTCACACTTATATATTTATACTTTTTTCTTTCTACAACTGATGTGGGACTATTCCCAACACTCTCAAATTTCTCACCGTGTGATTTCACCTTGAGATTCATGTACCTCTCCGGTTCTAGCGACGACTCTACCGAGTTAGGGTTAAGGTTTGGGTTGGGTTCACCGAAGCCCCCCGATTTAGAGGGAGGCCAGAAGTGATGACAGACCAGTGGTGGGACAGCAAGGTGGTGACAGTGCCACCGGTGACGCGGGTCAAAGGAGGGTGGTGGGCAGCGGTCAACGGGTGGAACGGTGCTCAGGCGTGGAATCGAGTTAGGTTGGGCATGGATGTGCGGCAGCAAAAGAGGCGGCGGCGCCCTCAACGTCGGCAACCGCGCTGGGAGGCGGAAGTAGTGGCGGCAGGGCTCGCCAGCGAGCCACATCGGGAGACAGAAGCAATGGTAATTAGGGATTGCCGTGACCACACCGAGAATTATGTAGTGGTGAGATGGCAAATGAACTATCAAAAAGAAGTTGAGAGGGGATGAACCGCCATCACCGACTTCTTTTTAAGTAGTGGAGATTACCATGCTCCTTCCTAAACATGAACCTCCCTCGGAGTTTCAATACTTCGTTTGGGCAAAACAATTGATGTATTTGATTGTGACAGTGAATTGTTATGTATACGAAGGTAAACACCAACTTTCTTAAGCAATTACACATGAGATTGAATTCAACCCAGTCGGCTCCAGAAAAAAACGACTTTGCCTTTATTCCCTTCTAGCTGTTAAGCGAGCAAGACTTCGCCACATTGGTAATGACGATCGTTTTATCTAGGTGGCAGACTGACAATGAGGAGGAAAGAGAGAAGATATGGCCTTTTTCGTCGACTATTACGTGCGCACGAGGCAGAAAAACGGGCACAGGAAATTAAACAGCGGGCATGCAGCTGCTAATGGGCTAAGGCCTGTTCTAAATTCAGTCTAAATCCAAATTTAATTAATAAAAGCTTGATCCGGTCTAGATCTAAATTATTAAAGCACAAGTCTAATGTGGGCCCACACTTTTCGCCCGGGCCTTGGCCTGGACTTGTCCTTGTTCCCGATGATCCCCATGAGCAGGGCATTGATGGCCGCAATCTTGTCGGAGAGCCTGTGTTGAACTCGCATCTACATGGTGGCGCTGGTGAGATCAATGCGTATAGGGCGTACTCATCGACGACGTCCTTGGTGTTGAACAGTAAATGAGACCATTAGATTACTGACCCATCAAACATCGTCATGGAAGTTTGTGTCAATGGCGGAGCCAGAAGTTTGATGATAGGGCTGCGAACTTAAGGGGAAAATTGAATATATAGGACTGAGTTGGGAGTGCTTTTGTAAAATAGGACCGAGTTATTTATCCTCGTAAATATAGGACCGAGTTGAGCACCTTGTTGCAAATATAGGATTTTCCCATTTTAATTTCATTTCCATTTTTCAGCAATTTTTCTCCACGCGAAATGACTGTTTTGCCCTTCTTCTTCCTCCCGCTCCCGGCCGCGCGCCGCTGCTCCCGGCCTCGCCGCCGCCGCTCCCGGCCGCGCCTCGCCGCCGCCGCTCCCTCGCTGCCCCGCGCCGCGCCGCCGCCGCTGCTCCCGGCCTCGCCGCCGCCGCTCCTGGCCTGCTCCGCGCGGGGCAGCGAGGGAGCGGCGGTGGCGCGGCGCGGCCGGGAGCGGCGGCGGCGAGGCGCGGCCGGGAGCGGCGGCGGCGAGGCCGGGAGCAGCGGCGCGCGGCCGGGAGCGGGAGGAAGAAGAAGGGCAAAACAGTCATTTCGCGTGGAGAAAAATTGCTGAAAAATGGAAATGAAATTAAAATGGGAAAAATCCTATATTTGCAACAAGGTGCTCAACTCGGTCCTATATTTATGAGGACAAATAACTCGATCCTATTTTACAAAAGCAATCCCAACTCAATCCTATATATTCAATTTTCCCGAACTTAAGATACGTCCATTCTATAACACGTTTAAATAGTATAATACAGAAGTTGAATGTATGTAACTAAACAATTATTCAAGTATTATTTATCTATACTATTTCTTAGCTTGTTATGATTGATCATAACTCCTGCAACTCCCTTTTGGGTTTTGATTCTTGATATTATCCTTTTAAATCTGAAGACCAAAAAGGAGCAATTTAATTTCTGGTGCCCCAAAACAGAGTCTGTGTTTTAGTTTCCAATTAAGCAGAAACACACCAAATTGCAGCAACATTGCTATCACAAACAAAACACCCTTTTAATTTGCTGCTCTTCCGCTGTAAACTAGAGTAATAGCATAGACGACACATAAGAGAGACAAGGTGATTCTGGTACAAATACGATTGATATGTGATACAAGTACGTACAACTCGAGGTTCGTCTCACTCCACTCTAGTTCACCACCACCCATCTCACCACAAATCGTTCGAAATACAAAAGGCTCAGAGCAACAGCACGCATGCGCAGAGATGTGAAGAGCCGATGGAGCGGAAAAGGAGTTCCTTTGGCTTAGAGGCCAACACCGCCGCCCAACAGAGCTACCTTCTCCAACCTTTCTCGCTCCTTCCCGTGCTCTGCCTGGATGACCCCGCCTCGACCTTCTTCTCTACGCCTTCGGTAGCCATGGTTCCCGTGGAGGTGCGCACAGTGGAGGAGAGCTAAGAAGCGCGACTTGGCGGCAGCCAACTGGAGGCGGTTGAGGGCCCTCGAGGCAAACGGAGGCATCATCTCTTCTTGCAGACTCAGGCACTCAGCGACGAATATGGAATTTTGGACACACTTAGCACTGTAAACACTCGAAATTCCAAATCTAGCATCCGAAGCAAATAAATTTCGTATCTAGCCCTCTGCCCGACCGTGCGTTCACCTGGCGCCGACGCGTATCCGGTCGTGCAGTCCGGTACCACACGACCGCACTGTAGTTGCGTCGTGCGGTACCAGACCGCACGACTCCACTGTGCTGCGCTGCGACCGCATGACCGCATCTGTCGACCGCACGTCTCACGTCCCGAGCGCACGTCTCACGTCTCATGACCGCATGACCGTGCGTACTTGATGAATGGATCATATAGTAGTGTATCCGTGTATCGTACTGTTCGTAGGAAAAATATCTGGCTCCATCAGGAAGCTATCGTACAATGGATGAACACGCAGTTATTTGAGGGGTTTTCCCGTTATTTTCTAGAGGCTATTCAGCAAATTCGTCTCCTTCCAAAAACAAGGACAAGCTACAGGCTTCACGTGTTGGCACTTTTCGGATAGTTAAACGAGTCAATCAGAGTGGAGACAATGAACTGCTACTGACAGGCTACCTGATTGACTGAGCAGTGATTAACGGTGTCGTGCGCTCAGGACGTGAGACGTGCGGTCGGCAGACGCGATCATGCGGACGTAGCGTAGCACGGTGGAGTCGTGCGGTCTGATACCGCACGACCCAGCTACAGTGCGGTCGTGCGGCGCTAGGTGAACGCGCGGTCGGACAGGAGGCCAGATACGAAATTTATTTGCTTCGGAGGTCAGATTTAAAATTTCGGATGCTTTCAGTGCTACATGTGTTGTAGCAGATATGAGTAGGTGCCTTCTAATACAAAAAAGGAGGCCCATGGCCTAGTCTAAGTCTAGCCTAAATCTAAAAAAAACAATATGTCAAAATTAATTGATCTAATTCATTTGAAGCTTTGGATCAGTCTAGTCTAAAAGCCTAGACAGGCCCAGCAGCCCTAGGCATGCTCACTTGTAATCTACAGCCTCCATTGCTAGCATTAGACAACTTAGAAAAGTCAAAACATCTGAAGTATTCCCCTATTGGTACTGAATTGAACGAACCGGACTGGCTTTGATCCATGGCAGTCCAGTTTCCTTCAGCCTACCAGACCAGCGCTTTGGGCCACACGTTTGCTCAGGTCCACCTCTGCCACCAGGGCCGTCTCCAGGAATTGAAGGCCCGTGAGCGAAATGCAATTGGGGCCCTAAAATATATAATGCAACTGCAACGTACGTAAGAGCTCACCTCAAATTTGTCGATCGGCGCTCTGCGTCACCCGGCCGCCGGAGCCGTGCCGTGTCACGCGTCTCCGTGGGGGGCGGAGGAATCACAAGGACGACTGGACGAGGTGACGCAGTTCGCACTTCGCAGCGGCGCGGCGGCACGGACGGGCGACGGAGTCTTCGCGTCGAAGCGATCGCTGAGCCTGTGCCGCGGCGCTTCAGTTGCCCCTGGCCGGCATGGGCTGAGGATTGAGAAATCTAACCTGCTATAGGCCTTCATCGTAGACTTTTGGGGACCCTTCAGTTTTGGGGGCCCTGAGCGGTCGCTCACTTCGCTCTTGGCCTTCGACGGGCCTGTGCCACAGCCATGTTTTGCTCTTCGCAAGCAAAACCCCCCATCGAAACGAGCAGGCGAGGACGGGCATCCTCGCCACACGCCGCTGACTGCCACATTACGGCACAATCCCAAAATCTCCAGTCCACCCTCCTCCTCCCACGCGGTTGACCGTCCAACCTCTCAACCTTCCATCAGCGCACGGCCTCCCAAACCACATGAACTGCCCCCACCTCCCCTTCTGTTCCGCCACCTCCACCGCCTTCTCGCGGCCGCGCCCCTTTCCTCGCTTGCGGCTGCCCACTCCACTAAACCCTCCTCCCCACTACTAAACCCAACCCCGACCCCACCGCCACGGCTGTCAGGCCCGGGGTGGAAGCAACTTCTTCAGACTTCAGCCAGAAGATCTTTCAGACGACTTCAATTGTGTCCTTTCGGATGACTTCATTTGGACAACTTCAGTTATGTTCTTTCGGACTATTCAGTTATGTAGTACTGCTCTACGGCCTAGATGCTCAGACGGGGAACTTAAGTGATATCCAATGGTCCAGAGTGAAGCTAGTAATTACTGTGGTCTTTCATTTACCTTCTCGTTTAACTTTTGCCCGCTGTAACTAATGGCTGAGCCTCAGCGCAAGCCAAATTACCTCGCTGTGTAAACATTGGGGAATATAACCCTGAAGAGAAAATGGAAGAAAGTCATGAAGGCAAATATTTCTCATTATCTTTAGTTCTTAGATAGCATAGAACCCTAGTTCTTCTCGTTCCCACAAAACTTTTCCTCAAATTTATTTTCCATATCTTTCCTTTGTTGGGACCACCACATCTTGGGTCCTGACAAAGGTATCAGAGCTGTGACGATTCTTGGCGTGAAGGTCCGTGCAGTGAAGGTTAGGAGGAATTGAGTGATTTCCCCCGTAAAATCCCTGAGCTAGTGTGGATCTAATCACTGAGGAGAGGATTTCTTTATTCTGATTTGGGAATCGTTGTCAGATTTCCTAGATCGGAAGAGGAAGAGGCTTGGAGGTGATACTGATCGGCCAAGAAATTGGAAGGAGGTTGAGTGACCGTAAAATCTCTCGATCTGATCTTGCTGATCAAGTAGATGGTGGCTACGACCAAATCCCAATCAGAAGAATCTATGGCGAGTAAGGAAGAAGTGGCGGAGATCATAAGTGAGATTTTGGCACTGAAGGAAGACATCGCAGCGCTGAAGGTTGGACAAACAGAGATTTCAGAGATGAAAATGATGATGACTCAAATGTGGGCTAAGCTGATGGAAGGAGAAGTCTCTGTCGTACCTGTTAAGTTGGGTGGACAAGGAGTTAGTAATGCCCTATTTTCAGGGGGCATTTCTGGGGAAACTGTCAGAGCTAGGGTGGCAGACTCCGCAGAAACAGAGGTAATACTGCCTGCACCAATATTAGCAAGTGTTACTAATATGAATATCAGCCGAGTTCAGGTTTTTCCTGATATCTTACCTGCATTTGCTGGTAGAACTTGTTTGGCATCCCCACCCTACCCCGCCCCAAACATTAGTTCACTGCTTGACAGAACTGCAGTGAAACCTATGCAACAATACAAGTGGCTGAATTTTTTTGCCCTATATTGTAGCCATAGGAAACATTAATCTGTATATGCCATGGTGAAAATATTCTGGAATCTGTGCCAGTATATATTTTACATACCAAAATTGGAAAATTCCATTATTTTCTTATATTATATGAAACAGCATTTCTCTTGTAATCCCTTAGGTTCTCTTTTACTTGACTGTAGTGAATTGGCTTAATGGAGACTTCGTTTAGGACCTAATCTTTACTGAATGATAAGTAGGCAGCTGAGCCGATCTAATATGCCTTTTTTTTCCGTTTCCCACACATTATTGGTCTCCTTTAGAACCAAAAGAGATATCCTTTAGTTATGCTGCAGATATCACAAAAGGAAGCATTGATTAATGATAATATGCTAACTCTTACCAATTAAGTTATAGAAATATTGATTCTTGAAGAACTTAGGAGAATACTAGGGGGAGAAGAAACTAAATATCATGGACTAATGGGCTTGTATTGCTCATAGCCTGTTGCAATTCCTATGTAACCAAGCTGATCTAGATCAGGACGCCCGGTTTCCACTGGGTTTGAGCAGATATAATTTTTTTTCTCGGAAACGCAGGAGGATTGCGCTTCATTCATTAAGAAGAAGTTAAGTACAAATATGGCTAGAAAGCCATGAATGAGGACTTTAGTTTGCTATTACATAAATTAAACGACATGGATGTTGCAAAGGCCAGCTAAGATTGAACATTAACCGGGTGAGGATGCGGCCCAGAGAAGATGATGAGGTCTGGTAGCTTGGATTTCGGGATGGATGACCAATCAGCGAAATCTTGCTTGATGCGAAACTCTTTTTCTTCCTTCTGTTCAAATGAAACAAAAAAGCTTCAGACTTAATTTCCTGTCAATAAGCAAGCAATTCCACACCACTTTTCTCGACTCCACGTTACATGTCTCCCCAAAATCAATTTTGGATTCTTTCAAGGGCTCAGCTTCTCAGGGGAATGGAACATGTTGCTGACAGCTTGTTGCAAGTAGAATCATTTAGTGTCATACTCATCCAGTTCGTTGGAACTGAAATGGGAGGGGGTGTACTTATTTTCCCGCAGAGCATCTGCATCTCTGCTTGTGTTAGTGGTATAGAAAAAATAACAATGAGCAGAAGTCGGCTTGTATACAGAAAGGTGATACCGACTCAATGTGGTCGTTTGGCTGGTATCCAAGTTTGCCACCTCTGAACTGTAGTGTATTTAGTGTGCACCCTGCAGTGGTGCTAAGCGTAGGCTGCGTAGCTAGTCTGTGAAATAGAAGATATTATACTAGCAACGCCCGCACATGTCTATAGCGATCCCAAATGGGAAAGTAAACCAAACGACTGACGAAGAAACGTGTCACACATCACATTTCAGTGTAGCTGAAGTTATTACGAACTAAACATGCCTCTTTTATCTCATTATTTGAAGTTTTAAACCAAGCTTTGAGAACTGGAGCCAGTACAAGGATGGCTCACTTGGTTGCTGCTTAGCTGCTTGCTGCAATATCTTTTCTTGTAGTGATCAATCTATTGTATTCACTTCCTTTAGAGAGCTGCAGTTCGGTATTGGTGAGATTGATACCTTCTCTTTGGTTCTTCTGCTGATGAGTTGATCCGTGTTTTACATTAAGCTCATATCATCTATTAAATCAATATTTCCATCAGGCTTTACTAACAGTTATTTACTGCTGATACTTACAGGTTACAGGAGTAGTTGTTTGCGATACGTTGGGCCAAAAATTATGAGGCCGGACCTGGCTTCCTAGTCCCAACTCAATTGCTATACTAAGCAAGACTGACCTGTGAGCTAGGCCTAGGACGGCATAGCTGCACTGCACACATTCTATTGAGAACCTGGAATGAAGATCATGCAGAAGAAATTGAAATTCTGGGCTGGAGATCTTCGTATACCATCGTGAAGTGCAGGCGAAATTCTCTGAAGTTGAGACCTCATGGCAGGGCCCGACTGGCGACTGCGTCGGGTATCGCAAGTTTTCATGATTTCCGAGGTAAAATATGGCTGGTTCCGACGGAAAAGATATCTCTGCCAAGTGATCTTCAGCTCTCATCCATCGCGTTGCATGTAGCTCTCTGATGCTTCAGTGTATCATAAAAATGCCCTTCCTTTTATTTTGTTTTGGCTGGCTATCTTTTTCCCAGAGGAATTTGCACCACATACAGGAAGAAAAAGAATCAAAACTTTCCGTCCTTTTTCTTTGGTATAAAATTTTCCAATCTTGCAGAAGGCCGTTTTATGGCTTACGAATTTGCACCACCAACAAAAACCGAAAATGTACCACTCAAAAAGACAGTAACAAAAAGAAAAGATTGTTGCTACATCATATAGCTTTAGCAGCAACACAAAATTTAATTTGCACATAGATAAATCAATTAAAACAAACAAATTCAGAACAAAACATGTTCATAAATAAACAAGACCAGATCTTATCTCCCCGTATTGATGGACCTTACCAGCGTGGAGTCCTACAATGTCGGCTCAATTAGAAGCTTGATCTCTCGTGCGAGCCCCCAAGAACGCTGAAACTTGGCCGCTCATCGTCTCACGAATTGTTTTTTTTTCTCTTTTTGCTTATCAGGTTGACATGTCGGGACAGAAGTAAAGTGAGCAAGAGTTGGATCGCGTTTGGCTCTCTTGCACTACAGTGAAAGCAGTTCATGGCGTGGGGCCCGGCTGTCTGTCGGCATGATTGAACAGTAGGTGTTTCATGGGAGGCGGAGTGGCCATGCTTTGCAATAGCGAGTATGAACGGTTAAGCAGAGAAAGCAATTGACTGCACGGGCAGTAGATGTCCATTCAGCTGTAATATCATCTATAGATTGCCCGAGGAGAGAATTGTTGACGCAGGATGCAATTTTCGTTGTAGGTATTCACAGAATCATGCGAAGACCACACGAAGGTTTCAGTACAACGAGATTCAGGACCTGCTTTACATACATGCGTGAAAGGTCTTTTGTCGAAAGTGGGTTGGGATTGGAGACCCCTGTACGAGGTGCTTTGTGCGACTTGATGCGTGCAATGCTGTCTGAGGAGCACGTTTGCAAGAATAAAACTCAAAGGAATTGATGGGCCCATACAAGCGGTGAAGCATATGGTTTAATTCGATGCAAAAGCAAAGAACTTTACTAGAGCTTGATATGCTGTGAATCCTCTTGAAAGAGGGGTGCACTCGGGAACGTAGACACAGGTAATGTATGGCTGTCATCAGCCCGTGCTGTAAGACGTTGAATTAAGTCTCGCAACGAGAGCAATATCTTGTTTAGTTACCACTATAGGTTTGAAAC
Organism: Dendrocalamus latiflorus; assembly: GCA_017311315.1. Lineage (NCBI taxonomy): Eukaryota > Viridiplantae > Streptophyta > Magnoliopsida > Poales > Poaceae > Dendrocalamus > Dendrocalamus latiflorus. The sequence goes on along the minus strand of CM029634.1, from coordinate 3,641,860 downwards.
GCTGAACAGACTGGCAGCCGATGGGTACCGTACGCGAGTTTTAAGTGGCTTTGGCTTCTGACTTTTGACTTTCAGAAGCTACTTGGAACATGTCGGTTTTTTTGGCTTTTTACCTTTTCTTTTTCCTCGTAGTCCTTTGCGTTGTCCGTGAAGATATAACAGTGTTTTTCATTCTTTTTCTCTCATTTTTTTAATTGACTGACTTAAGAAAAACTAACGGCTACTATAGTACAATTTTAGCCAAAAATAATAGATATAGCCGAAAGTCTGAAGCTAAAGCTAATTGGAATAGGGCCTAACACTTCAGGTCTGAAAAGATCATAAGAGGTCTATGTGCCGAGACAGTACCGAGATGGACATAGGAGGGAGTACTTTTTTTTTAATCACGAGTACAAAAAAGACGTACTCATACGCACACATAACACCACACATACACTCACACACCTACGTGAATGCGTCCAAAGCACACGCTAAGACAAGACAGAGACCTTAAAGCCTCACAGAACACGGACACACGCTGTGACCACTGAACGTACCCACATACACGTCTACACGAAGAGGCACTGTTCTTATGAACAGTATCCTCAAAAAATGAGACGCCCTGGGATCGAGCCTAGGCAGACGGGCTACACGATAGCAGCCACACCCAGGGGCGAGCAAGGGCCAGGCTCCCTAATGTTTTGTTTCTCTTTATTAGTCATTAAGTATTTTAGTAATTATCTTATAAAGTATTCATTCGGTCCCCCTCATGAGTGAGTGAAGTTCACTTCTAATTAAATTATTAACATCTATGATCTTCTTGGTAAGCATAGGATCAAATTTAAATTAATAGAAATACAATTTTTATTTGTATTATTATGTTATTTTTTGTAATTATCATTTGAAAAAAATATCAACTATTTAGTTTTTTCAATGTCTAAATTCCGTCTCCGCCCCAGACCACACCGTCCGAGGATGGCCCATCCTCCGTAGTAGCGAGTACCTGATATTACAAGTTAGCCGAGAGAAGAAAGAAACAAGCCATGCTACATTGCTGCTACTGCTCCATGTCTTCATCTCTCCCTGTTTGGGAGAGCTCTATCACTGAAAACGTGGATCTGGAGCAGCTCCACCGTGGATCTGGGATCCCACCATGGAGTGTTTGGCTTGTACAGCAGCTCCAGATCCACGAAATTGAGGTTTTGATGGGAATGACCACTTTTGGTGGGATGGAGTGTGTAACCAGTGGCATTGGTGGGTAATTACCACCCAACTCCATGGTGGAGCACCCCTTGAGGAGCTCTATGAAATTCATGGATCTGGCCCTCAGATCTAGGATTTTAGTGGATCTAGATTTTGCGGAGCTAAAGTGTTTGGGTAAAATTTCGTGGAGTGGAGCTGTTTTTCGTGGATGTAGAGCTTGCAGAGCTCTCCCATACAGGCTAGCAATGTGTAACGTCCATTCGTCCTGCTCCTTTCTCTGGCGTCTCCGGGCACTGTTGGTACCTGATGCATCGCTGTCCATCCATTTCCGATTCCAAATCCAAACGAAGAGCAGGAAAAAGAAAATGGAGAGAGGAGGAGGGAGAGAAGAATAAAAAGACTTTTCTTCGCTCAGTCCCAGTCCACCTCCTCGCTCGCTTCTCAGATCTAATCATTATTTAATCTTTTTTTTCCCAGTCTCACATGAGCACTTCCCCGTCCTCCGCTCCGATCCCCCAATCCCTAACCCTAGCTTCGTCCACGTCCACCTCCCCTTCCTCCTCGGCCTCCGGCATGCGCGATGCGGCGGAGGACTCGGACTCGCCGCCGTCGCAGATGTCGGAGGACGACTCCGGCGGGGGCGGGGGCGACAGGTGGATGCCGGATCTGAGGGGAGGGACCGGCGGCGGCGGTGGCGGGAGGTGGGCGCCGCCGGACCACGTGCTGGAGAACGTGATCGAGAGCGTGCTCGAGTTCCTCACGGCGGCGCGCGACCGGAACGCGGCCTCGCTGGTATGCCGCTCCTGGTACCGCGCCGAGGCGCAGACGCGGCGCGAGCTCTTCATCGGCAACTGCTACTCCGTCTCGCCGCGCCGCGCCGTCGAGCGCTTTGGCGGCGTGCGGGCCGTCGTGCTCAAGGGCAAGCCGCGCTTCGCGGACTTCAACCTCGTGCCCTACGGCTGGGGCGCATACGTCTCGCCCTGGGTCGCCGCGCTCGGGCCCGCCTACCCGCGCCTCGAGCGCATCTGCCTCAAGCGGATGACCGTCTCCGACGACGACCTCGCGCTCGTCGCCAAGTCATTTCCGCACTTCAAGGAGCTGTCGCTGGTGTGCTGCGATGGATTCAGCACACTGGGCCTCGCCGTCATCGCCGAGGGGTGCCGGTACGCTTTCATAGGAAGCTCTTGTGTTTGGGATGATGCATCTGGGCTGAATCTAAGCCGCTTATTGTACCAAGATATCAGCTTTCCGGACTTTGGGAGGGTATCATACTATCATTGGTGCATTTGTTCAATCCTCAGCTGCATCATGCAATTCTACTTTATGTAATGTGCACGCCTAGTCCTTTACGCTTTTCGGTTTTATTGGTCCGACTCTACCATGCATCAGAATCTGATCTTGGCGAGCTTTTATGGCCGTGTTAGTTTCTCATCGCTACACGTCTCATGCCAAAATCAGATCTTTATTGTTCTTGACGCTCTAATCACTTGAGTTCGTGACACTTGGTGGTGTCACAGTCGAATCTTGCTGTGAGAAGTCTTCCAGTTTCTAGCGGCAAAGTTCCATCTTTTTCTTGTTAGGTCTATGGCAAAAACAATTTTACTAAATAAATAGTATGATACATCCCAAAGTGGGATATAAGCATTTTCCATTGAAAATGGATGGGCGGGCGTTCTGCTTTTCCTTAACTAATACTCCCCTCCCTCCAAGCTTATAGTGCGTATTTTTTAATAGCCTTGTCCATAAATATAGAGTGCATTTCATGTTCCAATGTAAAATTAGTGTGATGTTCTCTTTATATCTCTAATAAATATGTATCTTTATTTGCTATTCTCTACATGCATATATTGAATATAGTGCTTAGAGAACAATTAGGGGTAATCTAGCTATTTTCATTATCTCTTTGGTTTATGTGCCAAGAAGAAATACGCCTTATAAATTTGGACAAAGTGAGTAGCCCTGAAGTTTGGTATCTCATGGATCGGCACATTTGATTTTTAGGCATCTTCGTGTTCTGGATCTGATTGAAGATTATGTTGAGGATGAGGAGGATGAGCTAGTGGATTGGATCTCCAAGTTCCCAGAGTCCAACACGTCACTGGAGTCACTTGTCTTTGATTGTGTTGGTGTCCCATTCAACTTTGATGCCCTGGAGGCACTCGTTGCACGTTCACTGGCTCTGCGTCGGCTGCATGTGAATCACCATGTGTCAGTAGAGCAGGTTCGCCGTTTAATGGCAAGGGCACCCCAGCTCACGCACCTGGGCACTGGTGCACTCCGATCTGAGCCAGGCCCTGGTGGGGTTTCTTCTGTGTCGGAGCTTGCTACATCTTTTGCAGCATTAGGATCGCTCATTTGTCTGTCAGGTTTCCGGGATGTCAATCCAGAATACCTCCCAGCAATCTATCCAGTTTGCGCCAATCTCACTTCCCTTAATTTTAGCTTCGCGAGCCTAACTGCTGAGGAGCTCACACCAGTTATTCGCCACTGCGTTAGTCTTCGTACTTTCTGGGTAAGTATCTTATCAGCCTTTTGCTCTCACATTAATATCTATGGATTTTATCTGCTTAGACATTAGGTATTGATGTTCAAATTTCTTATTCTAGGTTCTTGATACGGTGGGTGATGAAGGCCTTCGGGCTGTGGCTGAGACTTGCTCAGATCTCCGTGAGCTGCGAGTTTTTCCTTTGGATGCCACTGAGGATTCTGAGGGCTCAGTCTCAGATGTTGGTCTCCAGGCAATCTCAGAAGGCTGCCGGAAGCTTGAATCAATTCTCTACTTTTGCCAGCGGATGACAAATGCAGCGGTAATTGCTATGTCCAAGAACTGCCTTGATCTTGTGGTGTTCCGCCTCTGTATTATGGGCCGCCACCGCCCTGATCGGATCACTGGGGAGCCCATGGATGATGGTTTTGGGGCAATTGTGAAGAATTGCAAGAAGCTCACTAGACTTTCGGTCTCTGGCCTGCTCACCGATAAGGCGTTTGCATACATTGGGAAATACGGGAAACTAATAAAGACACTTTCTGTTGCCTTTGCTGGGAACAGTGACATGTCTCTTCAATATGTGTTTGAGGGATGCACTAGGTTGCAGAAGCTTGAGGTCAGAGATAGCCCTTTTGGTGATAAGGGATTGCTCTCTGGCCTAAACTATTTTTACAACATGAGGTTCTTATGGATGAACTCGTGCAGGCTAACCATGAGGGGCTGTAGAGATGTAGCTCAGCAAATGCCTAATTTGGTGGTTGAAGTGATGGACCATCCTGATAGTGAAGGGGAGAGAGAAACTGTTGATAAGTTGTACTTGTATCGTTCACTAGCTGGACCAAGGAATGATGCTCCGCCATTTGTCAACATGTTGTAGTGCTGCTATTGGAAGAAGAATTTTGTTGTACTCGTGAACATGTTTGTTCTATTATTCCTGATCACCGCTGTTGTATGCCTGATCAAGTCTGTTAAGAGTCAGAGAGGGAAGCTTCCTGCCTGCGATTTTCAAAATGTCACGGGAAATATTCATGCATCATTCAATTAGGCGGCCCACCAATTATTCTTTTCTGGCTGAGAAAGTGACATTCAGAGTTGAGGCATATGAGGCTCTTGTTGATGTATGTATCTTGATGAGCAGCTCATGCATGGGCATCTGAGTTCTTTTCCTCGCCAGCACTGGACTGATGCCTACATTGTACTATAGTTGAGGAGTAGGAGCTGATTGCACAGGGACTGGCTGCACCACCCCAGCCTGCAGGTTTTAGATGGTTCCTTTGCCCTATCAAGTCTCCAGCCATTTATTTTGCCATCTTTTGTTTTATTTATCTGCTCAAACAAAGGAATGACAATGCTTATGCCCGAAGCTTGAATGTTCCTTCAATTGTCACCTTATGTTTTAGATGATCTCAAACTCAGCTATGATAAATTTTCCCTTCCCATTTTTGTAGTTTCCATGAGTTGTTTTTGTAGACCTTTGTAGACCGTTATCCCATTTCTTGGTCTCACCTGCTGTTATTAATCAAGAAGCTACTGGTGGAATTGAATTTAATCAGCGTCGTTTGGTTTTGTTCCCTTCCCTTTCTTGCCTGTCATCACCACTGTTCCATACTTCCATTGCCATGATCATATATTCATACTACATTTGACTATGACTGCTCTATTGCACTATATTAGTAAATGCCCTAGCCTGTGCATTGTCATAAGGGTAGGCCCTACTAATGATTTGATCTCAGAGTCGTACTTGATTCATGTAGAGCTGCACGACATCACCGCCTGATGCCCAGTTGCTTTTTATCCTCCTTTTCGTTTGCGTCTTCCAGGATCGTGGGCAGTCGCAAGGAAAGAGAAAGGTAACAGTTTACTCGCTGATGAGGAATCCCATTGTCGCATGTACTACCTGCTAAGCACCATTTTTCATCTGCGTCCTAGCCACTGTTGTGTTCTTGTGTTACCAAAACCCTAACTTGTTGTGAATACATATACGTGTCGGATCCGGATTTATCGTCCAAACCTACGTACTTCCATTGTATTATTCTTTGAATCAGTAAATAGTATACATAGATATAATACTGAACATCAAATATATATCTCGCAAAAGCAAAACTACTATAATAGTGGTGGATAATACATAAATGTACCTAACAATTCTTGACTTATATACAGGCCGATCAAGCCAAAACCTTTAAAAAGAAGCAACGAAAACGAAACTGGGGCTTATGGCCTAGTTCTTAGTCTCTTCATCTTTCAATCTTATCAACGATTTTAGAAGACCGTAAGGCTTTTCTTTCTCCTACTTACTAACTGAATGATAGTAATTAAGCAACAATAAGTACGAAAGTACTCAGCAAGCCTTCACACATAATGTAATTATAATATATGCAAGGTTGACAAAGGGAAACTTGAGATTCTTTTATTTGTAGGAAGTCACATTTAAAATACAATAAGTAAAAATCCTAAAACCTAGCATTTTAACTAAACCATGTTTTTAAAGAGTGTAAGATAATACAATAATAATCATAGTGAAGGTTACGTCCATTTTTTTTACAGAGCATGGTTCTTTTCACCATATGCTTTTTTAATTTCTAGGATTCCATTTACCCATTATATTCGTTGGGTTCTGTCCGCCCAGGGGAAATCAAATTCAGAGTTCTATACACCCGTCATGTTTTTCATCTCACCTACAAATAGTTTTTTTTTATAAAACAGAGACTAACTCAAGTAAGTTCTCACGCCTGCCTTTGATCGCGGGTATGGTTGTTCGAACAGTTTTCACTTTACAGATGTCGCATACTTTATCCATAAGAGATGCTCAACTTATTTTGCTGTCACGCTACCATTGGTGTGAAGCTCAGAAGATCATCACAATGTCTTTATAATGCATGTTCCCAACGTGACTACACCAGCTAAGGTTTTCATCGCCATGGGGTTCTATTCGCTCGCTCTGGAAGCCCTCGCTTGCACCGCATGTCAAGGCCTCTATCCGTCACTCTTGACTATGTTCCACAGGATAGCGCATCCAACGTTGGGTCAATATAAATTAATTGGTCAAGTTGTACCTATTATAGACTTGTGGTTCCACTGTTTTATCTGAGAGGTTATCACAAGATTCAGTTCTTAATGTTACCTGAGCGGTTTTGTTATATACCAAGCTCGTGCTTTATCCGCCTAGCCCAACTTATCGTTCACCCAGTTATAAAGCAAGTTTAGAGTTTTTGATTCCAAAATATCTTTTCTAGTTCAACATACCAGCCATTTCCATCCCATGATTGCCCAAAACCAAGTTTTTATATTTGAAACGATACAGACTTATCAACTAGTATGTATACCATTAATTCTAGGGCGACAAAGAGCTATATCCAAAGTCAAGGAATGGGTGGTAATAAGCAAATAGTAATGCTGTATTAAAACTAATGACAATATAATTTTAGTCAAAGTAAAGCATGCAATTTGATAATTTAAAGTAAAATAATTTGCCTTTAAAAGGTAGGTGCAAAATGAATAAAGTAATAACTTATCTCGCTCAATTTACTATGGGCCTTGTTGTTGCTCAAAGTCTTGGTCTTTATTTGAATCCTGATCTCCCTCGAGCTGATACTCCTTCAAGACTTCTATTTATGCGAGGAACGCCAAAAACCAAATGACGCAAGGCTACAAACAAAACAATTTGAATAAATCCCAAAATTCAAATAAATCTGAATAAACTTAGTAAAATTTTGTCATGATTAATTTGGTAACATGAAATAGGTTTCTAGTGAGTGTGAGATGTAGACGGGTCAAACGAAGTTTGAGCGAGGGGGAAAATGGCATGAAGGAAATATGCCAGGAACAACATCAATGAGGGATCAAGGATGAATGAATATTCACAAAATATTCCACTCCAAATTTGAAGATAGTTAAGTAGAGTTGACCGGTGGATACCATTGCTCGAACCTAATTTAATGATTTCTTTATTATTTTCTATTTATTAAGAAAGTTCCATGAGTTAGGTGAGACTTATTGATAGATACAAGGGTCTACACGGTGCACTGGGCAGCATTTACCAAATAATATTATTTAAGGATTACGGCACGAGCTCTACATGTGATAGGTATAATTTTAATTAACCATATAAATCTTAGATTTCACCTTCCTAGGAATTATGATGACATTATTATTTGAGGTTCAAGTGCCAATTAAGTGAATGATTAATTCAATAATTAACTAAAATATGGGGGTAGCTATTTAATTAATTTCTATAATATCCTTACACTAGAGACGCGCCTAAGTGGTTGAGGTTATACCACTAATTGCTCATTAATAACTAGCTTTAGTTAGGCCACTAATTACTCACAAGGATAATTAATTAATAGTAGGGTTTAAAATTTTGATTAATCTGTGCGCTAAGCAATAGTCCTAATACTCCAAGCCTTAATCAATGCATAACCGCTTAGCAATTAACTTTTAATAGCAAGTTGTTGAGGTGAAGGTCTATATGCAAGTGACTAACAGTCTATGGCCAAAACTACACGCGAACTAATTTGTATCCTATGGTTAACCTTATTTCCTAGTAAATTCTAGTGAACCACTAATTTGTCTATTCACCTTAATTAATTTGTTCATAATGTGATTACAGTTGTCGTGCATACACTAAGTGGTTTATTTTAGTGAAGATACATTTTAACATGATTCCTAATTAAAGATGCACTTTAGATTAAATGATAATGGCACACTAATTGTCTTTAATTTATATCTAACACTAATTTTTTATTTAACGTCTAATTGCATGAGCCTAGCTATCATGCCATTCTTTAACTAAATTACACATATTATATTGAATTAACTCCTCCCCTAGAATTATTGTTCATGTATACAAAATTATATTTTAATGTTGCCTTCAACTAATATTTGAATTTTAAAATAATTATTAACAGCATCCTATTTAAAGTTTTCACTTCAAATTAAATACTAATTATCTTTGAATAACATCTAATTATATTTCAAGGTAACCTTTAAATATTTTTTTGTGTTTCCTATTATATACAAGCGACATATTATTATCTTGATTAATTTAATTATCATTTACAAAAGGATCTAACATGACTTTTGAAATATATTATATTTTACATGGTATAATCCTACACTAATTATTTTTAGCTAGTAATTAATTTGCTAATCCTTATGGACATGCAACTAATCAAGATTTAATTTTCAAATATGTTTGATTTGCATAAAAACTTTATTTAATACCTTAATTAATTTTATTGTTATTTTTATTTATAACTAAAGTTTATCTCATCATATTTTCGTTTGAATTTTTCTTAAATATTTTAACTTCTCTGAATTATTTTTTAACTGGAAAATTAATAGACACCGACAGGTGGCCTACGCTACAATGGTCTCTACAGTGGTCTCGCTCTCTTGGCCAGAATAGAGCAGATGCTCTGACGACATTGATGAGCACGGCGCCAGAGACCAAAGCTACGGCGGTGGTCGGTGACACCCAAACTGGGCTGTCGTGGCCACAACGAAGCTATGCACGGTGACGACACGGCCGACAACGAGCTACAACAGCGGCGCGATGGCGCATAGCAGCGGCGAAGGCACAACCACCATGGCAATCGAGCACGTGGTGGTGTGGTGAGAAAAAGAAGGGCACGATGAGCATCTACGGATCATGGGGAGCTTACCGAAGAGGACGGTGAGATTTGGGAAGGTCTGAGGTGTGTTAGCGATGACAACCTGAGGCGTTGTGATTGTCTTCAATGGCGATCTAGAGAGGGAGAGATGGCCAATGTTATCATTGGGGATAGCTAGATGGGTGAGGAGATGCTCTAGCCGAGAGGAATTAGACCGAGACTCAGCGAAATGTAATGGCAGTTGTGGATGTGGATGTGGCTGGAGGTGAGAAAGACGATGGCGTCAACGAGCTTTTTGTGGATAAAAAGCAAATCGAGTGAGGGGATTGAAGAAGGTGACAAGGCGCATGATTTGATTCGAAGAAACAGCGAGGAACTCACAAGAGGTGTGACTTCTTACGGTGGGGTCACGGCTGACGCATGGCAGCAGGATCTCCAAGCTCAACGTGGCATGGCAAGTTGTGGGAGGGAGTGGGGAGGGGTGAGGGGAAAGGAGAGGAGGCCGAACAGCTTAAATACCCGAGAGAGAGGCGGTGAATGTTGTGCAAGCATAGTGGAAGGCGCGACGGCTGGGGGTGACCCAGCGATGACCGCGCGGCATGGCGCCACAGCGCGCAAGGCATGGGCACACAACGTGACGCAGGAGAAGCGAGCACAGGTCGCGCGACGCAGTGCGAGTGCGGATCGGTGTGCTTGGCCGAGGAAAGAAGAGGCCGAGAAAGAGAAAAGAAAGAGAGAGGAGAGTGGGCCGGGCTAGTGGGCCAAGAGGGAAAGGAAGAACAGGGTCGACCCAACTTGGGTTTGGGAATTTTATTCGATTTTAATTGTTTTTCTATTTCCAATTTTCTAATTCAAATTTCAATTTAAATCTTGGTTCAACTTTTTAAATGCAACTCTTTTATTTGAATTCTATTTTTCAAATTTGCACATTTATCCTAGATGCAAATTTTGTTATTCTTTTATTATCATAGTCATCATTATTATGATGCATTTTCCTTTTATTAATTTGATCTTGCACAACACAAATTCTAGAAATGCCCAAATAAATTCCAAGGAATCCGAATAACAACAAAACACAATAAAAAGTTTTAAATTTTTTTATATTTTCTAACATCCAAATTTTAAGATATTACAATGCGCGTTCTAAACGTAAACAGATATTTTTTTAAAAAAATTCCAAATGGAGGTTTTTGCAGCAATGAAACAGATGCAGGAATGTTTTTTTTACCGTAAACGTGCTAGGAGTAATCAGTCAATCAGCCACTAAAGTATACATTCAATACAGTTGACACAGTTGAAACAAAAGCTTTCGTTATCTCGCTTGTGTTGCAATGCGAGTGACATCAGATAGCCTTATAATATAAAATCGTCAGTTGGGAGTTGGGACACATGCAGAATAATTTCTCTTTTTCTTGACACTCATTTGTTGTGTCATCCATCAATAGAAATTAAGAATGATAGATACGTTAAGACTCTTTTACCTTTCGTTGTAATAGTTGACTCCATAACGGCATAACCCGATGAAGGTAAGTGATCAATTTTGTCGTCCAATCACAACGCAATACAGGAGCCAATGCAGCAGCTTGGCTAGCATGCATACACGTTCTTGTCTCCGGTTACTGCCAGTACCTAGCACTTGCCTGCACATCGTTGAACTGTTCCATTGGTTTGGATGGTTTAGGCTTTAGACTTCAAAATAGACCAATTAGAAGAATTAACCCCATTCAAATAGGTTGTAATTGTTCCTGTCAAAAAAGGTTGTAGTTGGAGTGGGTTCTGAGGTAAGCTTAAGCCTATCTCATACATATGCTGATAATTAAGCTGGAACCTCTAATAAGTTCTTCCAAAAAAAAAATAATTTGAGTGTTAAGCATGAGATCAAATAATGTGTGTACGGTGCACCAATCTATGCATGTTCTCCAACAGTTTTCTTTTAACTTTGCTGAAGCATTGGTCGGTTAGTGTTAACTCAACGGTCACTTCGTTGGCAGTGTCAACTATTAATCTATCCTCAATATCTTACAAGTCAGCCTTGGATGTAACCTCAAGATTACATAAACACAAACCGCCTTTTCTTGTCCATGTGATCGAGTTGAGACCCTTATCCAATATTCTCTCTACTTTTTCCTCTCAACTCCAAGCCAGCCAATCAATTAGGGAGTAGGAAAACAGTGTAGCCATAATCATTTTGTTCCTAAACCTTTTCAGGTTTACTTAACAAAAAAAAGAGGTCGCAGCGTTGTTGGTCACCTTATTATCTTTGTCATATATATCTGCCTCGCTTGCGTGTAATGTATTTGCAAATAAGTGTTCGATTTTTTTTCCTTGACTAAAGGTGGAGGAAAACCAATTTGCTTCTTCTTCCATGATATTTCAAATAAGAACTACTATGAATTTCAAACCACATCTGATATCTCGTTAGAAGATCACGCCAACTTCAGTTGGTCTTATTTTACGGCACGTGCATACCTAGCTAGCTTTCTTTTTGGCAGTCTAAAAAACTTATTATTTGTCGAAAAGTAGGATTTATTAAAAATGAGAGGTGCTTCAGTGTTATTCCAGAAGTGAAACGCACAAATTTTGAACGCACAATATCTTAGGACTTAGCTACAGAGAGGTCATGTGACGCGTGGCAATAATAATATTCCTTGAACCTAAAACCAGGGCGAGTCACTATCTTTCACTTAGCATCAACCCAGAAATAATTCTTCGAATGAGACAAGCAACCTAACCATGATTAAAAGCCCATGCCATTCCACAAGCCATCGACCATAATTGCGTGCAGCACACGAACAACGTATTTATGCCAAAGTCTACCAAGATCTTAGTAGCTTTTGACGAGTTAGTGTGGATCACAAGTACTCGAAATCGGGACAGCTAGGGATGCAACGTTGATTTGGGTTTTCGAAAGCGTGTGCATATGAATGAACCAGCAGACAAATATATATGTTAATATCTCCGGTGATGGCAACGAGCTTTGGATTAGCGCTTGTCGTCGTCGTCAGATCTGGGGACCAGAATTTTTCAGGACTAAATTGTTGTCGTACTTATTTTTGTGAGAAAAATAAAAATGATGATTGCTAAATCAGTCACCATCGACCCACTGTTATCTTATGCAAATCCTTGTCCACTCTTTTTTAGAGCTATGAAAGTAGCATGACACTGTCCAGTAGTACTATGAATCTCTGATAGGATCTGATTGGCGTTACTGTTACAGTTAAGAAACGTGTGTTAATTTTTGAAGTGAAGATGAAACATTTTTTATTCTTTTGAGATCAAGTAAAGATGGATTATTATTGGAGTACCTACTGTGTGTAAAAAGTTCGAAGGTTTATGTAGCTACCTGCTGGTATCTTGAAGAATAATCTCTCTGTGATTTGATTGTTGTTTACCAACAAATAAAGAGAAACCGGCATGTGATTATGTTAGGTACTCTAACCATTGGAAATTGATCACATGGGCGGTAGACTTTTAATCTTTTATCATATCATATCCACGAGTCAGGACAAACAAACAACAGTATCAGTGATCGGTTGGGTTTAAGCTTTTGGCTTCCAGCTTATTTTTCACTATTTATAAATTTCGTCTTTTTCTGAACTTTTGGCTTTTTATTGAGCTTTTTTGCCGGTTCTTTTTTTTCCGTATTTGTTTGTACTATACGTAATGGGCTAACATATTTTTTATATTTTTATTTTTTTAAAATTTAATTATGTTAAATAAGCCTTTGTCAGCTACAGTGTTTTTTTCAATCAACTACAATGTTTTCAACCATGAGCTTTTAAGCCTAACTGATCACCACCTAAGATAACAGCAAACAATTAACGAGGCAGGCAGATACTTTTGACAATTCTAAAGGCCATCCCTAGCTTTAAAGAACCAAGATGGCACACAAGTTTCGCCTCGCATCGCAGCATGCAACACGTCGCGGCAGCGCACAGTAGACGTTGCGTCGGATGGAAGCGTGATCCAGAGACGGCCGGCCGCGAGTCGACGACGAAGGAGAGATCGATGAGATTCCAAGGAGGACGTGAGAGATCGGCAAGCTGGCTGGCTGCTCCATACTTCCATAGGTCCAACCCCTAATGCTTTTCCCTCCTCTAATTCGTCGCCAGCCTAGCTCTCTGCCTAATTCTACGATTCTATCCACGAACTAGAGGAGGGGAGGGATGCTAAGGTTGCAGCTGCAAGCAAGCAACACCAAATCGGAATATAATCTTGGGATAGATGTGCTACGCGCACGTCACGGTGCCGACGCCAATTCGTGCCGTCTTTTTCTTCTCTCTCCCTCTCTCTTTCCCTTGACCTCCCCACATAAATCCTCACGATCATCTCTCTCTCTCTCTCTCTCTCTCTCTCTCTCTAATTCGTTTCGGTGATGGCAACCGGGTTACGTAGCTTTCAATTAGTGTCATGATATGCGGCGCATATGACAAATTGACGATGGCAAGGGCTGCTATGCGATGCGATGCGATGCGTACGAACGTTTCTTCTATGTAATGCGCCCGGAATCCCCTGTAGCAGCAGCTAGCTCGGGACTCGAATATTTTCTGCTTTGATGAAGAAAGAAAACGAAAGAACTGGGGGCTCGACCTTGGTTTGGCTGTCCGTGTAGACTGTGGCAGTCTGGCATGCAGAAGAGTGCAGCTGCTAAATTGCACAGTTTAGAGATAAGCTTTCGCGCGGATTCGATCGGCTACGTGCAGCAGTAGCATCGGTTTAGGTTCAGTGTGCGATCGAGGTTCTCTTGGTCACTTGGTCGATAAGTAAGTAGCATCAGAACCTTGGTTCAGGTCCTGTTTGTTTCCACTTAAGATTATTATAATCCAACTTATAGGTGGGGGATTATATAAGCTAGATTATAATAAGCTGGTGGGAAATAATCTGTCAGGTGTTTGGCAGCCTGGATTATTAGAGTTATGGATTATCAGAGTTATGGAGAGAGGCGCTGGGAGGGGAGGGGATGCGTTGGGGATATATATGAATGGCAAAGGTGGGTAATATTTCTAAAGTTTTATGGTTATTAAGATAAAAGGTGGATCTATAAGCTGAAATAAGCTCCTTTTTTCAGCTTATTAGATTACAATAATCTGGGCTAGTAGATTATAATAAGTTACCTTATAATCTAGGCTGTTTGTTTCCACTTATGATTATAAGCTGGATTATAATAATCTTAAGTGGAAACAAACAGGGCCTCAGATATGAGTGAGAAAGTGCCAAAGTGGGGTGCTTGTAGCCGAACAAAGGAGCGAGGGGAACTTAGCGGTGCTTAAAATTGCTTTTTTTAGTGACTTATGACTGAAAAACATTGTAGGCGGTTGAAATTGTACTGTAGCTGATGGTAGCTTATTTGGCGTAATTAAATTTAAAAAATTTAAAAATATAAAAAACAGGTTAACCTATCACGGACAGTACAAACAAATATAGAAAAAAAACTAAAAAAACTAAAAATAAAAAAAAAATGAAATTATTGAATAGTAAAAAATAAGTTAAAAGCCAGAAACATAAGCTGTTTTGAGCGGGCCTGGCCCGCCGAGGAGACGCGTCCTTGGTCGTCCTGCTTCCATGCAGAGCCCCGGCCCGGGCTGCACCCAACTTGTTCGTCAGATCGGTCGAATCGTGATGCAGCAGTAAAAGGAAATCTTCTCCGTCTTGTTGTGCGGCCATGGCGTGAGAGACGTCACACACGGGTCATAGGAAACTAGATTCCTCGAGAGATGATGAATTCTCTTTCAAAGAATCCAAATCCTTTTCGATTTTATAAGTGACCGCTCTGCAAAGAAAAGAAAAAGGGAGTCGTGACCTGACTGACAAAAGACGGCCTGCCAAGCTATCTACGTTTGGCCCGCCGTTGGCTTGCTCGGCCTTTCCAGCCCTCGTGAGTGATGCCAGCCCATCAGACAAAAATATAGCATTACGTTTTACGATTATTCACTTTGCTGCATCTCTCCTTTTTTTTCATTCAAAAAAGAACGAGTATAGTACAATCTTCTCGTATAAACAAATTTAATCTTGTGATAAAAATTTATCTAATTTCTAACACGAGTGTATTCCTATGGCAAAGTCTGCGAAGGGGAGGAGCAGGCGAACACAAGAATGACACGAGTATGGACTAGTGAGATTTTTTTTAAAACAATCAATTTATTATTCGGAATTATAAAAATACACCTGCGATTTAAAATTTTGCACTTTTGACCGTATGTCATCCAACGGTTGGACGACTTGAACTAGTTGCTCAACCGTTGGGCGACACGTAGCCAAGTCGCCCAATGGTTCAGCGACTTGACATTGTCGCCCAACGGTTAGGCGATTACTTACCTGGTCGCCCAACTATTAGACGACAAGGTCAAGTTGCCAAACCATTGGACAACTAATTCGTCCTTTTGTCTTTGACCCGACATCCTCATGGGCTCTTCTCATTTCTCTCGCAAGAAGATTGAAAGGAGCTTAAGGGAAGTGAAAAAAAGAGAAGTAGAGAAGCTCGGAAGAAGGAGAGGCTGAGACGGGGAGAAGTAGAGGAGCTCGGGAAAGGGAGTGAGATGAGAGGAGCTCGAGAGAGGAAGTGAAGGAGACGACAGTATCTCGGGAGATGGAGAGGAGCTCGTGAGATTAGAGAGAAGACGATGGAATTTCGTTAATAAGAAGAAAAGGTCTTCGTGTGAGGGTAATAGCATCATCTGTACTTGTTCTCATCCGAATATAGGCAATGTGTAGCTACATATTTGTTAAGTACGTATTTAGTGAATGTATGTAGACAAATGATAATATTTGCAGTGAGAAATTATTGATAATATTTGCCCAACGGTATGACGACCAGCCTAAGTCGTCTAACTGTTGGACGACATCGATCAAAAGTACAAAAGTTTAAATCGTAGGTATATTTTATTTAAAAAAAATTCGACTAGTGAGTACCCAAAACGTAACTCTGCAATTGCGTGCTTCGATATGACTTCAATAAATTGTATTCGTACGCTCTTTTACTCCGAGTATTGGTAATAAAAAAAACACATAGCAGCTTAAACAAATAAATGCTCCACACCTCTAAATACAAAACAAATATGTACGATACAATATCACTGACAATATATTGGTGACTACAATACATCAAATCAACAAACCTAGATAGAAACAGATTAGGCCAATCCATAATGAGCTCCCATAAACTTCTAACTGCACTCGTTTGGAACCTGTGGGCAGCTCCAAAAATGAGCAAGGTGGCATTGACACCAACTCCTCCGATGAACAAAGAAATCACTGAAGAGGATGGCAAGAACAAGAGACCACTGGAATACCACAACCAACCATCAACAACCTAATAGATAGCTCCAGCCACGAGTTTCCAGTTGTCAACATTGTACAATCTACGAACAATTAATCCATATCTCCCAAATCAACACGAAAACAATATCTTCGCAACACCCAGAAATCCATCCAACCATTATGATACCCAGGGCATGAAAGAATTAATTTGTGAAACATCAGGGTGTTTATGCATATCCCAAAGCTGTGATTAACAGCATAAAAGTAAAAGAACATAGAAGAGGCTTGGATAAAAGGTCATGTTCCAAACAACTTCTGCTTTTTGACTTTTAAAAACCGGAAGTTGAACGAATTGGCTTATCAGTGTGATTTTCATAATCCGTTTGTAAGAGTCACTACAGAAGCCGCTTTGAACGGAGTGACTTCTCAACACAAATGTCTCTTACTCCCTCAATCTCTCGCAATCAGTCAAAAGCCACAACACTTTCTAACAGGGCCAAAGTTTATAGATCCCGCCGTAAGCAGATACACAACACATAAACATCACAGGATCTAAAAAAGTACACTCTTTAACATGCCCCTTAAAAGTAGAACAGGCAGACATATGACAACTACTCATACATCAGGTTCTTTCTGATCCAAAAGTTCATAGTCTTATAGGAAATCCTGCTGGATGATATTTGAAAATGCACTGAGAACCTGCGGAAGATAACATGCATAGCAAATACCTCAACGCCCTCTTTCAAAGTTAATGCGGGACCTCCCAGATCCTCCACCCTCGTAATCATCCCTCATTGAGGATCCAGCACTCGCCTTCATGGTTCCTCCGCCTCCAATCTTCTCCACAGCTTTCTTTCCCTTCTTCACCTCAGTCAAGAACTGATCAAGACCAAAGGGGTCGTTCTCCTCCTGCTTATCAAACTCCACAGGTCTATCTCTCTTGCCAGTCCTCTCTGAAGCGCCAGAAAATCCCTTGTCAGGCTTGAACCTATCGGTCTTCATAACCTTCTCCAGCTGTTCATCCGCATCACCATACACATCAGAATCACCATCCTTCTTGGGCCTGTAAAGTGTGGAGAGCGTGGGCTGCGCTGTGAAGAGCCCCTTAGAGTAGATGTTGTACTGGTCATCAGCAGCAAACCCAGAGTCCATCCCCTTGTCCTGGTTAAAGAGCCTCTGATCATACATGACCTCTCCGCCTTTCGCACCTCCAGTGCTTGCCATACCCAGGGCAATCTTCTCACTGACGTCACGATCCCTGTCTCTAGTGAGCTTACTCTTCTTACCCATTGCGGCATCCCTGGCCTCCAGCCTCCTCTCCCTCTCCCTCTCACGCCTTCGCTCCTCACGGATACTATCACGCTCAATCCTTGCCTCCCTCTCTTCTCTAGTTTCCCTGCGCTGCTCACGCGGGTGCTCCAAATCCATATCTTCATCACCATCATCAACCACGGCCCTCCCACCACCAGAAGGCACACCTGCAGGTGCAGGTGCGACACCAGACCTCTCCATGCGCGCCTTCTGTGCAAGTGCCCTCAGTTCTTGCTCCTTCCTCTCCTTATCCTTTAGCATCAGTTCCCTCTGCACCTTGGAGCGCATCTGTACTGCCTCCCTAGCCTTCTGCTCTGCCACATACAATGCTTCCGAAAGCTTTGCAAAGTTATCATTAATTTGAACCTCCTGCAGCCCCCTCCCATCAGCTGCCAACCTCTTATCAAGTGGAATCGTGTAACCCTTTGGATTTTTCCAATTTGAAATGCATGGTGGGATCTTCCAATCCTGCTGGTCCTTCACTGTCACCGGCCGTGGTGGCGAGTGCATGACCGGCACAGGCGGTGACCCAGACGCACGGGGCACTCGCTTGTGCTTGAATTTTGGTGGCTCAAGAGGATCCACAGCCAGCTCTGACATCCTAATAATCCTCTCCTTGGCACCTGAATTAAAGGCCGCCGACTGCTGTGACGGCTTATACTTGATAAACTTCGATTCCGAATCATGCGTCGGCACGTTCTTGGGCTGGGCAGCGGAGAGCCGAACGTTGACAACCTTCTCCAAGGCGGCTTTCGTTCGCTCGGTGGTTTCCTCGATCTGTTTCTGGTACTCCTCGTCGTCGCCTGCTTCGGAGTCGGCCGTGGCAATCTTGGGCACGATGTCACTGTGCTTGGAGTACACGATCTTGGAGGCGTTCTCGCCCTGCTTCACGACTGCGTCGAAGGCGACGCTGCCCTGCGCGTCGACGGTGAGCGCGAGGATCTTGGATCCACCCTTCTCGTCGCGGCGGCCCATGCCGAGCGGGTACTGAGCGACGAGGATCTCGGGGAAGGCGCCGCCGTCACCGAAGTCCTCCGGCCGCCGCGGCACGAAGCCACCCCGCTTCCCATACGGCGGCACGGGCTTGGCGGCGGCCGCTGGCTTCGTCGCCGCGGTGGCGGACTGCGCGGACTCGCTGCCGTAGCGCTCCTTGAACCATGGGTCGTTGCTGTGGTCGTAGAACGTGGACGCCGACGTCTTCGGCGCCGGGAGGAGCTCCTTAAGGGTCGCCATAGCTAATACGGCGGAGAGCCGTGGATCTAGGGCTAGGTTCCGGCGAGTCGCCGGGTGGGGATCGGGAATCGAAGAGAAGTTAGGGTTTTGGTTCGATTTGCGAAATAATTTTGGGGAATGAACAAGAGGTGACCAGGACGGCGGGTTATGGCGGCGACTTAGGTGACTAGTTGGGCTGGGCTCGATCTGTATTGGGTCAAAGCCTATAATACATGGGCCGAGTTTTTGTGTGAATATATGGTATCGGTGTTCTTATGAAAACGCGGGCAGTAAATATACTCGAGTGGCAGAATGCAAAAACACTGCCTCTAATGACACGCGGAGTTCGTGTTTGGTTGGAACTTGGAAGGCTTTTCTCCGTAACGTGATTATATATGAAAGGAATAATACGCTACCTATCGGTGATTGGTTAGGTTCAGGGCGGATCCAGATCTATAATAGCATATACTCCAACCTGGAACATAAAATTTTTACCAGTGTAAAGTTCAGATAAACTCGGGGTACAATCTTTTTCTCAACCTAGTTAGTAATGATCTTCGTATCTCTACAGCTAGAGATATGATAAAATTCTAAATCTATCACTGATTAGATTTCAACACAATCACAAACACGGGATTTGTCATAGATACACTACAGTTCCCGGCCAAACACCGCACCCGGTCCGGAACAAACCTCAAACGTGGCATGTTCCAACTTGAATCGTGAAACGAAGGCAACAAAGCATGACATCTTCACAACATTTTTTACAATCACAATTTACAAGGCGGGATGTTAGATCAAGTGCCTACAAGAAATCCCACATATCTTAAAATAACTCGTGACAATCCTTGAGGGCCTGCAGCAATTTCAAGGGAAATAGGTTAATTTCCTTAGGAACGTGGGACAACTTCCGAATACCAAACAGAGCCTAAAACATACATGATTAGATTGTTATGGTTATGGCTAAGTTGGATAAATAACGTGCCTCACCATGGTACAACTGGTAAAAGGTGGATGGAATTTTCTCCAAAGGTTACAAAACCAGTGGTTGCCTCTACTAGACTATGATGAAAACTAAGCAGGTTCAGATTATGCACCATAGTACAACACAATGATCCACATTCCACAGGCTGGAAATCTACAGAGAGACAACCTAACATATACATTCTCCTACCTACTATTTTAGGCATTGTTTCAAAGTGCTATGGTTTTTGATTGAAATAATACTATAGCGGCTATTAGATTTTTCTGATGTATACAATTAAAGGAAAAAAATAGGAAGAATAAAAACATGATTATATCTCTACGAATAATGTGAAGAAAAAAAGAAAAAACAAATTAAAAAATTAATATGTTCTAAACAGTTTATTAGCTTCTGAAAACTAAAAGTCGTCGTTGTTTGGAACGCACCCTGGTAGCATCTATCATCCAGTGGCTATGCACAAAGGCCTTCTGGTTGCCCGCCCAACTCCTCTCTTCGCGCCAAAAGAACAATCACTTGTCCCCCGCACCTAGAGATGGCAACGGGTAAATACTCATCGGGTATTGCCATTTCATACCCGTACCCGCTAGGTATAAATTTACCCGTCGGGTTACCCGTATCCGCACGCGGGTAGGAAAATTTACCCATACCCGTACCCGCGTGGGTATTACTACCCGACGGGTAACCCGTACCCGCAAGCATACCCGGTTCAACACATAAGAATATCATCAATTTAGACATTCATTAATCATACATGCCAAGCTTAAAAGCGTCTAATGATCAAAATTAGTACATCACATAAACATACTTGACATGACCATATCAACATATGACAAACAAATAAACAATAAACAACAAGTAGATAATAAAATTAACATTTGAGTGGAATATCTAGTTGTCTAATGCGGGTATTCATTACCCGCGGGTAGGCGGGTATGGGTAGTATATACCCACACCCGCACCCGCCTACCCGGCGGGTAGAGGATTTCGCCCAATAACGTACCCATGGGTACATAAAATTTTTCATACCCGTCTCTTTATCGGGTAAAACCCGTCGGGTATTCGGGTATCGGGTATCCATTGCCATCTCTACCCGCACCCATCCACAGATTCCAAGCGGCTATAATCGTCAAGCAGGTCGTATCCTCCGCGGCGCCGTACGACGCAGAAACCCTCAATCATCACATCATAACATCGCGTTCTCTCGCGCTATACGGCTCAGAAGGGGAAATTACGAGCTTAACAGCTCTAGATCTCTCTTTTCCTATGATTGATGACAGCAGCAGCTCTAGCAGTTTTCCTGTGCAGTTTTATCTTTGGAGCAAAGGCTTCCTTTGCATCTGTTACTGTTGGCTGCAGCGGCGTGCAGTAGCTCCCGCAACCGTTGGGCTGGAGATGTGTACTGATGCTTCGATGTTCGAGTCACTCTAGGTGTCATACATGCGGGGATCGATCCTTTTCCTGCCACATCGAGATCGATAAGGAGACCGTAACTCCACTGCAACGCGCGAGGTAGGTAGAAAAACTCACTGCAAGATCCAGGCTTCAGCCATGGGGAGGAGGGACCAAGCATCATCACACAAAGCCCCGTTCGTCGAACCCGCGTAGCCGGCCAATTTTCCGAGGACATTGGGCGCAATGAACTACGCCACTTGTGATACAAAGCAGAGGTTGCACCCCCGAAGAAGCTGGAGGCCGTACGCGCAGGGGCGGAGCCAGGATCCAGACAAGGGGGGCCGACCCGCCAAGGCGCCGGCATCATGGGCTCTGGGATTCACAGCATGATATCTCCAAGAATTGAAGTGTGTGAGGTAAACCTTCCTCTGGAAAGTTGTTGATATCAGGGCAGTCAGCAATTTCAAAATGCCTGAGACGAGGAAGGTATCTTAGGCCATTTAGAAGCACACATGCTAATGCAGAGCATGAGTTTAGACGGATATCTTCAATTGAAGTGGGAAGCAAGCCTCCCTCCAGTGCTGTCCAAGGCACCAGCCAAGGGCACTTGTAGATGTGCAGACTCCGAAGTGATATGAGTGGACGGAAACACTCCTCTGGCAGCGAAACTAGCCCTTCACAATGGGCTATTGTTAGACTCTTGAGAGCTGTCAGTTTGTGTGCAAGCAAGCCTGCACGCAGAGATGTTAGATTCGGGCAATCATTGATGTATAGAGATGTTAGAGAAGATGGACAGGCTTCATTTTGAATGTCTGTAAGTGACTCAAGTCCAGATTCATATATCCTCAATGTTGTCAGTGTTGATGGAAGAGGGGGTAACTTCTTCATCTGTGGGCACTTGATGAGACCGAGTTCAGTTAATTGGGGAAACAACTGATCAGTAACATCAAAAATCCACTCTCTCAGATTTGGCATGTCTTCCAATAGAAGCTCTTCTAAAGCTGGAAAACATTTTGGTTGGCCAAATCCCATGAACTCGCGTCCGAGTTGTGTCACCTCAGTTGCTCCCGCTATATCAAGAATTTTGAGAAAGGGAAGCTGTCCTAAAGGCGGAAGCACAGTGCTTCTGCAGTTGCATATATGAATGGTTTGCAGATTGGGAAGAAATGAACTAGTCAACCAGCTTGGGAACCTCACCCCTGGGAACCCTTTAATCATTAACTCCTTGAGATCGGGATGTGGTTGAAGGCCTTCTAGAACTTCTTCTTGCTGCTCTGAAGGAGTGACTTTGCTGCTCTGGTGGACCATTGGGGGGGGGGCAGGCCCCTGCCCGCCCCCCCTCTCTCTGCCCCTGCGTACGCGCCCCCCTTCCCAATCACCTCCCTTGCAATTGAATTTCCATTGGCCTGATGTATTATATTACTCGTGGACGTGCCAATGCCCAATGCTGTGGCCTTCACCAGCCTGCGAATTCGCTTCTGGTCTAGGTAAGCTGTCCAGCCCGATCGATGCAGAAGTCACGTTGCAGGAACAAGGGAAAGGCTCGAATGTAACAGCACACCTGACTGAACTCTTCTGACGTGAAGAGCACTAGCTCAGCGTATCTGCATATGCCTCTGCAAACTGCAATCCTGCAAGTCTTACCGTTCCTCCCCTTGCAAAGATGTGTTTTTTGCACAGATGTTTGTAGCCTTTTTCACCTCATGATCGATCTCTTATCTGAAGGTGCTATCAACGGATCAACGGGGGGTAAGAGGGTGTGACGACGAAAAAGAGGCGCAGGCGGCGTGCATCCAGCTGCAGGGCCGTCATGGCGATGAGTCAAGATGCAGTGCTCGATTACGTATGTATGTATGGCTAGTATTTGGAGTATGTGTCATGCGTTACAAGTGCGTAGTTGTGCGTGGGTCCTGAGGCGCGTGGCGATCGATCGATCGGGTAAGTAGGCTCCCTCGGGAGGTATATAAAGATTTTGGGTCTCATCTTTTTAGCTGAGACTTATATTATTTGGCTATGATTTGTGGCTTTTGAACTGTTTGTGTGAGAGATTATAGATTAAGAGAAACTTATGTGTGATTTTTGCCGATGTAAATGAAGTCGATATAATATATACTGCAATTAATTAGTAAATTTTATCTTAAATAGACACTTTGTTTAAAAGTTAGTTACCGTAAAAAAAATTAAAAATAAAAAACTAAAAACTGAAAAAGAACCGGCCTTTTAACTGCCCACGTCGTGCCAGACCGATCACGGTAATCATGTGCCGTGCTCAAAGAAAACTACTACAGTCTACTAGGCCGTGTTATTCCATTCTCACACTCGCTGATTTCTTTCTTTTTTTTCCGAGTGCTCGCTGGACTTTGGTTGTTTACGGGGGTGTAAGGTTTGTAGTTTGCCAATTTGGACTGCGGGAAGAGGAGTGGGCCCCGATATATGAAGGTTCTCAAGGCCATTGGGGCAAAGGCCTAGTGAAGTTGTCGAAGGCAGTGCAACAACCACCAAATTTTTCTCTTAAAAGAACACAAAACAAGATTCCAGGCTGAACAGAAAAATAAATGCAAATATGATAGTTTGTAAGTGCCATGCCCTCTAAAAAAATGTGTTATGCTAAATTACAAGAAGGTACTATCAATTTATAAATAAATTGTGGTGTGGAACTAACCAGACAACTTGTTATAAAGTGGATTTTTTTGAACTATGGTTTATATCTTTTGACTTAAAATTCAAATGGCTTATATCTTTTGACTTAAAATTTTGAATTTTGGTTGTTTCTAAGAGAGAGTACGGAGAGACACTCGTATGCTGATATAGATTAATTCGATACAGTGTCTACTAAATTGATGTCACATTTAAAAAAATACTTTATTTAAAAATTAGTTACTATAACATAAACAAAAACACACAAGTAACAAACCCAAAAGAAACCCCCCACAGTTCATTTCTTTGTATTATAGCAAGCCAGGTTACAGGCTTACAGGAGCACCTGTAAGCTCGTTAGATTGCACAGTAGAAATTCCGAAATGAAAAAACGAAAAGAAGAGGAGATCCAGCCGAAGAATGCAAACCACACAGGCGGGCCCCAGAAAAGAGAGGAAAAGAGAAAACGACACCTGTCCCCTGGCAAACATAAAAACGACAACAACTGTAGTTCGCGCGCGCACATCACTGTGACTGTGAGGCTGAGCGACCAGTCCACCACCCCTCATCCTCCTCGCAGCTCGCAAAAACCCACCCAAGTTGGTCTCCACAGAAAGGGCAGGCGAAAAAACATGGAGCTCTTCGTCTCCACCACCGCCCCCGCTCGCGCCACCACTCCCTTATCGTTCGCCTCCCTCCACCGCCGCACGCCTCCGTCCGTCGCCGTCCCCACCCGCCGCCGCCGCCAGACTCGAGGCCTCGGAACTCTCATCGCTTTATCACTCGTTCGCTGGCGATATGTTCACACTTCTCACACTTCTGTCTTTCCTGTTGCGATGTTTTCGCCAGGCTGGCGTTGCGCCAGTGCGGCCGTGCCTGACCCGGTGCCATCCGAGGAGCCCGCATCCGCGTCCGCCTCCACCGTCGTCGTCACGGAGAAGCCCGCCGCGGCGGCCGAGGAGGAGAAGTGTGGGGAGGCTGGCGCTGTGGAGGCGACAGTAGCAGCCCCGCTGGTGTCGTCGGAGGTGTCCGAGGAGGACGGCGGCATTGATGACATATTGAGCAAGGTATCGCCGCGCTGCACGTTACCTGTTTGTTGTTTTGCGTTCCAGAGAGCGTGCCTTTGTGTTTAACAAAATGGTGTGTGCCAAGCCTTAGGGATTAGGATCAGTGGATGTAAATTCTCATTTCCTACGTTTGGAAAGATAGAGAGGGAAAGATAGAGAGGGTTCAGAATTGACCATCAGTTCCCGAATATTTAATGCCCAATTACCGATTGCAACCAAATGCTCCCTTGAATGCACCGGCAGCCGACCCTTGTGTGGGATTAGATCAAGCTAAAATTGGTGTTTATGTGAC
The DNA here is from genome assembly GCA_017311315.1 of Dendrocalamus latiflorus. Classification (NCBI taxonomy): domain Eukaryota; kingdom Viridiplantae; phylum Streptophyta; class Magnoliopsida; order Poales; family Poaceae; genus Dendrocalamus; species Dendrocalamus latiflorus. The sequence continues at coordinate 3,616,422 of CM029634.1, read as the reverse complement.
ACGGACTGATGCAGAAAAATGATGCTTTCAAGAGGGGAAAATATCGGCCCAATTTCCATGTGATTGAGCATATTATACTCTGGTAGCGATGATAACTAGATCGTCTCCTTGCGTAAATAACAATAGTAACAAACATGTTATAGCATAAGACCGTCGACAAAATGCGAAAAGTAGAAGAATACCACATCCAGAAAAATGGTGAATGAACCGGTGAAAAATGCAATTTTGCTGATTGTTTGGCTCAACGTGGCTGTTCAAGCTTACGATAGACCTCAATATGTAAAATTGAGCTCAATCACCAAGTCTCGTACAAAACGTGAGAATCAGTAAGCTTGTTAATTAGGCTCTAGTGTAAGATTTGCAGAGATCTAGAGCTCGAAATGCCTAACCTGTTATGAAGTTATACAGTATTAACTCAATCAGATGCCATACCACACAAATATCTTAGTTTTCTGTCTATCGACTGAAGCCAGACTATTTCATGTATTGGCATATTGCATTGGTTATTTCTGTTCCTCTGAACTCAAAAGAGAGTACATATCTTGCCTTAATCTCAGCTTTCCGGTATTCGTTTTCAGTCAGAAGGAATATAGTAGTTTTCAGATAGAACTTCATAGGTGGGATACTATGCACCTTTGTTATTCTTGAATGTTTTTGCTATCTTGGATGAGCTCTTGATTGCTATCTTGTTGCCTACACGTATTTTGGGCTTGCTCATTTCAGTTGGACATCGAAGTGACACCCACTTATGTCCTATACGGATCTGGTGCTTTCGTCGTTCTATGGATTCTATCTTCAGTTGTTTCTGCAATCGATTCCATTCCCCTGGTATGTAGTTATGGCATTGTTGGATAAATCTGTATGTACCTAGAGAGTAAATATTTCCAACTCCCTACCGCTTGAACTACTCATTGCAGCTTCCACAAGTGCTGGAACTCGTAGGAATTGGTTACTCGATTTGGTTCACAGCACGGTACCTCCTCTTTAAGTTACGTCTCCATCTCCCTACAAACTACAAGCCAGCGTCAGTCATTACCTGTTGTGTGACCCTAATATCGGCTTTTGCTATATGCAGGAAAACAGAGATGAACTGTTTGCGAAATTTGAAGATCTCAAAGGGAGGATTATTTGAGCTGGTGACGAATGATCCTTTGGCATATGTTTAGGCTTTACAGCCAGCTTATTATTAGGCCCTTTTTTTTAACTATTACTGAAAGAAAAAAAAGTTATGTATGTAAGCCAAGTTTCCACTCGTCAACTGTAATCAGACATCTAAAGTTTTGTTGCTATTGTGCTTTCTCATGTCTTTCTGCTTGTTTTTTTTTACTTGATCCGATGTATATACTCTAGACTTGAAGCGTCAAAATTTGAAGTTCGGTACCTTTGAAACATAACATGTCAAACGGTTTGACTGAACAGATTTATCGATTCTATTTGCTGCAGCCCAGTAACCTTCCATCCGTGTTCTTTATGCGGTCATCTAATGTTTCCACTCCCAATCGCTTATCAAAATACTGAGCTCGAAAAGCGGCATACAAATTACAAAACATAGTTTGACCAAGTGATTACAAACAATGTTATATCTATACTCTGGATTTCTGGCAAGTCGCCACAGATGTAATTACATCACTGCAAAGTGCAAAATATATTTGTAAAAATTGCTTCATGAGCAATACTGCGTAGGTCTCCAATGGAGATAGCGTGGAGTAGCACTAATGGAAAAGAAACTTATCCAGCATCATCTAAGATGGTTAGGACTTAGGACATCTTCAACAGAAGTCTTCTAAAACACCAGTACATAATGAAATTTTAGGGTATATCGAAAACATAAAAAGAGGCAAAGATTAATCAAAACTGACATAAGAAAAAGCAATTAAAATTTTTTGAGAGATTAGAATGTATCCAAATATTTATTTTTAGATAAAAGTGTATATAATTTAGCGATCCACGTAGCGAAACCATGACATAAGAAGAGGTTAAGAGCGGTATTTTAGGCTTTAACTTTATATGGTAGGATGTAGAGGTTAGTATTTTAACTTTGTAGGTTTTATTACAAAACTCTCATTTTTCTTTTGATTTTGAGAAGATTTTATATTTGAGACAAAAGGTTTTATCGTTGTTGTTGATGCTTCATAGGCAATACTGCCATTCAGCTGCATTCAGCACCGTGAGTAAAATGGCAAGATATCAATACTGCCATTCAGCTGCATTCAGCACCGCGAGCCATATGCCGAGGTTTTTGGGATCGAATGGGCCATGTATATGAAGTATCAATAGCACCTTTCTTTTTTATTTCTTATCACCTGTGTTACTGATTAACCTATCTTTAGGATGTCTTGAGTTTCCTGGAGAATCGCGAAGAAAACAAAGCCTTGTACAAAGGAGCTCGAGTCGCAGTATCCGTAAGTTCATGTTGCTACAGTCCCTTTGTTGTGCTGCTCACGACCCTTTTATTCAGTGTTTGTGTTAGAGTTTAATCTTATTTTTAAACGTATTTGAATTGTACATATGTATGTATACCTGCCGTATACGTAAAAGTTCATTTGCGAGTTGATTTGCCATATCCGAGTATGCCGTATGGGTCGTCGTATCCGTATACGAGTCCGTGCGAGCTCCGGTTTCTAGTCCGTGTCCATTTCTTAAGTTGCTGGTGTGGGCGTATATATGTATGGACATTATACGAAGTAATGTAAGCAGAGACGAGGTGCTCAGTAGAAGCAATAGAAAGTAGAGCAAGTCAGGAGAGGTAAGAAGCTGCAAGCAAGCAGGAGGTTAGAGAAGGAAAAAGGAAATAAAAAGTCGTGTGTTGAGAGTCTTCTTATTTTCTAGTTTGGGTTTTTCTTTGCTGTCTCGGCGATTACGCATCTCTCCAGTAGGTTCATCACGACAGCGGCATCCCAGCTGGTTCCACGCAGGCAGGAGCGGCGTCAAGGATAAGAAAATTATGTATTAAGTGGTATCAGAACATAGGTAACAAGGTAAAGGCTCAGGGTGGGCTAATCTCCCTCTAGTATCCTCTCCTGACAATCGACAACTACCCGGTATGTGCAATGAAGATGAAGGCGAACATGCGCGCCTAGGGAGCCTGGGGCGCAGTCAATCCGAAGGGTAAGGACAAGGAGGTGGACGACAAGCTAGATTAGGCGGCTTTGGCCCTCATCTACCAGGCGGTGCCAGATGCGATGATGCATCGGCTTATCGGTAAGGAGATAGCACGGGAAGCGTGGAAGACGCTTTAGACGATGCACAAAGGAGTTGATCGTGTCAAGGAGGTGCGGCTCCAAAATTTGCGGAGCGAGTTCCAGAATCTGAAGATGGAAGAGACTCAGTCGGTGGACGAGTTCGCCGGCAAGCTGAGTTCGTTGTACAATCAGATTAACTCTTTTGGCGACAAGATGGAGGAATCTGTGGCAGTGAAGAAGTACCTGCGCGTGCTTCTGGAGAAGTGCATACCTGTTGTCACAACACTTATGTACTCCTCCGATTTGAACAAGAACAAGATAGAGGAGATCACCGGATCTCTCAAGGCACATGAGGAGTTACTGAAGGGGTTTCAGTCGCGCAAGGAGCAAAGATCTCATAACGAGTAGGCGTTGCTAGTAAGGGGAGATCTGAGAGACGGTCGTGGCTTATCATACAACCGCAGGAGGTGGCGCGGTTGTAACATCCTGAAAAATATAAATAATAAATTATGGAGCTTTTGGATTATTTTATTTGATTTCCATTTGAAATTGGAGTTTGTTGACTTTTTGTAAATATAAAGGAATTTCAAAAGTAAAAAGAGGGAAGAAATCGGCACATAAAATGACACAACCTGAACATTGAATAAAGAATCTGAAAAAAATGATCCAAAAGAATTAGAAAGTAAAAATAATAAGCATCTACAAGAATATATATACATATGTATGTATATATATATGTATGCATACAAGTAAATATAACAAGAAAATAATCTTTATATATAATAAATATCAACAAAATAATGAATGTAGAATTACAGGGAGCAAGGAAGTGAATATATATACACACATAAATACCCAATAGGAAAATCAAAAAAAATACAAAAGAAAAAGAAAATAGTAAAAGGAAAATCGGCCGGGCCGGCCATCACCCCGGCCCAGCCTCCTCTCCGCACGCGGCCAGCGCGCCCGCGTGGGCCAGCGCACGCGCGGCCCAGCACGCCAGCACCCGCGCCCCGCTCGCGCTGCTCTGCCTCTGCCGCGCGGGCCCGCGACTCGCGCCTCGCTGTCACCCGCCCCCACGCGTCAGACACTTCCCCGACCGGTGGCTGGTGGACCCCCGCCCGCTCTCTTTCTTCCTCCTCCCTCTTCTTCTCCACGCGGCCGCGACGCAGCCCTCTCCCTCGCGCTCACTCCCTCTGCGCAGCAAATCCTCGCTCCCTCTCTCACCTCGCGGGCAATTTAAAAACCAGCTACATGAGGGGGGACTCACCTCTCCCGCCACCTCTCTCCTGCAAGATCTCGGCAAGATTTGGTTCACCTCCCCTCGTCGGCGTGAGCAGGGCGGAGGCCGCCGTCGCCTCGCCACGCGCCCCTCCCTCCGGCTATAAAAGCCGCGCTCGTGAGTTGCAAACGCATCGCGTTACTTCCTCCTCCCCTCCCCTGGCCGTAATTGAGCCGAGAGCCCCCTAATCGCCGTCGGTCCTCTTCTTCTTCCCGAGCTCCGGCGCAGCCCTCCCCGCCGATTCCGGCCGCCTCCGGGCACATCCCAGCTCCCAGAGCATCGGGGAAGCAAGGCGAAGCCATCCCCGGTCTTCCCCGCGCCTCCCGTGGTCTCCACCTCACCGTCACCAGAGCACCCGCCCGAGCCGCCGCCGTCGCTCGCCGCCAGCCCTCTCCGGTCACCGTCGCCCCCGGCCGCCTGCACCAGAAGACTCACCCTCACGCGGGGATTACATATCACGCAGCCCCCGGACCTCTCCGGCCACCACTCGCCGCCGGCGCCGCCGTCCTCTTCTTCCTCTGCCTGGAACCCTCCCGGAGCTACTTCAAGGGGATTACTTACCCCTATAGGGTAAGCATCGCTCGGCTCGGCCGAGTGGCTTCCAGCGCTAACTCATTCTCCCCTCGCTCCCGCGGCGCGCGTTCGAGCCCCCGGCTCCGCGCCTGCGGTCGAGCATTTCTTTTAAAATGCATCTCTGACAGCTGGGTCCCACCTGCCAGTGACTCAGCACAGCCATGACCACTGACAAGGGGGTCCCACATGTCAGTGACCGGACACGCTGACATATGGGCCCCACTGGCCATTGAGACAGAGGAAAATAGTAAAAGAAAAAGATAAAAATTAAGAAAAGGACATGTGGGTCCCACTGTCAGATATTTTACATTTTATGGAATTAATTCAATCTGAGAACTTCAAATAATCATAACTTTCTCATTTTAACTCCAAATTGGATGAGACAAATTTCTAAATTCATCTAAAATCGAGATCTATCCAATGGAACTAAAATCATAATTTTTGGAGTTCATTTGAATTTTTGGTGATATTTTATTGATTTGATGTTTTCTTTTTATCCAAATTTTCGCGCACGATTACAATAGCCTACGAAGCACAAGAAAAAGAGTTCGAGGCCGCAGCACTAGAAGCCCCGGACAATCAAGCACCCGACCACTGTGACCAAGGCGAGTCAATACTTTGATCATATTGAACCTACATTTCTGCAAATTACTTTGTTTTAAATTAACAAATTGCATTGTTGTTATTTTTATGCAAATGCATACCAAATTTGATATTCTAGTTATATGCCATTGTTTACCTTGAATAATATTACCCCCTCCTTTGAGTATTTGAATGTGTGAATCTTGTCGCCCTAGCAAAAATATAATAGTAACCTTTCAAAAATAAGTCCCTAATTATATGCCATGCTTAGCATTGTTTAAGAATACGGGGCAAGAAATTGTCCCAAACATCACTTTTAATCATGAGAAATTGATTTGGGCAGTTATGATAGGAATGACTGGTATATGTTGGTATGATTACTTTATGTTCCCAAAAACCCCGACATTACTAAATACCTAGATGGATGGTTTGGGGGCTGGTATATGGTGCAGTGATTGCACAAAAGATAGTATGTGGTGTAGTGATTGCACAAAAGATGGTATGTGGTGCAGTGATTGCACAAAAGGTGGAATGTGGTAGAACCATCCAGGTAACCCTAAGGACTGAATCTTGTCATGTCACCCCGTGTATGACAAGCACAACCGCAAGCTGGCAAAATGTAGGCAGGGTTTACTAATTTGTGTGGCTCTAAGGTGGTTACGTGAAGGTATGACCACGAGCAAAGGGATGGATGGTCGCATCCCCGCCTTTGCCCGTGATGGCTCACGAGGGACCCTTCCCGAGGGATGGTCGTATCCTACGGAAGATAGACCTTAGCGGGCGTAACCACAGTAGGACTATGCATTGTAACAATCCTGTGATAGTCTACTCAACCGCATGGCTAAGGAATCATGTGGGGCAACGGGTGGATTTATCTCTTGTGGGTAAAGTGTGCAAAACTCTGCAGAGTCAAAACTATTCGAATAGCCGTGCCCACGGTCAAGGGCAGACATGGGAACTTAACTAGATATAGTTCTGTTTACAAAAATATTGAAAAATGGGAATGGAAAAGTGGAAGGGCAGAGGAAAGCCCTGATTTGAGTTGTCCTGGGTGTCGTCCCAGTGGTAAGTTAAGCGGCTATAACGCTGAAAAATATCATACGATGTGATGTCGTATGTATGGAGAAATTATGGTGATATTAGGCACATGGTGTGATGCCATATGTATGGAAATTCATATTAATATTCCTTGAACATTATGCTTTTGTTCAAATGCTAGGTCTTAGGAATTTTTATATAATTGTATTCAAAAGCACTCTTTGCAAAACAAAATAAACCTAAGCCATCCTTTGGTTAGCCATACATGTTACATATTGCATTCTGTGTATTGATTCGCGGAGCACGGGGTCGGAGTGCTCACGCTCGCTTTGCGGCAAAAATCCAGAAACAGGAACGCAAGACCACTACGCCTACGAGGAAGCTCCCGCTACGGAGGAGAAGAATGACGAAGGAAACTAAGGCGTAGGCTTCGTTGATTAGACATGGACAAGTGGACATCCGGCGTTGTGTGCACGTATGTTACTAGTTAGCTGGTGATATACAATGCACACAGTACCTTCCAGTCGCTTGCCTGTGGATTTGGGTTTGCTTTTGCTGTATTTCCGCTGTGCGTATTTGTAATAATGACATTTGGCCTAGTCGGCCCCTTTTGTAAACTCTATCACCCGACGTGGTGTATTTCAATTTATGTAATATAATGGTTGATTATGCGATGTATGAAATGATTCAGCAATGTACCTGTGTGCACTAACTACTGATCCAGGGATTAGTGCAGTGAAACACAGTAAGATTCGGATTGAAAAATCCGGGTCTGACAGCGGTCGAGGTGGCCAGAGTGGTCGAGGCGGCAGGGGTGGCCGTGGAGACAAGGCTGGGCAAGGCGATTGTGAGAGATCCTCTGATTTGTCACATGTCAAGTGCTTTGAATGTGGCGAATACGAGCACTACGCGATAAGATGTCGCAGCAATAAAAAGTGCTTCAACTGTAATGAGTTTGAGCATTTTGCTTTGGATTGCAAGAGCAAGAAGAAGGACAGTGAAGTGAACCTTGCCAAAGACAAAGAAGAAGATGACGGAGAGCTAGTATTTCTCTCCTCATATGTTGAAAAGGAGTCGGTCATGGTGGAACTGAATGAGGAGAACGTAGTTCTAAAACTACGCACGAAGGAAGGAAGCCATGATCACTCAGATCAATGTTACTTCGATAATGGAGCAAGCAACCACATGACGAGAGATCGCTCCATGTTCCATAAGCTCGACGAGAATTGGGGTAAGGTCAAGTTTGGCAATGGCTCCACGGTGGAGATTAAGGGCAAAGGGACGATGCTGCTGCAATGCAGGAACGGGGATAAGAAGTTATTGACAGGGATCTATTATATACCAAGTCTATGCAACAACATACTAAGTCTCGAGCAGATGACGGAGAGAGGGTGCAAGGTGGTGCTGGAGGATGAGTTCTTGCGAGTGTATGACAAGAACAGATATCTGTTGATGAAGGCGAAGAGATCTCTAAATCGGTTGTATAAAATTCCTTTGAAAACTTGTAAACAGATTTGGGTGGAGAGAGGCACAGATGGACGAGGTGCAGAAGCAGCAGGAGGCAAGCCTGACGCACAAGAAGTCATAACAAGGAAGGAGACCGAGTCGGCAAAGAAGCAAGACAAGGTAGAATGCATGGTCATAACGAGGAGCGACCCCAGAGGAGCATGCATCGAGCATGCAGTGGTCGTAGCGAGCGGCATAGGAGGTGCGCACAGACATGCAACCAACTCTGAACGAGCACGTGCAGGCGGAGATGAGCGAAGCGACAGCTTGGGTGGTTGACACCGACCACATGCAGCTGGCATGGTTGTAGCGAGCAAAGGCTCGAGAGGAGCTCTCACACGGATAGCAGAAGGAAGTCGGAGATGGGTCCCAAGATAGCGAGATGAAGCACAGCGTGGAGGATAGTAGTCGAAAAGAATGACACACGACAGTGAGAGGAGGTGCTCATGGAGAAAGCAAGAGCAGGTGTTTCAGCCCAGGCAGGCATGCAAGGAAGAAGTAGCAGCAAAAGAGAAGATCCAACGTAATCAAGAAAGAAAATCAAGATTAAAGAGGTAATTGTTAGAGTTTAATCTTGTTTTTAAACGTCTTTGAGTTTTACACGTGTACGCAATACATATTTTGGAGCTAAACTTGCGAGTTCTGGCCGGTCACTGGAGCACAAGGGGGAGATCGGAACAGGATGCTTTCCAGCGAAGTGGAAAGATCTTGCCACCGCCATCTTATCATCCAAGGGTGATGAATACATCAGCGAAAGTTATGCGATACGAACATCCAGAAAAATAATATCATGATCACAGACTGAAATACCAAAGTTTTACCCAATCCACCTAGAACATCACTCCAGTGTAGTAGCACTTAACAGGATGTGACGTTGCAATTATTAAGAGGCATGGCAATATGGCAGTGTTCCATAGATAGCTCCATCCAGAATTACATTGTGCATCACTGGGCGCTAAGAACTTCAATCTCGAATATCAGCACTGAGTTTGGTCGAATCCCCCAGGCCGGAAACCCACCTGCTCCATACGCATAATCTGGGGTGCACTGCAACAAGAACACTTGAAGTATTAGATGCCAAGATACCGGTATGATAAATAATTTTAAACAATAGCATCTCTATGCAACTGGTCTCTCAGGCAAGGAAAATTGTATGCATTGCAAAGGGCCATTATCCATATGTAAGCTGTTTTGGACACATTTCTACCATGGACAGATAGAAGTACCATGTATGCATTCAAGCATACCAAAACAACGGGAAATTCACAGTAGTAGTAATGAAACGTCAAACAATTCAATAAAGAAATTGTCGGACACAAATAATCATGGATGCACGTCAAATTAATTTGACTTGTCTGAAGAGCATACCTGAATACGAGCAGCCTCACCCACTTGCATGGTCATAACTCCCTCATCCCATCCTATATGGAAGAGTTGTTAGTGTTAAATTAATCAAAGAGTTTATTTGCACCAACTAATAGATCATGATTTTGCAGCCACTGTTGTGATAGCTTGGCATGCCATATGAGACTGGAGCGGTCATGAAAAAAGTGAAGTCTACTTTTAGAACACTACTATAATGAGTCCAATAGCGATCTATGCCATACCAGCATAAATCAAGGCTTAGAGTTCCTTCATCAAGAGAAAACACAACTGGCAAGTTATGAACAAAGTTAAATGATAACACAAACAGCAAAGGCAAACAGTGCATATTTGCACCTATCTCATTGATTGGATAGCTACTCTCAAGTGCACAACGGAAAACATCACCAAGAACAGTAAGCTCATGTTCCGATTCATCAATAACCATCCAAAGAACTATTCTGATGGAAGAATGTGATATATGAAGTCGAAAGGTGCAAAAAAAAAATTTGCTACATCTTCTAATCAATCAAACAGTGGATTAGAGGTGATGAAAAGGAAAAGCATTCACTTCCAGCAGATAGCAATAGAAACTAAGAACACATGGGCCAATAACGAACAGTTGAAGTAATTGTGTATGAAATGAGATACCTTTGATCACTGAGCCCAGGCCAATATTGAAACTGAATGGCTGCTGCCCAGGGTCCTTGGTACTGAAAGAAACAAACGACAGAACATCATCAGAAGTGCTTATGTGAATATTTGTGGATAATGTCGTATTCACAAGTTTTCAGTTACGAGGTGCAGCAACAAATTTCCTTCCCGTGAACAATTTGTACACAATATATGGCAAAAGAAATACTGCACTATACACAACATTTTTTTACTGCAGCGATGCTAAGATAGTCGCAGAAAAAAGAAAAAAGAATCGTTTCTTACCTCCAAAACTTCTTAGAGAGATCACCATCCTTCCCTGCGGAAAACAACACAGCAAACAACAGAAATTAGCTTATAATTAACGCAGAACAGAGAGTCTACCGCCTATAACAAAAGGAAAGAAAAGGGAACTATAACTGGGACTGAGGTACACATCAAAGTTGCAATCCTGTATCAATCTATATTAACTACTCAAGGCACAAACTTGGCACCCTAAACACCTAGGCAGAAAAAAATCACCGCCTCCTATGCATCAAGATCGCCCTTTTTATCCAAAATGAGATAGATCTGGAAGCATCTAAAACTAATCCCTAAAGTGATACATGTCACACACTCGCATATGTGTGGATCCAAGAAAAATGATAAGTGATTTGGGAGATGAAGGGAAGGGGCGGACCGTAGCCGGTGCAGTGGACGGTGACCTTCTGGCCCTTGACGGGCTTGGGGCCAGTGCCGGCTTTCAGGATCTGCTTCTCGAATCCCATCTTTTCTTCTTCTCCGCCTGTCAGTCCTCTCTCCTCGACTCGACTGTCCTGGCGGCGGCGGCGGCGCTTGGGTTGTGAATTCTGAACGGCTGGATTCTTTTGGGGTGATCGGTTGGGCTTCCGGCTTATTTTTTTATTATTCATAAATTTTATCTTTTTTTGAACTTTTGATTTTTTTAGCTTTTTTGTCGGTTCTTTTTTCCCGGTATTTATTTGTATTATATATAATGGGTTAACATATTTTTTATATTTTTAAATTTAATTATGCTAAATAAGCCTCTGTCAGTTACAGTGTTTTTTCAGCCAGCTACAGTGCTTTTCAGCTATAAACTACCAAAAATAAGCCTGGCGATGCAAGGCGCGGAGGTTACCCCCTCCACTTTCTCCTCTACCGTCTGATTGGGGCCCGAGACAGACCTAGCAGTGCTTTGGATCTCATAGTTTTGTTAATAAGTTTCGCTAATAACATATTTTTATGAAATATATTTTAAGTTATAATTCAGATAGAAATTTAGAATAGTATGTAATGAACCTACTGTTTTGCTAAAAAAATAGCTTTTAGTTATGCTACAATTTCTCTTGAGGTTTTTGTGAAAAACAGGTGGGGCAGTTTGTTATCCTTGTTCTATCCTATCGGATCAAACAACATTTTAGATCGTTAGACTCTAAACCTAATTTAATGAAATCTGGTTTTAAAATAAAACCTAAGATCCAAACAGTAAGGTGTCACATAATAAGTAATATGTAGGATTTAAATCGTAGCCTCTAGATGCACACGCAAATTTATAAATCATAGTAGACACCACTTAACGAGTTTTTAATTTTAATGGCTGCAATTGAATAGCGCAATCATCCTTTGCAAAGGCTAGGGGTGAAAGTCGGGCCGGACTTTTGCGTGTCAGCCAGGACCCGACACGGCCCAAGTACGGGCATACCGTATAGTAGGTTGTACTAGAACGGCACCAACCATGGGCCGTATTGGGCCTAGTAATCCAACCCATCGAACGGTCTGGCCCAGGCCAACGTAGCGCGTCATGTTTGGGCTGGCCCGACCGGCACTGTGGCACCCGTCTCGGCACCCGCCATGGGCCAGAGAAGGGAGAAGGCGAGACGGGCCATGGATGAGCTGGAGGAGCAGCGCAAGTGGCTAGGAGGTGGCTGATCGGCGTAGAAGGCGAAGGCCGGAGGGAAGGCCAGTGGTGGCTAGGGCCAAAGACGGGCTACAGCAAGCTGGCCAGCGCTAGGAGGAGCTGTGGTCAGAGTCAAACTGGAGCACTTGGAGAAAGAGAAGATACCAGAGCAAGAAGAAATGGGGAAGGCTAAGAAGAGGAAGCAGAGAAAAAAGCATGGAAGCGCAGCAGGTTTGTTCGGCCGGAGCAAGGAAAATGGGGAAAGGAAACATGAAGAAATAGGTGGACGCCCTGATCAACTCGGCTTCGGCTTCTGGCTTCTAGCTTATTTTTCACTATTCATAAGTATCGTCTTTTTCTGAACTTTTGGTTTTTTATTGAGTTTTTTTGCCGGTTCTTTTTTTCCCGTATTTGTTTATATTATACGTAATGGGCTAACATATTATATATATTTTTATATTTTTTTAAATTTAATTATGCTAAATAAGCCTCTGTCAGTCACAGTGCTTTTTTCAGCCAGCTACAGTGTTTTCAGCCATAAGCCATGAGCTTTTCAGCCGAACGGATCACCACCAAATTATTTGCTCAACATAGCATGACTTGTAACTATTTCCAAACTCAAGTGCTATGCCACGAAATGACATAAAACAAACTTGTATTCTAATTGCGCACATTAGATGCTACCAAGGCAGCCGATCAATTAGTGTTTACAGTATACTCCGTCTCTCCGGCTTTGCTTGGAACTGAAGCATTTCGTATGAATTTTAGGCACCGCGATGTCCCCTTGGTGTCGGGTCCCACAAGGCCGGGGCCGGAACAGCGAATCCGGGCGCCTGCAGTGCGCGGCCGTGCCCCAATCCGCAGCGCACTGCGCATGCAGCAATGCATCCATCTGCCCTCAGTGCCCAACAACCGAAGCCCACGGACCACGTCCCTCTCCGCCCTCCTTTGTCTCCCCCAACAACGCAGCACCAACGCACGCGGCCGCCTGCTACAGTCTGTGTTGTTCTGCTCCGGCCGCCCCGCCCTTTCCTTTTCCGGAAGCCTCCCGCTTGCCCCACATAAACCCACCCAGACCCAGGTGAGTGCCTACGCACCCGTAGCCCGTAGCGAGCCGAAAGCCGCCGCCGCCTCCCCTACCACCCGTAGCCTGCTCGCGTGGGCCCACCTCCCACTTCCGTTGTTCGATAAACAATGACCGGGCCGGCCGGACCCGTGGCCTCCCTCCGTCCACTTGGCTTTTCACTAGCTTATTTAGGGTTGTTCTTTTTAATTAAAATTTATGATTTTTAGTTATGATTTATAGTTTTTAGATTATTTATACGAGATATTATAGAGTAACAGAAACTCATATACTATTTTTACCGATATAAATAAAATCGGTATAGTATATACTATATTTAACTAGTATATATTATTTTAAAAATTACTCAGTTTAAAAGATAGTTATTATGAAAAAAAAATCAAAAATAGAAATAAAAACCGAAAAAACAGGATCTTATTTATGTTTTGTTTAAGCTTCGTCCTGTGGGCTCGGGCTGGGTTTGCTTCGGCGCCGGGTTTATTTATGCCAATAGGAGCAAGTCCCCGTCTCGAGACCCCAACCCGCCCCCACGCCACCCGCCGCCTCCCCTCCCCTCCCCTCCCCTCTCCTCTCGCATCCCATCGATCCTCCTCTCCTCTCGCATACCATCGATCGCATCACACAAAACCCATCGGTGAGTGAGCCGCTTCTTCGTATACGCACGTCCGGTGCACCCCAGCCTCTTCCTTACGTGTGGCGTGACGCGCTCGCTTCCGTTTCCCGTGTGGGTGGGTGGAAGAGAGGGAGAAGGGGGGAGATCGATCGGCGGCGATGGCGCGGGAGCGGCGGGAGATAAAGCGGATAGAGAGCGCGGCGGCGCGGCAGGTCACCTTCTCCAAGCGCAGGCGTGGGCTGTTCAAGAAGGCCGAGGAGCTCTCCGTCCTCTGCGACGCCGACGTCGCGCTCATCGTCTTCTCCTCTACCGGCAAGCTCTCCCAGTTCGCAAGCTCCAGGTACGTACCACTCGCGTGTGTATCGTCGATTACTCCCGCCCCGTCTCGCGCCGCCGTGTTCCGATAGATCTAACCGCTTCTCCTCTCCCCTCGCCTTCCATGGTGTAAGATCCGGCCTGGGTAGGGTTTGGCTGCACCTTACCTGAGAGAGAGAGAGAGAGAGAGAGAGAGAGAGAGAGAGAGAGAGAGTGCATTCTTGCGTCCGGTGGAAATCATGTGACGTGCTAGCGAGAGAGATCGTATCTCTTTGGAGACTGTTTCTACTAGTCGGAGAAATCTATGTCTCTGTGCTGCGCTCGCATGGTTGTGTGGTTAGGTTCGAGGGCGCGCTGGTGCGGCTATCGTCTCCGCAGAAATGGGGATTTTTATTTTGTGTACGCTTGTACTTGCTGATTATTTTCGAGAGTTTATTTTTCTAGGTGTGTGGCCGGGAGGAGCGCATCTTGGCCAGTACTGTAACTTCTGTTATTTGCTGTGTGTATCGGTGCGTGGGGGTTTAGGCCCTGTTTGGATCCCTCCATCTAAAGTTTAGTTACTAAAGTTTAGGTCTAAAGTCTCCAAACAGGTGGTCTAAAGTTAGATCTAAACTTTAGCTAACCCCTAAAAAACACTTTAGACCATTAGTCCACCAAAGTGAACTAAAGTGGTCTAAAGTTTTGGGTTCTTAGGCATAAAGACGTGTTTACCCATGCATTTTGGTCTCTCACCTCCCATTTAATAGCATGCACGAAACGAGGAGGGGTAGTATGGTCTTTTTGAAACTTTAGTCCTATCCATTAGTACAGAATCCAAACAGGACCTTCGACTAAAGTTTAGTGGCTAAAGTTTAGCCAACTAAAGTTTAGTCCAAAACTTTAGACAACTAAACTTTAGACTATGAGATCCAAACAGGGCCTTAATTGAAGACTGAAGAGTGGTGTACGTGTTTCTCGAGTGCTCTGGTGGGGGTAAAGTTGCGCCTGCTAATTGCGTACGGTTGTACTTGTGATTTTATGTGAAGGTGTGTCGCATTACCCACTGATCAAAATGGGGATCTCGTGTTTTGTGCAGTTAGGAGCTGTTTGTTAGTCTTATACCGTAGTTTTTATCTGTATGTTGTTTTAAATCATGTAGTACTGTTGTTTGAGGAGAATTCTGCGTAGTCTCTTACACCATTGTTCGTCACCAAACTTTGAGATCTCGTTAAGCCTTCCTTCAAGCAATCATACTTGCGGTGCTTAGATGTTATGCCGTATGTTTGTTTATGATGTGATCCAATTATTTCCTTATGGTTTTTTTCGCCACGGGAGAATGTGGCTATTGGGGATAATTTATCCTAGCTAGGATTCTACCACATCCTGCATCTTGAGTATCGTGTTTCTTTGTTTATGATACACATCATTTTTTTATCAAACATCATACTAAAATGATACGAGTAATCTTGTGATCATTTTTAAGTAAGGAATCTCTTAGAGATGCATTTGTCTTAGTTGTGCTGTATATATTAAAATTGAAAAGTTTCCCCAGCTAAACAAATTATACCAAAAATCTTGTTTGCACTATTTCAGCATCATGATATTTGAGTTGCTTTCTCTTGCTGATGATGTATATTATTCCAAGCATTTTAAAATTTGTATTCGATTGATAAGAGAACATGGTAACCTTCTGGTTAAATAATAGCAAGCTTTTGTGTAAAATAAGGTGTCACGGGGTTTGTTTTGAATTTCTTGGATGGTTGTGGATCGTTTCAATACATGCGTAGTTTTGCTGAATTATAGAATAATCATTTGGCTATGACAGTGACAGCAATATGATGCAGTGGGTATGATTTATATGCTTATAAACAACACATTAGATGCACAGCTTAAGCATGAACGATTCACCTTTTAATTTCTTCCATAGTGCATTATATTTTAAGTCCACTTTTAGGAACTATAACTGTTGCTAACTAGTAGTCCTTGTTTGTTTCAAGTAGTTTAAAGAATAAATTAAGATTGCAGGTTCTGCTGAAGGTACTACTGCTATGCCAAATTAATGGAGAAAATGTAATAAGTGCTGGTAGAATTCACAAACCATTTGAAATTTCTGACCGTGTATGTGCTTAAAGCCACTCTCTTCTTTAAACCAAGAAGTATCTACTTTAGCTTTCTCTTCTATTTGCTTTAGCACAGAATGACATGATGTATAGAAAAATTATTATTTATGGATTAGCATCTGACTTGATTCTTTGATAACAGTGGACCTCACCCTTGGAACCTAATATCTGGCTCTTGTTCGTGATTGCTAGTTATTCTAATTTATCTGCATATTTGAGTTACTGTTTTTATCCTGATGTGTACAAAATCTGCCTTCCGATTACTTTCTGTGACTGTCAATTTGTATATTGCTATATATGAGAGAGATTATACTTTCAACTGTCAAGTGTCAAAGTGATTCTGCAATGTTACAGTATATCCCTGTATAATTACGAACATGTGTGTAACACTGATATTTTATTTAATTCGATTTAGCTTGATTGATTGAGAGCTTGCTATGGTACTGATATTGCTTTTCCTTGGACAGTATGAATGAGATCATCGACAAGTACAACACACATTCTAAGAACCTGGGGAAAACAGACCAGCCTTCACTCGACTTGAATGTATGTACATCATTCCTTTTTCATACAGTGATGCTAGCTAGCAAGTAATGTACTTATATATAGCATCCCAATACCAGGAAACTACAGAAGCAATATTAGACTATGGTTCAAAATGGGACATTTTATGTCCAGGACCTAGGCTAGCACAAACCCTCATATATGATTGTTTTTTCTATCTGAAATCATTGCAGCGAAACTTCACTTGGATCCTTGAAAATGTTAAGAAGAATACTTGAAAAAATAATTGCATCTGGTCTTTTCAAGTCATCTCTAATTGACTGCATACAGCATGATCTAATGATTATTTTTTTGTTGATCATGTTTCAATAGACGTAAAAAATGATATACTTCTGACACTCCCTGCGTAGTAAGTGCTACACTAGGGCAAGTTTGGATGGATTATGAGCTCATTTTTTTAGGATTGTTAGTGTTTTTCTGAATCCAGCAAGAATATTTGGTTCTTAAATTCCTCTCAGTAACACTCAGACATCAAATACATACTTTTTAATTTGGCAGATAGTTGCAATGTGTTTTGTAGCTCTGCTTAATCTAAATGATACTGACCTGCTGGCTGACCAGCATGTCTACTTTGTTGCTAATTTTAACAGTTCTACCTTTTCTTTTCAGTTGGAGCATAGCAAATATGCAAATTTGAACGAGCAACTTGCGGAAGCTAGTCTTCGACTTAGGTTATTATTCTATCCCATTTTGGTTTTATGTGATTCATTGAAGCACTTGTTCAATGAAATGTATAATAATGATAGTTCATGCCCAATTTATAGACAGATGAGAGGCGAGGAGCTTGAGGGATTGAATGTTGAAGAACTCCAGCAGTTGGAGAAGAGCCTGGAAGCTGGTCTGCATAGGGTGCTTCAAACAAAGGTATGATGATTGAACACCGCATTTTCTCAGTTCCCTTCAAGTCAGGCTCACTACGAGCAACTGTTTTACAGGCTACATTATATTGCAGGATCAACAATTCTTGGAACAGATCAATGAACTCCAACAAAAGGTACAATTTGTTGCAAGATTAAATCTTCTGAATCATTAATTAATGTTGGTGAACACTGATTGGTTTTATTTTCTGTGCAAATAGAACCTTCAAGCTTTCGTTGGTTGCATTTGGACATGCATCTCATGTTTTAAGAAACCTAATATTACAATAATTTTTTATGACATACTTACATTCTTTCTTACTAATACATTTGTGTGAAAAAGTTGGTTTAATGTAGTTGTCGCCAATATAGAAGAATTCACATGTGTTACTTTGATTTGGACATTAGGATTAGAATACTTGCGACCTGATTAGAAAGTCACTTTTATAGAATAAAAAAAGTGAACATTAATTCATGTTTATTAAAAGTCTAGATACTTGTTCGCCATCTAAAAGCCTATTTGTGAAAAGGCACATGCTGATTCTAATCGTTGTCAAGCTGATAAGATAGCTGCCAGCCTGCCAGCTTAGTTAAGAGTGTAATGAAGCAAGTAATCATCTATCTCACTTAAAGAGGGGAAAAAGAGAAGAGATGGGAGAAAACAACTGTATCACTTTGTATTATATATATATATTTATCAGCTTGTCCTAATCAGGAAAAAATGACCAATGTCCTAGTAAAAAAAATGTTTCAGATGCTGGAACTGTTGAGCTTTTACATAGAGTGATAAATTCTGTTAAGAGGCCCTTATCCGCTGTTGTAAAACCTGCAATTGTAGTCCTAGCGATGCAGGTTTCTCTAGTATGACCAGGAGGAATGACAGACAAATTATGGAAGCATCCTTTCATAATTGGAGCTGTCTCACCCAGGCACCCTCATGCATGATGTGTGTTTGTGAGAGTTTCAACTGTTGCATTATGGCTTATGTTGCGTTTTCTTGGATTCTGAGCGTGGTTGCTCAGTTGCTGCCTTCTACCTTATTTTTCACAAGATAGCACCCACAGCATATTTACCAAATCACCTGGTTGCTCAAACAAGAGAGAAGATGAAACAAAGAAATTAGTGTTGACATACGTGGAAATATTTTTCTCTTTATGCCTTTCAATAGCTAGGCAAGCAGATAATTGTTTGTTGGGTTCTCCCATGTGTAAATGTTCCTATTGTATTGTTATCGAGTAAATTTATCCACATCTATAATTTGAAATTATTTCTATGTTGTCCATATGTTTCAGTTTTACCAGGCAATACTGCTGCTGGTTGAAATTTTCCGTCCCCTCTCACCTGATAGAAACTTGTTGATTTCGACTAGTTAGAAGATAAAAGGACAGGGCACCCAGCTAATAAAAGGAAATACAAGACTCAGTTGCATGTTGCAATTGTTCTTGTTGACCTGTCATCATTTTTACCTATTTAACAAACGACACTAGCATTCTCATTGTGACGGCTATCTCAAGGAAAAAGTTCACGCTCTACCGTTTGATAATGTAGAGGGTTCATTGTGCTGTTAGAAGCTGATCAGATACAGTATTAGCAGATGGAACATAGTATCCTGTTCTCTTGGATAAAAAGTACTCAGTAGTTTGAAAAATATAAATTTTAAAATTAGTACAGCAGAATGATGATTTGTTGGTTTGCAGTACCCGTGTCATTTGAGATAAGATGAAACATATATTTACATGTTGCACTATTTGCCATATTTTACTGCAGAGTTCACAGCTGGCAGAGGAGAACATGCAACTGAGGAACCAAGTATTAACTGCACTTCTTTAACTAGCCCCTGGTTTTTGGTTTGCTCAGATCGGTCCATGTGAATACATGTTTGTATCCCTTGTTATTTTTGGACACAGGTATCCCAGATACAGACTGCTGGCAAGCAAGTGGTTGCTGATACTGAAAATGTTATTACTGAAGATGGACAGTCCTCTGAATCTGTGATGACTGCATTGCACTCTGGAAGCTCACAGGATAATGATGATGGTTCGGATGTATCCCTGAAATTAGGGTGAGTGTCGAAGAGCATTACTTTTTTAATGTATTTATCATGTTGTCTTGAATAAAATTGGTATAATTCTTCTGTGGTTTAGTGACTTAACCCCGACCAGTACTGGGATAGTCTGTATGGATTTACCAGCCCTTAGATTTGGGCTTTGGTTAATATGGATATGGATATGAGCTGAGCTGTTTTAATAAATCCATACTACGTAACTTGAAAAGTACGAAATCATGTTTAGGTGATCCTTATTTTATTTACTATATATAGCTTTATTTAAGCAAATTATCACTAAATTATATAGGGGTTTTAGATAGAAAAATTAGAATAAGATATATCATATATGTAGATTTTTTATATAAAAATTTAGATTTTGCTTTGGATTTGAATTGAACCTGAGTTAATCAGCATCCCTGTGCAAGTCGAAACCACTCAAAAGTGCATTCAAACTCATACTGTGGACATGGTCTTGGAATCTGGTTGGAAATAAATCATGTTTCTTTAGTTACCAAGAAATGCTAAACACCTGGCTTTCCTCATTGTCATGCAACTCTTGGGTCTCACTGACGTCTTGATTATTTTGATTTGTTGATGTGTTAAATGATAAGAACTATACTAGAATTTCGTGACATTCCTCTCATTTTACGTTCACATTAGAAAAAATGGAGGGCATATCTAGTGGAAGAAACATCTGTTGCAAAAATGTGAAATACTGCTGAAACTATTTTTTTTTAATAAATCTATACTAGGCACATTGAATCCCATGGCTAATTGTGAAGTTCTAACTCTTGAAGAATGATAGCCAAACAAAAAGAGGGGAAAACTATACACAGTGCTTATTTAAATTAAATTATTCATTAAAAGTAGTTCAGTCTTCTCTCATTTTTTTTAAAGAAGGTTAGAATTTGAGATCTTGCCTAGGTTTTCGCAACAACAATGCTTACCTTATTGACTGAAATTATATGGTTGTATTAGTTTTGTTAGTATTTTACGTCTTTCATTGAAAGTTTACAACAACTCTTCATCTTGCAGGTTGCCTTGTTTTGCATGGAAGTGACAACATGAAACCATCCATGCAGATCTGGATGGAGTTGCAGCATCAGAAGAGAAGCTCTTGTGTTATGGCCAAACCCAGACTGGAATAATCTTGCGTTGGAAGCGTGCTCAGTTAACCTGACTTATCATCGTTGTGGCTGCATGCTGCGATGTTCCGCTTGTACCGTTTGCTAGGATCTTAACTTTTAGATCTATCTGCTGTTTAGCTCATCGCTCTTGGCACTGTTCATGCAATCTATGTACTTGTTGCTGTCGTAAGTTATGATCTATGTCTTGGGCGGCGTCCTAAGATTTCATTGAGAAGAATGGGAAACAGCTAATGCTCGTAGAGTACTTTTGATATCCACTTGCTACTTAGATTGATATCTCAAATTTTATATTTTCTTCAAATTTGTACCTATCGTTAGATTTCAGCTCCTACCCACTGCTTGTTAGCATCATTAAGCCATTCCATGTTTTCCTTTCTGTGGTTGAAGGTGGGAAGGGTTTCTTTGCCGCCAGAGAAAAGAGGCAAAGGAGACATCGGTCTGCAGTCCATCAGTTACTGCGTGACATACTGACAATGGACTTCCGACCAAAAATAGTTTATAAATTTTTTAAAAAGAAGCCTGTAAGTCATCTAGATTACATAGGGTTTTAGACAGGTGTAGGTGTGCAGCATCCTTCCGGTTGGATCACTCTTCGTTAATTTTTATGTTGCATATTTTGATCGGACATATGGATTAAGAAAACACTAGGATCACTCTTCGATAAATTTTATAGTGCGTAATTTGATCGGACATATGGATTAAGAAAACGCTAGGATCACTCTTCGTTAATTTTTATAGTGCATATTTTGATTGGACATATGGATTAAGAAAACACTAGGAGAAAGTAGCAAAAGAGAATGACTAAAGTACCCTTCTATTAAACGATTTGGTAAGATGAGAAAATAAGCGCTTTGGAAAGATGAGTGTGCATAAATGCTTAAGAAAAAAGAATTAAATAAATAAAGGTAAATGCAAGAAAATAGCATTAATTGCACGTGCATGCCTTATAATTTGCAACAAGATTGCAAAACAAAATAGGTCTTACAAAAATTAACAGATGGAGTATTTTTTTAGAACCATCCGATGTACTACACACAACTTCAATCTTAGGGTGTGTTTGGTTGAGCTGTGGCTTCTGAAAAAGCTGCTGTGAGCTGTGAGCTATAAAAAAGCTGCTGTAGGTTGTGGGCTGTGGAAAAGCTGTAAGCTGTTTGGTTCAAACAAGTATAAAACATACCTCCTATCTCTATTTTCCTTGAAACAACTGTGAAACAGCTCTCTATTTTCACCATTTCAAAAAGCAGAAAGCCAAAAGCCAAAAGCAGGGTCCAAGGTGCTTTCAAAACTGTACTACCCAAAAGTAGCTGCTTCTGAAAAAGCAGCTTCTGGTTTCCACCCTTTGGTTGGCTTTTGGCTTTTTGAAAGCAAAAGCAGCTTCCAAAAGCCCAACCAAAGGCACCCTTAGTCTTCCAAGGAGTGCTTTTTTAATTACATCTTTCGAGGAGCATTGAGCCTTATCTAGAACACGGAAATTTCTAATCGAATTATTTTTCATAAAACTTCTTGGTTCCAAATATGGCCTGAGATATGGATAGGTACGGAACGGGCTCAGGTGCAGGCCCCTGCACTTAGCGCCGTGCAGGGGTGCGGGGTGCCTAGCAACTCGACACGTGTCCCTAAAAATCCAAAAAAATTCTGAAAAATTCAAAAAATATTTAAAAAATCAGAAAAAATGTAAAAAAAATAAATCATGTTTATACACTACCCTCATCAATGATTTAAGCATGAATTCTATAATATTAATTAAAAGCATGAATCCTAGGACATCATTTACTGACCATTTCCAACAACCTAAAAGCATGTAAAATTAGATAACCTAAAATATCATGGTATAAATACTATATTAGCAATCTATAACCAGGCAAGCATTAACAATATGGTAATTTTACTCAATGGCAAGGTGATAAGTAATCAGAGAATATGTGGTATGCAGAAAGGGAAAGGCTATGGTCATGAGGTACTTGCCTTGAGCACGTTTAGCGGACTCGTTGCACGAAAGATCTGGAATATGCAACTGCCCGAACGTTCCTTTAAAAGCCACGTGCGAACCTACACGATGGAACAGAAGTGAATCAGATACGGCCCAGTTAAAATTGACGAGAGACGACACGAGATTCACTTGATCAAAAGGAAACCTGTTCACTGGCCCCTTTGCCGTGTGAATCGTCCGTTCGGTTGAGCGAATCACGTTCCACAGCACCCGCTAATGGATTCGTGCACGAACCGTGATTCGGCCATGCCCCTGGCCGGTCAAACTATGACGGCACGTGTGACGACCGACTACCGCCACCGCTGCCACCGCCTGCTAGGCCACCACCTAGCCCGCGCTATTGACGACATGGTATCTTCTTGCGTATGGTTTGCTTATTTTATTTTGCTTTTTGTCTATGCATTTGGAGTTATTAAATCCCAGGTTCCTCGTGTGTATGGTCGCACCGTAAACTTGTTAACTTTCATGGAATCGAACTGGAGTTTCTTCAAGCATATTAATAAGGGGATCTTCATCATATACCCTCCCTTGAATTGGAGATTTCAGGATTTACCCTCCCACCTCAATGACATGTGGGGTCATCATAAGTCACTGACACGTGGGCCAGGAGGGTAAATCCTGAATTTCCATCTATGAGGAGGGTATATGATGAATAAATCCTATTAATAACGATGCTGCAGCACTAGTCTCGCGAACGCAAATTGCTTCGCTAAACTCGAGGATGTCAATGCTATTACTTCCATCAAACCGTATATATAAAGATGAATCATGTCGGTCGTCACTATGATATCGAGTACTTTTGTGCAAATAATATCAAGATTGGTCAAGTTACCACACGGATTATACTAGCTCACAAGGTAAACCAAAGTTAGAATTAAGGGGAACAAACAATTCAAAAAACAAAAGACATGTGCAAACCTGTGCAGCCTACCATAAAACATCAGAGCTTGACAGGACAAGTGCGAGCAATATTATCTGCAATGGTAGAGATACATTACCACAGTAAGTAGGCAGAGTTACATTACCATTGTTAAGAGAGCTAGTAACTACTAAGGGCCTGTTCTTTTTGGCTGCGGCTTATGACTTTTGGCTGCGGCTTGTGACTTTTGGGCTATTTGTACGAGAGATTACAGAGTAACAGAAACTCACGTGCGGTTTTTGCCAATATAAATGAAGTCAGTAAAATATGTACTACAATTAACTAGTAGTCTCTATCTTGAAAAAAATACTCCGTTTAAAAGTTAGTTACTGTAGAAAAGGCAAGAAGCAGTTTTTAGAAACTGAAAAGAACACGGCCTAACTAGATGGCAGATGC
The DNA here is from genome assembly GCA_017311315.1 of Dendrocalamus latiflorus. Lineage (NCBI taxonomy): Eukaryota > Viridiplantae > Streptophyta > Magnoliopsida > Poales > Poaceae > Dendrocalamus > Dendrocalamus latiflorus. The sequence continues at coordinate 3,592,314 of CM029634.1, read as the reverse complement.
ATATGGAGTAGTCAGTCAGAGCTTGGACGATGGAGCGGTAGGCGCCCGGAAGTCGGGAGGAAGCGTATAGCCGGTGGCGATCTCGAGGTAGCCCTTGGCGTCATACTCCCAGAGAAGGTCCTTGCCGATTTCCTGGACATCCTTGAAGATCTCGGCCATGGACTCGTCGGTCCTCCTCATCTCGTCGGGGTCGGAGCAATAGGGGCTCGTCAGGAATTCAGGATCTCCTCGGGCATGAGGAAGTCGGCGAGCTGCATCTCCTTGTACGACCTGACGAAGTCGATCTCCTCCTGCTTCAACGGCTCTCATGGTACAGAACTGCTGTATTGTTTGCAAGCTCTCATAGTAACAACTTACAAGATAATTGCTGCTGACAAGCTAGACTGGGATTTTTTGCAGCCTCTGTTACAAACGTGATGCTGGCAAGCTCTCATATACTAGAACAGAGCTCTTAGTGCATGTAATCTGACAACTACATGTTACAGATTCACAGCTTCTGTTACAAATCTACATGGTACACCATTAGACTGTGTAGTGTATACGGAGGGCAAGCGGTGTCGTTACGGCTTCCGCGGCTTCCAATTAAGCTTTCCATACAGAAATAAGGCCGACTCCAAGTCGGATTCCCCTTGAATGGCTTCTTGGCGCCAACGCTACCCCATTCCTAGCGACTTGGAGTCGGACTCGGCAAGACGGCAACCCGCACGTACGCCCATAAAAGCCCCACGCGGATCACCATCCGCTCCTCCCGCTACGCTCTTCCCACTTCTCGAGTCTCCCCGTCTCTTGGGCGCCGTCTATCTCATCGGTGGCGAGATCTTCCGGTCCCTTCGCGCGCCCCAAGCCCGAGGCGGCGAGATGGCGTCCGACCCGAGCGCGCTCTCGCACTGGCGGAGGTTCTTCGGCGCCGCCGGTGCTGACATCTTCGATGTCATCAACGCCGCCGTCGCCGTCGCCGCGCTGGACCGCCCCTCCGAGCTCAAGCAGAGGCGCGACCTGATCGCGCAGAGGCTCTTCGCCGTGGCAGCTGCAGCGACGCCGACGACAGCAAGGAGGAGTCGGAGGCCGCGCCGGTCACGGGCCGCCCGGTGGCCGCGGCCAAGAAGGACGACCGGCCCTTGCTGACGACGTCGACGGGTTCCACGGAGAAGGCTTCGGCGCCGGTCAAGAGCCAGCCCGTTCGCAAGAACGCCGCCCAGCTCGTGCCGGCAGCCGCGAAGGCTTTCCCGGTTTGTCCGCGCTCCGCGACGCCGCCGACGGCTGCTGCGGTCAGGGAGAAGGCACCGGCGCAGTCGTCACCAGAACAGAGCATGGAGGCGAAGCTGGCGACCGCGAAGCGCAAGCTACACGAGGGGTACCAGGAGCTCGCGGAAGCGCAGCATCCAGGTGATCGAGGCGCCGGAGATGGCGAGGCAGCGGCGGCAGAGGCAGCACCCCATCACGCAGGTGCGCGGCGGGGTCCGGTGCGCGGCCACGAGAGCGGAGAGGCGCGCCCTCATGTCTTCTCTCGGCGCGTGTAGGGTTTAGGTCGTTCCTCTGATCAGACCAAGATCCCCCCCCCCCCCCCCCCCCGGCCTGAAGACAGATTCTTTTCTCCTTCAGTTAGATTCTTGATGCATGTTATTGTATGATGCTTCTGGTTCTTGGTCTCCACATCCAGATGTTGCAAATGCAGATTGTAACAATTAAAGAGATAATTCTTCGAGTAATGTTTGTGCTTTCCAGTTTTACTGTGATATGACCGGTGTGGAAGTAAGAGTAATACGTGAAGTGACGACCAACAACTGTGCAATTTAGACAGCATTGCATGGTGTTCCGACTTCAGAGGGCGCCTCTTGCATCGATCATGAGAAATCTGAGCACTTATTTTATCATCTAGTGCATTCTTCATGGTTATTGCGGGTTTTCTTGATCGAAATAATGGTTTCAGACTAGCTAGCAACACGTTCCTTTATGTTTGAACTGAACGTTTGAGGTTATGGCATCGACCCAACAGGGGTACGTAGTTACTTGTTACTACATGATTTAAATGCTTTTCTTTTGTCGCTGCAGTAGTAGTTGACAGTGGTGACTGCCAATAAACTTCATTTTACGTTATGCTAAGCTGAAGGAAGTGGAGCGCGTTCCGTTAATCTGCATCATGAACATGCAGAGTTATAAGAGAAAACGCTATTCCGCGGGCGCCCGCGAGATGGCTATCCAGAGGAACGGGTCGCGTGCCGTCCGATCCGCACGCAAGTAGTATGTACTAAGAACCTGCGTCTCTCTATGGACTTTTTAACGTACGTTTGACATTGTGCATTTAGAACATAAAGTTCCTTGAGAGTGTATCTACGTACTAGATGCCAGAATCCTGAATTTTCTGTGAGAGCTGGTGTAAATACATTCCAGAAGTAATCACTTCAGTTTTAGCCACTCTGAAGTCTTGACACCACGAAGGGACGAACCCATCGTTTGGTCCTGTGGGAGGTACAACACTCGTAGGCACGATGCTACGGCTCACTTTCCATGAGGCAAAGCTCCCGATCAGACAAAATCCAAACGCGGCAGCGACTGTGTGGTCGGCAGGACAAGAATGGCCGGACCTGGCCATCGAGAAAAGGGCGCAAAGAAACCGGTCAGCCGCTTCCATCCCTTCCCACCTTCTCATTCCCAGGCACGCCTACCTGCCTGCCCCATGACATGTATCGTGAGAGGTGCATCTGAACCGAATCCTTGTGCTCTGATTTTCGTTCAGAAGATGCACTGCACGTTCGCGAGGAATGACTGATCAGGGGACATGTGCTCGTGGCTTGTGTTTGGAGGTGATCTCCTCACGTCTTCTTTGACCCGGGGAAGAGGAACTGGATGCAGTAGTCGAATAATCCTGCGAATCTAGTTTAGGTGACTGTGTTTTCCTGAATAAATCCCGCATTTTAATAGCGTTTAAGGCGTATGTCTGATTTCTGAAATGATGTAAACGTTTATATATGATGAGTACGTGCAAATCTGGATCCACACCTCAGAACATGAGCAGCACTTTTATCAGAACAGGACTAGCACCTCCCTGAAAATGCAGCCGCATGTATTTGGCTTTCTTGAAAATGTGGACAATATTTTAATTCAGAATTTAATAGAAAAATATCATAAATAACTAGTAATGCATAGTTCATAACTAACAGCAGCAGGTAAATCATATTGTACTTCAGATATACATAAGAATAGAATTATATCAGAGTTGATCGGTTACATGAATGACTTACAGTAGAGCCTGATAAAGAATAGCAAGCAGCATAAGCTCGATGCAATGCAGAATATAGATAAAGTAGCGAAGTAAGCGCTCGCACATATGTGCACTACCCAGAAACCTTATTGTCACTCTTGTGAAGGTCTTCATAGCAACAATGGCTCGAAGATACCGCTCCACTTCTTCACAGTGCACACTGAGAAGCAGAGTTGATGACATTCAAGAAATAGAGGAGGCAGTGATTTTTGCTCTGGACGTCTCCAGACGTATATATAGATATAGACTATGAATTATGTGATGAATCAGTCACTTACCCACTGGTAATTGATACGATTAACCAGACATTTACTCGTTGGTAACTGTCTGCTATCAACACACAATAAAGCCTCAAATTCAAATATTCGAATCTCATTCAAACAAAGATAGAGATGTATGGTTCAGTAAAATAGGGTAGACTTAGTCTGCCAAGTGGCGCACCACGTGACATGCTTACCCACTGGTAACTTATGCAGTTAACTAGCCATTTACCCACTGATAACTGTCTGTCATCAACACTCAATAAGGCCTCAAATTCAAATATTCGAATCTCATTCAAACAAAGAGAAAAAGAAGAGAGAGATGCAGGGTTCAGTAAAAATAGAGGTGTGGTCATGCGTCATAAGTCACACGATTTTTCACACAAAAATATACGAATACACACACGTGCGTGTTTAGCTAAAGTCGTACTCATGTTATTCCCATCCATATGTCACATGTTTGGTAAGGATTCCAGCTTATAAATTATCTTCTCTCTATTTAGCTAGCTAATATGATACTAAATTATATATACTTTAAAATTATAAAAAATAAGCCTCACACTCCTATAGACCTAATTTCTAACAGGCTCAACAGAGAATGAAAATTAGATTGGTACAACATAACTAGCATTACGAACCAAGCAACATACAAAACGTGGACCTAATTTGTAACAGGCTTAATAGAGAATAAAATTGGATTGATACAACATGACTAGCAGTACGCACCAAGCAACATACAAAACGCAGGTTAAGAACATAGTTTACAACACCATTCACCCAAGCATAATGCATGGCAAAAAGAACTAAAGCAAAACATATTGTAAAAATGAATTTCTTGTTTAATTAGCATGTTAATTACGATGCGTATATTCTTGTATAAAACATGACCTATGGTCGCATTGTTGCTGAGCGAGAGAGAGCACAGATAGAGAGAGGAAGGAAAGAACAGAGTCACATTGCTGTCGAGCAAGAACGTAACTATAATCTTTTGTAGTTGGAAGCATTGTAAAGTTGTTGAATATCTTGGAAAAAAGGTATGTTTCATTCACATACGAGCAATACGCTTAATATATCATTAGCATTTTGTTAACATAACTGTCATTTTGTCATGTGGAATGCGCTAGATAGCCATTTTTAGTTGACGGATATGCTCCTGTAAGTAGCCATATTTACTTATTATATATAGCTACAAAAATATAGCTAGAAAAATAGCTAAAATAATTTTATGTATGTCCATACGTATATATTAATTGATCTTGTGCGATTACATAAATCTGTATGAAATGATGGGTTTGTACGCACTGTGCATGCCTAATTAGCATTGTAATTAGTGATAATTATATTTAATTAGTTCTAATCACATTATCTAGTACAAATTGCAATTAATTATTATGATTGTGCATTTAATCAAAGCAGCAAGCTAGCGTAAGAAGAAAAATACAATTTAGGCAATATGTACGTACGTATGTGGAGTGATTATTCTCAGTTGTGGTATATTGTATTTAGCACCGTTTGACACCAGCATATTATTTTATGTACCACAAGGAATGGTTGATGCTGGTAGTCTTAGAGGTGGCATGTTGCCTGACCTATACTAGTATGGCCAGTATCATTGTCATACGTGGTCGATTGGTGAAGGACCGACCCCCTATTCTCTGGTAACCTTGGAATGACTGGCCTCTCGACGATCGATATGTTCCAGCTCTACGGCAGGCTAGATTGCTGCCCATGATGAGGATAATGAACATTGGACGATCCTTCACGCTGGACTCACCGCTTTTGTCGGCACTCGTTTACCAATGGAGGGAGATGACCATCACCCTGTAGGATGTTGCGTACCTCATCAGTATGCCAATACGGGGTCGTCCTGCGGTTCCAACCACTAGATCACTCGACTGGAAGGAATGTATGCTGCACCAATTTGATCATCCCATTCCGGACAAGTCCTCTAGAGTGCCACATGGGTGGTTGCGGCCGTATAGGCAATGCCCAGCAAACGCGCCTGCACATGTCGCGAGGCCCCATCTAGTGGCTTACTTCTCTTCATGTTTGTGTGGATCATGTTTTCTACGACTCAAGGAGACTCGGTGTACCCTAGCTACATCCATATTGCTGAGTTCCGAGTCAACGCTAAGCCTTAGGAGGTCAAGATGAATAGCTGGGGCTCAGCTGTCCTGTGCGTGACTTACAGGGCTTTGTGTGACGGCTCGCAACATACTAAACCTCCTTGGCTACTACATCTTGTTGTAGCTATAGTCATGGGAGCACTTCTCTATTGGTCAGCTGTATTTTTGGGTGCAAGTGCACCCGTACTAGTTGGGAGACGTGCTTCTATGATGAAGGGGACAGCGGTGGCTCGGTGGACGGACCTACTATGGGTACTTGCTAGATTGCCACCAAGCTAGGATGGTCCAGGGAGAGGCCACAATGAGCGTACCCAGATTTTTACAATGCATTCGAGACCTTGGACCAGGGTAGTGTCGTGTGGATGGTGTGGACCACACAGTTCATTTTTGAGACAACTCCTTTTGGGCTATCAAAGCAGTGTGAGTAGGACAGGGAGTACTGGCTCACAACTTTCCACCTCGGCTTCTCTCATATGGTGGAGCTGTACGCCTCACAAGTCATAAGACAGTTTGAGCTTCACCAGCATGTGCCACCAGCACTATGTCAACCACTACTCAACTACGTGCACTTGTAAGTAAATTTTTTTGTTACCTTCGTTTATTCATGTCTGCTATATTTACATAATGAAGTAATAGTTGTGTACCCCTATTTTTTCCACATACAATCAAGGAAGGGACGAAAGAGTGATGAGTGGAGACCGACACAGACTCAGTGGACGCACGCTTGGGAGTAGTGATGAGGATGGAGGTCAAGCAGGGGCGATGGCAATATGACCCATACACGTACCACTTGTACTTAGGGTGTTACGTGTCGCGAACCTGTTGTAGACTTACATGTTTCCCTATGCAACCCCCGCGCAGGTCACGCATGCTGAGAGGCTGGCACTCAACCTAGATTGACACTGTGCAGCATGGCAAGACGAAGCGGTACAAGGCTTAGAGTTTGTATTTCTATCCTAGTGTTCCAGCATACATGCCTAACATATTTCATTCGTCATTGTATGTAGAATGGCTGCTCCACATCATGTCAGAGAGTGAAGCCGCACTACACCACGGACGGTCGAGCACAATCGAATGACTCCTAGGTTCCTTCCACAACATAGACGCAAATGCAAAACATGCACTGTGGGCCTATTGTAGGGGTGGCCCACCCCACTGATTGGGCCTTGCAACTAGTCTAGTATGTAATAGGCCCAATAGTATAGAGAAATATACCAATATACCCTCACCTTTTGTAATTATCAAGTGGTAGGATGTGAATTTCTTACCCTACCACATTCATATATATAAACCCCCAAGTGGGGTATAAGAAAAGCAGATCCATTCGTTTCATACACAAGCACTCTCTCTCTCCTGTCATTGTCTTTCTCTAGCTAGTCCCCTCATATGATGTTTGGTTAGTAGCCACAACAGGGCCATTAGCTGCAATCGTGCTAGCGACGCGTTTATCCTAGGGGCGACGAGCCCTTGCATCATCCGTTGGTAGCATCGTCTGTACGTTCTAGATCATCGGCGCATCCCCCTAGCCTCGGCCGTTCCCAGTTCGTGCAACATACTGCTCAAGTTTGACGATTTCATAATTTGTTGCAGTCAGCAAGATACCTGATTTTCATTATTTTTTATATATGTTGTCTTCGTGCAGAATGTTTGCGCCGATACTACTCTACTCCTATCTTCGTTGCGGAGGCAGCCTGAGCCCAGACCATCCTCGCCAGAGGGACGGGGATAAGGGAGCACTCTATTTCCGTCCTCATCACGGAGACAACCTGACACCTAGGACAACACAGGCATCAACATCAACTCCCCTATCTGACTATGAGGTGCAGTACAACACATACGCATCCGCAGACAACTTGCATCTCTAACAGCGTGACGAGTGGTACGATCGGACCTACAATAGCTACACGGTCCACCAGTACGGTGCGGACTATGCAACATTGGGCTTTGCTGCAACCGACTAATATGGACTAGAGTACCTGGAAGGTTCATCATCCACGCAACACGTAACACTGGTGCTTATAATTATGGGTTTGATTTCAGTTCTATCTTATGCCAATCTAACAAAACGTGTTTTTCTCCATAGAACGCCAGCAATTACACAGAGGATTGGGTGCACCAGATGTTCAGCGTGCAAGAGATTAGGGTCAGTCAATTGTATGGTGCACCCACTCGCACTCGACCACCATCACAATTTGACTTGCACGACATACGATGCTCTCCCAACATGTTGACCTTCCCTTAGACCAACTTCGTCGCCCGAGGAAGCAAACAGCGGGCAACCCTTGACTTGCTACTGTGTTCGATGCCAGCTCTTCAGTTGGGTCATTTTAAATTATAAATTTTCATAAGACAAATCCACTGGCGAGAAAATTATTGCCACTCATCTTATTATATGGAGTTTAGTGTATTATTGTATTTTTGTGAACCATCTAGCACACGTACTCATGAAAATCGTCAGTTACCCGGTGGCTCAAACCTACTACAGACCAACACCGTGCAAGGACCTGGCAGCTATCGACCTGCCGAGCAGCCATGACTTAGGGTGCCTTTGGTTGGGCTTTTGGAAGCTGCTTTTGCTTCCAAAAAGCCAAAAGCCAACCAAAGGGGTGGAAACCAGAAGCTGCTTTTCAGAAGCTGCTACTTTTGGGTAGTACAGTTTTGAAAGCACCTTGGACCCTGCTTTTGGCTTTTGGCTTTTGGCTTTCTGAAATGGTGAAAATAGAGAGCTGTTTCACAGTTGTTTCAAGGAAAATAGAGATAGGAGGTATGTTTTATACTTGTTTGAACCAAACAGCTTACAGCTTTTCCACAGCCCACAACCTACAGCAGCTTTTCCACAGCCCACAGCTCACAGCAGCTTTTTCAGAAGCCACAGCTCAACCAAACACACCCTTAGCATCACGTCAACTCCTCCCGCGCCCACTCACCCAGCCGCACCGCTCCTTTCCTGTTGAGCTAAGGTGGTACGGCAGGTGATATGTGTCGACTGTCGCGTCTTTCGAGCTCGAGGAAGGAGCCATTTTTTGAAAAAAAAATGCTAGGGGATCAAAATAGAAAAAAAAAGTTGCTATATAAGGCTATATGTGTAAACAGTTTGGAAAACAAAAATAAGACAGCAGTAACTAACAATGTGTTATTGGATAATCTCTTCGACCATCGTGTAAATATATTACATCACGGACGAGTGACGACCAAGCTAACAAAACAATGGAAAAGGGAATTGAATTGAATGGAAAATGGGAAGCAAAAGAGCGAAATGCTGAACAAAAGAAATCCATCATTCTTCTGCTAGGGTAACGAGACTAACGCCATGGATAGATTCTTTACTCGTTCATCATCGACCTGGCGGTGCGGCGGCCGAAGTACGACGAGGACCCATTGAGCCCTTTGGCCAGCCGGTGGAGACCGGGGTTTAGCCGGACGCACCCCATCACGTTCTTCCGGTGCGGCGCTGGCATGCTGGCCTCCGCTGCCGCTGCGGCCTCCTTGCTCTGCTTCTTGTGCTTCCCGGCTGAGACATCGCCATTGGCAGCCACGGACTCCGCGGTCGCCTTCTTGACCGGCGTGCCAAGTTGTTCCACCGGCGAATACTTGAAGACCGGGTCCTTGCTGATGTTGCCGGCGGCACGGGCTTTGGCTGATAACCTCCGGAACAGGAGCAAGTCGCTGAGCCGCCACTTCTTCCTCCAGCCATTATTAGTCGCGGGGGGAATGGAGGGTAGCGACGTGACAGAGTCGGACTTCTTGGGTGAAGAGACAGTTCCGATGTCGGCTGCGTCTTTGCCTCCGGCGCCAAGAGGGGAGGGCGCCTTGGCTGCCTTCGCCATGGCGGCGGCAAACGGGTCAAAGTCGGAACCGGGCCCGACCAGGCTCCGTAGCCGCGGCGACCACATCGCGGCCCTCGCCATCGGCGACCGTGGCGATGACCCCACGCTGCCGCCGTCGAGTAAACGCGGCGGTGGTTTCAAGGGGCGGATCTTGCCTTCGTCGAAGAGCTCGTCGGCCGTCGTCAGTTCCGGCGTCTGCGCGCTCCTGTAGACGAGGGCGCCGAAGTCAAAGTCCGTGTCGTCTACATCCCCGTTTGCCGTCGCGGCCGCAGAGGCCAACCCGGGCTTCGGCTTCCCCGGCTTCTCCTCCCACTCGAAGGGCACGGTCGACGTGACCGTGGAGTACGACACGCGCGGCTGGAAGCCGTCGTCTTCGTCGCTCCGGTCGTGGTCGGCGCCGTTTCCGTCGATGCTGGCGAACTGCGCGTATATGGCGGCGGCGCGCGTCGGGCTGGTGGGGGCGCTGGTGAAGTGCTGGAAGAGGTCGAAGTGGTCGGTGTCGGAGACGCCGGGCGCAGCGAGCGGGAGGAGCTTGAACGGGTTCGGCGACGGCGGCGCCGTCACGGCCGTGGCCAAGAACGGGTTGCCCGCCACGTCGTCAGCGGAGGCGAACGGGTTCGTGCTCGCCGACGCCGCTGGGTAGGCGCCGACGGCCGCGCCGTCGAACCGGAAGTCCTGCGGCGGCGGCGAGGCTGGCGGCGTGGTGAGCTCCATCACGTTGGGTCTGGGTCGGGTTGGGTCCGGGATTGCGCGTCGTGGCGAGGAGGTTTGTTTGAGAGGGAAGCCGGGATGGGAAGGGGAGGAAGAGGAGGCGAGAAATGATCAAATGGACGTGGCGGAGACTTAAATGGAAGGATGATTAGAATTGTTGCCATGTTGGGTTGGGCTCCTAATTTGCCAGATCATAATCGGATTTGTTTTTTTTAAAAGAGAGAAGGCAATTAGGCAAACTAGTAGTGTGCTCATGCTAATGCTACGGTAAAATACAAAACAAGATAAAATTTGTAAAAAATAAAACGAACAATCAGTACTGAAGACTGGGCTATGCATTTAAATTGCAGTGTATGGTAATATTTGAAAAAAAAATATTATAGTATTTTGTTCAACGGAAGAAATTATACGAAGAATTATTCAGTAATTTAAAGATACAATCACTAGGCATTGACTCCTAGCTTTGCGGCTCCCAAGTCAAAGCGCTTAGGCTGCCAATGGGCCGGACAGAAACGAGGCAAGTCGGTCAACTATTCACGATGGGCTTCATGTATTTTTAGTTTGGCCCAAATTGATTTTTTTTGGGTTGAAAACCGACTCAAACTTCTATTCTAGTTTGAAATCGGTATGCCCTTATATATTCGAATAAAAACATTAGAATTAGAATTCCGAGACTTGCAAAACTCCCGTCCATAAAACGCCAAATTTTGCAACCCACTTGCGTGTACCATAATTCACTCCAACTCCAAATCAACCACACGACATTGCATCTCAAAAATCCCAATCAAGCAATGAATCCATCCAAAAAAAAAGAAAAGAAATCAAAAGATAAAAATCAAAGGCTTTTCTCCTCGCCTTCTTTAAGCCTAAAACAAAATCGAATTTTCAAAAAGATTTGAAATTCTTGTTTGATTTGGATTCTTCCAAAACCCTGACCTGATCTAGCTCAAATCTTAGCCATCCAAGCCACAAATTCCCACCGGTATTGGCTCAACAGAGGATCTTTGCGCCGACACTGTTCACCATTTGAAAACACGTCGCCGCCGCCAATATTTTGCCACCGCCCTATCTCTCTCTCAGCTCCCGTGCCTTCTCATCACTGCTACGTTGTTGCATGTGTCAGAGGCCGTACTACCTCGCTTCTCTCACCCCTAACATTTGCTCAACCGTCCCTGCCATGAGTCAAACACCGCCAACCTCCCCGCCACCGCCTCTGCCCCCTTTCTCTCTCTCTCTCTCTCTCTCTCTCTCTCAGCCGACAACTACACCACTGACTGCCTTTGACCGCCACATTGTCACGCCCAAGACAGCCTGTACTTTCTCCTTATCCAGTCGCGCCGCACCTCCCCGAGCTTTCCCGACTGTGCCACGCGCCGCCACCACTATAACTCACCCACTGTGCCAAACCGCCTCTACCGCTCTATTTAAATCCCCAAGCTCCTCCATTCGAAAGCACTAGCACAAAAGGTAAGCCAAACACCCCAATTGTTCTAGCGACCCCCCATACCGTCGGCAATCAATAGAAAACCCGAAAGTAAGCCATACTTCAATTCTTGTTGTGCGGTAAATTTCTTTTCGATTGCTTTCGTCCATAGCTTCCACTTGCTCCCAGAAACACCCTCGAACCATTGCCCTAGCCCTCTGAGCTTCCCTTTTCTCTACCACCGAAGCCCATCGCTCGGCCATGGCGCCACACTGTGGATAGCTCACTAGGAGTCTCCCCAACCCAAACCGCCACCACTCAAGCCATCCTGACCATCCCTAGATGGGTAAATAGCCACCAATTTCAATGATGATTGCGATGGGTAAATAGCACTCGACAGCCGACGGGGACTAGAACAACCTGGTGGAGGCTAAATTGGCACATCACCCTATGCACCACGTAGTCCTCGACAAACACGTCGAAGACGAGCTTCTTCTGTGTCAGCCAATATTCCTGGTTGCACTAGCATAGTGAGAACAGCCCATCGAGAGTGCGGTCCACCATCTCCTGAGCTGAGTATGGTTCCCAGCGCACATCGTCAGTGGTGAGGCGGTCGAGGTGCTCGACGAAGTTGTCGTACACACAAGTGACCTACAGGTGTGCAAACTGTGCCTGTGAGCCAGAACAACGGATACAAAGGATGACTCGTAATACACGTATAATAAAGATCCAGGAGTGTATGGACCGCTGTCAAGCAGCATCGGCCGTCCGAGGGAGAAGTGCTCTAACGACTACAGCTGCAGTAGGAGGGGCCAAGTTGTGAGGATAGAGGTCAACCTCATCTTGCAGCAGGCCCTGCAGCAGGTGTCACACACGTCGCGGTATGTCACAGCAAGTACAGCTGATCCCCAGCTGATATGTACCTCCTCCCCGTTGGCGATGGCCCTCGCATACCACATGAAGCAGGCGTCGCCTGAGTCACCGTGGCTGCTGGTAAATAGTACTCAGCCGAACAGCCATAGCAAGTATGCATCGAGGTGTCGTGACACCCTGTACTCGTCAGCCTCCGAGTCCATCCACTTGATTTGTGCTCAAACAAAAATTAGAAAGCCCATCATATGGCAAAGATAGTGTATCGCTAAACAAGAAAAATAGATAGCATACATACCCGGAACTGCGAAAGCCACCGCATAGGTAGGCCATACTTCTATCGCACCGGGAAGACGTAGTACGCTGCCACGACTTCTACTGGAAGAACCCCCTCAAACTTGCCCAGTAGGTCGTTGCGCTAATTGGCAGGTGCATCCAGCAGGGAGGCAGCCTCTCCCACGATGGGCAGGCCGAGCAGCAACGTGACATCCTGCAGAGTGGGTGCCATCTCTCCGAATAGGAGGTGGAAGTTGTGCGTCTCAGGCCACTACCAGTTCATCGGAGCTGTCAGTAGTGATCGATCGAACGGGAACCTTCGTGACCGCTCCAGCCCAACCTAGACCTTCCCATCATCGTCAACCTGACCGCTATCCTCGTCGGTGGCCTTCACCATCCGCGTGAGAGGTAGAAGGCCAGCATTGCTCAGCTTGCAAAGCATGAAGAAGTCGGTACGTAGCGAAAATATCATAAAAAGAAGTGCCACTATTTGCAGACAAATCTGTCTTTCTAGCGTGAGTCTAGTCTCCAAACCTGTCGGCGTGTCCGCGTATGGACCACCCCCAACTAGGGTGCCTCGTCCCCAACACGACGGCTCACGCGGTGCTGCACATCAACACGATGGTCTAGTAGGCCAAAAGGTCATTCTGAACCACCAAGGTCGCGAGCCATATCTGCAATTCAATTTGAAGTTAGAAATTATGACACAATTAACGGTTTAATTATTTATAGCGTAGCTTTGAGAATTCTGAAAATTTACTTGTATTCTTGCATAAACCGCACATTCCTCAACCTATATAGCCATAGCTGCATTTCGGTATTAGGGTTTACAGTTTCAGGGTTTCAGGTTTTAGGGTTAAAGGGTTAGGGTATAGGGTTAACATGTTAGGGTTAGGGTTAAGGCATAGCCATAGCAGCATTACAACTATTAACAACTAAATTGATGTTAGTTCTACAACTGCACTATTTACAACTATTAACAATATACGACATACCCAACACAACTACACGTATAATGATTTTTGTTGCTAACCTACATGGTTTCGAAAGTAAATCTATAAAGAAATGCAGTGACTCACCGTTATCGATGCACAAATCTCTCCTCTCCCCATCCCTCTTCTCTCCTTCTCTTCCTTCTCTCCTCTCTCTTCTCGGCCGAAATGACCGCACAGCGCTCGGCCGGTTGCGCGCTCATGGGGGTATACCCCCTGGTCACCCAACGGTTGGACAACGTATAGCTAAGTCGTCCAACAGTGAAACGACAGACGATCAAAACTGAAAAAAAAGATATAATCCTGTAATTCAGAATAAAAAAGATTATTAAAAAAACTTTACGAAGTCGCTGCCCCTCCAATCCACAAACACCAGACACCGGCAAGCTGGACACCTACGCCATGGAGCGGGTGGCGCTGCTCCGCACCTCCGGCCGTCGCCTCCTCCACCGCTGCCGCAAGCCCAGGCCCTTCATGCCCACCGCTTCGTCCGCGCCGTACCGGCCGTCGTCGTCTTCATTCTCGTCGAGCAACTACATAGAAATTTTGTCGTCGTCCTCATTCTCGTCGAGCAACTAAATTTTGTCATCGCGCAACTACATAGAAATTTTGAGCGACTACATAGAAATTTTACAAAAAAACAGTATAAGTTTTACAGATATCGATTTACAGATATAAAAAAAATCCCGTGTTCCAGGCGTACTCTTATAACTCAGAAGCAGAGCTTATGGATCTTTACGGAGAGCTCGAGACAAAAAAAAAAAAAAAGAGCAACGTGTTGAACTCATGATCATACAGACAACCAATCAGAGTGGAAAAGCGGGAGGTGACCATTAGCTGACTCATTGGATTTAGTTGATCACCACCAAATCCCTTAGCCCGTCAACAAGCCTCCCTCAAAAGAACCTTCTGCTATCAAATCGGCTAATCTAAGTTTTACATCATATATATACCAAGACAAAAGGAAGAAAAACAAAAAACGGTATCGTGGCAAAAAAAGAAAGAATTGCTATATGAAGGTTTGTCAGTGAAGTTGCATCAGTGCAAATCTCCAATGTCAAATAAGCTGCTGGGGCCTACCAGCTCATGCGCTGATGACACCTGACATCCAGGGCACAACAACTGGGGCGGTGGGATGAGAATCTCTGTAAGACTCAGAATACTTGTCTTTGAAGTTCAGCTTAGGGTGGTCAGCCTGCAAGTACAAAATATCACGAGATCCATTAACCCCCCCCCCCCCCCCCCCCGGGGGGGCACTAAATTACATTAAACATGTTCAGCGGTTTAAATAAATATTTTGGCTTATAGAACAAAGCCTCAGATGAAAGGGAACAAATCATCATGCAGTCACAAACCAGACTTGCGCACAATAAGTCATAACAGCCAATGATTAAACATAAAGCTAACAGTGTCAACAGGATGTAAAATGGGCAAAGGCACAACCATACGCCAGCACCATTTATTGCGTAACATGCTTTGCAGTAGATAACTTTATATTTAGCCCCATCAATAATATACCACAAACTTGTCCAATGCATCATCCTAACTTATTACTGAAACTAGCCCAACAGTTCAACACAATGAATGGCTCAGGCGCTCAGCTAAAATTAAAATAAACTGCACTTGGAAGTGACAATCTTCACTCAGCTGCAAGTGTGCATAGGTCCAGAGGATTAGATCTTTCTGGAATCATAGCCCAAAACTAATGTTACGAGGCTGTTGTTTGAACTAATAGGACAGTGTTACTTGTAGAATAGCAACATGTGTACCAGCACCACCTATATTTTGCTCCCGCTATTCAAATCCCTAACAACTATGAAACTATGTTACAAGAAAGGGCAGTGCTTTTAAGGCAAAAGCACAGACATCTCTCCTCATTTCTATACAGTAACTAAGCAGCAAATTATCCAGTGTCACACACGCAAAATGCATAAAAACCTGAGGAGCTAATCCAGGAAGCAGGAAGAATCATATATTGCTAACACTCATCCAAACTAAAAATGATAAAGATGCAAAGACCTAAGGGCAATAGTTCAATGGTTGAATACATACAGATAGAAACAAACAGGGCGTACCTGTTTCAACCAGCACTCCTGATGTTTATGCTCATATTTATCTGGCGAGTAGCATCCAAACTCTGATGGGCAATAAACCCATATATTGCATTTCATCTCACCTGGCTTGGCATTCTTAGCCTGGTCTAGACATGCTTGACAACAATCAGCAACAGATTGTTTGTGGTGCGTTAAGCCCCATTTAATAGCAGCGCCATCATAATCAGTATGTAGCTCAGCGTTGCATTGTGGGGGCAAAGGTGGACCTGCTATTATCTCTTCTTCTGTAACAAGTAACATAGGTTTGAAGCTAAAATCTCTCTTTGAGCACTTCAAAAGCTAGTCTGTAACTATAATCCTTAAGGAAAACAATACAACAGGTCCGACTTGACACCACTAATTCTAAACTTTATAAATCAACATAAGAGTCATAGACAATGCTAGGGAAATAACCTTCTGGTTCATTCTCAGGTTTGTCATCGTGTTCATTGTGTGAAACTTCTACTGGTATCCAAACACCAATGTCCTCCATAAGCTTATGCCAGTTGAACTCCAGGGCTCGCTTTAACATTCCTATATAAAAAGGTTGAAACCCAAGAATTACAGTAGACGAAAAAAATTTTACAAAGCACCAAAAAGATAACAAATCATTAGAACACATAGAAGTGAGTAATTTCAACAGTGAAGCTCACATACGTGCTTCATCATTGGAGAGGCCCAAATTTGCTGAATTCTGAGTAGACACACTTTTGATATCTTTTAGCTTCTCAATGCGCCATGATTCCACAGCTTGTCATATATTAGGAAAAAGAAATATAGGTACTTCAATATCACTAACCCAGACAACGACTTGAATAATCTTAAAATACTACTAAGTCACATAGAAATCTAGATCTTGCATGTAGCAAAAGCAAGTCGCAAACATACATAGTGCATAACAAAAACAGGATATCACTTTAGTGTTAGTTTTGAAAGTCACACAAAACATAATGGAACAAAATAACGGAAAACTGCAGACAGCTCATACCATATTATAATCAAGTAATGCACCAACCCCCTACCCTAAACATCTCCCATTTTTCTGCCGATCAGGTCAACTAATATGTAATATGTTCAAATAGTTGCTCAGCAAATTAAAGTAACTGGAACCACTGGTAGGTTGATACACCGAGTGTCCATTCACATGCACAGAAGTAAAATCAATAGCATGTCGAATGAGAAGAGGGAGTTCTCTCATGGAGTGAAAAGACAGATTCTAGATGGTTCGGCAGTTTCAGTCAGTGAGGCTGCTCTTCCTGGCTTCCTGCTCATGAATAGAATGTCTCAAATTTTTAAATCCCGTCTTTCTTGCCTACCTATAGCTATAACAGTGCAAATGTCAACTAAACAAAATGACACTTGCAAGAGAGCATTTACCAATGCAACAAAGATCCGACAAGCACATAAAATGTTCATCTTCTTCGCCCCTCTGCAGAATACGTCAATTGGCATGCTTACAAAATAGGCCCGTTGCACATATGCATGTAAGTTGTCAACCAAAAACCAGATAAGATAAACATATGAGTCCAAATTATACGCACCTCCTACGGAAAAATCATGATCAAATTCCGAATCCGAGAGGCAAGTCAAGAGCCCATTTCGTTGTACATAACACAGTACTACACTACTACGTTGCTAATTTGAAACCAGATATATACGCAGAGTACCTCTTTGCTGGGCGACACTGCTGTTGTCCCCCAAGTCGCACAGCCGCCGCACAATCTCATACGAGACCTTCTGCTTCAGCTCCAGCGGCAGCTCCTTCCGCCTCTTCTCCTCCCGCGCGAAAACCCTCCGCAGCTTCTTCACCTTCGGCACCCAAAACTATAGAGGATTAGATCGCGAGTTCTACGAACTAATGAACCCAAAAAAAAAATCAAATTTTAGAATAGGATTTTAGTTTAGTACCGCCTGGACGAGCTCGACGGGCTCCGCCTCGCGGCGAAGCCGGATCAACTCCTCCACCCTCCTAATCTGCTCCTCCGCATAATGCACCACTTCGCCACCTAAAAAAAGCTTAAAATAACAGCGAATCAGATCACATAGACCAAAGTTGTAAATATGACAGAGATTGAGAGATTCTGCGCACGTTGGGGCGTGGAGGCGAAGGAGGCGGGGGAGGTGAGGGAGCGGAGCACGAGCAGCGCGGCGACGAGGTTGCCGAGGCAGACGGCCACAGTGATGCGCCGGTACGAGCACCACCTCCCCGTAGCGCGGCCCCCAAACGATACCGCCCGCGCTATGCCCCTCGCCATGGCGCCGCCGCCGCCGCCATCCCTACCGCCGCCGACGCGGCATTGCACTCCACTGCGGCCTCCGATTCGCGAGCTCTTCGCCTCGATCTCGCACGAGCGCTCGCAGCGCGACCGATGCTACGCCCGGTCCTGATGTGTGCGCTTGCTACAGTACTGGAAGCTTCTGGAATCCAGGCACGCCTCCGTTTTGTTTCTTCGTTCCGGCCTTCCCGTTTCCGAATGGAAGTGTGGGGAATGTTTGGGGGGTGGCGCGGAGCGGTTAAGGTAGGGAAATTTAACTTTTTGCCACTTTTAACATTGCCACCTACTCAAATATCATTTTCTACATTGCAATTAATATTTTACCACTCTCCAGCCTACGTGGCGCCTAATCACCGCCATGTCACGCCCGCGCCTCCTCGCGCCCACGCCGCCGCCCGGCCTCCCCGCGCCGTGTATCCGTTGGCGTACTGAGAGGCCTACCCACCGACTACGTATATGTTACGAGTGCCGTTGTGCGACTGGGTAGGGAATATTTGATAACGTTTGGCAAGTCAAAAGCCGACCGACTTTTGGTTTTTGCTATAGTACTTAACTTTCAAATAGAGTATTTTCTCAAGATGTGGTTTACAAGTTAAACTTTCAAAATCACAAGTGAGTATATGTTTCTCCGTAATATGTACCGTAAACAGTCAAAATTCAAAAATTTCAGCCAAAAAGAATAGACCATCGGATTAATTAGTGTAATCCTTAGGCCCCATTTGGCACGGCTCCACTTCACAAGTGGAACTGTTTTTTTTTGCTTCAGCTCCACGAACAGCTCCACCGGTGGAGCTGGAGCTGTTTTGGTAGACTGTTTGGCAAAACAGTTCCACCTGTTTTATCATGCATGGTTGAGAGATGTCAATTGTCCAATATACCCCTGTCTATTTGGCTTGTAGTAACATCAAGAGCTGTATGTTTCTACATGATTTTTCATCCGAGTAAATTTGAATTCAAAAAAAATTTAAATTTAAAATAACACAAAGTATTAGCAACCAATATTTAATGCGTTTTTTTGCATAGGAATGACCCGTTAAAACAAATATGCATGACCCGTTAAAACCAATATTTAATGCGTTTTTTTGCATAGGAATGACCCGTTAAAACCGGTGGCAGATCGCGTAAATTCACGAAAGTACAAGGGCAGTGGCATGCGGGCCTGCGGATGGAGCCGGGTGGAGCTACTTTTTTCAGCTCCATCTCGTACATATCTTTTGTCTCAGCATGTTTTAAGGGACTCCTTGGGTGGAGCTATTTTGTTTTACTCCGTTTGGCACAAAACGGCTCCAAACAGCTCCAGGAGCCGGTGGTGGAGCTGTGCCAAACGGGGCCTTATTCCTTCAAGGATTACGTAGCTTAATTTAATCATAAGCAAATCTGATTAATGAATATAATCAAGCCCGCTCATTTCGGTTTAGACTTCTCGCTTATTTTTTACTATTTTTTAATTCTATCCTTTTTTGGATTTTTGTTTTTTTAAGTTTTTTGCTGTATTTATTTACATTGTCCGTGATAGGCTAACCTTTTTTTCTATTTTTAATTTTTTTTTAAATTTAGTTACATTAAATAAACTATCATCAGTTATATTGTAATTTTAGCTAGCTATAGTATAATTTTAATTATAAATTAGTTTATTTTAATCCAACCGAGCCATACTCAGTGGATGGGTGTGGTCTATGTTGCACATCACAACATTTCAACTTTTTTTAATGTTCATTGGTTCAGTTGGTCATGCTCCTCCAGGACGAAATTTCCATCCGGATGGAGCCTTGCTTGGCTCGAGGATAAAAGAATCTGGCATAGTAGTGTGCTTTAGGCTCTGCTTATTTCTATTTCTCCGTTAGGTTTTTGTTTATACCTTTTAGTTCTTAATTTTATTTTTTTAGCTGTTTGGCTTTTTTAGATTTTTCCGTATTTTTTGTATTGTCTGTGATAAGCTAACCTATTTTTTATTTTTTTAATTTAATTATGCTAAAAAATCACCGACGATTACAGTACCAAACAGTAAAAGATAAGTCATAAACCACAAAAAAAAAACCTAAATAAACAGCCCGTTATTTCAAGCTGATAATCAATCGCGGAAAAGTATTAGCTAAGCAAAGCGGGGTACTAAACCAACAAATGCGGCAAAACGTGCCTTTCAGCAAGCCCAGCAGCCAGCCAACCAACTCAACCAAAATTCAAAATTATCAGGCCTACTTGCAAGCACCCAAGCCTGATCACGTTGTAACAAACATCAATAGAATATAGAGATCAAATCTAACCTGAGAATAGTAAACAACTTTTATAGATCATCGTTCTAATTAACCGAGATTACAATATGAGTTTGTATTAGAGTTTGGGTTGGACCAATTTGTCCAAAAAAAAATGAAGAATGCCTCCAGCCAGCCATTCATTGCTTACGTTTGTTCTTAGGTCTCTAGCACTGCGTCAGTATTTCTGCGCCATCTTCCGTAATCAGTATCGTGTGCTCAAACTGTGCTGACAAGCTCCCGTCTTTTGTCACTGCCGTCCACTCATCCGACCAAATGATAGGGTTTGTGCTCCCCACGGTTAGCATGGGCTCTGATGGCACAAATAGGACGAGGAAGTTTGTCAGTTTTATACGCTTCATGAAAAATCCTCAGATGATACTAGTCTCAATCATGCTATCATCTTTGCTGTATATGTGTAATATCAGTAAAATTAAGTGTTCTAGGTTTTCTTGCCAACAAAATAGCAGAGTTGAACAGGAACTAATGTCAAAAAGATGTTCAAGAGTCAAGGGGAAATCCTGTAAAAAAAAAGAGTCAAGGGGAAGTTACTCTAAAACAGTAGTTGTATACTTGTATCAGGTGGCAGGTGCAGAATATACAAGAGTGCTTGTACTTATGTGCAGAAAGATGGCTATGACAAAAAAAAGTGGTACTCCAGGCAGAATTTCCACGAATACAACAGACAAGAACATGTCTGAGTGAAATGCAATTATAAAGTATCTAAGTTAAAATAACCTCATATTATCTCTATGTATAAGCACGTGCCGTTATTTCATCACAAATTGGTAGAAACAAGGACACAATGTGAGCATATACTGT
Organism: Dendrocalamus latiflorus; assembly: GCA_017311315.1. Taxonomy (NCBI): domain Eukaryota; kingdom Viridiplantae; phylum Streptophyta; class Magnoliopsida; order Poales; family Poaceae; genus Dendrocalamus; species Dendrocalamus latiflorus. The sequence continues at coordinate 3,571,124 of CM029634.1, read as the reverse complement.
AACAAATATGGAAACATGTACCTATTGTAAACGTTTGATTCAACATCATACGGCCCCATTCATTGTTTCCTGCAAATTTGATAGTTGTCAAACCATGGCACGCATATTACATTTCTATGCTGTATAGAGCAAACTGCAACATCAAAGCATCCTCTATTAAAGAAGTCTAGTCTAATATGACTGGAGTGCATGGTAGAAGCTTGAGATTGTTGAGACAGTAATAAGCAAAAGATGTTTTGTCAAAGTGAAGTACTCACGGAAATGAAGAACCACGGGCTCAGCATGAAACACTTTTCCTACCCCATGGCCGACAAAATGTCGAACTACACCAAACTTGAATTTGTCTGCATGGTCCCTGTAAAGATTGAAAATCTTCAGTACAGTAGTGGTAAAGTTGAAATCAATTATAAGTATACCCTATTGGTGGATGAAGAATCAAAAGTCCACAGTCCACACAAGGAATAAGAGTTTAATCCAATTATCAAATTTGTTATACAAACTAAATTCTGCCAACACAGTCTCTCAGTGTCAGTGTATCAATGCATCAGAAACTAGTACAGCAGCTGTTGTCTAATCAATCAGCCAACTTCAATGAAACAAAGTTAACATGGATAACCAGAAAAACGTTTTTCAATGTAAGATAGCATCTTGTAAATATACAATTGATTATCAGCAATATACAACCATTCTTATGCCCACTGTTATAAAAATGCAAGAAATTGGATTTTATCAGGTTCTGTGGTAGATGCAACATAACCAAACAGCGCTGATATCCAAATTATCATTGCAAAAAGTTTCTAAAACTCATTTGGAATATAAAATCCAATAACTTTAGAATCAGCAAATTGTAAAACAATGATGAAAAAGAAACAGGCACAACTGGAAATTCAGTAATACAGCTTTTCGTTTACATACTGTATAGTTCTACCGATACGGTTGATCTCCACACCAGGTGCACAGATTGATATAGCCTTGTCGAGACACTCTCTTGTTACCTGATTGGAAAAACTAACATAAAATTCGGAGCAAATCATGCATAGCAAAACTATCTTTTAGCAGCTTTACAAATTAAGATAAACTTCCGTAATCTCATCTAATAGATCTCTTAAATTCAAATGAATTATATTCCAAATTGCATGGGAACTGCATTCCCCAATGTTTAGTATTTGACTGCTTAAAATTGACCACCTGTTGAGATCACCTGAACTAATTTCTTAGCTTCATCATCAACATCACCACAGAGAAATGTAGCGGACGTATCACCATGGTAACCCTGAGGAATCGAACATATGAATACCATATAAGTGCAATGGAAAAATTCAGCAAATGACTGTAGCATAAGCGTATTAAAAGATCAACCCTGCAGCAGTTCATGTCTACATAGACAGATGGGACTGAACTAATATATAGGCTGAACATGCAAATACAAAATCCATGCCCTACCTAGATTTTGCATTCTCACATAAAAAGAAAGGAAGGTTAGGTGTTTGTGCATGACCAGGCAAGAAACCACTAGAATCAGATATCCTCTAGAAAAATCACTACAAAGGATATCCACCAGAAAAGCAAAAGCACTGATGACAGTTAAAAAAGCACTGTGGTTTCTATCTTTTATTTTTCAGTGATGGAAGCTGTGCAGTTTCATCGTAGCACTTAAAGAATAATCATTTCAGGTGATGTATAGATGATCTTTGACTTACATTAAGATAAACAGTAACATCAATATTGATGATATCGCCATCCTGCCACAAAGAATATTACTTGTAAGTTTTTATATGTATTGAAAGTCATTATCTCTGGACTTTGGATGGCTTACCTCAAGTGGACGAGAATCTGGTATCCCATGACAGATGCATTCATTCACTGAAGTGCAGACACTCTTTGGGTATCCACAATAACCAAGAGGTGAAGGATATGCTCCATTATCTATTATCATTTGGTGCACCGCTTTATCAATCTCATCAGTTGTTATGCCTGGCTGTCAATAAGAACAAATCATTCTTTGACACTTGAATCTTAGACCTCCCTAGTAAATGGTAAGTCAAAGAATAACAAGCATGATCACACATCAGATGGAAAGAAATTAATTGTCTTAGAACTTACTTCTGTACTTCAGATATAGACCACAGCAAGAAACACATGACATAATCAAAGTTATCGCCCATGCCAGAGCATGTGACTGCAATACTTTAGATGAGAAGGGACTGCTACTTGAGCAAATACTTAACGGGTGCCTAAAATGTGTATTCAGTTCTGTCCTGCACCTCAACAATTATCAGAGGAACCATTTGCTCAAAAGGTACACTCTCTTTCTTTAATTATTGAATGGAATAAGGTTTCCCTGGTGAAAATAACGTTCTGCTAACTAAGAAGAACAATCAAGGATTTGTAGTAATAACAACATTACCTTTACAAGGGTCCCGGCAAACTTTAAAACTTGTGCAGCAAGCTTTCCAGAAGCTCTCATGCATTCAATCCCTTTTTCATCATGTATTTCAGGTCCATTGTTCATTCCAGGTCTTTGACGAGAATTGACATAGGGAGGCCGTTGTATATGATTGGGAACACTTAGACGAGGAGACACTTTCCCAGGTCGTAGGCGTCTAGGATTGTTTTCCTGTGAGTCATCCCAACTTCTGAGATAGTCCCCAAAAAAAAAACGAACTTAAGTGTGGATATACATGTACACTTCATACAATAGTAGAAACATCATAAATCTACAAAGTACAGACACAATTGAATTGAGAAGCAGAGACCAACTTAACAACACTCTCCACTATCTCTTTCTCCACACCATAAATGACATTCACAGGCAGTAATATGTACATAATGTATGCCATGATTTTCACCAGGGAAACATATGTACGCATAGCGGAAATTATACAGTAGACATAAAACGCAGTCCATATTCCATAAGGTTTGCTACTTTCTTGGAATTCCATATCCAGTTTATCTAACTCTGATGCAAGTATTATCTCACTCCTTAGCATTCCTTTCCTTCCCTTGGAAACTGAAAGCATCGCAACAATGTTTCCAGAAATAAAGTAGTCAGTTGCATACAAGGCTATGGCCAGGTTCTTTTGGTCTTAAAGTTAACTTATGTTTGTACTGCCTATAGTAACTAGCTTTTAAACGGTGTGTTTTTTCAAAGTGGAGTCAATAGAAACATTGTAGTAAAAAGTGTATTGAGTTCAGCTGTACTGGCCAAAATCGCATGCGACTATTTCTCTCTACGTACTGCATACAGTGAACAGGCATAATTCAAATATTTAAACCATAAGCTATCAGCCAAAAAGAACACATCCTATATCTTGCTGTTTCTTATTTCTTAATTTCTTACTTTTGTGGGTTTATGGCCAATAGAGAAGTAGTTCCATGTTGGGCCTTAAGTTCCAAAACAGCTCAATAAAGCAAAAAGTTCACACCATTTTGGTTGCAAAGGAACAGTATTTCTATTTTTCTATAACGATGAAATCAGGAATTTACGTGATTCACATACATCTGAAAACATTTTAGTGCATGTGATATGGTCACTTTTGATAAGTTGCAGTACATCGGTGATCTGCATACATGCATTCAATAGAGTCTATGTATCAAACTTTAACCGTTGGAGCATGCTTCCCAACTTTGGTGAAACCAGGTAATGCACAGTGTGGGGGAGAAAAAGAGCAGTCGGTGTTGGTTAGCTATCGACAAATGTGCCCATATGCACAGTGTGGCTACAACTTTCACTCTAAGGGTTGCATCAAAAGACGACGAAGATCTTTATTCCTCCCGAAATAGCTGCAATCACGCGAATATATGCATGGTGATTGATGACTCAAGCCGTACCACTAGAGAGAGATCTTATCCTATTGCTAACCACGCCACTAGCAAATTCTTAATTCATTTGCCCCGACGGACACTTTTCGGAGCAAAACCAATGCTGTAATAATCCAACAAGATGGTGCAGGAAAATATAACGCCGGAGATCGGAGGCTCACCTCCTGTTGAAGAGGATATCCACCAGGTTACAGAGCGTTCGCGTCGCCTGATACGTCGCCCGCCTACTTCCTGCAAAAGAGAGCCGAGGCTGAGCCGTCTCAACAAATTGTTCGCCCGGAGCTGACGCGACGAAGGACGAGAACAGGCGACCAGCCGCGGCGCGGCACGGCGGCAGGTGCGTGCGGCGTACGGGAGGGGTGCCCACCTGGGGCGCCGGGGTGGAGGAGCGGCCTGGCGGAGAGGGCGCCGAGGCGGTCGCCGAGGAAGGAGGAGAGGAGGCGCGGGGACGACGGGCACGCCATGGGCGCGCGCGCGCGAGCGGGGTGTGGGAGGGGAGTGGAAGGAACGCGAGAGCTGTGGTTGGGTGTGGCTCGGTTGTGTGGTTTGGGTCCCAGGCGCGGGCGGGGGAAACTGGCGGCTGCCGCGCTCCGTTCGTCGCGTGCCGGCGGTGGAGAACTGGAGTGGACCGTGCGGTGCTAATTCCGCGCGTGGGTTGGGCTAGGCCAGAAGACGGTGACGGGCTGGGCCCTTTTTAGTGAGAAGGGTTGGAACCCCTCTTTTTTCCCAACAAAGTGTGTTCTGTTCTTGCTTGTTCATATTAATTTTTACTGGTAATTTTTAAATTTATTTTATAAATAATAATAGCTTATAAAAAATCATACGGAGAGAAAAACTTATGTATAATTTTGGCCGATATAAATAAAATCGCTATAGTATATGCTTCAAACGACTAGTAGATACTATCTTAAAAAGATATACCGTTTGAAAGTTAGATACTATAGAAAAGATATTTACTTAGAAAATCAGCTTTTAGAAAACCAATATAACAGATTAATTTTTTTTACTTTAGTTAAATTAATCTGTTCGTTCCCTGCATTATCACAGAGCCATGCTGTCGTGTTCTTTGTTCGTTGTTCAGTTGCTTGAACTTTCTGTTGTACCATTTTCTATTTGGGAGTTTTCATACTATGCCACTTCAAGTATTGCGTTGTCGTTAAACGCCACTACAGAATATTCACTTGACAGTAGTCAGAGCATGCCACTTGGATACCTTATTTTTCCAGCAACGTCGGGAGGGAGCGGACGCAGAGTTTCACTTCTGCGATTCGGAGTGGACTTGCCGCACGTGCATGCAATAGTCCAACTGAATACACACCATCAGTGGCGGATCCAGGAAAAATTTTAGGAGGGACTGAACAAAAGCGCTACAGCGACATAACTTCACTATAACCGCCCACAAAAGACAAATATAATAGTTTGAAGTAGTCTTATATCAAAACATCGATGAACGATGACAATCACAAAATACAACATGAAAACTAAAGGATGCAGTTTATCCATACCGAAAGGCCAAATTACGAAACTAATAGACGACGCATGACGGTGACACCCATTATTCATCCGGAGAAGCAATCTACACAAATAGACATAATTGATTAGTTAAACAAATATGAACCTCCAAATTATTAATTTAGAAGAGAATAGAGCGTACCACTAATTTTTTAGGCAATAATATACGGCGTTTTTTCATCTCTTGAAACCGCTTTTTGATCTTTTCATTATCAATGTTTCTAAATATCTCCTTCTCATTATAGCATATCATCAAGTCATTGAGCCATTCATCGCCCATTTTACTACACAAATCTGTCTTTATAATGGACATGGCTAAAAATATCCTCTCAACTGAAGCCGTTGCCACTGGAAGTATCAATGTTAGCTCAATGAGACGATAAACCAATCGATAAGATGTGTCCATGTTAGTCTTGACCATAATTTCAGCAACTTTTCCAAGTTCAGTACATCCAAGAAATTCTTGAGTTCTTCTAGCACGGTTGACAAAGGCTCTAAGTTGAGTTGGCAAAACAGTAAGGTCACCAATATCAAAATCCTCAGCATAAATTTCAGCAAGTCTCACAAGTTTATCCACATCAAAATTAGAGAAGGAGTTCCTTGGGTTAAAAGAAGCCATACATACTAATAACTCTGAACTAATTTCACTAAACCGATGATTCAGCTCAGTCAAAATGGCATCAATGGCGACAAGAAAAATCTCAACATGGTAGTAATGCATGTTTGTTACCTTTTGCTTTCTACGTCTAGATGTCCCTCTAACATTTATTTCCTTATCCATATCTGGCACTTCAATCTCATTCTTATCACAGAATGTTTTCACTTTTTTGAGTAATGGCTCCCATCCATTCTCCCTCATATCCTGCAAGCTATCTTTCACATCCGTGATCAAATGCATTGCTTCAACTATGTCTTGATCCTTCCTTTGCAAAGCACGTGACAAAATATCTGTCATGCTCAAAAATTCTATCATCAAATGCATGATGAACACAAAATCAAAGCTCTCCATTTTGGAAATTAAACCTAAAGCTCCACCATTACATGTTGGTTTAATTGAATCTTTCTTCACTATCTCAAGGACATCTATGATAGCCTCCCACATCACCAAAATCCGAAGCAAAGTTTTAAGATGTGAACCCCATCTAGTATCTCCAGGCCTAGCTAGGCTACTTTCCTGGTTTAAACCTCTTCCAGACATAATCTCACCATTCTCAATCTTTTCCAGCAACACATCATGATTCTTTGCAAGCAAGGCATCCTTTCTCATACAAGATGCACCCACATTGCTGACTATTAAAGGAACATAGTTAAAGAAATCTGCAATGTCTGCACTAGAAGTTGAAACGGTAACAACCACCAGTTGCAATTGATGGGCAAAACAATGCACATAGAAAGCATAAGGATTTTCATCACGAATCAATTTCTGCACCCCATTAAATTCACCTCTCATATTAGAAGCTCCATCATACCCTTGCCCACGAAGCATAGAGATTGACAAATTGTGACTTGAAAGCATACCGACCAAAGTTTCTTTCAATGCAACAGCTGTACACCTCTCAACATGCTGAAGTCCAAGAAATCTCTCCACCACTTTCCCTTCATCATTCACAAACCTACACACCACATTTCTTTATGTGTTAGTATAATTGTAGAAATACAGGTAAAAATCTAGGCAAGAAATTGAAACTGTCGAGTACTAACCTTAGAATCACTGCCATTTGCTCCTTTATTGATATATCTCGAGACTCATCAATAAGTACCGAGAATTTTCTACCTCGAATCTCATCTATAATGACAGTTGTGACTTCCTCTGCACAAGCTTTTGTAAGGTCCTTCTGTATATGATGAGATAACATCTGGCAATTTTTAGAACCTTTTTCATATGCCTCCTTCACTATCTCAACCTTATCTTTGTACCAGTCAACCATCTCTCTGTATGTACCCTTGTTGAGGGAAGTAGAAGTTTCATCATGTCCACGGAAAGCATCCCCTTGCGATATGAGAAATCTTGCAACATCTAAAGAAGATGTCAAACGAATCTCATATCGTTTTTCTTCCTCCTTGCTTACTTCAACTAATTTTCTACCCACATTTGTCCTTTGGTTCCTAAAATCATCATACTTTAGCCTAGCCTCTACATGAGTCTTGCAAACATTGTGGTTATTAAAAGTATCCTTAGCTTTCTTCCAATTCTCATAACCTTGATGTGCAAAGACAGAACTCCCAAATTTTTCAGGCTTTGCCGAATTAAAGAAGAGATAGCAATATAAGCAATAAGCTGCATCCTTGGACTCACTATACTCTAGCCAATCAAATTCATCAAACCAAGTCTTTTGAAATGATCTCCATTCACCACTCATCCATTTACGAGGAAATAGAAAATTACGAGATTGGGTTGGACCACTCAAAGCATATGCTCTCTTTACTTGGTCTCTAATTTCAGGTTGATAATCATCAATTTTTTGGCGGTTTCCAGGGTCCCCAATTATATCCGATTGACTAAACTCTGCTCTAGGTTTCTTTTGTTGACTTGTGCTCTCATTAGTATGTGGAGTTGAACCACTAGAACTTGAAAAGTAATTGCGCAAATTTCTTTTCGACATTCTGAAATCTGACATGCCAATCACATATTCAATCAATTCAATCATTCAATCACAGATAAATAAGGATTTAAGTTCCAAAGTTTAGTAGTTCACCTAATCATTCAATCATATATTCAACTTGGAGACGTTGGAGTGCACTAGTGCAGACTGCGGTCTTCACATCTGGAGTGCATTAGTCTGGGGCTCTGCCGCTCTGGCCTGTCCGCCTCTGTGCTTCACGCTCACGCCTTCGGCAGTTCGGCTTCACCAGCTGGCCTCTGGCCCGGCGCTCGGCGCCCGTCCCCGCCCGGCGCCCGCCCCCGCCCGGCGCCCTGGCCGCGGGCTGCTGCCGCCCGCCTGGCGCCTGCGGCCTGCCTACGCGCACGCGCGGCCGCGCCTTGCCGGCTGGCCACCGCGGCACCGCCCGCCTGCAGCGCGCCCCCGCCCGGCGCCCGGCCGCCCGCAGGGCCCGCGCGCCGCCGGCCGCCGCCGTGTGCTCGCGATTTCTTCCCCCGCCGGCGAGATCGGGAGACGGGAGGTGAGTCAAGCCCGATGGGAATTGGGGATTTGGGGTGGTCTGTGGTCACTGAAGCTAGGGTTTCTATTTGTTGGGCCTTGCCGCCTGTGGTTTGTGGTCTGTGCTTGGCTGGAAGCTCCAATGGGCCGGCCAGATGAATTGTTGGCCCAATTCGCGAGGGAGGTCATCTTCTACCTTTAGCTCAACCTCAGTCCCTCCTACACCACACATCCATGGCTAAAAATTTAGGGGGGGCTCCAGGGGGGCTCCAAGGGTCCGGTAACGGTAGGGGGGCTCGAGCCCCCCCCCCCCCCCCGCCCCACCGCTGGATCCGCCCCTGCACACCATCTAATTTTTATGTATAACTATACGCACCTCTCCAGTTCCTATGAACCCACCTCTTTGGCTACACGGACCCTCCTCTTTTCACATAAATTCTTGAAGAGAGCAAAAGCCAACATGAATTTGAAAGCAATCGACTATAAATTTAAAAACAAGTGGGATAAACATGGAAGCAAAATAAATGTAATTTTGCAATAAATTTTAAAATAAATTTTGAATCAAATTAGTACAGATGTTAAGAAAATCAAGATAGTTTTCGACATAAAATCAACAAAAATTCTAAACCAATTATTATAAATTTGAAGCGTGTCAATATAAATTTGGGAGCAAATTCGTGAAACATCCAATGCAAATTATGTATGAAAAATTTAGATTAGTTTAACTTTAGGAGACGAGTCAGCATAAATTCGAAAGCAAGTCGATACAAATTCGAAAGCAAGTTGGGGCAAATATGGAAGCAAACCGAGCATAATTTACAAGAAAATTACAAATAAAATATAAAAACAAATTAGTGTAACTGGTATAAATTTGAAAACAAGTTGGGATAAAAATGAAAGCAAAACAAGCATAGTTTGCAAGCAAAAATACAAATAAAATATAAAAAACAAATTTGTGTAAGCCAGCATAAATTCAAAACAATTGACTATAGATTTGAAAGTTTGAAAGAAAATTAGGATAAACATAGAAGCAAAATGATCATATTTTGGTAGAAAACTACAAATAAAATATAAAAATGAAATTTATGTAAATGTGAAGAAATCAGGATAATTTTATTGAAAAAGGTAAAAATCAAACCCAATTGTTATAAATTGGCAGATCAATATACTTTTTGGAACTAAATATTGTGGATAAAACTTTAGGAGCAAAATTAAGAATAATTTAAAAGTAAACCGATAGAAAATTTTAAATTAGATTTCTATGCATTGCAAATGTTGGCCGGTTCAACTATCTCTTTGGCACTGTATGTCCGCATGTGGTCCTTGTTGCTTGGATTCCACTTATCATTAGAGCTAGGGTATATTATCTGTGCATGAGTTGATTGTTTTCTCTAGTCATGTACACGTAACAATCTGCTAAGCGCCCAAAAAACTTTACGTGACTCACAGACAACTTGAATTGGCTCGCTCCCCCGCCTCCCCGCGCCATGGCGGCGAAGTCGCCGACGGCGGACGTGGAGGCTGGCCTCCTCGCCCACCTCAACTCCAACAGCGAGATCCTGAACTCCCGCTCCTTCGCCTCCTTCCTCGGCGTCCCCCACAAGGAGCTCGAGGACGTCATCAAGAGCCTCTCCGCTTTCCGCATCGTCGAGAACTCGGTACCCTTCTTCTCCTCCTCCTCCTCCTCCTCCAAAACCCCAGACTTGGGACCCCCAACCCCCCGAAACCCTAACGAGCTCGCTTTCCCGCAGTACATCACCAAAGAAACGTGGGTGTTGACCGATGAGGCGAAGGGGTACGCCGCGAGGGGCTCCCCCGAGGTGCAGCTCGTCACTGCCATCCCACCGGAGGGTGCCTCCAAGGGCGTGCTCAAGGTGAGTTTTTTTCCCTGGGCTTTAGGAGTTCAATTAGAGTGAAGGGTTTGGGTTCTGGGTAATGCTCCGTAATGCTATCGAACGGGCATTCAGCCGGTGACGGGGTTGGTCGTCGCAGCGCCGGTGACGGGGTCGGCTGCCGCAGCGCCGGTGTCAACGTCCTCGACCGCCGCGCCCGCGGCAGCCGATACCGAAGCCCTGGTACTCACGCGACGCTCCTCCCCAACCGTCTTCTTCCCCTTCGCCGCCGCCGACGAAGCTTTTTTCGGTGCCATCCTCCTTCGAACTTCGGGCTTGCTCCTGTCCCTCCCCATGGACGGCGCCAACTGTTGTGGCTACAGACCAAACAGAGAGAGAGATGGTAGTGGAGAGTGAGGGAGATGAGTAATGGCTTGGGTCTTCCCCATGGCCTATATTCCATATATATACATGGGGAGTGCTTTTACAATTATACCCTTACAGTTGATCATCCCCCACAGGGGCATCTATGTCATTACACATGGCCTATTCTGAGCCTTGTAACCTCCTACTAGGCCTGCTGGGTTTAGGTGAGGGCCACCCCTACAACAAGTACGTTTAGTAAAGTATGTGGTTACGAACCTTTCAAAGCACTTTGTTAGCTTTGCTCGTACGTGACAGGTTTGTTGCGGGCCTCTCCATGTCACAAAACATGCGTACTTCCGATAAAAATACTATGCGGTTAATCAATTGGAGTCCACGCTTCACGTGTCAAAATCAGTAATAAGTTATAAGCTATCCGTCCAAAAAAAACACAATAACTTTAGTCATAAGCTATCGACTCAAAAGAATATATCAATTTCAGCTAAAAATCATAAACTATAACCATAAACCATAAATATGGCTCAAAAGAACTCACTCATTATTTTGATTTTTGAGTCCCTTGTATCTGTATGGGTACAAACACGCGGAAGGACACAAGGCACGCATGACGCATCAGTGCACACTGCACAGGTGTTGATCAAAACAGCCTGTTAATAATTATGCATTGATAGATGATACAATCAGGTCTGATCAGCACCACATCTTGAACCAACAGTGATAGAAATAACCCAAAAAAAAAAATCCTCAGTGTCCTTTGGCAAAATTGCACTTGACATCTAGAAGTCGAAGTTCCCGTGTTTTCCTTGTAGATTCGATCGATTCCTCTCCGAACGTTTGGCTTGCTGCTCACCGTCGCTATCGGCTCCAGCACTACCTTTAGTCCTCCCTATGCCGAGTTTTGGCAAGCCTCGATTCAATCCATCCAGCAAGACACATGCTTTGCATAATTTCTACAAAGTCAGGATGAATTGTTCAGTTACTTCAGTAAAAGCATCGAAGGAGTTTCAAGAAATAAAATCAGGGAAAATTCATGTAGTTCAAATCCTTGGATAAAAAGTTCCTGCATAAGGACAACGAAGAGGCACCTCAGCAGTCAGCACTCTCCTGTATGAGGAATTATTCAAATATGCTAACAGCTTATGTAACTGTCCTAGCAAAAGCATCTCTCTCTTTTTATTCTGACGTACCATAAGAGCTCAGAGAGTAACTCTGGAAGGGGTAATATTTCACATTAATGTCATCACAATACCTGGCTAGAAATGTAGCCACAACGTTCAGTTCACATGTTCCCTGCTCTGGCATCCTCGTTGTGGAGATCCTAAAATTTTCACCAGATTTTATGATGTCCAGTATAGCTCTAGGCCTGCATCATTGATAATCTACTGAGTCAAGGCTGCTTAAGTAAGATACAGACATTGCAAAAGAAAGAAACTTTTGTCTTCTGGAAACAGCTGGTATATACTGACAGATGACAATCAAGGCCATATTTGTGACGACGGTTTAACTCTGATAACACGTATGCAAGCACGGTTGAATCTGCATAACAGTCACAAAAAGAAGTGTTGAAATCTGCCTGAAGATCAAGCGCAGGTAAACAAGGAAGAAGCATGCGGTTTGTCAATTGTAGCGTACAGCTAAGAGCATATGCATAACAAGCTCGAGTTACCTTTGTACTGTATAGCTAAGGGTTTATGCTTAACATGATAAATGGCCTATCATATTACTATCTTTCCAAATTAAGTTCAATTGAAAATCTTTACTCTCTATCTAGCTCTGTTGCAACAGCAAGAACTATTAACGTAAGGCTCTCAACAAGACGATAACGTCTGCCATATTTGCCATATAGGTGTTTTACAGGAGAATATTATCGTGTTACCACTCCATAAGCAGTGGATATGAACCATATGACATATTTAAGAATTTCAAATGTATATAAACTGAGAACTAAGGTGTACTGAATGTTCGCATAAAAAGCCCTATTACTTCCTTAAATATTGATGGCACATAAAAGTCTGGACATACCTTTTCCACCAGAAGCTCCGAGCCTCCGATCGCCACACGTTCACCGGCTTTAAACAAACTATTGTCAGCAATAGTTCGATGAATCTCGTCCTCGAAGACGATATAGAAGCACTCCCTACATATCTAAGAGCAAATGTCTAAGTGCTCTGTAGCTGCCAGATGAAAGCAGTTCAGGGTATTCCTAGCAGCTCAGAACACGAAGTCGATAGCCCAGAAGGCTAAAACTAAAAGTAAAAAATAAATAGTATACAGGAATTTTTACTGGTCTCGGGGAAACATCGTAATATCAAGCAAAATTTTCACAGAGTTCCATACTATACAAAAGGGACATCCTTTCTTTAGAGCAAGTATAATAAGAGACTGTTAGTAGGCTGTATGCTGAGGTGGAGGAGAGAGAAGAGAGGTGGGCTGTAAGTTTACAGCCAGCTGAAGCACAAGAACCAAGAAACTTTGTGAGAGAAAGGGGTGGGTCATACAGCTGAAATACAGCCTTCAGCTGGCTGTAAACTACTATATGAATAGCCTGATAAGTGGGCTGTAAGTGTTCATACAGCCAACTGAAGGCTGTATTATTAGCCTTGCTCTTACCACACTTCCCAAAATTATGGCAATCCAGTGAACTAATCTAAAGCCCCCTAAAGCTAAAAGTCGGCGCCCGACGCTGGAGTTATCCAGAAACATTAAAACAAAAGACATCGAAAGCGTGGCGACAGCGAGGCGCGCCTGCTCTAGGGTTTTGGGCCGCTTGAGCGCGGCCTTCCGCTCGCCGCAGCGCACGCAGAGGCGGATCCCCGCCTTCGCCGGCGGTGGTCTCGCGGCGTCGGCGGCGGAGTCCATAGGCAGGAGGTTTCTAACGGGCTCGAGACCGTTCGAGGAAACGGCCGGCGGCGAGGTCCATAGGCAAGAGGTTTCTAACGTGGCGGTGCGGGAAGGAGGAGGGAGAGGGCAGGGGGTGGTGGCCTGTGCGGCGGTTTGGGGAAAGGCGCGAATAGTCTGGGTGTGTTCCGGAATTTGGGCTTTTGGCCAACTAGGCCCATATTGGTGGGCCAAGATTGGGCTTGATCCTGGGACATATAAACTGGGCCTTGATAGGATGGAATCCTGCCCGATCCCGTCCAGTCATCCTCACAAAAGAGGCCTCTCCTTTGTGTTTGGGCCGGATATATTACTGGCATGAGTTGTTCATGCCAGATCGCTCAAGTCGTCGAAAAAGATAAGAGGCAGCCCAACAAGCTACCGCTATGAAGCATGAACTATTTTATTTTGTGTTGCACACAAGAGTGATACTGACACTATTGCAATTTGCACATGGGAAGATGCTACTAAAAAGGTCAGGGATCCTGTTATAACGGCTTACACTACACTAATTCTGAAAAAGGGTGTAACTTTTCCCCCTCTTCTTTATTCTGGACACATGTAAGTTTTCCTATCTCCAGGCGAAAAAGGGAGGAATATTTTGTTGCTTACCCACCCCCTATCATGCACGAAATCATGATATGGCGCTTTTGTGTGACCCATCCATCATCTCACCACTAATCAGCCTCTTTGGAGCACCTTTTCTCTTTTAACCCCTCCGTCGTCTGAGTCTCTCCCTAGCCCCTCTCCCTCATCATTGCAAGCTCGCCAGCTACTGATCTTAGCAGCAATCACCGGCCATGCACATATTTGTAGAATCTCCCAGCCCAAGGGATGGAAATTATACCTGTTTAAGTAAGCTCCATCCGTACCCGCTCCGCTCGTTTACTCACGATATAGATTGACAGGTGGCACAGTCATAGCAATATCTCTAATTACTATTGATTGTTATAAACTTTTTCATATCTTTAATTGCTATTAATTGTTATAAACTTTTTTGATAGCTATTATATTTCCTAGCAACAGTTGTTGCTTATATGTATCTGTCATTAGTTCAACTCTTAGATGGTGACTCTCAGTTCGTGGGTAAACGGGTATACCCACGGGTGACGGGTATGGGCGAGGTTTTCGCCCATCGTCCTTCGCGGGTATAGCCGTGGGCGTAAATCAAAGTCACGGGTACAAATATGAACGAGCACTACCGGTACCCGTCGCGCACGATCGCCATCCCTAACCAGCCCCAGTAGGAAATTCAGCTAACCCTTTTGTTCTCTGTACATGGCCACGACGGGGAAAAAACGGCCGGCTAGCAACCTGGGATAGACTGACGGCGAAACCAACGTCCCAGAAACTTGGCACCTGGACGTAAGAAATCAGCAATTGTGTGCAATTCTCCGCGTCAAAAAGGTGAAGCGCACGACACGGCTTGATTTGACGGCTCGTGGGTCGTGAGCCATTTACGCTTGGAACCCGCCATATGCACCGGCCAAGTCTCGTATGCATGAAGACCATGAATGCTTCGCACATAAATAGTCGCCTTAACATGTCACGAGGGGGCCCATCGCGCGCGCGCGCGCAACGGGATCACGCTTTGTGGCCGGCCTCCTCTCCTCACAATTCATGGGTGACGTACCAGTGTACTGGGGTACAAGTAACTACTAACCGCATTACCTGCTTTTCTAAAAGTCTGCAGCTAGCTGTGAAACACCAGCACACTTAACTAACTTTAACGGATGAGTTAGAGAATTAAATAAAATTAATTGGACATCTAGCGACTAAATTACAAGATGATTAAGTTTCTATAAACATACCTCAGATCAAATTACAATATCAGTACACTGAATAAATGAATACATTCACAAGTTTTATTCCTACAAATAATACACTTCAATTCACAAACTTTACAATTGCATACGCTTTACGTGCATACAAAAGAATACATGTACGTGTCCATATATATAAATAAATACAACTTGATACAACTACAATTGAGAAACCAAACCGTTCGAGGCCAGTCGGCACTTCTTGTAGCCGTAGGGTTTTATCATTCAGCATAAAAATAAACCTAAATCAATTTTGAGCATATTTTCATGTTCAGCCAATCTAGTAAAAATAGTTTACTGCAGTACATAGCACCCCGTAGACAGGTGTAACTTTTCCATCTTCCATCTTATGCGGCGCACAAACGGAAGGGGTAAGAACCAGCGAGGAACTGAGAGAGAGAGAGAGAGAGAGAGAGAGAGAGCAGTAGCCGCCTAAAACCACAAGGCAACCAAGGTAAGAAATGCACCGCCATCACCCAGATGCACCCATATTTTCCCCCAAACCCATCGAAGCAATGGAATGAGAAGATAGAGGAGTACACTGCAGCGGTCAGACCAAGAAGAGAAGCTGGTGCTTAAGTGAAGGAGCCGGGCCAGGAGAAGGCAACGCCAAAGAACAAGGGAGTCAGGACCAGGAATAGACGAGGAGGAGACGCAACCGCATGCACTCTGGAGGAGACGCAACCACACACACTGAATTAAGCCCGACAAGCTCGGCTAAGGTAGCCCACATTTATCCCCACCACTATCGGCGTCATCTTGCAGGACCACATGCACATGCAACCTCAAAAGCATATGAACCACAATAGAGCTAGTAGTATCCACAAATAGAGTAGAGAAAGAGAGAACTAAGGGGAGTAGAAAATCCTCCAAGAAAAGAGAAAATCGAAAGTAAATTGGAAGGGGGATAGAGAGAGTGAGGAGAGTCAAATCCTGGCGACTGGAGTTGGAACCGTGATCAACTAGCACGGATCTAGCAAGCGGGGAGTCGGGGCGGCAGGCCCAAATCCAGAAGCAGCTGGTCTGGGCGAGAGTCTGGAGATGGCCGCTATGGGGGGAGAACCAAGGGGCGGCACAATAAAGGCGAGAGCGGGAGAGAGAGACGTGCAAGAGGCGGTGGCGTTCCACCAAGAGGCCAGGAACCGGCGAAGAGGGTGGCGACTCTTAACAGCGGACTAAGTAGGGAGTTGGGAGGGTGAGTGAAGGAGGGAGAGAGAGAGCCGAGAGTAGGAAGAGAGGGGTAGATAACGGGAATGTCAGGCCAACAGTTGGACTGGCCGGGAGAGTGGATGGCTTATTAGTCAATAAAACAGTAATTTATTTTGTTTTATCGAGTAATAACCATGTACTGGTACTATAATCTAAGATAACAGTAGCACGGGTCGTCCATAAGCTGTAACTAACAGCACGCATGCATGGCTGCCTCCTTAGCAGTCACTAGCAGTTTCACTTCACTGTACTTCATCTCATCGATCGGTCATCTGACCATGAAGATGCAGTGTCTCTGATGAGATGTTTATATGGATCATTAGATACTGGCGATTTGAAGACCGACAGATTAAGCTGTAAAAAAAGAAAGGACGGTGTCAAGATTCGAGTGGAAGAAAAAAGGTGAGCAGCGCAGGTCGATCTGCAGCAGAAAGCAACGCAACAGCGCAAGCAAGTACCCCTTGGAAAGGATGCCGTTCATTTCCACGGCCTCCATCGTGTTGGGCGGTAGCATGCAGCACTACAGCTGCCCACTTCGCGGCTTGATTCGATCAACGACCATTCAAGTCCTGGTCTTGCCTTCTACAGCTCTATATATATGACGGATTACTGTTCTCACTTGTCTTATCTATTCGATCGACATCAGTACGAAAAATGAGTGACCCCAAAATGCAAGTCTTTTCTTTTCTTTTCTTTCGAAATACGTAGCACAAATAACCCAAGTCATCCGGTGCAGTTGAGCCATCCATTCCAAGATAAGATATGCTGACATATGGCTAAGAAAAAGAAAAAACCTATATACTCGGTACATATAACTTGCTTGCTGCATTGACTTGCATCAGCACAAGCAAATTGTAGGCAAGCAAACATCGACCGGGCGGAAGGGGTTCCTAATCCTAGCTAGTCAAGCATTGGATTCCTCTAGAAAAAAAAAAGCAGCATTTTCCAATCGAAAGGATGCGTAGCTAAGGGAGAATAAGAAAAGAACAAACGGCCTAGAATAAATACCAGTATCTGTCCATGCTCCCTGCTCTCAGCAGCCCATGCCGATCTGCTGTGTCAATTAAGGGTGTGTTTGGTTGCCTGAATCTCCTTCGTCCTGGCTGGGTGGATCCGTATAATTTGAGAAAGAGCATGTTTGGTTGCCTGTATGAGCGGATACAGCCTGTATGAGCGGATGCAAGAATACGCCATCATCCTGGATGGGTGGATACGCTCAAAATGAGCTTCACTGGCCATCCTGGATGGGTGGATGCAGTGTATCTTATGCGGTCCCACGTGTCAGCCTCTCAGATTTGGTAGACTGCATCCGCTCATACAGGCAACCAAACAGCATGTCAGTTTTTTTTGCATCCGCTCATGCAACCTCACCAAACATGAACTTTTTCTAAAATACGATTCCACTCAGCCTGCATCTACTCAGTCAGAATATACGATACAACCTCCATCTACGAATCAAACACACCCTAACTGTGTGCCACAGTTCGACCACTGTCCTTCCCGGAACACCTCCATTGCGCCGGGCCCATGGCTACTGTGACTGCCTCAGTCACAGAACGGTGGGGACCATGCATGGACAGGTGAGAATTGCCAAAAGAGAAGATTCTTGCTGCACGGACTCACTGTAAGTTTTCCTTGATGTTTCTTCTGCTCATTCTATTTTTTTTCTGCTCATTCTATTTTTAACTGTAATTTATGATTTATTATTTAAAATTTTGAATTCTAATTATTTGCGAGAGGCAGTATGTAAAGAAAAATAGACGCATATGATTTTAGTCGGTATAGCTGAATTCAGCATATTTTTTAATATAATTATTATATTGGTCTTATCTTCAAAAAACGTATCTTTTGAAAGCTAGTTACTGAAACATAAGATATAAGTTATAAATAGAAAAGAAGGGAACTATCTCTTATGCTCCTGCGTCTGTTCTGGGGCTCTGTTGTTCAGCTCATCCCACTGCTGGCCTGTAACTTTGGCAACTTTAGAAATTACTGCGAAAGCCGAAAAGGATATGTATTTTTAGCTATCAGCGGCTACTCAACTCATGGATAAACTCAGCTCTTCCTGTAGCTTCCATGTGCACACCCATTTGATAGAAGGCGCATAGTCAAATGTTATAGTAGTACTTGAGAGATTTCTGAATGGAGAATTCACTACATGCTTCGCCGGTCTGGTATGTTTCTTGGATGCAGTGTGCTTCCATCATTTGGAAATGGATAGGCTACCAGGTTCACCATAGTTCAGCTAGCTGTCTGCTGTTATTTACTCCAAGTGCAGTGTTGGTAGTTTTTAATTAGCTCTAGAAGGCAAGTGAAGTACTCATCAGTCATCAGTTGGTCTTATTATTGCCAGCTTACCATACATTACACCAAGTGTACTAACCTGGAATCTCCCATTACAGGCGCAGTTCATAAAATAAATAAAAAATCTGATGGGAGGAGTTCGTCGATCAGAGGAGACAGTGTTACTTAACTAATTTAAGTGTGCTGTGGCGTGTGATCGAAACGTTTGTCTGATGTAGTGAGGCACATGTTACATCAGAAGATCGCACAAAACTTCGATTGTTCAGAAAGAAGCCATGTGATCTGATTTTTTTTCTATTTGATATCACAGCACCGATTCAAAGTAAAAATATACAGTACATGAAATTAAAGATGGCCGATTTGTATCTGTCGGCTAACATTATTATTATATCATATCTCATGTCCATTTGTAACATGGTAAGGGCAATCCTTTCGGGTACAAGAAGAAATGACGAGATGCCATCTTATTAAAAAAACAATAACAGGAGAGAATCCAAGGTCATATAGTGCATCAGGGTATTAAAAAACATTCTTTTTTTGCTCCCTAGCTTGGAGGGCATATATATTACAGCAGGTAGCATTGATATCCATAAACTCCTATTGCGTTCGTTGGAAGTTAATCAGTACACCAGTGTAGATTGAATTGTTAAGACATGGATGGTTAACAAGTGACTGGCTAGTTTTTCCTAGAAAATGGCAGGAGCTAGTACCTTACATTGTTGAAGCCGCCCACCCAAGTACACTATCATGTGAATAACCGGTACAAGCTTTCGGACAAGTAAGTTGGTACTCTTTTTGATCCAGGACCAGGAAAGCTTCTGTGTTATAGAAAGGACATGGGGAGGATCGGAACAAAAGGCAATTGGTGGACATATGCAATCTCGGCCATTCGATCTGAAACGGGCGCACCAGATTCCAGGCGGGCCCCTCCTCTCCATCCCCAAATCAAATTGGATAAGGTTAGGGTTAAGGAGAGGCGAGCCTGGCGCTGCCCGTGCAAGCCCATACCCGTCGATACCCCTGCCCATCCCGTTGCTGGTCGTCGATGAGGCTGCGCAGTCGTCGCCGCCACGCCACTGCCATCCGGCTGGAAGTCGTCCATCCCGCCGTTGATCCATACTCCAAGCGAGGGTGTAAGTAATTTCTTGGAATCACTGAGATTTTTTATATTTGGCATGTTTGCAAGTTGTAGTGATAATTGACTTTTGGTTCTTCCGGTTGCAAAGGAACTTGGGCTTACTGGAAGGGGAAGAAATGGAAGAATTGGGGCTGATGGGGGGCAATGCACCAGAAGCTGTTTGACATGCTGAGTTTTTGTGATGTATGAATTGGTCCAAATGTATCTGATCTTGTATTATCTATGTTGTATGAATGGTCCAAATGTATATGCCTAGTACATGTGCTAAGTTTCTGTGTCATTGGCGTTGTGTTCAACATTTTTTTTTTTTGGAATGGAAGCATGGGCCTGAATGTGTAAGCTTATTCCTGATAATGTTTGGTCAATGGAGGCAATGGAAGCAACATTGTGGTTTCGTTTTCTAAACTTGAAATGTTTCGTAGCACTATGTGTGCAAGATTTGTTTACCGGTAATATCAAGTGAATTCCTCGTAATAGGATCAGGATCATGAACTTCTCATATTCTGTAGCAGTGGTTATTGCACATTGATAACGGACAATATCAGGAACAAAACAAGAACACTTTTTTTTTTTGCAGTGAACCAATTTGAGCAAAAACATGATACTGTAGCATTGATTTGTCCACAAGTAGAGGTGCGAAAAGGATACAAATCATTCGTATTATTCGGCTATCGTATTTAATACGATACGAATACGGTATAGATTTTTCCATCTAATTAATAATTTCTCTCATGATCGTAGTCGAATTCGCATAAAAAATATGGATGCGAACATGGTATGTACTTTTACCATCCAAAATATTATTTTATTCGGACTATTTTATATTTGTGCTTCCGCCCACCTCCATCTCCATCTTCAATGAAGATCCAATGAGGCTCCTCGTCGTCTTCTTCTCTAGCCACCGGAGGCAACGAGTTAGGGTTAGGGTTCACTAGCTATGGTTGGGATTCACTAGTAGCCATTGGGCTTAGAGGGATGCCAGGGTGGTAGTGGGCGGTGGCAGTGGCCTCGCCTTGGCCACGGGATTGGAGGAGGGTGGTAGAGGCGGCGGGGGTGGCAAGAGCCAACGAGCAATTAGAAGGCGGCGCGTGGTGTTGGCAAATCCAGCGATAGTAGCGGCCTGAAACAGGGAAGAAGGGTAGAAGAGGTGGTGGCGGGAGGTTGAGATGCAACAAAGGAATAGAGGAGACGTGCGGAATCGACCACGAGCTTGGTGGCTGATTGTGGATGGGGTTGAGGGTAGGTGGATGATATGCGAGTGGTGTGATCGGTGTGGGGCGGTGGATCTGGCAGCAATGAGCCGCCAGAGACAAGGAAGAAGGGGCGCGGCGGTGTGGGAGGTGGAAGCGGGGTGGACAAGGAGGAGGTGGGCAGCAGCGACGCCAAGAGGGTGACGGTAACCGAGTTAGGGGTGGCAGTGATGGATCGACAGGGGTGATGGGAGGCGGCATGCTAGAGGTAGTTCAGGTGGCAGCGACTAGGAGTTAGGGTTTAGGGTGGAGAGGGTTTTGTTTATATGTGGGATTAGTGGGATTTTATATGTTGATTTTTCATTTAGGGATTAAAAAAGTGGTTGATTTTAGAAACAGAAATGATCACATGATAATTAGACAAGACCCACGTATCAATGCTTCTATGCCCTCTCCAAAAGCAAGAGGACAACGCAAACGCATCCAAATTAAAGAGCGACACAGCCTGCCATCGCCTACCAGACGACCAAGCCCTGCGCTACCGGGCATGCCAGTATGCCACACGTGCATGCGCGTAGCTCATCGATCGCGGTATCGCCATGGCCAAACGCCCATGCGCGCGGCAGCGCGACTCGTGCTAGGCTGCCGGGGCCCCTCGCGAGCGAGTGCTCGGCGAGAGATCGACTTCCACTTCACTCCACGCACGTAGATCCACGGCGCTCTACCAAAACGGTTAATGCGGCGATCGACCTGCGATGTACGTACGCTGCCTGCGTGCGGTGCATAGGATCGATGTTGTGAGTGACAACGAGGACGGTCTTGTACTGTACATGGTTGGCTCTGTGGATCTGTACGGCCGGGCAGCGCCCAGCGGCCAAGCCAAAACTGCCGCTCCATTTCCCATTAGCAACTTGCAAGCGTCTGCTGATTGGATGGGTGTACGCCACATGCAGCAGAGCTCTAAGAGCAAGTTTAATAAAAGAGATAGCTACTACCTCTAGGACTAGCCAAATAAGCAAAAAGAGTACACGTGGCTCATGGTAGAGGTAGCTAATACAATAAGTTGAGTAGAGGTTACCTCTACTAAAGCACTCAAACATTTAATACTTGCATAAATATATCAGGGGTCACCTCTTGCATGAGGGCAGCTTGCCTCTCTCTCCTCGTATGATGTGCTAGAGGTTACCTCTTATATAAGGGGCAGCTTGCCTCTCTCTCCTCTTTTCTCTCTCTTTCACATAGGATTGTGTTGACGTGGATTTCGCTAGAGGCGACCTAGTCAGCATTATTGTACTTGCTCTAATAGTCCGACAAGGAAACTAAGGACGTGAAAACACATTGTGGCGCGGCAGGTAGAATCTGAGGCGGGCAATCTTGCCCTGCGCTGGGCCCGTCCTGCTCCAATGCGGCCTACTGCTGTGCTAAGTTGCATGCTTTTTCAGATAAACCTGTCGAGAGTTACTACAGGTGGTGATTAAAAGAGCTTCAGCTTCTGGTTTCCGGTTTATTTTTCACTATTCATAGATTTCGTCTTTTCTAAGCTTTTGGCTTTTTGTTAAGCTTTTTTGCCGGTTCTTTTTTCCTATATTTGTTTGTATTATACGTAATGGGCTAACATATGTTTGAATTTTTTAAATTTAATTATGCTAAATAAGCCTCTGTCAGCTACATTGTTTTTTCAGCCAGCTACAGTGCTTTTCAGCCATAAGCCACCAAAAAAAAGCCCAAATGATCACTCCCATATAGTTGCAACCTTGCAGGCCAGAGTCCAGAGCCCGGGCGGTCCTAATGTAGTTTATTAGTATTTAATTGAACATCTAATTCTTTAAAAAATACCATATATTTAATAGGAATAGTAGTCATATATACTGATAAATTAGTCTAAATACTTCATATTTATATCTCTAATATATTTTAGCCCACTTCCACACCTCCCTCATTAATTCGTCTCAAAAATTACAGCTTAGCTAAAGGTTCAAGGAGGTCGGGCTGGCTATCGAACTTAACGAGTTGTTATCAAGCTTCGTTCAAAATTGATGTAGTTTGACTTCAAATCATTTCATTTGTCTTTTAAGTGATTGTTCTAAATTTAAGCTAATAAGCTACTATCAAGTTGAGCATTATTAACTTTTTTCACTCGAAATTGACTCATTTTAATTTTAAACTCATTAACTACTGTAATCGCAATAATTTTGATTCAAGCCCAAACTAACATTTTTGCCAGCCGACTAGAGGGGGTGAATAGATGGTTTAAATTTTTTGGTCAAGATAGCAAGTGAGCTGTAGTGAGCATCAAGCAGGGTCTAATTGGACCGTCTAGGAGCTAGGGTCCCAAGAGGAAGCATGCGGTGGTGACGACTAGGCTGTCAAGGACAACAAGGCAAGTAGCGCACGTCGATAATAAGACAAGGACATCCCCATTTCCAAGTCCCAAATCCCATATTTCTAATTCAATAAATTTTTATTAATTGTTTTGTAATTTTTCTAAATTATTTCGTAATTATCACGTTCCGTTTGAGGGGACGCCGTTGCGACCGGCCACATCCCGTTGCCTACGGAAAACCGCCGGCCGTGACAGGTGAAAACGACCGGCACCGCGCGGCGCACTCCGTCCAGCTCCCAACGGCGTTGACGGTGCCGTCTGGACGGCGGCCGCTGGGGCTCTCTCCCAGCCGTCGGATCCGGATCTGTTATATCCCCCGCCCGTGGCGTCTTATCTGGACGCGCACGCAAGCCTGGACGGGGAGAAGAGAGAATCCAAAGACGACGTCCACCCGCGCCGCGGTGCGGACGAGGAGGGAAACTGCCAAAGAAGCGAGGAATTAAGCGAGGGCGGCGTACGCGGATGGGCAAGTACATGCGCAAGTGCAGGGCGGCCATGGGGGAGGAGGTGGCCGCCATGGAGGTCACGCAGGTCGCTGGCGTCCGGACGAGGTCGAGGTCCGCCTCGGCCGCGGCCGGGGCGGGCGCTATCGCGAAGGTGCAGGCCTCGAAGAGGACTAGGAAGGCACTGCCGCCGGCGGCGGATCCTTCCTTGGGCACTCGTGGTAACGGTGGAAGCTGCTACCTCCAGTTGCGGAGCCGCATGCTGTTCATAGCCCCGCCGCCGGTAACGGCTCCGAGGACTCCGAGGGCGGAGGCTGCTGGTGCCGCCGGCCAGGGAGCGGTGCTTGCCGCCGGTCTCTCACGCTGCTCCAGCACGGCGTCGTCGGTGGACGCAGCGGCTCAGGACAGGAGCCTTGCGTGCTGCTTCGACGCTGCGGAGGTGAGGGACTTGAAACCCTAGAATTCGAACTAAAAAATGGTCCGAGATCTTTAGCGGCTTCCGTTACTGAATCTCGTGGTTTGGTTTGGTTCCGTTGTTCTACAGGCAGGCGGCGAGCACATTCCGGAGGGCTCGGCAAGCAACTCGGAGAGCGGCCGTGACCGCGAGTGGTGGGATAATTCTCCCCTATTTCCGGCAAATTCTGCTGAATTATGCTTCCTGCCGTGTCCTGACGCTGTTTTGCCCACGGTTTTATAAAATTCAGGAGAGAGACGACGCCGTCGAGCCGTCTGCCCGGCGAGGTGAGTGATCTGGAGTCGGATCTGGCGGGGCAAAAGCGCGGCCGGACATTGCCGGTGGGAATGACCGCCGTTCAGAAGGCCGCGAGGGCGAGGGTGCCGCCGGCGTCGGAGATCGAGGAGTTCTTCGCGGCGGCCGAGGAGGCCGAGGCCAAGCGTTTCGCTGCCAAGTAAGTACTCGTAGCATCAGAAATTACCGCTCGTGGCAGCGTCCAATTACCGTGCACACATTTCTCCTCCGTTTTCGTGGCGCGTGCGTTGCTTGCCGCGGCCGGCGTGCTAACGTGCGTGCGCTCCCCATGGCCAGGTACAACTTTGACGTCGTACGCGGCGTCCCTCTCGACGCCGGCCGGTTCGAGTGGACCCCGGTGGTCAGCCGCTGAAGGCGAGCGTGCTAAGGGGAATGCTAAGCTAGAAAGCTAAAGCGCGCCGTGTAGAAAAGGAAGGCAAGCGAAGAAGAAAAAGATGCTCCAAAAGAATAACGGGAAAGGAGAAACTACAAAAGAAGCATTATAGCCTAACCAACCACCGACTCAACTTTTTTTTCCTCTCTTTCACATTTTCTTTCTGATTTTCTTAGTTTGCAATAGTAGTATTTCCTACCGGTATTTTCTCAGAGGTTATCTCGACAGGAACAGATCCCATCGCTGTAATTGTTTCCTGTATTTGGATGGAATTTACTGTACAGCAACAGCTGCCCTGCAAGTCTTAGTTAACCATTTGCATTTTCGCATGCTACCTTCCATCAAGTACGGCGTATCGTCTCAATCTCTCTCGTACATCAGAAGGAGAATGTATACGTTTATTTGCACGTACGAATCACAAGTCAACCTGCAAATCCTAGGCTCTGTATCTCGCGAGTAGAGACAGGCACACAGCATAACCCATCCACAGCAAGCGCAGTCGTACAGGAGGCAAACTGCAGCGTGCCGTGGAAAGAAGGTTAAGACGGGGGACCCCGTGGCCGAGGCGGATCGCGCAGCGCCCACCGAAGGGAGTCGCCTCTGCCTGCCATCCAGTTAAAATGGTGGTTAACCAGTAAGTTGCGACAAAAAGGTGGTTAACCAGTAAGGTATGATTAAAGTAACCAGTAAACTATGATTAGCGCGGCTAAACAAGTGTTAAGGGGGAGATGACTTTGGATCCTGTGCACATGGGCGGGGGGATTAGGGGGAAGGTGAAAGATCGAATGAGGCAACGGAGTGAGGGTGAAAGGTGCTTTCTAATTTTTCCTCATGTATTCACAAATCTATTCACTTTAATAGCTACAGAGTTATAAAGATTATGATAGAAGGTTAATACAAAAACTAGCAATTTGAGACACTAAAAATACAATAAAAATAAGCAAAATCCACTATTAAAATGGGAAAACCCGTTAACCCCCCACACATACACACAAATTTTACTCTCACAAATTCACTTATGCATGCTTTTCAAAGCGCATAAGTGTGCATCCGCTAAATTCTTAGTTTTGCTCCACCTTCACCTAAACCATTTTCCAACACATCACACATGCACTGCAGTTTTGATCCAAGATAGTTTTCAGTATTTTGATTAAACTACAAAAATACCCTTCCTTGACTCGATCATTACGAACCACTGGAAGCAATCGCCATGCTTTCCACATGTAGGTGCACTACTAGCCTGTCACGTGTTATAAAGTATTTCCCGTCCCGGTTCCACCGAGCCATAGCTCACTTGGCCCGTGCAAGCTACATGGCGCCATCTCATCGTTCGAACTAGCTTTTAACATTTTCCGCCTTTCTCGTGCCATGCTTGAGTTCACTGTTTCACCCGACATCCTTAATCGTTCTGAGCCTAACTCCTCCATGAGGCTAGCCCGACTCCAAGCAACCCTGCACACCCAAAGATAAAGAAATCGTTTCCAGACACAAGTTCTTCACAACTTAACTTACATTAGTCAAGGCACGCATCATGCAACCTTAATTCATTAACCCAGGTCATCCTAACTCAATCCATAACTTAATTCCCCAAACTCCTGTTTTCTAGGAAGATCGGAAGTACTGCGTTTAACGTGTCGGTACTTCCGCAATGCGGAACTACCGCCTCCCAAAACGGTATTTCCACACACTGAAAATCTCACCTGGAGCTCTCTAGAAAAAATGACCGCAACTCAACCCGATACTTTCACCAAATGATTCTACTGCACTTATGATTGCGGTACTTCCGTAAAGCGGAACACTGCTCTAATACCTACGGTACTTCCAATTTTTCTGACATTTACATAAAACAGTTCAAATCAAATACAATCTTTATAAAACATTTTACTATTCTATAAAACTTATAATAATTCTTCATAACAGTATTCTAGGGCTGCTCGTATGGACCTTCGGAAGGAGATGGAGCAGGGAATGTTACTTTCATCGGGATCTGGGTTCTTCAGTAGGTTGGTAAAAAGTAAAAACTAGGAGGCGGCGGGGGAGGTGTGACTGGGATTCGGTGCCACTTTCATGCCCACTGCTGCTTGCAGGCTTTGCACTGAAAGGAAGAGGCTTTTAATGTATAGTCCATTGTTTCTTGTGACTTTACTTTGTTGTACATTGGTTTTGTTCGTTTTGGGAATTTGTCAGTCTAACCTAATATGGAAAAACCTCAGTTCCTTCTGGTTTGTGTTGTGTTAGGAATTTTTAGAAAACTCTTTTTTTTTTGCTGTGTCATGGGAGTAAGTAAGCAAGAGTGAGTGTTAACCGTAATCCAAATTACACATTTCCCTTACCTAAGGGTATGTATAGGTATCATCCGGATGTTTTCTTCCCAACAATCATCCAAATTTCGGACTCTCTTTTTTTGGAGGGGGGTGAATTTTTTTTGGAGGGGGTGAAGAGAATTTGTGGCCCTTGTGAAAATAATGGCATTTCGCTTGTGTATATACAATGAGAAGGATTAAAGCAACAAAGAAGAGTGGTTGAATTAATTGAGCAGGCCACTTGCGTGCTGTTCAAGAGATGAAACATCGTGTGAGAACCCTGTGATAGAAAAGAAACTAAAGAAGAAAAACTAGCCCTCTCTCCACTTGCCTTATCTCGCACCGTCTCTTTCACTAACCGGCAATAAGCATCACGAGACAAAACCTACCGACAGAAGAGTTCATGGGAGTGCTGCTGCCATTGGGTTCATTGCACCTCGTTGTAGAGAGAGACCGGGTAAGCGTTGGGTCCAGCGGTGGAGGGTGTTGGACGGCGGTGAAAGAAGGCATGATGAGACAGTGGTATACTAAACATTAAGTTGAACGAAATGAGGTGGTGAGGGAGGGGGAGACGGTGATGTAACGAGACGGTGAGATCGCCGCTAGCCGCCGGTGGAGAGGAGGGGCGGGGTTAGACAGAGGAAGAGTGTGGAGAAAAGAGAGAAGGGGTGAGAAGAAGACAAGGAGAGCGACGCTTTGGTTGGATGCTGTACAGTTCGTATGGTGTAGTGGCGCTCAACTAAAAAGGCGTGGAAGAAAGAGGGTGGTTGATGGGGTGCATGGGAGCTAGATGGGAGCATGAACACGTTATGAGCATATTGATGGCGAATAAATAAGGGTTTTACGATACGAAGCCGAGATCCGTAGAAGGTGGGGACATCAGGGGAAATCGGGGTGGTAGTGCGTTGTTTGTTTGGAGATGCATCGCAATTCGCAGCATCTCATCAGCATCAGCGGACGGTGAAAAGCGAGGCTTACTCAGAAAAAGGGAGATCACTGATCACAAGCTTATAAAAATCTGGGAAAGAAGTTGAGGATCCCCAAGCTGGTAAACATTCCGCGGTGGATAATGATAACCATCAACTGATGGCACTGAGACTGTGGTTTTTGCACTCCCTTTTTGGTAGCTTTGGAATCCGGAAGTACCAGAGTTTGTTCCTTGTTTCTTCAGCCTTGGCTGGCTTGGCAGGGTCGAGCTCTTCCGGTTACAGGGTCAAGATCTGTAGTTTCCCTTTCTTTTCTTGAAGAGAGTTTATTGAGTCCATTTTCCATTTTGAGAGAGAAACATCTACTCCTGCCAAAGTCTGAAAAGTGCATAATCTTGATGGTGGGTTTTTAGCTATAATTTATGACTTTTGGTTTTTAAATTTTGGCTGATCGTAAGAGAGAGTATGAAGAGAGAGACGTAAGCGATTTTGGTCTATATAGCTAAAGTCGGTACAGTGATTGTTACAATTAACTTGTAGACCCTGTATTGAAAAGATGCACGTTTAAAATCTAGTAACCATAGCAAAAGCTAAAGGAGAGTTTGTTGTGACAGTTCAGAATACAAGGAATGAACCAGGGAATGGCAGAGCTTACCGCAATTCTTTGATTGCTGCAGAGATTGTTCGCCCATTTGATTCATGCATCGACACATTTCGCACTTCATCCAGTGGGAGTACTTGTTTTGTATTAAGTGCGGTGTCCATAATATTGGCAGAATAATGTTATAAACATACGGTAGGAAAAAATTAGGAAGGCACGAAAACGAAAATCACAACTATACGGTGTATCTCAACTGTATTACTATAAGTGTGTGTGTATATATATGGAAAAATTCGAATCATACATTAACAAAAATAGGGCATTGATAAACATCATCCGGATGTTTTCTTTCTAACTATCATCCAGATTTATGACCGTTGGATTAGAGATCCAAGGGCCACAAATTCTCCCCACCTCCTCCAAAAAAAAATTCACCCCCTCCAAAAAAAATTCTCCCCCCTCCAAAAAAAGAGACCGTTGGATCTCTAATCCAACGGTCCGAAATTTGGATGATTGTTAGGAAGAAAACATCCGGGTGATGACTATACACACCCTAACAAATAATGCAGGTGGAGTAATCGTCGATGATCTGTATGATTCGTGTGTGCGATGCCACGAAACAACAGAGTAAATCGACCAGTGAATGCACGAAAATGGAATGATACGGAGTAGTAGCTAGTGCGGAGGCCAATTTTCTTTTAATGAACCAGCAGGAGAACTGACCTGACATATTGATAGAGCAGGAGTAGAAAACAAAATGGAACAATACACACGCCGTGCCGGGGGACCTCCATAGGCAAGCGGTCATAAGCATTGCACCAAATAACTCTCACACATATCACACCAAACATTTGAGGGAAGAACAACACATCTCACCTCCCCACAAAACTGAATGTCGAGCTAGATACAGAGGACCACAATTGCACGAAGCTTGAGAGAGAAGAATAGAAGCAAAGGCAAGGTAAACCAAAACTCCTTCACGGTTGAAGAATCACAATGAGCACCAACACTAGCAGGACAAACAACAGAGAACTTCAGAATGAAGATAGCGAGGAAACGGCCCTTCTACTCAGGTGACAATGGTGGATGACACACGGCCCTTCCGCTCAAGTGACGATGGTGGATGACCCGCAAAAGAAACCGATTGCTGTGGCACCACTCCTCCCACATGGCTCATGAATAGTGGCTTGTTTGGTTTCGAGACCAAAACAGAAACTGCTGCAACGCAAGACGTCCAAAGCAGTATTTCTACTTAGGACGACGACTCAACGGCGAACACTCAATTCTGCAGACCTCTTCAAACAACCGATCTAGTACTCAAGATAAAGGGCTCCTAACAACATCAGCAAGACTAGGCGTCAGCGGCAAGCCCGTCAGTAAGCTGAGCGGCGGGCGACTGCAGATACGGAGGCCAAATTATGCTTGTTGCCATAGCCAACCACATGTTTTCGTGCATAGGATTAACGGTACTTGCTTGTACGTACATGTCGCATCTTCTCCTTTGTTTCGTTTGTTGTTCTGTGCGTTCATGCTGTGACAAGTTGCATGGTACGTATGCAAATGGATTGGATCTATACCAGAATTAGATAGTGTTTGTGCAAAATTCGTATTTGTATACTGAAATGGGTAAATGGCTTTGGACCCAATACGGACATTTATGCATCTAAAATACGGATCGGGATATAATTGATATGAGTTGTGTGCGTTTCGTCTAAAACAGAGCGCTGATTTACCTATGATCATCACGCGTAATTTGGACTCAAATTCTCAAAACACGTATCACTCCGTAGTCATGGATGCAAATGGCCTTAACTTTTGTCTCCAATTTACCCTGGTTGCCAAAAGAAATTACAGCTATATGCATCTCAACGTAAAAAAGTCGCAACAACAGCGTTTAGCCGTAAAAGAAACAGGGAAAAGATTTCCAGAGCAAAACTTAGCCCATGACGTGTGGAAGGCCTGCTTGACGTCTATCACGACTTCACCAGGCCCAACGTTAAACAATCGGACTGAGTCCAATGCTCGTTGCCCTCACATACAGCGAAACGCGGGCAAGCGAGCCGGTGGTTTTCGCTGCCGCTTGCCGAGTGTAAACCAGCTTGTGCGGCTGGGCGCGGAACAGGGCACGTGGGCGGGTGTTGCTCCCGCAGTGCGGGCCGGTGGCCTACTTTTAATACAGTATTTAATTTTTAAATAGAGTATTTTTTTAAAACAGGATCCATAAGTTAATTATAGTACATATTGAAAGTCTAACATCTGTATCAACCAAAACCGCAAGGGAGTATCTCTCTTTCCTTAATCTTTATCGCAAATAGCAAAAATTCAAAAATTTCAGCTAAAAGCTATAAACCGCAGCCGTATTAAACAGGGCCTAGTCTCGCTCGTTTCGGTTTGGACTTCTAACTTCTGATTTATTTTTCACTATTCAATAATTTCATCTTTTTTTGGTTTTTTGGCTTTTTAAGCTTTTTTGTTGGTTCTATTTTTTCCGTATTCATTTATACTGTCCGTAACGGGCGAACCTGTTTTTTCTATTTTTAATTTTTTTAAATTTAATTACGCCAAATAAACTATCGTCAGCTATAATATTTTTTTAGCCAACTACAATAATTTTCAATAAAAAATCATTCAAAATAAACCCTTTTGAGCAGGGCCTATATCCGGGCCTCGGCATCGGTCTTCGGTGGATCGGCACGGTCCTCCTCCGCACCGCACGTCCGCCTTGCGCGCGCGGCACGGTGCCCACGCGGTGTTTTCTTTGCTGCCGCGCGCGTGCGCCCGCGCACTAGCCCTGGAGCGTCCGCTCGTGTGGTCGGGCACGGCTGCCACGATGGTCGATGGGCAGCGCGGTGGCGTTCGCGTACGCGCGGATCGACGACGGGGAGCGCGCAGCTTGCGGACCTCCGCGCGCCGCCTCGTGCTGCCGCGCCGGTCTCACGTCGTGTAGATGAGCGCACGCAGTAGGTAATGGCTGATTGGAACGGTTGCTCCTTGTAACGCCCCCGTTTCCAGGGGCGCGTACGGACACGGCACCCCGCAACTATTCACGCATGAACAGTTATGGAGTGTCGCGCAAGAGTATACCATTGCATGCTTACAACAAAAGTCCAGCCTATACTTTACATAAGGATTAACATCCATTTTTCCACAGCGGGGCGTGCAAGCCCAAAGCATAATTACATTACAAAAGCTCCAAGATCCGCTTGAGCGCGGCCAAGACCTAAAGCCACGGGTCCTCGTCGAAGAAGAGACCTTCCCGGGCTTCCTCAACGGGGAGACCTTCACCTTCGTCGTGATCCTCTAAAGAAGGGCAAAAGCAAGCCATGAGCCAATCAACCGGCTCAGCAAGTCCCAAAGGGACCCTAACTTATTACATGCACGGAATTATCAAAGGAAGGGAGTATACTTGGTTTATTACTTTGAGTGGATGCAGTTTTATTTGCAAACAATTTGATGAGACGGACCCAAAACTACTCCTCAAGATCTCAGGGTTTTTCATGAAAGGTTAATTAACCAACTGAACAAGTTAAAGCATGTACAAAACTACTTAAGCTTCGCTGCTGGAATCACCCAAGTGACACAGCTCCAATAACCGGGAGCACGGCGTATTCGAATACCATTTATTTGACTCTGCAGAGTTTGCTCAGCTTTACCCACACGATCCCTTAACTCCCGCGACAGAGTTAAGAAAGTCAGGTCGTTTCACTGCTCAACTCTTTATATAGGCTCTACCCGGTAGAATCCACTCGGGTCTGGCTCACACACTCACACCCACAAAAAGAGAAAACAAACGTCCGCTTCGAGTGAACTCTACCGTTGTTAGGCACCCGCAGCACGACCTGCCTAACCTTGTTACACAATCACCCACTTCTCAACACCTGTAGAGTTTCAATCGAGTTGAGCAGCTACTAAACCAGTGTTGACAAGTCAACTCCTGTGGTTTAGCGATCACTATGTCATTTGCTCAGTGTAAGGGTCTGGTCCTTACATTTTTCCCTCAGGGGCCCGCAACCCCTGCCAGGTCCGCGACATGCAACCTAGGGTAAGAGGCGGGCGAAAACCGTCTCGCGGCGCACCACAGCCCCCCTTACCCTATCCTGCGCATGCCGACAATCTCCGCCCTAGGGCACGGTGTCCCATACCACCCTGCCCTAGAGTCGGGTTTTCCAAAGTCTATTGGCCCGCAGCCACAACCTTATTAGTGTAAAGACTTTGCATGATAATAATAACCTACAATTATCTAGATTATCAGATAATTATTTCTAGGGTTTCAATGGCATGGCTACGAATTAAACATGGCATTTGTCGGTGGTAGGTTTAACTACATAACATGTCATTCTAAACATTTTATTTTATTTTCGAACTAACATTTCACAAATAGCTTAATGCATATAGCATAATAACATAATTAAATGGCATGGGATTTCAACATGATCAAGGACTTGTGACTTGCCGTTAATCTGGACAATCTCGGCAAGCTCGAACGTAGAAACTCCTGGATCCTGGGACTACACTTGAACTTCCGGGATCTCCGAAACTAGCGCAAACACACAAAATAAAATAAGTCCGGCCTGAGCCAAATCAAGCGAGGAAAAATAATCTATTAAAAAGGAGTAAAATGCATAAATCTCCAAATAGGAATTCTTGGAATTTATCTGGGATGAATTTGGGAACAAGGAGGCCAAAAATGGGTCCAGGATACTATTTGGAGCAAGGTGGTGAAATTTGAGAATTTTTGGGATTTTCTGTGATTTCCTAGGATTTATTTGGATTTTTTTGGATTTTGGAAAAGAATAAATCACTGGAAAAATCGGGTGAACAGTGCCAGGCCGGCCCACAGGAACAGTGTGGCCCGGCACTGTGCGGCCCGTGCGGCCGAAGGCCAGCACGGCCCACGGCGACGCGCGGGGAGACGGCGAGGCCGAAGGAAGGCGGCCCACGCGAAGGCGGCTCGGATGGACGACACGTGGAGAGGCGAGCGGGCGGGATGGTGAGCGAGCAGGCGGACACGATGCGGCAAGGGGGAGGATCGGACGGCGGCGAAACGGTGAAAGCGGGCGAGGCGGGGAGCCGGATCGGGCGGCTGGGGAGAGGTGTGTTTAAGGAAATCGGACGGCGGGGAGGGCTGCCATCCGACGGCTGGCTTTGGACGGCAACAGAGGGGAGGACGGCGGGGATACAGCCACGTCCCCGGGAGAAGGTCGTCTTCTACCTCCGGCTGTTGGCTCGGCCGAGAGGCAGAGATGTGAGCGCCTCCGCTCACCGGCGACGGCGATGGTCCCCGACGGCAACGAAGGGTACCACTGGGTAGCTTGAGGTGTGGGGGTTCCATTTTGGGGCTTTGGGGAACGAAAGCATGGGTGGCGGTGGCCGGAGGCAGGAGAGAAGTCGGCGGCCTCCACAGCGGCGCAAATGCACATCGGCGGCGATCCGTCCAAATAGGGTGCAATCTCACGGTGAAGGGAGCTTGGGGCGTACAATGGCGCTGGTGGCGTCAGCTGGGAAGCTTCCAAACGAGCTGGCCACGGGAGAGCGGTTGAAGTTGACGGTGAGTTACGGAGCCGGAGCTTCACGGGTGTACTCCTGGCCAGGGAAGTTCACCAAAAGGATTAGTGGACAGAAGGGATGCTCTGGGGTCTGGGCGAAAGGAATTGGAAAATGCGGGCACGGGGAGGGAGATCAACTCACGGTGGTCGTCGGCACAGGGGAGAGGAAGGGCGGCGCTCGGAGCGGAGAGGTTCCAATCAGCCGCTTGGGAAGGGAGCTGGGAGGGGTGGGAGGCGAATGGCGGTGTTGGGGAGGCTTGGGAAGCAAAGGAGAGGGAGGGAGCGGAGGGGCGGTTTTTATACCGAGCGGAGGGAGGTGGTTCCTTCGGGGAGAAGGCACGGGCGCGGACGCGGGAGTCAACCGGAGGGGATGGGGAGCAGTTGGAGGCGTCTCCTTCGCGCAGTGGGCTGTGACGGGGCGCTGCCAGGCGCGTAATGGTGAGGCGACGGCACGGGGCAGGTGAGCGGTGGCGTGGGCGAGGGTGCGACCGCGCGCGGGAGGGGGAGGCGCGGCGACTGACAGGCGGGTCCAGGGCAGAAGAGCGGCGACGCGTGGCGCAGAAGCCCTGCCAACTTCAGACCGGGGAAACGGTGGGGCGCGGGCGCGGAGGGCGGAGAGGCGGTGCTGGGCGGACGCAGGCACAGCGCGCACGCGCGAGGGAGAAGGCGGGGAGGAGCGGGGCGCCTGCGGGAGAGAGGGAGCGGGGAGAGGCGCTGGGCGAGGGAGGAAGCGGAAAGGGGGAGCGGCGCCAACGGGAAAGAGGGCGCGAGCGCCAGGGAGGGGAGGAGGCGGAGAAAGGGCGGGGCGCCAAAGGAGAAGGGGAGGCGCACGGCCAGAAAAAGAAAGCGGTTTCGGAGAAAACTTTCCCGAAAGGGAAAGTTTTCAAAATTCACTCAAAAATCAGCAAAAATCACGAATTTTTTTGGTTTTGAATTTTTAGGGTCTTTTCACTCCTCGTGATGACGCGTATGGTACGGTCTCGCGTCTGTGTCTCCACTTTAATTTCTAAGCTGTAACGCATAGGATCGATGGGATCGCTCAGGACTGAATTGGCATGTTACGTCGAAACAAACGAGCGGTCATCGTTGATCATTGCATGTATCGTGATGGCTGTGCGTTGCATTGGTGATAAGACCGACCGATATGAAGACAAATCGAAGCCCCACCACTGTTCAATGTCCACAGGGCTATGCACAATGCGAGGACGATGAGTTAACCTTTGTGGGAGTACATGATTTGATTGGCAATAACAACACATTCGGTAGGATCGGGTATAGCAAGTTAAAAGATGAATTTTTTCTGGTATTAGTAACACAATATAGCAAAAAAAATATAAACTCATAAACTATATCAAAACCAAAAGCCAAAGATCACAAAGTAATACGAGACAATAGTCTCACCGATTTGACCATCCACCAGGGGCGGTGGGACCGTTCAGACGGTCTGACCACAAATGTCACCGATTGAACTAGTCAAGGTGGTTGGACCGCTTAGGTTATAGCGATCAACTGCTCACCAAACAGAAACTGAAATGAGCACTACACATGATCATAAAAATGGCTAACTCTTAAACCACTGATTCAAAATAAGGAAGATAGTACTAAAATCAGGCAAAAGAGAGAAACATCGATTTACTCTTACTCGTGAGTTCTTAATGATATAGATGCCCTTGGATGGGTTCTCATATGTCATAGGAAGTTAGATCATAGCACGAACTCAAGCCAAAACACCGTCAAAATTAAAAACCCTAAAATCACCTCTCTTGAGTAAAATCAGACAATCACAAAAACTTTTTATAGAAAGTGCCTACATAAATGAGATCTAATCTCTAAGAAATATTTCTATTTCTTACACTTTCTTGACACGAAGAGGGATCAAGAGGAGATGAAATACAAATATTTCACCAAGCAAATCAAAAGCACAAGGAGGAATCTACGGTACAACTCATTTAGATGAAGTTTGGATGTTCATTTCACTTTAAAGTACTTATATATTTTTCAAAGTACGACTTCCACATGGCTTCAATAGCCCGATAAGATACTCCATTCTCCAAGACGTGACATAAACCATTTATGCCACTACTGCGATTTTGCAAATCGTCTCTTCACCCGGTATCGGACAAGTTTCTCAATTGCTACCCACCGGTTTTCACGATGGCCTCAGGGCACCTCCTATAACCTCGATCTTGTTATTGACCGCAACAATCACCAAGCCTCTTGCAGATCAAAGAACAGGCAACCATTTCGAGCACAAGTGACATACACTTGACTCTTATCAATGTAATCGAAGCAAACATGCACCACTTGACACCCACATCAAGATTCCCACATTGCATAGACTCCCATTATGACTAACACTTACATAGACTCACACCATGACTAACACAACTAAAACCAACTCAACTCACTTAATTTCACAAAAGGCTGGTCTGACCACCAATCAACAGCCGGTCGGACCACCACAAACTGACTTAACTCCTCCTGGTAACAGGATACCGGTTTGACCATGGCACCTATGCCGGTCAGACTACATGACGACCTCTAGTCGGATCGCCGTTACATGGCCGGTCACACCACTCCTAAAAACTTTGCGCAACACAATGATCACCTCTCTAGAATAAACACGTCGTCAACTAGAAATCGATCACACCGCATTCCCGGTTGGATCGCTCTTCATGGCCGATCACACTGGACCCCAGTCAGATCGCTGTCTATAGCTGGTCAGACCTCTAAAGCAAAGAGCAAATAACACAAAATCAAACTTTGATAACAAAACACAAATAAAATCAAATAGCAAATAATACAAAATCAAACTTAGATAAAACCAAATACTTATACACATAAATAACCTCGAGGTGGTCTCACGCGCGTATTCAGATATTTGTCCGGAGATCGATGGCTCCAAAGTATTCTGTTTTGATAGCGCAACTGGCCGTGAATATCCACCTACACGACGAGAGGTGAGTAGCCAAATAGTGTCAAACAACGATTACCTCCTTGCCGAGCGCTGCTTACCACCGATCAGAACGAATCTAGGCCAGGGACCAGTTGATTCAATCAAGGTTGCAGCCGTCCCATCCGCCTTAATTAGCATCGTGACGAAAGAAGTCCTCCACTGGCTCCTTGGCCAAATTCTCTCCAGTGTTTGTGTCGCCCAAGATTTTTAAATGTCCTTTCCATCCTATCAGCTACCTAGTATATGCTAATTTTGACGCTCCCAAAACAATATCGTAGTGTCACAATTTGAACTTCGTGTACATTACGAAGGAGAGGATTCATCCTAAAGGCAAACACCTGGTTTCATGTAAGTTCCATTGAGATTTGATTTTGGGCATAGGTCATGTGATGATGCCGACCTGTTAATTAAGGAGGGAACAGTGTGTAGTTTGAAGGGAAGGGAATGCATTATTGTCCTTGCTGTAATTCTTATTTTTTAAATGCCTAATCAAATTAGTGGGAAAACAGCTTCTTGTCTTTACATCCATCAATCATCGCCTCTGTTATAATTGCTTTTGTCATCTTCGTTGTTTTGTGAGGACATCGTAGCAACTTTTGGTGAGCTGTTGACGTTACATATCCTTCATTTGACTAGTAGTTCTGGCAGGCTCTATTATTTGTTGCGCTTGTGCCCTGCACCTTACCATCACAGGGCCAAGATTCACTAGCTGTATCTCGTGATTGCCACAATGCTAGCTAGACAGTAGAACATACATATGCCCTTACCAGTTAGGCAGTTACCACTTCTTTCCTTTGCATGGTTTAGTTGCTTATTACTACTACTACGTACACACTTGGCTATCCTGTGACTGTATAGGCCATCCATGATTCCAAGTGCTACACAAAGGAGAGTTTTCAATATACATTTTTGGTGCTAGTACCAATGGCATAGACCTTGTGGTGCTTATCCTGTCATATATATCCACTATGGCTGACGCCGTACCGACTGACGGCCTATATCGGAGACAAGGCGGCCACAAAATCCGCTAAAGTGACATCAACATTACTTAACAGTCCTATTTGCCTGTAAAGATGGGAAAGTGAACACCATTGTTGCTTGCACCAATACAATACACCATCCTCTACAGGTCTGCTTGACTGACCAGGAAGGAGGACTCGATGGATCTGAACTCTGAAAACCGTGCACATGCTTACTAGAGCTGTGCATCTAGTGCAGAGGACATGTCGGGAGAGGGAGAGATCACTTTGCTAGAAACAGAAAGGATCATTATATGCAGGGGGAGCCTCCCTCTACTCTTCCTCTCTCTCAAACGCGCACTCCTGCGGCTCTTGTCTAAACTCATACAGCAGAGCAACGAGACAAAGGAGAACACTGTTGATCCCCACTGACCAGAAAGGCCCCATCACTATAGGCTCCTCTCTTCACAGATCTGGCCATCTGGCAAGCTAATCATTGCACCATAAATTGCCCATCCACACAAACATTTTGTACAGGGCAGAAGCAAGATGTGGAACAAAAAAAAAAACAAATTGAAAAGAAGGAAGAAGGAAGCAAAGAGCCAAAGACTGGTAGGGATCTAGTGGACACAACTAGCTAGAGAGATCACTTATGCAAGAAAAATACACAATTCTTTGCTCTTCAACACACACTGGCCATCTAGCACACAAGCAACCCAAAACAATCTACAAAAACTAGCCATTGACAAGCACAATTCAAGAAGATGATAACAAGAGAGAGAAGAAAGTTTCATGTGTGTGTGACTTTTGAGTCCCATGTCTCCCCCGTCGGTCAGCTCATAGCTCCTGCAGTGCATCAAAACAATCTATAATAAGACAGCCTATCATTCAGAGTATGTTAATTAACTGTATACTACTTTGCACGTAACATGGACTGCCAATTGTAGATCACCGACCAACCTGCTTCGACGCGGCCATGTCGGTGACCACCTCGGCGTCGACGGCGACGACTTTGTCGCTCTTCTTGGGGGCGCCATTGGCTCCGCCGCCCACGCAGAGTGCCTTCCGCAGGCCGAGCATCTCCTTCCACCTGCTGGACCCCTTGGCCCACGCCCTTTCATAGTCGGCTCCCCCGCGGAGCTCGTCGCGGAGCGTGTTGGGCGGCCGGCCGGTGTTGCCGTCCTTGAGGGGAAGGATCCTGCCCTTGGAGAATAGCTGGTCGGCGGCCATCATGGGGTGGCTGCCCACCGAGAACTCGAAGTCCAGGTCCTCCTCCTGGCAGCGCAGGCTCATAGCCCGGTTCTGCACCTGCGGCGGCGGCTCCACGGCGAAGTCGCTGGAGAAAGAGATGCGCGGGCTCAGCACCGGCGGCTGCCCGCCGCCGAACGCCGCGCCGCCGTCCGAGTTGTACATGTTGATGCATGCCATCCTGCGGCAGCGGCGGCGGTCGTGGCCTCTCCTCGCGCGCTGCTGCTCCCTCTCGTGTGCTGTCTCCTCCTGCACTGTGAGCTTCAATTCGCTTGCAAGAATGGAGGCGATGGATATGGTGAGGCTTTTAAAAGGTGGTGGTGGTGGTGGTGGTGGTGGTGGTGGTGTCTGGTCTCGGAGTAAGTTGAAACGGGGTTGTGTTGGTGTGAGGATCAGAACGGGACACTGTTACGGGTGAGGAGGCGCTTGAGGATTTTGACGGGTTATATAAAGGAGGAAACGGCGTGACGTGGAGCTCGGGTAGATGTGCGCTGCGTTTGTTTAGCACCGCCTACAGTAAATGGTGATGATTGAGGTAGTGTACAGTATGTGAGTTGTTTAATTTTCCACCGGTTAACCATGGATCAGCAGCATGAACACTGTAAGTCAAATACAGTGCTCATTACAAAATGTCAGGATGATCATATGTCATACTCCTTAGAAAAATGTCAGGACCGAATACCATATGGCAACTGATTGCTTCTGTTTTTAGCATTAATTCATTGATTTGTCTTTGCCTACAGGTGAGTCTTCAGCCATGCCGCCTTCACCCTCCACATTGGTGGACACTGCTCTAGCTTGTGACACTGGTGAAACAGCCCTGTTCATCAATGGAGAAAGACTATGTAGAGTTTGTAAAAGGTGACGCTTCGTGTGCAGCCAAGGCTGATGATTTGATACAAATGATTTAGATCATGATTATCGCAGAATCGTGACATTGCGGGCAACAGAGCTATCACGGATAGCAGAAGCTACTGCAAAAGCTGTTCGACATCGCGATCACATATAAAATATTGTTTTTATAAATTTACATATTGTGTAAAATGTCACAATAGCTGTAAGAAACTTTTTAATCATTTACCAACGGTCCATATGTGCACAAACAATAGCGCATTATCCATACAACCATAACGAACTGATGCATACAACACTAAATTACATAGCACAAAGTCTAATTAAAAGCTATACACAACAAGCATGTGGCATTTCAATAGTATTAATATATAAATATATTTGATAACTCCTGATGCTCTAACTATCACTGAGATCATTTGACATAAAGCCCTCAAAATCACTTGGCAGTTCCATCTCATTATCTTCACATGAGGATGATGTGACAAATTCTTTTTCGTCCTCCATAGTAGGTATAATTTTTTTGCTTCTTTCTAGGATTTACATCCTTATGTCTTGGCCTTGTTCTCTTCCTTTGACCTATACTTCAAAAGGCAGCCAGGCAAGCTTCATACAAATTATCCTCAGCGCAGTCATTCTCAGGTTATGTCTCAAATTGCGGCTCAGATTGTGGCTCAACTTGGTCTTCTTCCAGCCATTCACTGCCATCATCTTTGAGGATATCTGTAACTTGTGTCTCAATAGAATATTTGGTTTTTCTCTTTCTTGTGTTGCAGTTTTGAGTTGAATTTCACGAATAAAAGATCATTTAACCTTTTGTGGAGCAATTTTGATTGTTTCTTTGAGTGAACCTGCACATTTCCGAGAAAAAGTAATGTATATTAGACAAAAATAGCATATAAAGTTAAAGAGAGAGGCAACTAAATAGGTTAAAGTGTTAAACATTTTACTTGCTCAAATCTGCAATCACCAGAGACAAGTAAGGAATAGATCACAGACTCAACAAGCAAACCACTACTTGGCTACTTGATTCACTAACATACTGTTACAACCTTAACGACTGCTTCCTAGGACCTTACGACCACGTTATGGCCGCTACGACCACGTACTGTAGCCGTACGACCATGTTGTAATGGCTACGACCACCTCCTGTGTCGCTACGACCGCTCTGTTGGTTCTTCGATTACACAGATAGTTGTTACGACCATACTGTGATATCTCCAATCACACCTCGCTGCTTTGATCTCATAGTCATAAACTTCAGCTGAAGTTACGACCACGTTCACCGCCTCTCGCTGCACCTCCTTCGACCACAACCGATCACTGTAGTCATAGCTCCTTACAACCACGCAGTGATTCTATTGACAACGTCGAAGGCTCCGTCAACGCTATAGTTGTAACGCCTTACGACCACAGCTTCTGTTCTATGAC
Source organism: Dendrocalamus latiflorus (assembly GCA_017311315.1). Lineage (NCBI taxonomy): Eukaryota > Viridiplantae > Streptophyta > Magnoliopsida > Poales > Poaceae > Dendrocalamus > Dendrocalamus latiflorus. The sequence continues at coordinate 3,529,145 of CM029634.1, read as the reverse complement.
CATGGTCATAACTCCTTATGACCATATCTACCTACGGACACCTCCGCTCGTCATTGTGGTCGTAACTCCTTACGACCACATCTACAGCTCCTGCGCACGCTGCTGCTCGATCGCCATGGTCGTAACTCCTTTACGATCACGCCTACAATCCCCTACTCACCGTGGTCGTAAGTCATTTATGACCACGTATGAGAACACAATGAACATGATAGATTTTCCAGAGCCAAACCGCTCTTCTCTTCTTTATTTCTTTCTCTCGATCACACAGATCCCTCTCTTGCCTCTCGATCACACCGAACGCCTTGGCCTTTCTTGCCCTTCTCACCTTGCCCTCTCGGTTACATGGCTCTGCCTTTTATACCCTGCTCTATGATTCCGACTCATTTATGACCACGACTATTACTCGAACTTAGCTATGACTATGAAGCAGACTCGTATATGATCACGACCCAAACTCGTATAAGACCACGACCAAACTCGTACTCGACTCCGACCACTCGTACACGACCAGGACTATGACCACGACTGGAAAAACAAGATTACAACTCTAATAATCACCTCCTTAAACTTGATTTTCCTTCTTGATCACATTGACCTTCTCTCTTGCTACTGCTTCTTCCTCGCATTCCTACTTGGGCTGGAGCACCTGCTCCCATAGCCATGTGTCTGGTCATCTTCTATCTGCAGCACCTGCTCATGCTTCCTCCACCAGCACCAGCTCTCTCTGTCGTGTGCTCTTGCTTTCGACCATTGCCCTTCACACTGTGCTTCCTCCTGTCACCTCGGGACCCATCTATGACTGCCTTCTGTTGCATGCGTGAGAGCTCCTCCCGAGCCTCTACTCGCTACAACCATGCCTGTTACATGTGGTATGTGCTGACCACCCGAGCTGTCGCTCCGCTTCTCTCCACCTGCATGCGCTCATTTGGAGTTGGCTGCATGTCTGTGCGCACCTCTGGCGCCACTCGCTATGACCATTGCATGTTCGCTGCATGCTCCTCCGGAGTCGCTCCTCATTACGACCAAGCCTTTTGCCTCGTCTTGCTTCTTTGTCGACTTGGTCTATTTCCTCATTACGACTTCTTGTGTGCCAGGCTTGCCTCCTGCCGCCACTGCACCTCGTCCATCTGTGCCTCTCTCCACCCAAACCTGTTTACAAGTTTTCAAAGGAATCTTGTACAACCGATTTAGACATCTCTGCGCCTTCATCAACAAATCTCTGTTCTTGTCATACACTTGCAAGAACTCATCCTGTAGCACCACCCTACACCCTCTCTCTATCTATCCGAGACTAAGTATGTTGTTGCATAAACTTGGTATATAATAAATTCCTGTCAACAATTTCTTATCTCTGTTCTTGCATTGCAACATCATCGTCCATTTACCCTTTATCTCCACCGTGGAGCCGTTGCCAAACTTGACCTTCCCCCAAACCTTCTCATCGAGCTTGTGAAACATGGAGCGATCTCCCGTCATGTGGTTGCTTGCTCCATTATCCAAGTACCATTGATCCGTATGATCATGGCCTTCTTCCTTCGTGCGTAGTTTTAGAACTACGTTCTCCTCATTCAGTTCCACCATGACCGACTCCTTTTCAACATATGAGGAGAGAAGTACTAGCTCTCCGTCATCTTCTTCGTCTTTGGCAAGGTTCACTTCACCGTGCTTCTTCTTGCCCTTGCAATCCAAAGCAAAGTGCCTAAACTCGTTACAATTGAAACACTTTTTATTGCTGCGATATCTTATCATGTAATGCTCATATTCGCCACATTCAAAGTGCTTGACATGTAACATATCACGGGATCTCTCACCACCTCCTTGCCCAGCCTTGTCTGCACAGCCACCCCTGCCGCCTCGACCACTCTGGCCACCTCGACCGTCCCACTTCATGTGGTTGTTTGATGAGCCACGACCATCTCTCGGATCTCCCCTTACTAGCAACGCCTACTTGTTATGAGATCCCTCCTCTTTGCGTGACTGAAACCCCTTCAGTAACTCCTCATGTGCGTTGAGAGAGCCAGTGATCTCCTCTATCTTCTTCTTATCCAGATCGGGGGAGTACATAAATGTTGTGACAACAGGTATGTACTTCTCCGGAAGCACGCGCAGGTACTTCTTCACCGTCACAGATTCCTCCATCTTGTCTCCAAGAGAATTAATCTAACTGTACAATGAACTCAGCTTATCGGCGAACTCGTCCATCGACTATGTCTCTCCCATCTTTAGGTTCTCGAGCTCGCTCCGCAAATTCTGGAGCCGCACCTCTTTGATACGATCAACTCCTTCGTGCATCGTCTGAAGTGTCTCCCATGCTTCCCGTGTCGTCTCTTTGCCGATAAGTTAATGCATCATCACATCTGGCACCGCCTGGCAGATAAGGGCCAAAGCCGTTTGATCCACCTTGTCGTCCACCTCCTTCTCCTTCCCCTTCGGATCGACTACACCCCGAACTCCCTGAGTACGCATGTTTGCCTTCATCTTCATTAGCCACACCAGGTAATTGTCGATCGTCAGGAGAGGGTACTGCAGGGAGATTAGCCCACTATGATCCTTTGCCTTGTCACCCATGCTCTGATACCACTTGATACAGTCTTAACGACTGCTTCCCAGGACCTTACGACCACGTTCTGGCCGCAACGATCACCTACTGTAGTCGTGCGACCAAGTTTTAGTGGCTACGATCACCTCCTGTGTCGCTACGACCGCTCTGTTGGTTCTTCGATTACACAGATAGTTGTTACGACCATACTGTACGGTTCACAAAATTGAATGGACATTCTTTTAGAGAAGGAATTTTGAACGGACATACGCATACATGGAGATCGGCCTTAGCGGCTTGTCTAGATTCTGCAAGTATAACGCATACATCGAAATCGACCTTAGCAGCTTGTCTAGATTTTGCAAGTATAACGTTAGTGTTTATCAGGCAACACCTAATGGCCAGATTCTTTAAGCTTCGTGCTTGTGACTTTTAGTTTATGCTCTATTTTTAAATGGTGTATCTTTCTAGGTAAAGCCTATAAGTAGATTGTAATAAACACTATACTGAATTCATTTATATTGACCAAAAACACACGTGAGAGTTTCTCTCTCCGTACTCTCTTGCGAATAATCATAATTCAAAATTTTAAACCAAAACCCATGAGACACAGCACAAAAGAACACACTCATTAATAATTAAGTCCAAGGGCACAAAGATAGTGGAGTTTCTGAGTATAGAGCAAGAATCAAACCTTTTGTGAATTCCCAAATGTAGAGTACAACTATGGGTGGACATTTGGCTTGAGGCTTGCGAGCCGGCTCGGCTCGGGCTCGTAATTGATTCAAGGCAAGCCGAGCCCAGCGTTTAGCTCATGAGCAAAACGAGCCAAGCTTGAGCCGCTCGCTGGCTCGTGCGAGCTCGGTCAGGTCCAGTCAGCCTAGTGATGCCGCAGTCGAGTCGGCCCAGCCCAGTCCGATCGATGTGGTCGACCGTCGATAGACGATGCGATGCGTCGATCGGCCGAAGCGATGCGAGTCGGCACGCACTAACCCTAACCCTTCCTGTCCCCGATCGACGATCGCCGCCACGCCACGCGCTCGGCCGCCTTGTTCCCCTTGTCGCGTGGGTGGTCGATCGTCGTCGACGCTCGCAACGCGTCCTGCCACTTCGCACTGGCCATGGGCAACGCGGCTGGCCTGCCCAGGTTCAACGTCGTCCGTGCCAGCGCCATGTCTAGCATTGTACATCTCGGTTACGAGCACTCCATTAACGATCAAGAAGTGCCTGCTCCCAAGACTATTGGTGCGTGCGGACATAATCACCGCATTTTCCGGGTGAGCACATATTCCGCTCGGTGGCTGGCGGCAATCGACACCGCGACAGGTCATGCTGGCAAGTACGCATGAAACCCACATGGGAGAAGAGTCTCCCATATACTCCGAAGCATCAGGATAAGCACAAGATCGACATCAAATTCCTCTGCTATTTCGTTTCCTTCGACACCTACCTTGGATTCTCAGATACCTTCCGCTTCACCGTCCATGTTCTGCCCAGAACTCCGATTGGAAGCAAGGACGGCATGCTGATCTCTGTTATGCGTTTTGGCTCGTTCAAGCCGTTTTGGCTCGGCGGCATCTGCGAGCCGTTTTAGCTCGGTCCGGCAGCGGCGAGCCGTTTTGGCTCGTTCGGGCTCGCGAGCCGACTCGAGCCGCCAGACGAGACGAGCCAAGCTGCAGCTTTAAGCGAGATCGGCCGAGCCTGGCTCGAGCCGGCTCGGCTGAGCTCGTTTCCAGCCCTAAGTACAACGATCATCAATCCATAATTGCAGGGAAATTAGCAAGTAACCAAGGCGTAGACAACAGTCCTTTTCCTCATTGAACACATGATGATCCACCACACCACACAAAATCATGCTGGGCAACTGTTCGAAAGCATACGAGACAAGGGAATTGAAGGCTTTGTTCATGAACCGAATACCAAGGAACAAGAAAGCCGTACGGTCTAACCGCCGACGGTTCAGGGGTGTAGTCCAGTGGGTAGCTTTCTTGCCGTGGATTAGGGACCAGCAGCGCCTGCAAAGACTTGGCGTAGAGGACCTGAAGAACACACCAGATGAGCCCAGAAAGCGACCTTCATAACAAATGAGAAAAAACGCTGTTCAGGGAGAAAGCGACTTCATGGTAATCTCCAATGCAGAAGCAGGGTAACCTCTGTTCAAAGCAAACTAAAGTACAGACGCCAAGCAAAGAATCGGAAAAGTTGACAGTCTTTACGTCAAAAGAGAGGTAGTATACATGGTATCAGAGCTTAGGTTAAAACCCTAACCTCGATTTACTTCGACTTGTCTTCCGCATCTGCTGCCTCCGGGAGGATTGATCTCCTGGGGGCGGCCATCTCGCCGGATCTTGCTCGCCTCCGGTGCCGCCAGCTTGCTTTCGGGCTACCTCTGGCTCGCTTTCGGATCGCCCGCCTTGATGCCCGCGTTCGCCGGCCGCCGCCAACGGATCTCATCGAGCCGTCGTCGGACCGTCGTCAAATATCGCCGCGCCTGGATCCCAGTAAGCCGCCGCTGCCGTCCATCTCTTGGACCGCCGCCGCCGCTCGCTTCTTCTGGATCTGACCGCCGCCATCGCCAACGGCCGTCTTGCCCGTGCCCGACGCCGTTGCCGCATTATCTTCCACAGCACGGGCCGCCGGATCTCGCCGCCCCTTTGCTCGGGCTAGCCCTTCTTCGCCCAGATCCGACCGTCTTTGGGCCGGATCCGGTCCTCTCCACCGCCAGCAAGCCCAGATCCAGCCTCTCCGCCGCCGGATCCGGCCTCCCCGCCGTCTCCCGTGGTCGCCGCCTGGTTCCTCGTCGCCTCTTCTGGATCTGGCGGATAGCGCCTGGATCTGGCCGTTTTTGGCTCATCGCGCCGTTGCCCCAAGGATCCTCTTCATCACACCCAAGAGCCCGTGCCGCCACCAAGCTGTGGTCGCCGGGCTCTCCCCGCCTGGGTCCGGCCGCCGCCCCAGCGTCGCCCCTCGTGCTCGCGAGTGTGAGGGAGAGATGAGAAATACAGAGAGAGAGGGGAGGAGTTACGGGTGGGAAGAGGTGAAGAGAGAGAGGGGAGAGGGGTTTTCGAGGGAGTGGGATTTTTTTTCTACTGCTTATTATTTGTATTCAGTCTTTAGTTATTTTTCATGAGTCTTCCGTTGTGTCCATCCAAGTCCGTAGTTCTAATTTTTAGTTCGTCCAAGCCATGCGAGTTCACAAATTTATTGTCGGTCATAGAAGTATAAGAATTTTTCTTTTGCATGGCAGCAGCCGCCGGTCTACTCTCTGAGCCGCGTGCAGATCATAGAAGTCGTTATGATGCCGCCGCTTCTCTAGCCGCCGCCCCGAGCTTCTAAGGCCGCCGCGCGTCTTCTGCACCTTGTGCAATGCGCCGCCGCCTCTTGGGCTTCCATCTGCGCCGTCATGCTTCTATCTATTCCTCTTCGGCTTATTTGACAGTTTATTCAAAAACTGCACGTAACGACAACATTATCAAGACTCGGACATCAGATATTTCTTGTTTTAGTATTAATCCTTTTTCAAATGCAATGCTATTGCATACGCCTTGCATTTGAGGGGGTGTTAAGGGTATTAGAGATAGAATAGGAATCGGCATATTCCCCTGTAATATCTCTTTGTACTCCCTATATATATTGCCCATTGGGCCTCTTCAATATATGTACAATATTCATAACAGTATACACTATAGTAACTACATTTATATCAACTAAAATTGCACACGAATCTCTCTCTCAACAAACTTCTCGATAGGTGGTTACAATTCATAAGCTAAAACCAAAAACCAATATAAACGTGGCAATCTCTTTCATAAATATTAGATATCACTCGAACAAGAGATTATAGTTTGGTGAAAAGAAATCTATGCAAGAGAAAGGCCAGCTCATGCCAGCGATGGTTAAATCCAGTTGAAATGTTGAATGTTATTGTGTTAGGAATTGAAATCTAACACGTGAACTGGAATTGCAATACCAAATTCACCAAAATTTTGAACCGTCGGCATTTGGATAGTAATCGTAATTGCCTTCTATGAAATGAAAAGTGTAACCTGAGAGCTTTAGTAAAGTGTACACACATGCAGAATTACCACAAGAAGCGCTAGGTAGCTTAAATATGTCCGAAAGTGGAATAAGCTGGGCACCAGAACGAAGGTAGGTAACAAAATCAATTGACCGATACTTGACTGGTTTGTTATTAGCCAGGGTGAGCTGGCGACATCGACCTCTCGGAATAGGACCACGTGGTCCCCAAGAATCCTCCTCATTGTGGCTCCATCTCCATGACCAATGATAATACGAGTCACAACGGACCAGTCAAAGAGTTCTTGTTCCACAGTAACGCTTGTCCTATTTGTAATAAATCACAACTGTAGTGTCACTATTGGCAATGGGACCAGCTCTGATCAACTCGGCTTCGGCTTCTGGCTTATTTTTCACTATTCATAAGTTTCGTCTTTTTCTGAACTTTTGGCTTTTTGTTGAGCTTTTTTGCCGGTTCTTTTTTTTCCCGTATTTGTTTGTATTATACGTAATGGGCTAACATATTTTTTTATTTTTAAATTTTTTTTAAATTTAATTATGCTAAATAAGCCTCTGTCAGCTACAGTTTTTTTTTCAGCCAGCTACAGTGTTTTCAGCCATAAGCCACGAGCTTTTCAGCCGAACCGATCACCACCTAAAAATACTAATGTAGTATCATGATAACTCACATAGTAACACATGCTAATAGATGGAGTGTAATAAGCCTGAATGGTAAATTAACCAGCAGCACGAGAAAGGGAGAAATTCCACTATCCTAGAAAAAATACAGTAGCAAACTCCAGGAAACACTCATATGAAAAACTAAACTTACGGTAGATAAAACAAGATTTTTATACTACTAAGCAAGCGAAATAACATATTTCACAGAAAACAAGCCCTGTCTCAAGTATGCGTAGTAACAAGACAGTTGCCACCGGTGGAGGGCTTGCTATTTTTTATAATGAAGAACTCTCACATGTAATAATAACAAAATCTAATGTTTGTACAATCAACATTTCTAGTCCTATGCTTTGGTTCAGTTATATTACATATGTAGTGTAGTGATCTGCTATGTCACTGGAAAAACAGCTGCGATTGTTAAAGATAGAAACTCTAATTTGTCAAACTACTGCTTGATAAATAATTGACATACTAGAGTTTCTATCGTATGGGTATCCTCTCCCCTTAGCAGCCAATTATAATTAAAGATCCTAAAATGCCAGACATGAGAAACATTTTACATAGTGTTCAGAACGGCCCTCAAGGATGTTTTCAAATGTAACATTTGGCCATAATTAAAAAATAGAGGGTTGTATTAGGACATTAATATGTTTATGACACAATAATACCAAGGACCTTCTAATCTAAATCAACAATGGAAGGGGAAAATATATGATTAAGCCATAGAGCGTGGAATCATGAACAGGTGGGTTTTAACTTTCACCACAATCTGAAAGATAAAAGGAGCCATATGAACTTAGAACACATAATCAAAAATTAATAAACTGTGTGGGTTTCCCATGAAGATTGTGTACCCAATATTCTTACAAATAGAATGCCATATTAGCAACGACGACAAACCATTTGATCTGAAGTTCAGAACCACTTTAGAGGAAAAAACATCATAACTAAGAGTAAATGAAGTCAAACCATGATTCACAGGGAGAATAATCTATGTAAGGACTTAATTGAGAACCCGTAATTCCCGACCCATCCACGGGGATGGGCCAAGAATTATGGGTTCCCAAACAAAGCCTAAGAGTCTCCCACTTACAAGTTAACTTGCATGAACACCTAAAGTACCTCATAATGGTCAAAGTTTAGTATAAGCAAAGCCCTTAAGATCTAGAGCGTCCATGTGAGCATATGAATAGCACCAATTCTTTTCTTCCAGCAATGTATTAACTTTTGTGGCTGCACATGTGAGGGATGGGAATGAAAAGACCAGCCTCATTGTGACTCAACTCACTACCTTTAGTCCTACAGATTCAAGGAAAAAAGAAAGAAAGAAAAATATTTTAATTATAGTTATAACTAAAGGTGGAGATCACCCGTTTTTTTTTCCCTTTGGGCTACATATCTCATGTCTGTAGAAACTTGTCACTTATCAGCAACAGGGTCCAAACTCTAAATATCAAAATAAAATAAAAAATATTAAGGAAAAACTCCCAGTTTACATTGCAGCAGAATTGTATTTTGATGAAAACTTAAGAAACACAAACCCTTGCATAAGCATGAACAGAATCTTCACTTCCAAATTTTCATTTTACACTTACCCAAGATGATACTAAACAGCCGCTAGGCTGGATCTGTGACTACTTTGACTTGACTATGCTAAGGGGGTGAGTGGAACAGTGCAAACATCAAGCTTTTATTGCACCAACTTAAAAGTGTGGCTGTCACCCACATGGAAAGGACTAAATAAAGGACAGCTGGAGGTGAAAGCATACCATCCAAGTGGCTGGTCTAGTTGTCTGTCGGAATAACACGCTTAAATCTCCCAGTTGGCCTCCTGTCCTTAGGGCAGATCTCACTCTTTTCTGAACTTTTATTTGGGCAACGGCTACACGCTGAACAACTTTTAGATACGGGGGATACAATTGCCAAGGCCATGTGGAGAAGTGTGTAGTACAATCGTGAATCCGAAACCTATTTCAAAACTGCATGTATAACATGAGCTAGCAACAAGAAACTGCATTATAGGCAGTTGTGGAAATTGTTCGTAGACTAAGACAACACACTTTTTCTAAACAGCCTAAAGCTTTTAACCCTGCATGAAATGAAGTGTTATAAACAAAATCTCACAGATGGCATGAGTTCTGTAGCAAGAATACATAGCCAACATCTGTTATGTGGGGACTTACATACAACCGAAGGAAGCAGCACCAGGCAACGGGAGGAGATCGGTTGCCATCAGAGGGTCCTGCGGCAGCAGAGACAACCGGCAATACTTGACCGGGAACAGGAGGCGTGATGGCAAGCACCAGCGGACTACAAGTTCGGATAGGAAAGTATTCAAATAGAAAGTCATATGTATTAGGAGTCCTAGTTTCCTTAAATTGGGTTTGTATCCGAGACGGTTATCTATAGTAGAGGGCATAGGAGGAATCCAGTCCTATATATACGGACTGCATTGTATCAGAAGAGGCAAGCAATAAACCTTTAGTTACTTCCCTGTTATCTATATCCTCCCTCCCAGAATTCCAGATTATCTCGCCGGCGGCGGTCACGGCTTCCGATCGCGGGAGCCCCTGGCCGAGACCGACGACGACCTTACGCCGTAACAATTTCACACTGAATGCAATGTATGAAAAGTGAAAAGAAAGTGAACCTTTGATGGTAATATGTTACAAGGATTAGATTACCAGCCCTTCCTCTTGAAATGATCTGCAAGTAACCAACAACCATGTCAGTTTTTCTTACTCTCTGATGGAAAGGCCAAGTTTTGAATAATGCTTTGTTCACTGGTTTCATGTTTCACAATTCAGAAAATGCGGTTAGCTCCTTAAAGTTGCAGTCGTTTTTTCATTTTGAATAAACAAATTAGCTATGCATTCTACAAAGTGATGCAGGCTCAGGACGGAATCTCTTCAGATGACTCGTTAAGTCACCGACTGTATGCAGTATTTACACTGCAGAAAGCAGATGACAGTATTTACACAACATAACACAGATCAACGGATGACACTATCTATGGATATTTGATTTACAACACTCAAACAAAATCATCATCCGACATATCAGAAGCAACATGAAGCTTTTTAGCTTGAAGTTGATGATCTGACGAGGGGTTGGTTTTGTTCAACCCTTGCAAGTAAATTTGTGATGTTCTTCTCGATTTAGTTGGACATTTCAAAGAGGAATTCTTCAAGTTAAATCCCATCATCTTCAAATTCTTGCCAAGCAAAGATTGCCTTCCAGGATTGTTAGGAGAATTGACTTTCCCCCCTTCTTTTTCTCCATTAGTTGCCATTCCATTTGGTTGAGTTGTTAATCGTGCCATAGATTCAACTGGAACAAGTTTCCCATCAACCTGATTGGTGAAAACAAAAGAGACCTGCAATATGCACATGCCATTTGTTAGCAGTTGTCGGCATTTCCTGAAACAAAGTTACCCAACCTAAAATCAGCTGTACAAGTCATCAGTATTTTCTGTATTCCAAAGGTTTGTTCTCCTCAAAACCAGATTAAAAACTGTTTAACTGTTCAGAGGATAGTTTGTCAAGCAAGTTTTCCTTCTTTTATCATCTAAACCTAATGAAGAATCATAAGAACGAACAAGTGGATCCAGTGGAAGAGGTAGAAACTTGCAACTTTTAGAAAAAGTAAAGGAGATGTGAGATGTGTGAGTTCTAACATAAACAAGGCCCATATAACTAGACTGATAAGAGACATATGCACCGAGGCCATCACCTCGTCACCAGCAGAATGCTGGAGTATAGTATCAGGTACAGTTGATGGATCAGAATGATGGCCCCAACTTCCTAAATCTTCTTCAGAAGGTTGTCCAATCTGAAAAGGGTGTAAATGGAGCAGAACAGCAAAGTTCTTGAGCTTTGAAGCAACTACAACATTACATACCAAAATAAAAAGGACGTCACATAAATTACCTGTTGATTTGAACTATTCATTTTCTGCACACATCCAGAGATCTCTCCAAACCCACCAATATCAATATAATCTTGCCCTCCTGAGATCGAAACCTTATTATGCTCAGTGGCTGCTGAATCCAAACCATTACCATCTAACAGCATATAGCTATCCTTGTTACAGCGGTCACACTTCAAGTTTTCATGTATTTCAGACCTGCGTGACCAAATGCAAGTAAGGAACAGTACAATGCACAATATCAACTAACGTACTGCATTTAGATGAAATCATGGAAATAATGAATTTGGATATTGGCCTTTACATCTTTTGAATAGTAAATTGTAATGACAGGATATTTAGGCCTAGCTTCTGAATTGAGTCTGGTTTCTATAAATAGTAAGTTTGCAACTGCTGTTATTCTTTGACATTTTATTTGCATCCCTTGGTAGTTTGACATCATATTATACTCTCCACCTAAAAGGGATGGCCAATAATTATTTTATCAAACAATTTATGAATTAATAAGGCCTTACTTTTTACATAATACAAGGCGCGGTGTTCTTGATCCTCACAAATAATTGTGTGCAAATGCAACGCAATTACACCTAAGTATATGAATGGTGACTAATATCACATTCTTTACCCAAATGGATTAATGATTGACTGCATGAAGTAGAGCATTACTTGATGATAATGATTGACCAAAAAAGATAGAAATGCTAATGTTTTTTCCACCCAGTTCCCTCCTAGTTTATCCTATTAAGGGTATTTAGGTCTTTTCCTATTTTAGTGTTCGAGTCTATGTATTCCTATATATTGCCCCTTGGGCTATTACAATACATTCCGACTTTATATTAAACCTACATGGTATCAGAGCTCTAATGCCCAATTTGAACCCAACTCCGGTGCTATTCCGCTGCGCTACCACCGGGAGGAGCATCTCCACACCCGGGGGCAGCCATCTCCCGGCCGTCTCGCACGTGGCCATCGTCGCCCGCACCCACGCTCACACGTCCAAGCGACTTCGTGCAGTCGTCGCCCTGGCCGTCGTCCTCGGATCCGGGCGCCATCGACAAACCTTCGCCACGTCCCGCTGTCCTGCGCCGCCTCCTCATCGGATCCGTCAAATCCGGGCTACCCGCGTCGGATCCCGCCGCCACTGCCTCTGGCTATCGTCGCCCGAGCGGCCGAGCCAGCGCTGTCGCCCACGTCGGCCCCCGCGTCGGCAGATCTTGGGCCGCCGGCCCTCTGCTCGGGCCGTCGGTGCCTGCCCAGGCCTACGCCAGAGCACGCCTCTGCGTCACGCTGCCGTCGAGCTTCCTCCTGACCGCCGCCAGGCCGGATCCACCGCCTCCCTCGACGTGCCAGGGCACTGCCACCCTAGATCCAGGCGTCCCCAGGCCGAATCCGCCGTCGTTGCTCTTGGATCCGGCCAGATCCAGCCCTCTTCGCCTCCGCTTCCCGCCACCAGTTCCGGGCCACGCCGTTGCAACCTGAGCTTCCACCCTCTGCTGGACCTGGGCCTTTTCAGCCGCCGCCATCGCCCCAGATCCAGCCGCCGCCGCTAGGAGCTGCGCCAGCCCGTCTAGGGCCTCCGCTGTCCGCCCTTGTCGGACCTCATCGCCGAGGACGCCGCCTGCGAGCTCGACCGCCGCAACACCAGCATGGGCGACTCCCGTTCCCATGAGCTCCGACCGCTCGAGTTCCTCTCCGTCACCCTTGCCTCCCCCAGCGCCCAAGCTCCCCTGCTCCTCCTACCTCTCTCGTGTCGCGTTCATGAGGGCAGGGAGCTCGCACGGGAGAGAGGGGCAAGAGAGGGGAAGTGTGGTGGATTCATAGGGGGAGAGAGAAGAGGTGGAGGAGCGGGGATTTTAGTGTCAACCTTTCTCAAATGTAATGCTATTTCATACGTCTTGCATTTGGAGAGGTGTTAAGGGTATTTAGGTCTTTTTCTATTTTAGGGTTTGAGTCCATGTATTCCTATATATTGCCCCCTGGGCTATTGCAATACATTCAAACTTTATACTAAACTTACATATCCAAACCATGTCAAGTCCAATTTGATCAATTATCAGCTGGTTCATGTTGGTTTTTGGAACTCTTTTCTCAATATTTTAACAGAACATAATTAAATGAGGAAAGAAGAAAGGATAGGGCCACACTATATGGACGAATATAATTCACCTGACATGTTCATGAAAAGTAAAAAGATCACGCAAATCTTCTGTTGAAAGAAAACTCCCCTGTAAAAAAGATGTAAAATCAATATATTTGGCACTTTCAAGGATTAAAAAAGAAAGCAAAAGATCACTGCAAGTACTTGAACCTGCATTTTGTTGTCCACTTGTTCCTGCTGAATAACTTTCTGGAGGCCTTCTTTTGACATTTGACGCTGATATACCTATAGATGAATGTAGCATCAGACTGCCAGCGCAAGAAAGTAGCTGGCAACTCAGCATTCCTTCACTGGATAATGGAAAAGAAAGTGAAAAGATATCTTAAAATACAAGATTCAGAGTTGACAACCTTCTCCTCAATGGTTCCCGTGCTTAAGAACCTGTAAATGTACACTCTCTTTTTTTGTCCATCTCTCCATACTCTAGCAGCAGCCTTTGCAAATGTCAATAGATGAAAAAAGTCAGGTCAGACAAGGTGTGTGCAGTTAAAAGAACCTTCAGAAGGTAATAAACCAGAGCTGCATAGATATTAACCTGCTTATCGTTGGCAGGGTTCCAATCAGGGTCAAAGAGAACCAATCGACTTCCACCCACCAAATTAAGCCCACAACCACCTGCCTTGCTACTAAGTAGAAAGACAAACTCATCCTGCCAAATACAGTAATTTCAGATATAATGGTAGGTTGTAATAATTCTTCAGGATACAAGGCAGATCTTACGTACTCTAGATAGATCATTGAATTGGTTCACCAGCTTTTGCCTTTTATTAATGGATGTTGCTCCATCAAGTCTAACATATGGGTATCTTCTTTCCCGGCATAATTGAGCAAATAGATCTAACGTCTGCACTTTTAGAAAATGATAATGATTAATTATTCCAACTGTGGAGGTATCCAAAAAGAATTAATTATAACTATTAGCCTTCATGAACAGAAACAAGGTCGCATGTGCAATTTAAAAGCACTGTATTCTCTCATTTGATGGCAGGCATATGGAGAATATGTGGGGCACAACATAGGTAGGCAGCTCGTCTTAAGATGCACAAAAATAAGGTCATGTGCAGAAACAAGTACTTCGAAATATATCATTTTGACAGTTGCAAAAGGAAACGAAACATAAATCCCAAAATAGAGTTTAAGGTACTTCCCCCTTCTCTTTGTCATTTATCCTTAATGCATAGTACCATGTTCTCGACTTAAGCAGGCACAGCCATCCAATAGAATTGTAGTGATATGAGATTAGGCCAGAGACTAGGCAGTCATGAGCTGCTGGTTGTAAGATGCATATCATTTGTAGTTCGTATAATTAGTATGTTCATGTAGGATTTGGTCTGATCATAAACATGGTGGTAAAGGCAATGAAGATGTTAGGATTAATAATGGCTTACTACTATCCCTTTGTTTTTCAGAAATATTTAATAGTAATACTTGAAAAAAGTTGGATTGCCCTTTTGGTTAGTAAAAAGAATGCTATAGCAGGTCCAAGGCTGCAAGCATATAGAACTTTCTAGTCGACAAAGATATTGAATTATTGGCTCATATTTAGTGTTTTTTAAAAATAACAATGTACTCTCTAGTTAGCTGTATTGTTGCAAGGCTCACAGAGGGTTTTGAAGATATGAATTACTGGTCACCAATGATACCTTACCACAATATCATATTAAAATAATACACCATAAACACCTGACCTGAGTATAATTTGATACAAGGACAATACGATCATCAGTTTTCTGTCGGAGGTGCCCCAGTAATCTAGCCAACACATGCATTTTGCCAGATAGATCTACCCACATTCCACCTCCACCAGTCCATGATCCGGATCTTGCATAAAATAAACACTACCAGTAAATTCGATTAGCTAATTGAGAAGCTAGTGAGAGAAGTGTGAAATACCTTCCCGAAAATAGTTCCGGAGGGAAAAAGCGTAGACAGTCATCAAAACCAGAGCTTCCTGAATTGTTACTTTTTATGGTGTCATAGATCAGCTGAAACATGAAGATAACCGACCAATGAATATATCATTGATTGTACTTATTATAACTCAAAAGGTGAAATTATAAGATGCAAATGGCTAGGAACAACAGTAATGCAAGTAACCGCGGCCCAGAAAGATGCAGTAACCACTGATAGATTGACGGTCAATTGGATCACTCGCATAGATGAGTCGAGTAACCAGATCAAGTCAGAGTAAGCTACTCAGTAAGATGTTGCTTGACAAAAGCAACATACTCAGCAAGACGTTGCTTGACAAAAGCAACATACTCTATGTCAACTCCAATGATTAGCATGTACTCGCCGGAGACCTCGCCGGCAACGAACTTGTCGGCTAAAGATCAATGACAAAAGTAGAAAGAGCTAGAGCACTGGAGCTCTGATACCATATTAGTAGACAAGGGGTGAGTTCTTTTGGGCTATAGCTTTGACTTTTGGCTTATAGTTTTTGAATTCTGGTTATTCGTGAGAGACAGTACGAAGAGGGAAAAGGTCGCATGCGATTTTGGCCGGTATAGCTGAACTTAGTACAATGTGTATTAAATTCTACCTATAGACCCTACCTTTAAAAGACACGTCGTTTAAAAGCTAGTTACTGTAGCAATGGAAGCCAAAGATAAAGTGGAAAAGAACCCACCAAAGGACTCCTCACCAGTAACAAACCTCTATTCATTTAGAACAGGAGTTTGAGTATATATACAGGGCAACCCTAACCCTATTAGGCCTATTGGTCCAGAAACATGTTGGGCTAGATATATACACTTAGCATATACTTAACACTAGGAACCTTCCCTGAAAAGCAATCAAGAAAGAAAAGGCAGTGCATGAGACTTCTACCAAGCCCATTCTGCGTTCTACAAGGATTAATGAGTCAACTTATAGCACTGTCAAGCTGAGCAGGGCACATTATCATGACCAAAATTTAAAATACTGTCAAGAGGCCTTGCCTTCAAAAGCTGAGAATTCCCGTATGCAATGCAGGTTTAGCACATGTTAGCATTTAGAGGAGAAATTTACAATGTTCTGCTTAAGCCTACAGTGTTTAAAAGAGAGATTATAGTAAAAACTAACAGATCGTCAATAAACTTTGGGTGTATTGTTGAAGCCATGGTTTGGATTACCGGCGGTTACCGGCCGGTAACCGCCGGTTACCGGAATTCCCGGGAGTGACCGGGAAGGAAAATCCCGGCCGGAATTCAAAATTCAAAAAATCCCAGCAGCAGCGAGCAGCCAGCCAGCAGCAGCCAGCACGAGCGAGCAGCAGGCAAGCAGCAGCAGCTCTGATTTCATTTTCTATATGCATTCTTCAGTAGATCTCAGACCATTTTGCAAGCCTCTGATTTCATTTTCTATATGCATCACCAGTTCATCTTTAGATTGTAAAGACTAGATGAGAGTTGTGTTACTTTGGTCCTCTCAAGTTCCTGAACAATGGCAGCCTCTGATTTCATTCTTGTGTATTAGAATTCAAAAGAGCCAAGATGCCAAAAAAAAGCAAACTCCAAACATTTCCACCACAAACCAAACTCAAAAATGGTTCCTAAGTGAGTTCTTGAAAAATGAACCACTTCTCTAAGATTGCCCAATCAATCAAGAGTTATGAAGCACAAATAGACAGGGGCCAAGGATCTACTCATCTACCAGGAAACAATAGATTGAGAAATCACTTCAACATCAAAGTTCAAAAAATCTCAATTGAATCAACAACTGGATTAGCCAAACCCCTCTCACCGGTTTTTCCGGTTTTCTCACCGGTAAAACCGGTAACCGGTCTTCTCCCGCCCCGCCCAAAAAAACATTTGACGAATTTTGACCGGTTAGAATCCGGGATTTCCGGTTACCGGGCAGTAACCGGCCGGTTACCGGTACCGCCCGGCGGCCGGGATTTGTCCCGGTTCCGATTTTTTGATCCCTGGTTGAAGCTACTTTCACTGAAAGAGCAAGAGAAATGCATCTCAGGCGAAACATTAAAATTATTTACCTTTGGATGGTTGCATAATTTCTTGAGAGCAGTAATATATGCCAAAATTTTGGATTGCTTTGCTTCTTCAGATATCAAGCGTTTTACCTGAAAGGGTCAACAATAGATTATTGTAAATGTAACTCTGACTGTCTTAGATGTGCCTACTAAATATTGTTTGAAACTAAGAAAAATGTACAATTTCCTCACATTTTTGGAATGTATGAAGTGGTTGTACAATGTTGTCTGCAAAGGAGTCAGCTTGCAGCACACTACTTCAACAATCTATACATTAGCAAAGTTAAGTAACGCATATAAAGCATTTATAAGAAGAAGAAGAAAATCTTCAAAAAAAAAGAGAATCCTTACCAAAAAATAAGATAAATACCAGGTATACAATTTTCTTTTGAATAAAAGGTGTGATTAACATATTAGGACAAACATACACAAGACAGAGAATACAAAATGTTCAGACAAATAGATAAGCATACCTTTGGTGGCAAGTGATTGGACAACAGGGCATTCGTTCGTCTCAATATAAACTGAATATCATTGAGAAACCATCAGAATGTAATTAATCTCCAGCTAGCCCAAAAACAATAGAAGGAAATGCATCAAAACAGTTCTAAAGGAGCAATACAGCATAATGTGCAAATCATAAAGTTGTAAAAAAAATTATGTAGTGCGGAGTGTGGACAAACTTCTTCAGCAGGAAAAGACTTGCCTGATTTACTTTTGCACTAAGCTCTGCAGATCTCTCAGATCCCAACTTCTTTTCTTCTGCACTTGCTGTGGGTTCTCTTCCACAAATTATTGGTGCCTTCAGTCGGGCGGATAATGTCAGAGATAAGTAGAGAGTAAAGGAAGACAAGTAGCAACAAAAATCCTTTAATACAATTCTAATCAATAATCATAGCTGAAAACACTACTTGTGTGTTAATAAACAGTAGTAACTCATAACTTAGCAGTATAACATGATTCGTATAAACTTACATACTTACTTCATAATATCGGCGGAAATATGCGGCATCCCCCAGAACTCCTGGATTTGTAAAATTTACCATTGAAAAGAACTCTTCCAAATCATTCTGCAGCATATAAATCGAATAGGTCAAAGTTCAAAACAATTGTTTCATTTACAAAAAGAAAAAGAAGGAAAGCAAAAAAAACTACCTGCATTGGGGTACCTGACAACAGGATACGCCGTGTACAAGGAATGGCAGCCAAGGCCTACCACATTAAGTGTTTTGATGAGTTCAGGCAGAACAAAATCGAAGAGGAATCCAAGTGCAAACAACTCATGTGTATATAAAAATGTAACTAAATTGGCAAACCATTATACCTTATTCGTCAACGTCTGATCATTTTTCAGCCTGTGAGCCTCATCACATATGAGAAGGTCACAGCCTCCCGGTCTTTCAAACTTTGAAGAATGCATTCGGAAGGTTTCATAAGATATGATAAGTACCTGAAGACAATTCACAATGAACATATGTTTTTCACCTGACATTGTCATCAACTTGCTCTTCTGATTGCAATTAGTAAGCATATAAATGTTAAAACAGAAGAAAATGAGTGTGAGCAAAAAAAAACCTGAAGACGGCTCAAGGGTTTTAAGAAACTTTCTATTCCAGAAAGAACATCAGCACGTGTGCTTTCACAGAGGGCAAGCAACTGCACTCTGCCTTTTAACCACTTAATTATCTCAGATTCCCAGTTGCTAACTAGGCTTGTGGGGGTTACAATGACAGCCCTTTTAACCATTGGCTTGCCATCAAAGCCTTGACAAAGAAGGGTATATAGTAAAGTTATTGACTGTAAAGTCTTCCCCAATCTGGACAAGTATAAGGTAACATCAGACGTAGGTTTATGTAATGGTGACTAAACAAAGGGTTGAAAGGCAGAAGCATTACATATTTACTTCAAAGTATAAAAATGGACTAGAGGGAGGGATTTGGTCCAGCTTATTACCCCATGTCATCAGCTAAAATGCATCCAGCGATACCATCATCACTTAGCGACCCAGAGACACAATCAAACATAAACTGAACTCCTTCCCTGCATTAGAACAGAAGCATGTAAAGTGATGCATGCTAAACTAGTACTAAAATTTTCATCTCACTGCTTTCACAACACAGAACAAATCAGCATTTTTTTAAAAAAATAAAGTCATTGCTTGCACTACATAAGTTGGATCTAACATCAGGGACATACAATGGTTTAGCCTGAAAATACAGCTATAGTGGCAATATGTAATGTCTAAAACGCTACAAGACTACAACTTACAAAGAGCACATCTTACTTACAAGTGTAAAGTTTCATCAGAAGCTAGAGTTGATTGTAATTCATAGGAGGAACCAGAAAATAGAGGACTCATTGCAAAAGATCAATATGATCAAAAATGCTACGATCGTGTCAAAATGAACAGAGGAGAAATACTAACAGAAGAGTATATTACCTTTGATGGGGTCGAAGGTAACGTACGAGCAAGTGATCAACTTCGATTGCAGCAAAATTGTTATTTTCCTTGTCACATCCCTCAGGTTGCCACAAAATCAATGGCTCTATGCCAGGTGGAAGAGGTTCCTCCTTTTCTAAGGAATCATCACTAGCAACAGCAGGCAATTGCGGAAGATTATTTACAGCTGCAAATGGCTGCATTGAACCCCATGGGACAAATCTTTTTCGAGCTGAAAGGCGCCGAACAAGATGCTCATTATTCTCACTATATCCATTTTGGCACGGAGGTTTGAATGGTTTTCGAGCTATCGCTGCCGCGTCAGAAACTGAAAGGATACGCGGAATTAGTGACTGCCTTCTTACAACCAGATTTCCCCTGACAGCAACCAGAAAAAAATATAAATATATATACAAACAAGATCGTGCATTTGCTAAGCTATAGTCAATCAAGCTAAAACAAATTTTCGTGTGTGGAAGGCAAGCTAAAAGAACATGACATAGTTAGAGCTAACAATACAAAGGATCATAAAAAGCTTGAAGTGAACATTAGCAATACATCACATGGAACAAGACTGTTCCAGCTGACCTTATCTAATTGACCAAATATAACAAGATTCCTGGATTCTAATAAATCACATAATAGACTAGTCCTGTTGTCACTATCATACATGTATCCTTAAGACCCTGCCAGGGAGATAACTAAATGGTTTATCCACACTACAGAGCAATCTGTTGCACATACGAGACCATACTCGGCCAGATCAGATACCAATTATTTACTTGGTAGGTTGGTATGCATACCGACTTACTGACTCAGTCAAGATTTACAAGACAAACTACAGCTTGCTTAAATCTCTCAGTCCAGATTTGCAGACTTCGGGCCTGTTCTATTCGACTTTTGAAATCAGCTTTTGGTTTTTACTACAGTATCTAACTTTCAAACGGAATATTTTTTTCAAGAGGTCTACAAGTTAATTATAGTACACATTGAAAGCACATCGTCTATACCAACCAAAATTGCATGCGAGTATCTCTCTCTATATAATCTCTGTCACGAACAGCTAAAATTCAAAATTTTTAGCCAAAAACTATAAGCTGCAGCCACAAGAACAGGCCCGGAGTCTTGCTGTTTCTGTAGAGCCATGCATACTCACCAGTCACCCCACTTGCAGAATGGTACCATTCAGCCTGAAGTTGTTATGAAAAACTTGAATGTCCTGTATAATTAGTTAACCAGAGGGCTTAAATCAAGTAATCAACATTCAGGCCTTCCCCTTGGATATTCTAGAACAAATTCCTTCGGAAAATAAACCCATCAGGATACTTGGGGACAACCAATCCAGTGGGATCAAGTAATTCTAGCCTTTTTGTCCAAACAGGTCAGTGTGTGGGTTATGGATATTGATTTGGAGCTTTTGGGCTAAATTTCTAAAGGAATAGGATCAAACGCACACAAGCTGAGGTACATGATTCAAACGTATCCAACAGGGTGTGGATTAGTGTATCATTGGGGAAGATGCTGAATTGGCATCAGAAACTCACAAGGCTATCCTGTAACAATTCACGAGCTTTCATCAAACAGTCTAGCCACACCATCTAAATTTAGATGCGCAGAGATGCAAACCCTAGGAATCCACTACGATGCGCCAATACACCAGCAGCTCACGCACGCATACGTCGAAGACGAAATCTGACACAAATGGTCGCGTCAGAGCGTACCTGACGAGGGCATCTACGTTCTGCGATTTCCTCTCCCGATCAGGCGCCGCCGCGCCGCGCCGTCCGCCCCGAACTCCCCGGCCGCCTTCGTCGTCGCCACTGTCACTGTCGCCTCCTTCCTCGGCTTCATCGACGCCGCCTGCGTCACTGCTCTCCCCAACGTAGTCGTCGTCGTCGCCGTCGTCAGCCTCCGCCCCGCGCTCCGCGTCGGACTCCGACTCGTCGAGGTCGGAGGAGACGGCGACGATCTCCTCCTCGGCATCGCTGCCGAGGCGGTTGCGTTTGCTCCTCGAAGCCATCGCCTCACCTCCCGAGTGGAATAATGGAGATGGGTATCGAATCGTGTGGATTTTCCGCTTGCTGTTCGGCTTGGGGAATTTTAGGAGAAGAGACTGGAGAGGCGGGGGGCGAATTGGAGGCGCTGCAAAAATTTTGGCGGTATGAAGGGGAAGCGTGTCGGGGAAGACAGATGGAAGCTATTGGGCTAGAATAGGAGACCCGTACGGTATTAGGCGATTAAGCCCATGTTGGCAGGTTGGAGGCCCAAACTTGTTAGTTTTTCTGTTTAGTATTTGGGCCGCATGTTAGCTCTTCGGCTGTGGTTCAAATTAGGCTTGCATTTATTATTATTTTCTACTCTCAAAAAAATATTTATTTATTTCCCTTTTGACATGTGAGTTGTCTTGTCAAAATGTTCCGCGCATCTGTTATCTAACGTGTGCTAGTGACGAGCATTGCTGTGCAGTGATCGGGAGCCGTTCTTGCTTATGGAGGACTTGTAGGAATATTGTTCACATATAACCACTGATTTCTGAGGATCTGTAGGAATCCCATGGTTGAGAACAACCGCAATCTGTATGTATGTACAGAAAAACATGCTTATTTTTTTTTTTACAGAAACGCTGAAGAGAGAACTAAAAAAACTCGTCCAGAACATTAGTACACACAAGGCAAGATCTACTTTAATTACAGCGTAATAGTCACTAATCACACCCTAGTAGGAGTAGCCCTCCAGCTCGCTCATCTTGACGTGGAGGTGCCTCTGCGCGAAGGCGTACAGCCTGCCCATCTCGTCCCCGTCCACCACGCCGTTGCGGTTGGCGTCCGCCTCGCGCAGCGCCTCCCGCGCCTTCCACCACGCGAACCACAGGTTGAGGCTGCGCAGCGCGCGCTCCAGCTCCTCCCGGCTGATCCGCCCGTCGCCGTCCCCGTCGAACTGGGCCAGCCACGCCCTGAACTCCTCCACCGTCGTCTCCCCCTGCGGCAGCGCCCGGTAGTACCGCCTGAACGCCATATTTTGTACTGTTCACAGCACGTACGTTCGTGGCAGTTTGCTTCTCCTTCTCCTGTCTGATACGTATCCACTATCCAGTATCCATCCATGATCGATAACTACGTTGCTTTATATATACGGCCTAACTGAGAAGGTGCGGGAGGTAGGTTTGCAGCTCGGTTGCCGCACGCTTTCGCGCACGTTTGATACGACGCCGGCCGGTCATGGACACGACACGGGGCGTGGAATTCCGGTGCGTGGTTAGGCGAGACAGTAGGGACTAATCAGTGCAGGGGGCATGTTTTTTTGACAGGTAAGATTCGTTGCTTGAAACAAGAACAACACAATTCGTGGATGCATGGTGGCATGGATGAAGAATCGGATGCCTACGCCTTTAATCGGTAGGCCTCTACATTTGCTGCGGACGCATGCAGTGGTCCTATATATTGCTTGTGCTCGATCGTTTGGTATATCTGGCAGCAATGTCAAAATTCGTTCAGAGATGACCAATGAGAGCAGCTGTTTATTTGTCCCTCGTCTTGCCCTACTCTGTTTTCTAGAAGACAAGACGCAACTTTGCTCACAAACTCATAATGGTAAGCTTCCTTCTGAGAAATGCTTAGCCGTTAGGTAAGCGTTAGTCAAGAATTTCAGCAAATCCTAGGTTGATGCCGCCTTCTATCACAAGTAATCCATCTTTCAAATGTTGTAAGCCTAACCAATACGAGGGAAAAGGAATAGATTATTGAACCTCCAAGGTTTCCCCACGTGAGTAGCTGTCCTCGAGGCAGCGCACCGCAAACCAATGAGCAAGAATATCCACCCAAAATAAGTAATCCATCTTTCAAATGTTTTAAGCCTAACCAATACGAGGGAAAAGGAATAGATTATTGAACCTCCAAGGTTTCCCTTCCCCACGTGAGTAGTTGTCCTCAAGGCAGCGCAAACCAATGAGCAAGAATATCCACCCAAAATAGATTTAGGTCCTGCTCCAAACGTTTTAATCTTTTGAGCTTCTTAATTTTTATTTTTTTAGCTTTTCAGTCCTTTTTTAGCCTTTTGTTTTTCTTTTTCCCTATTCCTTTTGCATTGTCTCAAAAGATATAGTGTTTTCCAATTTTTTCCCCCTTTTTAAAATTATTTTTCTTAATTTTTTATTCAAAAAACTAGCAACTGCTACAATACATTTACAGCCAAAATACACATAAAAAAGGCACGACTTTAAGCTATTTAGAGCAAGCCCTAAAAATATGAGTTGTTTATTCTTTTTTATCCAATATATTATATTAGTTAAGATTTACTTATACTACCATCGGTAATATTAATAGTAGAATTTTGAGAGGGGTAAAATTGTAAAAGAAACATGTGTTGTAAGAGTAATTTATGCAAACATTGCGGCAGTGCGCATAAGAGAGACTGCGGCAGCAGCGGCAGCAGCACAAGGAATGGGTGAGGAGCGGAGGCAGTGCGATGGAAATGGTTAATAATAAGTTCAAAGAAACGTTCATAATATCCTCAAGAAAAAATTAGGTTTATAAAGAAAATATTATTATGCTCTCGCAAATCAATTATCAGATTTAATTTCTACTATCACTTTCTTACTGCCAGTAGAATATACCATAAAAATTCCCAAATCTGAATACCTTTCATGTGCCCTGTTTGATTAGACTTCAATAATTTTGAAACTGAATATCCTTTTCTGTTTAATGACAAAGTTAGCCCCAGATACTGATAGCACTTTTTCTTGCATTGTTCGTTCGGAATATGAACAGGAGAACAAGATGATAAAGATTTGTCCACTACTTCTATACTCTCCAAAAAAACACAGATTCTGAAGCTATGTTGTGCAGTTAGCAAGTAGTACAACGATTCACTGTGTAGTATCTTCAACTTCTCATTTGCCCTAGTTTCAATGAAAGTTCTTAGCTATTAAATGTTTTATATTCGTGTGAATAAAGATCATGTATTGCGCTGCTCGTCGGAATGCGCATAGATGCTAATATGCTATGAATATGATGTTCAGTAAGCATTCATGTATTCGCTGAAATTTAGCAAATACACCTGCATCTTTTTTTTTCGTTCAAAAGGAGGAGCACACTGCAAACTCGCATGATATTGATAGCACCCTTTTGCTTATATATGAAGAAAAGGGACATTGGTACTAGTAACTACGAACAAGTATTATAAGAGGCTGTAAGCTGGCTGTATGCTGAGGTGGAGGAGAGAGAAGAGAAGTGGGCTGTAAGCTTACAGCCAGCTGAAGCACAAGAACCAAGAAACTTTGTGAGAGGAAAGGGTAGGTCATACAGCCTTCAGCTGGCTGTAACTACTATATGAGTAGGCTGATAAGTGGGCTGTAAGTATCCATACAGCCAGCTGAAGACTGTATTATAAGACTTGCTCTACAAGCATCCAAGATATTGAAGTTTCAATCGTTGTGCATTATTTAGCCGCACGTTACTCGATTCGTTTCAACCGTTGTGCATTATTTAGCCGCACGTTACTCGATTCGGCTCAGTTCGGGGTTAAAATAATAATTAGCTTTTAAACGATTTTTCAAAATGAGATCTATATATAAATATGTTGTAGTATATATTATATTAAGATCAACTATATCTTTACTATTATAAAAGAAGGAGTTGATAGTCGTATGTCTGTTCTCTCCCACCCTTACTCACAAAAGGCAGCGCCGACATGTGGCCCAACGTGCTGAATCTTCTCCCTCGTCTCCCCGTTCTCTGTGTCTCCCCGCCTCCTCCTCCCCCCGCTCCGCTGTTCTACGCCGCTCCGTCCTCGCCTCCTTTACTCCCTCCTCCGCCGCCTCCTCCTCCCTACCCCGCGCCGCTACTGCCTCGTCCTCCCCGGTCTCCCCCCTTCTCCGTGTCTCCCCGCCTCCTCCTCTCCCCGCTCCACCGTTCTCCGTCGCTCCGTCCTCGCCTCCTCCCCACCCTCCTCCTTCGCTCCGCCCTCACCTCCTCCTCCCTACTCCGCGCCGCCGCCACCTCCTCCTCCTCCCCACCCCGCGCCGCCACCTCCTCCCCTCCCTCCCACCCCGCGTCGCGGCCGCCTCCTCTTCCCCCACTCCTCCGCTCCGCTGCCTCCTCCTCCTCACCCCACTCCTCCGCTCCGCCCTCGTCTCCTCCCCCGCTCCTCCGCATCGCCACCGCCTCCTCCTCCCCCACCCGGCGCCGCCGCCCTCACATCTTTGCTCCGCCCTCGCCTCCTCCTCCCCACCCCGCACTGCCCCCGCCTCGTCCTCTCCCGCTCCTCCGGTCTGCCGCCGCCTCCCCCTCGAATGTAGGATACGAAATTTGGTTTCCCTACCGAGCCGCCCTCCTCCCCTGCAGGCGCAGCCGCACCGAGCCCCCAAGCAGAGGAGAGAAGGAGAATGCGTGGCGGAAATGAGGGAGGAGGCGGTGGAGCGGCTGCGTGGGGTGGTGCGGGACAGCGTCGGGAAGCACCTCTACGTGTCCGCCATCTTCCTCGCCGACAAGGTGGCCGCGGCCACGGGCGACCCCGCCGACGTCTACATGCTGACCCAAGCACTCTTCCTCGGCCGCCACTTCCGCCGCGCGCTCCACCTCCTCGACTCATCCCGCCTCCTCCGCGACCTCCGGTTCCGCTTCCTCGCCGCCAAGTGCCTCGTGAGCTCTACACCCCCACCTTTATTTTCTTTTGTGGGAACAATAGTTATCATGCTTGTCTTGTGCCTTTTGTGTAGTTATTATGGCATGTCTTCCACCTATGAGCTTGGCTCCAATTTGTAGCAATCTGCTTCTTAAATCACAATTATCTTCAAAAGTCCCATGTAATCTTAGTACTCTACTGTGCATTTGGTCATGTTGCTAAGGGTTTCAAGACAAATGCATTATAAATTTAGAATATTTAGGTTTTGTCTTGACGACATTGGATACTTGACATTATTTGGGCACACAGGGGCATTAGAACAAAAAGGTGGTGACAATGATTGTTCAAAGTTATTCAAAGTTCAAATTATAAATTATGCTCTAATGGGTTGCTCATGGAATCACTTCAGACCAATTTCTATATGCTAATATATATAAGCAGCTCTTTGAAACTTGTATTCTGCAATTTTCTGGTTCTTTGCCTATTCATTGTATACTTTTTTCCTTTAGTATTCTACGATCCTTATATATTTTGTTCTTCCATCAGTTTCTAGGCCTTTTCTTTGCTGATTTTAATCTACATCTGCCTTTCGTATATTCTTCGTATGCATCTGTTGGTTGAATCTAGAGGTGGAAACGGGCATAAACCCGTTGGGTTTTGCTATCCCAAACCCGTGCCCATGAAAGTTGGACGTGCCCGCTAAAAAACCCATGCCCGTGGCGGGTGCAAATTTTTGCCCAGACCCATGCCCACTGGGTTAGCGGGTACCCATGGGTCGCCCGTCGGGTCAGTAATGCGAGCTGCAATAATGGTTAATGGAGAGGAGGAAGAAGTTCACCGGCCATCTTTGTTGGAGCCGGAGGGCAGCGCCATTGCCAAGAGCCTACTGCTATGATGCGCGTTGGCTGCGGCGTGGGGGCGGTGGGCTGTCGCTGTGGGGGCGGCGGGCTGAACTGGAAGGCGAGGCGACGGCGAGGGCGTGCAGGAGGACGAGTGTGCGGCGAGAGTGGCGGGAGCTGCGGGACGGGAGGGCGAGCGTGGAGACTGCCGGAGGCCGAGCGCGAAGCGCCAAATGCGCCGCCTCTGCGGCGGTTGTTGAATCGGGGTGGGGACTGGGGAGGAGTGAGTAGTGACCGTGGCGAGTGCTAGCTAGGGTTAGCCATATGGGTAATGGGGCATTGCCGCATTGGATTTGGGGGCTTGGGGCTAAATGGCTAATGGGCTATGGGCTGGGCTGGTTTGCCTGGGAGGCTGGGAGCCTGGGTTTATAACTCCTATGGATCGGGTTTATATTACCCATGGGTTTACGGGTTTGGGTACTATAGGAACGTACCCGAACCCGGCAGACCCGATGGGTTGGGCTTTTTGCCCATTAAGAGACCCATGGGTTAGGAAATTGACTTAGACATATGCCCTGATAGAGTAAAAACCCACTGGGTATCGGGTTTCGGGTATCCATTGCCATCTCTAGTTCAATCTGACATTGTTCTTAATTGACTAAAAACAGAAAGTGTGTCCGGCAAACTTCTGTTGTCACTTGAGATATAAGCTTGTTACCTCAAGATCACAGCACTTAGATGAAAATTATTTTCTTTTGTCTTGAATATGAACAAGAAAATTCAATGCATGAGTGCTTGTGTGTATATTAACTGATAACTAATTCTTAAAAACTAAAGTTGCTTTGTCAGTGAAAGCGGTAAAAATACCCATAGAACAAGTATGTCGACCATCAACTGATCAATGCTTTAC
The DNA here is from genome assembly GCA_017311315.1 of Dendrocalamus latiflorus. Taxonomy (NCBI): domain Eukaryota; kingdom Viridiplantae; phylum Streptophyta; class Magnoliopsida; order Poales; family Poaceae; genus Dendrocalamus; species Dendrocalamus latiflorus. The sequence continues at coordinate 3,501,043 of CM029634.1, read as the reverse complement.
ATATTTTACAATAAGCTAATAATCTGGTTTGGATGGCATGTAAACATTTTTCGTAGGCAACTCTAGTAGCTAAATGACAGTGTGTTTCTTCATATTGTATATAGTAAATATGATGTTCTAATAAATTTGTTAACTTGGTGGTACAGTCTGATGAGTTTAAAGGCATTATTAAAATTGGGCGTACACATACCCAAGATGCCACCCTGTTGACTCTTGGCCAAGAGTTCAGTGGTTATGCTATACAGGTAGGCATTGTTCCAGGCTCCAGCATCTATTCTTGTCTTATTGATTACCGTGCACTTTAGATTGACAGAGAGAGTTATCAATTGTTTTAAACTCTATTTGCAGGTGAAATATGGAATTGATCACATTGTTTGTACCTTACCACGGATGTATCAAGTACTATACTAATTCTCATTCTCTTCTCAAAATGGTACATATAAAATGAGCATTTTTTGATCATTTTCCTTGGTGAGCAACTAGCTCAAGGTGGAACTGCAGTTGGAACTGGCTTGAACACTAAGAAAGGAAAATTTTCAAATTTCTGGTTGAGATAATTTGTTTACATTCTTACTCTTTATTAACTCATTTTGATCTGTGGTCTTATCTAAATTCTCTCTCTGTTTCCCACAATTCCTTAGTATTTAATGACCAAATTGTCTCCTTGGGGGAAAGAATCCATGTAGCCCTGCTATCTAGAGTGTTTTGACCATAATCCTAATGAATTTGTAAATTTTAAGTAGTTTCACTACTATCAAATGCCGGTTTAACCTCTGCTTTCTAACCTTTATATGGTACTTCTGACTTAAATTAATAACATATGAAGATTGGCTTAAAATGAGTAATGTCCTGAATTTGAAATGGTTTTCTCTTATATATGGTTAACCAAAACTATATGTTATGGTTACTCACTTGCTTGATTATGTTGACTTTTAATCAGATTATTAGTTCCTTGAATTTCTTAATCTCTTTGTTTATTCTATCTCTTCTACTCATTTAGTTAAAATTGTATTTGTTCATTTCAGATTTGATGTTAAAACTGCTGCTGTGGTTGCTGAGGAAACAGATCTACCTTTTGTGAATGCAGAGAACAAGTTTGAAGCTTTGGTAAGTGGTTATGTGCACACTTAAACATTTCTTGAAATTGTCGATAGGGGTTGGAAGTCCATAAAAAATCATTTAAGATGACTGGACTCTGTAATTACATTGTTGGACATAGCTTAATACTTGCAGAAAATTTCAATAGTTTTTAGTAAACCTCGGAAACATGGATTTAAAGCATTTGTCAACAAAAGGTGATTAGTTGAAGATCCTTATTAGTTACTAACCCTGCGCCATTACGAAATAACTTACTTTTAATTGTTTTATTTGATGCTATTTCTTAGGCTCTATTCTATGTTATAGCAAAGGCCTTCCTTTTCACCACCAACACACAACTTTTGTTCAAAGTTGTTCTTTTTGGTCTATCTTATAATATTTCATCAACATGCGTTAATCACTTAATCTCATCATTTTTTCTTAAGTAGGCAGCGCATGATGCTTTTGTTGAGAGCAGTGGCGCCGTAAATACAATTTCTGCATCTCTTATGAAGATAGCAAATGACATACGCTTGCTGGGAAGGTCATTGTCGCTCCTAAGTTCGTAGCTTCCATGGCTATTTGCGTCTTGCTGTGCTCCTTTGTGTCTTCATCCCATGTGTGTAGCTAATTCAAAATTTATGTTTACCTTTTTTTTTGATATATGCTCTTGTTATGTTTCCATATACGTGATTTAATGAGTGGCATTAGTTAGGTGAGAGGGCAAATCTTGTGATGTAGTCCTTGTGCTTTACACATACGACTTGCTCTTTTAATATTTGCAGCTGATGAGGTTTTAGTTAAGAGTCGAGCATGTTTATATGCATATTCTAAAATTTTTTACCACCCATAAGTTTTAAAACATGTAGTATGATGTTTAACTATTTGTTTTCCATTTTGTAGAGTGCGCTTTCTTTCTCTTTGCTTGACAAGCTATAGATGAAGTTAAGTTTTCCAAAAGGATGGTGCATCAGTTTCATTTTAAATTTTTCGTTTATGTTTATGTTTATTGCATGATGTCCTATTTCTCAATTGGTTTGTTAGTCTTCAAGACGGTCTGACAGTTATTTATATATTAAGTATACTACGGAAAAATATTGTTTACTACTATTTTTTGTATATATTGTTGTATGTGGTGCTTGTTCTATCATGCTTCACTAATATGATGCTTGATTTATTTACTAGTATGAACATGTATGTTTTGCTTGATACATGACGACGTAAGATAAAATTGATGTTTATTATTCATTATGAGATCATGTTTGATAATATGTATTACTTTTAATTGGTACTCCGTTATAACGCACGGGCACTTTACTAGTCAGCTAAATTACATGTGACAATTTCTCTCAATATACTATTTCTCCCAAATAGTCTATAATATAAAATTTTTAATCATAAATCGTGGGGCACGCTCAAAACAAACCCACTTCGTCGTGACTCCCGAGTCACTCCTGCCTGGCACTGGAGGTTGGAGAATCCTTTAAAGAGGAACCAGGTCCTGCGCATCGCTTTAGCACACGCATAAACAAAAGACCATATTCCCAAGCAATGTATCCCTCAGCCCCTCCCGACGCGTATAACAAGTTCAGTACCGGAGCCCCACCACCGGCGCCGCCGCCGGTAACATACCAACAGTCGATGAATCCTCCACGCCCCGCCGGCGGGCTGACGCGATGGTCCACCGGGCTTTTCCACTGCATGGACGACCCGGGAAACTGTAAGTCCGTCGATAATCAATGACATCCCCTCTTCTTCAGAGTTGAGAGCTAGCGATGGCTGCCACCCATGGCCGCTCAAGCTTAGTTAACACTTTACACCCGTCTCTTTCATGAAGGTCTGATCACATGCCTGTGCCCCTGCATCACGTTTGGGCAGATCGCTGACATCGTGGACAAAGGCACCTGCCGTGAGTTCTTCCCCTTCCCCTTTCAGCTTCCTGTGTTCTGAAACCAGTGAAAGATCGATCTTGCTCGATCCACGCACCAGCTCCCGTTGATTCAGTGGTGTAATACTGTGATTGCACAGCATGTGTCGCGAGCGGAGCGGCTTACGCGATCATCTGCGCGTCGACGGGGATGGGGTGCCTGTACTCGTGCTTCTACCGGACCAAGATGAGGGCACAGTACGACCTCGACGAGGGGGAGTGCCCCGACTTCCTCGTGCATTGCTGCTGCGAGTACTTTGCGCTGTGCCAGGAGTACCGGGAGCTCAAGAACCGTGGCTTCGACTTGGGGATCGGTAAGGGCCTTTGCCTTCCTCCCAGTGCTGGCATGGTAGCACTGTTGATTCGTTGCTTGCTTCAACGCAACTACGCAAAGCATGCCATTTATTTGCTTATACTGATGGATCGTTTTGTGCGACAAGGTTGGACCGCCAATATGGACCGGCAGAGGCGAGGCGTCACTGGAGCGCCGGTGATGGGCGCGCCGGCCATGCCGGTCGGCATGATGAGATAGACGACGGACGCGAAATGATGGTGCTTTGCTTTCTGTGATTCTCGTGCTGCTGTGTTCACTCTTTTTTTTTTTCGTTTAGAGATCACTGCCTGATTTTTAGTTGGGTGTGTATTGTCTACATTGACATTGTTTCTGTGATGTACTTATGTACAATCTAATTCGGTGGATCTCATGTAATTTGCGATGCGTTCGGAAGTTATGCAAACGGTAATGGATTTGAGAGAGGTCGAGAAGAGTAGATACACATACAATCGAAACAAATAATGCACAGGCTTACAAAATTCCTGCCAAGAATTAGGACAGCATGTTCTTGAAGTATGCAAGCTAACTTGGCTCTTCTTTTTCTTTATACTCCTTAAAAAATTCCAATGGGTGGTCGCTTCGCTTCACCGTTTATCCTGAGGATCTTATGCGGATGTATATGTGATCATATACATATATGGTGGTCGCTTCACGGTTTACCCTTGAGGATCTTATGCGGATGCATGTGTTTTAGAGGATCTTCTGCGAAAAATCGCATGTGACTCGTGGTATAATTCAGCTTGATTGTATGATATAATTATATTGTTTTTGAGAGTTTAAAATTTAAGATATCAATTATTTGAAATCTGTTGCCACTTAAATAGAAACCTAATAAAGGACGACCCATCATATCGCAGGCCACCCCAATTAACACCCCGGGGCCCACGAAACAGCCCACACGCGGAAACAAGGGAGGAACCCGGACCCACCGGACCGGAGCTCACGATCTCAGAAACGCCATAATTTCCCTATAGCGGGCTAATAACTAGGCTGATAACCCCCTAAAAAAACTGGGCGGCTAAACATTGTTTGGTTGGGCTTGTATCCGTCTTGAGAAATTCGCCCTTTCGGCCGCTCACACTCAGCGGCGAAACCAGAATTTAAAACTGAGGGGCTAAATAACCTATGTAATATAATTATATTTAATAAGAGAGTTAAATAGTACTAACGATAAAAAATTCTTTAAAATTTAAAAAGTTATAGTGCAAATTTATCTAACCACTAGTCAGCATGCATGTGAAATTCACGCCTTCAAAATAGTAAATAGTTAAAGGTGAATATTTTCATATCTGTTATATGTTAGCCTCTAAAAATTATCACCTATGATCAGTTACAATTGTTCACTTTAAAAAGACAAAAGTAGCTCACTTAAATAACAAGATGCATGGAAACTAAAGAATAACATTTTAAAAGTGCAAAAATTATAAAATTTCTCATAAACATGTGAATTTCATATCACAACGAATTAAATAAAGTGTTTATATGCAAAAAGGACATGATAAATTATATTCCATCCTACGCACAAAACTGTGCAGTCCAATCATTATGTAGAAATAATAACCTTGTGATTTATGTACAGGAAAAATTAAATTAAATTGGTACGCATAACTACAGTAAAATTATCTTCCATGTGTGTGAACATATAAATTCTAAAGAGTTTCATGGTAACCTAGATACTCATTGGTGGTCCTCTCCTGTAGACACAACCCAAGAAAGTAAATATCATGCTGGTCAATATACAATTCTTCAAATTTGTAGTTTTCTTGAAAATTAACGATCTGAAATAGAAGATACTTGTAGAGATCACATATCCAAATAGAGATAATAGTGTAAAGAGCTACGAAGAAACATCTCACTCCCATGAAGAAATGTTTAACACAAGATGAGCGATCCGAGCTCCATTGTCGTGGTGTCATCGGCGAGTTCTCAAGGCCAAGGTTGAACCGTTGCAGTAGGAAGTGGAATCATTGGCCCACACCAACTCTATTAAACTTGAGTTGGATTCAAAGACATATATAAAATAAGACATTCAAATTTCTGTACATGTTGAAGTCCATTGTGGAAACTACAAGAAATTTTGTCCTGCTGCATTATACTGTAACTACAATCAACTGGGTTGTAACTTTACTGTAAACAAGAAAATGGTGAGGGCAACAGAGAACAGTGATATGAAGTGCAGATTGGGGGCAGAAAGAAGAGAACAAACAGAGAGCGCATTGAGTGGCTGCCAACTGACAAAGGGGACACTGATGATGATCATCAGGGAGTCAATGAGGAGTTTCAAATACAGACATGGCAGCTGCATGCAGATATAATCACATCGTCATTCCCATGTGAAATTAATAGACATTTAAACAACAAACAACTTACTATCCTCATGAAATCCCCAGGTTTTCTGTCCTCTGCTTCAATTGTTGTCCGCCTGATAAAGCACTACAAAACAAGTGGAGAATGAGGTTATGCCTCTTACCATTAACAGATACAAAATGGTAGGACAAGGAAACATGACTTACAAGAAATTATAACTTTAACATTGATTATCAGCGTAGACACTTTTATAATATTGCATGCTTTCTAATTCTAACCATCTGAGAATAAATATTATTTTGACAATATTATCATTCGACAAATATCTTGTATAAAGCAATGGTTAGAAAGGTGAAAATTGAGGCTATCTTTCTTCAAAACCCACTGTGTTACAACCTTATCTTGTAGAAGAGGAAAATAGATAGATGAATAATGGTCGAAGAAATAAACAAATCCAGAGCTTCTAAATATTCAAATAGCATATCATAGATACGCATAAAGTCTATCCGTATCATACCTATGGCCAATCACAAAACGAATTATGATCCCCTTCTCTTCTTCAAGTTTTTTCCTTTTTCACCTATTTTTCATTACTTTGTTATTAGTTTTAGGAGAGTGCCAATATAACAAATATTCTAAACCAAGTGAGATTAGTAAAGTTTAACGTCAACAACTTTGAGGCATCCAGCTGTAACGTATGGAATCTATTCTCTTGTGAGTTGTGACTGCTAAAGGCGGTATTGATGCCTATCACCAATTCACCATAAGGTACTTTGGCCTCCCAATCGACTCAGAAACATTTAACTCTTCTGCAACAGGGGAACCATGGAGCAAGGATTCTTGCAGAGCTCTTGCAGCTGAGAGTTCTGTCTGTAAGCTTACCATTGTCTTATCTAGAAACAATAAAACATATAACAACACTCAAGTTCACTGGAGGCAGGCGCAAACAAACCCACAAATTCTGAGCACTGAATCCACAGACTTTGTGTTAGTCCAGGCATGAAGTCACATGCGGTGTCTAGCTAGAGGGTGGGATCGCCGGCGGACTGCATGACAGACATTGTCGAACTGGAGCAGGGGACACAGGGCATAGACGTCGGGTTGGAGCGGGATGACTATTGCGGGAGCGGGAGGGGGCGCGGAGTGGGGCGGAGTGGTGCCGTGGGGGCGGAGCGTGGAGTATGGCGGAGCAGGGGCGGGGTGGGAACAGGGGTGTTAGATCGAGAAGCCTGATTAGAGGGGATGAATAGGCGGTCTAAAAATTCTTCTCTAATTAATTATCAATTTCTATTTAGCTAAACCAAGTATAAGATACGAAACTTAACTTAAATTGGTTTAGCACAAATATTGTCTAAATTAATTGTGTTCACATAAGTGCACCAATACTCTAAGGCTTATGACAAGGTTTGCAATTCTAGAAAGATAAACAATCAATTTAATTATATGAATGTAATTTGAGCATAAGAAAACAAATCACAATTGACATGATTACTTTTTACCGTGGTATTCGGAGACTTATCGGTCTCCCATAGTTCACATTGAGATTAGCCAAAACGAATTAGATCTGCTCAACGAATTAAGCTGAAATACCTCAATCCACTAGTGATAGATCTTTCCCGCTTTCGGGTAGGTGAGCTCCAATCTTCACAACTTTATCGGGTCTTCTCACAACCTTATTTGAGAATATCACCGCGCACGACGCCTCCAACGCTGTTTGGGAGTTGACAAACTCCAAGAGTAATAAGTCAAGCCCCTCGCTTGACTCTCATCACGTGTAACTAATGCACAAACTCGAGTGGATATACAATTCACTTCTAGATGCAACGCATGCAATCTAAAGCGGTGGTGCATAGGGTCCAGGCGGAGTGGGGGAGCAAGGTGCGGCGCTAGAGTGAAGGGGGCGGAGTGGGGGAGCACGAGGGCAGCGCGAGGTATTGCGGCCGGATGCAAGGGCGTGATTGACGGGGGGTGAGGCATTGGGGCTCATGTAGGATGAACGTGTGAGGTATTGAGGCTGTGATGGACAGGGCCAACTTGCAATGATGCAAGTTGGATTAGCTAAATAAGCGGTGCAGATATTCAGATAACAGGACCAATTTTCAGTATTAGTTATTGGATTTTGTTGATCTAATTGCTAGAAGAGGAGAATATTAACATGGTTAGTGACAACAGATTTAATTAAACTAGTATTTTTTTATATTAATGTACATGAGAGGGTCTCTGTCTGCACCCCTCTCTCCGCCCCTGCTCGGCCTCGGAGTCTCGGAGCATGAGCATCCCAGCCATCCACCTCTGCACGCACCGCTGGCCGCTGGGGCTTCGCGACCGAGAACTATGCCGGCCCCGGTCGCACGGGCCCCCCTCGCACCGTCGCACGGGCCAGCTTCGGCCCACGCGGTCGTGCGTGAGTGCGTCCGGACGTGCGGTTAAAAGTTATTCGAAATCGTCGACGCCGACGAGGCGACGACCCATATTTCTCTGCATTTGCGCACATACACAATGAATGAAGCTGACAAACCATGTGCGTGATGACATGATGCGGTCATGTCATGCCAACCATGACTGAACAGTAAAAGTGGGCCAGTTTACCGGCATGGCTCCGGTCAGCCACGTCACGTCCAGCAGCTCGCGAGACGTGCTTGCAATTATACTCGGTGTGAGACTGTGAGTCACCATCTCACCGACGGCGACGGTGAAGGCAGGAGCGTTGCTGCGTCAGACACGCGTTGCATTGCCGCGCCAGTAGCCTCGATATATAATGCGTGCACAGTGGATCACGGCTGGTTCCATTGTAAAAAGCTATGCAACCTACAAAGGTTTTCAGTCTGAAATGACTCTACTGCCGATTGATTATGACCTTTAATTTACTGTAGCTGAGTGGAGCCTGCGTGATTATTGTTTCTGATCATGAGGTGTGACCATTTTGTCACGTTGGATTTCTTGGTGACCGGTTTGTTGTTCTATGTGACCACTCGCTCAATAGCATTGCAGATTTACGTCGTTCAGCATTAATGCTTCACGGCTTCTCCGGGGCCGGCGTTGGCAACGAAGGGGGCTAAATGATGCTTTCTTTATATTTTTTTAAGTATCAAAAGATCAGTCATTCCATACCTTGAATGAACTAAGAAGATCAGGCTTGACAACCTAAATTTAAATAACAATTTAAAATAACATATCTAGACGAAGGGGGCGTCTAGGGTTGACCCCGGCTGAGGTACGCAAGACCGGCCCTGGAGGCGTCCGGGGTGGACCCCGGGCGAGGAGTCACCGGCCCCGGAGGCGTCTGAGACTGACCCTGTGGGGTATTCAAGGTCGATCCCAGGAGGGTTCGAGGCAAATCACAGGCGGAGTATGTGAGAGCGACCCCAGGAGGGTCTAGAGCTGATCCCGGGTTGACCCCAGGATCTTGGACATGGTGGGGCCTGTGTGGAGCAAATGACCAAAATGCCCCCCAGAAGTAGGCCAAATCTTAAGGGCAAAGTTGTAACTACACTAGCCCACCAGCTCCCCCTATAAATAGGACCCCTTGTAATGGGAGAGGAGAGGTCATTTTGTAACCCTAAACTGCCATAGGAAATACACTTGGTGGTTGTGTGCTTTTTCTTGGGTCCCTTCACACCCTCGACGGTCTTTGTATCTGATCGAGGGTGCTTACAAATGTATTGTCTGGACTTGTATCGATGACACTTTTTATTGCCAGTGGTCTGACTGGCCTAGGGCTGGTGGTCAAACTGGCTATGGGAGGCGGTGATCAGACCGACTTTTGGTTGGCGATCTGATCGGCCGAGAAGTTGTTTGAATGTGTGTTTGTTTGAGCTAAGTTATCTGAGTGTGGGCATGATATGGGTGCCATAGCTTGTGTGTACATGGGTTTATTATTTGGTCTTAGATTTATGATTAGTATTTTGGTGTGTACCTTTTGCATGGTGCATTATATGGATTAATTGTGTTAATTGATGACTTTGTGGATTGTGTGGTTCTACGTGATGGTTTGCTTATTGTTGTTGGTTGTAGCATTTTAGAACTAGGTCACGGTGAGGCATATAAGGATCGAGAGTAGGCACAGGGTGATGCTGAGGTCTAGAACGATCAGGGAGACGCCGAAGATAACCGAGGCTTACGGTGTGGTTACAAGCCGAGACAACGAGGAACCAAAGTAGGAGCTACCAGTGGTGAACATGACGGGCAATAGCAAGATAGACTAGGACTAGGCTCAGGGAGGATTCGAGGTCCTATGTGGTTAAGGAAGCTGGGTGCCTTCATGTGCGAGGAGAATCATATGTTGCGCCAACTGACTTGGGTCATTTGCAAGCGAGGATGGTTCGGTGGGATCCAGACGTGTGAGAGGCTTGGAGGCATGTCATTAGGGCCACGTAAAAGATGGTGAAGTATGGGCGATGCTTCGTGGAAAAGGAAGCAGGAAGTTTTGTGGAAAATGATAGAGTGACATTTTGGTAAATTGCCTAATACCGAAAAAGTGGCGATATATGAAACCGCAGCATTGGACTAAGTGGTTTAGGTTGTGTATGTGCTAAAAATGTGATGAGGATAAAGTGTTGATTTACTAATGGGTTAATGGTTGTAAGCTGCTTTGAGAAGCGTGGGTGAGAGAGTAAACCCCGGTGTTAAGTGGGGTTAATAGGTTATTCCCGGTTTGGCCTAATGTGTAGATTCATTAGGTTTTGATTTAGATTGTGAGACTATATAAGGGGAAGAGAGGCAAGGGCTAGAGTTTGAAGATTTTGGTTAAGTCTTTATGGTGGCTAGCCCTTCCTCCCTCCTATGGGTGATAGATTTGAGAGATTAGGGTTAGGATTTACTTGTGTTGGAACCTTGTGTGTGTGCTCTAGTCTTATAGCTCTGCTATCCTGAGGGATTGGCTATAAAAATATTCCTCTTCAAGTGAAATGGACATCCAAACCTTGCCAAAGTAAGTTGTGCCATGAATGCACCCATGTGCTTTTGATTTTCTTAGCTTTTTTATTTGGATTTCTTTTCTCTTGAGCTTTTCTGGAGCCAAGGACGTGTAAGAGGTGGAGATGTCTCTTGGAGACAAGATCCCATATATCTAGACACGATATAGAGAAAGTTCTTGAGTTTTCTCAGTTTTCCTTAAGAGAGCATGATTTTTGGGTTTTGCTCTTGTAGGTGTTTTGGGTTAGATTCGTGTTGCATTCTACCTTGATATGACATGTGAGAATCCATCCGAGGTCACCTAGACCATCTACGACTCATGAGCAAAAGCAGATCGAAATTTTTCTCTTTTGCCCGATTCTTGTACCTTCTCTACTCAAATGGAGAAAGGTCTCAAGTTTGGCAATGATTTTCATGATTGTTTGTGGAAATATGTTTCTGATATCCTAGAGAAGATTCCTGTAATTTTTTTGTCATTTAGATCCACGGATCATAAATTCCATCTATTTTGCTTTTTGAAATCATGCTGAAAATACTATTCATTCCTGAAATTACTATAGCAGAGGCTTGACTGGCACTATAGCAGCGATCTAACCGTGTTTACTGTAGCATCCCCTATTTTTTACTGTTCATAGCGGTATGACCGCCATTGAAAACAGTGGTTTGATCGCCCTGTAGGTCAGATCGCCCCCTTCATGGTGGTCAGATCGCCATGTATATAAAGGTCAGACCGTCGGCACATTTTGCTATGTTTCAATCAGATCTTCCCTTTTGATTATTTGTTTCTAATCTTCAAAGCTTCCATAGCTACTGGAGTGAAGAATTTTGCTTCCGCTGAAAGGAAAAGATGTTGAAAAGCCTCAGAATTATTTTGGGCTTCTATTCACCCCCTCTAATCACCATACTCGATCCTACAATTAGTATTAGAGCGACGTTTACTCGTTGATTTATCTTTACCGATCATGAGCATGGCTGCTACTATGCGGTCTCGTGAGTTTTTTGTTCCATCTTCTTGTGGCTCTTTGGCTGATAACCTCGATGAGGCCAGTGACCTTGCATTCTTTAACCAAATTGTGAAAAAAAATGTAAAAGGGCAAATCATGACACTTACAGGTTATCTAGTGTTCTTGGCCACTCCTCTTGGTGTTGTGACAGGGATGTGGAGGCTTTGGGACCAAAGGAAGAGAAGGAACCTGATGGCTTAGATGGAGCGATCATGAAGGATGATCATGAAGAGTTTTTCAAAGTTTATCGTCTACTCAAGTAAAGAATGGTGAGTGAGAAGATCAGATTTTCCCTTGTGATTATTTGTCTTTGATCTTCATAGTTTTCATAGTTACTAGAGTAAAAAGTTTTGCTTCCGCTCTAAGAAAAAGATATTCAAAAGACTCAAAATTAATTTAGACTACTATTCATCCTCTTTTGTGGTCATACTTAAGATTCTACCGATTTAGCCCTATATGTTTCCCTACATTGTGGACGATAACAACATAATCATTAGCTAATATGGTAACGATAAACGGCTCATTTTTTTATTTATTCTGGAGATTTCCGTGCCGTGGATGTTCAGGCGTTCCATCAGCGACCTGCCCGTCTCCCCTGCGTCCACGCATACAGCATTCACCAATCAACGCAACCCAGTGGAACTCAATGCCAAGTGTCGGTCTCCCACATACCTGTCAACTGTCATGCCTGCCACTTCGATTCCTGAAGGGAATAATGTATCTACCTGCAACATATCATCACTCCGCGCCCCATATGTACGTACGTTCAAGCCACTGTCGCATGCCCTGCGCCGGGAGCGGAGGGGGCGAAACGCGCAGTCGCAGAAGCAACCGGACGAGGCAAAGCAAGCGATCCCCTGGTTATCTACTGTATATATCGAGTTATCGACACATTTTTTTGCGGTCGTGCTTACGTTGCTGGCTCTGCTGCATCACGCAATCTTGCAAAGTCGTTGACTAGCAGCTGGTAGCGTCTGGAAGGCAGTCTGAACTCTAAACAATGGGATGGAAAATATGACCTGCATTGATCTACATGCGAATGCAATCATTCTATGTTCAGGTCAGAGGCGCGAACAGCAGAGAAGCGTACGCGTCCACGAAAGAACGGGTGCCGATCGATGGAGGCGAAGAGGGCACGGACGCCGCGAGGAGCGCACAAGGTGGCGATCGGCGGGGAGTTCAGCATCGGGACGGTAGGCGGCAGGGAGAAGGCGTGGCGGCGGTGGGGATGGCGTTCGCTGGCTCGGGCGGAGGTGGTCGCGGTCTGGTTCGTTGGCACCTTGACGTTGCTCGTGCTGGTGTCCGGCGGCGCGGGAAGCCTGGCCGCGTTCTCGTCGCCAAGGACGGAATTCGTGCATAAGCCAGGTAACCATTAACCAACCGTGCATTCAGTTCGCTGTTCATTTACGCACACATTCATTCAGTTACTACTACTAGACGTCATCCTGAATTAGCTAAAAAATGTGACATATTGACTTATACATTAGGACTTATTATCGGTGCAAACTGAAGCCTAAATGTGCTTATACATTCCGTAATGACATGAATTCAATATTTGAGCGTCCAAGTATCCTTCTTTTCCTTTCTTTTATTTTGAAACTGACAGAAAGAAATAGCTTTCGACCGTCAAGAGTGTAACATGAAGGTTCTGTTTGGTGACAGTATTACTCTTTTCTGCACTTTATGTTGCTAGTGTTGTTCTACTTCTGCATAAAACCTTTTCCCCCCGAAACTGAGGCAGAAGCGCTGCCGTCCAATTAAGAAGAGAAAAGTTATTATGTAGGGTCAAGTATAGCAACTAGAGGAGGTGAATAGGAGATTAAATTAATTTTGAGGTTTTCGAAATCTTTTCTTTTGAGCAAAACCAAAACTCTTCATTCTAGTAGCTACGAAAGCTATGATGATCAGAGATAAATAATCATAAAGAAAGATCCGATTAAAACCGAGCAAGACATGTTTCGCCAATCCCCGATGGTCTGACCTCTATAGATATGGTTGTTTGACATTCATGAAGGGATGGTCTAACCTCTAGACCGGTCAAACATCTGTTTCAATGGCGGTTAGACCGCCGTGAAAGGTAAAATAAGGGGATTAACAATAATTCGGTGCTATTTTAAATACGAAAATTCATGTATTTTTTATTGGTTGATCCAAATGACTTGAAACATCGCATACACCTTCTCTATGATGTCATAAATCTATTCCAATCAACGATTAAGAAAATCATTGTCAAAATTCTAACCTTTTTTCTGTTTGAAGGAAGAGTGCACCAAAATCGAACAAAAGAGGGAATATTCGATCTGCTCTTGCTTGTGAGTCCTAGATGGTTTATGTGACCCGGGATGGGTTCTCACATGTCATGGCAAGTTCGAACACAACACAAATTTAACCCAAAACACCCATAAAAACAAAACTAAAAAATCACCTATCTCTTGAGAAAAACCGAGCAACATCAAGAACTTTCTCTAAATCATGCTTAAATGGATAGGCTTTTGTCTTCAAGAGATATGTTCACCTTTTATATGTTCTTGGCACCAAAAAAAACTCAAGAGAAGAGAAATCGAAACATGAAAACCAAGAAAATCAAAATCATATGAGTGGATTCATGCCACAACTCACTTAGTCAAAGTTTGGATGTTTGTTTTGCTTAGAAGAAATATTTTACAGCCAATTCCTTAGGATAGTAGAGCTCTAAGCATAGAGCACATGTACACAAGGCTCCAACACAAGAAAACTCTAAAATCTATCATAAAATTCAACTCAACACAAGACTTATATAGTGAAGATTACCACCTCACACCAACCAATCAGTTCTTAGTGGATCACACCACTTACATATGGGAAACCTGGTAACCCACATATAAACGGGTTTTACACTCTGACACACTTGCACGCTTTTTCAAAAGTGCGACTTTCAAAAGCTCTACAAGCCTGATAAGACATTCCATCCATAAAGATATGACATACACTACTTAGGCCAGCACCGTGGTTTAGCAAACCACCACTCCTCCCAATTTTGAACAATTTCCCAAATTGCCACCCCCGGTCTTTACAATAATGTGATGCCTATGACTTGTCACCAAGATTGTACGCCTACGCCGAGACTGTCATAACTTGAAACGCCCAAGTCCCATGACACACTTCACAGTTCGTGATGCGAACGCCTTACCATCAAGATTGTACGTCTGCTCTGAGGAACATCACCACTTGAAATGCACAAGTCCATTTGGCACATCACATGCACGCATTGCCTCTTTATAACCCTTGTGTTTTCTTCCGTGCTTCTCGACTTAAGATATTTCTCCATCTAAACTTACACAACATGCCATGACCTTAGGACTCTTTCCGTAGCCCTGACCTTGCCATTGGTCGTAACAATCACTAAAGCACCTGCATATCAAATAATAAAGCAATCAATCCGAATACAAATAACATGCACTTGACTCTACATTAGTAAACTATATGCATTGACATATGCCTTGACTCACACATGCATAGACTCCTCTATATCTAACACTTGCACATCACCTGCCATGACTAACACCCAAAATTATAGAACCAATAAAACAACTCAGCAATAACACACCAGAGCCGGTCTGACCGCGGCACACACGTCAGTTAGTCTGCCCACACCGTAGCCAGTCAGACCGCTTCCCCATGCCAGTCTGACCAGGAATTCCAAAAATGCACATGCTGAAATTCAACTTCGTAAACATCAAATTTAAGCAATAAAAGCAAAATATGACTAATATCAAATATTTATCACTTACATAGAGTTGCCACCATATGGTATTACAATTACCAAAGAGCCGGCCGTCTGGGCACAGTAGCGGAGAGGCAGCACAGCAACTAAAGCCAAACTAGAACTGGAACTAGAAGGAAGACACAGAAGACTACAAAAGACTTATAAAGACTGATGTACAAATGTCAGTAGATTGTTTGATAAAGTAAAAAAAAAACTATTGTTATATGCGACATTCTTTCGGCCATGCAGTGCAGCAAAATTATTTTGGAGATGCCCAGTTGCTGCAGTATCACCTGTCCATGCAGATGCAGGACCGGAAGATAAGCCCGCGCCGTCGATTCGGCGCGACCAAGAACGCCTCCTCGGCGGGCTGCTCTCTCCGGCCTTCGACGATCGCTCATGCCGTTCCCGGTATGCATCGTCTCTCTACCGCCGCCCATCACCGTTCCGCCCGTCCACCTACCTCGTGGAGCGCCTTAGGCGGTACGAGGCCCGGCACAAGCGGTGCGGCCCCGGATCCCCCCTCTTCAAGGAAGCCGTCGAACACCTGCGCTCCGGCCGCAACGCCGCGCTCTCGGAGTGCCAGTACGCCGTGTGGACGCCGTTCAATGGACTTGGCAACCGCATGGTCTCGCTCGCCTCCACCTTCCTCCACGCGCTTCTCACCGATCGCGTCCTGCTCGTGCATGCGCCGCAGGAATTCGACGGCCTCTTCTGCGAGCCCTTCCCCGGCAGCTCCTGGGCGTTGCCCGCAGACTTCCCGATCACCGACTTCGGCGGCATTTTCACCATGTGGTCGCCGACGAGCTACAAAAACATGAGGCAGGCCGGCGCATTAAGCGGCGACCAACGAAACGTCACCGCCGAAAGGCTGCCCGCTTACGTGTTCCTCGACCTCATCCAGTCGTACACCGACGCCGCCTTCTGCGAGGCCGACCAGCGCGTGCTCGCCAAGTTCAACTGGATGGTGGTCAAGTCCGACGTCTACTTCGCCACCATGTTCTTCCTCATGCCGGCCTACCAGCGCGAGCTCGCGCGGCTGTTCCCGGAGAAGGAGGCCGTGTTTCACCACCTCGCGCGGTATCTCTTCCACCCGTCCAACGACGTGTGGGGCATCGTACGTAGGTTCGACGAGGCCTACCTCGCCAGGGCCGACGAGCGTGTCGGCCTCCAGGTGCGCGTCTTCCCGGATATCCCCATACCGTTCGACAGCATGTACGGTCAGATCATGCGGTGCTCGGAACAGGAGGGCTTGCTGCCCAAGGTTGGACAAAAGGACGGCGCGGCGAGCAACTCGTCCGCCGTGGCGTCGTCTGAGAATAGGAAGAAGCTGACCTCTATATTGGTGACGTCGCTGTTCTCGGACTACTACGAGCGCATCCGCGGCGTGTACCACACGAACCCGACGGAGACCGGGGAGTACGTCGCGGTGCACCAGCCAAGCCACGAGAGGGAGCAGCACACGGAGGCGCGCGACCACAACCAGAGGGCGCTGGCCGAGATATACCTGCTGAGCTTCTGCGACCGCATCGTGACGAGCGCCGTGTCGACGTTCGGGTACGTCGCGCACGGGCTGGCTGGGGTGCGGCCGTGGGTGCTGCTGCGGCCGCCGTCGCCGGAGGCGCCAGCCGAGCCGGCGTGCGTCCAGTCAGAGACCGTCGAGCCTTGCCTGCAGGCCCCGCCGCGACGCATGTGCGGTGCGGCGGAAGGGAGTGACATTGGAGCTCTGGTGCCTTATGTCCGGCACTGCGAGGATGCGCATAAAGGTATCAAGCTGTTTAGTTAGCGCACCAATTCGTTCGTGTAGTTACTTTTATTGGTTGATGCAGAATTCTATGTGAAATGTGCTGATCGTATTGTTATTCTTTTCTGATGGTATGTGCTGTTATTTCTGATGCATACTGAAGTCATTTTTCTATAGAAATAGTCGTCAATTTTACAAGGAAATAGTCACTTCGTGGGATCGTAAGCACAGGCGGCGGAAGTATCTGGATTTCAGTAATGTTCTTTTGTCTGAGACCTCAGTGTAGAGGACAGCAGATTAACGTGCCAAAATTTATTTGGCAATGTGAAATGTTGAGGAAAATAGTGTAATGGCACGTATATCCCACCGTGGCAACGATTTTGGCACCCTCCACAATATTGCAGATGGCCTTATGCTTATGGGATCTATGACGCCCGTTTTATTATTTCAGAACATGAAATCAAACAATAGATTACTATTACCTAAACCAAATATCTTAAAAATAAATAAGTCTTATCAGAGTTACATAGCAGAACAATAACTAGATACTGTGCTTTATTATAATAGTTAGCCACACAGAGCTAAGGCCTTTAGTGCAAATAGTAGGTACAAAAGAAAGGTACAAGCTATTTATATACCTTATCTCTCGACGACGATGCACTACAGGTCGCCTGCTTGTCCTAACTACCGAATAGGGCATTCACCTCGCCTTGGTCCTCAGCACGATCACCCTCATCCCACGCAGCATCCTCATAACCTAGATACCCTATGTGCCACTCAAGGTACTCCCCGGCTAGACTAGTATTTAACAATAGAATTTAATAGCAATGATGAGTACAACATACTCGGCAAGCATTAATACAATACAGCAATCATATGCCTCATTTTTTTTATCATCCATTCATTTCCTATCTAGTCTTTCTTCATAAAATAGATTACCAAATTAAAGTGCAAATTTTCAAGTTTTAGTATTTCAAATACTATTAGTCACTCCAATGAAAAGAAGGATCCATAGTGGTCTCCGTAGCCTTCAATCCAGGAAACAGGCATGGATTCATAATTTATTTAGCACTGCGCATGTTATGTCACTTTACCCATAGCTACTTTGAGCCCTCTAAAACTGGGTCTTTTGCATTTCCATATATATTGTGCTAAGTCCAAAGTATAGAATATTTCCCTAATTCTGTTATTATTTTCCACCCAACTAGTCATAGTCGGTGGTCTGAGGTGGTTTCTTACCCTCACCCAACACATCATCAGACTATGAAGTAATCATTGGTTGGGGAGGGGGGGGGGTCTAACCCTCACCCAACACTCCACTTGCACTAATATATGCAACTAGTCTTGCCACTTCTGAGTTCTATACCAGTTCTGGCTTAGCCTGCTTTGGATCCATCACTTCTGGGCTCTATACTAGTTCTGATTTCCTCCGCCTAGTTATACTACTTATCTATATGAAGATAATAATAACATTATAGGGTAGCATTTTCGGCTCATCCAAAACAAGAAGATGGTTGACACTAGAAGTATGACTGCCTGCTTGAGTAAAAGTTGTTTGATCATTATGTTATAGTCATATGTAGAGGGCCCCAACCTGCCCTTTTCTCTTCTTGACCAGGGCATCCTCTACATTGCTATTATTCATAACTTGTAATCCAACTACTTCTTTCAGCTCGAACTGCTCTTTTCTCTTATCTCTTTTCTTTCTTCATTTATCCACATTTCTTTTAAAAGACATTTTAATGCAACATGTGCTAATATATACTGTAAAGAATTTAGTTTTCTTAAGAAACATAACTAATTAAAGTGATCAAGGGTTAGCTTGCCTTGGTATGCGTAGAATGCCTTAGTATTATCCGTGGCCAGATAAGTTCCCTCTTCCTACCCCGGTTAGTCCTCTGCATTATAGAGTAGATTTTACAGTTTAAGAAATATAGTGAATGGGCAGTTTTTGTGTCTTATAGTAATTTAGCTCCATTTTAGGTGTAGCATTTATTGGGATTCATCTAATCTAGTGACTTTATTCACGTTCAGTTGATTTTCGAATGTCCTAGTCTATTTTTGCTCTTACCCTACTCCCTCTCTCTCTGGCTAGCCACTACACACCGGCCCAATCCACGGCACGTCAGTCCAACCCACGGCCCACATGCACGCACGCCAGCCCACTGCTGCGCCGGCCTACCTGCAACCCACACATACGCGCGCACACGCCACTCGCCTTCCTCTATTTCTCTCGCCCTCTTGGTCGCCTCTCTCCCGATTCCCCTCTTGGCTTTCCTCTTGGACCGCTCGATTCTCTATCAATTTGCACGGCTCTGGCCTCTATTCGCCGCCAGCTTCCTTCTCCGCTGTATTCCGCCATGCTACCTCCTTGCCATCGTGGCCCTATGGCTCCGGTGGTGATGGATTCAGGAGCAGCATCGACGGTTCAGCACCGATTTTGGTAAGGCACCACTGACCCCTCTCATTGACTACCCTCTGGTCCTCGCATTTTCTCTCCTCCTCCTCCGATTGGATCCAGTGCCGGTGGGGGTGGATCTGCCGTGGCACCGCGAAATCGAGGATTTCCCCACACTTTCTCTCCTCCTTCTCCGGTTCGATCTACTCGGTTTCCTTACTATTTTTATGGTTAATTTATTTTGATTTGATTCAACATGGTGTATGCGGTGGTGGTGGTGGGTGATGACCGATGGTCGAGCTGCTGTGACAAGACTTGGGAGCTCGCATGCATCGGGGAGAATGCTGGCTCATCAAGAGCGCACCAGTGTTAGAGGTGGCAATTTCCCTGTGGGGGCGGGGCCCCACGGGGAATATCCCTATGGGGGATGGGGGTGGGAGCGATCTCCCCCTAGGGGGAAAGTGCGAGGCCCCGCTACGCTAGCGGGGCGGGGACGGATGGTCATCCTTCCCCCACGATGTCCCACAAGGACATGGTAAATATAAAAATCCTTTTTAAATAATAGATTATATTTTTTAAATATGGAATAATTTATTCTTTTCTTATATATTTGACTAAAACTTGAATCTATATGTTAGAATATCCATTTTGAAGCTATATTTTTTCAAAAAGTATGCCTAGATAATTATAAATTAATAACCAAATGCATAATATTTTTAAATATTTAACCCATTTTTTATCCCCCACGGGGATCGGGTCCCTGTGGGGACCGGCAACGAGGGGCATCTCCCCCCAATAGCCTTAACGGGTCGGGGTGGGGGTCATGATATTGGGGGACAGGGCAGGCCCGTGGGGGCCTCCCTGGGACCCCTGCCCAGTTGCACCCCTAACCGGTGGACATCCACGAGTCCCACTGTCGTGAGCAAGTGACGTTGACCGTAGCAGCTCTACCTGGTCGAGGTGAGGAGCTGCCCATAGCAGCTCTACCTGGCCGAGGTGAGGGCTAGCTCCCTCCTATACTATTCTCTTTGTGCTGCTACTCTACTTGATCAGTGAGGCTTCTGTGATGTGATGTGCTAATGTGTGCACTGTGGGGGAACAAAGAAAGGGACGGGTGATACGACGTCGCTCGATCTTCTCAACGTAGGATCACAATACTCACACATATTTGAAGAATTGTAGTGATCCTCCGATACCAATGCAAGAGTTAGCACTTTATAATTCGCTTAATCACACGTGTTGAACTTCACGACCACCAGATGAAGTTCTATTGTGCTCCCAATTCCTAGTGGAAAGGTTGAACAATCTTATTTTCGATGAACTCCCATTCTTCTCTTAAGTTGGTTCGGCCAACAAAAAAAACAAGAGTAATTTGCTGAATCAGTCTATTATCAAGTGGTCTATCTTTTCCATGGGGTGGTGGTTGCTTATAAAGGATGTCCCCCTAAACACACACGTAATGGACTTGAGCCTAACTCCTATTCTATTCGGTCATTGAAATCGATTTAGATGCTATAGCAATTCGGAATTGAACACTAACTAGTTATATGACTGAATTAAGCAATCTCAGCCCATCATTGGCACGCAGGCCCGCAAACTCCTCAATTGATAGGTTCAGTTTGTTTCATTGGTCGAGTGGTGTATGTGCCTCTTCTTCTAGTCTTGGGCTGCGTGGAGCATCCCTTCCTTTTGACATGTGACCGCATGGGCCTCCTCCCTTGTGGCCGCATTTCTCTCTTTCTCTTGGGGCTGTCCGGTTGGTCCTTCCCTTCTTGTTCTTCCATTGCTTCAAATCTGAGAACACACAATATATTTGCATTACATAGTATACCATTCTCATCTAAAGCAATAGGAAATTCTCTAAGAAACAAAAGCACCTGTTGTTGGAGCAGCTTAACTCTTGCTCTTGTCATAGGACCGGTTGGAGCCTCTTAATAGTTTTATCATACACACTTGAAGTGGAAGATGAATATGTAGTAGAGATGTTCTCATCAATGGGTAGGGGTGACCTACTTGGTTCGGTAGAGTTGGAAATGGGATGGTGACAATGATGGCAGTGATGGTAGTGGTGCTCCCCACGTGCTCTCCTGGCTGGTTGATTCCCTCTTCTCTAGTCCTGGATGGTTCTTGGTGATTCCTTGATTCCTAAGCCGCTGCAGTCGCGGTTCCCTTCTCTTCGGTCTTCCCTAACTCCTCTAGAATGCCTCCTCCTCCTCCTTGACTCTCCTCTGTGGCACCGACTCCTATCTTTCTCTCTATCTCTTGCTTTCGCCATCGGCGAAAGGATTGAGGAGGAGAGGGGAAATGGGGGTTGAGTGGGAATGGCAAGTGAATGAGCACTCCCTCTGTTATGATGGCTTGGTTAAGAAGAGAGTGGACATGGCCTCTCTCTCTCTCAGCTCGATCTTGTCTCTGGCCTCCTCTCAGGCTTCTGTGCGATGGGTGAAAAAAAGGGTGATCCTCATGGACCAAAGGTCACTGGGGGAGGTCAACATCATGGTTGGATTTTCTATTGTTAAGTTAAGGTTAGTGAAATTTAAAGTGAGTGTTAGCTCAATGTTTTGTTGGATGATAAGGCCCACTAAAGCGAGTGATATCGGCTGGCCCCAGATAGTCTTGCTATCTCGATGAGTGCTAAGTTATTGTGTTTTACAACTTAACGGATTCTGACGGTAACCTACCATTGTGGTTACAGACCAAACATAGAGATGGTAGTATGGTAGTGGAGATGTTAGGTGAGCAATGCTTGGGGACTTCCCCATGGCCTGGATGGCTTTATATATAGTCACATGGGGAGTATTTTACAATTATGTTCTTACACCTAAGTATCCCTCTTAAGGGCATTTATGTCATTATACATGTCCTATTCTGGGCTTTACAACTTTCTAACAGGCCGGCTGGGTTTAGGTGGGGGCCACCCCTACAACACCTACAATGATAGGACCCGATGCACCTTGAAATTTATGATGCATAGTTGAGATCGGCTAACTTCATCAATATGATGAAACTTACAACCTCCTCCGTGTGTATTCTACTACTAATATTTTTGGCATAAAAAATGTAGCACATTTTATTCTAATCAAACATAACTATACACTAGATGAAATTAACTACAATTATTAGAGATATATATTTGAGATTCAGTCTAGAATCGAGGTCACAACTCACGGGTCACATGGGTTGAAGATTTCTTCCCAACTTTAGTCCCCAAATTAAACATTGGTATTGTCACAAATTTCAATGGCAATTGAAAGGGTTCCAATTAAGACCTTGCTAGGTGGATTTTATATATGCAACCTCCTTGATCATTTGAGTAGGTTCAATACTGTGCGAGGAGAAATTTTCTTTTAATAAAAATCTTTCAAATATCACATTCTAGATATAAATCCATTGGTGTCCGTTTACCAGGTCTCAAGACTAGGTATGGCAAGTTGCAACCACGTGGGTCGTGGCCATAGAACTTTGACCACTCCGCCTCAAGAATAGCAGAGTGCAAGCAAAGAGAGAGACAAAGAGAGAGTGATCAAGCAGGCGTGAGACTAGCTCGCTCATGGAGAGGCCGAGCAACAGCCATGGGAGCAACGACGGTGTGTATGATGACGAGGAGAAGCAGCCTCTGCGTGGTGGCCTGGAGACGGAGAGGGTTAATGGATGAAGTTGGCCCTAGGACCTCATCCAGGGTGGGTCCTCTGAGGTGCAGCAGCAAGCCCAAGTTGTAATGGTGTATCTTGGTACACCTTGTCTGGCCAAAGTTGTCTGTGGTCCAAGATAACATGGAGACTCCCCCTCAACAGTTTTGCACTTCCTAGGAGTTGATCCCTTCTGTAACTACCTTGTTATCAATGGAGTTGTGGGCCTCTGGGTACATTGTTCTTGGGTGTGTTGTACGGTGATGAGATGTTCACTATAGCTCCTTTTCTATCCTCGCAGATGGTGGTGTGGCAAACCAAACTAACCGCTGGCCGCTTGGGAACTAACACTCCCCGAGCTGAGTCGTTTAAGCATCAAACTTCGTGTGGAGCACCGTAGACAAGGGCCAGAGCGGGCGGACCAGCTTAAGGCAACCAGACAGGGTCTGGAGTGGCGCAGACTAGCTTAGAGCACCTGGACAGGGTCTAGAGCGATGCAATTGGAGCCCGGAGCGACGCAAACCAGCTCAGAGCACTCAGACAGGGTATGGAGTGAGTGGACCAGCTCGGGGTGAATGGACATGGTCTGGAGTGGTGCAGACCAGCTCGAGGCGCGCAAACGGAGTCTGAAGCTGTGTGGACCAACTCGAAGCTCTCGGACAAGGTCCGAAGTGGCATGGACCAACTCGGGGGCACCCTGACAGGGTCCAAACAAGGCTGGAGGATGGAAAGAGACAGGAAGAAATGGGGAATCAGGATGAGGAATTGGGGAGATTAGGCTGATGGGGGTATTTAAAGGTGAGATGTGATCTGTGGCGGATCGAGTCCATCCGGCTCCCCGAGGAGTTCACGTGTACCTAGACCATGGCAGACCGAGTCCATCGGGCTCCCTATGGAGTTCACGTGCACTTGGACCATGGCGGACCAAGTCCATCCGACTCCCATAGAGTTCACGTGCACTCAGTCTAGGCTAGGGTACAATATAGAGCATATCTGGCTCGCGGCACAGTGTGCACCTAGGGCATGACACAATACATGTCCAACTCATGGCGCAGTAACTCAAGGAGGTTTCGCATCACAGTAGCGCTTCTCGTGATGCGTGCTGTCCCTGGACTGGATCCATGCCGAGCCAAGAACGAAGTCCGCATCATTCCTGAGAAGAAAGGCTTAACCCCGACATAGCTCAGACCAACCTCGACGGCTAGGCCCCGGTCGTTTGGGCTTGGATTTCTAACTTCCGTCTTATTTTTCATTATTCCTAAATTTCATCTCTTTCTGACTTTTGATTTTTTTAGCTTTTTTGTCGGTTCTTTTTTCTGTATTTGTTTACATTATACGTGATCGGTTAACCAATTTTTTATTTTTTAAATTTAATTATATCAAATAAGCTATAATAAAAAATTCAATTATAAACCATTAAAATATAGCTCGCCTAAGCACCAAAATAATGTATCTTTGTATAATCCAAGGATCAACGATCTACCATCTGCAATCCGCACCAAAATAATGTATCTTACGTTTCCGAGTGCATTACAGGTTATCAAAAGAGCCGTTGGTTCGAGGCCGCGCGTCGATTGTTTTTACCGGTCGGTGCGCTGGCCCGGACGGATGATCGACGACTGGATTGGTGAGGGGCTAGTGGGCTACTGTTAAATCCACGTCTTCCGACTACAAGTATCGCAAGTTGCAACCGCGCGGTCGTGGGTCGTCGCCGTCCAACTTTGACCACTCCGCCTCAAGAATAGCAGAAAGCGCAAAGCAAACGAGAGAGCGAGCGATTGAGCAGAGCATGGGACTAGCTCGCTCATGGAGAGGCCGAGCAACAGCCATGGGAGCAACGGCGGGGTGTACGACGACGAGGAAAAGCAGCCTCTGCGCGGCGGCCTGGAGACGGAGAGGGCGCCCCACGCCCACGCCGTGGAGCATGAGGCGAGACGGGGCAGGTTCCGGCGCGCCTCCGTGCGCGCCGCGCTGGTGCTCTGCTTGCTGACGCTCCCGGCTGTCCTGCTCCTGCAGCGGTGGCAAGTCGCCTCCTCGCCGGAGTGGCTCTTCGGAGCCGAGCCCCCTGCGGAAGACGATGACCAAGGTACTACTCATCCGCACGTACTACTTACCTCTCTGCACATGTGTTCTCTCTCGCTTATACCAGCGATTTGTATAGCCGAAGTGTGTGGTGCCCGCGGCCGATCATTGACTAGCGATCTGATCGTCTTTAGACTAGCTGATTTCGTCTGAGATTGCCGATGGATCGACACGTAGAGTTCGCACTTGCGCAACAGCTGTGGCATTTGTGATTCCAAAGAGATAGTACTAAGCTAGTGAGATCATCACGAGCGATTCTTCGTCTTACCTGCCATCGAGATAGGAAAGCACTCAAAGCAGGAAGGGATGGAAGTCATCAAGTCAGTATGAAATTAACTTCCTTGGGAGAATCGTAGTCGTAGGAGGGGCGTACAAGCAGATTAGATCGAATCAGTAAAGCAGATTCCTTTGCCTCCCTGCTGGTTGTTTTATTTGGAGTAGCTTTGTATAATCCTCTCGCCTCGCATCCGTCATAGGCCAGTGAAACAATTTATTAAAGTAATCCTGGCTGTACAATAATGTCTTGTTGAGAAATTTAGATGTGGAATCATACGTAGATCAGATGTAGCCATGTAGGGATGGTTAATTAACCCCCGGCCACTTAAATTGGATGGGTTGCCCACAGAAAATCCAAACATGGCCGGCCGGCCGGCGATGCGGCATCTTCTAAATACTGCTCGCCAGCGGCCCAGCGCATCATAGTGATATGGAGTCCACAACATGGAATAGCATGAAGTTTTTAGGTCGATGCCAGATCAAACAATATGGGAATTACTAATGCCTAGACAAAAGATGGGGGTCTTCCTATCGTACGCTCCGGTGCAACATCGGTAAACCACTTATGCAATAACCATAATCGCCGTATGCAACAAAATGCATAATAATATTTGATAAAATCAAGGATAAATTAAAAAATATCTTCTCACAAAATGCATAATACTATAAATATATGACTTTGCAAAGTGCTAAAACAATATCAGGATTCCTAAACAAAAAAATTAGAACTTTACAACACTGCAACATTTGAAAATGATATTTGCAACATCTGAAAATAGCTAATGCAACAAAAAGATAACATTAATGCAACAAAATTCCAAAAATTTATGCAACAAAAATGATTCTTGCTGTAACAATAGAAAAGGCTGTTGCAACAAGAAAAACAAATACTACAACAACTGAATACAATTATAGCAACGAAAAAATTGGAGGTATAAAGAGCCCTAAGATTTGAGAAAAACTTACTGGTGGTGGCAGAGTTGAAATTAGTGGTGAAAATAGAACTCCCGTGGCGAGAAATGGGAGGTGGCTAACGAAGGTCTACTGCCAATGAAACCATCACCAGTAACGACGACGTGGAGCAGCTTCGCATAGGAGATAGAAAGAGAAGTGTGGTGCAGGCGCATGGGATCCCGCCGGTGAGCTCTAGCCCTGACGAGCTTTAGACGTCCATGAGCCCAAGGAGCAATGATGAAGAAGACGGGATGTGAGCTCATGTGTGGTGGGGAGGAGTCAAAGGTTGGCATGCTTTGGATAACCTTATCTCTAGACTCCAACATCTAGGCTGTGGGCCGAACGAGCAACTTCTCTTATCAAGATGCATAGCCGGCGAGCTACTATAGTTGGGTGGGTCCTGCGATGAGTTATGGTGTGGATGAGGATGGGGTACTAGGGAAGAAAATGTGGGAAGGAGTCTGGAATCTGGATGGTGGAAGCAGCGTGGGGGAGTAGAGATGTGTCCAATGCAAAACGTCCTATTGGACGTCTATATACTATCATTTCCCAACAAAATTGATGTTTTCTTTTGCTTTTATGGGCAAAAGACAATAGAAGCATGACCTCAAAAAACACAATTAGGGGTCGTCTGGAGTTCTATTCATTGTTGTGGGAATCCGTGACCTATTTTTTCTTTCTTTTGTTTCGCAGGTGCATCTCATTGTTATCGTTTTTTGTTTGGCTTTGCTGCAAGCCAACTATGGGGGAGAGGCCCCCACATAGGCCCAATCAGTCCACTAAGGCAAATGCCAATTATGTGTGTAATCATATGGCAGACCCAATATGGCTATGCCAAGGACATGCTTACCCTCACTATTAGAGACTCCAATGGGGCATTTTTGTAAACAACTTCTCCCATGACTATAAATATGGCCCCTAGGGTACTATGGAGGGGGAGAACATTTTCTATAAGAAAAGGCTTGTATACACACACTCTACACCACTCCCTTATCCACTTTTGGTGTGTAATCACAACAGTTGACGCTGTCCATGGGAAGTGGCGTAGAAGCTACAAGTTGAAGCAAGGACGCTTGGACACGATGGCGTCGAAGAAGACGAGATGTCGGGCCCCAAAAGAAAAAGGAGTACCACAGCCAAGACCACTGCGGCGAGAATAAGGCAGCCAGTGGTCGTGGGCCCCTCGCCCCCGTGGCAACGGCGCACCGGGGTGGCCACCTGCGGGGCCCTGCAGGTAACGAAGATGGTTCTCTAACAACAGTGCAGGCTACGGAGCGGGCGACATTGCGAACGGAGGACATAGGCTCAGTGGCCCCTGTCAACACCACTGTCCCCACAGTTAACGCGACGGCCTCCGCCAGCCCTGACACCCTCGCCGTCATTGCGCAGCGAGCGGAGGGCACCCTGGTCCCTACGCTGGGCCCGAGCAGAGCTGCCCTGGAGGCGATTTGTGGAACACTGTAGCGAGAGTTAGTGGAACTGTGGAGGGCCATGCGTGAGATGTAGGAGGTCCGAAATCAACAGACACCTGCTGTGGGAGTAACGGAGGTGGCCGCAGAAAGGATGGAGAGTTGGGATGCCTCTGCCGGCGCCCACAGCAACCCTTGGCGGGTGGACTTTAAGTATCCCCTCAGTGCAGGTTTGCAACGGTGCACCTGGTTGGAGGACTTCAAAATGCCCACGGTGGAGCCTTACAAGGGTGACACAGACCCCCGTAAGTTCTTGCGCGTCTACAGGCGGCCATCGAAGCCTTGTGAGGAGACGAATCGACGAAGCCAAAGGGACTATGTCGTATTGTCCTAGCTCTTCACAATCACTCCTGCTCTGTTTACATGTGGGAGCAGGTCCAAGACATCATACACAACAACTTCCAAAGCAACTACACGGAGGGGGTCGATCAATCGCACGAACGACTTACAGTAGAGCTTCATAAAGAACAGGAAGCAACACAGACTCGATGCAGTGTAGGACATAGAGGTAACAGCGCAGGAGTGGTCACACAAATGCCCTGGCCAAAAACGTTATTGCCGCCCCATGCAAGAACCCTCTGCGGCAATGGTTCGGCTACACACTAGAGGAGAAAGTAGAAGAATGGAGGATGTATTTCAGTTGTGTTTAGCCTAGGCGTATCTAGCCTCTTTTGAAGACTCATGTCAATTATTAGCTAGTAACTAATGGCATTATCACAATTAAAACCGAATTAGAATGCTTGGAATCGCACTCAAACACAGTTAAGGAGAGAGATGGTGATATGAATCAGCAAAGCAAAAGGTGTACTTGACTTGCCGGTTGCTGTGCCATGCCATGATGCGATCATGCGTCACAAGTCACGCTATTTCCACACAAAAATACATAAATATGTGTGTGTTTATCTAAAGTCCGGCTTATGCCATGTGTCATAAGTTTTATGGAGTGGCAAGGGCTACACCTTTTATATTGCTCTCCTCCTGCTTGCCTAAGCAATGTGGAACTAAACTATGCCATGTTTTGGAATTTAGGAATGAATGGCCTTTGTCTCATGGGCCCAAGTCTAACACATTATGTAGTTGATTGTTATTCTACATTGTTAATATATGGTGCTAGCATACTGGTTTCACAGAAATGATTGATGCCATTAGAGAGTATCCTTTATGCTACCGCTTTCTCAAAGAGAAGCTGTGCAAGAATAAAGTAGCATGGGGGATGTGGGGCTGTTCCATTTCATAGTTATCCAATCGAGAAGTAACTGCAGATGAATAGCATCTTGACATATATTAAGCCAAGAAAGTGAAAACCTGTAGCCATTTAGCTAAAATCAAGTATACTAGCCTACTTTACTCTTAAAAAAGGTATCCATTTGCTTTATTTCCGTAAGAAAATGTAAGTGAAAATATCAAAATATTCAATCTGTATTGACCTCTAGTTTGTTGGATGCTATGTTTCTCATTCGTGCTGGGAAATTGCATGCATCTGCAGTGCAAGGGGATATACAGAGAAACCATCAGGCTTGTTGATATAAGGCCTTGTAAGACTGGGCATGACAGAACCTTGCTGGAACAGGTCCATGTCCAATTACTAATTTTATATTGCAGTTAATACTGCCCCACTGCATGAGGGAATAGCAGAAAACTACTTCTCATCTTCCTGTCCATTGAATTGCACGAAGGGCAGCCCTATGTAGTATGAGCTACAAATGGGCTGCATGATCTCTTGCAACTTGCAATCATTTTAATGAGGAAAAGAACAAGCAACCAGACAACCATTCGAAATAGATGCATATATTTAATTACTTCAAGTGGTTATGAACTATATTTGTTGCATGCTTTAGTATTGTTAATTGTATAGTCACTCTTTCTGTTAGCCCTTTCTGCAATTGTATTTGGGTGCAGCCCACTTATTTTTCTGTTACCGGCTTGTTCAAACATACAACTTTTTAGTGCTCCTCTGACATTGTCAGTTTGCATGTGCCTTTACGTAATTCAAGTGATTTGCCGTGTTTTGTTCTATGTTAGTGAACTACAAGATGCAACAGCAAACTAAAATATTCTTTTTGTCCTCTCCTTGTATTGTTTTCTTGAAGTCACTTAAAACATCTTACATTCTTCAGATATACAAGATGATATGTCTGATGATCTATCTCCGTCGCCGCAAATTGAGTATGACAAACTTCTGGGTGGCCTTCTGATTGAGGGATTTGTTGAAAGATCTTGTCGAAGCAGGTATCAGTTTGCTCGCTATCACAGGAATGCCGCAAGAATACCTTCCCCATACCTCAAAGAAAGGTTAAGGAGACAAGAAGCATTGCAGAAGAAGTGCGGTCCAGGCACCAAATCATACAAGAAAGCTGCGGAACAGCTGAGGTCCGGCCAGGCTAGCAACGTGACAGATTGCAAATATCTTTTCCTTATAATCCATGCTGGGTTAGGGAACCGGATGCTTGAGATCACTTCAGCATTCCTTTACGCGCTCCTTACAAACCGGGTTTTGCTTGTGGACCGTTATAAGGAGATTGCTGACCTTTTCTGCGAACCTTTTCCTGAAACTTCATGGTTAGTTCCTTCAGATTTCCCTCTGAGCTATGGTGAGTTTAGTCAGAGTACTCCGGAGAGCTATGGCAACATGCTGCAGAATAAAGTTAATGGTGGCAATACAGATCGGTCTCTGGCCGGTACCAGACCTCCCTATGTATACCTCCACCTTGATGGCAACTATGGTTTCCATGACAAGCTTTTCTTCTGCGAAGATGACCAACAGTTCTTGCAAGGTGTGCCATGGCTGATCATGAGAACTGACATGTACTTCGTGCCGTCACTGTTTCTTATTCCAACTTACCAGGATGAACTCAGCAGGCTATTTCCAGAGAAAGACACTGTTTTCCATCACTTGGCACGCTATCTTTTTCATCCGACAAATAGCATATGGTATTCAGTGACAAAGTACTACAGGTCCTACCTTGCCAAAGCTCATAAAAGAGTGGGAATTCAGATCAGAATATATGAGAAAACGGGCATCTTGCAAAGAAATGGTCCATTTCCACACATTTTAGAACAGATCCTTTCATGTGCTCAGGATGAAAAGCTGCTGCCAGAAATCAGTATGACAGACGAAGCAGCGCCTGCGACTGGGAATAACCGAACAATTGCCGTTCTTACAACTTCTTTGAGCTTTTGGTACAGTGATCAGATCCAGAAAAGGTACGGTGAGCACCAAACAGTCGACGGCACCACCGTTAAAGTATACCAGCCGAGCCACGAGGAGTACCAGAATTCAAGGAACAAGAAGCACAACATGAAGGCACTGGCCGAAATCTATCTGCTGAGCATGACCGACGTACTCATCACCAGTGGCTTTTCCACATTCGGCTACGCCGCGCAGGGCCTCTCTGGCCTGACACCTTGGATCATGTTCAGGTCAGAGAACCACGTAGTGCCAGACCCGCCGTGCCGCCGCGCCATGTCCATTGAGCCATGCTTCCATCAAGCTCCCTACTACGACTGCAAGGCGAAGAGGAACGCTGACTTGGGCAAGCTGGTGCCTTACGTGAGGCACTGCGAGGACGTGAGCTGGGGACTGAAGATTGTAAATCAAACTCAGTGGCAGCAGTAATTTTGTCCGACACATTTGCTCGCTAACTAGGGCAGGATTCTTTTGCAAAAACAATTATACAGAATTACAGATGTATTCTTTTTCTTCGTGTATTTGATCCAAATGTAGATAGTTCAAAAACAGGTTGATAAATTTCTTTACTTTCTGAGCATTGCTTACTGGGGCATCTGCGCACGTCCGTGCAGTTGACTTGTGACATATTTATTAAGATGTTCCCAGCCATTTAAACTGGGATCCGGCATTGGAGAGAAGGCAGCAAGATTGCAGCAGTATGGTGAGGCACAAGGCGAGGCACGAAGCCGTCAGGGGATTCAGGGCCGTCTTGCTACTCGCCTTGGCCTTGCCGCTGCTTGCGGTGTTCTTCTTCCTCGTCGATCACCGGGCGTTGATTGCGTCCAAATCTCGAGTGCTGGAGCTCATCGGAGGAACAGGTTTGCAAATCACTGGCACTTTGGATGATCTTTTGTTCTTGTTTGATAAGGTATTGGACTCTGAAAACTAGGATGCAATATGTCATGATGGGGCATTGGGGCGTAGGCTTTCTTTATGGAGGCCCATGTGTCAAGGCGGCTATAATTTGGCGTGGCCCATTTATCTGAGCAATTCCCTCGGGCTTGTTTCTCTGCGACGGCTGCGTATCCTTGGGCTTTACCAGTGTGTACTCGGCTGAAATCGCAATTCACCTATCACAGTGTGTCGGTAAGATAATCAAATGATCTATCTAGAGGTTTGGTCTACTTTGCTTAGTATTCATGCTTCCAATGTACTTTACTTTACTTTCCCCCAGAAAAATGACACTA
Organism: Dendrocalamus latiflorus; assembly: GCA_017311315.1. Taxonomy (NCBI): domain Eukaryota; kingdom Viridiplantae; phylum Streptophyta; class Magnoliopsida; order Poales; family Poaceae; genus Dendrocalamus; species Dendrocalamus latiflorus. Next base: position 3,468,767 of record CM029634.1, on the reverse strand, counting down.
AACAAATATATGTTTGGTCAACATTGGACATGAGGCATGTGCATTGCGTTTTATCACGATACCAAAGTGGTGGTAAAAAAGTTTCGATTTCAGTTCGTTTAGCATTCGGTTTTCTAAGATGACCAATCTCGATGCATAGACTTCACGGCTATGGACGATGAACGGGCACTGTACAATGGTTACTGTACATTTGACGATGAACGATGGACCACGGCTATGGAGTATAGAGTATTCGTCAACTAGTATTCTGCAGTAATTGCTCTTGTACTGTTGGTAGTAGTGGCTGTGCAGCATGCAGGAGTATGTATAGCTTAAGATTTAACAAATCAAATACATATTGAACGACTAAAACAAATCTATGAGAATTAAAGCCCGGTCTGCAGCAAATGCGCAGCACTTAATACGACGCAAACCCGCCGTAATTTTCTACTACCACTAGGCACTAGCGAATTTTGGACGCTTTTGGCATTGTTGCTACTTGAAATTCCGAAAATAACCTCTTCGAAAACAAAATTCCAACTCTAGCCCCCACCTGACCGCACCATTTAACCGCGCCGCGACACGTGTCCAATGGTGCGGCCGGGGAGCGCACCACACCTGAGTGGTGCGGTCCCCGACCGCACCACTCACTCTGATGTGACCATGTGGTGCGGTCGGGGAGCGCACCACTCCGGTGTGGTGCGGTCCCCGACCGCACCATTGACACGTGTCACACTCCCGTTAAGTGGTGCGGTCAACAGGGTGCTAGAATTGGAATTTTGTTCTCCTCAGCGCCATTTTTGGTATTTTCGGGTAGCAACAGTGTCAAAAACGTCCAAAATTCGGCACTAGCTAGTGTGGGTTCGCCTTGCATCATAAGGAATCTTAAGCTTAGCTAGTCAGCTAAGGCACCAGCAATGCAGCAACGCAAGCCCAAGGTTCGCGCCGAGAGTGCGACGCTAGCAGCAGAGCAGGAGAGCCCGGCGGCGGCGCAGGCCGCAGCAGCGCGTGACTGGCTGCAGGCCGAGGAGGCTCCGGAGCACCCCACGCCGCGGAAGAAGAAGCTAGCCGCCGAGAGGCGATGTAGCCCGTTGGTCAACGTCGTGCTCGTCGCCTTTGTCATGACCGTGCCGCCCGTCATCGTTTTTGGTGGTCGCGCCGGGACGCCGGCGGTCTGGCTCGCGTCTGCCAAGGCCCAACTGCGCCGAGGTAAGTTCCGGTCTTGTTCCCATGGTGGATATAGTGCCAATACACAAGTGCGGCAGGTTCGCAAACGCCACGGGTCCGGCCAGGAAATGTCCTGCCTTGCTCTTAAAACGGGGCCGTAGACTTGTAGTATTACCTCATTTCTCTGCAGTCCACAGACCGCAGCTAGCACACCGGCCGGTCGTCATCTCGTGCAGCTGTAGCTGCAGCACCGTGCACTCAGTAAGTGTGCCGGTTGTTTTAGTCCTGACAAGTTCAGTACATACTGAACTAAATTTAGGGCATACTATTTTACGTTCAAAAAAATTAGGGCATATTATTTGTGGCTCTGCATTGAACTTGCATATTATTTGTGGTTCTGCATTGAACTTGTATTTTGTTAACATCCGTCTCTCTGATCGGCGTCTTTAGCGCTTTCTTTGATACCAAAAATTTCCGTTTTGTTTACTGTGCGAGATTCTACATTGCTACAGAGCACAATGAAAATTGTGGTTGTGTTAGATGGGCCTAATTAGGCCAAAATTACGTAGCAACACGTTTTTCCGCATGTTTCATTGCAAAATGTTTATAGGCCCGAATTATCATGGGCTGTATTGAAGCCTTAGGCTTCTATGTGATCGGTTGATAAGGCCCATTTTGTGGTTTGCTACATAGTTCACGTGTAATCTACAGTCCAAACTAATCTTCTTTTTACTTTTTAAAAGCTATTTTTTAACTTTTCTATCGTAACTAATTTTTAAACAAAATATTTTTTTAAGATGGGATCTACAAATTGATTATAGTATATGTTGTAGCGATTTTATTTATATCAGCTAAAATCGTACGTGAGTTTATGCTACTCCGTACTCTTTCTCACGAACAGCTCAAAAACTATAAACCGCAGCCAAAACCATAAATCAAAGAAAAAACAGGTCCATGCATATCGGATACATGACATGCGCCACACCTTACAAGTTGTTCCCTGCAGGTTCCGACGACGGCTCCTTCCCGTACGCGAGAAGCGTACCTGACAAACTTCTCGGCGGCCTCTTGTCCGAGGGGTTCGACGAGAAATCATGCCGCAGCAGATACGAATGCTCCATGTACCGCCCGAACCAGGCACGGCAACCTTCTCCGTACCTCGTCGCAAAGCTGAGAAGGCACGAAGAGCTCCAGAGACGGTGCGGCCCCAACACCGACTCGTACAACCGAGCAACCCACCGGCTCAGGGCCGGCGAGAGCGTCGCACATGCGTCGGCCGAGTGCAAGTACGTGGTCTCCATCTCGTACCGCGGCCTCGGGAACCGCATCCTCGCCGCCGCGTCGGCCTTCCTCTACGCGGTGCTCACCGACCGCGTCCTCCTCATTGACCGGAGCAACGATATGGACGAGCTCTTCTGCGAGCCGTTCCCGGGCACGACGTGGCTGCTCCCGCGGGACTTCCCACTGACGAGTTACACCAACTTTAGCGTCGATACCGCCGAGAGCTACGGCAACATGCTGAAGAACAAGGTGCTCCGGACGGACGTGAGTGATGCGTCCACGATACAGCTGCCGGCGTTTGCGTACGTCCACCTCGACCACGACTACGGCGACGACGACAAGATGTTCTTCTGCGATGACGACCAGAGGCTGCTGTCGAACATCCAGTGGCTGGTGATGAGGACGGACACCTACATGGTGCCGGCGCTGTTCCTGGTCACGGCGTTCCAGGAGGAGCTCGACTTGCTCTTCCCGGAGCGCGACGCCGTGTTCCACCACCTCGGGCGGTACCTGTTCCACCCGACCAACCACGTCTGGGGCCTCGTCGCGCGCTACTACCGCGCGTACCTCGCGCGGGCGCAGCAACGAGTCGGCATCCAGGTGCGCGTCTTCGATCGCCGGCAGGCGAAGTCGCCGCATGTCCTGCAGCAGATCACGTCGTGCGCGTGGAAGGAGAAGCTGCTTCCGGAGGTTCTTGCCGCGGAGGAGGCGGTCGTGCCGGCGCCCGGCGCCAAGTCCAAAGCTGTCCTGATCGCCTCTCTCAGGCCGTGGTACTACGAGCGCATCAAGGGCGTGTACTGGGAGCAGGCGACGGCGACCGGCGAGGACGTGAGCGTGCACCAGCCGAGCCACGAGGAGCACCAGAACTTCGGCGACAAGTCGCACGACACCAAGGCGTGGGCGGAGATGTACCTGTTGAGCCTATGCGACGTGCTGGTGACCAGCGGCTGGTCGACGTTTGGGTACGTGGCGCAGGGGCTCGGCGGCGTGACGCCGTGGGTAATGTACAAGCCGGATAACATCACGACGGTGCCGGACCCGCCGTGCGGCCGGGACGTGTCCATGGAGCCGTGCTTCCACACGCCGCCGCTCTACGACTGCAAGCTGAAGCACGGAGCGGACACCGGGAATATGGTGCCGCATGTCCGGCACTGCGAGGACGTGACATGGGGGTTGAAGCTTGTTGATCCGAAGTAGTACAAAGCTTCAAACTTCAAAGCAAACTTTAGATAGATTTGCTTTGTATGCTCTACCTGTACAAACCTACTGGCAATAGCGTTTCTAATCCCTTTTCCAATTGAAGCATGCATGCATTAGTTCCCTGTTATTGCTGGTGAAGCTAGACTCAAAGATCATGTATGCTTAATTGTTCGATGAAGGTATAAAGCAACATGATACGAAGAGGAACTAAACCATATTTTAAGGGGAAAAAGATGGATGAATTGTATCGTGTTTAAGAGCTTAAAAGGAGAAGGGAATAGGTAGGGAAAAGGAGACAGAATAACTGTGTTTTTAACAGTAAGTGCATAAAAGTTTAGCTGCCTCAAGTAGAGTTGAACAGGGAATTTTTCCTGTTTTGCGAAAGGGTCATGAAGCTTGTTGTTGATCTGAGGTACCAGTACAACGAAGATAGATATGGTTGGCACAGAAATGCGGTGTACATCAATCTGAATTCTATTCTCATGGAAACCCACCTTAAAATGCGGTGGTAAAATAAAACCTAAACCTTAAAATTATTGGATCTACCACCTCATCTCTCCCCTTAATAAGTAGCAACAACCTTAATGGGTCCAACCCATTAAGCATACTAGGAAAACCCATTAACCTCACCAATATAGGTTTTACACACTCATGCACGCTTTTTGAAGTGTTTACAAGATTTAACCCGTTAACCCTTTAGCGATTGATCCACTTGTCAATTTCAGCTCTCCTTTGCGCCTCCCTTCACCATGGTTTTGATCATGGAACCAACTCGGTAATTGACCAACTACCAAAATACCCTTGACGAAGCTTTCGAGTACCTTCCCTTGACTACATCTTCACCTTCATCTGAAAGCATCTCCACATGCTTTGACATGCAGCCTGTAGTGCCCAGTGACTAGCCGTCACATATTCACGTATTCGGACTCTCTCGAACCGTCTCTACGTGCATCAGCTTCGTCATTTGGCTACCACATGCTCCAACTCGTCTCTTCACGAACCGTGTCTTCTCTATGATTCCTGCTTGAGGTACGTAGTCTCATCTGGACTTACACGATCGTTTGAACCTCAACTCTCTCACCTAGTCCCGGTCTATTGCCATCGATCGCCAACATTCTTCAAGCCATATGCACATCTAAAGACCAAACAAAGTCACCTGCATATCCAAAGACCAAACAACCATCTTAAGCATAAGTTCTATACACTTAATATACGTTAGTCAAAATCATGCATCATGTAATACTATACAATCAACCAACGACACTCATGACGTGTACACACTCATTCAACTCAAAAAACCATTTTCACTGTTCTTTGGCCGCACTTGCCGGTCTAACCACACTTCCCATAACGGTCCGACCGATAAACCGTCAGCCATTAGCTGGTCTGATTGTTTAACAACACCAGAAAACACCCTCTATGAAATTTTGGTTAAACTCTTATCTAGTTTCAGATCTAGTTTCCACTTCTAGTGGCACATTGTGCAAACTCATCACCAAACAAGCCTACACAAGTGTTTGATGTTCCCTTTTCCATCGCTTGAATCTTGACAGTACAATTTGAAATCTGAATTTTTCGAAATTTTTGCAAAAGTCAAATTCAATTCAACCAAAAGTGTTAATTGTTCATCACAAACATTTACTAGACTTGTACATGGTCCCTCAGAACTCAATGTTTCTTTTCTGTGTAAGTGAAGTACCATCTGGAATCCTAGCTACTTATGTTTATTGGACCGATAATAGTCAGACTTGAATTACCTCAGCTTTATAGGCAGCAATGAACTGTGATCAAAGAATGGACATTTTTTTCATTTAACTTCTACAGTTTGGAGTACAATTATAATATCTCGTATCTGAATTCTGATACAATGTTTTCTGTTGTTGTGTTCGTTGAGGATGACGCTCCAGCATCTTCAGAAGTTGTCAAGGACAAACTACTTGGTGGCTTGTTAGCTCCTGGCTTTGATGAACAATCATGCCTAAGGAGATACCAATCAGTATTGTATCTTAAAGAATCGTCCCACTTTTCATCTACTTACCTTCTGGAAAGATTAAGGGAACATGAGGCTCTCCAGAAGAAGTGTGGTCCGCATACTGAATTATACAAGAAAGCTATTGAGAAGCTTAAGTCCGGTCAGGATGTTAAGGTTATGGAGTGCAACTATTTGATCTCGGTAGCATACAGTGAACTGGGGAACAGGATCTTAACAATTGCCTCAGCATTTCTCTATGCCATCCTGACAAACAGAGTTTTACTTGTTGACGGAGATAAAGGCACTGCAGATCTTTTCTGTGAACCATTCCGGAAACTTCATGGTTATTACCGTCGGATTTCCTTATTCAGCAGTTCAAGAACTTCAGTATTGGTTCTCCTGAGAGTTATGGAAACATGCTGAAAAATAAAACCCTGGTTTTCTTTATCTTCATTTGGCTCATGACTATGGTGACAATGGTAAGCTTTTTTTCTGTGAGGATAACCAGAAATATCTTCACACGATCCCATGGCTGATCCTAAAGTCGGATAATTATTTTGTACCTTCACTTTTCCTGATCCCAGAATATCAAGAGGAACTCACGAGACTTTTTCCTCAGAGAGATGCTGTTTTCCATCTCTTGGGACGTTACTTGTTTCACCCTAACAATGTTGTCTGGGGCATGATTACAAGGTACTACGATTCTTTTCTTGCCAGAGCTGATGGAAAGTTGGGTATCCAGATCAGAGTATTCGATACTGAAACTGGTCCGTTTCAGCATGTCTTAGATCAGGTCCTTGCATGCACGCTGAAGGAAAACCTGCTGCCAGAGGTTAATACTCAACAGCCAATTTTCTCAACAAGGAATGCCAGGTCTAAAGTTGTTCTAATTACTTCTTTAAACTCAGGATACTAGGAAAAAAAATCAGAAACATGTACTGGGAACATCCAACCACAAGCAGTGAGATAATTGGCTTCCACCAGCCAAGTCACGAGGAACATCAAAACTCAGCCAAGAAAATGCATAACATGAAAGCGTGGGCAGAGATTTCTCTTAAGCCTATCTGATGTTATGGTCACTAGCGCATGGTCAACTTTTGGGTATGTTTCTCAGGGTCTCAGTGGTTTGAAGCCATGGCTTATGTTCAAACCTGAAAACCGCACTGCTCCTGATCCACCTTGCGGTCAGGTTTTGTCCATGGAACCTTGCTTTCATGCTCCACCTTTCTATGATTGCAAAGCTAAGAGGGGAGCTGATACGGGGAAGTTTGTCCCACATGTAAGACATTGTGAAGACATGAGCTGGGGGCTTAAGTTAGTTGATCAGAGTGAGTGGTAGATGCCGTGCGTATTTTTTGTTCAATTCATATATGTACCGTACAAGCCAATATATGTTCTAAAAAAAGTACAAGCCAATATATGCTTTGCTTTATGGTATAGGTTCAACTTTGCATCTATGTTACGGGAAAGCTTTTTCTGACTTAGTTATGAATGCAATGACATGAACTGCTGCACTTGTTATTCAAATATAAGCTCAGTTCTATTATAATCTTCTTGTCCCCTTATTATTTGCACCTTTTGTAACTTCTATTGAAGGATATGCTTGTACTGAGAAATTTAGACAAAAAAGCACAAAAATATACTGCAGACTAGGATCAATTGCAAGAACCAGGAGCTCCATAAACTATGAACATATCATGTTTTCATTTGAAGAAATTCCATTTCTCATCCCACCTGTCCCGGGCAATGGCATATTTTCTTTTCTTTTCTTTCTCAGAAGTTCCATATACAATTTTGTGACTGATAATATTTGCAAAGAGGGAGCTCAGAAGAAAGGCACTTCCTGTAGGGAAACATCGTGAATTTGTTGTGCCATAGCTTTAGACGCAGAAAAACAGAATTTGGTGACAGAGAGTTGTCAAGGAGAGGTGAGTGTGTGAATGATATTTTTGTTGAACGGATCTGAAAGGTGTGTCAAAAGATTGTCGATGGGACCAACATGAGTCACAGATGCTTGCACAATAAAGCCAAGCATAGCAACCATTGCCAACCTCCCTGTTACATACGGAAATCACGTTAGCAAACTATAAATATTACTATAGGTTTATGTTGCAAGCAAATTGTACTTAGAGAAAGTGAAGCTACCATTCTTGATTTCTTTCAGCTTCACTTCATGTGCATTCTCTATATCTTTGGCCAGTCCTAGTGGATTAAATAGTGGACCCCCGGGGTAGCTGTTCAAATTTGAGAACTGTAATAATTTAGTTAAAGCAGAGACCCAGAGACTTGCTCAGGTAACTTGTTTGGAGTCTTCACTTTATTTTGGAGCATGTTGAAGCACTTACCCCGGCTGTAAACCTTCAAGTGCAGCCTCTATCCCAAGGAATGTTCCTTCCTCTGCTTGTGATCCTGGATTAATAATGTCCATGTACCTCTTGGTTTCAACAAATCTGTTGAGGATCAGAGTTATCATAGGAACAGGTCAGTCTTGTTCTGTGTGAAGTCATCACAGTCTACACCACTTTAAAATTCTTAGAGTTATTGCAACTTTCTTTTACCACTGATGAAATGTTTCAGTTGGATGCTGAATTACCCCATCAAGAGAAGCTGGACAAAGAAGAGTGCCTTGGTGTTGGCGAAGTCAAATTTTGTGGCACCTGCTTCAAACCACACGGGTAGGTTGCGGATTCCTGATACACGGATCAACTACAGAGAATCACAGCAATTACAACATGCGCTGTGTGATAGAAACATAACAGAGCATCAAAGCAGTCGATTCGTGTCTAGATTCGGCAAGAGAGCAGGCTTCAATGTGGTAAGAATGCTATCATGCTAGCAACCTATGGAATCACCAAACGTTTTCATTTCAGTTTGGTGTGTGGAAGTAAACATCTAGCATATGCCAATCTTTCCTATCCAAAAGGAAGATTCCAAACTTTTTGTGGAATCTGTGTTATGTTTCTATGCTTTCTTAGAAAAAGGTGCTGCACAATAATCGCAGTAGTTTGGTAGTACATAAAAAAAATTCCTGGGTAGCTACAGATTCTGTTATTTAATTATAAATCCTGCTCTTGTGGAGCTAGTGTACTGGATATGATTTAGCTGCCATTGAGAACAGTTATTTTCATTTAGATAATTCCCTGTGTTACGCTTGGTTTTCTCACTGTTCTTTGCATAAAGCTATCCTAATTCAGACACCTCTCCAGCTAGTTTGTGAAGTCGAGCTTCCGGAGCTATGGTTTCTCAGAACTGCGAAGGGATTACATTTGATAGGGATTGGCAAGAAGGTGAGTAACTTACATCGGTTACAAGGATGCCGGCGACCCCTGCCATGGCGAACCGGCAGTGCACGAGCTCGGCCTGAACGTACCACTTCAAGTTTGCTGGTTCCTCCCCGAGCCCCAGGGGATCAAACCCGAAATCACCAGGTAGCCTGCAGCCAGAAGTGCCAAATAATCTATGAGCATACAATCATCACCTGCAGATAACACCGGCAGAGATTGCCAGGCAACTGACGTGCCGTCGAGGTGAGGAGGCGGATCTAATCCAGGCAACCAGGTTGCACGCTCGGTGTTAGCTCGGACCGCGATCCGAGCTCGTGGCGACCGAACATGGTATCCTCCGGGCATGGCGGTCACGCTTCTGCTCAGAGCTGTGGGCGGCTTGGAGGAGAGGCTACAGGTATGTATGACCCTTCCATGGGTGTTAGCTGCTAGCGCCATTGCCGCCGCCGCCGTCCTCGCCACTGGAGATGTTTGGTTGCTGGCCAAACTGCGGCCTGCAAGGACCCTTGGTAGCTGTTTGTTTTTTGGGGGCGTGGGTGGGTGTCGGATAGAACGGAAGCCGTGGATATGGAGCTAGAGGCGTTCGTAACTTCAGTGGCCGTGGAGCTAGCGTGTGTCTCTCTGCCTTGTCCTGGTCTCTGCGGCTTTCGTCCGGGCGGCAACGGTTTACGGGCTTACGGCTGGGCCTTCGTGGGCCTGTGGCTGGCTGCAGCGCCTCTGCTTTCCTGCGGCCGGCGAAGCCACACGGTGTGGAGTGGGTGGAGTGGAGGCGGTGGGGGCCGGGCCGTGGTAGAACTGGCACTTGCCTGCCTGCAAGTTTGGGTGCTTTGTGTCATGTGTGCACGGGCTGGGCTTGTGAAGGTGGGACTGTGAGAGTGATCTGCAGGCCGAGGCGGGATGGGGAGATGGGCTATTGGCCTTGTAGCACAAAAAAAAGATAAAATCTTTTCAAAATGGCCTTATAGCGAATTAAGGGCAATACATACTGGCCTTCGGCCTTTGTGCCTCTACCGCTAGGGATTGTCGTTGCTTAAGCATACACTCCTCTATCTGGGAAAGGTGTAATCGGCGCGGATAGTCTAAAATTGCTTATCATATACCATGTTCCATATTTTTCTTCGAAAACGGAGTTAGACGCGGATAATACCGGACACGAATACGAAATAGGTAGTGTGGGTCACGAGTATTGAAATTGTTATGGTAGCAAATATTTTGTTAGATATTGCATGAAAAAAAATCATATATAACGTATATGTAACATTGATCAACCAACTATACATGTCTAAAATGCAAGAACATTGAAGCCCCTTAACAAGTAGCCCAACAAAATTGAAGTGCATTAAACCATACATAGATACTTGTCCTAAACAGTACATAAATACTCGTCATGACCATGAGTCACGAGACAAGCACTCAATAGAATTAAAATATAGAATAGACAGCGGCTCTGTGCTGGCAGATTAGATTCAACAATAAACAGTCACAAGACCGTCACCAGTCACAAGCAGATTCAACAATCTACCGTCACCGGTTACAAGAAGATGAACAGCGATGAAAGGACGAGCGGCGGACAGCGGGGAAGAGCAGTGTCTTGCTGCCCCTCAGTCGGCTGCCTCGATGGAGGGTAGATTTTTTTTAGCCGTGATTAATAGTTTTTAGCTTACAAATAAACTGAATGTTAATACATCGTGTTAAAAAATAGTAAAGAAGTTATCTTTTTTATTTATTTAAATAAAACTATAAACTGAAAAAAAAAGAGCCCATAGTCGCTCCATTAGAACGGAGATTGCGGCGGCCTACGGCAAAAGGCGACGGAGTCTGAAGACTTCACACTTAGATGGGCCTCGTCGGTTTTCATGGGCTGAAGACTGAAGTGCTAGGTCACAGCATACTCGGATATTACCGAGTAAATTTACTCAGAAACTACTGAAAAAAAATACTCGGATATTCCTGTATCCGGCCTATATCTCTTTCTCGAATTCGGCTCCAAATCCAGCTAATACAATTCTGATTTTGAATCCGAGAAAACCTGTAAGATACCAACTTTCTTTCCCGAATTTGCTCCGAGAAAACCTGTAAGATATCAAACTTGCAAAAAATCATCATATAGGCCTTTAGGAACTTAGATGCGAATAATAAAAATTAAATAGTAGTTCACAAGAGGCACTCAACAGAGAGGAAACTCATCACGTTCCGTATTTTAACCAAGATGCTAATTTCGTTACAAAGAAGGATCTACTAATCATTGTTGATCCATCTAAGCTCTAAAACAATTTGATTAGTCCTACTCTGATATTTAAGGCGGAAGTCGGCTTCGCCGGCCCTTGAGAGGGGGTTTCCGCGTACCGCCGTACGTATACGTATGAGCTGTATACTCGTAAAATAAGATATACCACGTCTCTCTGGTCTCTGCACTCAGCACCCTACCAACAAGGATACCTCCAGAATTCATTCCACGTGGTTTGCTGCAAGCTCTGGACGGCGACTGCGCGTTGGCCTTAACTTCCCAAGGATGACAGATCGGCACTGCCTGTCTTCTGGTTCTGGAATCCGGAGTACTGGAGTATACTTGCGTGATTGCATTGGACCAGGTACATTCACACTCGAATACCTTCTTTTCTTTTCTTTTCCTTTGCCTGACCAGATGCAAATGCCCGTAGTCAAAGGTTGGTCAAAAGGCAGCGAAAATATCGCATGAAGACGAGAGATGAGTAACGAAGCATTACACCAGAGAATAATGAGCTGCGTGCGTCACCTACATACACGAGTGTATCTCAATAAAAACTTTATGAAGTTACAGATTTACCCTCAACCTCTATTATTCAAGACATGTACTGAAATGGCACACTAATATGTGTGTGAATATGGTGATGTGCTTGCCTGTATGTTCCCTGTTATCGAAAAAGGAAAGCATTACACCAGAGAATTAATTAAGCAACGAAAGTCACTTGCGTCTCCATGTCAAACAATCTCGTGCACATTCTTTCACACATGAAGGAACTGTAAAGTCTACTCTTCAACTCATTTTCTCAATGGAACAAAATGAAACATGGAAATAACGAACTAAAAAAATGAAACATGGAAATAACGAACTAAAAAATCATGGCATGGACCAGAAGCTGCCATCGTCCAGCATCATGATCTCCTGTAACCCGTCCCAAATCTCCTGCTCCCTCGCCACCGGCCTTCCCTGCTCCGGCAGCCGCGCCACGTGCACCGGCGACGCTGCATTTGATCCGCAGTTCTCCCGGAGGCTTTCCGGCAAGGGGTGCGGCTGCACAGACGCCGACGACGCCGCGGCGGCCGGGAAGTTGAGCTTGGCGCGCTGGCCCTGGAACTCGAGCGCGGCGACGTCGTAGGCGCGCGCGGCCTCCTCGGCCGTGTCGAACGTGCCGAGCCACTTGCGTACTGCGCGCTGCGGGTCGCGGATCTCCGCCGCCCACTTCCCCCACGACCGCTGCCGCACGCCCCTGAACTTGCTCACCCTCCTCCTCCGCCTCTTGCCCACGCCTCCCTTTACGCAGCTCAAGGAGCACTCCTCCTCGCTGCTTGAGCCGGTCGCCGCCGCGGCGTCCGCGGCGAAGATCTCGCAGCCGAGACACCCCTCTACGCCGCACCTGGCGCACGCAGCCGCAGCTGCAGCCGCCGAGGGAGCGGCGGCCACGGGCGGCGCCAACTCCGCGTGCAACGTGGGGACGGCGGTGTCCCCTGACACGACGGAGATGAGCGCGCGGACGAAGAGGGAGTTCTCCTGCTCGGTGTTGGGGAGCTGGAACCCGGCGGCGCGCTCCAGCCTCGGCACCATGGCGGGGTGGGTGGTGGCGCGCGCTTGGTGCACTCGTGCAGCGCTCTGCGATGGGACGTACGTCGGTGTCACAAGAAAGTAGCGAAGCGTACGTGTACTAGGTCGAGTCCTCGTGATTCGCACTGATGTTTCATGGTGCTGTGCGATGTGGGTTTATAAACTAACAACCTGACGCGTATTTTAAACGGTGAGGTTTTGGCCACGTTCTAATCGTGGGAACGGAGGTGGAGACGGAGGGTGAGTATAGAAATGGCTCGACAGATTGGTGATTACTGATTAGGCAGATCCACGCTGCCCTGATGGCTGGTTTATATTGATATTTGATCAGTGCACACACGTGATACCGTCAAAATGGCATACTTATTGCGTGATTAATGCACATCATTAGCTTAGCACATTACTAGTTTCGTGCTGCATTAGCACAGTTTCTGTTCTTAATGGTGGTGATCAGTTCGGCTGAAAAGCTCGTGGCTTATGGCTGAAAACATTGTAGCTGGCTGAAAAAAGCACTGTAGCTGACAGAGACTTATTTAACATAATTAAATTTAAAAAATTTAAAAATAAAAAAAATATGTTAGCCCATTACGTATAATACAAACAAATACGGGAAAAAAAGAACCGGCAAAAAAGCTCAACAAAAAGCCAAAAGTTCAGAAAAAGACGAAACTTATGAATAGTGAAAAATAAGCCAGAAGCCGAAGCCGAGTTGATCAGGGCCAATGTATCAATGATGTTGCTTCAATCATCTCTTAGAAAGTTGTACGTAATTTTTGTTTTGTTTAGTTCAATACTAGTTGGTACTTTAATCACTATTCACTCTGAAAAGTGTTTGACATAAGATCGGAACATCGTATGCTTATCTTCTGTTGTGCAAATCCAGTCATTTCTTATAAAAAAAGTTTTAAAAGGTTCAATTAATACATTAGTTTAGTATCTCAATTAATACATTAGTTTAGTATCTATGTAAGAATTCTAAAAGGTGTCCACATAAGATCGGATCATATGCTTATCTTCTGCTGTACAAATCCAGTCATTTCCTTACAAAAAAAGAAGTTTTATGTTGCAACTCAATTATCTTTTGGTTCTGACTTCTGAACAACTGATGGTGCTTCATTCGGAATTTTGTTTAGTTCTGTGGTTGGTACAGTGGTACTTGGTAAACATGGACTCATAGCGATCTGTTAAAAAAATAGCAGAAAAAATGGCATCGGCGTTCATACCTTTTTTTAGTGCAAAAATCACCCATTCCTTCCCACGTTGCCCGCGGTGCAGCAGCTTTTCCACCATGACGGTGCGAAAATAAAAAAACGTAGCGGCATTAGGTTAGGTGGAAGCAAATTACGCGCCGCTTAGTTTGGCTAAAATTGTACTGTAGTTGATTGAATTTATACTGTAATTGATAGTGATTTATATGGTATAACTAAATTTTAAAAAAAATAGAAATAGAAAAATATGTTACCCTATTACAAATAATGCAAATAAATACGGAAAAATGACGACAAAAAGCTAAAAAATAAAAAGTCAGAAAAAATAAAATTTTAAAATAATAAAAAATCTAAATCAGAAACTCATTTAAATGAGCCAAGCTTTAGACAGCTACGGCATACGGGAGACGGCCGTTGAAGTGGTATCAATGCCGTGTAACGTCGGTGCGCTCTGTCGAACTGGATGCTGACAAGCTAGCTGTCCAAGACTTTGGCCTCTTGTGGAATGAGCAGAAAAGTCAGAGCTCAGTTCCCATTGGCACGGGGAGCCCGTAGCGGACACAGAAAAGAGATCGACCGAGTTGAACATTCTACGAGCGGCTGAGATCGGCCCACCTAACATGCGAGAGCCGAGACGAGATGGCGCTCTTCGCGTCCTCACCGTCGTGGATGTTGTGTACTTGGATGGGTGTTATTCTCGGGTCGGCTCGGATGGCAAAAAGGCTACTCTGGTCAAGGAGAAGGTTGGCGTCCGCTCACTTCGGTTAAAACTTTTAGGTTTTAATTTACTTTTTATTATTTCTAAATTTTGTTTTTTTGTTTTTTTGTCAGTTCTTTTTCTGTATTTGTTTATATTATACGTGATTGGTTAACCTATTTTTTCTATTTTTAAAATTTTAAATTTAATTATGCTAAATAAGTCATTATCAGCTACAATGCAATTTCAATCAGTTGCAGTATAATTTCAGTTATAAATCATCAAATTTCAGTCTAAATGAGCGGACTGTAGTACCGGTAGACTCCTTTGCAGAGGTTGGACCAAATTTTAGGGAAGAGGAAACATCCATCCTTGTCCAACACAAGTTTGATTACCCGACCCATTTTGTGACAGGGCGCGTCGCGCCACATCAGCAACGGTGGGATATGAACCACGTGCCATTGTACGTCACCGGTAAGTTTCTGCCGTGTCAACAAAGGCGCTGATTTCCTTTTTGAGATTAACAAAGACGCCTTTTTCTTTGAGATTATCAAAGACGCTAATTTATCCGAGTGACAAAAAAGAGAGGAAAATATCGGAGACAATGGACTGAAAATTCTTGACCCGAAATCCTAACTCAAAGTTTGCTGAACCGAAGAAAGGAAGAAGAAGAAAAAGAAACCGGTCCATTGCCCGACTAGTATTTGGGCCTTTTGGGGAGTAAACAAAAGGTACAGCAAGAATACGATGGTCCAACGCAAGCCTGTACGAACAATTCAAATTGACTAATGGACCACGAGTCAGTAACTCTTTAAATCGAAAGTGGTCCGGGGGTATGAACTTGCAGTCTTTCTTTGTCAAGTCACAGCTACCATGTGTTCTTGTTGCGAAATTACCCTTGAAAATATTGATGGTGGATATGTACATGTAGCGTAAATAACGAAGCACCACTCCATATCCAGCGTAAATTTTTATTGCATGCCAATATGCGGCGCAGCTTCTCGGCGCTCCATCTTCCAACCAACGGCTCAGATTAATCTAGTTTTTTTATTTTTTTACTTATAGCTTTTAGTTTTTTTACTTTAATCTTTTTCTAGTTTTTTCTTTTTTCTTATATTTCTTTATATTATATGTGTTAAAATAACCTATTTTTTAATATTTTAAAAATAGGTTATTTTAACACATATAATATAAAGAAATATAAGAAAAAAGAAAAAAGCTAGAAAAAGATTAAAGTAAAAAACTAAAAGCTATAAGTAAAAAATCAAAAAAAGTTAGATTAATCTGAGCCGTTGGTTGGAAGATGGAGCGCCGATACAGT
Source organism: Dendrocalamus latiflorus (assembly GCA_017311315.1). Classification (NCBI taxonomy): domain Eukaryota; kingdom Viridiplantae; phylum Streptophyta; class Magnoliopsida; order Poales; family Poaceae; genus Dendrocalamus; species Dendrocalamus latiflorus. Next base: position 3,452,856 of record CM029634.1, on the reverse strand, counting down.
GCAAAGTCACGCTGTGATTTAGCTCTGTTACGTCAAAGAATCCCGCGCGGCCAATATGCCATTGTTCATCAAATCATACAAACGCATGCATGTCCCTCATCCTCACTTATTTACGGAGGAAGTACTTAATATGTACAGCGTGCGTGGACAACTTGCAGAACTGAGCTCGGGTACAGGTCCGGTCCTGTTCTTTTCAGTTTTTAAAAACTGTTTTTTAACTTTTCTACAGTAACTAACTTTTAAATAGAGTATTTTTTTAAAATAGGATTTACTAGTTAAGTGTAGTACATACTTTACCAACTTTATTTATATCAACAAAAGATATATGTAAGTTTCTGTTTCTCTATAATCTCTCACATAAATAGACCAAAAGACACAAGTCACAGTCAAAAAACATAAACTCCAGCCAAAAAGAACAGGTCCGGAGTCATCTTGGATACGTAAGGAAAATTTGCAGGCCAATGTGCAAAGAATCTTCGTGTCGGAAGCACAACTTTTGCTCACATTTTCTCCCGGACTGCGTAGCCATCGCCGCGTGCGACCACCTGGAAGCCTTCGGGAATGAGGTGCTCGACATCGAATCTTGGGCCGATCTTTTATGATGACCTTGCCGTCGATCTCGGCGAGATAAAGGTCGGCGTCGGACTCCATGATGTGCAGCTCGCTGTCGGGGTCGATCCCTTGGCGGTTCCGGATGGACACCAGGCGCTCGATCTGCTCCTTGAGGCCCCAGCCGAAGAAATGGTCGTACAACTGAAAGAATCAGAAAATTTTCATCAGCTAATGTGCATATATGCATGACATTTTACTACTTAAAGACAGTATGTGTTCGCGTGAGGACTCACGATGCATGGGTTCCCTGGGTGCGTGAGGATGTATGCGTAGCCCTGCATGACCTTGTCGGATGGGAAAGGCCACATGTGCTGCGTCGAGCCGGTGTCGTGGTTGTCGATGAACGTCACGGCCTTGGCCGGCCACCACCCGATCATGCCGGGGGCCTTGCCGTCGGCGCCGCACAACCGACACAGCTCTCCCTCCACGGCGGCGTTCAGGATACCTTTGGTTGTGAAGTCGAACGTCGTGGCGGGGCCGGAGGCGCCCACCCTGTTCACCCGATTCACCAGCTCTGTAACGCCCCCGTTTCCAGGGGCGCGTACGGACACGGCATTTCGCAACTATTCACGCATGAACAGTTATGGAACGTCGCGCAAGAGTATACCATTGCATGCTTACAACAAAAGTCCAGCATATATTTTACATATGGAATAACATCCAGATTTTGACAGCGGGGCGTGCAAGCCCAAAGCATATTTACATTACAAGAAACTTCCAGAATCCGCTTGAGCGCGACGAAGACCTAAAGCCACGGGTCCTCGTCGAAGAAGAGACCCTCAGGGACGTCCTCGACGGGGAGACCTTCACCTTCGTCTTGATCCTCTAAAGAAAGGCAAAAGCAAGCCGTGAGCCAACAACCGGCTCAGCAAATCCCAAAGGGATCCTAACCTACTACATGCACGGAACATCAAAGGAGGGGAAATATATTTGGTTTATTAACTTTGAGTGGATGCAGTTTTATTTGCAAACATTTTATAAAATGGATTCAAAACTTACTTCTTAAGATCTCAGGGGTTTTTCATGAAGAGTTCATTAACCAACTAATCAAGTTAAAGCATGTACAAAACTACTTAAGCTTCGCTGCTGGAATCACCCAAGTGACACAGCTCCAATAACCGGGAGCACGGCGTATTCGAATACCATTTATTTGACTCTGCAGAGTTTGCTCAGCTTTACCCACACGATCCCTTAACTCCCGCTAAAGAGTTAAGAAAGCCAGGTCGTTTCACTGCTTAACCCTTGGTATACACTCCACCCGATAGATGATAAACCCGCACATCCTCGGGGCGTCCGCTGGCCATCGCGGAACGCCGGACCCGAGTTGTGAAGACCTATCGTTGTCTTGCTCTGACTCCCAATGCGGGGTTTCACTTAAGTTGAGCAGGTACTAAACCAGGGTTGACAAGTCGACACCTGTGGTTGAGCGGTTGCTATGACATTTGCTCAGCGTAAGGGTTTCAGTCCTTATATTTTCACATGGCCCGCAACCCTACCAGGCCCGCGATCCAACCTAGGGTAAGAGTTGGGTGAATAATCATAATCATCTTGCGATGCACCACAACCCCCCTTCCTTCAATCCTAGGGTAAGAGATGGGTGAATAATCATAATCATCTTGCGATGCACCACACCCCCTTACCCTACCTTGTGCACGCCGGCACTCTCCGCTCTAAGATACGGTGTCCCATACCACCCTACCTTAGAGTCGGGTTTTATAAATTCTGTTGGCTCGCTGCCACGACCTTATTAGTATAAGACTTTTGAGTGATAATAATATCTTACAGTTATCTAGATTAACAGATAATTATTTCTAGGGTTTCAATGGCATGGCTACAAATTAAACATGGCATTTGTCGGTGGTAGGTTTATCTACATAGCATGCCATTCTAAACATTTTATTTTATTTTAAACTAACATTTCACAATTAGCTCAATGCAAATAACATAATAACATAATTAAATCACATGGGTTACAACATGATCAAAGGATTTGGGACTTGTCGTCAATCCAGATGATCTCAGCTAGCTCGAACGAAGAAACACCTGGATCCTGCGACTGCACTTGAGCTCCCGGGATCTTCGACACTAGCGCAAACATATAAAATAAATCAAATCCAGCTTGAGACTAATCAAGCGAGGGAAAATAAACTATTTAAAAAGGAGTAAAATGCATAAACCCTTCAAATGGAATTTTAGGAATTTATTTAGAATGATTTTGGTGGAATGGAGGTCACAAATGGGTCAAGGATATTATTTGGAGCAAAGTGGTGAAATTTGGGAATTTTTGGGATTTTCTGGGATTTATTTGGATTTTTCTGGAATTTTGGAAATGAATAAATCGGGGAAAATCATTTGGAACAGTAGCCGGCCCGGCCACTTGCTACAGTGCGGCCCAGCCCACGGCTTCGGCCCGCTCGGCCGATTCAACCGAGCGGCCCAACGCGCGCGCGCGCGTGGCTCTGATGTCCGCCGCGTGGCCTGGGGGAACGATAGCGGAGTGAGGCGGGGCGAACGGACGAGATGGGGGAAAGCGGGGAGATCGGACGGCGGCAAAGCAGGGAGCGCGGGCGAAACGGTATAAGCGATCGGGCGGACGAGGTTAGAAGGTGGCGATGGAATCGGTCGGCGGAGGGGAGGCCACGTCGTCGTCGTCTACCTCCAGCCGGGCGGGGCGACAGAGAAAACGGGGGTGGCGGAGCTGCGGTGCTCCGGCGACGGTGATGGCCTCCGACGGCCGGGGAGGGCTCCACTGGGTACTACTCGTCACGGGGAACCCATTTTTGGCACTGGGGAGGCGAGGGGTTCAGTGGAGGAGGCGGGGAACAGAAGGGGGAGATTCGGGGCCAAAGCGGCGAGAGAGGCCACCGGCGGCGAGAGAGGTCAAACGGCTGCAGTTACACGGTGAGGGGTTCAAGGAGCTCACATTGGCGGTGGCGGTCGAAGCTGGGGAGCGGTGGGGTGAGCTGGCCACGGGGAGTACCTTCGATCGGCGGAGGTCGTCGACGACAGAGCTCCACAAGGTTCCTCCTGGCCAGGGGAGTTTACAAAAAGTGTCAATAGACTGCGGAGATGCTCAAGGACAAAGGAATCGGCAAATGGTGGAGGAGGGGAGAGGATTGCTTCTCGGGGGTCGCCGGCGCAGGAGACGACAATGGCGGAGTCTCGGGCGATGGGGTTCCAATCGGCGGCTCCGGGGAAGGCTCGGGAGCAGTGGGAGGTGAGTAGCGGAGTTGGGGAGACTTGGGGAGCAAAGGAGAGGGAGGGAGCGGGGAAATGGGGTTTTATACCCGAGCGGGAGGGGCGCAGCCTTCGGGGAGAAGGCAACGAGCGTGGTTCCGGAAGTCAACAGGAGACAGGGGAGTCGGTAGGCGTCTCCTCCGCGCAGGGGATGACGCACGGAGTTGCGCAGGAGACTAGCGACGCGACGGGAGCAGGTGGAGCTGCGGGCACGGGTGAGGGAGCGTCCGCGTGCGGGAGAGGGAGGAGACGGCCTCTGGCAGGTGGGACCGGAGCAGAGGCGGGCGACGTGGCGCGAGGGCCTCCACAGCTTCGGACCGGGGTGGTCGGGACGGCGCGGCGCGGGGAGAAACCGGGGCGGCGCGGAGACAGGCGCGGCCGCGGGCGCAGGGGCGGTGTGGCGCGGCGCAACGCGCAGCGCTAGCGCGCGTGCGCAGGGAGAAGGCGGGGAGCGGGCGCAGCGCCAACGGGAGAGGGGAAGGCGGACAGGGAGGCGGCGCCAACGGGCTGGTGCGGGCGCGAGGCGCGCGAGAGAGAAGGAAACGGAAAGGGGGTGGAACGCCAAGAGAAGAGGGAGACCGCCACCCAGAAAAGGAAAGCGGGTTTTGGGGAAAACTTTCCTAAAAGGGAAAGTTTTCAGAATTCAATCAAAAATTCAGCAAAAAGCACAGAAATTTTTTGTTTGAATTTTTTGGGGACATTTCAAGCTCCTGCCGGTGCGCGTTCTGGTCGTAGTTCGGCTAGCCGTCACCACTGTATGCCAGCGACGTCCATCTCTCTGCCACGGCGAAACTGGGCTCGGTGTTGTCGATGTAGATCTTGGCGACGTCCGCCAAGTAGCCCTTGTAGAAGTCGAGGTGCCATGCATCGAAGCCAATGTCCGTCTTCCCTGATCAATTCGGCTTCGGCTTCTGGTTATTTTTCACTATTCATAAGTTTCGTCTTTTTCTGAATTTTTGGCTTTTTGTTGAGCTTTTTTGCCGGTTCTTTTTTTCCCCATATTTGTTTGTATTATACGTAATGGGCTAACATATTTTTTATATTTTTAAATTTTTTTAAATTTAATTATGCTAAATAAGCCTCTGTCAGCTACAGTGCTTTTTTCAACCAGCTACAGTGTTTTCAGCCATAAGCCATGAGCTTTTCAGCCGAACCGATCACCACCTTGAGCCAGTTGAGCCATCCGATGAGCTCGCGCTGGACGCGCGGGTTGAGGTGGTCCATGTCCGGGGTGCCACCGAAGTCAGCGCCGGTGTCCGGGTTGCCGGTGCCGTCAGAGTAGGGGCGGTCATCACAGCAGATCATGCGCGGGCCCCAGTCGAGCCGGGAGCCCGGTGTGCTGCCCTCGAAGAGGCAGTAGATGCCGCGGCAGTCCATGTGCTCGCCCTCAAAGGGTTTGGATGATAGTCTCTAAGTAGGATGCCATCTCTACTCATATTCGATAAGAATTCGTTAGACACTCTCTAAGTTGGATACGATATCTAATTATATCGGATAAAGATTTGATTTGAAGTTATATAAAGAAAGACGGGGAGCTAAGAGAGGCATCCCGTGACATACCTATCGAAACTCTAACCGTCCTCTCTCAAAACCCCTGCTATGTGCATTGGTGCTAACACATCGATATGCGGCGTTCTATCTCTAGATGTATCGACTTGATAGGGACGTGCTACGACTGCGACTCTGATCAGGATGATTACAAGGAGGAGACGGTTAGTTAGAGATCGGTTTACTATTTTCACTGTACCAAAGTGCGCTGTGTTGAATCGGTCGTTTCAACTCTGCTTCAGCTGCACTGCGTGTCTAATGGTAACGATTTATGATCTCTTAAACATATAGTTTTTTACTTTATGTGATAAGAAATTTTAATCTGCGCTAATATAACTTACTCGTATCTTAACATATAGTGCTTCTCTTGAGGCAGATAACACTATCTATGAATTGAGTTTCAAAAAAAAATTCTACCATTACGAGTACCCTGAACTTCCCGGCTCAAAAATGGAGTGCTCATTCAACTATACGATCATTTGAGTTTTTTTTGGTGGCTTATGGCTAAAAAGCACTGTAGCTGGCTGAAAAAACACTGTAGCTGACAGAGGCTTATTTAGCATAATTAAATTTTTAAAAAATATAAAATATAAAAATATGTTAGCCTATTACGAATAATACAAACACATACGGGAAAAAAAAACCGGCAAAAAAGCTCAACAAAAAGCCAAAAGTTCAGAAAAAGATGAAATTTATGAATAGTGAAAAATAAGCCGGAAGCCAGAAGCTGAAGCCCAAATGATCACCACCTGAGTAGTATTCATTCGAGAAACATTAAGTGATCCAGCTGGATTTCTTGATGACGATAAGGTAGAAATGGATTGTGCTACGAGTGCTGCTAGTCTAACTGTGATCGTTTTGGCTTCAGCTTTTAGCTTCCGGCTTATTTTTCACTATTCATAAATTTTGACTTTTTCTAAACTTTTGGCTTTTTGTTGAGCTTTTTTGCCGGTTCTTTTTTCCATATTTGTTTGTATTATATGTAATGGGCTAACATATTTTTTATATTTTTTTAAAATTTTTAAATTTAATTATGCTAAATAAGCCTCCATTAGCTACAGTGTTTTTTCAGCCAGCTACAGTGCTTTTCAGCCATAAGCCACAAAAAAACCCAAATGAGCACCACCACATCGTTGGAATGTAGTTTTATAGAATTTTATAAGTTTTCTATTGCATAAAATTTTCGCGAAAGTTTTAAGTTTTTAGTTAAAGTTTCAAATAGGCTTTAACATGTTTTATAAAAAAGTTTCAACACGTTTCAGTTTATTTCTGCTAATTATAGGTTCCGCTCATTTCAGTTTAAACTTTTGGCTTCTAATTTATTTTTTACTATTCGTAAATTTTGTCTTTTTTTAAGTTTTTTTGAGTTTTTTTTGCCGATTCTTTTTTCCCGTATTCATTTACGTTGTTCATGATGGGTTAACCTTTTTTCCATTTTTAAATTTTTAAAATTTAGTTACGCCAAATAAACCACTATCAGCTATAGTGCAATTTCAGACATAAACCAGCTTATTTCAGCACAAGTAAGCGGCACCATATTCAGGTTTAAGCATTAGTTCTCTTTCTTTGTGTGATGAATATTTAATTTGTTGTGCTTTGTTGTTAAAGTTTGCATTTGATTTTGTGTTATTTGCTCTCAGGCCTTTGCTGTCAGATGGGTAACGGTCTGACTGGCTTGCAGAGGCGGTCTGACTAATATTGATGCCACGGTCAGACCGATCCCCTGTTACCAGGAGGTTTTAAGTTAGTTCATAGTGGTTTGACCAGTCGTTTGTTGGCTATCAAATCGGCCAACGTTGAGTTGAGTTAGTTTTGACTGTGTTAGTCATGGTGGGATTCCATGCAAGTATTAGTCATGGTGGGAGTCCATGTAAATGTTAGTCATGGCGGGAATACATGCATTGTGGGAATCTTGACGTAGGTGTCAAGTGGTGCATATTTGCATCGGTTATGTTGATGAGAGTCAAGTGCATGTCACTTATGCTCAGAATGATTGCTTGTTATTTGATGTACAAGATATTTGATGATTGTTGCGGTCAATAGCAAAACTGAGGCTAGGGGAGGTGCCCAGAGGCTATGGAGGGTCGCATAAGTCTGGGTGGAGTAACATCTTAAGCGAAAAAGCAAGAGAGAAAGACAACAATCGTGATGAAATAAGTACATACATGTGTGCCATTGAACTTGAGCATTTTAAGTGGTGATGGCCCTCGAAGCAGGCATACGACTTTGGCGGCAAGCCATTGGGTATCACGGACTTCATATGGTGGTTGCTTCGAGAAGAAGCATAGTGAAGACTGGTGGTGGCAATTGAGGAAATTGTTTGATACTAAGTGGGGAGGTGGTTTGTGAAACCGCAACGGTGGCCTAAGTAGTTTAGGTCATGTCTAGAGATGGCAACGGGCATAAACCCGTTGGGTTTTGCTATTCCAAACCCGTACCCATGAAAGTTGGACGTGCCCGCTAAAAAACACATGCCCGTGACGGGTGCAAATTTTTGCCCAGACCCATGCCCACTGGGTTAGCGGGTACCCATGGGTCGCCCGTCGGGTCAGTAATGCGAGCTGCAACAATGGTTAATGGAGAGGAGGAAGAAGTTCACCGGCCATCTTCGTTGGAGCCGGAGGGCAGCGCCATTGCCAAGGGCCTACTGCTGTGATGCGCGTTGGCTACGGCGTAGGGGCGGCGGGCTGAACTGGAAGGCGAGGCGACGGCGAGGGCATGCGGGAGGACGAGCGTGCGGCGAGAGTGGTGGGAGCAGGAGCGGGAGCTACGGGACGGGAGTGCGAGCGTGGAGACTGCCGGAGACCGAGCGCGGAGCGCCAAATGCGCCGCCTCTGCGGCGGTTGTTGAATCGGGGTGGGGACTGGGGAGGAGTGAGTAGTGACCGTGGTGAGTGCTAGCTAGGGTTAGCCGTATGGGTAATGGGGCATTGCCGCATTGGATTTGGGGGCTTGGGGCTAAATGGCTAATGGGCTATGGGCTGGGCTGGTTTGCCTGGGAGGCTGGGAGCCTGGGTTTATAACTCCTACGGATCGGGTTTATATTACCCATGGGTTTACGAGTTTGGGTACTATAGGAACGTACCCGAACCCGGCAGACCCGATGGGTTGGGCTTTTTGCCCATTAAGAGACCCATGGGTTAGGAAATTGACTCAGACCCATGCCCTAATAGAGTAAAAACCCACCGGGTATCGGGTTTCGGGTACCCATTGCCATCTCTAGTCATGTCTGAGAGGATGAAGCGTCTTATTGAGCTACCGGAGCCATATGCAAGTTGTGTTTTGAAAAACATGTAGGACACCCAGGCAGCGACTCAGGAATCTGGTCGCTACGATGTAAGGTTTAGAATGGATACAGGTGAATGCAAGGAGGATAGAGTGAGAGATGCATGTTGGAAAGATGATATATTTTTATTTTTTATTAATATTAAAACATGAACATAAATAATAAACAGTAACTAAGAACAAGAACATAAATAGTAAATAACTGAAATTAAAATATATGCAACACACAAAGATGAAAGAACATATGCAGATGCAACACACAATGAACTGAAAGATATGCTTATGCAGAATGATATAGAACAGAATGATCAAAACAGAAACTTAGAACATATATAACACAAATTAGAAAGAACATAACTTAGAATGGAACATATAATGAACTAAAAGTAAAGAACGGAATATAAACAATATAAGAACTTAAAACATAAGTAAAAGATAGAATATAAAGAAGATAAATAAAGAACAGAATAATAAAAACATTAGTAATATAAAGGACAGAATCATAAGTAATAGAAAGAACCTGAAATGAAATAATCAAACTTAAAACATAGAGAGTTTAGGGAGAAATCGTTCTAGCGTTCATTCATATATCTTGCTAGATAGAATGAGGAACCTTCTGTGTAGTACACCAGAAACTAGAAATAGATACAAGTTTTAGTTATACAAACCACACTTATATTTTACACACTCTTACAAACTTACACACTCTGACTCGAGGATCGAGTCTTTATTTACGACTTATTTACACTAATTTGTGGAGTGGAGGTGGAGGCTTTGATGGTATTAGTGGTAGTGGCAAAATGTCGTGGGTAACTTTGGTGATCGAACTCCTTCTCTAAGCCTATGGAGTGCTTGAAGTAGTTCGAGAAGCGATGCCCTTGAAACTTGCCTTCATGCCCTTTATATAGGGGTCGTCACCCCTGTGATAAGCATGGGTAGAGATTCCCCATGATAACGCCTTTTGATCGTCAATATTATTCTTCATGATGACGCTTTACATCTCAGAGAGTTATGATGAGTCTTTAGATCTCCGTGAAGAATATTCGCCATGATGGCACTTTTTGACCAAACTTTATTCTGTCTGCAATAGTTCAGATTCCATCTGCAGTAGTAGATAGTACTCATATAATTGTCCTGACAATTATTCTTGTTGTCAAGGAGCCTTAGCAAACAATTATTGTTATTCGCTGTCATCTACTATCATTGGTGTAGAGGTTGTGCCTTTAATTTCATCTGGTTGGAGTGATTCATACCAACTCAGCATTTTTTGATATTCTTTTCGTATCAACGTGTCTTCGCCATAATCAAGCTTTATTAAGCGCCTGACACCTTTGTGTAGAATACGATTTCCACCATAAAATATCTTCATTATTCGGTTTTGGAAAACCATCTGGCATGTGGTGTCTAGATAAATACTATCTTCAATTTCCATAGTTTTTTTAAAACCACCGCCACTTATCATGATTGGTGTCCTAAGAGAAGAGTTCTTTTTGTTCTTTAGTCAGAAATCCAGTTCTTCTAGCAGAGAAAATGAAACATCCTTTGAGAATGTAAACATCATGCATTGCCGCCCTGATTGATGGTATAAACCTTGGAGGGGTAGAATAAAAGATAATTTTATATCTTCCCCTGAGAAATGCCAATCTTTTATAAGCTTCCTTTATTGCAGTCCCAAGATCAGATTGAAGAATCTGATCAAGTGTGCCATAAATAACATAGACTAGACTTTGGTCTATGATACTTTGGAGAGAAAGATTTTTTACGGGTTGGTGTTTGTAGGCCTTTGAAGAGTTTAAGGTCTATCTTTGCTCTCAATATTATGTATCTGTGGTATGGTTGGATAATTATTCTTTCATCAAAATGGAGAAGTGGAAATGTATGGACATTGATTCTGATGCTTGGGTTAATTTCTCTCCCCTCATATAGGTTAATAAAATATCTTTGGAGCTCTGAGAATATTTTCATTTGTCTCTTATGGTATTTTTTCCAGATGAGTTCTAGAATATCTAGCCTTAGGCAAGAAATTGTTTACTTGGTTTTAGAACTCAGTCTAGAAATAAGAATCTCATGAGTAATGGAGTTAAAGAGCTCTTTGGAAGCTATTCTCTCCATTATCACAATTTTTGTAGCTACAATTTTCTCTTCTCACTTTATCTTTGTGGCTACATGCATTCTCAATGTAATCTGATGATGCAATAGTTCTTATATGTGGGAATGCCATGAGAACCTCTGTGACATTTATGCAAGTTGGGGATGCAGTTATAGTGGATGCATATGTTTGTTTGTGGATGGAATCATTACTTGGTGAGCTTGTATTCAAGCTCAATACATTTGAAATATCTTGCGATCTAGTATCTAGATCAAATATCTTTGAGCAATCAGGAGATCTCTTATAGAGATATGATATCTTCGAATCGTCTGGGGATATATCACCCAGATCCAATATTTTTGAATATTGTGGTGGTCTCATATTGATACTCATCTTTGAATTTTTTTTGATGATCTGATATTCAGATCTGATTTCTTTGAATATTCCTATGATCTGGTATCCAGATCCAATATATTTGAATTGACAGGTGATCCAGCACCCAGTTTTAATACTTTTGATGAGCTTCCTTCCTTTTTGGGAAGAATATCTAGAAATCTCAATACAGGAGCCTCTTCTGAGGACATATAATCTGATGATCTTGCCCATGTATCTTTAGGCATATAATCTGATGATCTTGCCCATGTATCTTTTTAGGCATTATATAATTGAAATAGTAAGCCAACCCATATAATGCATGAGCTTTTTCTTTTTTAGTCTTTGCTTCCAAAGTAAATTGAGCAAGCCTTGTTGTAATTCTGTTGCTGAAAAATTATGATTGAATCTCTCAGAATTCCCCTCCCGCAGTTGATGTAATTTCTAAGAGCTCATCTGTGTGATCCATTCATATCTTTACTGGGACATTATTCGCCTGTAATGTGATAAGAAGGCAACCAACTGGATTAGTTGGTAGTCATGAAATATTTTTGCACACATTACCTTTCTTGTACCTTTGTTATAATGGATCATGTTTCTTTTAATCAATAATTTGGTAAGAATGTAACATGATGTTAAACTGATAAGAATGTAACATGATATTACATAGTATAACCAATTATAACCTTTGTATGAGGTGCATCTCACTTCTTTAGATGATGCCTTTATAGATATAATATGAACCATAACTGTTTGATAATGATGTTTGAGTAACAACCAACTATTGTAAAGATATGTCATCATATATGCCAAATTGCTGGTTGAGGGGGTATTTTTAATCATACCCAAATAAGTTTTTATAAGCTACTCTATGAAGACAAGACCTACTAAGTTTTGACATTTCATGAATGGCTGTCTAAATTTTCATGTTTGACTCTCATTACTGTAGAGTAGACTCATAGAATGATTATGACACTAAAATATAGACATCATTGCTATACAGTCAAAAACGAAAATTTAGATAGCCATATGTCTCTCATGTTAATCTTCATGAAATGTCAACACCTAGTAGGTCTTGTCTTCATAGAGTAGCTTATAAAAACTTATTTGGGTATAATAAAAAACACCTCCTAAATTAGCAATTTGGCACATATGATGACTCATATCTTTACAATAGTTGGTTGTTGCTCAAACATCATTATCAAATAGCTATGGTTCATATTATATCCATGAACGTATCATTTAAAGAAGTGAGATGCAGCCCAAACCAAGGATATAATTGGTCATACTATGTAATATCATGTTACATTCTTATCAATGTAATATCATGTTACATTTTTACCAAATTATTGATTGAAAAGAAACATGATACATTATAACAAAGGTACAAGAAAAGTAATGTGTGCAAAAAATATTTCATGATTACAAACTAATCCAGTTAGTTGCCTTCTTGTCACATTACATGGGAATCATGTCCCGGCAAAGATATGAATGGATCACATAGATGAGCTCTTGGAAATTACCCCAACTGTGGGAGGGGAATTCTGAGAGATTCAATCATAATTTTCCAGCAACAGAATTACAACAAGGCTTACTCAATTTACTCTGGCAAGCAAAGAATAGTAAAGAAAAAGCTCATGCATTATGTGAGATGGCTTACTATTTCAAACATATGATGCCTAAAGATACAAGGACAACATCATCAAAAAATTCAAAGATGGGTCTCCATATGATACCACCATAATATTCAAAAATATTGGATCTGGGTGATATATCCCCAGATGACTCAAAAATATTAGATCTCCATAAGAGATCTCCTGATGGCTCAAACATATTTGATCTAGATACTAGATCGCAAGATATTTCAAAAATATTGAGCTTAATACAAGCTCACCAAGCAATGATTCTATCCACAAACAAACATATGCATCCACCATAACTGCATCCCCAGACTGCATAAAAATCAGAGAGATTCTCATAGCATTTCTACAGATAAGAACCATGGTATTATCAACATCAGATAGCATTCATACGAAACAAAAAATTGCATGTAGCCACAAAAATAAAGTGAGAAGGGAGAATTGTTGTAGTCACAAAAATAAAGCGAGAAGGGAGAGTATAACATCCAGTGAGCTATTTAGCCCCATTACTCATGAAATTCTCATTTCTAGATTGAGTTTTAAAACCAAGCAAATACTTTCCTGCCTAGGGCCAGATATTCTAGAACTCATCTGGAAAAAATACCATGAGAGACAAATGAAAATATTCTCAAAGCTCCAAAAATATTTTATTAACCTATATGAGGGGAGAGAAATTAACCCAAGCATCAGAATTAATGTCCATACATTTCCACTCCTCCATTTTGATGAAAGAATAATTATCCAACCATACCACAGATACATAATATTGAGGGTAGAAATAGACCTTAAACTTTTCAAAGGCCTACAAACACCAACCCATAAAAACCTTTCTCTCCAAAGTATCATAGACCAAGTGCTAGTCTATATTATTTATGGCACACTTGATCAGATTCTTCAATCTAATCTTGGGACTGCAATAAAGGAAGCTTGTAAAAGGCTAGCATTTCTCAAGGGAAGATATAAAATTATCTTCTATTCTACCCCTCCAAGATTTACACCACCAGTCAAGGCGGCAATGCATGATATTTACATTCTCAAAGGATGTTTCATTTTTCCTGCCAGAAGAACTGGTTTTCTAACTGAAGAACAAAAGGAACTCTTCTCTCAGGACACCAATCATGACAAGTGGCGATGGTTTAAAAAAGCTATGGAAATTGAAGATAGTATTTATCTAGACACCACATGCCAGATGGTTTTCCAAAACCGAATAATGAAGATATTTTGTGGTGGAAATCGTATTCTACACAAAGGTGTCAGGCGCTTAATAAAGCTTGATTATGGCGAAGACACATTGATACGAAAAGAATATCAAAAAAATGCTGAGTTGGTATGAATCACTCTAACCAGATGAAATTGAAGGCATAACCTCTGCACCAATGCTAGTAGATGACGACAATGAATAACAATAATTGTTCGCAAAGACTCCCCGACAACAAGGATAATTATTAGGACAATTATATGAGTACTATCTACTATTGCAAATAGAATCTGAACTATTGCAGATAAAATAAAGTCTGATCCAAAGTGTCATCATGGCGAATATTCTTCACGTAAGTCTAAAGCTTTATCATGACTCCCTGAGGTGTAAAACATCATCATGAAAAATAATATTGACAGTCAAAAGGTGTCATCATGGGGAATCTCTACCAATACTTATCCCAAAGGTGGCGACCCCTATATAAAGGGCATGAAGGCACGCTTCAAAGGCATCGCTTCTCCAATCACTCCAAGCACTCCATAGGCTTGGAGAAGGAGTTCGATCATCAAAGTTTTCCTGAACGGTTGCTGCAGCTGTTGCCGAATCTGATTTTGGTTTCTTCACTGATACTTGACGCCATACATGACACTGTATGCAAGAGGTGACCCTAATTGCCGAAGTGAGATTATCATGTGCTAACACTAGTGACCCAATTTCCTGGATCCGCTCCTGGAACCACATGGCACACCTACTACTACTATAAGCAGATGATACAAGGAAGCAATTGCTTGCTATAGTTCATTAGTCAGAAGCCATAATAACCAACAACATACGCTGTAAATAACAGTGCAACAATGTCATTTTTTACTTTTGACAGTAACATACTAACATCAAACGGTTATGCCACACACAGGAAGCATTAAATGAAGAGTACTGCTATACAACATTCGACTGTTTTTTAGGACAAAAACAGTTGGATTGATTTGGAACGTTAAATCTCCATCCAACGGATCCACCCATACAAGCCCCCCTCCAAAAAAATGATCTAGGGCGTTGGATCTCCATCTAACGGCTCAAAATTTGACTATTTTTGTTCTCAAAAACAGTCGAATGTTATATAGACACTCCCTTAAATGAATAAATCATGCTGAATTAATTGCATGCAAACTTGTATAGCATGCCAAAATTTTCTCAATTGTCCCATGTTGCCCAATGCATGGAACTGATCATTTTTTTTGTCAAGTCTCATTTTGTGCGCGACGGAAACCAGAAAGCATAACTCACATGACACAAATAGAAACAAGACAACCATATTTTGCCTTTAGTGTCAGTCTTTTGGGCAGATACATGGTATCTTAGAAACATCAAGAGCTAATTGGTTGTCTGTATCATTCCATACATGCATCAAGTGATGCAAGCACATGACTCCGTTCTGTTTGAGTGAATGCATTGGCTTGGTTTATGGTTGCTTGTATTACCTAATGCAGTGTGTGTTGAGAAAATGCCCAGCTGCTAGTAACAAAGACTATCTTGCCAACTTTTGGCGAAGTTTGACAATGTTTGGAGGTTCAGTGAGCTCTTGCTTGGAGCCTACTCATTTTTTCCCAGCAAGGAGACACAATCAGCTTCTTATTAAACCTAATAAGATTTGTGAAAAAGTTCTGATGCTTCCTCGAAGCAACATGTTTCAGAATTTTGCCAGCACAGACAGGTGCTACAACCAGGTGAGATCAAACAATGGTTAATCAAGTGATAAGATGTAGGACATGTTAAAAGCATGTGAATACACACTAATTAGGAACGAAGAGATTTTGTCAATTTGGCCATGCCATCCCATTCTGAATTCCTCCCAAATTGCAATAATATCAATTTGGACTAACTCATGCGAACCACAACAGAGTAATCATTAATCAGTAATGCATTGCATGACTTAGATTAGAACGAGTTGGCGCAACAACCAACCAACCTCGTAAATTCAACCAATACATTGCCTAGCTATGGTGCCGCTCAGTTAGGCTAAAATAAGTTGGTTTATGGCTGAAATTGTTTTATAGCTAGCTAAAACTTTAATGTAGCTGATGGTGACTTATTTAGCGTAAATAAATTAAAAAATAAAATTGAAAAAACAAGTTAGCATATTACGAACAATACAAATGAATACAAAAAGAACCTGCAAAAAAGCTAAAAAAACCAAAAAGTCAGAAAAAAATAAAATTTAAGAATAATAAAAAATAAACCCGAAGCCCAATCCAAAATGAGCTGGGCATATCTTCCCTCGGTTTAATGCATGGAATAGTTTTGTTTTTGCCAATGAGCCAGAAAAAATCTCGTTTTTGCCATTTTTACATTGTTTTTGCCACTGGCATACGTTCCGACCAACACCAAACCAGTCGCCGACTTGCTGTCATTATTCGCCTTGAACTTGGTACTAGGACACACCTAGTCCTAGGGGTAATCGGTCTAATTGTGCCTGGATCTAGCTATTCACATTCCATGCGTGGTAAGTTCAGCTCGCACACCATCTTTTTGATGAATTGCGTCAGGTTGTAGGAGTACATGCACATAGGAAAAAAATTCCTACGACCTATGATGCATGCTATGCTAAAATTTAGTGTGAATCACAAATTTCATGAAGAATTGAAGTGAGGATGAACAGTACACAAGACGGGAAGAGGAGAAGTTGCCTACTTGCCGGAGTGGAGTATCATCCGGACGAAGCCAACGAGCGGCACGGTGTTCTCGAGGATGAGGTCCTCCCAGTCCACCCACTCCCTCTCCGGTCCCTTCCTCCTTCCCACCACCGCCGCCTCGTCCTCCCCCGAACCACCCAGCGAGGAATCCACGTCGCTCCCCCGCTCCTCCGCCGACGTCGTGGCCACGGCCGGCCGCTGCAGGATGGCCGCCGGGCCGGGGGGGCCGCGCCTTGGCCGCGCGCCCTCACCACCACCCCGCGGCCGCGGCTCACAAGGACGGAGGTAGAGACGAGACTAAGCCCGGGGAGGATGAGACGCGGACAGGAGACGGTGGGCACGGCCACGGCCATGGGGCGCGCGCGCGACGAGGGGAAGTGCATCTGTGCATGTGCGGCGAGGCGGTCGAATCGGCGTCGTGTGGTGGTTGTGGGCGTCACGGCATGCTACGGGCTCGCCGTGCCGTGGTCGCCGCCTTGCGCTGCGCGAGCGGCGGGTGGGGTCGGAGAAGGTCGCTCGCGTCGTGCGGTGTTCGTCGGGGTTTTTTTTCGGGGAGGTTGGTTTGTGTGTGGGGGAAGCGGCGGGTGTGGGCGGCAAGTAGGGGCTGGGAAGTAAGCTGCGATGCTGCATGGAGGAGCGGATAGGTCTCGCCGTTCTGTTCTGTGCCGGGGAGGAGCGTGGCCTCGTTGGCGTTTCCTTTTCTTTTTCTCTAGCTCCGTTCTGATTTCTATGGCTTGGGCATGTTATTTTTCAGATTTTGATTTCTGTTTTTGATTTTCTATAGTAACTAGCTTTTAAATAAAATATCTTTTAAAGATAGAAATTTTATAGTATATAATGTACCGACTTCATTTATATCGGCAAAAACAGTACGTAAATTTTTGTTCTTCTGTAATCTCTCTCACGAACAGCCCAAAAGTCACAAATCGCAACAAAAAAACCATAAGCTTCAGTTAAAAAGAATATACCCATAGTTCTATTGGTCCCTTTTGCAGTTTTGATGTGCTGTGCAACAGTAAGGAGATGAGCTAGAGATAGTTTGGGCCTGTTTAGGTTATGGTTTATAATTTTTATTTATAATCTATTAGTTAATAAATAGTAATTGAGATATATTAAAAAACAAAAAAGCCTAACAAGTCAAAAAGAACGGACTGTACTGCCCTGCAGATAAGGTAGGTACGTAGGTAGTACAACTTGGCATGGCCAGATGCCCAGGATGGCATCTTGTAGAAGCATCTTGCAGGACAGTAGAAGCTCTCACTACACTTCCCTCGACAGGATCAGCTATTCGGAATTGAGCATTCGAGACACCGTCCCCACACTGAGGCGGCAGCGCAGTCCAAGTCAGCTAAAGCCTCGACTCCAGCCGCTCTCGGCCTGCCAGGCCACGGCCTAGGCGAACGCTTCCCACGCTAAAACTGGCCCAGACGCGCGCTGCCCAAGCCGTCTGAGTGGAGCCCACGCGTACGGTTAGAAATAATCTTACTTCAAGCCTAAGACATAGTAGAGTCCGTCTTCGTGTGTAACTTAAATTAAATTTATGTTCAACTTGAAGTCCGAATACATATGTTATTAGAAGATTATTTGTCTATATATTGAGAAGACTTGTAGCCAGATTTGTAAGAAAAGAAAAAGGGGAAAGAAGAAAAAAGTAAGGAAAAGGATGAGCAAATAAAAGAATAGAGAAATTTAAAAATTCTCACATGTTGAAGCAAATAAGAGCAAAGGGTTGGAGTAGTGCCCGCACCATGCGCAGCATCGTGAGGAGCCCATGGAGGCACTTGCGCGTGTTGCGGGGGAGGAGAATGGTTGTGGCGTGAAAGCTATAGCGGACGACGAGCCTTGTCGCATTCCATGCTGGCCACCAAGGCAGCACACATCGTAGTCTCATAGCTAGCAGCGAAGGCAGCAGCCGCGTCGGGAGGAGCATCCGGTTGGCCTAGTTCGACCGGTGGTCGTTGTTCTTAGTACGGACGTTCTCTGCAAGGCTCTCGGCGTGGGGGTCAAGGTCAACACAGAGAGGCGTGGTGGATGGGTAGATTAAGGGCAGGAAGGTGACTGACGCCGACATCGGAGGTAAGTTAGTAGAGTACGACAACCAGATTTGTGTTACTAATTCATGAAGTTGAACTCCAAGTTTCATGACTAATAAGTATTATGAAATTTCATGAGGTATTACTACTAAGTTTCGTGGTGTTTCAGGATGCTTAATGGCTAAGTTGACTAAGTTTTATAATATTTTATATCTAAATTTTATGATGTTTCATGAAGTTTCAAAAGGTTTAATGCTTAAGTTGACTAAGTTTTGTAAAACATACTCGGAACTCTCCGAAACCCTATAAAACTCAAAAAACTTAGATAAAATCCAGTAAAACTTGACTATACCGTTAGAATTATTTCTAACGATATACTGTGCGTTAGACGTCCCAAAAAAAGTGCTACCCTGAGGGATGCATAATCATGAAAGTGCTGCCCTCGGTGATACGCAACCCTGGAGGCAATTGTATAAATGAGTAAAATCATATGTAGAGGAGAGAGGAGGTGATGAGAGATAATATGCTATGTAGAGGAGAGAGGAGGTGATGAGAGATAATATGCTATCTTGCAAGAGACGACTTGAACTCGTAAATCAACACAAATAGTGAGAGAGAGTGAGACAGAAAATAATGATAAAAATAGTATAAAATAATTTTAAAAATAATTTACTATTAGAGAGGTTATCTCTAATCCTATATTAGATGAAATAAAAACTTTATATATAAATTTAAGAGAAACTATTACAACGTTCCAAATGACCAACGAACAATCTCTCTGTTCATCCCGTGCGTGCAATAATGACCATAGGGACTAGCAAACAATGACAAAAGGAATCATCACGGTACGAGACACACACGTGGCACCAGAAACCACAAACTAATCAGACACATCTAATCCGTAGGAGTTTAGGACAATCTATCGCCATAGGAGGACGGAACGGACCCACACCCACGGCAGTACGTACGACCACTAGCCCCGTCTGTTCCATGAGAGCATGGCTAATAATTCAGCCTGCTGCTGGCTGAATACAGTTGCCATGTCATTTACAGCTAACAATATAGCCAGCACATATAAATAGGTTGGCTAAGAGGCTGACTGTAACAAAGATGTAAGTATTTAATATTTGCATGTACATTCCATCAGCTGTGATTAATATCTTTGTGGCCATCCAGTGGCGGACCCAGGATAAAAATATAAGAGGGGCTAATGAAATTTGCTTATCGATTTGCCGAATACTAAGTTGCCGGCCTACGGTTTCCATTCGAAGAGAATTCCAGCACAAAGGATCATCCTGCAGAGAGCAATCAGATTGCTCAAGAGCACAATTTTGTCACAACTCTCCTACCTATCTTTGTCATTGCCATCTGCATCACTGAGAGGAGAAAGCTCAAAGAAGATCCCCTCAACTTCAACGTGCTCAACATTGTCGTCGAAGTCGTCAGGCAAGTCAGTCTAAGAGATTCGAAACCTGAAAAGAAATAAAACATTTCTCATGCCTACCGAACAAATTAACAATATATCTGATGAAAACTGCAAGGTGCAAAGTAACATTTGTCAGCCAATTACATTTTCTGTAGTGAACGTTTGCAAATTGTCTGAGAATGCACACGCCTGACAAGAAGACATACCAAAACAAGCAATATTTCTTTCATGTCTCGGTTTCCTTCCTGGAATCTGACATTTTTTAGTCACGTTTTGCAGTGCTTATGGAAATGTGGGGGGTTTCAGTGGGCTACAGTTGCAGTAGACAGATCAACCCAGACCAGTTATGCACTGACAGAGGGACCTGCTTTGCCGGGAGGTGGAGCGATTCCGGCAAACTCATCCTCATTCTTATGATATGCTTTAGGAGGCTGTAGAAGTTCAGCATGAAAGGAGGCAAAGCATGGAAGCTTAGTTAGATGTAGCACCTGGTGAACATTGCAGGCACTTGTGGTCATGGAGTTTGGTGAAAAATCCATTTGAGCTCGAAAACAAAAGGATATTTTTCTTTTTCTCTTCCTTTCCCCCTTGTGTATTCATTTTTCATGTAGAAAGGAAGCTTCTCGTAGTCATCCTTGATCAGACTCACCTGCAAGTGTTGGCAGTTTTTGATTTGGTGAATGAAAGTTAATCAATCAACTTATGCCAATTAGCTTGACTCTCTTCACACGTAGAGATGGTTTTGTCACTACAATAATCATTTCTTACAACTACCCCGATGCCAAAAAGCTAGGTGTTATTGTGGAATTAGTATCCATATACGGACATAATATGTATGTTAGGGGTGTACAGAGAGATTCCGATCAAGTGGTGGCCAGTAATATAGTATCAATACTATCAGTATGTTTAATTACCTCTCCTGGCTCAATCCTGGCTTGGTCTGTCGGCGGCCAACTTGGCAACGCGGACCCAATCCCCTGCCGCCCTGCTTGCTCCACCTCCAGTCCTCCACTGGCTGTCTATCTCCACTCCATGCGACCACGCCTCCCCGGCCGGCTTCCAAAGTTCTGAACTTCCATTGCTGCCCGCAGCCGCAGGCCCGCCTCCCCGGCCGCCTGCCTCCTCGATCTGCTAGGATCGCCGCCCCACCCAGCCAGATCTAGCTCAGGCTGCCGCCCACCCACAGTCGGCTTCCTCTGTCTCGATCGCTCGAGCCGCTGCGCTACTCACCGACTGGCTTTGGGCGGGGCTGGAGCAGGGGATCGGGAGGAGGGTGGAGGCTCATGGAAAACGCCGACTGTTGCGCTCGCTGCGGGCTGGAAGCAGGCGATTCTTTTCTCGATTCGTGCGTTCAGCTCGGCGCTTCACCAGCAGCCCGCTTCGTTCTCTCTCACCTCTTCTCTCCCCTCCAGCTCAGATTTTGTTGACGTGGAGGACCTTCCAGCCTGCTGACTGAACCTTACTATACTTGCTCTGAGGTACGTACCGTCGTCATGCGCTGGGGTGCCCGTGCCCGTCCAACTCGCCGGCGCCGGAAACACCGCAACAAAATGCACCCCCAATAAACGTACGGGAAAGCCGCACCAACTGAGCAACCAATCCGGCAACCACCGGGTCGCGCGGTGTGGTGGGGACAGGCGGTTGCTACGAGGGAAAGCGGCCCTAGCCCACCACTCAGGCAGGCCCCACCGCCAACCGGAGCAGCTGGGACAAAAAGGAAAGATCAAACGATGCACAGTCCACACACTAATGCAGGGATAGCTGCAGGTAATGCACAGGGAAGGAAGGGAAATAGATATGAATACGTAATAGATTTCTCTATTTAATTAATAATTTATCTTCTATTTATATTTATATTTGAATTCATATAAAAACATATGAACACGAATATGGTATAGCGTGTTTTATTTTGGGTCGTGGCTTATGATTTTGAATTCTAGTTGTTTGTGAGAGATATTACAAATGGAAAGACAGTTACATACAATTTTAGCTCGTACAACTAAACTCGGTACAGTGTTACTACAATCGATTTATAGACCTACACCATTTAAACACGAGTTATGGAATGTCGTACAAAACCCAAAAAGCCTAAGTTGATTCGAACCCGCTCATAGGCTTTTATCATCTGAAATATTATTTTATCTGAACTATTCGTATCTGTATTCGTATTCGGCGAAATAATATACATATTTTATTGCAATACGACTAATTAGTTGAATAATTTTTTTAATTAAATATGAGTTCATGTTTCTTTTGATGAAGTAAATAAAATAGAATAATTAAGCGTGAATGTACGAGGATAAAATACCACTAATATTTTATACTACATAAATTATGATGATATCCAAATCCGATCAAACAGAGTAGATATTCAATTCGAATTCGTATTTAAGAATATTTAAATTTATATTTATTTACAAAATATAAATACGAATATGGTAAGGATACTATTTGATTCGCATTCGATCAATTTCCACCCCTATACATAGGGAACAAATTCTGTGTCTTGTGTGATGTGTCACGCTTGCACCGTGAGCTAAAATATTTTATGCCATATACCTTATGCATCCGGTATGGCAGTGTTGGGCGTTTATATTGACTTTTGACTTTTGTTGATAAATAGTAACAATTTGCAAAGAGAGATAAACTCTCACATGTGATTTTGGTCTATATAAATGAAGTCACTATAGTATCTATTACAATCGACTAGTAGACCCTATTTTAAAAAGACATTATATTAGAAAACTAGTTACTGTAGAAAAACTATTTGGACGTGACTACGTACCGGTCGATTGTCAATTTGTGGCTTTGCGCGTACACCTATAAAATAGTTAAACGACAAAAACTTAATCCAAACACACGGACGTGCTGCGACGCGCCCACCCATAAATAGCTAAACGACAAAAGCTTGATCCAAACGCGCGGACGCGTTGCGACTCGCCCACCCCACCATAAGGCCCACCAGGTCTTCGACCACACTGGTCTTGACTACCTGGTTTTGATCACGTTGGTTTAACTATGTTATTTCAGTCACGTATTTTCAACCACACCGATTTCGACCACGATGTTTCGATCACGTTGTGTCGACCACGTTGGCTCGACTACCCTGTTTCGATCACGTTGTTTCGACTACGTTGGTTGACCAGTTGTGTCGACCACGCTTGGTTCGACTACGTTGTTTCGACCACGTTGGGTCAACTACGTTGTTTCAACATGTTTCTTCGTATTCACACGGACACGCTTTCTTTCTGACATGTGGCCTTCTTCTAAAACTAGGGCACGGTTGTCATTGATGTATCCTCCTTCTAAAACTAAGGTCCTACTCGTTTTGGCTTCAGCTTCTGACTTATTTTTCACTATTCATAAAATTTGTCTTTTTCCGAACTTTTGGTTTTTTTGAGCTTTTTTGCCAGTTCTTTTTTCCCATATTCGTTTGCGTTATCCGTGATAAGCTAGCATATTTTTTCTATTTTTTAATTTTTTAAAATTTAATTACGTCAAATAAGCCACCTTCAGCTACAGTGAAATTTTAACCACTACAGTGCAATTTTAGCAATAAGTCACAGCTTTTTGGCCCAACCGAGCAGGGCTAAGGCTCGGTTGTCATTGATGCAACTGCCCCTCCAAAGAGTGTCTCGTAAAACCAACATGCTAAACGACAAAAACTTAATCCAAACACACGGACGTGCTGCGACGCGCCCACCCATAAATAGCTAAACGACAAAAGCTTAATCCAAACGCGCGGACGCGCTGCGACTCGCCCACCCCACCATAAGGCCCACCAGGTCTTCGACCGCACTGGTCTTGACTACCTGGTTTCGATCATGTTGGTTCAACTATGTTATTTCAGTCACGTATTATCGACCACGATGTTTCGATCACGTTGTTTCGACCACGATGTTTCGATCACGTTGTGTCGACCACGTTGGCTCGACCACCCTGTTTCGATCACGTTATTTCGACTACGTTGGTTGACCAGTTGTGTCGACCACGCTTGGTTCGACTACATTGTTTCAACCACGTTGGGTCAACTACGTTGTTTCAATCATGTTTCTTCGTATTCACACGGACACGCTTTCTTTCTGGCATGTGGCCTTCTTCTAAAACTAGGGCCCGGTTGTCATTGATGTAAGTCCTGCTCGTTTCGGCTTCAGCTTCTGGCTTATTTTTCACTATTCATAAATTTCGTCTTTTTTTTGAACTTTTGGCTTTTTTGAGTTTTTTTTGCCGATTTTTTCCCATATTTGTTTGCGTTATCCGTGATAAGCTAGCATATTTTTTCTATTTTTATTTTTTTTAAATTTAATTACGCCAAATAAGTCACCTTCAGTTACAGTAAAATTTTAGTCGCTACAGTATAATTTCAGCTATAAACCATAACTTTTCATCCCAACCGAGCGGGGCCTGAGGCCCGGATGTCATTGATGCAACTGCCCCTCCAAAGAGGGTCTCGTAAAACCGACATGCGCGTTGGACACGTTGCTCTCCTGTGCTCGCAATGACAAGCTCGCCAATCGGACGAGACGTGTGTTCCGTTGGTTTAAGTCACGTACGCACGGAAACAAAGATTCTTCAAACTATTTAATAAAAAAGGTTTTTAATAGTCAATATGAACAAGAGTCGCTTCAAGGTAATCAAGTCAGCAAGAGACACCAATCAAATTGGACTGATTACCTATGCATGTCAGATCGATCTCCGTAGGGAAAGCCGCTGAACTTGGCCCGGAATTTCTACTCAAGCCGCAGCCCTTGACCATGCTGTCGACGGATCGATTCCGTCCGTCGAGCGTGCGCCAAACAGAGGCGACCGCGGCGGCCAGAGAAAAAGAACGGGTCGAATATCTTCTACTTGAAGATATGCGTGCGCAAAGTGTTTGGCCCTTAGCACGATCGATTAGCTAGCGTTTCAAAATGCGAGAGACCGGTCGGCCGGCTCGATATGCTCGTCTTTTGCTTCCCACGTCGGAGTCGGTGTGGAAGGACGTACCCCAGCGGTTGATGGCCACTCCTGCACTGCACTCAGCAATAGATGAGTAGAATAATGTGCCGCTTAAGTCATGCTTCTCCATTAGTAGTATCTTGCTTGTGAAGGCAAGCAAGTAGGCAACCTCGATAACTTCACATTCAGCCCCTTTTGCGACGTGAGAATTTTGCCCGATTGCTACGGAAGAGGGAATTTCGCGGAAGGGGTTGCCGAAGCAGTAATTTCTCTGTCATGGGGGCTAAGAATGATCATGTTTCGTTAGCGGTTTAGTTCCCCGACTTTCAGCCTAGCATAACTATTTTATTCGTTCTAAAATAACATGATAGGATTTCTTGTCTTTCTGTCATGAGGTGTGACTGACTATATGACTTACGAGAAATTCAGTCATAAGGTATAGAGTAAAATTTGTATTTTATTTATAGACATATAATCAATATTTTTGATAGAGATTCCACGTGCACGCTTACTAATATATCATAACAATGCTGTTGGTGTCTATTTATGTAGTTTGGACTTCGGAGTTTAATTGACATGTTGAATCATTCAGGGTTTGGATTTCATGGACCCTTTGATTCTGTCCTGGACATTTGGTGAGTTGCCTAGCTGATGGTAAATATGGCCGTGATGCATTGACCATTGACGAATAACTGGTCCTGTTTCCGGAGCCCAGGTCAAGTCTTCCGAGCAAGTACAAACAAACGTCGAAGGTGAGGTCATTGTTAGGTACTGTATTTCTCTGAGAAAAATTGCCTTGTTCCAAGAACCTATGCGGTCATTTCAGGGCAGATGCAATGCAAGCAACTTCCAGACAGCTGCCCTGATATACTGAAAGAGACCAAAAAAAAAACTATTGCAACATATTTGTGTCATTAGCTAATGTGAGAAGCGCCTAATATGTTTTTCGGGATATAGAATTCACAGGTGATTAATTAATATAAACATATGTCCAAAATTAAATGCGTATGACGGAAATCTTAGGGATTTCTTGTACTACTCATAACTCATAATTTCACACAGAGAAACCAACGACTAGTTTAATAAGCAAAAGCGGCAGTCGAATCATGTGGTAGTTCAGCTAGACGCAACAGCATCTCATCAGGAAAAAATTGATCGAGGCTAGAGCATATGCGTATCTTATGCCGTGGGGTCTTCCTAATACACATGCTATTATAAAAAGCATTGCCGAAACGTGATATCATCGTTCTCATTGTGCGTATGGCTTGGCCAATGAGACGATGAGTCGATGAGCAAGAAACAAGTTGCTCATTATATTTTTGCAAATCAGTACACTAACTTAATACCGGTTGTTGGAAGTGCGAACGTGGGAGAGATTGATGGACACAGCTCAAGCACAATAGGTGCTGGCCGGTTCTGTTTTATATTGTACTATTCCGTATCCGGGAAGGAGTACAAGGACATGGAAGGGGAAATACAAGAGTTCCTATACAACTCCTATACACCAAAGATAAAAGATACAATGTGAATACAATGCTATCTTTGACACCCCCCCCCCCCCGCAGTCGAATCGGGAGGTTCCCGAACGCAGAGACTGGACCGAAAATCTTCAAAAAGCTGAATCGGCAACCCCTTCGTCATGATATCTGCGAACTGGTGAGACGAAGGCACATGTAGAACGCGGACCTGACCTAGAGCCACCTTTTCGCGAACGAAGTGGATGTCGATCTCAATATGTTTCGTGCGTTTGTGCTGAACGGGATTGGCCGAGAGATAGACGGCACTGACATTATCACAGAAGACCACCATGGCGGAGGACAGGGGAGAGTGAAGCTCCCCGAGCACTGGAGCGGGATACCGTAGCCTGGCGTTTGGAGGACCAAGATACCATGTTGTCACCGTAGTAGACGCAATAGCCTGAAGTAGAACGTCGGGAATCTGGACAACCTGCCCAGTCTGCGTCGGTGTAGGCCGTGAGCGAAGATGACGAGGAGGCTTGTATAATCAAGCCAAGATCCACAGAGCCCTTGACATAACGCAAGATGCGTTTAATCAGGGCCATGTGAACGTCGCGCGGCGCATGCATGTGAAGGCAGACCTGCTGGACGGCATAGGCGAGGTCAGGCCGGGTGAGAGTGAGATATTGCAGTGCCCCGGCGAGACTGCGATATTCGGTGGCCTCGGCATCACACAGGGGGACACCGTCAGAAGCGGAGAGCTTGGACTTGGTGTCGACTGGAGTCGCCGTCGAGTGACACTCAACCATGCCAGCCCATTGTAGAAGATCAATGGCGTACTGGCGCTGGGAGAGGTGAAGCCCTGTAGGGGTGCGCTTGACGGAGATGCCGAGGAAGTAGTGGAGATCACCCAAGTCAGTCATGGCGAACTCGTCGTGAAGCCGAGAAGACAGCTGTCGGAGAAGACGGGTCGAGGCGGCTGTCAAGATGATGTCGTCGACATAGAGGAGAAGGTAGGTGACATCAGCTCCGTTGTGGTAGATGAACAACGACGTATCGGAGGTCGATGAAGTGAAGCCGATGGAACGCGCATAAGTGGCAAAGCGATGATACCACGCGCGCGGGGCCTGCTTGAGACCGTAGAGCGATTTGTGAAGATGACAGACATGGTTGGGATGGTCGGGATCGACGAAGCCGGAAGGTTGTTGACAGTAGACCGTCTCGTTGAGGGTGCCGTGGAGGAAGGCGTTCTTCACGTCGAGTTGGTGAATGGGCCAAGACTTGGATATGGCGATGCTGAGGACGACACGGATGGTGGCCGGCTTGTAATGGTGTAGAGGTTGCCATCACTATTGAAGCGTAGAATCACGGTCCCGAGTGTAGATCCTTAATAGAGAAACCAAAGCGGTCAAACTCAATGGAACAGTAATTGTCACGAGTAAACTTACGAACAGATAAAAGATTCTGAACGAGGGACGGGACAACAAGAACATTGTTGAGGGCATATGTAAAGGGGATGGGAGGAGTAGCAAGAGAGGTTTGACCGATGCGAGTGACGGGGATGGAGGAGCCATTCCCAACAGTGACAAAGGTAGGGAGTGTGGGAATTCGGGAAGAAAGGAGTATACCATCGGATGAGACCATGTGTGAGGTGGCTCCGGAATCCATGACCCAGCCACCCGGCTGCTGTCCTTGCATGGACAAGTTGTTCATGGCAGCAACCAGGCCGGATTGATCCCAGCTAGGTTGGCTGGAAAAATCCACAGGAGGATGATCTGCAGTGAAAGCCCGATGAGGCGTTGATTGAAGATTGGGCCGAGGCCCAAGCAGACCAGGTCCACCAGCCGGCCTCCAAGGAACTCCCCACGGCTGCTGGACGGCCCATGGAGGGAAGGCCCACGGACCGAACATCCAGGGTGCAGGAGCGAACGCAGTAGGAGCAGGGGATTTTTGCCCTCCGTTGCGATTGTTGGCGCCGCCTCCTCTGTTGCGGTCACCCGCGCCGCCACGTTCGGTCCCGACGCCGTTGTCCCCCTTTCCGCGGGAGTCGCGTCGGTTCCCCTTGCCTCCTTTGCCCCCTTTCCCCTTGTTGCCAGAGCCGCGAGAGTCGGGAGAGAAGGTGTGGGCTGTACCGGTGACTGAAGGAGGCGCGGCGAAGAGTGTTGTGTCGCCGCCGGCGTTGTTGGCGGCGGGATGCCGCATCTCTGCCAGGAGGAGGGACGAGCGGGCCCGGGCGAAGGTCGGGAACAACACTTGAAGAGGAAGAAGCTCCGCTTGTGTCGCGAATCGAGAGCTGAGGCCCCGGATCAGATTGAGCACCAAAGTGCGATCTGACACGGGTTCACCGAGATCCCGCGGCGACAATATTCAGTCACCGTCATATCCCCTTGATGGAGGCTGCGAAACTCTGTCTCCAGGTAGATAATTTTTGTTTCCCGATTGTCTCTGAAGATTGTCTCGATGGCAAGCCAGAGTTCGCGAGTCGACTGATTGGGCTCCATGACGATGTCGAGCACTTCGGCGGAGATGGAGCAGTAGAGGGCGGTGAGTACCGCGAAGTCGTCTTGAGCCCAGGTGCTGGTGCCGTCGGCGGGGGTGGGCTCGAGTACGTGCTGTAGAAGGCCGAACTTCCCGAGGAACGCGACGAAGAAGGTATGCCACTTGGTATAGTTGGGGCTCTTCAGGTCGAGGACGACGGGGACGTGCGTCTTGACGCTCGTGATGCTGAGTGCAGAGGAGGTCGAGGCAGGGACGCTGGATGCGCTGGGCGCAGCGAGCGCTGGGGGAGCTGTGGTGACCGTGGTTGCCGGAGGTAGCGTCACCACGGGAAGGGGGATCCCCGATGCCTTGGGGATGGCGGCTGCCTGAGAGGCTTGAGCGTCAGCCAAGGCGGCGAGGAGTGCATCCTGATCGCCAGCGGTAGCGGCGGCTTGAGCAGCGGCGAGGGCTGCGGCAAGATCGCCAAAAGCGCCAGCAAGGTTGGGGGCACCGGTGGCCTCCATTGGGAAGAAGCAGCGGAAGAAGAAAGAAGAGGGCAGGTAGATCAATTCTGCTCTGATACCATGCGAACGTGGGAGAGATTGATGGACACAGCTCAAGCACAATAGGTGCTGGCCGGTTCTGTTTTATATTGTACTATTCCGTATCCGGGAAGGAGTACAAGGATATGGAAGGGGAAATACAAGAGTTCCTATACAACTCCTATACACCAAAGATAGAAGATACAATGTGAATACAATGCTATCTTTAACAGGAAGTCGTCCATGATGTTACGAAGCTAGAGGTAGTCTTCCATGACATTAGACGCACAAAAAGAAAGCTAACCTCGCTTATCAAACGATGCTCTAGTCAAATATGGCATCAGACGATAGGTAGAACATCATAATTTGACTAATTAAGCATCATGAATTAATTGGACTTTCAACGTGGAAACCGTATAGAAATTATAGAGGGTTCTTTTTGTAGAAAATTCCTAAGAAATCTAGGAAACATGCCCGTAATGTCCAAGTTGAAAGCACCGAAATTTCAAGCAAAGGCGGCATGCCGTGCAATTTCGTTTTCTGGTCAATTCAAGGCAAGTTTCGTTTGAGCACTGTCCAAGGCAAGTTTCGTCGTACTACAGACTTTAGATCTAAACTTTAGTAACTAAACTTTAGATGGATGGATCCAAACAGGGCCTTAGTTACTAAAGTTTAGGTCTAAAGTCTCCAAACAGGTGGTCTAAAGTTAGATCTAAACTTTAGCTAACCCCTAAAAAACACTTTAGACCATTAGTCCACCAAAGTGAACTAAAATGGTCTAAAGTTTTGAGTTCTTAGGCACAAAGACGTGTTTACCCATGCATGTTGGTCTCTCACCTCCCATTTAATGGCTGACGCACGAAATGAGGAGAGGTAGTATGGTCTTTTTGAAACTTTAGTCCTATCCATTAGTACAGGATCCAAACAGGACTTTCGACTAAAGTTTAGTGGCTAAAATTTAGCCAACTAAAGTTTAGTGGCTAAAGTTTAGCCAACTAAAGTTTAGTCCAAAACTTTAGACAACTAAACTTTAGACCATGGGATCCAAACAGGGCCTTAGAATGGAAAAAAAACCTGAGCGGGGACAACCCTAGTTAACTGAGGCCCTTCCTCGCAATTGTTGGATCATGGTTTACTACTTGACAAAAATTGTATAATTGTTAGAGACTCAAAGCCAAAACGTTGTGATGTTTGAAGTAGATAAAGCACATATTTTTATCCACTACATGGAAGAAATATTCTAGAATCGGGTTCAGGTACCAGCTCATAGATTCTCCAAGTAGTCATTTGGTCGGGCAACACGTACAGTGTATCTCCGACCAAGGTACTCGGAGGAGCAACCTTTAGGGTTTATGACCACGAGGTCCCTTAGGCTTAATTAGATATTAAAGTTGTATTTAGGAATTTATTTAATTCTCATCAAGGCTGTAAGCTATTTTGATCATAGATTACTTAAAGTAATGTTGCGTAAGTGTCCCTAGTTGGAGGATTATTGTACAAGTACTCTTGGTCGGAGGATTAATACCCGACCAACTATTACTCGGAAATCCTATGATTCAATAACTGGCTTAATTTTATATAGTCTTCCGTGTGGTGAAATAGTGCATGTGCGTCCTATCCCCAATAACCGCATGATGATTTGGCTCTATCCCTCTGACAACAATTATGTTAGGTTGTTGTTAGATCTTCTCCCAATTTGAATGGCATTTTATCTTGAAGGGAAACGAGTACAAACTCCGGCCACCCCCGCATTCCCCGTGAGGCCGTGACCCAAATCAATGTCTAATAATTATCCTCCCGGTTCAAAAACCGGCCGATCGATTCAGGTCAGGGCAACGTATGCGCCCCCGTTACGTCGGCAGACGTCACGCATCCGCTGAGGAAGGCGGCGCGAGGAGTGCGGAATAAAATCCACCGCGGCCGCTTCCCCAGACCTCGAAGCTCTAGTCTCCAAATCCCCCCTTCGCCTTGCGGGGGCGGGGGGCGGAGGAGGCCAGTGGTTGTACGGGCCGGCGCCGCCGTCATGGAGAAGGTTAGCCACCAGCTGAGCGGCGGCGAGAGGAGGAGGGGGTCGGCGGCGATGACGGGGCTGCAGAAGCAGAACTCGTGGTCGCCCGACATCGAGCGGGACGAGGCGTGGGAGCGGCGGCGGGGCCTGCATCGCAGGGGCTCCGCGCTGCGGCGGGGCCGGAGTGTCACGGACGACGACCTCGACGAGCTGCGCGGGTGCATCGATCTGGGGTTCGAGTTCGAGGCCGCGGGATGCGCGGCGTGCGGCGCCGGGAGGAGCCGCCTCGTGCAGACGCTCCCCGCGCTGGACCTCTACTACGCCGTGCACGGCGGCGGCGGCGGCGCTAGCCCATGCGCTTGCAGCGCCTCGTCGGAGGCGTCGGAGGAATCGCCACTCGGGAGCCCCATGTCCATACTCTCTCCAGGTATTTATAAGTCGCATACACGCATCTATTGATCGATAATAACACTATAGTAATTTTGCTGTTGATTAGATGAACAACCATGTGAGGCTGCAGGTTGCGTGTGATGAAATGCACAAATCGTATTTCTGTAACCAAGCGCGATTAGTTTTGGTTTGTGATTTGTCCATGGTGATGTAGTGCGATTAATGTTTGGTTTTTTATTTGTTGATGCGGTGCTTGCAGGCGACACGCCGGAGACGGTGAAGATGAGGCTGAAGCAGTGGGCGCAGGTGGTGGCGTTGTCCGTGCGCAACCGTTCCTGATCGCTCGACTCCGGGATATCGACGCCGTTGCTACCTTGCATTGGGAGGAGAGAAGACGAGATGAAGAAGAAAAGGAAAGAATCCGCGGCCGCCTCAGGCAGAAGGAAGGAAGAAAGAAGAAGAAAAGGGTAAAGAAGAAAGGAATTTATGTCTGGTGGGCCGCTGCCTTCCACCTTGGCTCGCCTATCTCGTAGACTCGGACTAGCCGCTAATTAACTCTGTCAAAACGATGATATCATTCACCCCTAAGATATATTATGCCTTACATTGGTTAATCCCTTGCTTTTCCTATTTTACAATAGGTTTGTCTAAATATTATCGGAATATTTTCTTTTTAACAATTATTTAAATTTAGGAACGTTGAATTAGAGATCCAACAGTCTCTTTTTATAGATGGGAAGATTTTTTTGAAGGGGGAGAATTCGTGACTGTAATCTAATACTTATAAATCTGGATGATAGTTAGGAAAAAAATATCCGAGTAATATTTATCCGCAACCTTTCACGATTTCACATCCATGTACATGGTGCATTCATAGACTTGTTGCTAGCGAGTTTTTTGCTATTACAGTACCCTCTAAGTTGGACTTCGCTGAAACGGTACTTATACCGTGGGCTTCTCCTAAATAGTACCTTTGTACTTAAGACTTCTCTCAAATAGTATTCTCAGAGATTTTAACTCAAATAATTTGATTTTCGAATTTGTACTCCCCCAATTGACTGAACTGCCCTGCTCATTTTGTTTAACCCTAAGGGATGGCGCGGAGGACGGTCTCTGTGGAGAGGATGGAGCTGCACACCAGCAGCACGTCCGGCTGCTCCTCACACAGCGCATCCACGCTCCTATTTTTAGCATTTTCACACGGTGATTACATCAATCAATCGACAAACAAATCAATATGTAGAAGATGGCAGGTGACATCACCTGAAGAAGCGAATCCCGTGCTGGGCGCAGTAGGCGGAGTAGTCGGATCTGGAGGCGGCGAGCACGACGTGGCCCTGCCGCTGGATGCCCATGGCGATGAACTGCCCGAAGTTGCCGAACCCGACTATCCCCACGCGCAGCGCCGGGGCCTCCGCCGCCGCGGCCTTCGGCACCGTCGTTGATACCGACGGCTCCTCCTCACGGTCACCGCACGGGGAGGCATGATTCTGCTCCTGCTCGGCGGAGGCTGCGGCTCTGGGTTGTTTGGTGGCTGCGACGGCCGACCTGGTCGGCCGGAGCGTCGCGAAGGTGCAGAAGTTGGGGCTGTAGCGGCGCAGCAAGCCGGGCGACGCGACCGCGCCGGCGGGGGGGTAGCTGAGGTGGGCAAAATGGCGGAGGGAAGACGCCATCGATGGATCGATCGGTCGGTATGTTGCTAACTGGATCGCCAGTGATATCGATGAACTGAGTGCGGTAGGTGGAGGGGGCAGTTCAGTCAATTGGAGGGAGTACAAATTCAAAAATCAAATTATTTGAGTTAAAATCCCTGAGAATACTATTTGAGAGAAGTCTTAAGTATAAGGGTACTATTTGGGAGAAGCCCACGGTATAAGTACCGTTTCAGCGAAGCTCAACTTAGAGGGTACCATAATAGCAAAAAACTCTCCATGCCATTTCATCAAGCAATCAGCAGCACTCCAATCCTTCCTCGTCCATTTCATCAGGCAATCAGCTGTGCTCTGCAGATCAAGCATAAGAGCAAGGCTAATAATTTAGCCAGCTGAAGGCTGTAAGACAATGCCATGTCATATACAGCCAGGGGCGGAGCCAGGATCCAGATAAAGGGGGGGCCGACCCGCCAAGGCGCCGGCGTCATGGGCTCTGGGCGCCGTGTGTCGGCAAAATTAAACATACACATATATAATTAAACATACGCATATATATTGTCATATAAATTCAATCATAACACATATGGCAAAATAATGTAGCATACGTCTAGTAACACAAAAGAAAGGTACTTTCATTACATCTCCACAAACTTGAATTTGTTACATCTCCACTAACTTGAATTTAGCACGACGATTACCAACTAGATCATAAGATTTGATAATATCATCAGGTAATCTATCTAACAAGAGTCACGTCAGACATAATCTGAATGATTACTGATAGTGGACTGAAACCACTATTCTCAGAGGGCGCAAGCACCGGAGGACAATTTCAGTGACATCTGCAAGGCTGCAACTGACGATTAGATCTGCAATTGATCTGCAAAGAATCGGAAATTGGATAGTAGTTCATCCATAAAACCCATCATCAATCATGGAGAATCTGCAAGAGTAATGAGTTATTAGTCCTTATCTAAAACACCACCTTCCCCAAAGACAAATGCTAAGAGCATCTCCAAGAGATACTCTATATGGCTCTTAATATTTAAATTTTAGAGTTGAAGGGTAAGAAGTAGCTCCAACAGATTCCCAAATAGACTCCTAAAAATAGAACACACCCAAAAAATGGGCTCTCGCTCTCTACTTATAGAGGATGATCTAGGCTCCCAATACTGTTTTTCTGGTTTAGGGTATCTGTTGGAGGGAATGATTATTTTGAGACCTTATATCGTGGTTAGGATCTGTAAAAAGAGATTTAGGGTGTGAATTTATTGGGCATCTCTTGGAGATGCTCTAAGGTCACGTATACGTGATGGAATGGAATTCGGCCTGAGGAAGTGGAAACAGCCAACAGGGACTACGAGCAAGCCTGATCTTGATATTTGGCTTTGCGAGGCAGTAGATGCAGTATAAGTCAAGCGCTCTTGTCAGTGGTTTTTGTTGAAGGCAAAGTACCAAACACATGATCCCACAGGGTCAAAGTAATTCAAAAACCCGTGTTTTGAATTCTGAAGTGACGGTTCAGACGGTATTTCTGATGCACAGCAGAAAGAATATCTAAGTATAAAATGAGATGCGTGGTTCGATAAACTTCAGAATGCAATAATAACCTTGAGATGTTTTCCTGGATCAGACGAAGGCTGGCCATGATGCAGGTAGTAGTGTGTGCAATCATAGATCACATAACCCAGCAGGCCACCTCCAAACAAGCCAGGAGTGGTAGACGGGGTAGAAAAGAGCTTTACTAGATTCCAGAACTGGATGGACAGAGAAAGAAGAACTACATGATCTTCACCTCCAATACATCATTGGCAAAAAATCGTGGACCCTCCTTGCTAACAATTGGCTGGTGAAGCCGGTCCTGGTAGTGTACGTAAGATCATTTGGATTGGGGGTCTGGTGGACCATTGGGGGGGGGGGGGGGGCAGGCCCCTGCCCGCCCCCCTTCTCTCCGCCCCTGTATACAGCTAGTTATACAGCCAACTCATATTATGAGTTCGCTATTTGACTGGCTGCAATAGAGATTGTAAGTATTTAATGCTTACATGTGCCTACAATCTGCTGTGATCTACATCTTTGTGGCCATACATATGTGCTCATTCAATTAGATAACAGATATGCTCATCCATGCCATTTTACCAAACAACATAATCTGAGATGAACCATCAGTACGTACTAAAATAAAAGAAACAGTACCAGATAAATGACAAATTTCAAGCAACAATCCACTAATGATGTGATGGCATAGCACCACATCACGACACTTAAAGATCACATAGTTTTATAGAAAAGCATTAACTAAAAACAATACTAAATAAGTTCGCTGGCACACATGCCATTATTTATTGATCTAGACGACGATGATAGAAGCATGAAGCCATAGTTGATAGCTGAACTTTAGTAGAATGGAGCAGCCAGCCCATTTGCATCAAAAGTCACAACACTGCAAGTATAATAGTGCAAAAATTAGAACATATGGGTCCTGAAAAGTAGCTACAAAAGTTTCTAATTTTAGACAAGTGTAGATCAGATATGTTGAAGAGAACATGTTCAGAATTTTAGAGTGGATACCTGCAAGTAGCATCTGCAGCATTCAGCACGCCATGCCCAGTCCTGAAAAGATACATGTAAGACATCATGTTAATTCTCACTGTTAAGGGGAAAAAATAATAGAAACATGCAGATTTCAGAATTCTACCATGACTAGTTAGGATGGCTATTACCAAACCTACGCCAAATGTGCTTGACCAGATCATTTTTAAGCTGGGTATGCTGTGGACGAGCACGGATAGCACCTTTTCTACGCAACACATCAGCAAAGCACAGATTACCACCAGTGTTCACTTCAGGGGGTAGAGCAAATGATGCCCCTGGATTCTCATTCAAGTCAATATGAATAGTAGCATCCTCTCTCTCATCTTCTACTATCATATTGTGGAGAATCACACAAGCCAGCATGATCCTTCCAACACTCTTTCTTTTCCATAGACGTGCAGGCCGACGAACAAAATAGAAAAACGGGACTGTAGTACCCCAAAAGCACGCTCCACATCCTTCCTTGCCCCTTCTTGGTGCTTGGCAAACAACTTGTGCTTCTCTGTTTGGGGAAGTGTTATAGTCTTCATGAAGGCTACCCATTCTGGGTATATACCATCAGCAAGGTAATAACCCGTGCTATACTCATTCCCATTGACTGAAAATTGAACTTGAGGGGCTTCTCCTTTTAAGGCATCAAAAAACAGTGGGGAGTGGTTGAGCACATTAAGGTCATTGTTTGACCCAGCAACTCCAAAGAAAGCATGCCAAATATGAAGATCCTGAGAAGCAACAGCTTCTAGGACTATAGTTGGAACTCCAAAATCACCACGGGTGAATTGCCCCCTCCATGCTAAAGGACACTTCTCCCAACGCCAATGCATGCAATCTATGCTTCCTATCATTCCAGGAAAACCACGAGACTCGTTAACCTGAAGTAAACGCTCAACATCCTCACGTGTGGGGCGTCGCAAGTACTCCCCACCAAACACCTCAATCACCCCTTGTGCAAACTTGTCTAAGCAATCTAATGCAGTGCACTTCCCAATCTTCAAGTACTCATCAAGAGCATCAGCAGGGCTGCCATAAGCCAGCATGCGCATGGCTAATGTACACTTTTGCATTGGTGAGAGCCCTATTCGACTAGCACAATCTGCCCTATAAGTAAAATAGGGAGACCACTGACCAAGGGAATTCACAATGCGTAGGAAGAGGCGCCTATTCATACGAAATCTTGTACGAAACATACTCTCGGGGTAGAGTGGTTCTGCAGCAAAGTAGTCCTCAACAAGACGCTCATGAGCACCTCTATGATCCCTCCAGATGCTCTTTCTTGGACCATATTGTCGCTGAGATGCCCCAGCCGAGAAGGCAGCCTTGATCTTCATTGCGAGCCTTCTAGCAAAGGAGTCGAGGATGCTCTGCTCAGCAACATGCTCTTCGATGATTTTGGAAGGAGCTAGTTCATCGGATTCATCTGAGTATGAAGATGAATCCGACATGGTTTAGGTTGAGTAGAAAGACTAGAGGTACGGGAAGGAAGATGGGGTTTGTAGCTTGAGTAAAAAGATGAGAGATTGGGGAAGTAAGATGGGTTTGGGAGGATTATATAGAGTGTTCTGATCTGCATTGTAGTTCTGCACTGCATTGTAGTTAGGTGCAGTTGCATTGTAGTTCTGGACTGAATGCTAATAGTCCATAATTTCAGCAAGACTTGACTAAATGCACCAGATTCCAATAGTGTCCATGTTTTCAGCATAGACTAAATGCACCAGATTTCAGCAAGACTTGACATGCATTTTGTGTCTGCGTGCAATGCCAAAACAGATGCCATCTCTACATCAATCTCTGATGATATGCCAAAAATTTGTGGAGGTTGCCATGGACATTCCCGTAGTTGATCGCTTTATGATATGCACACATACATAACAAAAAAAAGGGAAGGATATAAAGTGTTCTCTACAGAGGTTGACATTAAACTTGTTATGATTGCTACCTCAAATAGTAACGGCAACATCTAATTCAAGAAATAAAACTGTAAACATTCCAAACCCTTGAAATAGTTACGACAACACAAACACTTCCAAAACAATCAAACTTCACTTTCTGTCAGGAGGCAATAATATTCTTAGGTGAGTGAGAATCTTACTAATAACAGCTTAACCAGCATTGAGTCCATAAGCATAACAATAACCTAACTCCCGCAAGGCCACACTTACATGTTCTAAGCTATTGCTTGGACACATCATAATTAATCAAATCGTCCTGATTAGTAATTAATAATCGCAAGCACTATCTAACAAATCTGACTATTTCAGCACATAATTCAGCAGTTAAAACCTTGTATTTCAGCAGTGATACTATGAAAAATAAAATAGTGGTCAGTAGGCAATACCTTAGTCATTTTTTTAAAAATAACTTCTCTCGCAGACACTTCAACGCTAGCACATGCTCAGATCTTACATCTTCAGGCATCTTTGTTGTGTCCTGCATCAACAATGATCGATATGTTTCTAGCATGACTGACTCCTTGTTCTCCTTGGCTGCAAGGTGTGCAAGCTTCCGAGCTTCAAGATTCTCACTACAGACACGCCTTTGTGTCTCTAACATCTCTTTGCGGTATTCATTTGCTGTTTTCTGAGCATCTACAAACTTGTGAAGCTCATCTTCAAGGTCTATTATACAGGGCTGGCCCTTTTTCTTTTTCTTGCGCTGCTCCTTAGCTTGCTTGCCTCCTATTGGCCGCTCATCAGCATCATCATCTAAAGAGAAATGTTTCCCCACATCCTCCTCTTCACAGAACTTTCTCTTGTCCGGCTCGAGGTCTTCTAGGCGTTCCAAATAGGCATCCAATTTTGGTTCCTCACGAAGAACCTCCCAACAATGCTTAAACATAAATGGACCATCTTTTTTGTGCTCTTCTTCATAAGATTTCATTGCCTTATCCATTATATCTGCATCACATTCACCACTAGCCCATAGAGCATTGGCCTCCTTCCAGCTACCACAAAACCATGCAACCCTTTTCTTAATTCTTGCAAAGTGATCCTTGATTTGTTTGACTTGCCTTACACGGTTTTTTGGGGTGGTGCTGTTGTAGATATCAGCAACACCTTTCCAGTACTGATCATTTTTCTTGTAGTTGGATTGGATAGGATCATTGGAACTATTTATCCAAGCACTGACCTACAACGTTAACAAAAGATGTTTACTTATGTGCTATAAATGTAACACATGGATGCTAGTAACAAAAAAACTTACCAATCTTATATCCTCATTTTTTGTCCATAGCAAACGATTTTCAGTCCTAGTACACTTGCCATCGTTGTCGTCATCGGCGACACTGATTACCTGTGATGCACTCCCATTGCTCGCACCTTGTGCAGGGCTTGTTGTGCTATTCAGAAAATTCAAGAAACCACCAGGAGGGTGAGAATTTGGTCCCCTGTTAAAAAAATGCACTACATCAAACTTGTCTACATGGACTAATCAGTTTGCAATTCATATACGACTCTATCAAATGTTGTAATCATAGCCTATAGTATTTGATGTTGAATATACATATCAAAAGAAGTAAACATCTGAAAAATGACTAATTTTAAGTGTTAAGTGTGTGCCATAATTTATGTCTGTTTAATTTAAAAGTCTAGGCTCTCTGAGTGAACTGCTGATGGACATGTATCTCACTGCACATGAGCCTTTTAAATCTATACCCTCTCTTCATTTGTTTCACCTTAACCCTTGACATGGTTTCCCATAAACTCCCAGTGAGAGATGCAGTTTGTTAGTCATTTGTGTAACCTTTGCTATTTTAAATTGGTTTACATTAGCATATCAAAATCCATTTGGATATCAAAGAATTATAATGTTGGGATATTGCAGATTCACCCTGTTCTTATGCTGATTGGCTATATTATTCCATATAGTGATCACTGATCAGTTTCCTTTATAGTGATCACTGATCAGTTTTCTTTATTGCTATAATTTGATATATTTGCAAATAACTGCAATCATTATGAACTGACTGATACAGTTGACATACAGTAGAAACAATAGAGAATATTTTAAGCATTTTAATCAAGTATGCATATAGAAGATTCTGAACATTTTATATTTTTATTCAAATATGCTGTAGCATGCCATTTCTGAATAGTTTTGGGTGAATTGATATCCTTGTGTAGTTGTTGTGTGGCTGTCACAAACCTGAAATATGTTATCTTCAATCAAGTGATTCAGTTAAATATCAATACACGGCATAACAATTCAAGCCAATAAATAAAATAACTATAACCAAACGATGGCACATTAGGCATAAGCAATAGAAGATTCATACCATGCCTGCACATCAGAGTCATCATCATTCTCAGCCAAAGGCCAAGAAGATGCAGAGGCAGGCGGCGCCCACATAGAGCCATGAGGTGTGGAACCCGCCAGGCCTAGCTGCTGGTGCCCGGTGAGCCACCATGGTGCACAGGAAGCTGGCGTTGACTGCGTAGGTGGAGTTGGAAACCATGCGCTTGGTCCATATGGCGGGACGGGTTGAGGCTGTGGCGGCGGGATCTCCATAGGCGCCGGTGCAGAGGTCCTCTTGGATTTGCCACCCATCTATGGCTCCGGCGGCGGGACTGCCCTCTAGGGTTTGGGAGGTGGCGATTTTGGAATGATTTGGAGCTTTTATCCTTCAATTTGGCGCGCAGGGAATCGATTTGGGGTGAGATGAATCGATTTCGGCGCGATTTGGGCGGAGGCACAGCAAGATTTGGCGCACGGGCGAGGCGAGCGGGACGGTGGGAGCGCGCGCGGGCGAGCGGGACGGCGGGGGTTCGCACGGGATCGCGAGGGATTTCGGTGGGGAACGAAGCGCCGGCTTTTCGCCCGCAGCTGGCTGGGAACGGGCTGTGTGGTGCGATTCAGCCGGGCTGGG
This sequence comes from Dendrocalamus latiflorus, assembly GCA_017311315.1. NCBI lineage: Eukaryota > Viridiplantae > Streptophyta > Magnoliopsida > Poales > Poaceae > Dendrocalamus > Dendrocalamus latiflorus. The sequence goes on along the minus strand of CM029634.1, from coordinate 3,411,803 downwards.
AGTCAAGCGTCGGCCCTTTTCTCTCTCCTTTTCTCTCTCTGCCAAATCACACGACTTTTTTGACGTGGACTCTATTTAATCGGCTGAGTAGGCTTGTTATACTTGCTCTAAGGGTCTCGGAGACAGACAACGAATTACTGGGTCATCATTAAATTTTAGACCCGAAATTCTTCGTCAAGACAGAACGAGGGCACAGATGCAGCATCTTGAATTGTTTCTTACGAATGGACGAATGGGAGAGGAAACGAGAGAGGACGTAGAGTCGGCTGTCCCTTTCTGTCGTTTTGGCTCGGCGAGATGTGTTCAGCTGTTACGTCTCATCTACTCCTCTTCTCGTTCATCGTGCGCCATGCTCTGCTAGATCACGTTCTTGTCGAGTGCGTCTGTGCATTGTACAGCAAAGAAAAATGAGGGCTTTGTGCGAACACAGGTAATAACATCGTCTCATCGTACTGCCGTCCGATTCATCTAGGAAATTAAAGTTATGTAGTACTAGGAGTGTATTACAACTTTTTGAATCACGACGGAATGCATTCAGTACTGTACACTGTACAGTTCGTGATTCCTCACACTAGAATTATAATGCTCTGTCAATGGCAGAGTACACTAATACCTGCGGTAACAATTTGATAGCAGCCTATTAAACTGCCGGAATTGGTCCTGCAGCAACGGCCCGATCAGTGACAAAATTATCTTTCCAACGATTTACCCGAGTCTATTTTATTCAGATTAGTTGAGACTTGAGAGACTACGGCACAGTTGGAGAGACGAGAGGAAGGACTGATCCAAGCATGTCTGTACTCGAGGGTCGAGGCGTACAATGTATTGAACGCAACCAGCGTAGTAGTACAATCCAAGCCTGCTTTCTTGTCGATTCTGAAGAGAATTTATGCCTGACGAACATTCAGCCTACATCGTCATTTCCTTCCATTCCAAAAGGAAATTATTCAGCGTAAATCTTACAAACCAGGTCGTTCAACTTTGCTATTGATGAGGGACACAGCAGAGAACCGATCCCATGAGCATCATCATCAGATGCCTCCTCTCCATCAATGCACGGGCCTAGCGAGGATGAGCTGATCTGATGCGAAACACGAGATGCCTCCGGCACTGCACGTGTTTAAGACAGCGAGTTCGACTAATCCTGATTAGGACGGCCACGACAGCAACATGAGTACAACACACGCCTGCGTGTCACGTTACCGGGCAGCCAAATCACCGTGCACTCCCAGCCAAGCGATCCGGACACTCCACAGAAACCACGCGTAGCTGTGCACAGTAGCGGTATCATCTCAGACTATCTAAGTTGTAGCCTAAGATCTGGCAACTAAAGACTATAAAAAATTATAAAAAATAGAGTTAGTTCAAGAGTCGGCTCAAAAGTAGCTGGTCTAACTCAGAACTTAAACTTAAGCTGGTTCCGTCCCTGACTGTGCACCGACACGTCTCATCAAGCACCCAGTGATTCCATTATCATCGAGCACAACCGACTGAATGAGGCCGACGTCCATCATTAACGGTGCCTGTTGTTCGCGATCGTTCGGAATATACAGGAAGTTTGTGATTGTTTCGAGTTCGATGATGAAATAGTTAGCCTCAGCTTAAACTTGATTGTTTCTAGTTAGCCTCAGCTTAAACTTGATTGTTTCGAGTTTGATAATGAAATAGTTAGTCTCGGCTTAAACTTGGTTGTATGAACTGTCTTTGAGAAGTGTTAAAAAAAAACTATAAACCATCTTTGAGAAATGCTAAAAAAAACTATCTTTGAGAAGAGATTAATTTAACCTGGTTGCACATGCATATTACTACTTTACTACTCAACTTGCTTTAGTCATACCTGTACAATATATCAGTTCCTGCTTACCAGACAGGAGCCTCACTATGTCTGCCCATCAGGACGCAGACATCTTCAGCTACTAAGCATGTAGCACGATAGTTGGTTCAATCATCATGTCTCAGAAGATGGGCGGAAAATCTACAGAAGTTTTAGAGCACAAAACAATTTGGTTTTACAATACACAGTGACAGTGACATAGTTTACGAGCACAAATACAAACTCATCTGATCTAACATGGTTGTAACAAGTCCTCCAAAAAAAAGTAGTAGTAATGTAGTATCACGCTAACCCAGAAACCTACTTCAGCAATACTGTAATGCACAAGATCGCTGTGTCGATAGACACCATGGTTAAACAGATTGCATACGATGCTCTACTGACTTGAACATTATGCAAACGGCTAAAACCTATTGAGTGAATATCATCCACAGCCAACCTATTAGCCTAGGAGTCTGAAGCATCGTGGCTGCTCTACGAGGGCAGCTCCGGCGATTCTGAATTCACCTACTATATACATTGCTCACGTTGATAGTAGTATGTTCTAGTTGCAGGTCTTCAGCTTACCAAGGACCTGTCAGTGTCCTCCGCAGGCGAATTCTCTTTGATTTAGGTCCAATTTGTCGGGTAATTCCCTCCAGGGCCTGCAGAAACCATTCAGAATTATGTTAGGGCTAAAAAGATGTCAATGAGGCAATCTTAGAACTTCCTATGACAACGCCTATAGAACCATAGAGGAACAATCACTTCTTCAAAAGTAAAAACTAGGAACAGCAAAGTTCGTAAATCTCCGTCTCAAATTTGCTAACACCAACCAACAATTGTCAAACCACTCAGATAATGCGCTGATGGAACAAGAAACTCATTACCTAATCAAAGAACTATAGAAACTACATAGATTTTGTAACGCTCTATGGTCCAAACTGGTTCAGACCTAACCACATTCTGGATAGACCACGCACACGTAGCAACCCGTTTGCGCTTTCGTCCTCGCTTCGCGCAAAACGGTTAACCGGGGGTGCTACCATTGGAACTTCTAAGCTTATATGTAAGTACTTCTCAAAGTAAACTAGCAAGATAGGACTAACCTAGAAATTGGTGGGACTAACCTAGAAATTCATGTGCACACACACATGGGCCAACATGGGCCGGAATGTCACAGAATTTAAGGTATGCTTTACTATTTGGAAATTGAATCCACAGTTAATGAGAATAACAGCAGTAGTTTCATCCTTCTCTTTTAGCAAAAGATGAATTCTGCCCATTCAGCTTTAAAAATCCTATGAATGCTTACTTAGGAACTTAAGGATACCCAGTAACTGGTGAGACAATAACCTTTTTCTTGGCATAGTTTAGTATGACTGGCCAAACAAAAAAAACCAGAAGGCCAGTAACCTAATCAAACCACCCACAGATTTCACGGAATATCATGCAGAGAAATAATGATTTATTTTTTTAATCAAATAATGATGAGTTAACTTCGTGCAAAATTTAGTGAAAAATCACCATGTAACTAAAATTTAATTTTTAAAACTTTAACATGGACTATTTGGGGATGGAAGCTGGAAAATGACAGCTGTTCATCAATCCTATTGGGCATTATGATGAAAGTAGCTGGAGTTTTTTCTTTTTCTTTTTATAAAATATAACATCAAGATGTATCCTTTCTCACAAGAGAAATATTAATGATGAACGATAACCTTAAGGTGCTATATTGGGGGAAATACAGTTAACAGCCTCTTTTCAATCAGATGGAAACATATATATTTAACCATACACACATTTAATCTCTGGTGTAAAAATTGCACTTGTATATTTTGTTGGCCCTTCCCAATATTTTCTTAGGATAAGATACTATTACAGATGAACAACGTATACATTAAAATAGTTTTTTTAGACAGGCCATTAAAATAATTGGAAGAGTTGGAACAAAATAGTGAGCAAAACATAGTTAACCTTACAACAAAGCGTTAGGATCAATAGGCAAATAAAGTACTAAAATCATAGACTACATGGCCAACAACGACGATGGCAGTTGGCCGATCAATTCAAAGAATTTCTGAAATTACTTTAAGCCACCTAAATGCTCCCACCTAACCCCAGTTGTAGGAAAATACAATCAATCACATCCACATCAGTCCTTGCCTTATCATTTCTCCATTTTCCCACAGCTTTACTTCATCAACAAGGTATTGTTAAGTCCAATATACGGTAACAGTTTGAAAGCGAGAACTCCATATCAGTAGCTGTAAATCAGACCATAACATTTCCCATTCAAACAAATGTATCAAGACCACAAGTTTAGAAAACTTTCATTTCCATAACAATAATTGCTGAAGTTTTATACCATGCATTACAAGTCAAACAAATAATGAGGCAACTGACAATCATAGAGCGAAACTATACTCGCGATGTTGACAGGCTTGATTGTAATACTTTATAAAAGGGAATTGTTTACACAAATGGCACTGTAGCCTTTTTTTTTCAAATTTAGCTCCCCAACACTTGTTTTTGCAAATATAGCCCCTTCCCCGAGTTCAGTAGGCGACACATGTTGCGTCGCCTACCATGCTACAGGAGCTCGACAGGTGCTACCAAGCTAGGGGAGCTCGGCAGCACCTATCGAGCCACAGTTGCAAGGCAGCAGGCTGATACCGAGCTCTTGTGATTAGTACTAATTAAATATGATCAGCACTAATTAATGCGATTAACACTAATTAAGCATAGCACTAATTGGTGGCTGGCGGCCTGTTGAGCTCAAGGTGGGGGCTAGATTTGCTAAAATGGGTGTCTAGGGGCTAGATTTGAAGAAAAATTTGGTTACAATACCATTTGTGTGAATAGTTCCATGAAAAGGCGTCCATTGATTATAAGAATGCTTTTGTAAAAAGTAATTTTATTTATATAAACCATGTTTGCTACCACTAATACAGAACATGCCCCTATAGGAAAATAAGCAAAAGTAGTATCTGTCCAGAGCAAAAGCAGTTTCTCCAAACTGGTAACAATTACCTCATTCTTCTGCTTCTCTAACATTTCCACCTGCACATTAGAAGCAATAACTAGTTAAGTTCACAACATGCTACGTTTTAATCAGATGATCAGAGTAGCTAATATCATAACGGAAATGGCATTGGCAGGTGTAAGTAACATCTATATGCTTGAATCATGTGAAGGCTTTCCTTCGTTTTCCTCCTAGGAACTAACTATGATCAAAGGCAGTAACAGAACAGGCACTCCATGAAGAATGTACTAACACGACACAATAGGAAATAGTCACACGTGTGGATGCAAAGTTCATAAGTGTTAGTTTAGTAATGGAAATTTTCGTATAGGATAAGTTACATGCATATGTACGTACGTACATACATACATACATGTATGTATATTACATGCATCAGAAGAAATATCTCGTGCCAAGCAGAAAAACAACTACTCAGCCCTGGACCACAACAGTTGCCACTAGAACTAATTTTGGTAATTGCTACCAGAATTTTTAGTTTTGGGCAATTTGTCAGTTGACAACCTATTGTCAAGACGAGACTATAAAAGGAATGGACCACTCTTAGTGTATGTAGACTGTAGTGAAAGCATTCTATGATTTTTTTTTCTATTTGGTGGACTTTGACTTCACTTAGTCAAATACTGTAGAGTGCCTAATGCTTAATTGCTTATCTCTGGAAAGTCAATGTACAGGTGGTGATTATCCAGAATTGAAATTTTTGATAAGTTGATTTTCAGAATGACAAAAGAAAACAGCGTACAAGTGGCGATCAACCAGAAGGCAACGTCTCAGAAGTTCAAAAAGTGCTAGAATGCGAAAGTAAGGATCGATGGTTCCCTGGAATTCCAAACGTTTTCAAATGTACTTGTCTAAGGCTACTAACTAAAGTACCTGAATTCCAGAAGAAGTATTTCCAAAAGTTAATACAAACGTAATCCAAACAAGAAATGCAAACAGCACAGGGAGCATACTCTCTCCGTCCACAAATATAAGTCATTTTTGATCTTTTACAGTCTTCAATACAAGACTTTGACTATGATTTATTATTATAATGTACTAACTAAAATAATAAAAAATATATATTATAAAAGAATTTTGTAAGATAATCCAATGATATTATTTTTATGTGATCAATCTATATATTTTAACATATATTAATGATCAAAACTTGAAAAACTTAACCGCACGGAATCTACAACAACCTATATTTATGGACAGAGGAAGTACCTGTTTTTTCTGCAACTTCTCGTTCAGCTCTTTGAGTTTTGCCACCTCAGCTTCTAACTCCATCGTATAAGCCTGTAGCATATCAGAACGCACAAATTTAAGTCTGCATAAATTTGACAAAAGTTTAAGAAGCTCAACAGCAAGGAGAATAGATTAATTTTAGAAATAGTTTTTACATAAGGTTCTTACACTGCTATCGATGACTTTGATAAAAGTAAATGCAAAAGAGGCTTTTATAATGTGTATACTAAGTAATTTGCATTGCTTACATCAATATAGCATAAATACACACAAACGATGCACATATCCTAATTTTGTTTTAACCGAAGCTCACATAAAACATTTCTCATCGTTGTTGTTTGCCACATTGAAGTCCAAAACGTTTAACAAGAGAAAATATATGTGCTACACATGTCACTACAAGTAACGAAAGACATGACAATTTGATTGTGGATAATAACAGCACCGACAATAAACAGAATTTTCACCTGCTTCCTCTGGCGCGACCTCGCGGCAGACTCCCGGTTCTTGATCATCCGTCGCTGCCTTCTCTCGACCACCTTCTCCATGGCTGATGCCTTCCTCCCCCTCAACCCACCATTAAAAACGTACGGCACCGGTGGTGGCGACAGCGATGACAAGTCCCCGCCTTCCATCTTGCCAAACCCGTTGGACGTAACCGGCCTCACCGGCGACACCACCGTGGCCGGACCACCACCTCCTTTGCCGACAGCTCCGGTCATCAACCCATTCCCCAACGACAGCGGAGGCACCATAGGAGCAAACACATTGCTCTGAGAGAACAGCACGGGCGGCTGCGGAGGTGGGGGCGGGGCCGCCATGTCCTCCCGCACCACGCCGGCGCGCACAAGGAACTCCTCGAGCGTGATCTCCCCAAGCGTCTGCTGCCGCTGGGCCAGCGGGGGCGCCGCGGCGGCCGGCGCAGCGGACGGCGCCCCGAAGCACATCATGTCGCGCCACACCTCGTCGACGGTCTTCTGGCTTAGCGTGCGGGGGAGAGTGAGCGAACCCTGCCGCTGGATGGGCGCCACCGCGGCGTGGTCCGCCGCCGCGGTCGACGACGTTGTGGCGGCGGACGCAGCGATGGCGTGCGACTCCTCGGCCGTCCAGATGTTGCGGAGCAGCTCGTCCATGTTCATGGATCCGAAGTCCTTCCCGACCCCGCCGAGCGCGCTCTGGAACTCGTCGAACGTCAGCGAGTAGACCGACCCCTGCCGCGCCAGCGGCAGCGGCGTCATCGGCGGCAGCTGCCTTCCGCTCCCTCCCGAAAAATCCATCTCCAAACAGCGGCCGCAAGACTCGAGACGGGGAGCAGCTTGCTCTGCTTACAAGCAGGACGACGGCCGAGCTACTGGCTCAGCCGCGACAACAGATGCCGAAATTAGCAAGAGAGAGAGAAAAAAAAACCCCAAGGATTACGAGGGATTTGCGGGGACAGACCTAAGAGTGGATGTGGAAGGAGGTCGTTGGTCGGAGGTCCGCGAGTGTGGGCGGCGAGGCGAGGACAGATGTCGGCAGGGAGGAAACGCCGCCCAGAGAGAGAGAGCGCGGAGATGACTGAAAGCGAATCCAATATCAATTAGTGCGCGCCGGGTAGTAAAGCACAACCCCCCTCGCCTCGCGCACACGACATGGCCACACAGGCGGACCCCTTCCACGACCACCTTTCTGTCTCGGCTCTGTGCCTGCGCTCGGTCGATGATTCCAAAGCGTTTAGTTGGAGAATCGAATACTGTAAACGGGCCGACATGTCAGTGGGGACACAAGATTCGCTGGGTGGCCTGGTGGTGGAGGATACGTTTTTTATTCGGCCGAGCAGAACGTGGTGGGTTCGGCCTTTCCGGAGAGCGCAACGTGGCGTCCTCCGCACGACGCTGACGGGTGGCGACGCGACGTGCTGCCCAATGGGAGGCAGCGAGGTGGACGCATCTGGGCGCGCGCGGACAAACCGTTGGACGAACAGATCGTCGCGGACCACCCACCCACCACCGGCGGAGCCTCTCCGGCCCTCCGCCTCGCCCTGGGCTGGTGTTGAGAGTGGATGGGCCGAGAGCGTTTCCCTTCACACGCGACGCAGGAGCGGATTCAATCTTTACTATATAAAAAGAAGGAGTTGGTAATTGGTGTGGCCTCTCCCACCCCTTCTCATCTCTACTTAAAAGCACGAGTTGTGATCAGTCCGTCCTTCTTCAACTATCTACAACCGTTCAATTTCATTACAAAGTATCTGAACCATTCTTTTCTACCGACACAGCCAATCCATAATGTACATAGCGGTTCCTACGACCCACCCCCACGTTCCCCAGCCCCCCCAAAACCACCAGTCCCAAGCGCTGTCCCCTGCTCCGCCTCCCCTACTCAGACGTTCCGCACCCCGCCCACCCCCCGCGTCGACCCCCTGCTCCGCCTCCCATCTCCTCCGCGCCCGCAAACCCCCTCACGCCCCAATCCCGCGCGCCGCGCCGCCGCTCTGCCTCCCCGGCGGTCTCCACTTTCCCTATCCCCTCCTATCCCGATCTCCACTCTCAAACCCATCCTCGCCATATTCATGAAACCCTAGAGGTCGCCACTGCAGCCATGGCACCAAGCTCCCCATCCTCCGCCATGCCTATGCCCGCAAGTGGGTCTCCTCCGCCAAGGATGAGGCCGAGCTCGACCGCCTTCCTCGCCCCTCATCCCCTTCGCGTTGCCCGACGCCGGGGCAGTGCACATCGGCGACGAGGGGAGAAGGTGGTGTGGCCCAACCCGGTGACGAGGGACATGTCGAAGGTTCACGGCGGCGGTCGGAGGGGACCGTGCGGCATGGTCCAGATCCTTCTGGATCTACTCCGGCAGCGCGGATCTAACCGGATATGGCCATAACGACGCTGCGGAGAGGGGAAAGAGGGCGACACGGAGGCGTCATGTATGGGGACTATCAGATTCAGCCCCTCCCCCACACCGCCGCCACGACCTCTGGTCACATCGCGCCGCCTTCTCCTTCCTCACGCTATCGTCTCCCTTTGTCCATGCCGCCATCACCGGTCAAGGAGAGGCAGTGGGCGCAGCATCTTGAGGTAATTATGAACCCTTCCAGACCTACATCTACTAGGTGCGGGCTCCTCCCATGCACGATCTGATCCTCCTTTTTCACACGGTCTCATCCCCGCGTAGATGTTAGGGTTAGTTTCGAGGACGTGGGGCTGGATCCACCCGATCCGTAGCATTGGGTTCTTGCTTGGATCCCTCCTAATCTGATTCGGTTTGAATGGTGTTGGTTGTTTTCAGAGCCAACAGGGATCTGTGATGGCATTTCATATATTCAGTGGAGAGTGCAGGTTGTGTAGGTAATTTCCTTTGTGGTGCTCAATTTCTTACTCTCCTCTTCTCTCTTCAGATGAATTTGGCCGTGCTGATTTGTGATTATTGGGGGAAATTGATTTTTAGGTGATGGTGAATTCACAGGAGAAGTTGACTGTGAAGCTAGGTAACTTAATTGACTCGATTCTATTTTGCAGCTGAAATCTTTCAGCTTTCCTGCTTAACAAGTATACCTTGTAGTATTAGATGGTGAATTAACTTTTAGTTAGTAGTATGTGCTAGACTTGTAATCATGTGGCACAGTGGCAGCAAATATGAGTTACTGCCATACTGCCAGTTGTATGCTATGATGAAATCATCTAAATCTAATCTTTATCTGTGAGCTATGATGAATCCAGTGGATGATTCCTTTTGTGAATATAAGATTATTATTAGCCACTTGTGTATTGTTGCATCTGTAGACCAATTTAAACATTTTTTTTGTGAAGCATGCATATTGACGAAAAGACATTTTTTTTATCAGCCACCTATGTATCATTGCTTCTGTTGAGCAGTTTAGTACCAAGCTCTTCACTCTAATCATGCCCTTTTAAGCATTTGTAGTGAAGCATGCATACATACTGAAGGTTTGCAGCTCTTTATCATGATTTCTATAGAGCACAAGAATAGAGTATTACATGTAACCTTAACCTTAATTGTTTGATATATCATTGATATTTAACCAACAACTCTATCAGCTTATCATCAAATTATGTTTTGTAGGACTTGAGGGTAAAAGATGGAATTCCTGATCTATGTCGTGGAGCTAGATCTAAATATGCAAGTGTTGCTTCACTTGAGTGTGTCTTGTGTGAACTAAAGATCAGGAGTGTTACTTGTTTCTCTTCTACTTATAGAACATTTATTGTATAATAGAAATAATTAAGTCTATCCAAAATTGAATCACTCATTGATTACTGGAAAATTTATATGTTTACTTATGCTGAAATCAGCTCCAAATTTTTATGTCCATTTGTAAATGTTAAAATTGTTCCATGGCCTCCAAATTTTTATGTCCATTTGTAAATGTTAAAATTGCTCCAAATTTTTGTTCCATGGCCTCCATCCGTAAAGGTTAAAACTGTTCCAGGGTTTTGATTGTGCTGCAATCTGGTTTACTGGCGTGGATATTTCTTTGTTTTGCAGTAAGCATATTTTGCTTTGGTAAGCAAGTTGCTTTGTAAAGATCCTGGTAATCACATCCTGAGAATTTTGTTGTTCTTGATCTAGAGTGATTAGTTTTACTGCCTGGTGTTCAGCTTACTCTGGTAATCCACAATGTGGTGTGTATTGAGGAGATTTCTCTCCATTGCTTTCTGTTTCAGTGTTGATATCTGAACCCTACTTTGGATGGTGGCCAATAAACCAAGGGAACAAAAATTGGTGATGCTTTCAATTTTATGGTGGCTGTGAGATACTGAGATGGATGGCCGGAGTTGGCTTTGGAGGCGCAAGTCATCAGATAAAAGCCCATGGGAGAGTGAAAGCTCCGGTTTGGTTTCATCACACTCCGAGTGTTATTATTTCTGTGATCAGGTTTTGCTCCATATGCTAAATTCTTTTTTGAAGGGAATCCATGTCTTAATTTCTCTGTGCTAGAGATGTTCTGATTTCAATACAACTCATCTGCAGTAGAAACACCATGAATTGGTGATAGTGTGTATGAACTGGATAACCAATTGAGCAATTTGAAAGACATACCTTTGCACATTGTGATATTCAGGGTTTGACAATTTAGTTGAGTTGAACCTTGTAAACATTGTAGTTTCTTGAATTGAACCGTGTAAGATATTGCTTTCAGAGAAACAAAACAACGAAGTAAATTTAACATTTGTTTCTTCCATGTTATTGTTCTATCACTGAAAAAAACTATTAAGTCAAGAGCATCTGGTTTGACCTAGAATTGTGATCACTAGCTTTTCGGCTTTCAAATGACCAAAAGGGTTATTGTGTATGCATTCCATATGCTAGCTGCAATAATAACAAACAATTTTGGTATTTATAAATTACTCTAAGAAATGTCTATGAATTTGTGTTTTTTTATTTCATAGCATCGCATGGGCACTTTATATGCTTATTCATTTAAAAAGCTTCAATGCACACTTTCTGCAAATATCATGAAAGCTTCATGACTTGCCCCATTTCGAAAGCTTTAGCTTTATATGCTTCATACGATATAGGAATAATTTGGTATAAAATATGTATTTCCGTTGCAACGCACGGGCATCTTCCTGTACTTTGAAAATTAAGGCTGCAAATAGAATTACGGTGATTCGGAGGTTAAATTTGGTATTCGCATGACAAACTGTGCTAAATCCTACATGTCCATATCTGTTGAATGTTTTTGTTCCGTAGCAACGCACGGGCACTTAACTAGTACTATTATAAGAACGAGTTGATATATGTCTATTCTTTTCAACCGTTCTATTCATTCAATTTCTCATTATTCTTTATTTTTTAATTGATCAAAACAACTCTCTTCTATAGTACGATTCTCTACATATTCATGAGTTCCATTGCAACGTATAGGTACATAACTAGTATTTACGCAAGGGATACTGTAGCTATTTTTTTTAAAAAAAATTATTTAGCTTTAGGTATTTGCTTTTACAAATCTATCTCTCTTCCCAAGCTCGATAGACATGGTAGATGACACATGTCGCCTGCCGCACTATAGCTATTTGCGGCGGCTACTGAGCTCAAGGAGGGAGCTAGATTTACAAACACAAACGTCTGGATGCCAAATATTGAAAAAAAAAGGCTACAGTACCGCGCTACAAGAGCTTGGCGAGTGCTACCGCACTACAGGAGCTCAGTAGCACTTGTCGAACCACAGTTGCTTGAAAGTAGGCTGCTGCCAAGCCCCCCAAAATTGGCAGTTAATTAGTTTCATAAATAGCACTAACTTAAATATGTTTAGCACTAATTAAATGTGACTATCACTAATTCAATACGATTAGCACTTGTTGAGGGAAGATCCCTACGCTACCTCAGACACACGACAACCTCGGAACAACGGCACACATCGGAGGGTCTAACTCAAGCGAAACCCGCAATCTAATCTCGATGAGGTCCATGAGCCAACCTCAACAAAGTTCACGAGCCAACCCCAGAAGGGTCTGAAGCCAACCTTGAACGAGGTCTAAGACTAGCTGCGAATCGACCCCCAGAGTCTCTCGAACATGGCAGGGCCCATGTGGTGCAAAGGATGAAGATACCCTTAAGAGTGGGCTAGGTCGTGAGGGCAAATTTGTAACTTCAATTGTCTTCTCTTCTCACTCTATAAATAGGAATTCTTGTAAGTAGGGATAGGAATGCTATTTTGTAACTTTAGACACCCATATTGAATACACTTGGTCATTCGTGTGTGCTTCTCGTTAAGTCCCTCTACATCCTCAAATCTGACCGAGGGTGCTTACGAGTTTATTGTCCGGTCTTGTATCGACAATAGCACAAAATGGTGGATGGAGTTAAGTAATCAGTATTAATTAGTGATTAATTATTGTTAATTATGCTAGTTAGTGTTGATTAGTGATTAATTAGTGTTACTTATATTACTTAGTTCTAATCATGTGGCATGCAACATCCCGGCCACCTATCGATCTGTAGGGAGGGCGGCAGGTTAGGCAACACATGTCGCTTGCCGCGGCTACCAAGCTCGGGAAAGGGTCTAGATTTGCAAAAATAGACATCCGATGGGCAAATTTTTTAAAAAAGTGGATATAGTGCCATATGTGTAAACAGTTTCATAAGAGTGTTTGCTGCCTAGGAACACCCAACACTTAGGTGTGTCAGTCTCATCCTTTGATGTTCAGGTTCCTTTAGCCCGGATGGTTTCCCTGAAACCAGCGACCGATTATTAGGCCTTAGACAAAGCCAATGGCCCACTTTGCCGACCCCACACCCCCTTTGTGAAGTGTTGAACCGGATCAGGCTCACGTCAATGGGTGAACTCTTTTTGGCTTATAACTTATGACTTTATCCAAACAAGCAAATAGAATAGTTTTTCCATCAACTTTTTGAAGCGATTTATTATGATAGCCTTTTCAAAACGACTTATCGGTATTCAGTTTATTCGCATAAGTACTCATGCTAAAGCCAAAAGATATCAGCCACAGATAGCTTTAATACTTAAACTATCCCACATGAGAAGCGTGTCATCGTATCGAGAGAGTTTACTTATGGGTTTGATAAATTTTCGATGAAAATTAAGGAAGCTCTCTAAAATAGGCTTTTGGAAATTTAAGGTGTTTGCAACTTTTCAAACTTCTTATTTGATACATCTCGACCACTGTTTCTTTTTATACATAATTATAGCCTTATTTGAATATCTCTGCATAGAATATTGCTAATTTGCTATGTCATAATTGTCTCGTGAGTTTCGAGTTCTCCCAGCTCCCCTTTCGCGGCGGCATGTACCGCTAGACCGGGGTGAGGCCGGCAATCCTGGCGCACTCCTGGTTGACGACGGCGGCCGTGGACGGGCTGCGTTCGAGCACGACGTCGTAGCCGTCTGTCCAGCTCTCCATCCCAGGCGCCATGACCTGCCAAAAGAGCCCCCCGGCGCACGGCCCTCCCGCCCGCGCCGACGCGTAGATCGCGTCGTACACCATGCGGAAGTACGAGTCCCGCGCCGCGACCGTGTAGCCGTTGGACCGCGCGGACCAGCCGAACTCGGCGACGAGCAGCGGCTTGCGCAGCACCGCCGCCGAGTCCTGGATGTGAGACGCCATCCACCTCCTCATGAACGCCACCTGCGCGTCGTTGCTCGCGCCGGACACCCTGCCATTCAACATACATGATCAGCGCTCGATCTCCATGAGCTTCCTCGCTCCAGCCGGACAAGTACCATGCATGGCATGGATTTACGTGGTTACTTACCACTGGTCGGGGTAGGAATGGATCGTGGCGAAATCGACGGTCGGGACGAGGTTGTTGGAGATGAAATCGGTGCCCACGGCGGTGTAACCCGGGTTGAACTGCTTGTGATACTCGCCGTAGAACCCTTCTAACCCGATCTCCACCATGTGATTCGGATCCACGGACTTTACATAGCCGGACATCTCCGTGATCCAAGCCTGCACAATGATCAAATTATGACACATCTTGCTACGATATACTACACCATGCTTTTGGTCTACTTCACTGACGAGTGACGAAACGAGTTTGGCAACTGGTGAACATCAACCTGCAGAGCTTTCCCAGAGAGGTCGCTCTGGCAGCGAGGCTCGTTCATGAGCTCCCATGCAAAGATGGTCGGATCGTCTTTGTACGCCACTCCCGTTATATTGTTGACTCTGGTGAGAACCCTCTGTTGGCCATGTGTTACGATACATCAGGACAGGATGTTATGAGCTTAATGTGACAGACAGTGTATGAGCTTAATTAGTTAGTTGACGTGTATGCACAGACCTTGACATGGTTCTTGTAGAACCCCTTGGTCACACTGTCCGTGAAGAAGTCGTCGTCGGAAGCCAAGTAGCGCCCCTGATCTCTAGCCCACTGCACGTACTGCTTCTTTCCGCCAAAGCCGTCCCAGTTGTTCACCAAGCTCAGTATCAAATAGATCCCTCGTTTCTTCGCTTCGGCTATTACATGGTCTAGTCCCTGAATTGAAAGAGAGATTAAAATAGTTGGTAAATTAGCAGTTTGCCGTTACCGTACCAGTATATATAATGGAAGCTTTTTACTGAACAATTACTAGGAAATACAATAGATTAGCAAGGCCATTTAAAAGCGTGGTTGTTAAGAAGGTAAGCATGACAAGGGGCGTTAGTCACACTTGCCACTGTTGCTAATTTGCTATTATATATCTACCCATGATTCATACCAATGTTTTCATGTCCATCTAAACAGTAAAAAATATTGAAAAAATAAAATAAAAGGAAAGGAAAACATGAAAAGATACTTCTATATCGCAAAACGAAAGTGCATATATAGGAATATAGGATACTTCTATCTCAAAAGGGAGAAAAAAACGTAAGACACTTGCGATAATATGAAATTAATGACTTCCAAGTGATGGTATATGTAGGCAGCCTAGGCTAAAGATGTGTAACCTTTTGATCATCCGTGGGAACAAACATAATAGCTCGGTAGTCTGCGGGGTTAACACATGATGTTTGATTAGGAACAGAATGATATTTGGAAGAGAATAATTAACTTGCTCTTTGGTGTAAGGCCATACACATGCTGACATGCATAGAACCAAAAGTAGCCTTCACCGATGAACGGCCGCGATTTAAAAATCCGCAAGAGGTGCACAATAAAAGAGCTCTTACGGTCGTTGGATACCACATGCATGTGACGCACTGACATACCATGAACATGCCCTCATTGTACACGCCGGGGGAAATCTGCAATGGCCGGTAACCGCCGTCGCTGAAGGCCCACGTCCTCACCAGCGTCGCGCCGACGCGGGACGCCTGCTCGAGCGTGTCCGACGCCTTGCTCCGGTCGGCCGGGTCGGACGCCATGTACATGAGCCAGTACGCGTTGAAGCCGTTCGAGTAGAACGGCCGCCCGCCGATCGTGAAACGCGTCCCGCTCGCCCTCGCGAAGCCGGCCCTGCGGCGGACGGCGTTGTCCTCGCCGGCGTGGCTACTCTGCAAGAGGACGGCGGCCGCGAAGGCCAAGACGGCCAAACTTGACAAGATTAGCCGTTTGCTCCCCATCTATATATGGAAACCCAAATCTGGCTACGGGTGATGAACTGATGATGCAACGTGCAATCTTGCAGTGATCGATCACAACGTAGATATGATGCGGATATGTACTACGTGTCTACGTAGGCTTGTGCATGAAGTGCTTAGCTTATATAGGGACGGCTACTTGGCTTGGGAACGGGCACAGGCCATGGCAAGAAACTAACCGCATTTGTAGATCACGATACGTGAGGATGAAGAGGCCGTTAGTTGGAGGAAAGATGAAGTATGTTCCAACGTCCCATGCTCGATCGTCACAGGGAAAGTTTTGCAAGCATGTACGTGTGGAAAGAGATGTTTTGTTCTGATCAAGTCTCCTCCAACTCGGGGTTGCGTTTACCAGGCATAGGACGCGACCACAGTTCTGGTTCATCGTAAGGACTCCAAAATAAGATTACTTGGAGAAAGAAAAGGGTTAGCCCTAAAGTTTGAAGCACCAAACTTCATCTTCCACTCGTAAATTTGAAGCCAACAAACTGAAATCCTTGGCCTATATGCAGAACTTCAGCACCAACAGAAGCTTGGATTTTTAAACCATTTGCTCTTAAACATTGCGACTTCTCTGTACAGAGCACACTGTCAATAAATACATCGGATCACTTGTAGCATTGCCCGTAGCTTCAATTCATTGTAGGCGCAAACGGAGTAATGGGCATTACTTGAACTTGCTTCTGACGTATGCCCGGCCGTACTCCAGTTATGCTGGTTTCGTTGGACCTTTGGCAATGCCAATCATCCGGGGGGATAGCCGTCCACGTCGAAGCACTCCAGACTTAATCAAAAGTTCTTCACACACCTTTGAAACCATCATTGTACAGTACTAGAGCAATTACTTGAAGTCCAAATCAAATATTGACAAGCTGGATTAAATCATAAAATCCCAGGTCGACATCTGAGAAAGATGAGGGGGAAAAGGCTCTATCTGAATCAGTAATCAGAGACAGGCAAACAGCAGTTTAAAGGAAGAACCATATACCGGCGCATCAGTGACCTAATAGCAGCCAGCCAACCTGAAGACCCTCAGGAGTGAGCCGAACAGATATCAAAAAGAGTAGAAGAGAGAAGGCTGCAATCTTTAGGGTGCAGCTCCCACAACTTTTTCCAACACAAATACAAGAGCTCCAAGGCTTGCACCACATACAGAATTCCATGAAAAGATACACATCAAGCAGAAAGAGAACCAGCTAAATCTGTCATTTAACTAGCATAAAGCTCAAGAATGGAGCCTTTTCTACTGGGTGTACTGATTTTCTATTAACGAAAGACACAGAATACTGAGTGCACTAACCCATATAATTAACCATAAGAGTAGATTTTGCTCAAAGACTTTGATTTCTACAACTCCACTTCGGTGTTTCATTGATCAGATCATGCAAGCTCTCCTTTAACTACTCCTGCCACCTCCAGCCGCCACAACAAAAAATAAATCTGACCGTCCCTCCGAAATTTGTAGTCTAATTACAAGTTTGTCGGCTGACATGAGCTGCAACGTTCTAAAGATACATGTGAAATATGCGTAAATGTTTCAAGTAATAAAAGCTCTATTAAGGCTGTTTGCTCATTAGGATGTAGAAAGTCTTGCAGGCAACATAGCATTGGCATTCAAACTAGTGAAATCTCTATATGTATAATATTAACCTTTATGCAGATTTGTGTGACTGCCAAAGGAACTCACCAAAAAGCTTCTACAACCATTGCTGCACCCACGGCCACCAACTATATCACAACTAACAAGGATGGAAGGTGAGACAGCAGCTGAAAGACTTGCCAGTCCTCCTCAAGTAAGATGCCTTCTTGGTTGCCCTCACACCACATTGATCTTCACTGACAGAAACTGCACTACGCATGTCTTGTGCTTTCTTCTGAGCAGAGTGTAGTTTGCCCAAAATTCTATCCATTGATGATGACCTTTTCTTTTCAAGCTTCATCTGAAGTACAGAGGGCACAATATGTAAGGACAACAGAAAATGCAAAGAAATGGTGCAGAACCACAAAATACTACCTCCAACTTCCGAACTGCTGCCTCTGCTTTTGCTTTCTGCAGATTTTCCCAAGCAGTAATCTTTGCTTCCTCCCTCTTGCACCTTAACACAAATAAACTAGGTCTCAGCAAAAGGATATGTCACAATTTGTGACCTCAACTATAATCTAATAATACCAACTGGGGAACGCAAACATTATTATTTTCCGTGCAACAGAAAAAACAGGCACATGACTTAGACTGCATATTAAAAATAGGGTTTCTTGAAATTCATAAATAAGAAGGCTAAAATTTACACATTGGTAAGTGGATGTCTAATCTATTCACCTACTGGACCCCAATAATATTGGTTTGGATTTCTCCAATCTTGTTTTTGCCACCTTGCTAGTTAGAAAGATCAGCCCTTTCATAGTCTATGCCCTTCTGTTCTAAAGTGGGGAAATCCTCTGAAAGAATTCCACCATAAAAGAACCTGTAACCAGTGAGCCTTGACATCCTAAAACACCTTTGAGTATGGAATTAAAATTTTTATCATGATATGCACCAGTATTTAATGAAGAAATAAAATGAGTAAATTGCACTCAAGTCTGGAAATATTTTGAAGTGTGTCACTTCAGCCCCAATATCTGCATTTTACTATAGCTGGACCTGGAACAAGTTATGCAAGTTTGTACAATCAACAGTTATTTACCGCTTGCTTATTTCGCTAATGCCACAAGCAACATGTTAGCAGGCCCCATAAGAGGCAAATCTGTATTCAGTTTGCCACCACTACAATATTTAGTTCTTTACCCTACCCACATGTACTGTGTAGAGGCGCTACAATATGACAACGAAAGCGCTTTGTTCTCTGTACGTTAGTGTCTAAGTGCAAATCAGACGCAGAATCAGTTTGATAGTAGACAAAATGGCAAACATAAAACAAAATCTTACTTGAGTAAATTTCACAAAACTACACTTATTCTTACAAAACTATCAGAAAATCACGCTTTTTAGAACTAGTTTCACAAAAAAAACGTTTCAAAGAACCACACTTCCATCAACTTCACCGCAACTCAACCTCCTTCTCCTGCAACATGGTGTTCTTCTCTTGCTCCATCAGATTAGAGCAAACAACACACATCGGTTGGGAACACAGCAGCGCCCTCCGCGTTGGCTTAACAAGGTTATGTTGTGGAGTCTCAATGACATACAGGCACACCTTGTCAAAATGGTTGTAGTTGACAGAAGTGTGGTTCTTTGAAACGATTGATAAGAATAAATGTTGTTTTGTGAAATTTACTCATCTTACTTTGATATGCATCTGTCTCTTTCTTTTTCATCAAAAGATGGCGCCCGAGTCTCAACGGTCTTCTTCCTCCATTCAATAATATTTGTTGAGCGCTCATTAGAGCCTCGTGTTACATGTCGCTTGGACCACCGGGTCACAGTTACTTGATCATCTACCTGCACATCCCTAATTTCGAGTTTAGGTATATGACTATTTTGTTCTTTATTAGCATGTCCTGATGGCAAGCTGGAGCAGGAATGCCTTGCTTTTGGAGAAGACGATATACTGTCCTCAGGAGTCATTTGTGTGGCAGCATCTTTCTTTATTATTGGACTGGAAATCACAGGAGTTGCTCCTCGTGAGCCCTGAAACTTGTCGTCTGTGTTCAAGGTACAAAAATAGTAAGGTTGATTTCTCTCAACGATAAAAAGAAAGTTCATCAGTATATGTCAAAATATATCTGAAGCTAGTTGATTTGCATGCAAAATCCGAGCCACATAAAAATGGTATTTTTTTCTTTTTCGTTTCTAAATTACTTCTGTTATTTATTCCCTTTTTAAGTAAGATTAAAATAACATATCTGTTGTACCCTACCTGTCAGCATTTAATGTCTAAGATAGTGTAAACAGGAAGGGCTCTAGGATTTGAGGTACACGAGGATGTATGATTGAAATGTAGATGATTTCCCCTGTGCTACATCTGTTAACTGACCAAATTTCAACATCCATATATTTTAGATTTGAGCATCTTCTGCACCATAACATCTAATTGACCAGATTAAATGCAAAATAGTAGAAATGTACACAGTTAAGACTCTCCCTCAAACTAGGGGAAGTTTTAAAATGAAAGCAATACCTTTCATTACGAAAGTGTTGAACTGGCAAGCAATACTATTGTAAGGGGACCTCGCCAATCAGTACAAAGTGCATAACTGCAACTTGTTGATACCAAAAACTATCACAAACCCATTTACCATTTAATTATGCACAGGGAATTAGCCTATCCCAGCCTCAATGGGAAACTCAGCATATCAAAATATGTAAAGCGTGCAACAACAGACGAGCTGTTCTTTGAAATATCAGATCGCACTAGGCAAACAATGCCATAAGTTGCTAAATTTATATCAACCGTGCTCGGTAAATAGTATACAAATGCACGGGACAAACTAGAAAGAGTAGATAGCAACAGCAATCATGAAAACGGAACTTAAGATAAAGAAGTAACACTAATGAGAAGGGACTAACTCAAACCTTGCGCAGCTTCTGAGATGTAAGCAAAGGAAGATGCCTCCATAAGTGTTTCTGTCCACGCATGTATACTCGCAGATCTCAATATATACGGCTCCTTCTCAGCCGAATAGGATCTGCTGCTGCCATCGTCCCCACATCTACCTCTTCCACTACTGAAGTCACCATTGCGCACATGCTCCGGCATGGGAACCACAGCAGAGAAAGGCGAATGGGCTCCAAAATTAGCCGCCGCCAAAACACCATCAAAGCAGGGAACAAGCGGCGAAACAGCCGCATAAGCTCCCGGAACACCGGCCGGGTGGCCAAGTGGCCCGCTCTTCGACTTGGGCCGTCTATGATGCGGCGCTGGTGCCGACATCCTCCCAATCCCATCACAGGAAACCGGACTGAGAATCCACTTCTCTGCGTCCTCCCATTTCGACGGCAGCTTCCTCCCATTGTTGAAAGGAAGCACAACACCGCTGCCCCCATACCTCCTGTTGGTACCCGCTCCCAGTGGCACACGCTCCGAGCTCCACCCCTTGGGGTACTGCATGCTGCCAGTGCAATGCCGGTGGTGGTTCGGGGTCCCGGGGCTCGGAAACGTGCCTGATCTGCTCCTTGATGATGCCGCCGAGCTCTTGCTCATCCCTCCCACGTTACCCCCAACCAAACACCTCGGCGAGAGTACGAGTAGTTCGATGCCCCCAACGCCACCGCCGCTGAGCCCATGCGACGCCGGCGGCCGCACCAACGCAGCCGCCTCCGCCCTTGTCTGCCGCTGCTTCTGGCACTCTGCCAAACAACAAATTCCACCAACAGTGAGCAATCACTTCACCTCACTCAACACAAGCAGCATTCGTACACGCGGATATTACCTATCAGTGAGTGGGAGAAGGAGTTACCGGCCGCCTCCACCACTTCCCCCGACTCCTCCGAGCCGTCTCTCCCCTCCTCTTCGTCTGCGTGTGAAAGCGGTTAGCTCTGCGGCGCAAGGCGACAAAATCGGCAACGTGCGAGCCCTGAGATTTCGGCGGAAACACCACCCACCTCGCGGAGCGGTGCCACGCGAGGCGTGGCTGCCGTGGAGGCGCAGCGCCGCGGGCGCTGGATCTGGATCGGACTCGCCGCGGGGCCCCACCGGCGTCTGCGAAAAGCGCCAACGAAGGAGCGTCTCAGCAATCAGGAGGAGCACCGAGCACGGCACGACACAGTCGCCAACGAAAACGAATCGAGATTAAACAGCGAGCGCGCCGCGGCGGCTTACGGGTGCCACAGCGAGCGATCCGTAGGCCGCCGAAACGGCCAAAAGAGCAATGATAGAAAAGCGAGGAAGCACGCAGGCAAGTAGCAGCTGCGCTTTGGTGTAGCTTTGTTCAAATTTGCTCGCCCATTTGGCTTTATTCTTTGCCTAAGCGGAG
Organism: Dendrocalamus latiflorus; assembly: GCA_017311315.1. Lineage (NCBI taxonomy): Eukaryota > Viridiplantae > Streptophyta > Magnoliopsida > Poales > Poaceae > Dendrocalamus > Dendrocalamus latiflorus. The sequence continues at coordinate 3,389,773 of CM029634.1, read as the reverse complement.
TGTTCCACTCGCTAACCTCGGATTCCATGTGAGCCTAAGCACAAGCGCGTGCTTCGGATTGGATCTGTTGACTTGTACTGCGCCTCTCCTACTAAAACAATTCGCGCGCCATGCCTGAGACGACATTGTGGAGGGTGAAGTAAGGCCCCGTTTGGCACGGCTCCACTTCACAAGTGGAGCTGTTTTTTTTTGCTTCAGCTCCACGAACAGCTCCACCGGTGGAGCTGGAGCTGTTTTGGTAGACTGTTTGGCAAAACAGCTCCACCTGTTTTATCATGCATGGTTGAGAGATGTCAATTGTCCAATATACCCATGTTTGCATATGTCATATCAACCATACACTATCCACATAACAATCAAGTGACCAAATAACAAGCTAGTTCATTAGTCAATCAACACATATATGGCAAGATAAATATCAAATCAGCCATTAACACCAACATGACCAAATAACGTGTTGCTGCTCAGCATGACGTTCACGGCCGACATGGCTGGCCTGTGCGCCGGGTTCTCCTGCACGCACAGCAGCCCGACGTGGACGCAGTTGACGATCTGGCCTCCGGGCGCGCGCTCGCTCAGGGACCGGTCCACCATTTCCGCGATGGTTCCCATGGTCCAGTGTTTTGGCCCCGATGGCAGGCGATGTAATTTCACGATGGAGCAAGGGCAGTTTGATGCGGGCATTTGGGTGGAGCTGGGTGAAGCTACTTTTTTCAGCTCCTTGGGTGGAGCCACTTTTATCTCAGCAGGTTTTAAGGGGCTCCTTGGGTGGAGCTGTTTTGTTTTACCCCGTTTGGCACAAAACGGCTCCAAACAGCTCCAGGAGCCGGTGGTGGAGCTGTGCCAAACGGGGCCTAAGTAAAAAAAAAGGGGGAGAGATTTTACCGCGGCTGCTGCCGGTCGCCTTCGCCGCGGCGGTGGCTTCTTGCGGCGCTCGCGAGCGGGGTCGGCGGCGGGTAACCCTAGCTCGGGCTCGAGGCGAGGCATGCTCGAGCGCGCGGTCGCATTCCCCGAGGAGGCAGAGGAAGCAGGGGAGGGCAGCGCGGTGGAGTAGCCGAGAGGGGGTCCTGGGCGGATTAAAAATGGCGCGTGGGAGGGAGGAGGATGCGGTGCGGTGGCGGGCTGTCGATCTCTGCGCCCAGTATTTTACTGCTTCTAAAAATAGCTTTTAACTTTTACGTATCTAACTTTTAAACGAAATAATTTTTTAAGATAGAATTTATAAATTAATTATAGTATATGTTAAAAACTTAACATATGTATCAACTAAAATCACAAGCAAATATTTCTCTCTTCATAATATTTTTCATAAATAACTAAAATTAAAAAATTTAACTAAAATCTATAAATCGTAACTATATCAAACATGTCCTACATTCCCTCGGTGGTTTTCGTTCTCGTGTGTACCGTGCCGTGCCGGTGCCGCACGATTCGATAGCTACGAGCTTGGATTGCGAAGGCAAGGGGCCTAGAATGTTATTGGGTTATCGAGCTAAGCTGTCAGGCGCGGGCACGCGCGTACGCGACCGGCTGCCGCCCAACCCCCCTGCCCCTGCAATGTCTACGGCAACCGCTGTCGACTTTTGTTTTGTTCGTGCACAATGGATAAATGGCTTTTTTGCGAACGTCCAGTTACCATTTCATCAGTCATAGCTGATACCTTGGCCAGGACCAACTAAGTAGTATGCATGCATGATAATGCAAAAATAATTTGAGGGGCATTTGGTTCCTAACCAACGTTGTTGACTTGTTGTGTTTGTTAGGCATACCTACTACTCCGACAAGGTCCAAATAAAGTGGTATTCGTGCATGATACATGTAGAAGGTTTAAGGGATGATTGTTTCACAGCTAATCCTGTACTACTCCCTCCATTTCGTTACGTTTGTTTATGGTCTCGGGAGTCTCCGTTTCAAAATATTTATTCAGTAAGTAAATTAAGAGTGTAGTTATTGCTACCCCTATTTAAATGCTTTGAAAAATGTTTGGTGATTATCGCATATCATTTTAATAAGATATGATGATCATTTTTCATTAACGTTTTTCTTTGACTTAGTGTTTCTTTGGCATGAGCATGAGAACTGAGGCGAGATGCAAGTTTTGTGCTATCCTTTTGGCAAATGCTCTAGTTTTGTGATGTCCTCTTGGCATAAGCCGAGAGTAATAGGTGGTGATTATTTGGGTTTTTTTGTGGCTTATGGCTGAAAAGCATTGTAGCTGGCTGAAAAAACACTGTAGCTGACAAAGGCTTATTTAGCATAATTAAATTTAAAAATTTTAAAAATATAAAAAATATGTTAGCCCATTACGTATAATACAAACAAATATGGGAAAAAATAATCGACAAAAAAGCTCTACAAAAAGCCAAAAGTTCAGAAAAAACGAGATTTATGAATAGTAAAAAATAAACCGGAAGCTAAAAACTGAAGTCAAAACGAACACAACTAATTAGCATAGCTTACATTACGACAGATGTTCATACACTGTTGGGGATTAAGGTAAACTCGTATTTTAGCCATCATCTAAATGTCTTTATGCTAGATTCACAGGCTTAGCTTAAGTTCAAAGAGATATCAATAAAATTAGATAAAGTTTGTACCGCTAATTTCTCCATTGATATTCGTAGGTCACATCAGTAGAATAATTTTTAGATGCAGGTACTGTTGCGAGATGAAATTCTCAAAACGCGATAGTACTATTGTGGTTCTTCACTATGCATCGTAGGGACCTGTGAGCTGTTATCAACCCTCGCCTTCGCCGGTGTTGGCTGCCGACGAGTGCGGCAAAATTTCGACCGGGGGGCACTCAATTCACACTTGCAACACATGGGGTCCTCTCCTCGCTGCAACGCCGGGCCCATCTGTTGCATGGACTCAGTGTAACTGGGCATTTCCAATGGTTCTAGCTAGCAACTAACTATAAGACTTCCACATCATTTATATAGTACACACTAAAGCTAGCATTCTAAAGAGCTATCTATAAGGATAGCTATTTGATGCTTACATGCACACACAGAATTTATAGAGGCTGCCTCGTTTGGCGTTATAGACTAGTGCTTAGGGCATCTCCAATGGTTATAGCTAGCAACTAACTATAAGACTTCTACATCATCTATATAGTACACACTAAAGCTAGCATTCTAAAGAACTATCTATAAGGATAGCTATTTGATGCTTACATGCACACACAGAATTTATTGAGGCTGCCTCGTTTAGCGTTATAGACTAGTGCTTAAGGAAGAGCTGGCTCGATTTTTTTGCATACTATCTTTCCTCCACATAGGATATATGCTGATGTATACATGCATATAGATAGCTGACTCAGACCATTGGAGATGCCCTTAAGGAAGAGCTGGCTCGGTTTTTTTTGCATACTCTCTTTCCTCCACATAGGATATATGCTGATGTGTACATGCATATAGCTAGCTGACTCAGACCATTGGAGATGCCCTTACAGGAGGAGGCGGGGTCCAACGGCGTGGGGGCAGTGTTGACTTGGCGCGAATCGGAACCGATCAGACGTGGCCACTGTCTGCGCCTAGGCCCACGTGCCAGTGGTGTCTCACGTGGCGTGCACGGACGGAGCGGGGTGCGTGCGGGTGTGGGCAGGGAGTGAGGGCGTGGCTGGGTCCCGCCCGATACACTAACTATTTTTTGTCTATTCATACTAATTGATTGTAGTAGATATTGTAGTGACTTTATTTATATCGATCAAAATCATATGTAAATTTATCTGTCTTACAATTTTTTTATAAGTTATTACTATTTATAAGCTAAAATTAAAAGATATAGATAAAAATGAATATAAACACGCATCGAGGTGAGGTTCCAGTGCCAATGTGCCATGCCGTGCTTGCCAGGCAGGTGCGGCAGTCGCGTGCTGCAGTGGTGTCCGCTCCCACTGGCCACTGCCCAGGCAGCCATCAGTTTTCACCGACTGGTGCTTTGCTCTCTCTCATCAACTCCTTGTTCGTTTTCTTTGATCCATGAACTTCTCAGCGGTTTGGATTTCAGGTTGAATTAACCTGTTAATCCAAGCAAGCAGTAGTATGACTCTGACAAGCATTGATCAAGAGCTGAATATGGGCATGTTTGTTTTTTATTTGCACAATGGAGTACATATGTGGAATCATCATTTCGAACTGTGAATGCATTTAGTACTGTATGTGTATGTGATTTTAGCCAAACGAGAGCTCACAAGTCAAAAACAAAAGCTGGAGCTCTAGAACCAGAATTGCCGCGAGAATGTTTATTGGCAACCTCAAAAAGGGGTAGAAAAACACTTAACTACTCCAGTCGCATGCTCGTGGTAATATAAGTCCAATGGTGATTTATGAGCTAGTTCTAAACATATTATTTCATATTTTAATAGAAGAGAGAGAAAAGCTAGCTCTTGATCAAGAGCTAGGCTCATACACACATTCCAAGATTATATGAGGATGTCATGTGGGACTATTCATGTTATAAGCTATGTGCTAAAAGTTAATATCATTAGAGAAGTTATCTTAGAGCTAGTAACTAGCTCATACCATTGTACATGCCCTAATCAGCTTAAAGTTCACGGAAAAAGGTGCTAAACAGTCTAGGGAATTGTGACATTACTAGTTGGATGCCCGTGCGTTGCTACGGATTAAAACATAATCGTAACATTTAAAAAGTCTAATTGCAAAATGATAGGAAGCAAAGGAAATACTCTAAAATTAGTCTATCAAATAAGAACACTATAGATCAGTGGCGAAGCTAGGAATAAAATTGAGGCTAGGCTGAATCTTTTGTCGGACTAAACTAAATTGACATAAATATAGTGTTTTACCACTCACTAATTCCGGCGCTGTCCATTGTCCGCTCGGTCTCTCCTCTAAATCACTCTCGCAGTCTCCGTTGTCGCCTGTCCGCTCTCCGCTCTTGCCTCTCGGTCTCTGTCAGACCCGGATTTTTCAATCCGAATCCTCTGTGATTCCATTGCACTATTCCCTGGATCAGTAGATAGTGCTCACAGTTACAGAAATGAATATCAAAATACATATCATGCGGAAGCGTAAATATAATAGTAGACTTACTTATGGGCCGATTAGGCCGAAATCATGAAATTGCAGCAGCGGAAGAACGAAGCACACGGGTGGGACCTTCAGGACATGCCCACAGGCAGCCAACTGGAGGGTCGCGACCTAGCCCTTGACATCTTCATCTTTTCGGCCAGCTTGTCCAATCTTGTTGCTGAGGCGGGGTGATTTGATTTCCTGATTCTGAATTTTGTCGCAAAGCGAGCATGAGCACTCCGACCCCGTGCTCGCGAGCCAATACACAGAATGCAAATAAATAGTATGCATGGCTTAACAAAGGAGAGGCTCGGGCTATTTTATTTTGCGTAGAGTGCTTTTGAATACAATTAATTAAAAAGCCCAATGACTTAGCAATTTCAACTGAAAACAAGTTCTTCCAAAACTGATGTGTGAATGCAATAATCATAGTAGCGCAGGTTACATCCACCTGTTACAGTGCATGGTTACCTCCACCAATGCTAGTTTTTATAAGGAGGTTCCATCCACCTCACTTAGTACCACTGGAGTCCATCCCTCCAGGAAAAACCAACCAAAACTGAAGTCCATCCCTTCAATTTTGTTTTGCTCCCATCCCAAGCCAAAGGGTTTTAGAAATAGAACTAACTCGAGTAAGTTCCCATGTCTGCCCATGACCGTGGGCACGGCTATTCGAATAGTTTTAACTCTGCAGAGTTTGTACACTTTCACCACAAGAGATGAACTATCCTTTTTGCCAACATGCTTCCTTAGGCATGAGACCCAGATAATTTATCACAAAGCCTTTACCTTACTCCGATCTAGCTAGACACCACCCACGCTGAGGTTTCACTGCTGAAGGGTTACACCACCACAGTCAGAAGCCCCCTCTGGCGCCGTGCGAGTACAGTACACCCTGTGCCTCACTGTGAGTAAACCAGTACACCCTGGCACCCACTTCCCTCGGTGATGTCTGAACTAAACCCTTGCAAGTTATTCAGCTAGGTCGTACCCATTATAGACTTGTGGTTGTACTGTTTTACATCAGGAGGTCATCACAAGATTCAGTCCTTAGTATTATCTGAGCGGTTCTACCACACTCCATAATTTGTGCTCCCACCGCACCACATACCAGCCCCCAAACCATCCGCTCAGATATTTAAGCAAGTTGGGATTTTTGAGAGCATAAAATAACCATATCAAAGGATACCAGTCATTCCCACCATGACTGCTCAACAAATTTTTCTCAGGATTAAAAGTGATGCTTGGGCGCTCTCGCGCCCATGAGTACCTAAACAATACTAAGCATGGCATATATTTAAGGACTTATTTTCCAAAGGTTACTATTATAATTTGTGCTAGGGCGACAAGGTTCACATGTTCAAATATTTCAAAGGAGGGGCAATATTAACCAAGTTAGACAATAGGCATTTAACTAGAATCTTAAATTAACATGTATTTGCATATAAATAACCGCATGCAATTTGATAATTTAAAGCAAAGTAATTTGCAGAAAACGTAGGTTCAACATGATCAAAGTATTGACTCGCCTGGCACGGTTTACCGTGGTCTTGAGCTCACACAATGCTTTCTCTTGAGCTTTTGGTCTCTATCTTCGCTTCGAGCTTGATCTCGCTTGATCCACTGGATCTTCACGACTCCCAATTTCTAATTACGCGACAAACGACTGAATCCAAATAAAAAGCAAATAACTCAAAGAGATCCAAATAAATCCGAATAAACTCAACTTAGTTTTATTACGAGTTAATGGGTGATTCGGTGAGTTGAGGCAAGGTTGGTAATAGCATACGATAACTTGATCTTTCTATTAATAATCTCTTTGTATTATTTTGTTATTTATCAAGGAAGTTCCATGAGTCAGGTTAGACCTATAGACTGGTGCAGGAGTTTAGTATACAAATTTTATCTTTAGGGTATGCATTCCTTGCAACTCAGGTGATGGTAAAGGCATACTGGACTGATGGATGAGGTCTGTACTTATTCTATAAATCTTTTAGTCGAAGGTATTATAACACTTGGATCTCTTTATTAAGTTTTAGAGTAATTTCTTATATATCTCCTTTTCTTGTTAATTAGATTAAGATAAATAGCAAAGGCTCATTATGTATTCATATATGGTAATTAATTAGAATTTAATTCTCTAATAATCCCATTATCATATTTTTTTATGTATCTTTATTCATAGCTAGGTTAAATTTAAGTGGAATTAGGATCCACTCATATGGGTCCTAACTTGTTATATATACAATTATGCTTAATACTATTATGTACTAAAGCTAGTGCCAAGATTTAATTAGTGGTACCATTATCATTTTATTTGCACCTTTGCTATTATTAATCTTATCTTTATTTTTAATTTATTTATCTAGCAGAGCTTGCCGTACAGGGTTATATATTAATATAGCTATTTAATTAAATATACTACGGAGATTTGTTTAGCGACGGTATGTTAAATTCTAGTGCATACATTATAATGAAGTGTAATCTTTATTTAGTTTTGAGTATCTAACCATAGTCATTCTATGTGGAATGATAATCCAAATGCCGATTCTTATCTTTCTACCATTATTAACTAAATCTACTTTTGGGATTTATTTATCGGCGATGTACTAATGATGGGGTTTATATTATAAATCACGGCTTTCTAAAACAAGTTTTTCATTTTAAATGGTTTTGGCACATCGTTAAATAATTTTCATGAAGCGGTTTGATTGTCAATCCTCTAGTTACCTTTAAATTGAGATGACTAAATTTGGACATTTCATTAAGGTCACCTTTTGTTAATGTCCTTAAATTAATAATTAGTTTTGGACTAACTAACAAGGACATATTTATTGTTCATACGAGATAATTAATCAATTATTAAATCTTACATAATCTGGTTTACATACTAATAAAATTTGTTAACTTCCATGGACAAATCCCTAATTTTCTTTAACGTTATCCTGAATGTATTTTTATTTGAGATCCTTATTAACCTTGGTCACTAAGCATAACCTTCTTTTATTAATGTCCTAATTATTGGTTAGTCTTTTAATCCATTATTCAAACCCCATTAATTATTCATATATGAACTATCCCAAATTTAAATCTTCAAATACTCTCAGTCATATCCTAATTAAATTTTACTAGCCTTCCTAGATTATTCCCTAAATTTACCCATAAATTTCTGGATTTAAAACGGGTTGCAAAAATAAAATAAAAACACAATAGAAAAGTGCGGCCGTCAGGGATTGAACTCGGGTGATTGGGGTGAGTCTCAGCGCTGCTAGCCACTCGGTTGCACCGTGATACCTGATAGCAGGGGCTGAAGAAACCACTGGAGCCGAAGGTGTGGGCGCTGGAGCAGAGGAGGCTCGGGGCGGTGGCCGGGCGGCGGCGTTGCCGGCAAGTGGCAGTTGGAGGGAGGTCGGAGATGACCCAAATGGGTTCCCGGTGCCGCGGTGAAGCCGATGAAAGAGTCGGCTGGGACCGGGGAGCGCCGACGCGGACGGGCGGCTGCACAAGGCGGACGGCGGTGAGGCGAGTTCGGGGCGGCAGCGCCGGAGGGGAAGGAGAAGGAGGTTCGGTTGGGCGTGAGCTGGAGGAGGGCACAAGGAATCCATCGGAAGCAGCAGCGGGGCCGAAGAGGGGCTGAGGTGGGCCGGCGGCGTGAAGCGGCGGCGGCTCGGGGAGGCGCTCGGCGCTGGCGAAGTACGGACCACGGGAAGCATGGGGGAGGCCGGGAGTAGGTTCACGCCTCTCTAGAGATGGCTCGGGAAGGAGGAATTGAGTTGTCTCATCGGGAATCGGCGGGGAGCTCGGTGGCCGGTCGTGGGGAAGAAGGGCAGCTCGCCGGTGACTTGGGGGCTCGGCGTCCAATTGCTTGCTTTGGAAGTGAGAGTGAGGCTTGGGGAGTCTATGAGAGGCATTGGTTACTCTTATAGGCGGGCGAGCGGGGCTGGCGTCGTGTCTCCGCCCGTGCGGTCGCGTCGGCAGGCGGCGGAGGCAGGTGGTGATGCTGATAGCGGGGCAGCGGGATTCCAGGAGCTTGCGCACGACTACTCAATGCTGGCATTCACAGCTTTGCGCCGCGCGAGCGAGGGGGCAGACCTTTGGTGCCACGTGGCCGGTCGACGCAACGGGCGGAAGAAAATCCGTGGGCGGTGGTGTCGTACTGGGGGCGACGAGAGGAAAGACCGTGGGCGGTATGGTTGCATGGAGGCCACGCGGAGGTGAGGATCTGAGCACAGCAGAGAAGGCGCGGGCGCACGCGGAGAGAGTAAGCAGGCGCGGAGCAGAGAGAAATCGGGGAAGATGCAGAGAGGAGCGGCGCGGGCGTTCGGGGGCTGTGACCCGCGCGCAGAGGAAGAAAGGGGAGAGAGAGAGGGAAGGAAAGAGAGAGAGAGGCGGTCCCGCGCGGCAGAGGGGGAGGCGCGTGCGGGGTGCGGGCCCGCGGGGCCAGAGAGAGGAAGTGCGGGGGGTTGGGCTGGGCCGGCTTGGCCTGGTCTGACCCCCATCTTTTTTTTTATTATTATTTATTTCTTTTGCTATTATCAATATATATTCATGGACATACATATACTTATGGGTATATAAATTTGTATATATATATTTACATTTTCACATATTATTATTTTGCTGGCTTATTTAATTTGGCATATTTTTATTTCCTATTGCTAAACTCCTTGCACAATTTGTATACACACACACACACACACATATATATATATACATGTGTTTGTATTTTATTCATTCACTTTTTATTACTATTTATGCCATTATTTTCAAAATGAGATTTTATATTTTTAACTTAGATTTCTCCCTTCTTATACTGGATCATCTTTTCAGATTCGTATTTTTAGATTTTACTTCTCTATTACCTAATTTGTTTATTTCTTTCTTGACCTTATAACTTTTTGGAACCTTCACCAAATTTTTCAGAAAAACTCCATAAACTCCAAATTCAAATAAAATATATTACAAATATAATTCAAAAAGCTTCACATTTTCAAATTCAGATTTTTGGGATGTTACAAACCTACCCCCCTTAAATGAATCTCGACCCCGAGATTCCGGTAGAGTAGAAAGAAAGGGGTGGGGTTACACTTGCTAGAAATGGGTTTTGGGCTATTGCTCGACGTATAGTTTTCTAGCCTCAGAGAGATGGAAATCTGCACAATAGGGGTTAGCACGTGGAGAAGTCAAAAGGGAAGAGAGAAACCTTGTTCTTCTGGATAAGTCGTAGCCTTCCAATTGTTTGCTCTTTGACGTTGTTGTCTTCACATCGTCGCAGAATGGAGTAGTTGCATCGTCTATTGGACATAGGGTTGTAGAATGTCCTTACTAACAGGTGGGTAGCAAAGGTCTCTGTCGTTGGAGTAGACAGAAGGGGAGAGGGTCTGCACTTACAGGAGGCAAAAGGGGAGGGAGGAGATCTTTATTCTTCTGGAGAGGTCGTCGTCTTCAGGGTGCTTGCTCCTTGATTTTGCCGACATTATATCTCGTAGTGCTACCCCCCTTAATTAAATGACGATTGTCATTAATCATCCATTGTACTCTAGCTGTCTTGGTCATCACGAGATTGGCGGATGGTCTTCTTCACAGTGATGTTGTTTTCCTTAAATACTGGAAGGTTGCAGAGTCTTCACTTCTTCTTGATTGCACTGGTTTTGGGTTACTTGTTATTTCGTTCCTTTGGATCCGATGGGGTTTTCAGAAAAGGTGAGAGGGAATAGCATGAGATGAGGATTAAATCGCGGAGATAAGGTGTTCTAACCCATTTAACTTTAAAGAAAAATACCCCGGAAGCTGGGGTGATACAGAACCACACAAATTTTAAAAGCAAGCTTTTCCTGTGACTGCGAAATAGGACGCCCAAGGGCAAGAGGCAGTGCACAGAGCCAGATAAAAGCTTGCAACAATACAACGTCTACTCGGGGAGCACACATAGGAGGGGGCAGGGTTCATATACACAGTCCGTCTAGAACGAGACCATCTTATCTTCATGATCATCTTCGACGTTCCTAACCTTAATATTTGGAGTAGGGGTATGAGAAAAGGATCAAAATTTTCCTTTTGTAATTAATAGAAAGAAGTGGACAGTATTTGGGGTAGTTTCATTGGTTTTGGCACTCATTTTTTTTTTAAATGATCCTTGTGGCAAAACGGATTTTTTTTAAGATATCCTAATCTCTTCCAATGCTCAACTATCCATCACTGAATCAATTCACTCCCATATGATTTTTTTTTTGTACATAAGGCTTAGAATCCATTGGCCTTTATAATTTAACTTCCACTTTTGCAAACTGCACTTAGGCTATCTTTCTTCATTAATTGTTCATGGCATTACTGCCATCTAAGACTCCAAACAGCGAAGGAGATTATTTATTTTATTTGATCCACCAATCATACTCGTCCTATTGTATAATCCACCATTTCATTAATCTAGTCATGATTATCTAAGTCCCGCATAAATCTTTGACTTTCAATCATCATATTTTCACTATGACTATATAATCAAAATCCCAGAACCACTATTGGTCAACTTATTATCTCTACAATCCAATGAAAATCCAATACCTTTACTATAAATCCACCAATATAATTCTTCCATTTAAAATTTTATTAATCGAATCGAAGTTACCAATTTCTGATGTGCCTGAATTTCCATCACATCTTTATAAATCCAATCTCAGGTTCGTCAATTGCCAGTTTTTATCAGCTTTCCAATCCTATGAAGATCTAACTTTCTTTATTTAGATCCACTGATGTCTTTCATATCATGACCTCCTAATAATCCAGTCTGGTGTCATTGATCCAAATCCATAGTTTGCTTCTCCAATGATCAACCTGAATCTTTATCGTCTATCTACTCCTCAATTCTGAATTCTAATGATTATCCATCATTGTTACTTTTAAATCTACCAGTGTCATGTATATCAAGACTTCCTAATAATCCCAGGTTGTATTCAAAATCATAATTACTCCTCTAGTAACCACCTAAATCTTCAGTGACAACCTCCGAATTAATTCATTACTATGAACGTCCTTCAGGAATAATGTTATTAATCAAGCATGTACTTTGATAATTGTTATCATCTCTCCAATTTCTCAAAATTCTTTCAATTTGTCTGCAATCGATCATATTCCATTATTCCACTATTGTTTACTCCAGAAATAAAACAATCTTTGATATTAAGCCTCAAGGTTAAGCACCATGACTCTTGCCTTAAGTGCGTTTTTCATAGAAAGCTTACAAGAGAAGCACTGGATTTTCATCACTTTGAATTTGGGTAAAAGAGCTTCAGAAGTAAAATGGCTAGGGCAACATATGGATAAGGGAGAATCATCTAAGAGAGATGAGAATGAGTGATACAACTTATATTTTCCAAAATAGATTTTAAGGAAATAATTCTAGTTATGAAACTAACGACCACGCTAACTAGGTCACGACCTGCAGTCGATATGCTCTGATACCATCGCTGTCAGACCCGGATTTTTCAATCCGAATCCTCTGTGATTCCATTGCACTATTCCCTGGATCAGTAGATAGTGCTCACAGTTACAGAAATGAATATCAAAATACATATCATGCGGAAGCGTAAATATAATAGTAGACTTACTTATGGGCCGATTAGGCCGAAATCATGAAATTGCAGCAGCGGAAGAACGAAGCACACGGGTGGGACCTTCAGGACATGCCCACAGGCAGCCAACTGGAGGGTCGCGACCTAGCCCTTGACATCTTCATCTTTTCGGCCAGCTTGTCCAATCTTGTTGCTGAGGCGGGGTGATTTGATTTCCTGATTCTGAATTTTGTCGCAAAGCGAGCATGAGCACTCCGACCCCGTGCTCGCGAGCCAATACACAGAATGCAAATAAATAGTATGCATGGCTTAACAAAGGAGAGGCTCGGGCTATTTTATTTTGCGTAGAGTGCTTTTGAATACAATTAATTAAAAAGCCCAATGACTTAGCAATTTCAACTGAAAACAAGTTCTTCCAAAACTGATGTGTGAATGCAATAATCATAGTAGCGCAGGTTACATCCACCTGTTACAGTGCATGGTTACCTCCACCAATGCTAGTTTTTATAAGGAGGTTCCATCCACCTCACTTAGTACCACTGGAGTCCATCCCTCCAGGAAAAACCAACCAAAACTGAAGTCCATCCCTTCAATTTTGTTTTGCTCCCATCCCAAGCCAAAGGGTTTTAGAAATAGAACTAACTCGAGTAAGTTCCCATGTCTGCCCATGACCGTGGGCACGGCTATTCGAATAGTTTTAACTCTGCAGAGTTTGTACACTTTCACCACAAGAGATGAACTATCCTTTTTGCCAACATGCTTCCTTAGGCATGAGACCCAGATAATTTATCACAAAGCCTTTACCTTACTCCGATCTAGCTAGACACCACCCACGCTGAGGTTTCACTGCTGAAGGGTTACACCACCACAGTCAGAAGCCCCCTCTGGCGCCGTGCGAGTACAGTACACCCTGTGCCTCACTGTGAGTAAACCAGTACACCCTGGCACCCACTTCCCTCGGTGATGTCTGAACTAAACCCTTGCAAGTTATTCAGCTAGGTCGTACCCATTATAGACTTGTGGTTGTACTGTTTTACATCAGGAGGTCATCACAAGATTCAGTCCTTAGTATTATCTGAGCGGTTCTACCACACTCCATAATTTGTGCTCCCACCGCACCACATACCAGCCCCCAAACCATCCGCTCAGATATTTAAGCAAGTTGGGATTTTTGAGAGCATAAAATAACCATATCAAAGGATACCAGTCATTCCCACCATGACTGCTCAACAAATTTTTCTCAGGATTAAAAGTGATGCTTGGGCGCTCTCGCGCCCATGAGTACCTAAACAATACTAAGCATGGCATATATTTAAGGACTTATTTTCCAAAGGTTACTATTATAATTTGTGCTAGGGCGACAAGGTTCACATGTTCAAATATTTCAAAGGAGGGGCAATATTAACCAAGTTAGACAATAGGCATTTAACTAGAATCTTAAATTAACATGTATTTGCATATAAATAACCGCATGCAATTTGATAATTTAAAGCAAAGTAATTTGCAGAAAACGTAGGTTCAACATGATCAAAGTATTGACTCGCCTGGCACGGTTTACCGTGGTCTTGAGCTCACACAATGCTTTCTCTTGAGCTTTTGGTCTCTATCTTCGCTTCGAGCTTGATCTCGCTTGATCCACTGGATCTTCACGACTCCCAATTTCTAATTACGCGACAAACGACTGAATCCAAATAAAAAGCAAATAACTCAAAGAGATCCAAATAAATCCGAATAAACTCAACTTAGTTTTATTACGAGTTAATGGGTGATTCGGTGAGTTGAGGCAAGGTTGGTAATAGCATACGATAACTTGATCTTTCTATTAATAATCTCTTTGTATTATTTTGTTATTTATCAAGGAAGTTCCATGAGTCAGGTTAGACCTATAGACTGGTGCAGGAGTTTAGTATACAAATTTTATCTTTAGGGTATGCATTCCTTGCAACTCAGGTGATGGTAAAGGCATACTGGACTGATGGATGAGGTCTGTACTTATTCTATAAATCTTTTAGTCGAAGGTATTATAACACTTGGATCTCTTTATTAAGTTTTAGAGTAATTTCTTATATATCTCCTTTTCTTGTTAATTAGATTAAGATAAATAGCAAAGGCTCATTATGTATTCATATATGGTAATTAATTAGAATTTAATTCTCTAATAATCCCATTATCATATTTTTTTATGTATCTTTATTCATAGCTAGGTTAAATTTAAGTGGAATTAGGATCCACTCATATGGGTCCTAACTTGTTATATATACAATTATGCTTAATACTATTATGTACTAAAGCTAGTGCCAAGATTTAATTAGTGGTACCATTATCATTTTATTTGCACCTTTGCTATTATTAATCTTATCTTTATTTTTAATTTATTTATCTAGCAGAGCTTGCCGTACAGGGTTATATATTAATATAGCTATTTAATTAAATATACTACGGAGATTTGTTTAGCGACGGTATGTTAAATTCTAGTGCATACATTATAATGAAGTGTAATCTTTATTTAGTTTTGAGTATCTAACCATAGTCATTCTATGTGGAATGATAATCCAAATGCCGATTCTTATCTTTCTACCATTATTAACTAAATCTACTTTTGGGATTTATTTATCGGCGATGTACTAATGATGGGGTTTATATTATAAATCACGGCTTTCTAAAACAAGTTTTTCATTTTAAATGGTTTTGGCACATCGTTAAATAATTTTCATGAAGCGGTTTGATTGTCAATCCTCTAGTTACCTTTAAATTGAGATGACTAAATTTGGACATTTCATTAAGGTCACCTTTTGTTAATGTCCTTAAATTAATAATTAGTTTTGGACTAACTAACAAGGACATATTTATTGTTCATACGAGATAATTAATCAATTATTAAATCTTACATAATCTGGTTTACATACTAATAAAATTTGTTAACTTCCATGGACAAATCCCTAATTTTCTTTAACGTTATCCTGAATGTATTTTTATTTGAGATCCTTATTAACCTTGGTCACTAAGCATAACCTTCTTTTATTAATGTCCTAATTATTGGTTAGTCTTTTAATCCATTATTCAAACCCCATTAATTATTCATATATGAACTATCCCAAATTTAAATCTTCAAATACTCTCAGTCATATCCTAATTAAATTTTACTAGCCTTCCTAGATTATTCCCTAAATTTACCCATAAATTTCTGGATTTAAAACGGGTTGCAAAAATAAAATAAAAACACAATAGAAAAGTGCGGCCGTCAGGGATTGAACTCGGGTGATTGGGGTGAGTCTCAGCGCTGCTAGCCACTCGGTTGCACCGTGATACCTGATAGCAGGGGCTGAAGAAACCACTGGAGCCGAAGGTGTGGGCGCTGGAGCAGAGGAGGCTCGGGGCGGTGGCCGGGCGGCGG
This sequence comes from Dendrocalamus latiflorus, assembly GCA_017311315.1. Taxonomy (NCBI): domain Eukaryota; kingdom Viridiplantae; phylum Streptophyta; class Magnoliopsida; order Poales; family Poaceae; genus Dendrocalamus; species Dendrocalamus latiflorus. The sequence goes on along the minus strand of CM029634.1, from coordinate 3,373,775 downwards.
CGTTGCCGGCAAGTGGCAGTTGGAGGGAGGTCGGAGATGACCCAAATGGGTTCCCGGTGCCGCGGTGAAGCCGATGAAAGAGTCGGCTGGGACCGGGGAGCGCCGACGCGGACGGGCGGCTGCACAAGGCGGACGGCGGTGAGGCGAGTTCGGGGCGGCAGCGCCGGAGGGGAAGGAGAAGGAGGTTCGGTTGGGCGTGAGCTGGAGGAGGGCACAAGGAATCCATCGGAAGCAGCAGCGGGGCCGAAGAGGGGCTGAGGTGGGCCGGCGGCGTGAAGCGGCGGCGGCTCGGGGAGGCGCTCGGCGCTGGCGAAGTACGGACCACGGGAAGCATGGGGGAGGCCGGGAGTAGGTTCACGCCTCTCTAGAGATGGCTCGGGAAGGAGGAATTGAGTTGTCTCATCGGGAATCGGCGGGGAGCTCGGTGGCCGGTCGTGGGGAAGAAGGGCAGCTCGCCGGTGACTTGGGGGCTCGGCGTCCAATTGCTTGCTTTGGAAGTGAGAGTGAGGCTTGGGGAGTCTATGAGAGGCATTGGTTACTCTTATAGGCGGGCGAGCGGGGCTGGCGTCGTGTCTCCGCCCGTGCGGTCGCGTCGGCAGGCGGCGGAGGCAGGTGGTGATGCTGATAGCGGGGCAGCGGGATTCCAGGAGCTTGCGCACGACTACTCAATGCTGGCATTCACAGCTTTGCGCCGCGCGAGCGAGGGGGCAGACCTTTGGTGCCACGTGGCCGGTCGACGCAACGGGCGGAAGAAAATCCGTGGGCGGTGGTGTCGTACTGGGGGCGACGAGAGGAAAGACCGTGGGCGGTATGGTTGCATGGAGGCCACGCGGAGGTGAGGATCTGAGCACAGCAGAGAAGGCGCGGGCGCACGCGGAGAGAGTAAGCAGGCGCGGAGCAGAGAGAAATCGGGGAAGATGCAGAGAGGAGCGGCGCGGGCGTTCGGGGGCTGTGACCCGCGCGCAGAGGAAGAAAGGGGAGAGAGAGAGGGAAGGAAAGAGAGAGAGAGGCGGTCCCGCGCGGCAGAGGGGGAGGCGCGTGCGGGGTGCGGGCCCGCGGGGCCAGAGAGAGGAAGTGCGGGGGGTTGGGCTGGGCCGGCTTGGCCTGGTCTGACCCCCATCTTTTTTTTTATTATTATTTATTTCTTTTGCTATTATCAATATATATTCATGGACATACATATACTTATGGGTATATAAATTTGTATATATATATTTACATTTTCACATATTATTATTTTGCTGGCTTATTTAATTTGGCATATTTTTATTTCCTATTGCTAAACTCCTTGCACAATTTGTATACACACACACACACACACACATATATATATACATGTGTTTGTATTTTATTCATTCACTTTTTATTACTATTTATGCCATTATTTTCAAAATGAGATTTTATATTTTTAACTTAGATTTCTCCCTTCTTATACTGGATCATCTTTTCAGATTCGTATTTTTAGATTTTACTTCTCTATTACCTAATTTGTTTATTTCTTTCTTGACCTTATAACTTTTTGGAACCTTCACCAAATTTTTCAGAAAAACTCCATAAACTCCAAATTCAAATAAAATATATTACAAATATAATTCAAAAAGCTTCACATTTTCAAATTCAGATTTTTGGGATGTTACAGTCTCTCCACTCTCTGCGGCGCGAATGCGCAATGCTCCTGCCGGCCGGCTACCGTCCTGCCTGCCAGGGGCGGATCTACAGTAATTCATGGGTATTCAACTGAATACCCAAATTTTTTTGCAAAAAATCTGCTATACATTAGATATACTATATATATATATATATATATTAGTAATTGGGTTTAAATGAAAGATTTTAAAGAGAAAAAGGAGCTCGGCCGACCCCTACCTCCCATGCGCCGAGCGGCCCAATGCGCCTCTGGTCTCCCACGCCCAAACGGCCCAGTGCGCCTCCGGCCTCCTCATCTCTCCTGCTCTCATTCCCAGCGAAGCGACAGTCACAGACAACCCTAACTCTCTCAAGTCTCACGCCCGGGCGCCGGCGGCACAGTCGACTACCTCCGCGCGGCCGCACCTACGTCGCCGTCTCGCCTACCTCGGCGACCACCGCGCGCTCGAGCAGCTCCGCCGGATCCTGCGCCTCCTCACCTCGCTCAAGGTCGTGGCCGTCGACGCCGGGCCTGAGCGCGATCCGGCGCCGCTCTCGCTCCTGCCGTTCACGCACCTGCGTGTGCTCGAGCTGCGGGGCTACTGCGGTGAGCGCACACGTCTCGATCTGTTCTACACTTGAGATCCGGCTCCCTCGCCCCCGGGCCCTGTTAGATCTGGCTCTGCTGACTCCCGGTGGCCTGGCCCTCGTCGTCGCCGCCCCCACGCCTCGATCCGGCTCTCGCGCCCCCGGATCTTCCTCGGTCGCGGTCAGATCTACCTCCCTTGGCCGCGACGGAGTTAGATGCGGCGGCGGCCCGGCCCTATCAGCCCTCTCTCCTCACTCCGCAACGGCGCAAGGTCAGTTAGTTGTGCACTTATGCTATTGTTGAGTGTTGACTATTGTTTTGTGAATTGTGATTGATGTTTTAGTGGGCCGGTGAGGTCTCCATCCAAGTGCAACGATTCCCAAAGTAGCCGTGATTCATAAAATCTCGTTTTATTTTGTTGAAACTGTCACGGGATCATACAATGGTGGGTTAGTTATTTCCTAGTGGTGAGCGTGGTGAATTTAGTGCCTGAGTAGGTAGATTATATTATGGACTGGAGCCTGTTCCAAGTGAAAGTTGTAGAAGTTGATCCTTTGCAAGGATATTTGAAGTACTAACTTCACGTAGTATTGAACTGGAATTATCATATGAAAAATTGGACAGTCCAAGAAAGGAAAGTTTCTTTCTTTGGTTCAAATGTAAAATTAGTGGCTGGATGAAGTGAAAGGGTTGCTTCTTTTGAGTGATCTTGAATGTGCTACTCCAATATTCCAGGGTACAGAGTTGTTATTAGAAGGACCTTATGTACATCACTTTTGCAATGTAAATCCAAAGATCTTGATGGCCAGTGATGTGAGGGATGATGTTTCACAATTCACCCTCTAGAATAACATCCTGATCTTATTTTTGTTTGGCTTTCCTTATTGACTTCTGTTGTCAATTGTCACGACAGGACTGTTTTGATCGACTAATTGCCAGTGCACCGGATACTTGGTTCGATGTGGTTGAGTGCTACTCAAATGACAGTAACAAGTCACTCCAGTATGTTTTTCGCACATTTGATTCCATATCTAAGTAGCAAGATACACAATTGCCGGCGATGGATCACTGTACCTCGTCAATTGTGAACAGAGCAATGCAACCGGAGCGCCTGAAGTGGAGAGAAGATGGTGCTAAGACTGAAGGTGTTCAAAAGGCAACCGAAGGAAAACTCGCAGCTGAACACAAAGGCCCAGATCAATTAAAATGATCATGCATGGCACGAAAGAAAAGTACCAATGCCTGTTCTTCCCGTTCCAATGAACAACGCACACAAATGCTATTGCAGCAAGTAGAGAATATAAATGCTGCTTACAGCCAATTTCCCACTGGTAATAGATGCTGTATAAACATAACGTTTTTTACTTCATGCATATAAATATATATGTAGAAAATAAGTAGAAATGCAGTTGATGTTTCAGTGACAGAACCTGCCTATATAAACTTCATAGCCATTGTTCACTGAGGTTCAGTCCAATTAAAGCAATCCAAGATGTGCTCCATGGAAGACAGATTAATTCATGACCATGTTCAAATTCAATACCAGCATTTATATTCCTTAAATAGACCTCTGATGATTTTGTTTGAATTAATGTCTCGCAATTAATTTTACATTGATAAAGCAAATAAGTCATTGGAAACAAGTGATTTGGACAAATTCATGTACTGAAGAAGGGGAAAGGTAATAAGTTATCAACAAAATATGTAGGACATAGTTCAAGATAACAAGATAAAACAATAAGAAACGACCAATAGATTTTAGCAATTGAAAGGAACATACATACAAAGTAACCTAAACCATATCATGTCTTGCTGGCAAAATATATCAACAAAACAAGTTTATATCATGTCTTGCCGACAAAACATATCAACTAAACAAGTTCACACACAAAATTAAGTTAATATATCCCATTCATATTCCATCACATTCTATGTTGGCAATCCATTTGAAATAAGACTCGACATCAGTGAACTACCAAATATCTTAACTGGACTGTTTCTTGTGCAGAATTTGGGGCATAAGAATGGCCAATGAATGGGCACAAAGGTTGACAAGCTCACCGTTCCCTCAAGCATTTTTAACAGGGCCTGTTGAACACCTTCACCTGAAACATCTCTACTAAGGTTAATACTTTCAGCCTGCAAGGCTTTGAAACATCAAAATCCAAAAAAATAAAATATATGATGAATGCATAAGTGTACCCATAGTTCTAAGTTCTAACAACAGTACCTTCTTTGTTATTTTATCAACTTCATCAATGTAGACAATCCCTTGCTGAGCCGCAGCTACGTCAAAATCAGCAGCCTAGGGTCAAAAAGAGAAGGGTAAGAAAGTGCTTCAGCAATGCAGAGAGAAATTCCAAAGTCTAGTCATAGTTTGTAACATACTTAGTAAAGGTCTTAGTCCATCCCCTAGAAGGAACATTTTAAAACGACTCTTAAGACTTCTTATGAAGAAACATCATTTAGCTTAAGAGAGAATTATTAATCAGCTATTAGTGGCTTGGGCACAGGTTCAACAGAAAAAAAGGCAAAATGGTTACTACCTAGATCTCTTACAAAAAAGTCAAAAGGAGCTTCAACTCAAGTCACATATACAATGACGCAGCTGGGTAGTACCGCCCTCCAGGAATGTCCACAAAGGCGGTGCCTTGGCATACCCCATTCTTGAAGTAGCATATCTCACTTCCTGCATTTACAAGAACCATGAAATATTGAAATTGATTATTTGACGACAGGCCAGTGAAGACAGGTTGAACAAATAAAATGATGGATGCTCAAAGGTAGGAAGTGCGATATTAGTGCCAAACAACCATTGTTGAGATCATGGTTTCTGTATAGAAAACAACTAACAAGGAAATACCTTTTTACTCATGCAAGCAAAACATAGTGTAATCTAATGGTAGATAAGAAGGTGCACAGATGGCTGTATATATATTAAATACTCAGTATCGAAACTTTTAAATCAGCGCTCCAATGGGGTAACTAAAACCTTTTAATTGTGACTAATGGGATCTCTGACTTCACTATATAAGAAACAAATAATAAAGAAGCACTTTTTTTATTCAGGAAGAGTGGAACCTAGAGTCTTCATGAACTCGAGGACAGTAAGTTGCCTGTATGGAACAAATCATTAGGAGCATAGAAATACATAATTGACAACATACGCAGGGGTGCACATCATTAGGTGGCTCGATACCTGAAATTCGAAAATAAGTCGGGCTTAAGCAACAGAAAGCGAATATCCCTTATGCTGACACTGCCAACAAGTTTTCTTTTGGGACCTTCTACTACGGGCACGCCACCAATTTTGTTATCCTTCATGCACTTGAAAGCTTCTAAGATTAGATCATCACTGTTAACAGTGATAACCTGAAGAAAGCACAAGATTGAAATTTTTACATTTACCAGTGTATTGCAAAGCAAAGTGCAAAAAGAGATTATACTGTAGTATGATGTCGCTTTCTGCTTTCATAACGCATATGTAAATTAATCTGGATAGCATAGGGATGGGCTCTTGCATTAGAAATATTGGAATTTAACTCAAGCAGAGGGCATAACAGGAGACAAAATAACCTCATCAAATGACATAAATGGAAGTCCCAGTTCTGAAAGAGGAAGTGCCGAAATGTAGTCAAACTAATCCCTTCCTTTACACCGCTGAAGTCCTTTAACAACAGCAGTCTGAGTAATGAAGTTCTTAATAACTGGCTTATCAGGTTCAACCACTGGGACATTCCTCAACCTGTACTTGGAGAGCAACAGTAGTACAGTAAGCATGGGACTGTCCAGCGTAACAGGGACAAAAGGAGACCAGTGGTAGGACTCCACAATTGACCGAACCTGCAAAAATATGAGAGAGATTACAAGTTAGCAAGATTTACAACAGAAGATCACCATAAAATGTTCAGATGAAGTAAAAGACCTGCACAGATAACCAATTAGCAACAAAACACAGTGCACCAAACAAACGAAAAAGTCAAGCAAAATCAATATGACTGAGTGGAAACTACTTTCTAGTGTGTGCAATGCAGATATTATGATTTGAAGCACATGTAAATATCCTACAGTGTCCAAACAGGGATATGGAATTTGCATGAGGGGTGAACGGGGAAACGATGGCCCCACATCAAAGAGGGGTGTGGGTAGTTACCAACGCACTCGTGAAGTTTAACAGTACATTTTTACTTCTCTTAACATAAGTGCACAATTGCTGCATAAGATTTATAAACTTTGCAATCCTAATTCTTTGTTGTACAAGTAATACATGTAAAAATAAATGTCTGCTTGTTCACTTATTTCAGAAGACATTTCTTTCTTGAATCTGTTATTCTAAAACCTAAACACCTCATTTCTGCAATTCTGCTATTAATTTATCATATCAAGTACTGAATGAGACATAATTCACCCTTAACTATTGTATAAAACTGCAGCTTGCCATTTGCAAAATAACCAGTTTTTCTTTTTGTGACAATGGCATGTATTGTAACTATTGTTTACTTGGCACTGCAGTCTACTACTCAAAGGAACTAACACAAGTACTCACCAGGAACTGGATCAGGCATCTTTTGCTCATCCTTCAGAACTTCTACATGAAAAGGCAGTCCCTTGTAGTGCACAAGGTCAGGTTGCTTGGGCTCGTACTGCTCCCCATTTGGCAGAGAAAGGTAGAACCCCAGGACATCTCCTTCGCCGTACCCTTCGTCCGCGTACTTGGCCCTCCAGGCCTTGTGCACCTTGGAGCCATCGACGTCGCGGTATCCGAAACCAAACCCGTCGCAGCCGATAGGTGTCTGGAGGTCAGCGCTGTTGGTGGCCCAGCCAAGGCGGGTGTGGCCAGAGGGGCCGAGGTGCAACACCTTGACTTCGAAGTACCAGGCGCCGGTGGAGACACCGCGGGTGGCGCGTATCATGCGGAAGCCCTTGGTGCTGCCGGCGGTGAGGCGGTCGTCCGAGAGTTCGATCCTCTCGGACTTGAAGACGCGGGAGAGGAGCACGGGCAAGCCGGGCGCGTCGTCGTTGCGTTCGGCCGCGAGGCGGGGCGCCGGGGTGAGGAAGAACTCGTCCTCACCGCAGGAGGGTTTGGGCTTGGGGTGGCGGCTGCCGTTGGCGCCGGAGGGGGCGTGGGCCGGCTACTTGGCCTTCTTCTTGCCCTTGCGGGAGGCAGGCCTGGTCCAGACGCTGTTGCTATTGTTCTTCTTCTTGGACTTCTTGCTCGGCGGGGCTGGCGGCACGAGGGTCATGTGCTTCCGGGCGCCCGAGGCGTTGATCCCGTCGTCTTCGGCGTCGCCGGGGGCATCCGCGGCGGCGTCGGAGGAGGCGACGGCGGAAGCATCGGCGTCGGAGAAGGGGGTGTCGGGGTCCGCGGAGGCGGGGGTGTCAGGGAGATTGGGCGGCGCGGGGCGGGGGGGGGGTGAGGGCGGGAGCGCGGGCTGGCGAGGAGGGTGGGGGCGCGGAGGAGCGGCGGCGGCGCGGGGGGGGGGGGGACGTGGTGTGGGCGGAGGGAGGGGAGGAGGCGAGGGCGGCGCGGCGGCGGAGGAGGGAGCGGAGGAGGCGAGGGCGGCGCGGTGGCGGAGGAGGGAGCGGAGGAGGCGCGGGCGGCGCGGTGGTGGAGGAGGCGAGGGCGGCGCGGCGACGGAGGGAGGGGAGGTCGGCGCGACGGCGGAGGAGGGAGGGGAGGACCTCAGGGCGGAAGAAACGAGGTGTGCGGGGGAGGCAGCCGCACGGGAATGGGGGTGGGGGGCAGCGAACGGGTTTCAGGTGGGATGGGCTATATGTGTAGAATTGACCATCACCTTAAACTCATCCTTTTAGGAGTAGAGATTGCACTTGTGTTCTCTAAAGAGGCGGACCCAGGATTAAAATATAGCTAGAGCGGACTCGTAAGCATAAAACAAATGGTAGTACCTAAAAACAAAATAATCATGATCAAACTACGTTGCAATCACACAAATAAAAGTATATGACACAAAATAAAAGCAACAACTATAATTCACATGCAAATATGTGTAGATAATGGTAGGACATTGAATAATACCTCACTAATGAAGCTTAGTACACAGTTATAGATGAGATGTAGAAAAAACAACCCGACAATTATGAAAGATAGATAGATCAATAGTGTCACAATTTAATAATAGAACATAAAGAATGCAATAAAAAGAGAAGACAAAAGATATACCACTAAATAACTAAGTACGTCTAGGAGAGTGAGGCATTTTCATTCTCCGATATTTCCCAAAAATCTGTGGTTCTAAAAGATCAACTAATGGTTGAATCATCGGCAAGAGCCAGGTTCCATCTTGTGATTCTTGTGAGAATTCAGAATCATCAAAGAACAATCTTAGCATGCCTTTTTCATGTAGGCTGCCACATCTGAACCCCCATGGCCATCGAAAACCTAAAAGCAACAACACAAATAATTCAATTGGTGTTACAGAAGATTCAAAGTATGATAAGCATCTGTAGAAGCTCGTAGATACCCATAGAAGGCATTAGGCACTGGGCACATCAACAATGAGCCAAGATGACCAGAAAGATCATCAATTTAGATATGTTCATCTTCGATGTACCGCCTAGGTCCAATATTAGCAAAACTACCATATGGAATGTTGGGGACAAACTGTAATGATTCCACGGGTGCTTTAAATTCCTGCATTAATCAGATAACTGTAAATCCTTAGCTATGCTACAGTCTCATCTAAGATGAACAAAGACACCCTGCACCCAAACCAATATCATGGGGAAAAAGTTTACACTTCTCTGACCAAATTAAGAGAATTGAGTTGCCAACCATCACAAAGCCAACCATTCAATGCTGAATTCATGAAACAAATAAAGGTATACAAAATTTCAATTCCAAGTAAAAGCCAGCATAATCCTGATATGTCCAGTGATGAATTTAACCACGTTGGGTCGTACTACCTATCTTGTATGGGCAATTAATCAATACGCGCCGATGAATCATACTACCTATTTTGTGTAGGCAATCAATCAATACACACTCGACAGATCGATCCCATGATTCCACCAAGCATTTCTAATTCCATGTTCCCAACCGCCATCAACAGTAAAAATTACACATGGATTAAAAAGCAGCAACACAAATAGCTAAACCTTTGACGCTTGGCACATGCCCACCGCGCCCCTTGGCGGCCAGCTTGGGTGCTGTCCGCCATGCCCCTTTGCCCTTGTGCAGCGCCCACCGTGCCCGACCTGCGTTGGCTTGGTGCGGCCTGCGCTGATACGCCCTGCTTGCGAATCTAGCCGTTTAGGGTTTGGACTTGGTGTCAAAGGTGGCAACTGAATGCTGATCGATTCCCTGCCTGCCTCTCTCTCTCTCTCTCTTCCTCTTAGCTCGCTCTACTGGGCCAGCTAGCTAGACCGACGCCTAGTAAGGCCCAAGCCACGAAGAAGTGAAGAAGGCGCCGAGAGACTGGAGCCCTCGATGACTCAATCGGCCTGGTCGTCTTCTACCCTGCCAGTCGCCACCGTCCTATCGTTGGTGGAGGCCAGAGGGGCGAGGGGGGAGGTCCGACCGACGGGGGAGCCTAGGTGGCCGGTCGACCTCGCCAGTAGGGAAGGTCTGCCCCTGGTTCCCTGTTCCTTTCTTGAGTGACACAACAGTATGCAACATGTTTGAGCGGTGATGTTCCGCTTCAAATGACTTTAGCTTGTAACTTTTAAAATCTAGAAACTATTTAGGACCTGTTTGGGAGAGCTCCATCAGCTCCAGATTCACGAAAAACAGCTCCACTCCACAAAATTTTACCCAAACGTTCCAGTTCCGCGAAATCTGGATCCACCAAAATCCTGGTTCTGAGGGTCAGATCCATGGATTTCATGGAGCTCCTCAAGGGGTGCTCCACCGTGGAGTTGGGTGGTAATTACCCACCAATGCCACTGGTTACACACCCCATCCCACCAAAAGTGGCCATTCCCACCAAAACCTCAATTTCGTGGATCTGGAGCTGCTGTACAAGCCAAACACTCCATGGTGGGATCCCAGATCCACGGTGAAGCTGCTGCTCCAGATCTACGTTTTCAGTGGTGGAGCTTTCCCAAACAGGCCCTTAGAACACATCAATTTTTTAATTTTGGTTTGCTAGCTTCTTTTAATTTTGCTTCTCTCTTTCCTTTACATTATCTGTATTGATATAATTTTTAATTCTATTTTTAATTAAATGACTTTAATAAAATTAACAGACGCTACAGATTTAAGCCGATAGTCAAAACCCGCAGCCGGATGGAGCGGCCGCCAAGGACGAAAGTCACGCAGTAATGCGGTGACCATCAATAGTGCAGTAGTACTACTAGCAGCACTAGAATGCAATCAAGTCATAACACGTTCCTTTCTTTTAATACCGTCCGTCCGATCCCTCATCAGCTCGTCTGGCGCTCTTTTCATGTCAAAGTTCGTCCGAGCCAACCCAGCAAGTCCAGTTTCGCACAAGCTGGACTGATCACGGATGGATTGGATGTGATTTAATACAACAGACGGGATAGATACTGAGAGACTAATCATACGTGGGGTACCAGCACAGTTAGTATGGTGTCTTTTCCTACTGATAATTGTGGACAGGCCAAATAAATAATGCAGGTCGCATCACAAGATTGGTACAAGCCCTAGTAAGCTAGCATGTCTCTTCCCAAACCAATTCTTCTTTTTTCTCCTTTTTTTTAAAGGCCCAAACTTTTTCTTTTTTGAGACTAGTTATATACCCATGCGTTACAACGAAACTCATTGAATGTACAAAGAATTATACTATAAAAGAAGATTGTTCTGATCGATTGGAAAGTGAAAAATGATAAGAAGTTAAAGGAATAAAACAGTTGAAGGAGAATGAACGTACAACCACTAACCTATTCTTTTTATAATACCACGCTTCCTAGGAAAGAAAAATTAGGAAAGGCGAGTCCATCTAGACCGAATTTGGGCCGAATACTTCTCTCTGTGCAAACTCGGCCGAATTTGATTTCCAAGCACCTTACCTGCACGCTTACCTGGAAAGGCCCAAGCACCTTACCTGCACAACCAGCATTGGTCAGATCGTCGAAGGCCGGAGCCACAACCCCAACCCCAACCCAACCTTATCAAAAAAAAAAAACCCCCAACCCAACTTCCACTCCAGGCCTCGAGCGTCGTCTCTCTCAGCGACGGCCGGACCGATGGCGACGGAGCCGGCGGCGGAAGCCATGGATGTCGAGGCGCCGGCTCGGCCGCCCACCACCACCGTCTCCGCCGCAAAGGTCCGCTCCCCTCACGACCTCCTCGCCGAGACCCGCGCCTCCATCGAGGAGGTCGCCGCCCGGATGCTCGCCATAAAGAAGGACGGCGTCCCTAAGTCCGAGCTCCGCGAGCTCGTCGCCCAGATGTCCCTCCTCCTCATCACGCTCCGCCAGGTCCGTCGCGCTCCAAAACCCTAACGCACTTCGCAGAAACCCTCGCTTTAGATCTGCTGTGCCAACTCGTGTTGGATTTTGCCCAGGTGAACAGGGAGATACTGATGGAGGAGGACAGGGTTAAGGGGGAAACGGAGGCGGCCAAGGCGCCGGTGGACTCCACGACGCTGCAGCTGCACAACCTGCTCTACGAGAAGAACCACTACGTGAAGGCCATAAGGGCGTGCCTTGACTTCCAGACCAAGCACCCGGGGATAGAGCTCGTGCCCGAGGAGGAGTTCCACCGCGCCGCGCCGGCCGACGTCCGTGAAAAGAAGCTTGCTGCTGACGCGGCTCACGACCTCATGCTCAAGCGCCTCAACTTCGAGCTCGTCCAGGTTGTGTACTGTTATTGGTTCCCACGCTTATAGAAGCACTCCTTATCATCAAATAAGATGCTCTGCTTTGGTCAATTGCCTGCCTAAAAGATTTTCAGCTGAACAGGGAGGGCGCAGAGGGTTGCATAGAGAACATTTAGATTGGGGAACTTGTTCGGAAGGATTAGGGAAATAGTTGAAAGGAAGAACCACGTTGTAAGCTCAGTGGACTGTTAGTAAATTTTACATAAACTTTTAACTTGGCATTAAGGGTCGCTTTAAAACATTTAAATATGTAGTGGGGAGGTTTCTTCTGCTTGGTAAAATCACCTTTATGAATTATCATTGGTTTGGTGTGCTGAGTGTATCATAAATATTTTTGAATAATCAGAATACAGTGTTGTGCTGAGAACTCTGTTTAGCCTTTAAGATTATAGGAGACTAGGTCAATTCATGCACTATTACATTTATATGTGTGGGTGCTTTGTGTGACTACCGATTAGTACTTGTTGGATTGTAGTGGGATCTACTTTAATCTGACTCAAGAAGGTCTGCACGTAGGTTCTTCATCCTGCTTAACTTGCTTACCTCTCTAGTAATCTGAATCTGTGTATGCTTGCTAGTCCAAAGCCTGTTTGTGCTGGTTTTCATAAGTTTTAATTCTGAAACAGCGGAAGGAGCTGTGCAAGCTACACGAGAAATTGGAACAACGGAAGAGCAGTTTGCTGGATACAATTGCAAATCAGAAAAAGTTCCTTTCAAGTCTCCCATCACATTTGAAATCACTGAAGAAAGCATCATTGCCAGTGCAGCAGCAGCTGGGGATGTTGCATACCAAGAAACTAAAGCAGCACCATGCAGCTGAGTTGCTTCCAACTCCTCTTTATATAACTTATACCCAGTTGTTAGGACAGAAAGAAGCATTCGGAGAGAACATTGAAGTGGAGATCACTGGAAGTACAAAGGATGCTCAAACTTTTGCTCAACAGCAAGCCAAGCAGGAAAATGGTAAGTTCACATCTGCTTGGAATATATCACATCTGATTAAAATGAAAGTCTGCACAGCTCTATCTCCTTGGAATTGTTCCTTTGTTGCACTCTTATACATTCCTATTTGTTATTACAAAAGTGCTAATATACTTGCAAGAATAAGGACTATTGGTCCCTTTTGAATTTTGATGTATGATACCGTCTGTACAAAATCCTTCTGAGCTTACTATTTTCACAAAAGCAATGTGGATGGTGTCGCCAAGCATTTAATGACCAGGTTCAGTTCCCTAGTGAATACGCGTTTCTGGTGCAAGCAATTCGTGCTCAGTGTAGCAGTATAGCAGCCTTGAGCAAGCTTTTGTGGAAGTTGCATGCTATATTTTTAATTCTCCATTGATAATGAAGTGGCATGCCAATAGCACACTGTTGCTTCAATATTCATCATACTCACAAGAGTTTCTGACTAGAGAGGAATGTGCAGAAGTTAGAATCTAAGAGCTAATGGTTCTGTTCCTTTTACATATAATATATGCTCGTTGTAACAGTTTGTAAGTTAGAAGATTTTCTGATGAGGCTTGTATCAAAATTTCCTGATGAGGCTTGTATCTTATGTATCTGCAATAGCCGGCACTTTATCAAATGGTGATAATAATAGAATGGATGAGGATGCAATTGATGACGAAGAAGATGCTCAGAGAAGAAGATCAAGGTCCAGGAAGAATGTGGTAAAGGAAGTTAGTAATCCAGCAGCGGCATATCAACTTCATCCACTTCAAATTATTCTCCATGTATATGATACTGAAGATTTGGGAACAAAGCGCTGTAAACCCATCACCCTGAGATTTGAGTACTTAGCAAAGTTGAACATTGTCTGTGTTGGAATTGAGGATTCAGAGGGGTTAGACAATAATATCCTGTGCAACCTATTTCCAGATGACACTGGTTTAGAGCTGCCTCATCAGGTATGTATTTCAAAGCAGCTGATTTTGATTGCTATACACATAGTTCCCTATTCTCATGGGACCATTTGGAAATGGTCTTATTGTGTGGCAACTTCAACTGGTTAATAGTCACATGATTTAGGTTTTCTGTTTACATGTGGTTATAGGCAGCATTGAGCTAACATGGCTTTTATTTCAGTTTGGCAACCAAAAGCTTTGGTGTTTTAATTCTAGCTTCTTTTCAGTTCTCCATATTATCTGAAAGAGAGGCCTCTTTTCAATTTTGTGCAGATGGCTAAGCTTTACGCTGGGGAGGTTCCAAACTTTAGCGAAAAGGATTCACGGCCATATAAGTGGGCACAGCATCTAGCTGGAATTGATTTCTTGCCGGAAGTACCTCTATCTGTTGGGGATGATTCTAACAGAGCATTGAGAAGTGCTGATTTGTCATCTGGGCTTGCTCTATACCGTCAGCAGAATCGTGCGCAGACTATTTTGCAGAGAATCCGCTCTCGGAAAGTTACACAAATGGCTCTTATGTGAGTCACTACTCTACAATATTTACAGTTTGGGATGTTGATAGCAAAATTTGGATGGTATATCCTTATAGATGGGGGACTGTACTTTGGTTGACAATTTTGGGCTGATGATGCTTTTGCTTCATTGCACATGTCATTCTAAGACATGCTGCATGAGTTAATGAAATATTTGATGTGCAAATTTATGAACATCTATGGCTGCTGCATATCTTCTCTTTTGATTCTAAGCCAGTTCTTGTCAACCATCTTTCTTTTGTTACTTATGACTGCCATGCATTCTTGTTTAATTGGTGGTATCTCTTTGAAATTTTTGAGTCTATTTGATTACAGGTGGCAACTTGATTATTTAACTAAGCTGAAGTGGCCTCAAATAGAACACGAGAATGCACCATGGGCATCACGCACCCCATTGTGTAGTCTGCATAGTTGGTCATTGACAGGGTTTTTTCCTGAGCCATTGCCTCATTCTACTTTGATGGTGGGTGGGGCTGCAGGAAGTGTTGACAGTGATATGGAGAGAAGATCTGTGACACACTGGGAAGAAACTGAGAGTACCAGGGAGGATGGGGAGCTTCCGGTTGTGGTTCCTGCTGAAAACACACCAAATGGTTCTAAAACATCACACACTGAGGTGTCATTTGAGGTTCGAAACCATTCTAGAGGCTTATCCCTGATATCAAAGAGTGCCACACCATCTAAGCTAAGCATCTCACAGAGTTTTGGTAGAAATGAGGATGATCTTGATCTCTTGATGGATAGTGAGAGTGAGTTGGAGGAGACATGCACTGACCAAGAAACTGAAAAGGGCAGCCTGGCTATAGACAAATCTTGGGAGGACTATGCTTCCAGGGAGTTCACCATGGTCTTGAGTAAAACTTTGAAGAATGGTCCAAAAGTTATGCTAGAAGCCAAGGTAAATTCTTCAGTCACTGTTTTTTGTAAGGCTTCCTGCAAGTATCTCCATGCGCTTGCTTTCTCACTGTGGATCTTCAATTACAGGTCAAGATTAGCATGGAATATCCTCTTAGGCCACCCCTTTTCAGATTACGGTTGCTTTCTGAAAAGACCGAATCTTTAAAATGGCACAATGACCTTCGTGCGATGGAAGCTGAGGTTTGTACTACTAGCTGCTCTTGGCAATTTTTATTTACTGTATTTTTCAGGGAGAGCTTAACAGCTAATGCTCACTACTCTTTCGATCTACAGGTGAATCTTCACATCCTTCGAAATCTACCTTTGTCATATGAGGACTATGTACTAACTCACCAGGTTCTGTGCTTGGCTATGCTATTTGATATGCATTTTGATGAGGATCACGAGAAAAGGAAAGTTACTTCAGTGATTGATGTTGGGCTTTGCAGACCAGTTAGTGGAACTATGCTTACTAGATCAGTTAGAGGAAGAGACCGCAGAAAGACTATTTATTGGCGGGGCGCAGATTGCTCTTCTAGTTATTTATAGAGTTTGCATAATCTCGATTGGTGCCCAATTGAATCGAGCATTCCTTGTGTCATTTGGAGGAAATAGAAACGGTGGCCCTGCTTTCAGTTCCTTTCTGGCACTGAGAAAACTACTTTAAATATTGGAACTAACATGGATCCTGGGATATTCCTACTGGCCTGACAAGTGACAACAATAGCTGACAAGCCTGTTCATGTTAGCTGGAGAGAGGCTTTGCTGTTGTGATAACTATTTAACTATTCTGATCTGCGGCCAGTGGAAATCCATATATGTTGTGAAATTACTACGACGATGACTGCATGATTCCTGTATTATTGAGCTTGTCATCAGGTGGTTCTTGTAGAGCCAATGCAAAATATTGCCTTTTCAGATGGTTGTCATCACGATCAGATATGCAATCGCACAAAATTCTGAAACCCGTGTCGTACTCTTTATTATCCTGGATTTTACATAGAATTTTTGCAACTCCAGAAGTCTTGGAACCTTGCAGCATTAACCAATAAACAACTTGTGCAGCAAGCAGAGCTTGTGTGCCTGGGTTGTAATGGTGTGGCGATGATCAGACTTGGTCCGTGTCTTGTTCGATACTTGCTCCTTTTCAGATGTGTTAGGGTCGTAGACGTATGGTATCTTGAAGCACAGGCATAGAAAGATAAAATCTAGTGGCCAACATAGGATCGGATTTATCATGTGATTGTGTAAATTATGATACATACTGGGTAATCTGCGCTAATTTGATGCATTTTCCCATTTGTCGCTCCTGTTCTGTTCGTGTATCTCTTTCATCTACGATGGTCGGCAGAGGCCGACGAACTAGCTCAGCGGCCCGAGCGAAGCCGCCCCGAGCCTAGTGGCATTCACGTAATCCTGCGGCGCGTGCGGCGGCAGCCCCGGCAGCACCATCCCGGCGACTCTGGCGAGCCGCATGAGCCACCCCTCGGCGTACTCCGGCCCGTCCGCGTAGCAGATGAGGAAGCTCCGGATGAGCTCCCATGCCGCGTTAACGTACTTGGGCACCACGGTGAACAGCGAGAAGTAGTTCTTGTTTGGCTCCTCTCGCGTCACCTGCTTCAACGGCACGAAAGCGTGGTCAGTTCAGTTCAGTTGGTCTGGCGTGCCGCAAGTTTGGGCGCTGGGGTAGTGAATTTCGGAAGCTTGTGAGCAGGTTGCATCTGCCAATTTGCAGTATTCTCTAGTGTCTACCAGGGGTGGGTTCCAGCAAGCATGGACCCTGCCCATAAGAGGCTTCTTCTTGGCATGAAATTATTGCTTCCAAGCCATGCTTGCTTGCCTTGAAAGTTTAAACGTGTTACATGGAGTCTTTATCTTTGAACCGACTTTCGATTTCTTCTAAGGAAATGGACTGATTTTTAGTTGTAGAAAAAACAATTTAATCCTACTTGCAGGGTCCTCTAGTAACATAGGTTAAATGTGATGAAAATTCTGTTAAACTCCATGGATTAGACCGACCTGTCCTTTGTAGAAGCTGTCGAAGTAGAGGCAAGTCCCGAAGTGCTTGAACAGAAGGGCGGAGTCGTCGTAGGGCACCCTCGGCACGATGTCATTGCAGTACACGAACCTGAAGTACCTCCTAGGATTCTCCAGGTACCTCTCCATGAATTTCCCAACCCTCTCGTCCCCGACACGAGGCTGCCCAAACGTGTACACGCCTTGCAACCTTCTCAGCATGGCGTCCTCCTGGTGCAACGCCAGTACGGTCGGGAACAGGATGGCGAGCGCGCCGCCGAGGCTGTGCCCCGCCACCACGAACTTGGCGTTCGGGTTCTCGTCCAAGAACGCCCTCAGCTTCTCGCGGATGGCGTAGTAAGCGAACGGCTTGTCTTCGCCGTCGGCGGCGGTTTGATCGATGTGTTTAGGCCAGCCGCCGTTCTTCTGCAGCCCGAGCGCCTTCATGAAGCCGCCATGGACCTTGCCGACGGCCGGGATCTCGTACCACGAGAAGTCCACGTCCGTGCACCACTGCTCCGTGTCGAACGGCTTCGTGCCGCAGAACGCGACCACCCCGAGGGTCGCGTCGGCCGGCTTGTCGGAGAGCATGAACGCCTGAGTGGTGTAGTCCCGTTGGAATGCTGAAGAAAAACATAGGGATATAACAAGGTGTCATCCATGCACCAGTTGACAATCCGTTCACGAGTGAGTGCTCTTAGTTCTTACCATTCCAACAGTTGTAGAATCCCAAGAATTCCATCTGCAGAATATATACGTGAAGAAGGGTTAAATGTACGGGCATTATACATACTCGTCTTTACATGATTTAGGATTCTGCACTTTGCAGAGTGGAACTAATGTTTTACTCACCTGCCAATAGTTCTGAACAACGCTGCTGATGACGAGTTCGTTCTCGTAGGCTAGTTTTGCAGCCATGATAGACAAAGCAGCGTGGTAGTTGCCATCCCCTGGTTTGATCTTCTTGTCTAGTTCGATTCTTGTGTCAAGTAGTCCAATGAAGGACCGGTAATTGATGGATGTTCTGTCCGGCATTTTCACCTTTCCTGCAAATTAAGATAAGAATTACTATCATTTTTTTTTGTTGAAATTACTACTGCATTCTACCTCCAAAAACGTAGAAAGAGTAAAGATGAGCATTTTCGAAGTAAACTATGAGAAGACTTCAAGTCTCGAAAATAGAAAATGAATTAGGACACGGACCTAGCTATATTTGACTTTACATTTTATCACACGCAACTGCATATATGATAGTGGATATGTTTGGGATATATTGGGTGGGTTATTTTGGGCTATGTCTTATGATTTTTAAATTCTGTTTGTTTATGAAAGAGATTACGAAGAGAAAGATGGTCATATGCAATTTTAGCCGGTACAGTGTGTACTATAATCGATTAGTAGTCTCCGCCTAAAAAAAACCACCGCTTAAAAATAAATTACTATAGTACCATACATAAACCATAAGCTGTAAGCGGACCCACCCATTATCAAACTAATGGAATGATTAACGATTGTCCTCCTTAGGAAGCAAATGACAACATTCAACTTAGTTGCTTGCAGCAATACGGCCGAACAACATAATTTAGTGTTGAGCATGGAAAAATGCATACTCAATGTTTGTCTACGAAAAACACCTGTTAACTCCAAAAAAACACATATTTTTCTTTGGGAATACAAGATAGATGCACATATTCAACGCGCACTATACTCATACCATCTACACATATGTGTGTGCGTCTCCTACATATTCTTGTAATTTATTAGAGACAACCAAGAGCTCATGAAGCATGAGTACGTACTTTTCTACTGAACGCACATGCGTATACTTTTAAAATTGGTGAACACTAGTGCTAAGTATAGGATTTGAACTTTGGTGGGCTGGGTGCATACTCGCACGCAAAAAAAAAACAGTAGTGAACTTTGAAGTTGAATATTTTTTGATCGAAATGAAATTGAATATTTTGCGCTTTCCAATCCAAGATCTGATGTAAATATTTTTGTTCTTTTAAGAAAACGCATTTGCAGCATTCAGCGGTAAGACGACATTGACAGAGTGCATTTTTGGGTACCCGATAAAATTAGAAGAGCGCAAATTTGAAAACGCTGAAATTAGTACAGCAAATCTACAAAGTGGCATTAGTATATTGGAATATTGAGTTACTCCCCTTTTTTGGATTAACTTGGTAGCATCAAGGATGGAACGTTAGCTAGCTAGGTTGCACTGTTGCAACTTTGCGATACGAGATGTTCATGTCTAATCTCAGAACAAATTGGGTGGATCGGAGTCGGTGAAAGCGAAAGGATCATAAATGCAAGCCATGAGGCTGTGATAAATTAATGAATCTCCTTTCTCTTCAATCCAATCATGCCAATTATGGATGCAGTAGTACTAGGTACGTTCGTAGGTCAAGAAAAAAGAGACACAAGATATTCAGTCTAGAAAAAAGACACAAGATGATGAACAACTGAACAACATGAGAACGTACGTGCACCTCATGCTGCCTACAAGTGTACGTACCTTGCAGAGCGTTGGTGACGAGCATGACGACGCCGCCGCCATTCTCGGTGAGGAGGTTCATCCAGAACTCCGTCGACCTCCCGAGCATGGCCACCGGCTTCTTCGCCCACAGCAGCAGCATCTGCGCGACCAGCGAGACGAAGACGGCCCACCGCCGCCAGCGCTCGGCGATCTCCGTGCCGGCGGGGCAGTCCACGGCGGCGTTCTCGGCGACCTTGCACGACCACAGGAGGTGGAAGAGGTCGTAGAGGCCGCCCTTGTCCGGCTGCAGCACCATGAAGTCGCTGTAGAAGCCGCCGCCGCCGCCGTCTCCACCGCCGGCCATGCTTACGACTAAAGCCAAGAACCACGAACAGTATAGCAATAGGCCAAGAACCACGAACAGTATGGCAATAGGGGTAACAACAACGCGCTGCTATTCTGGTACGTCGAAGCACAGCGACGTATATATAATAACATTTCTTAGGGCTCGGAGGTTTCGAGCCCTAACACCTATCCACGACGCCTTTCTTTCAGATAACCCCTCCAGGTTCTCGAAAAACAGGGTAAGTCCCGGACGAACGGCGGACAGACGCTAGAGAAGTTAACTAGTTAAGTTCAGAAGTGAACACCGTGTTCTTGTCACGCGAAGACAAGCGATTTTCAGCTGCAAAATGATTGGTTGATCACTCGTTTTGCACGTGTATTTGTAAGACGTTTTCGAAATCCTGAGGCGCTGTACGACAATTGTTCTTGGGCCGGTTCGTTAGTTTACCGATGCTTGTGCATGGTATGTGACGCGCGTGGCCTTTTCTATTTCTTAAATTAAGGTGACCCGTTACAAAATCACGCCAAGTTACGAGCAAAGCTGAATTCTTTTAGAGTGAGTTTTATGATTTATGCCTATAATTTTTAAATTTTACCGTGTTCGTGAAAGGTAATATGCAGAGAGAAATAGTCGTATGTGATTTTGATCATTATAATTGAACTCGATACAGTTTATACTATAATTTATTTATAAAACCTATCTTAAAAACGTATCAATTTTAAATTAGTGACTACTTATCCGTACAAAAGTCAAAAGCACAAAATGCTTACGAACCCAGCCAAAAACTAGCAACTAGTGATTCGATCTGATTAATTAGTTAGCACTAGTAATTCGATCTGATTAATTCGTAGTGCTCATCGGGCGTGCACACGAAAGCGACCTTGTTCATATGGACAGTAACATTGCAGATTCTCTTATCGCGAAATATGTGATCGGTCATAGCACGTGAACATACTACTAGCTAGTGATCAGGCGCTTAATTCGGCAGTATTGGTACAGTGGTACTACTACTTGCTAGTGATCAGGCGGCGGCTAACAGAGTCGTGTACAGTAATGAGTTGTAAAGATTTTTTAAGTTTTGACTTCTGTTTTTGACTTTTCTATAGAAACTAGCTTTTAAACGAAGCGTCTTTTCAAAATAGGGTCTATTAGTTAATTTAGTATATACTGTACTGACTTTATTTATATCGGTACAAACTATACGTGAATTTCTATTACTCTATAATCATTCACATGAACAGTCCAAAAACCACGAGGTATAAGCAAAAGCGGAAAACTCAAAAAACAAAAAAAAGGTCCGAAGTGCAGTACTCGTCACAGGTACAAGATGATAAGTACAACTTTAATTTGACTGGTGCTGGAGTAACAATAATGCACAAGAAGCAAGAGTCTGACACGGAAAGCTTATGCTTGGAAGCTATCTCATATATATCCATAGCTAGCTAGTAGGCCCTTGTTGGTTGCTTAATTCGTTCGTTCCTTCCCATCTCTCAAAAGCTATCACCGTTGTCATAGCCATGCTGGCTTCCATTTACTCTTCTTGGCGTGCAATTCGCGGCCCCCTGAAGCCGAAAGCTAGCTCGGCCGAAAGCAACGCAGCCGGACGCAAACGCAGCGTGAACAACACAGGAATACGGAAACGTTCTGTGAGATCGATGCATGTGTCGTTTTATGTGTGTTCAAGGACTGGCGAGTGAATGATTGATGGTCCAAACAGGCACACGTCTAAAGTTGCCCTGCTGCCCTCTGAAGCGTATCTATCGTCAGAGGAGTGAGGACGGCGATGCTATGAATCGTAAGTTTCCGTCCGCATGCGTTTGCTGTAGAAAAATTTCATTGTGTATCGAGGTGTAGTTTGGTTTGTGTAACTGAGCCTATAAGGTATCAACACGTGACGTGAAATACTGTAGCACACTGGAACACAACGTACATCTCCCCGGAAAAGTTTTGCTACAGTGTTTCATAACACGTATCAACATCTGGTTGGTGTTATATTACACCGTGATCGTATGCAACAAGTGGTCGTAATGAACATGATCGGTCATATGACCACAGCTGAATGGTATGGTCGTAAGCACCGAGTGATCGTAATAATCATGGTCGGTTATACGACTACGGCCAATCGAGATTGTTAGACTACACGGTGGTCGTAAGCATCGAGTGGTCGTAACGACTATGGTCGGTCATACGACCACGGTACGGGCATACGACCATGGCTGAGTGATGTGGTCATAAGCACCAAGTGGTCGTAATGACTATGGTCGGTCATACGACCACGACCAATCAAGATCAGATATCTACACCACAGAAGATAACTTTTCTAGTTTGTTTCCTACATTGTTAGGATTCCTTTTTGGTATGGATTTGGTTTATTTAGAAATCGTCTTATCTCTTGTACTCTATATAAGCCATTGGTTTATAATACAATCTCAAGTGCGTAAGTATTTTCGCCTTTATGGTATCAGAGCGCTCTTTCCTGAGACCATCCCACCACCTGTTCCCTATCTCCCTCTCTCTCATGACTGCCTCGATCGACCCCGTCGCCATAGCCCAGGCTGCCGCTAAGGCCGCGCTATGGGCACAGACTATCGCGATTCCGGGCGTCAAGGCGCTCGTTCCTATCACCCTTGACATCATTGCCAGGAACTACGTGCACTGGCACAGGCTGTTCGAAGTTGCTCTCTACAAATATGCTCTCGAGTACCACATCGTGCTGTCATCCACGTCCAACCACGACCCCCAGTTGCGACGCCTTTATGCCCTCGTCTATTCCTGGCTATACGATAACATCTCCTCTGAGATTATCGCCATGGTCATGGACTCTGCTGCCTCCGTCTACAACGTCTGGGCATCCATCGAAGGTATCTACCGCGACAACACCGACACGCATGCCATTCTTCTTGACCAAGAATTTTATGGCCTCATGCAAGGCACAATGTCCATTGGAGATTATTGTCGCAAACAAAAGTTCATTGCCGACGAACTAACGGCCATCGACACCACCATCCTCGACAAATATCTTGTCCTCAACACCTTGCGCGGACTGCATCGGCGGTATGCGCACATGTGTACCCTCATCTCCATGCAATGTCCGCTCCTGTCCTTCAATGAGACGCACTCCACTCTCTTGCTTGAGGGGCTCAGCGTCGGCGCGGCATCTGATTCGTCGCACACCACGTTCGTCGCCCACAATTCCTCTGGTGGTAATAGCAACTTCAAGGGCACGTCCACCGCCAACAACGCCGCCACCAATGGTTCCGGTGGAAACTACGCTCGTGGCGGCACCACGTATGGCAATGGCACTTCCAACACTCATAGCTCCAACACCAACCGTCACTGCAACAGTGGCAATGGCGGCCGCAACAGCGGTGGCTCGACCTCTAGTGGCACTAAGTAAGGAGCCGCACCCTGGCCGTCTCTTCAGAATCCTTGGGCCAGCTCCATTTATATGTGTCCCGGTCTATGGAACACGGCGCCGCATCCCACCAGTTAGGGGTCCTCAACCTACATCCTTCCAGTGCTACGCATGCTTTCCATGCCTCCATCCAGCCGCAGTCGCCTCCGTCACCCATGATGCCCTAGCACGGTGCCCCGTGGCCCGGCACGACATAGCAGGCAGCTATGCCCGACAGCGCTCGTCCGTCGCCCACGCACTCCTTCAACCAGAACTAGCTCTCGAGTGCCTTCAACACCATGATGTTGGCTCCGCCGCCCTTGTCCGAATAGTACATGGATTCTGGTGCATCCATGCACATGATACCAGATCAGGGTAATCTTTCCCGCTCCTTTTCATCTTCTGCTGCACCTCATCATGTCATTGTTGGCAATGGTTCCACGCTCCCCATTACCCACACTGGCTACACAACTTTTTCCACACCATCTCATTTGTTTAACCTCAACAATGTCCTCGTCACTCCACATATTATCAAAAAATTTATTTCTGTTCGATAGTTCACTATCGATAATCACTGTTGTATTGAGTTTGACCCATTTGGCGTCTCTGTGAAGGATCTTTGCACTAAGAATGTGATCATCAGGTGCAATAGTCACGATCACCTCTACCCTTTCCAAGTGTCGTCCCTTGCTGCACACACCCTCTCAGTCACGACGTCACCTTCGACCTTGTGGCATCGACACTTAGGTCACCTTAGCAATCAAGGTTTGTCGCACTTAGCACATGCGTTTTCTATTCCATGTAATAAAAACTCATCTATTGAATCCATTTGTCATGCTTGTCAACTCGGCAAAAAATGTTCGCTTGCCTTTTGCTACTTCTACTTCCTGTGCCACCATGCTTTTTGAACTCATACATTATGATCGTTGGACGTCGCCTCTCCCTGATGTCTCTGGTTACAAGTATTATCTTGTCGTTCTTGATGATTTCTCCCACTACTTGTGAACATTCCCCCTATGCCTCAAGTCTGATGTTCTCTCCACGCTCACTAATTTTTTTTGCCTATGCATCCACTCAGTTCGACACCTCTGTCAAATCCCTTCAATGTGACAATGGTGGCGAATTTGACAACATTGCCGCCCGCCTTCACTTTCTTCATACCGGTGTTCTTCTTTGCTTGTCTTGTCCCCACATGTCTCAGCAAAATGGCAAGGCTGAGCGTGTGATCCGCACCATAAACAACAAAGTGTGATCCCTCCTGTTTCAAGCAAGCATGCCTCCCGTCTATTGGGTCAAGGCTCTCCACGCAACCACTCATCTTCTTAACATGCATCTCACCAAAACTCTCAAACATAAAACCCTGCACGAGGTTCTTCTCGGCACACCCCATTCATTGATCTGTGTGTTTTTGGTTGTCTTTGCTATCCCAACCTACCCGCTATCGCTGCGCACAAACTTGCTTCTCGTTCTGCCGCATGTGTATTTTTAGACTATCCTTCCAATCATAAAGGATACTGGTGCCTTGACCTTGCCTCCAACCACATCATCATCATCTCCCGCTACATCATGTTTGATGAGTCTGCTTTTCCTTTTGCAACACGCAACACCCTCTCTTCCGATGATCTCTCTTTCTTGGATGAGGTCTCATTCCATACTCCCATGCCGGTTATCCAGTGCTCAGCCTACGCACCTCCTGCTCTTGCCGCTCCCCAGCCGCCAGTCAAACTTGCACCCGCGCCTGTGCTTCCTCGCGTGCATGTCCCTCCCGCGTCTGCGCATCCTTCCGACATGCCCATGGCATGGTATTGTCCCAACGCCAGTACATCCTCAACATTCTAGACCACACCGGCATGAGCAACTGCAACCCTTGTAGTACGCCTGTTGACACGCAATCCAAGCTCTCCTCTACTGGCTCACCCATCGACAATCCCACCAAGTACCGAAGTCTCATTGGGGCACTCCAGTACTTAACCTTCACCAAGCCAGACGTGACATATGTCGTACAGTAGGTCTACTTGCACATACATGACCCCCGCGAACCACACCTCAATGCGGTCAAGTAGATTCTCCGGCATCTCTAAGGTACTGTTGACTTCGGTCTTCAGTTGCACCACTCGTCGTCTACATCATTCACGGCCTACACTGATGCTGATTGGGCCAGCTGCCCCGACACATGCAAATCTACCTCTGACTACAGTGTCTTCCTTGGCGACAATCTGGTGTCATGATCCTCCAAGCACCAGTAGACTATCTCTCACTCGAGCGCCGAAGCTGAGTATTGTGTCGTCGCTAACGCCATCATCGAGACTTGTTGGCTGCGCCAACTCCTCCACGAGCACCGTCACCCCCTCCAGAAGGCTACCGTGATGTACTGTGATGACATCAGCGCCGTCGACCTCTCTACTAACCCCGTTCAGCATCAACGCATGAAACATGTCGAGATCGATCTCCATTTTGTGCGTGAACAGGTTGCTTTCGGCCATGTCCACATCATACACGTGCCGATGTCGTCTCAGTACGTGAACATTTTCACCAAGGGATAGCCCTCGACTGTCTTCAATGAGTTCCACTCCAGCTTGAACGTCTGTTGTGCTCCCGCTCTAACTGCGGGGGGGTGTTAGACTACACAGGTGGGCGTACGCAACTAGTGGTCGTAACAACCATGGTCGGTCATGCGACCATGGCACGGTCATATGACCACAGCTGAGTGGCGTGGTCGTAAGCACCGAGTGATCGTAACAACCATGGTCGGTCATACGACCACGGCCAATCGAGATTGTTAGGCCACACAAGTGGTCATAAGCATCGAGTGATCGTAACGACTATGGTCGGTCATACGACCACGGCACGGACATATGACCACAGCTGAGTGGCATGGTCGTATGCACCGAATGGTCGTAATGACCATGGTCGGTTATACGACTATGGCCAATCAAGATTCGGATATCTGCACTATAGAAAATAACTTTCCTAGTTTGTTTGAAAGATTGTTAGGATTCCTTTTTGGCATGGATTCGGTTTATTTGGAAACCATGGTATCTCTTGTACTCTATATAAGCTATTGGCTCGTAATACAATCTAAAATACGTGAGTAGTTCTGCCTTCAGTTGGCTTGTTACACACCTTAAACTTAGCCACCGTTATACAATAAAATTTTTCTAAGAGAGGGCTCAACTGAACTGACCTATCATGAGGTGTAAAATTTCTTGAACGATCACTTCTGACCTTTTCAGTTAAAAAGTGAATCTAAGGGCAGTCCCAATGGTTGAAACCATGCACGGTTTCCATAGCGGCCACATCAGCAACAAACTATCTATAGAAATCACCTCACACAATGCAAGTTTCTTGGGCTAATAAATGTGACCAGCGGACGGCCTCGCCATGGAGGGCCGCGTGCTCGCCAGCGTCAGCGTCATCGCCATGGAGAGCCTGCACGGACGACCTCGCCATGGAGGGCCGCGTGCTCGCGGGCATCATCGTCGTGCACATGCGGACGACCTCGCCATGGAGGGTTGCGTGCTCGCCGGCGTCAGCGTGGACCCGCGGTGGCCTGGGCGAGCGACCTGCGACGGCCTGAGCGAGCGATCTGGGCGAGCGACTTGCGACTGCGTGGACCTGCGGCAGCGGCGGCTTGCTTCCCTGCTGCACGGCGGCGCGGCCTGGACACAGCGGCGGCGACTTGCGCACGGGATGCCGTGGAGGCGATGGAAACTGGTAGTTTCTCCCCAACGCGTATTTTCTCGTTTCTTCGCGCATCGTTCCGCGTGAGGACGCGATTTCTTGAGGAGGAAACGATTTCTTGATTCTGCACTCTCTTTCCTCAATAACTCCTTTGCCACATCATCAAATTGCTGAGCTGTCAGCATAATTAAGAGGGATAGAAACTACCATCAATGTTCCATTGGGACTGCCCTAAGCGATCTATTTGATTCATACAGCCTGTGCATGTATACAATTGAGTGCACGGGCAGACTGGATGAATCATTTTCGATTCGCCTCACGAACAAATTAAGTGACAGACAATTGAAAATGGCAGTACACCTACCAAGAATCCGACATATAGCTGTGTGTAGGCTAGCTAGTTGTAAGCGTCGCTTGCAAGAAGAGGATGCCTACTAGACGTGCAAAATCTAGGGCCGGTTATTTTTAGCTTCGATTTATTATTTATAGCTATAGTTTATAATTTTTGATCTATTCATAAGAGATAATACAGAGTAGTAAAAATTCGTGTATAATTTTAGCTGATATAAATAAAATCACCATAGTATATATTATAATTAACTTGTAAATAATATCTTAAAAAATACTCTGTTTAAAATTAGTTACTATAAAAAATATAAAAAATAGTTTTTAAAAATTAAAAAGAATAGACACCTAAAGTCTAACGAAGCAATAGCTTCACGGTAAACTCGAACTCTGGTGTACTAGTACATTACATTTGGTCTCTATTTTGAGTATACTATCCTAGCTATCAGATCACCAGTAATGCCCCACTTATCCTGCTGTCCAGCATGTCCACTTGTCGAGTATCTGTGAAAGATGGTGGTGATCGGTTGGGCTGAAAAGCTCGTGGCTTATGGCTGAAAACACTGTAGCTGGCTGAAAAAAGCACTGTAGCTGACAGAGACTTATTTACCATAATTAAATTTAAAAAAATTTAAAAATAGAAAAAACATATTAGCCCATCACGTATAATGTAAACAAATACGAGGAAAAAAAAGAACCGGTAAAAAAACTCAAAAAAGCCAAAAGTTCAGAAAAAGACGAAATTTATGAATAGTGCAAAAATAAGCTGAAGCCAGAAGCTGAAGCCATATTGATCAGGGCAACCCAATCCAGCATATTGGTCCAAATCGTATTTTATGTTACTTCTTTTCCCTTATGAATTATGACATATACTATAATAACTATCTTATAATTTATAATATGTGTTTTTAAAACTGGGTCAATAAAAAGATTGTAGTAAAAAGTGTACTGAGTTTAGTTGTACCTGTCAAAATTATATGCGACTATTTTTCTCTACGTACTACCTCTCGTGAACAGCCAAAATTTAAAAACTTATGTAATAAGTCATAAATTACAACTCAAAAAAATCCACCCTAAACGGCAATGTACTTATTGGTTAAAATAGAGTATACAACTTGCTGTCCATACGATTGAGCGCACGACCTGAGTGTACAGATAGGATCAGATGAAGAACACGGTGCCAGATGTTCCCAACTGAAGCTCTGCTGAATTGTAGACTGATACATTTGAGCCACAAAACTCTTACATTGATCACCGTCGAGGCGAACTAAGATCACAATACGCATTCAGGCGACGTGCCATGCATGGCCCAATTACTGCGGGAGCTTGTTGATCTTGCAGTACTGGTAGTCCTTGTACTTCTTGGCCTTGTACTTGGCCGGGCTCTCGTCGGTGACGAGCTGCTGGTGCGGCCCCACGACGTGCTCGCTCGGCGGCTCCACGAACACCGGCCACGACATCCGCGTCTTCTCCTTGTTCACCGTCGTCCGGTGCAGCACGGCTTTGTACCTCCCGTTGCTCAAAATCTACCACAAATCCATGTCAATTAAACATACTCAACACAAGAACAGTGGAGTACTTGTGTAGTATCACCACTTGCCTCGATCTGGTCGCCGATGTGGATGATGAGTGCGTTGGGCACATACTTGGCGTCGTACCAGTAGCCGTCCCGGAAGATCTGAAGGCCCTGCACCTCGTTGGGGACGAGGATGGTGAACGTGCTCATGTCGGTGTGCGGTGCGACGCCGAGCGTGAGCTCCGGCTGCGGGCACGGCGGGTAGAAGTTGATCTTTTGCAGCAGAACCAGGTTATCGCCGCCGAACGCCTCCCTCATGGCGCCTTTTTCCAGGCCCAGCCCCTCCGAGAGGTGCTCGAACAGCTCCCGCGTCAGCCGCTGCATGTGCCTGCAGTACTCCTCGTTCGCCTCCCTGCACGCACGCCGCCATTAGTTTATCTTCCCCTCCGGCAAGTAATGTCAATGCACGCACTCACGCACGCGCAAGATACCTGTAGCCGACGGGGTTCTTGGGCCAGATGTCGTGGTTGACCATGGCCGGCGGCGCGACGTTGTGGAAGAAGAAGTCGACCCACGTCTTCTTGCCCTCGAGGTCCCTCTCCAGCTTGGAGCCGTAGCCCTCGATCTTGCCGGAGGCCGGGTCCATGGCGTACCGCTCCTTCTCCTCCTGCGGCAGCGCAAAGAAGTCCCTTCCCACGCGCTGCAGCTCCGCCACGGCCTCGGTGGGCACGCCGTGGTTCACCACCTGGAAGAGCCCCCACTCCCTGGCCGCCTCTGCCATGCGCGCGCCGCACCCGGCCTCCGACATGTCGATCACGGGGACCTCCGGCGTGGCGCCCCCGTGGAACGTGGTGGCGCCCGGCTGCTCGTGCTCGGACCGCACGAACTCCGGCGGGATGGCGCCCAGCGAGGCCGCCAGCACCTGCACGCTCTGCACCGCCGCCATGAACAACAACGACCTAGCTAGCACTAGCCACCCCTCCTGCGTACCCCCAAGAATAATTAACCAGTAGTGCACGAAGACGATGAGCAACGAGTCTCTCCCTGATATATCAGTGGTCACTCACATGGGCCATGCATGAGTGAGTGGTAGTTGTTGGGCGTGCGGCGCGGGACGGGCACTGCATGCAACGATGAGAAGGAAAGGCGGCACGGAGCTAGGGCGACGTGGATCGCGTTCACGCCGCGCGCGCATGCGCCTACGTAACAAACACTCGTTTTTTCTGTCTCCCTTCACCGCGCCCGCGCGTTTCCTGGCTATCGGTTGCTCTTCGTCTCCGCTGATCGGTTCGTACGTTGAGATCTGATCGTGAAACAGACAGCAGCTGACGTGATGAACGCGATTGCATGTAACCGCACAATTCTCTGTGCGTACGGGTGCGGGTGCCTGCTGCGTCGTACCTGCATCGCGCTGACGGTTCAATCCGGCACCGCACACCTCAACGACCCTCCTGGTGCAGTGTGATCATCGCGAAGCATGCGCAAGTTGCTTATGCAGAGTGTTTGGCATGACAATGCGTTGGATCCGGCCACGGCCGGCCGTGAGAACTTGTTAGCGTAGTACGCAACGCCATTGCCAAGGTTGACATACGAGGCTGGGTAGCTACCACTAGCACCACCGCAGGAGGCGATGAATAGCACTGTGGAGACGTCGGACGGCACGCAGCCGCTGTCATCCGACGCCGCGAACAGCGGCGGGCACGTGCAACCGGAAGCGTTGCCGTTGGGCGTGCAGAGCCCGAGTGCGCCACCGGAGAGCGGCATGTCACATCCTTTGCTCGGCGCCACGAGCCCGCCGTCCATCGGCAACAATGACGAGTTGGCGGACGCAAAGCTTGCAATTGTTAGCTTCCCATCCACGCCCAGATGAACTATGCGAAGCTCGGCTGGTGGCTTCCCATCCATCAATGTCCTCTTATTTTAGGCACGCTTTCACGGAGGGCTGTAATAGTGGGACAATCGTAGGTGATATTGTAGCACCCTAAAAATCAGCATTTTTAAATACATTTTATCCCTATCTCTCCCATCTTTATCTCTCCCACCTTTTTCTATTTATCTCTCTCAAAAGGTATAGCACCCTAAAAATCAGCATTTTTAAATACATCTTATCCCTATCTTTCTCCCATCTTTATCTCTTTATCTCTCTCAAAATGCATCTATTCCTCTCTCCCTCCTGTTAGAGCCAATGGTGGTGGTGAGCGTGTGGAGGCCAGACATGGCAGCAGCGGGTGATGCGCGGGCCGGGTGCGGTGGCGACGGGTGGCGCAGAGGTTGGACGTAGCAGCGGCGTATGGCGCGCAAGCGGCACGGGCCAAGCAGCATCGTAGGATGGGAGGCGGTGCAGGTCGGCGACGTGCGGCGGACGCAGGCCGGAGTCGGCGTGGGTGGCCGAGGCAATGGCAGTGCGACAGCGGCGTGGCCCATCGCCGATGGCGGCAAGTGGCAGGGGACGCGTGGCTAGGCGCTTGGGTGGTGGTGGTGTCGAGGCGATGGAGGCGCGCTGGCCAACGGCGGCGGTGATGGCCAGTGGCGCGGGTGGTCTGCCGGCGGCGGCCGTGGTGGCTTGGCGCAGCAGCCGGCCGAGACGGCCAGGTCGCACGGCACCGGAGGCCGAGTGGCACGGTCGCGTGGCACAGGAGGTCGAGTGGCATAGGCGGCGCGGCGTAGGTGGCAACGGATGGTCGGCGGTGGCGGTGGCCGGCCGGAGTGGCCAATGACCGTTTTTCACGGTCACATGGTTCGGCCAGTCGAGTGCGCAGCCGAATCCCGTTTCGCATGGAGGTTGTTGGGTGCATAGCGTTTCGTGGTTCGTGCGGTCGAACGACGATTCGCACGGCCGAATGGCGATTTGCACAATGGAGGTTTAGCGAACGTGAATTCTTCCGGTCAATTGCACTTTCGTCCATCTTTTCACAAGTTTATCTTAACGTCGATTTAATTTGTCCTCGTTCCATCTTGTAGGTTCGCACGCCGCCTTTGAGGGAACGTTTGGGTAATTGCAAAACTATAATCCCTTGTGCAGCGAGTCCGCCAAACATGCTCAAGGCAAGTATCTCGCGGCCATAACCTTTCCGTTTTGCATACCACATGTTTCCATATTACTTGTCACCTTGCCATTGAGTACAATTATCATATCACTAAAATTACCTAGCTAATATCATATCGCTAAAGTTACCTGCCTAACTTCATATCGCTAAAGTTACCTAACTAATATCATATCGCTAAAGTTACCTAGCTAACATCATATCGCTAAAGTTACCAAGCTAACATCATATCGCTAAAGTTACCTAGCTAACATCATATCGCTAAACTTACCTGGCTAACATTATATCGCTAAACTTACCTGGCTAACATCATATCGCTAAATCTCACCTGGCAACTATCATATTACTAATACTTGCTTGGTTCTAGACTTCTGATACTGTATTTATACCATGATGTTGTAGGCTATCTTGTTTCACATGCTTTTAAAATTTTAGAATACTTAGTTAATATTGTTCTAGAGTTTATGCTTTTAATTAGTGTTTTAGAATTAATACTTAAATTATTAATGGGGGTAGCATATGAACATGTTTCAATTTAGATCTAAACCACTAGCTCTCTTTTAATATTAGGGTTGCTATGCTTTATTTTTACTGATATCATGATCCACTGCTTGTATGTTGTTGTATGTAAGACATGACATATTTATATATAAACCTGTTAATCTGATAATAATCACTCATCACGTAATAAAACTTGGATGGTTGGCTGCCAACCCTTGTGTAAGCTATGTTATAATAACTCTTATATAGTGATTCCTGGACTGTTATCGCAATGTTATCATTATACATCACCATCTATCGGAATCTAATACTTCTACATTTCAAACCTTTAGCGAATTCTTTCACTTATCATAACTTTATCTTAGCCTTCTCTCAATTTCCTTTAATTTCACACCATATAATCGGTTAACAATATAACAGTTACCTGGCTTAGGGTTATCCATATATAGGGAAGATTTTCACCCACCTGGTAACGTATGGGGGGTCGTACACTCTCATTACCAGGATATTACACCCCGTCTGTGGTTATACAGTTGAGGACAGCGTTGTGCCTAACTATTCTTGTATAACTTGGTATGTGGGAGTAATCGTCAGTGTCATTACCACAACTTGTTAAATAACAATTATCTTGATTCCACTGTTCCTGTTGTCTTGTTACTCAGGATAACATGTTACCAATATAACATATAAATTGAGATAACATTTCTAATCGACTATGGATTAGTTTCCTTCTATAACTCTGCTTTCCATATCAAAAGATTTGTTAAGAATTACTTCCATCGGATGGGGACACTGTGCGATCATCTTTCCATTGTGAAGACAATGCATTTCGAATCAATCTTTCTTTCCATCCCTGGACATAGGTTTCCGAAAATTAGCCACGTGTCTTGCAATCGATCGAGAACATGTGGTCATATGAGGCATGGCACCGCAACTGATTGAAACGTGGTCATATGAGGCACGACATCACAGTACACATGGTCGTAATGAGGTGTTGTGGTCAAAGTGTCACGGTTGACACCACGTGGTCATGACATCCAGTCGACAAAGCATGGTCAACCCAACATAATCGAAGAATATACTCGAAACACCATGTGGTCGAGGCATGGTCGCAAACGTGGTCATAGCAGGTGCTCGAGCAGGCGTGGTTGACACAACGTGGTCGTAGTATGCACCCGTAAAAGTATTGTAACGAGCTTGGTTGAAAGGAGTACTTGTAGAGCATTGGGGCGCTGCAGTCAGTAGTCGTAAGCTTAACTTGTTTGAAATAAAGAAGCTGTGGTCGACACAACACGGTCGAAATGGCCGTGGTCGAGCGGCTCTAATGATGTAAGGCGCGACACACTGATAACTTTATGGTTTTGTTTCTTGTGCTATTTCATGGCTCAATTATGCCAAAGTTCTTACTCATCATATATCTTCCTATTTGCCCCGACTTGACATATTTTCACAAAATCCCGTCAAACACGGAGGTCGTCGATGGTGGCGTTGATGATGGTTGTCTCGTTGATATCCTTTACCTAGTAGCGGACCTTCATGAAGTGTCTGAAATACTCCCGTAGTTTCTCCCCTAGTGCATGCCTTACCACGAAGAGCTAATACGCATCAACCTGCTCCACATAGTTGCTTTGGAAGTTATTGTGTATGAGATCCTAGACTTTCTCCCATGCGTACACTGAGCAGAGAACGATGGTAAAAAAAACTAGGACAGCATGACTCCTTGAAGGGCGAGCGGAAATCCCTTTGCCTTCGTTGAGTTGTCTCTCCCTACTGCTTTGATGGTCATCTTGTAGATGTGCAGGAACTCGGGGGGAGGGGCGTTTCACCATTATATGGCTCTACTATGGGTATTTTGAAGTCCTCTGGCCAAGTGTTCCGCTGTAGGCTTGCACAGAGGGAATCAAATCCTCTGACTTTATTGGGGCAAAGTCACTCTAACTTTGGGCATTTCAACCGTTGGATCTAGATTTGGATGGTTAGGATTGATGTGGAAGAGAAATTAGAGGCTTTTCAATTTCTCACGACATAATCATAATTTCAATCCTAACCATCCAAATCTAGATCCAACGGTTGAAATGCCCAAAGTCAGAGTGACTTTGCCCCAATAAAGTCAAAGGATCTGATTCCGCACAGAGGGGGTACTCGGAGTCCACCCATCGAGGGGCGCTATGGGCTCCAGCGTTGGCCTCATGCCTCTCTATCCTTTCCATGGCCACCTCCGCTACCGAAATGGTCTAATTTCATTGGCTTCGACTCTCTTGTATCTCACGCATAGCCTTTCATAGGTCTGCCAACTCCCACTGCAATGTCCCGAGATTGCCTCCAAGGTGCCTCGATTCGCATTTGACGTGGGGGCCAGGACGCCCACCGCTCTCTGCGTGGTAACAACAATGGTGCTAGGGTCGGCGGAGGTCACCGCTTGTGTAATATGGTCCCTAGCGTTACCGAGGGGTGTTGTGGTCATGTCCTCTGCCCATGATGTCTCTTACTCCGTCGTTCGCATGGCTATTGGAAAGTCGTATTTGTTACCTGCTTCATTATCTACAACAGCCCCAAACGTGGGCACTTCGATGCGCTGCTTCCACAGAGGCGGGGGGTATTGGACTACCAGCTTTCGTGCTCTCGCCTCGGTAGTCTTGGCCGTAGTACTTCTCTTCTACTTGGAAGTTGACATCATTGTCTTCCTTGGCGCCATCGCGCTCTAACGTTCTTGCGTCGACTTGTAGCTTCTACAGTGGTCTCCACAGACGGCGCCAACTGTTGTGGTTATAGACCAAGCAGTGGATAATGAGGCTACCGAGAGGCCACAAAAGGGTTGCCCAGAGCCTAAAACACAGTAGAGAGTGGATGTAGAAGATATATGCACTCTATTTCAGCTATTGTGTATCTCCTTTCCTATAAAAATGAATCCTCCTTCCCCTATGGCGCCTTAAGGGGTGTATGCCACGAGGAGGCTATTTACATAAATACTTCTATCGGGATCTATAATAGTGGGGGCAAATATATCCTTTTCCCTGTCACATCTCTTTTAGTCCTGCCACATAGTTACATATTTAATGGGCCTTTTTGACGCAGTGAGTCGATTGGACAAGGTTGAGGGCCTCTCCCCCAACAAATACCTTATGCTTGAGCCCATAGATCATAGGTGTAAGCTTTGGCTTGTAGCATCGTCACATAGCTACATTCATAAACTAAACAATGAACTGAGCCGAGGGCACTAAACTAGCGAGCCCTCGTCTGGAATGTCAATGCACTCGGCGGGGACATGACTGCGGTTTGCTTCCAATTTTTGTTGTTAATGATATCCCCATGCAATTGTTTTTAGAGGCATCTTGATGTACTAATATACTATGGACTAACCAGGGTTGAGATCGACGAGCTTGTTATTCCTTCTCTGCGCGGTCAGATCAGATGCACGCACCGGGCCGCCGGCGCTAGCTTCAGGTTTGCTTGTGTAGTATGACAGTGAGTAAGCATGAACGGCGTTCGTGCAAACTGTGCAGGTTCAGTGGCTCTGGTTCAGTCATGGTGGAAGTTGGAAAGGAGTAGCGAAAGGACGAGCAAACTGGCAGGGGATATATATGGCTAGGGAGCTTCATATCTTCACGGATGCTGCTGCATCGAAGTGCTCTGGCTCTTAATTAAGCTCCAGGCCACTCATGCCAATAGTATGGAGTATACTAGCTAGTACTAATATCTTTTCTGCAAATTTGCTTCGTGACACTGCGCTGACAAAAGGAAGCAAATAGAAAAAAAAATAGCCCATTTAATTTACAAGTATGATGTCTCCTTTATGAAGGAAGAGTATATATGACGTATCTTTAGGGCAATGTACGGTGTGGTCTATGTTTGCATGTAGGGAATGCTACAAGGCAGCATCAACACAACACGAACGGTTCTTAGACGAGAGACCTTGTGCTGTCATACAACTATATAGTTATATACAAGAGGTGTAAAACCTGATCGAGCACTTGTTTGACTGTTTCCCCCTTCATACGCCGCTTTATTATGCCAGCACAGAAGTCAACTACCACTGGATGTGAGGAACTCAGGATCAAAGGTTACGTCGTTAAGCGGCACGGTCAAAGAAAAGAAAGTGTGGCTTAGTTTGGCCCTGTTCATACTGCTTTCTATTTAAAAACTGAGATCAAATATAAATATTCGATATTTTATCTCATTTTTTCTACCGCTCATCTCTCCATTTTAAAATCATTTTATACTGGTTTCTATATAAAAAATCAGAACCCAATATAAATATTCAGCATTCTCTCTTTGACTTCCCCTACCGCTCGCCCTTTCTTTTAAAAATCGATTCTTTTAACCACTACTATTTAGTATTTACATACTTCTTTTAACCACTACTATTTACACAGCCAAAAGTTATTATCCATAGACAAAAATCATTAGCTGCGGCCTATGAAAGACCCCACTTCAAAGGGCTTTGCGAACAAGGTCAAAAGCGGGTCTGTTCTTTTTAGCTGAGACTTATACCTTTTGACTACGACTTGTAGCTTTTAAGTTATTTGTGCAAAAAATTATAGAGTAACAGAAACTCACGTGCGATTTTTACCGATATAAATGAAGTCAGTACAATATGTACTACAATTAACTAGTAAACCCCACTTTAAAAAGACACTCCGTTTAAAAACTAGTTACTACAGAAAAGCCAAAAAATAGTAGTTAAAATCTGAAAAAGAATAGAGCCGATATCTACCTACTTTGACATAGCCCAAAAGAGGAGGTAAACGGCAAAACCGTTAGGTTCATTACGCCTCCAAGATGAACAGTAGTCAGATTCTAATGGCTGCTTCAAAACTGAAATTCATAACACGACCACCAACTTCGAAGACCAATAAGGGCGTACAATAAACTTTGACAATATATCAATAAGAAGAGGTGATCGGTAAAACCATTACGCCTCCAAGATGAGCAGCAGTCAGATTCTAATGGCTGTTTCAAAACTGAAATTCATAACACGACCACCAACTTCGAAGACCAATAAGGGCGTGCAATAAAATTTGACGATATGCCACTCCTGAAGCTGCATGAGCACAAGAAGCCTTCAGTTTAGCCATGATCATTAGTACAGTGTTGCACCGTAGCTAAAACCAAGAATTGTTCTATCATTCACATGTAGAAGTTGGCATATAACAAAATCAACAGCATAAATTGGAATGTATGCTTTCAGCAAACACCATGATGTGAACATTCAGGACAGGTGATGGCAAAACCTGCGCTCTAACAGCCTTGCTGTCCCAAAATTTATTGTGTCAAGCATCAAATTTCCCGGGGGGATTTTTGGGGGGGGGGGGGGGGGGGGGGGGCAAAAAAGACCTATTTCACCTGCTTAATGAGTTCCTCTCATCAAAAGGATGACACGAATCATCCACTAGAAAGACAAAAGATATGCGGTACTAAGCTCAAGTAATTGATACAATCCCATCCACAAAAGATGATCTTGGGAATACATCGCCATTATCTTAGCAGAAAAATCAGGCGCTGGTTTTCAATTCCGCCTCTGCTGCAGGAGCTGGTACAGGTGTAACACCACCAGTTGTTGGACTGGAAAAAAATGGATTACCAATTGTTAATCCCTCAAAAGCCATTTACTGATCTAATGATTAATTAGCAAGCGGATGAGATACTCACAGTCCAACCATGACTTTGAAAGCATCGTAAATTCCCCATTGAGCACCGGTAAGAGTGCCGATCATGACAATACGAAGGGGAAGTCCTCTGGTGAAAAGGCCCCAAAGACCAAGCTTCTTAACGGCCTACAGAGATGCAGTAATGATATAAAAAGTCAACGAACAAACCAATAATAGCAAAATAAAAGGGATAAAACATCTCAAGATAGGTACTAGCTAGCATATGCTCACATCACCAACTGTAGCACCCTTGGCATTGTTCAGGAAAGAGACCAGGTTGTCGGCTGGGTGAGAAACAATAGCACAGAAGACACCAGCAACGTAACCACCAGCAAAGCTGATACCCAGCTGGAAAGGCTTGCTGCACTCCGACTTTGGAATTGGAACAGCATGCTTGTAGATAAGCTCAACAATGGTCTCAAAGGAAGCAAACTTCATCATGGTATCTGAATACAACATGAAAGTATTCAATGAATGAGTACAGTGTATAATATAAGAGCAAATACAGAAGTTCAAAGCATGTGATACAACTACCAAATGAAGAAATACCCGTTGTCATGGGAATGCCACACTATGCATTAAAAAATCAGTCTCCTAAAGTTATATCAAATCCCATTCAGATAACAAGTGATACCAACAACTGCTAATATGCAGATAGTTTGTGGCTTCAATAAAGAAAAAATACTATATAGGTGACAACTTCGGAAACACTAACTGATGATTTGCAATCTGCATCACTAAAGATAGGTATGACACAGGTTAGGAAGCGCTTAAGGGAAGTAAACTTCCACTTAAGCTCATAACTATAACATCCAAAGTAAAGCACTTACATAAGAGGGGGGAAACCATTCATTGTCAAAAAAAAGGAAGGCACAACACTAAACACTTAGACAAAGTGGTATGGACTCTCTTTCTTACAAGTGTCATATCCCAAAAAACGTTGTCTAACAAAAACCAGGGATTTGCATTTGAGTTTTTCTGCAGGTAACCTATTTCCAATAGATAAAAATTGCCAAATTTAGTAGATATTAGATTGGATAAGGCATACAACAAAGGTCCTGCCTGATAAAATGACCTTAATTTTATGAAAAAGGTGAACTTTGGGGTTAGTACTAGACTTTCTATGCAACTAGAGTGAATCACTGTAACAAAGAGTGAAGTGAATAGAATCCAGAAGGTAAACAAAAAAAGAAATGGTAAAAGCAACATGGAATAATATCAGCATGGTTAGCCATGGATGTGATAAAGAGGGTGTTTATATTGGCTTTTGGCTTTGGCTTATAAATAGTAACAACTATTGAGAGAGACAATCGTATACGATTTTGGCCGATATAAATGAAGTCACTATAGTGCCTACTACGATTGACTAGTAGATCTCGTCTTGAAAAAAACACTCCGTTTGAAAGTTAGGTAATGTAGAAAAGTCATTTATTGTAGAAAACGGCTTTTAGAAGTCCAAGCGAACGGGCCCAAAATGGCAAAATTTCATTCATAACAGCAAATCCATTAGAGGGGATAAAGTGGTAAGTTATCATAAAGCTGTAATGGTTAAGTGTAACTGTCAAAGCAAAACAAATGGTACTGAGTTTATGATACAGGCAAGACCAGTTTTGGAGCATTTCGTTTCAAAGTAGTCGACAATTTTTCAACAACCATCTAAGTAAAAATTGAAGTTTAAAGAATATGAATGTAACAAAATGGCAAGAGAAAGGCACTTACAAGGAATCTGGCGGCCCCAGAGAGGAACAAGTCCCTTGTAAAGCCTGCCATTGTCAACCAGTAAGAGTTTTTAGGGCATAGGATCAGGGAAAGAGTGCCGAATCTTGAAGCTTTTACAATAGTCAGAATATTTACTTACCCAAGAGCACCCTCAGATTGGACAAACTTGGGGAGCCCGTCACCCAACCCACGAGCAAATCCAGGTTGCGTCTGCACACGGACCTTCACAGCTTCAAAGGGGCAGAGAGCCACATCAGCAATTACTTCAGCAGAAGCTGACCCTGCAAGGTAAATTAGGGTCTTGTACTTCTGGGCATACTCAGGCCCTGCAATATCTGAGTAGTACTTCTTAAAGAACTCGTAGAAGCCAAACTTGCAAGCCCCCTGGGCACTGTAACCAAGCAAGGTAGGCACCCATCCCCTGAAGAATCCCCTAACTCCTTGCTCCTTTAACAGGACACCAAATCCAGATGATATGCTCTTGTATTTTGTTGGATCGATCTGCAACAATTAAAAAAGCTTATTATGTCCAAAATCCTTAATTAAAACCTAGCATCAATTGCAACTTAGTACCTCTCTATCTATCTATCTATCTATCTGCCCTAACCATCTCAAACTATACATCACAAATCATAGTAGATCATAGTGAATGTACAGTGCTGACCGGGAATAAGCAATATCAGACCACCCTATTAAAATGAGAAGAATAAAGCACCTTCACCAAAAGATGTATAAGCCTTGTGTTTGACAGCATTGTGTAAAAAAGGAACTCTAATTAGGTGATCGAATATCAAAATTTAATTAAATGTGAGTTGTTATGGCAACTGAACAATGGTCCACAGTTGGAATTCAATTGTCATGACTGATCAGTGCCATTGTTAAAGGCAAAACGTTGCAGGATTTTTCTTCCCAAAAACATCACTATGATTCACTCTACTGGGACAGAATGGCATGAAATACATATATAAGTGATCACAGATTTAGTCACACCTTCACACATCGACTTGAAATCAGCCTACTGGAGGACCAACAAAAGAACCAAGGTTACACATTCATGAATATAATGTGTACCACAATCATATAACTCCGATGGGAACGACATGTGAGTCAAGTAAGTGACTAAACTAATCGGTGCTTGTTTGAATCAACTAACATACGCTGATAAGTGTGCCTACTGAAATAACAATTCACTCAACAGCAAGCATGTACTAGTAATGAATTCCGACACCAACTAAGCAAAGAACAACAGGCACATCTGAACCAACAAAGAGCATGACGGGGAACAAAACAAGCTATAAATCTTAACCACCACCAGATCTACATACACAGAGAAGCAGGAAGTGGCTAGATTTACGCATCCCGATCACCAAGTGCCTAAATGGGGATCAAAGTTCACAACCACATATTCTCCCGCACCAAACCATCCGGATACCACCAGATCTACGCGAAAACGTCCCGAAATGGAACCCCAGAAGCATGGATGCCACAGATCTAGGCGGTGCTGCCTCACCTGCATGTTGCACTTGACGAGGTCGAGCGGCGTGACGGCCATGTGGGTGAGCCCGCAGCTGGCGATCCCGCCGGCCGTGCAGGCGGCGTAGAACGCCGGTGAGTACATCTCGATCTTCTCCTTGGGCGCCTGGATCGAGAACGGCGCGCCGCCGCCGACAGCAGCCGGCACCGGGTTGGAGGGGAGGCGGACGGCGCCGACGAAGGACCGCGCCGCGGAGGCGTAGAGGAAGCTCGGAAGAAGCGACTCGCGGGAGCGGTCGGAGAGCGCCATCGCCGCCGAGAGATTCGGAGGATTCGCCTCTCTCGCGGGCTTGTGCCGGTGCTTCCTGAGATCTCCGGCGTTCGCGTGGATTTGACGAGGGGAGCGGCGGGGAATATGAAGGCGGATTTCCAAGTTGTCAGGGCAT
Source organism: Dendrocalamus latiflorus (assembly GCA_017311315.1). Classification (NCBI taxonomy): domain Eukaryota; kingdom Viridiplantae; phylum Streptophyta; class Magnoliopsida; order Poales; family Poaceae; genus Dendrocalamus; species Dendrocalamus latiflorus. Next base: position 3,331,812 of record CM029634.1, on the reverse strand, counting down.
CGATCTTTTTGGTGGCTGCGGTGGCATGGGGTTTAGCTGAGTGTGGGGCCCGTAGGTAGATGGGCCCTAATGTCAGTGTCTATTCAGCTTGAGGTAGCCGGTAGTGCTGCAATTTGGGCTGTGAATGCCTGAATGGATTACTTTTATCTCTTCTCGACTAAAGGCCAGTTTGGGACTGCTCTACTCCAGTTTTTTTAGCTCTGCTCCACCAACTTCATCATAGAGCAGTTCCACTGTGGAGTTCCTGGAGCAGGTGGTCCTATTTGACACGCAGCTAGCTCCAGCTCCAGGAATGTGAGGTTTCCCTGAGAAAGGTCCAATGTGCCCCTGAATGATGTTTGGTGTATGTTTTGATGTCTGCGGAGCATATGTAACTGAATTTTTTTGTTGCCAATTGAAATAGGATGTAAAATATTATAATCACAATTAATTTATTCGAGAAAACCAAAAAAACAAATATTTTGGTCAAATAATTCCATCCTTTTGTCCCATAAATTGCAACGTGCATGATAGATAATTAGCAATGATGGGATTATCACTCATAGGATTCCAATGATCTGCTTCCTCATTTGTAATGTTTCTAAACATATCCCTAAGCAAATCTTCATTTTGGATAGCCTTTTTCCTAAACTTGCCACTCCCGGGAATTTCCTGTAAAAATAAGAACCACAAACATCAGTGCATCGAGTAATGGTAGAAATTATAAAATTTAGAGACATATACACTCATAGCTCTTATCTTCTTCCACCACTCATTCTCCATGCTAATGACCCCCTTCGTATTGTTCCAACATGTACCAGTTTGCCTCCTCTTCAATTTTTGCCAAGCAGTCCAATCAACCTTTAACTTGTCCCACTTGTTTTTTATTTGTGCCTTCGATAACATGATTCCGGTCATCTGGAAAAACATATCCGACACCTCGGTATAACCTACAAAGTTCAAATGGGTGTTTGGACGATTGCCTTTCCTAACTTGTTCGGCCATTAACTCACAAGCAAGTGTGACATGTGCATCGGTCCAATCCATTTGATCACCCTGACCATGATATTACACAATAATTTAGCTCTTCTGTTGTATACTTGTGCATCGGTTCAAATTGTTCATTTTTCAATCCTATACTTTCATTAATGAAGTAATGCCCAAATGTGAGCACGGTAAATGGAAGCATATGCAATCGACGAAAATTGCATTGAAGCATGTCATTCTACATCTACTTTACAATAACAATATAAAATCATGTAAAGGATAGTTTATAAAATGACATCAGTGAAGCAAAGCACATCATGTAAAGGATAGTCTACACAAGGATAGTCCACATCAGTGAGGCAAAGCACATCATGTAAAGCAAAACAAAGCAAATGACATCATGTAAAGGATAGTCTACACAATAACACTTTGTCTATAAAATGACAAAGCACATCAGTGAAGCAAGATACAAGTGCAAAACCATATGTCAAAGTAATAGAGCTTACTACTGTATATTTCGTATGCAATGATAAGAAGAATTCTAAACGAACCACATTCAGCCAACACATTCATCATTTCAATTGTCCATACCACATCCTAAACGATAAGAAGAATTCTAAACGAGACGCAATTCTCCCAACAATACAGAAGGCAACCATCACATTCAGCTCATGGAACATGTTATACGTAGGACAAATTTCAATTATTCACATTCATCATTTCAATTATCCATACCACATCCTTCCTTTTCCTCTTCGCCGGCGGAGCACGCTGGCCACCCGCGACCAGCCCTGGGAGGCCCTGTCCGGCCGGTGATAGCCCCTGGCCACCTGCAGCCACCTCTGAGTGGTCGGGGTAGCCCAGCATCTTCGGATCTATCCATCCCAGCCATCACGTCGCCGGTGGTGGCCGGAATAGGGCGGGCGGAGCGTCGCGTGGGTGGGTGGGCGGAGAGGAGCGGCGTGGGTGGGGGCGGAGGAGAGGAGTGGCGCGGGTGGGGGGCGGAGAGGAGCGGCGCGGGGGGGGGGGGTGGGGGCGGAGGAGAGCAGCGCGGGTGGGGGCGGAGAGGAGCGACGCGGAGAGGAGCGGCGCGGGTGGGGCGGAGGAGAGGAGCGGCGCGGGTGGGTGGGGAGGAGAGGAGTCGCGCGGGTGCGTGGGGAGGAGAAGAAAAGAAATGAATCGGTACGGAGGAGAGGAATTGTGTAATGGCAGTGGTGGGTAATTTTCTCTCAACTCTATGAGAAGATACAAAACTTCAGTTTCTGGAGTACCCCTTGAGGAGCTCCAGAAAAAACGTGGAGTAGGCCTTCAACTCCACCTTTTTCTTGGAGCAGAGTTCTTAGAGTTGGACCCGTTTGGCTAGACAAGTTTGAAGCAGAGTTGAAAAGGCTGGAGTGGAGCAGTCCCAAACAGGCCCTAATATGAAAGAAGAGTTTGTTTATTTACCATCTCTTTCTTTTTGTATTCGCATAAAAATGAGATGTATTCTATCATGGATAGTATATGCCAGATATATTAACTGTTTTTTTAGTAAAAAATTTTAAGATCTACTCTCAAACATAAGAGTGTCGCAAGAAAAAATTTAAATATTCTTGCATAGATTAGAAACTCTAAAAGAAACCTTTGTTTCAATTTTTTAATTAAATCACTTAGCACAAGGTAAATTATCTTAAGTTTCGTAAAATATCCTGTTGAGAAAAATACATACACTGTTCAAGAAAAAAATCGCATACTCAAGAGCTGTAGCCTAAAGTCCCGTTCAAAAATATTACGCATTTTAGTTTTGGGTTGTGTCTTTTGTCGTTTGACTGATTATGAGAGATTAGAGAGTAAGAGACACTCGTGTTGATAAATCACTCCATTCAAAACGGCTCCTGTAGTCTCCTATAGACGGTTTATAAAAACCATGTTGACAAGTCACTTCATTTAAAAACCAGTTTATAAAAACCAAAAAACGGAAGTTGTTTGAAATAGCCCAAGTCATGAGTTAAACTGTACGATTTTTTAGGTGGAATTAAACTTCATTGATTATTTGTCCTCAAAAAACTTTGCTCATTCTATTTTCAAATCTACAATTCCGCTGGTTCAGTGGTAGTGTGGTACTGCTTATGCAGAGTTATCATGCAGCTTCAGTCCGTGTTATCTTCAATTTTTCCGAGCACGTTGTCAGCCGTAGCCACTTTAGTAAGGGAGATTGGATCATATACTCTCCTTTTAGTTGGGAAATTGATGATTTACCCTCCATATCTCAATGACACGTGGGGTCATCATAAGTCACTGACACGTGGGTTAGGAGGGTAAATCCTTAATTTCCATCTAAATAGAGGGTATATGATCAATTTTTTCCTTTAGTAATGTCCGTGAGACCGTGACGACTTGCGGGAGACAGTGGTCAGAATATGCAGGTGAATATTCCATATCGGCACGGGCGTGGTCTTTTTTCCTCTAAAACAAATGAATATAATAGTCTCTTTGCCACTAATTCAAAGTAATTTATCAAGATAATTTTTTAAACAGTTTATCAGTATATAGCCTATTTATATAAATATTTATATTAAAATAAAAAATATCAGCTATAACTATAAACTATAACTCGCTGCTGCTGTGTGAATTTGCAGCGACGGGACCAACCTGCCCTTTGGGGCCGTCAAGCAGACGGACGAGCCAGCCCGATCGACCAGGCGTGGTCCACGTCGAATTCATTATTTGGTGAGGGTGCAGCCCAGCTTGGCCTGATAGGGTTTTTTTTTATTTAGAAGAGCGGCCACCGAAGTCTGGCCTCCTGTCTTCATGCCTCTCCCAGTAAAGAGGTCCACTCGGGCCAGGCCAGGCCCACGTCCAAGGCTGCAATTCAAAACTCGGTTGCCCTCGGCCGGCAAGCAACCCGCGCAAGTCACCCGCGCGCGCCGAGAACACAGCACGTGCACACCAAATTCGCCGCAGAATCGCTTTCGTCCACCCCGCGAAGCCATTCTTTCCCACCCGTGCCCCAATTTCCCCGTCCCAATCAATCAAACCTTGTTGCGTCGCGTTCCTTTAAATCCAGTCTCGTAGGTCCCATGCATCCCACGCAATCTTTCCGAAAAAGATCGCAGGCGCTCCGGCTAGTTTCCAGGAACGTACTCCTCGCCGAACGGTCGGTCCCATCACCATGTCGACGGTGCCCGCGCATGGTGGCGGCTTGCGGCACCGGACGTGCCGCATGTACTGGTGCTACGAGTGCGGCCGCGCCCTCCGCATCATCTCCTGCCCGGCCACCGACGTCTTCTGCCCGCGCTGCTTCGGTCGCTTCCTCCACGAGATCGACCCGCCGCCGCGCCCAGCGCTCCCGCCGCCCGGCTTCTTCCCGCAGCCTTTCCCCCCGCCGCAGTACGGCGGACACCCGCGCCGGTGGGTCGTATACGGCGGCGAGGCGCCCACCGTACCCGGACGCGCGTTCCGCCAGCCGGTGCCGGTGCCGGCGCGGGTTCCTGCACCGGCTCCGCCTCGCAGACGCTTGCCCTCCCCGCCGCCGCCGCCGGTGGCGCGGCGGCCGTCCACGCCTCCGGCCATCGACCCGGGGGATTACTTCACGGGGCCCAACCTGAACAGCCTCATCGAGGAGCTCACCCAGAACGACCGGCCGGGGCCGGCGCCCGCGCCGTCGTCGGCCATCGACTCGCTCCCGACGGTGCGGATCTCCGGAGCGCACCTGTCCGACAGCTCGCAGTGCCCCGTGTGCAAGGAGGACTTCGAGATCGGGGAGGCCGCGCGCGAGCTGCCGTGCAAGCACGTCTACCACTCCGACTGCATGTCTGCATCGTCCCGTGGCTCCGCCTCCACAACTCCTGCCCCATCTGCCGGTACCAGCTGCCCGGCGCCGAGTTCAATGGCGACAGCCGCGCACGTCGCGGTAGCAGCAGCAACAACGGCAGCGGTGGTGGTGGCAGGAACAGGGAGAGGGAGCCGGAGCCGCCTACGATAGTGAGGTGGGGCCCATTCTCGTGGCTGTGGCCGCTGCGGGGGCTCGAAGACCCCGATGACGGGTGAGAGTACGGGCGGCGCGGGAGGCCCGAGGCGGCCGACGCCGGCGGTAATGACCTGTCGGCCCTCCAATTTTTTGTTCTTGTCGCTGCTTGCGTTTTCTTCTTCTCTTTCTTTGTCTGAGTATTTCCTTGCGATAACTCTAATCATCATACATGATATTAATGTACTACTACTACTACTCTATAATGGAAGAACATATAAAGGTTTATGTGCATTGTTTTACTTGCTGCCTTGCTGGTTTGATTAGTTTCGTGCTCGTTTCAGCATTCTATGCGCGGTGGCGCTCACTGTTTCTTTTCCAGCTGCTCAAATGGAGATCCCGTCATGCCAAGAAAAACCAGTTTGCTCAGTTAAGTCATCTGATCGCTGCCATTCTTGCAATCAACAGCAAACTGCCACAAACACATGTTTACTAACTTAACTTTCGTTGGCAATTGCAGGTAATGCGTGAGCGTGACGGCCGTGGAAATGTTCCGCAAGTAAAATAGGAATGGTGGATAACCTATGTAAAGCAGTGAAGATGTAGAACTGCTTTTGCAAGCAGGCGACATACAACGGAAAGTAGGAAGTAAAATCGAGACCACTGTAAAGTTCGCCACGTAACAATAGACATGGTGGAAAGAACATTCCAAAATGCAGTAAAATTAGACTACGCTCAATGTAAACAACACAGCGAATGCATTTAGTCAGTGATTTCCCAAACTGATTTCAATTTTTTAGCTCAGTTGATGAGGTCGATCTAGTGAATAAAGTGGCCCGCACATTAAACTCTCAGCTTGTGCGAAAACAATTGAGCAAATCTGAAAATTTCACGAAGGGTTGGACGTGATAGATCTAATGGGAACGTCCAACATGACAATCATATAATTTGATTTGATTTTACACTTAAGGGCATACAAAATGGACTAAATCAACTTATTGTCTCTTGTGTCAAATGAACCATTTTATTTCTGAGAGGGCCTTCCGTTTGAACCCCGTATTGAGCATAGTTTCGAAGCCAGCCTGAAATCCCGCGGTGTATGATGCATTCTTCAGGTTCATCTGCAGTAAAACATCCACATTAGACATCCATCACAATGTGAATGGTATAGGTTATGCTTCGCATATCATCGAATTGCCCTCCCCTTAATTATTGTGGGAGCAAATAAAAAATTTGGAGCATAGAGTAGAAGTTTATCAAATCTAAATTGCAACTACAGTAATCAAGCCGTATCAATTTTATCTTATGATACTGAAACATGATTTTTCATAAATATGATTAATCATCCAACTCTCCAGACCGGAACATGTATATTCAGACATCAGGAAGAAAACTTATTTCCTTCTAAAACAATGAGCTTCAGTGAGCAAATAATTTGGAGTTTTCGCAAGGCTCAAGGAGAAATCAGTATTGCTCATCATATTTCAGCACAATGACAAATTCACCCTTACATATGAGTGAGATTTTCAAGTTTCAATTGGAAATTTTCCATGGAAGAAGTGTAAGAGTGTTGTACTTCTTTCTCTAACAGGAGTGGTGACTTTATTCTATGATGACCTTTAGCAGCATCCATTATTTAACTACTCAATTACTTTTAGTAGAAGCCAGGACCCGTTCGTAAATCTGAGGATCTATTCATAATTTTTAGAATTACAAAAACCTTTCTGTAAAAATCAGGACCCATATGCAAGATTTAAGGGCCTTTCGGTAATTTCCATAAAATAGGGGTTGTTTTGAAATTTTGCCTCCCTCCCCCTCTGGCCGGGCCGATTTTCGACCTGTTTTCGGCCAAACGGGCCATTCGGCCTGAAGGCCCTTCCGACCAGCTTATTACACAGGCGGGGGTTAGGGTTTCCCCTACCCACTCGTCCAGGTGGCGGCGGCGGCCCGGGCTCCAGCTCGGGTGGGCGAGGCGAGCCCGTGCGACGGGGCTAGCGGCCAAGCGACGGGTGGCTGCAGGCCGGCCCGAGCGGTTGGCGCGGACTTCGAGCGGCGGCGCAGCGTGGAAGTCGAAGGATCCCTGGGCGGCGGCCGTGCGAGAAACCGAGGTGGCTACGGGCCGGCGGCCGGGCGGCGCGTGCGTGCAAGGAGAAGCCAAGGCGGTCCATGCGGCGTCAGGCGGGGAGGCCGGCTTCGGGCAGGGCAGCGGCCAGACAAGCGGATGCGGCCGGGCGGGGCGGCTCGGCTTCGGGCGGGGCGACGGCAATTTTGGCTATGGGCCGGCCAGCAGGACCAGCGCTTCGGGCGCACGTGCGGAGTTCGAGGCGGCCTCCTCGAGCTTGGGGCCATGCCTCCGGGCAGCGATCGACCAAGTGCGGCGCCGGGGCGGCCTTCGGGTGCACGAGCTCGGGCACCGCCTAGAGAATTGGCGATGGGCGACCTTCGGGGTGCCGCCAAGCACTACCTCGGCGGTTCCGTCCGCTTCTTCGGGAGGCGAGTAGGCGGCCGGTCGCTTCGGGCGACGGGGCTGGCGGCGCACGTGCGGGGAGGTGAGGCGGCACGGCTTCGAGCACGCTTCCCCGGGCGGCGGCCATGCGGGGCGGCGACCGTGCGCTGGCGACGGACCAGCTACCAAGCGGCTTCGGGCCGTCGGCGGGCTGATGTACGGCGATCGTACAGGACCAGCCGAACACAATTTTCCCTCTTTTTCTTTTTTTCGATCTAAAGTGCAATCAACATCTACTCTATATGCAATCTGCCGATTGACATTGTGCCGGCGACTTCAAGTCTGCTCGCCGTAGATTAGAGCGGATTTGCACCGTTAAAAATTAATCTAGAAAGCGAAACTACGAATTTAGAGCGATCTAGATAATTCAATCTATTAGGGCTTCGATGATTACCTTCGATTCACAGGAGCGAACTCGTGCTAATAACGTGTTGAGGAACCGTCGCTGGCGACCAGTCCGATTAATTCCTCTGCTTAATATGAAACGAGATCAATCATATAAGACAGAATAATAGATTGAAAACACAGAGAGGTAGAGAGAACTCCTGGTCTTTCTTTATTGCTTTTGATTGCATGCGTACAAATCTGCCCGTACGACTCCCTATTTATAGTCTACCAATGAAGTGTCCACCATAGACCAAGGCTGCTGGCCCAGGCCCAGGTTTCCTAACATAATCTAGTCAATGGCGCATAATAAATCTGTTACGAAAACCAGCTATTTTTATGAGTACAATGGGCTGCTTATTTTGGGTTTTTTTATAGTTTATGGTTTATTTTTACTGTTTGATATTATAACTGACTTATTTTATACTGTACCTACTAGTTTTTTGGTATAATTAAATTAAACTTTTTTAAAATAGAAAAAATATGTTAGCCCATCACAGACAATACAAATGAATATGAAAAAAAGAAAAGACAAAAAACTAAAAAGCCAGAAATTATGAAATTAAAAATTAGAAGCCAAAAACCCACCGGAGAAGTCGAAATGAGCAGGGCGCACTCGCACATAACATCACACACTCACGCACTCACATATTCACATGAGTGCGTCTAATGCATACGCTAAGATAAGATGGAGATACTAAAGTCTTACAAAACACGGAAACATGTTTTGACCACTGAATATACCTACAGATGTGTGTACTCAGATAGACACTGTTTAAATGAACAAATACCTCTAAAAATAAGGCGCCCTGGAATCAAGCCCAGGCAGACGGGCTGCATGTCGACAGCCTTTCAGGGGTGCTCATTTGAGCTTATGTTTTGGCTTTTGGGTTTATTTGGCACTGTTTAAGATTTTTCGTTATAACTGTTATAAACTCTTTTGGTGTAATTAAGTTTAAAAAATAGAAAATGAAAATGATAGGGTCTTCAGTTTCGGACCATGCAAAAGAATAAAAAAAGGCAAAAAAATAAAAAGCTAAAAAGTCAAGAAAAAATAAAATTAAGAAATTAAAAGCATAAGTCGTCGAAATAAGCCGTGACTCCGTCCTCGAAAAGCAGCTGTTTTGCATGACAGCGATTGGAAACTCTCTGTTGCGTTTGACTGCAAAGCTATACTTTTTTGCGGGCGTGCTTGAAACTCGAAACGTGGCAAATAATATATCTCCTGCCTGCCTCCCTTGTGAGTGACATCATCATTCAAATCTTGCGACTGCAGCATCTCCAGTAACTTGTAAAAACACTTCGTAGATTAGCTTGTCGCAATTTAAGAATTGTAAGATAGATTAAGGTGAAGTCTTATCATTTGAGAAATCAAAACGCTATTGAGTTCCTCCTGAAAAGTGCGAGTGGAAGCGGAACAAGACAATATAAGAGCAAGTATAATAAGAGGCTGTTAGTAGGCTGTATGCTGAGGTGGAGGAGAGAGAAGAGAGGTGGGCTGTAAGTTTACAGTCAACTGAAGCACAAGAACCAAGAAACTTTGTGAGATAAAGGAGTGGGTCATACAGCCTTCAGCTGGCTGTAAACTACTATATGAATGGGCTGATAAGAGCAAGTACAATAATGCTGACTAGGTCGCCTCTAGCGAAATCCACGTCAACACAATCCTATGTGGAAGAGAGAGAAAAGAGGAGAGAGAGGCAAGCTGCCCCTCATGCAAGAGGTGACCTCTAGCACATCATACAAGGAGAGAGAGGCAAGCTGCCCCTCATGCAAGAGATGACACTTGATATATTTATGCAAGTATTAAATGTTTGAGTGCTTTAGTAGAGGTAACCTCTACTCAACTTATTATATTAGCTACCTCCACCATGAGCCACGTGTACTCTTTTTGCTTATTTGGCTAGTCCTAGAGGTGGCAGGGCATCTCCAATGATTCTAGCTAGCAACTAACTATAAGACTTCCACATCATTTATATAGTACACACTAAAGCTAGCATTCTAAAGAACTATCTATAAGGATAGCTATTTGATGCTTACATGCACACACAGAATTTATAGAGGCTGTCTCGTTTGGCGTTATAGACTAGTGCTTAAGGAAGAGCTGGCTCGGTTTTTTTTTGCATACTCTCTTTCCTCCACATAGGATATATGCTGATGTGTACATGCATATAGCTAGCTGACTCAGACCATTGGAGATGAGCAAGTTTAATAGTATAGATAGCTGCTACCTCCAATACATTTCCATGTCATCAAAAGGTAAGATGCAGCCAACTCATACAATAAACTGGCTATAAGTTGTCTCTACAAGAGCTCTCAATCATTTAATACATACATGGGTATTGGTCATTTAATACATGCATGGGTATAGCAGTTAGTTCTATTGGTACATGCATGGATAACACCTCTTTTCCTGTGCTATAGCCTGACTCTTGCATGGGAGCCAGCTTGACTCTCTCTCTCCTTTTCTCTCCCCTCCACATAGGACTATGCTGACATGGATTCCCTTATAGCTAGCACAGTCAGCCTTATTAAACTTGCTCTTAAGTGGGTTGTAAGTGTCTATACAGCCAGCTGAAGGCTGTATTATTAGCCTTGCTCTAATAGGGTAACTCATGAGCTCCCTCAGATAGGAAAAAGGACCGTGCATTTTTGTAGTCTGGATAGCATGCATAAGCTTGGGTTGTGTGTTGAGCATCTACTCACTCATGAGTGTAATGTTGTAACGATGTCCTTGAGTGGTAAATAAATCCTCTCTTATCATGAAAAACAAAAGAGAAGTGCACGCCTCTAACAAAGTTAAAAACAACAAAGGAAAGATATCTGGGTACAGAGGCACTCGATGTATAATATTAAGCTCAAAATACGTCAGACGACTGCGGCCCATAGGCAGATGACCCACACTAAAATTTTAGTCGCAAGGATCCCAGAAATTCTGCGTAGACTACCATTGTACGGTTCTTTTCGGTTTGCTGCATGTGGTTTTAAAATTTTATTATAGTAATTAGTTTTTAAATGATACATCTTATTAAGATGGTATCTAGAAGTCAATTATAGTAAACACTATACCGACTATAGTTATATCGACCAAAATTGTATATGACTGTCTCTCTTCGTATTATTTTACGAACCGTGAGAATTCAAAAGCCATATCCCTAAGCCCAATTGCACTAGTAAAAGGACAATGCTTTGGACATAAGTATAGGACGAGTACATCATAATTCATTGCTTGCATAAGCAGAAACAGCTTTTACACAAGGTATGACATGCAATTGACTGTGGAGTTTTTTTTTTGATAAAATTGACTGACTGTGGAGTGTGGAGTTAGCTCCATGGAAAGCTGCCTTATGTCGGAGCAGCCGGCCTGAATCTCACGAACACACACGAGAGAATAAACACTGGAAGATACACTTCGGCAACGAATGCCTTTTCTCCTGTATTCGCTTGCTCTTTTTAAATAAACAACAGGCGTACAAGTTAAATAGCCTAGCTAAAGAAACAACGATTGACTGCACGCACCACATGCAGGCGCCCACGATCCACACGAAGCGGTCGCCATGCAGCCACGCCTTCCACGACCACGAGTATGCAGCCTTCGGATCCTGAAGACCCGGCGCCCTCACGTTGCGCCGCTCACACGCTGCACCTCCGGAGTCCTGGTCTTCAGCACCATACGCATGCACCACTCCATGGCTTGCTGCGACGTACAACTCCAGCATCCATCCGTCGGCCAACACTTATCCATGCACTAACAAGGAACTAACTAGCTGACTCTGGATGCATGTGACTAACACATCACCATGTAGACTCAAACTAATACTACGTACATGACACACATGTACGCTGCTAACACTTGCAAAACTCTAAAACATGTACAAGTCAAGAATAGTGCTAACAATTTCCCCCCTAATCTTGACTTGCTTATTCTACTTTCTAGACAAACTTCAAAGTAGTGCTGGTTCATCATCCGCCATTGCGAGAAGTGCTTCTTTCTTTGGTGGATTTGGACATTCCCTGGCAAAATGTCCACGAACACCACAATTGTAGCATTTACCTTTCTTCCCCGGAGACTTGAGCTTCTCCCGAGCCTGCCACTCGGCAGCCGTGAGCAAAAGCTGGCCGTCATTCCGTTCACCGCCGGCCTGCGCGCGCCGCCGTGAGCGTTCCTCAAACGCCTTGAGCCTGCCCAGCGCCTCCTCGAACGCCATCGTCTCCACGTCGCAGAACTGCTCGATCCCGGCCACCGCGGAGTACAGCCGGTCGGGCACGGTGTCGAGGAGCTTCTTCACCATGGCGGCGTCGCCGAGCGTCGAGCCAAGGCCGGCGTACCTCGCCGCCATGCCGCTGATCTTGCCGGCGTAGTCGTCCAGCAGCTCTCCCTCCGCCATGTGCAGCTTGTCGAACTCGCCTCGGAGAGTGGAGAGCCGCGCCGCCTTGACGCGATCGGCGCCGACGAACCTCGTCTTGAGGCTGTCCCACACCTCCTTCGCCGTCTTCTTCGTCGACACTTGCATGAGGATGTCCTCCGACAGCGCGCCGAAGAGCTGCGCCCTTGCCGTCTTGTTCTTCTTCTCGTCCACGTCCGCGCCATCCGCCGGGCACACCACCTCCCAGAGACCCTGGGCGTCGAGGATCGCCTCCGCCTTGATCGCCCAGACGATGTAGTTCACCGGCGTGAGCACCGGGCAGGTCAGCGACACCGAGCTCCCCCCGGCACCGTGCGGAACCAGCGCCATGTGGCTCTGATACCAAATGTCGGAGCAGCCGGCCTGAATCTCACGAACACACACGAGAGAATAAACACTGGAAGATACACTTCGGCAACGAATGCCTTTTCTCCTGTATTCGCTTGCTCTTTTTAAATAAACAACAGGCGTACAAGTTAAATAGCCTAGCTAAAGAAACAACGATTGACTGCACGCACCACATGCAGGCGCCCACGATCCACACGAAGCGGTCGCCATGCAGCCACGCCTTCCACGACCACGAGTATGCAGCCTTCGGATCCTGAAGACCCGGCGCCCTCACGTTGCGCCGCTCACACGCTGCACCTCCGGAGTCCTGGTCTTCAGCACCATACGCATGCACCACTCCATGGCTTGCTGCGACGTACAACTCCAGCATCCATCCGTCGGCCAACACTTATCCATGCACTAACAAGGAACTAACTAGCTGACTCTGGATGCATGTGACTAACACATCACCATGTAGACTCAAACTAATACTACGTACATGACACACATGTACGCTGCTAACACTTGCAAAACTCTAAAACATGTACAAGTCAAGAATAGTGCTAACACCTTAAAACATGCAGCTCCATCAGAGCTCCCCCACAATGCACAATTAGCCTAGTACTACTAGTACAGTAATAATTAACTACACATATATATGAATCAAATAAATATCAATAATATATGCTTATTGTACCGTGAGCAATTCTTGATCACGTAGAGTAGTAATTAATCAGTCAGTATTGAATTGCTTAATGATGATCACTTGAGACATGACCTCCATGGCCTTCCCTCTCGGCGAGCTGACGTTTGGTTGAGCTCAGTTGAGGGAGGAGAAGCTCCAGAGGCTGATCTCACCTTCGTCCTCCCACTCGGCGGCCGCCTCCGCCGCCATGAGCGCCGGCGCGAAGAACGTGCTGCATGGGTCCATCATGAAGTGCTCCATGCACTTGGACGACTGGAAGAAGGCCTCGATGTCCGCGAGCGCGCCGTAGTCGACGTCGTCCCCGATGTCGTCTTGCGGCATCTCGTGGTCGGTGTTGGTGGTCTCCGGGGAGCTCACGGCCGAGGACGATACGTCGCCGTAGCTGCACGGCGGGGTCGCGGACGCGGGTGCAGAGTAGGCGACGGCACCGGGCTGCAGGGGGCTGGCATTGGCGGCGGCCGCGGCCACGGCGGCGACGCGCTGGATGGACTTGGGCGACATGGCGGCGGCGGGGAGGTGGAAGGGGAGGTGGACGGGGAAATTGAGGTCAGCGGCGGAGCCCTTGAGGCAGAGCAGCGCGGCGTCGTAGGCGCGCGCGGCAGCCTCGGCGGTGGAGTAGGAGCCGAGCCATATCCGCGTCTTCTGGTTGGGCGCCCGGATCTCCGACACCCACGAGCCCCAGCTCCGCATCCGCACGCCCTTGTACTGCCTCCTGCCGCCTTGGCCTCCCTGCCTCGCCGCCGCTTTGCCACCGTGCGCGCCACCGTTGCTCGGCGCCTCCTGCGGCGCGCTCTTCACCATTTCCTAACCAAACCACAACGCTTCTTGCTCTGATAGTATGATACTTCGATGTGTGATGTTGATGGTAGTAGGAGTGGTTAGGTGGAGGTCTCTGCTTGTGTGTGGCTACCGGCGCGGCTGCTGCGAAATGGTGCGTCCGATGGCTTACTTATACAGGTGCATCACACTGTGCATTATTAACTCGACTGGGCCGCTCCGTTGGGCTGAAATGCTGTGATTTATGACTGAAATTATACTGTAGCGGCTGAAATTTCATTGTAACTGAAGGTGCTTATTTGGTATAATTAAATTTAAAAATAGAAAAAAAATATGCTAGCTCATCACGGACAACGCAAACGAATACGGGAAAAAAAGAACCAGCAAAAAACTCAAAAAAACCAAAAGTTCAGAAAAAAACGAAATTTATAAATAGTAAAAAATAAACCAGAAGCTATAGGTTGAAACCGAAACGAGCGGCCTGTTGCTTTTTTTTGTCTCGCCTGAATTGGTTGTGCGCGTTTGCAATGTGTTGTAACCATTTTTGTTCACATCACGCTGATATTGTTATATTTGTTTTAGCCGAATACAGTACCGTACTATATTCCCTTGCAATAATGCAGTGGAAATGCTAAGAAATGAGAAAAATTAAGGAAGGATCCTGCTAATTCAACTCCTACGCACACAGCATGTCAGCACTCGCAACACGTTTTATACTTCAAGCTTACTCAAGCGTGGATAAGCTAGCTAGCTGCAGCTTGCATGCGTACATGATAAGTATTGGCGTGCTGTGGCTGGTTCAATCACTGGGGAATCTACCATCATTCTGAGTTGTACAGTTGTACAACTAGCAAGGTAGATTGGTCCGGTCGTTCTGCCTACAGTGTTAGACCCACCTGCACATATATGGCTGGGGTTAAGTTAAGCCTGTGCATAGACCTGGAGTTAATGAACTACATACGTTTATCCTGAGCCTAAACTCTGGACAGGGTTGCTTTAGCACCTTTGATCTGTACTGCTGCCCAGTCAATTTGCTGCCGTATCTATGGATCAAGCTCGTGGATCCTGAAGTTAATTGTGATCAATTACTAGCCAATCGCCTAGCCTAATCAATGGTGTAGATTCAAAACTTGTTCGCACTAACAAGTGTAGTTAATTTGTAATATACGCGATATTGTCGACGTCTATATGTACATGGGCCAGCTACAATAAGATGTGAAAAAGTCTACACATGTCACGCTAGAAGTAAGCCGGGACACATACCCTCAAGTCTTAAACCTCCTGTAGCTGCGCTAATTACTTTCAACTGTGAACAGCCAATGGGTTGACTAAGCACAGGAACTCACTACAGTACATATACACCGACGTCCATTCCACCCTAGCTCTACATGTCAGCCACATGAGAAGTAATACAGTATTTAATTTGCTCTCTTTTTTTTTTCTTGCTCTTGAGTCCCCTGACGGACGCGCATCCTCTGCCTTCAAAGTCAGTGACTTTGGGTCACTGACGCGTGGGCCCCACGGCTCATGGGCCCACGCGTCAGTTACCCAAAGTCACTGACTTTGAAGGCTCAATTCCCCCCGACCAGCACCAAACGGCTGCTGCTGCTGCTGCGACTGCAATTGCAAAGCCGCCAAAGCGCAGGCAAACACGCGTGGTTGCTGACTTGCAGTCGATCCGCACGAACTAAGTAGCCGGCATGCTGCATGCAAATCGATCCAGCTGCATCCACGGTAGCGAGAAACCATGCGCACAACTTGAATCGATTAGCCTGGTACTGTTAAGTACTCACGTAAGCTAGCTAGTAACATGCGTAGTAGAAAGCTAGCTTTTTGTTTATGGCCCCGGAGGCGCCTTCGCGCGCAGCTTCGTGCCCACCGCGCGGGCTCGATCGAGCTGTGCGCGGTGGGGACGCGCCGCGACGGCGACTCGTTGGATATACTAGCTAGCTGGAGCTGCACTGGCCTCCGACCGCAAACCGCGTCGCGCTGATGCTGAGAGAAGCGGATCGATGCGCCCTGAGATGGACGATCGGCGTGTCAACGTCGCCCCCTCTCCGGTCCATGGGCATCGATCCTAGCTTGGCAGATTCTGGGATAGCGATGGATGGCTGTCGCTGACGTAGCTTCGCGTCGGACTCTCGGGCTGTGTGGGGCATCAATGATCAATCCATCGGCGGCCGTCTCCGATCTGTCGTATAGGATGGTCGGCAATTGTTCTCTCACAGCCAAGTAGAGCTGGCTGGCGCTGGTTCCTCAACTATACATGTACATGCAAATGTGCGATGCGATAAGATCCCACCAACAGCCAGAGTTACAAGAATCACAATGAATTTGCAATAAACTGAACACATTTAATGAAACACTGGCTCCACAGTCTCATGCCCCGCCACCATGACTCCATGATCGAGGAGAGAAGGCTCTTTCAGGTCAGGTGAGAATGCATGGAAAGCAAATAAGCAGTTGGAATGTACATCCATTGTGAGATGCCCGTGTTATTACCATGGTGTAATCACACTTAAGCAACGAATTATTATTCGTTTGCTCGGTAGAATATCACTCCAACGAATAATAAGCTTTACCAGAATAGTACAACAAAACAATAAAGTAGATATTATATCTTTATTACAGCAATTGCCACGCAGGGCTATGGTTTTTAATACACTTATTTAAATATAGGAGATACAGAGTATATACCTTATCTCTCGTCTGCCCTGCTCCATTGGACGACTACTCGTCCCAACTATCGTATAGAGTGTCCACCTCACCCTGGTTCTCGTAGTAATGCCCTCGTCCCCTGTGGCCTCATCAGCGCCCGCGAGTGAGCGAGTCCCTCATCCCACTCTGGGTAATCCCCGGTTGCACTAGAGTATAATAAAGGAACATAGTAGCAAGGGTGAGTACTAACGTACTCTGCAAGCATTATTAGCAAAATGAACTATATGGCTCTTTTCTTTTTCAGTATCGCACTTTCTAACTTGTCACTGTTTCTGGAAATAAGTTTATCAAATAAAGAGGCAGTTTTAACTTACAAAAAGGCTACTTTTCGCTCGGTGTGAAGAAAGATCCTTAGTGATCTCTATATCCTCCAATCTAGGAGACAGGCATGAATTCATGATTTTATTGTGCACTGCGTAGGCTTGTGCTACTGTACCCATTGCTACTCTGAGCCATCATAAAACTAGGTATCCCCCATTTCCTTTGATGTGGTGCCAAGTTTAGAGCACAGAACGCTTTCCATGTTACATTATTAAATCTCCATCCATCTATTCTCCACTGGTGTCCTGAGATGCTCACCTGATAACCACCGACTTCAAATAGCATTGGTTGGGCCGGTTATCCCTTCATCCAATACTCCACCTACGCTAATATATGTACCTTGGGATCCCCCACTTCCGGACTTGCGCTACAGGTCCTGAGTTCTTCCATCACCACTCACACTTCTAATACTTACCCGTTGTGGAGAGAATATATAATAACGTAACAGGGTGGCATTTTCTACCCATCAAAGACAGGAAAATGGTGGCACTTAAATACGGCCTCCTTTTCGAGTGACAGTTTGTTGGTCCTTATGTCCTATCCATATATAAAGAGTCCCACATTCCCTTTCTTTCTTGACCAGGGCTCTCTTTATCATCCTAATATTTACTCTTACAACCAAGCTGCTCCTCTCAGGTGGACTGCTCTTTTCTCATATCTCTTCTCTTTCATTTCTTTTATCCGATTTAGTTTTAAAATAAAGCTTTAATGCACATATATAATATATGGTACAGAAATGTAGTTTTTACATTTAATATAGCTAGATGGATGATCAAGAAACAAGCTTGCCTGCTAATTGTATAACTCTCGGCGTCAATGGAGTCCGAATCTGCTACTTCCATCTGAACCCATTTGCCTTCTGTATTTATAAGGCAGACGCACGCTTTAAGAAAATACTTATTCATTTGGGTCATCTATAGGTTTATAAAGTCAGTTTCTCCTTTTTTTTTTGTGGGTTTGGACTATTTCGGTTGCCTACTGAAGCTAGCATACTCCCGATGGTTATTTTCCTACCTTGTTTGTTCTACCCGGTGGGTTTTAACTAAACATGCGTTTTTACTGGCTGGCATGCAAACCATGCTCTCGCTGCCCTGCCCTTGCGCATATGGCGCCACCAGTGGCAAAACACTAAACTCCTAATTCTTCCCAATACCACAAATCCTACATCTCAACATCCACGATAATTTCTGATTTTTAATTTAGTTTTTTATTTTCTGGTTTTTTTATTTTTTTCATGTATTCCTTCGTATTGTCTATAATAGTCTAATTTTTATTTTTAAAATTTAAAATTTTAATTATGTTAAATAAATCACTATCACTTACAATAGAAAATAAATCAGTTACAATAAAAAACTATAAGCTATCGTTAAATTGAACGTCTCTAAAATCAAAATGGACAAAAGGCCAAGAAGACAAGCGACCAAAAACCCACCTCCATTTTTCAAGAACATCCTATTAAATTAGGCCACACCCCTCATCAACGTCCACAGCCACGTTGCTTTCAGATCTTGCGTTTCTTATCATCTCGCTACACTGCGACACAAGTCCACTTCATACAGGTGTCCCGAGAAGAACCGGTCTCACAGAGGTCAGCAAAAACGCTCATAAATAAGCGCGCACAAGCGAACAAGCTAGCTGCCGTTTGCACCTGCACGCCCGTCGCCGAGGCCCCCACGGCCACGCGGTTTAACAGCCTAGCTCGCAGAAGAAAATCTCCGATATGATGCAATCGCTTTACGAACGATCGGTTTGTGTTTTTTCTTTTTCTCGTTCGGGTTCGTAGGATCGTCGAAGGGGAGGGAAATGGACTGCGCGAATAATTAGTTCAGTTTTATTTTACGGATATGTATCTGTCAGCCTCGCGGCATGGAGCTGGAATGCATCAGGAGGAGGGGGACAGCGGATGGGCGGGAAGAAGGGGAGAAGCTTCCTGTTACGCGCAAGATTATTCGGGTGACGGGGTTCATCTCGCTTTTGAGCGCTCTTGTTTTCTGTTGTGGCAGAATTCTGCCTGCTGGAAAACTAGCTCGCCGAACAGTTGTACTCTAATTGCTAAGACATTGGGGTTCAGATATTAGGACGTTAAATGGTTTTCTACATCTTATAGTAAGTGTTCTAGGAAACTATTCTTTTCTCTGAAAAAGCCGCCTAGCTGATGTAAAAATCCCTTCTACTTGTGTGCTCCCTGACCAACAGTCAGGGAAAACTTTAGCTAATGACATTTTTCAGGAGTAGAGGCTCGATGATCTTCAAAAGGTTCCTCACCACACCCATCTAGATGCAGAATCTGGGAATGTTAGAATTTTGATTCGGCAGCATTTTTTAAAGTAAGATCAACATCGATTGGCAATAGTATTCAATCCCAACAACAAAATTTGAGGGTTACAGATAGCTATGTTGCAAAGTACTGGGAATTAAGGATCAGTGTCGCAAAGTTTTAGGAACTAGGAGCATCTATCCTGTAGACGCTTTTTACATAACCAAATTTCAAAGCTACCTTTTCTAGATAAAGATTGCAAAAATTACCAGATTGAATTAACTTTTCAAGCGTACAAACTTTAAAAAAATGAATTGCTTTGGGGGGAGTTCTAGAATTACCAGTCACTGAGGACTATGTGCTGTCCAGTCTCACTTCCACCTTGATATGACCCCCCGAAGTGTGACCCGACGGCCCGGAGCTTACTGCCTAGGGTATTCCTAAGTTTTACCAATGCTTTTCGTTAGATATCTGCTCAGGAATTTGTTTCAAAGTTGACAAAACTAGCACAAATCAAATAATCTAGGAATGCTTGTGGTGTAGTCAGTGTAACAAAAAATTCCAGTAAAAAGGGGCGTCGTAAGTAGTAAGGTGCTACTGTACCTGTATATTTGTTCGAGCATTAGTGCCACTCTGCAGCAATTCCCTATGGAAAGTTGATAGTGCTTAACAGCAGATAGATTAGTGCAGGCATATATTCTGTAATCTCCAAAAAGAGAGTGAAAGTAAGATTGCATTCATACCTCTAACTGAATCACAAATACAAAATTAAGTAACTGGCACAAGCACCATAATGTACCGATAACAAAGTGATGTAAAAAGTTGATATAAATTAAACCCATGATAGCTTACAGGTGAACATGACATACAACTAGTATAAGAGCAAAAGGATTTCAGGACCATCCCATCTGCTATTTTTTGGGCATTATACTCCCACGTACATGTCCTGTCGAGCTGAAATGACATGAGTAATGATATGCTCATCACCTGATACAAATAGAATCAAGGGATGGTGCTTATTGTAAATCCATATTCACTTAGTGAAGGATCAAGGATCACTAGTTTTAATCTAAGATCACGGATGAAACCAATAAAAATAACTGACATTGTTACTAAAATTGTTAGAACTTCACCTTATGCATCTACTGATCATCAAACCAGTGTTATTTTGCATCAATACGTTGTAATCACGAATCCACGATATTTTTTGCAGAACTCAAAGAAGCACCACCATTTCATCATAAGCATGCCCATAGCCCAGCAACCCCTACAATCATAAATAGCAGAATAAGAACATAGCATTTGGCCTTTGAGTAGCTTTCATCACCGGTTCCTTTCTTATATATCAAATGGTGCAGACAAGTTGCATTTCTTTCAATTTGGAAAATAAAGACCTTGGTTTGAAAATCAGTTCAAATTCGTTTTCTCAGTCAACATAAGTCATTTTTCACTAACAGGGTTTTTGAATTAGTACACATGGCATCACAGACTGATATGCATGTGACATGGCACCAAATGCGCAGTTAACATTGTCATACAGAGCACTGAAAAAGCTTAAAAAGAATGAAAACGATAGAAAAAAGAGACTGAAAGAACCTGGACTCTAATTAATTCTAAGAAAGTATAATTAACATCAATCAAGAAATAACAAAAATTATTACAGCGCATTAATTAAAAGAATGAATTACAACAATTGGCCCTAGGCCTCAATGAAGAAAGTAAAGGCATTATTACATCACTTAATTAATTACAAGAATTATGCAAATATAAGAAACTAGAACTAGTTAATAACCAGATTCCATTAGAATAAAAACTGACTAGGCGTAGCATTGATTTCCTTGCCTTGCTTGTCTCCGTGTATTACTTGACGTTTAGCTCCCAAACTGGCCATCACCCGCAGCTGCGCCTTTTCTTTTGCGAGCAGAGAGTGGGAAAATAGAAACAATCCAAGGGAGAACAAAAGGAGTAAAAAAAATCGCCGTCAGTACCCTCCGACTACTAGAGCTGTATAGAGTGGCATTCATTGAGGTTTGCAAATACGGTTTGTTCTCTTATACTCAATTTACATTCATAGAATTAAATTGGTTGCTTATCACTTTAAGATTGCAAATCTTTGATATAGACTTAGATTGTTGGTGCACTTAGTGAGACTAGTTGATTTAGGCATTAATTGTGTAAAACCGAATTGATTTATGCTTCCGCATTATAAACTTAGTTTTAGCTAAAAGAAATTTAAAATCGCCTATTCACCCCCCTTTAGTCGACCTCCTCGATCTTACAAACGGGACCCCTTTACATATATAGAGAACATAAGAATCAACGAAACTCTACTCGGAAAGGGGGTCATATTTAAAGTGCCAACTATTTTTTCATCTTGGACGGACAAAAAATACTACCCTGTTACGTTATTCATCTCTCCACATTGGGTAAGTAATATAAACGTGAGTAGTGATGGATAGAGCTCAGGACAGGTAACGTAAAGTCCAAAAGTGGGTAAATCCCAGGCATATATATTAGTGTAGGTTGAGTGTTGGGTGTCGGGAGCTAGCCCCAACTAACGCTATTGGAAGCCGGTTGAGCCTGGGTGAGCGACCCGGTACACCAGTGGAAAATAGATAGGTAGAGATTTAAGTAACGTAACATGGAAAACATTATGTATTTGGAACTTGACTCCGCACTAAAGGAAGTGTGGCATACCTAGTTCATGATGGTTGAGAGTAGCTATGGATATAGTGGCACAAGCCTGCGTAGTGCACAATAAAATCATGAATCTATGGCTATCTCCTGGATTAGAGGCTATGAAGGTTATTAGAGATCTTTCTTCTCCCAAATGAAAAGTAGAGTTTTCATAGATTAAAATATGCCACTTAATTTGACAAGATTACTTTCCAGAATCGGATGAATAGAAATTGTGATAATGAACAGAGTAGAGGCATACAGTGTATTTTGTTATTAAAATACTTGTTGAGTACGTTAGTACTCATTTTTACTATTATTTTCCTTTGTTGGACCCTATTCTGACTGGGGATTTTTCCGAGCTAGTTGAAGGGATGGCAGGCACCGTCGAGGTCGTAGGAGAGGAGAGCGATGGTTATGGGGACCAAGGGGAGGTGTACCCCCTATACTTTGGTTGGAATGAGTAGGCGTCTTGTTGAGCCGAGCAGGCGAGCCTTAGGGTATATGTTTAGTATCTTTTGCTGCTTGTATATTTGTATTAAAGACCATAGCTCTTGTAGCAAATACTGTAATAAAAGACAGTTCCTATATTATTGTTTTGCTACGTGACTCTGATAAAAACTTATTATTCGTTGGAATAATATTCTACTGATCAGACGAATAATAATCTGTTGCTTAAGTGTGATTACCCTCAGGGTAATAGCACCAGGCGTCACAGACAGGTCCAAAGAAAATAGTATCTCATTACAGTGCTCTTATCTGTTTAGCAAATAACACATATGTACAATATTCTCTTTTCGGCTGCAAACACAAGAAATCATTTGAACCTCTAAATCAGGAAATGTTCCATAGATGAACAAATGTATTGACACTGACAACCTGGTCTGCTTAGGTAATCCTTAAATCTCTGTAGCAGATCTTCACTATTTTCACGATAATTCTTCCGAGAACCACATCGGGGAAATATTTCGATCACTCCCTCCCCAATCTCAGTGCAGTGCCCCGTAAGTGACGCGAAAAGCAACGGATTTATGCAACAACATATGTGTATTTTCAGCTGTACTTCAGAGGACCTTAAAGCTCCAATAACACGCTCGTAAAGCTAGATGCTTATTAGAAATACTTTGTCCTCCAGAAACTGTAATATTGAGAAAACACCGAGCTAATGGGTATTTGATTAAAACAATATAAACCATACTGGCACTAAGGGGTGACCAATTTACCTCGTTGCGTTCAAGATTGAATATTTGACAATTGACATTGACATTGGAGAAAAATCCAAGGGTAGGAATGCACGTCTGTCTGACAAGTAGCAACACAGGCATTTAATTGAAGATAAAATCCAATGCTTATCAAGCCTTCAACTCGCAAAGATGGCAGCTTGTTCAAATGCAGACCACATTAGCTTGTACTCGATGCTTGGCGCAAGTAATTGACATTCTGCAGGATCCCCCTTTGGCTCTTTTCTGTATCAGCTGCGAAGTGGTAAAGCATTTCAGAACTGTAGGTAGCACAAGAGTGATCACGGGGCAGAACTGTATACTTTATTGTTAGCTTAGATCAACTCGGCTTCGACTTCTGGCTTATTTTTCACTATTCATAAGTTTCGTCTTTTTCTGAACTTTTGGCTTTTTGTTAAGCTTTTTTGCCGGTTCTTTTTTCCCGTATTTGTTTGTATTATACGTAATAGGCTAACATATTTTTTATATTTTTAAATTTTTTTAAATTTAATTATGCTAAATAAGCCTCTGTCAGCTACAGTGTTTTTTTCAGCCAGCTACAGTGTTTTCAGCCATAAACCATGAGCTTTTCAGCCGAACCGATCACCACCTTAGACTAGCCTGTCGCCTGTCATTACTGTACACTAGTTTCCATTGCAAGTGTTTCCGCAGATGGAATCTAAGCAAGAGCTCAGCAAAGCTGGGGAATTCCACATTGCAATGTTCATTTCAGCTTAATTGTAAGTTGCCAGTCTGTAAACTAGTTACGTATCTGTACGTTGCAACGGAACTTATTGAATGTATAGAAAATCGTATTATAGAAGAGAGTTGCTCGATCGGTTAAAAAGTGAAGAATAATAAGAAGTTAAGAGAATAGAGTGATTAGAGGAGAATAAATATACAACCAATAACTCGTTCTTTTATAATAGTAATAGTAACTGGCAATCGATCATATACCCTCCATTTAGATGGAAATTAAGGATTTACCCTCCTGGCTCATGTGTCAGTGACTTATGATGACCCCACGTGTCATTGAGATGTGGAGGGTAAATCCTCAATTTCCCAACTAAAGGGAGGGTATATGATCCAATCTCCCTAGTAACTGGCAATCCATCATATACGACCGTGGATGTAAACAACTAACCCATCGTGAATTGTGCTAATATGTGGCAGTTGGCAGTGGAATTTTTTGTACGGATAATCCATTTTTTATTCGAAATTACAGAAATATACCTGCGAGAAATTTTTTTACAAAAATAGGCTCAAGTCGCCCAATGAGAGGGCGACTGGAGCCTATCGCCCAACCAGAAGGCGAATCTGTTCCTGTCGCTCAATCATTGGGCGACTGCATCCAGTCGCCCTCCCATTGGGCGACTTTAATGCAGTCGCCCAACGGTTGAGCTAAAGGTATCAAACCTTCGCCAAAAATAGTGAAAATTGGTGGGGCTATTCTTCATACATCCAAAAGCCTTCAGAAAAAAATTTGAGCAATTTCGGCTACGAGATCAAAAGTTATAGCAGTTTCAATCGAGGCCGAAACGAATTTGAGTCCGTTTCCGACACACCTTCAGTAAAACGGGCATAACTTTTGCATACGATGTCCATTTTCGACGTTTTTGTACTCGTTGGAAAGCTGACGATGAGCCCGATCCAAAGAAAATGACCAACTTGCGTCCGCGCTCTCCAAGACCTCAAAAATCGGCTATCTTTGGACCTAAACCTGCGTCGCAAGTTTTTGGTTTCTGTTTTTGCATTTTCTTTTGGTCTTCCTTTGGAATTTGGATTTTGTTTCAAATGAAAGGTTTCAATGAGATGTAGAACTTTTCAGTTGAAACAAAATCCAAATTCCAAAGGAAGACCAAGAGAAAATGCAAAAACAGAAACCAAAAACTTGCGACGCAGGTTTAGGTCCAAAGATAGCCGATTTTCGGGGTCTTGGAGGGCGCGGGCGCAAGTTGGTCATTTTCTTTGGATCGGGCTCGTCGTCAGCTTTCCAACGAGTACAAGAACGTCGAAAATGGACATCGTATGCAAAAGTTATGCCCGTTTTACTGAAGGTGTGTCGGAAACGGACTCAAATTCGTTTCGGCCTCGATTGAAACTGCTATAACTTTTGATCCCGTAGCCGAAATTGCTCAAATTTTTTTCTGAAGACTTTTGGATGTGTGAAGAATAGCCCCACCAATTTTCACTATTTTTGGCGAAGGTTTGATACCTTTAGCTCAACCGTTGGGCGACTGCATCCAGTCGCCCAATGATTGAGCGACAGGAACAGAATCGCCTTCTGGTTGGGCGATAGGCTCCAGTCGCCCTCTCATTGAGCGACTTGAGCCTATTTTTATAAAAAAAAATTCTCGCGGATATATTTCTGTAATTTTAAATAAAAAATGATTATCCGTACAAAAAAACTCGTTGGCAGTGGCTATTCCGTTGTAGTTGCATTGTACTACCGATACGCCACTGATATTTATTCGGAACGCAATGAATCTCTATGCCACAGTAAGACGAATTTACGGGAAAGCGTAGGCGGCGATTCTCCTCGGGTTGGACGAACCACTCGGCGGTCGGCGCCGTCCGCGTCGCGGATCTCCTCGACCGTCGGGCCAAAGCCAAGCGGGACATGGCCAATGCGGATGGTGGTGGTGGGGGGGTGGAAGAGTGAAGCCAATGGGCAGACTTAGGATTTGAGATGGCCAGATCGCGAACGGCGGCCAAGAGGCGGTTCGGCGTGGAGGGCGCGGCGCATGCCGTCCTAGGCGGCACGCGGGGTGAAGAAGACGCAGGGCCGGCGGATTCGAGCGGACCAACGAGCGCGTCGTGCCGCGCTAGTTTCCTTCTTCCACCCGACCCGTGCCGCCGTGCGCCACTTCTGCGCGGCTAACCCGTGACCTGCCTCGTCAGCGATAGACCAAACCGCCGAGCACCCGAGCCCAGCCAAACCGATGGCGGCGGCGCTATCCGCGCTCCCGCGCGCCGCGGCCGTCCGCCTCGCGCCGCGTGGCCGGGCCGCCTCCCGCTTCCTCTGCGCCGCGGCGGCCGGCGAGGCCTCGACGCCGTCCCCGGCGCCGCGGAGGCTGACGCTGTACACCAAGCCCGGGTGCTGCCGCTGCGACGGCCTCAAGGAGAAGCTCCACGCCGCCTTCCTGCTCGCCGGCACGGCCTACTCCCTCGCCTCCCTCGAGCTCCAGGCAAGCAAGCCGAACCACTCCATAACTTTTGGTTGAGCATTTCTCTTTCTCCGTCGGTTTGTCCTGACTCCTGAGAATCTGAGATGGATGCTTGCCTTGGGTTTCGGACTTCGATTAGGAGAGGGTCATCACGACGGATCCGGAGTGGGAGCGGCTGTACCAGTACGAGATCCCGGTGCTCGCCAAGGTGCTTCCCGACGGCACCGAGGTATTGTCTATTGATTTGTTCACCGTTACCGTGTGCCAATGGATTTTTTTTTTTTGCTGCTTCTGATCACATGCTTTCAACTATGCAACGCAAACTAGGAAATAGCCAAAATATGGTAACAAAAAAACATGTAGGCTATAATTGTTACAAATGTAACAAATACTTAAACAATAGCTTTGGGGAAGACATATTGAGATAACACAAAACAGCTCAGCAAATTTGTCATGCGTGTGCACCTTGATGGCTTGACGTGTATGCACAATAAGCAGAGCACGAACAACAACCAGTTAAATGCAAGAGTTTATGAATATGAAGAGTCTGCTCTTAGTTATATTCATAAGATTGCGATCATTTTCCAGATTGCTTATACACCATCCCGTGTTATTATCTGATGTGTATTATTTTCTGGAGAGCTACTCCCTCAGCATTTTGTTATTCTAGGCTTGATTGTTTGGAATATCTTGAAACTACTCTTGTTACAGGAAAATCTTCCCAGATTATCTCCCCGTCTAAGTGTGGAGCTGATACAAAAGAAAATATCCACTGCGTTTGATCAGTAAGGAGATTGTTTTACTTAACAAGTTCAATGGATGAGTTTTGCATTAAGAGCCGCAGTTGTAAGACTGCCAATAGATACTCTGATGGTTAGTGTATTTTTTTCCTTGATTGTAATCCATGATTTCAATGTGCTTAATTTATTTTCTGTAAGTTGTTTGGCTGTGTGTGTGGTTTTGAAGAAAAGATTCATATAGAGAGACATGAGACATCCAAATACTTGTTTTGGTTCTCAAGAAGATCTACATGTTAATACTTTATAGTCAGCCATTCCACAAGAAAATATAGATAAGTGAACAGAAATATTACACATAGGCTAGCAATGCTTAATTTTCTCTCATAAACAAGTGTAAAATCTTGCTTTGTTGGAGATGAGAACCATGTACGGCCTATGCGATTGCCAAGCTGCTCAGGGGAAAATTCCCTATCTGGATGGAGAAACAACTAAAAACGTATCACTAGGAACATATAATGGCCAACCACCTTTGTAGTTGTAGACCTGCTATTATACATGGACCTTGGGATTGTCCGGCTTTCTTGTAAATAACTTCACCATTTTATATTTACACTTGACTGAGATTTCTTACAAGGTTAGCTTAGGCATGGATGCAACCACTTCATCCTAACCTTGGTGCAACCGGAAAAATAGCATTGAAGGATAACGCTTAGTATGAGCCGCAAAAGACAGTCTTAACATGCAAATTGTGATCTGCCCGCAGGCATGGTTTTGTAGAGTTCAAATTCAAACTTGAAACCTTTTCAACTGTTGATGTACCTGTAGAACAATCAATGTAGAAACAAGATTCAGACCAGTATAACCATATGAATGTATCTGAATTCTTTTATTCATGTCATGCAGTCTATTCTACTTTTATTTATTTTACTAATTTTGAGGCAAATGAGTTCCATGCTAAGATAAGGGATGAATTGTATTGGCATATTGCATGTCTTCTTATTAGCAAGATGCATATCAGTCGTATAACAAAGATTGAATGAATTTAAGGACTACCTTGATGAATCCAAAAGCAACTTACTTTACGACGGTTGGGATGCTGGTGCAATGAAGGTTGGTGCTGCCACTGCCATGCTGTTTTTCTTCCACCCAGTTGTGTTCACACTATGAGACTGTGTTGGTAATCGTGGAGAGGTTGCCATGGGAGATAGCTGCATTAACTTGCGATGTGGAAAGGCTGCATTTAGTTTTCTCACCAAATCAGGGCATAAAAAATGTTCTTGACTATTGTTTGTAGTTGGCTGTGAACATGGAGGCCTGGATGGGGATGGTATTGGAGTTGGAGACAAATTAGGAGCACGTGACAGATTGAAACCTTGTAGGAGTGGAAACAACTTTAAATCCTTAATTCTGCCATAAACTAAGGGGTTTAGGCCAATGTTCGTTGAATTCAATTCTGTGATTATTTCTGCTATCTGTTTCAGTCTGTAAGGTAGTCGATAAATGCTGCAATCATCTGGGGAAAGAGAAACTTGGACTGTAACTGGTGGGGTAACTGTTGAGCCATTCTTATTTGTTAGGTCTATAAGTAAGTCCTGCACACACATAATATGTTGTCACTTCATGTCAAGATCTTTTAGGAAAAAAATATTCAAGGTACTTGATCATAACACATGAGATAGAGAGGGGTGCTGGGGCGGACCTCATGTGGCGCCTGCTCCAATGTACATACAAGCATGATCTTCATCTCCTCAACATATTTCCTTATTTGATGAATGCTCATATCAAGTGTGAAGTTGAAAATAGGCAGTACGTCTACAGTGAAGTTATAGTGTGGAAGTGTCATGGTGATCCCTCCTGGGAACCTCAGCATCTCTAAGCAAAACGGATCTCCAAAAACAGACGGTGTCAGAGATAGGTTCAGCTGCTGAAGTGTAAGCTCTGTCAAGTTTTTTCTTAATCTACTCATGGATTGTTCACTTATGGAGGTATCTCTTGGGTCTGGAAAAATACTAAACTTTACATAAGTGGAGTACTTGAGTTTGAATGTGTGCATAGACACGGAAATCTGCAGAATTGTCAGCCAATATTCAGTATGGCTTGAGTGCTTGACAACTTATTGAAGTGGGGGCAGTACAATACCTTACTATTGGGGACTCCTATGTCGCTATGTATCTCTTCTTCTAGCCTTCTTGCATGTGAAGCAAGAGTTGAGCGTGGCTTTAACAAGATGAAGCCAGCCTGAATGTCACCTGGAGAAGCGAATGCTTTCTTTTGTCAAAGATGGGGATAAAACTTCGCTTTGACATAATTTATCTTAATATTTGCTCAAAACTTCATCTAGCGCTAGCATGGGTAGCTGATTGGAGATCTACAGTTGGATCTGGATTTCTGGAGATAATGCCTCTGACTTTGATAAACCGAGTGCAACTCTCGAACTTGTCAATAATATCGACATAGGAGGTTGGAATGTATAGGTGTCAGATAGTTAATCATTGCTTTTTGAAAGATGTTAATCATTGCTGAAAGCTGCTTCTGAATGAATTGGTCTCACCGACGAGTGTGCCAGGGTCATCGGGGATGATTCCTGAAGCGCGGCGATGGAGGAGCAGGGAGAAGGCCGAGAGGGAGACGCCGACGGCCAGGAGCAGCATGAAGGCGCACTTGGCATTGAGAGCCTTGCCGACCACGGCGCCGTATCGGCCAAGGATGGAGCCGTTGCCGGTTGCCGGCGCAGGGCTGGGGATGGCCTGCTCAGCGTCACCGGCCTTGCCCATGGCGGCGAGCGCATCTGGCACGAGTTTCTTAGGCGCTCGTCGGTGTAGAAATCATCAAAACTGAGGGCAGGCGCTGCGGCTGCGTTGCGTTGGGGAGCAACTGGAAAGCTGGAGCTGGTGCTCGCCGTTGCCGCAACGGTGACGTGAACAGGGTAATATCATCAAAACTAGTGAATAGGGTGGGTGAGTATTAGGGATTATGTGTGCATCATCCGGATGTTTTCTTCCTAACAATCATTCAGACTTGAGACCGTTGGATTAGAGACCAAACACTCTTTTTTAGGAGGGGAAGATTTTTTTGGAGGGGGTGGGTGGAGAATTCATGACCGTTAAATCTCTAATTCAATGGTTACAAATCTGGATGATAGTTAGGAGGAAAACATTCGAACGATATTTATCAACATCCTTAAGATTTAGGGGTGGTGGATGGGAAGGCCAACAACTTAGGCCGGCTGTCACTGGTTTGGTAGTCTGGTTTAGTTTAGAACGTCGAACAAGTTTTGTTGCTTCGGTTGTTTCGACTTTTGCTCTTCCACAGTACTTCGTCCATTAAAATTAACATTTATTTTTGTCCCGTGATGACACGGTAGTTTCAGCACTACTTGGTCTAAGGTCTAAGGGGCTGTTTGGCTCGAAGCCTTTGGTTGCGTTGATCGGATTCGGTGTATATTTGGTCTGCTACCAAAATTTCGGTAATATTCTGTTCGCATTGGCATTCTGTTTTTTTTTTGTCTTACAAGATCTCAGCAAGGTGTGGGTGTGACCAATTTCATGAACAAACTTTGGCACACGTTGGTTATGCAAATTTCGATCAAACACCGGTTCGTGCACACCAGCAATTTCACGTCCAAGAAGCTCAATTTAGTTTATATTGTGATTTGTTTGCACAATTCAATTCGGAAAGGAAAAGCGAAATTCTGATTTAATACTTCAGAGTAAGGAATATCTTGCTCTCTCGATCTTGACTTTTTCTCCTCTATATCATCTTTTATGCCCTTACTTTTCAATTCCACAGAGAGAGCACAAACGTATAAGACGACGTCATCAGCATGAATCACAAGATTTAAAAGCTTCGTCGTATTTGGCCGGTGCTTACAAAGCTAGTAATCTGATTTCTTTAGACAAGTGCTTGCAGTATCACTACTTCAAATTCTTAAGAGACTAAATAATTTGGCCCCTTTGTAATTGACATACCGGTGTTTTCAACTAGCTCATCTCATAGACAGCTCGATGTAGTTTGTGGTAGTAGTAGTCTAGTACGATGATTCAGGCCGTACTGTGATGTTAGGACAAGACTACTTGGTTAGATTACAATTCGTTTCCCATTCGTCGTTATCGAGAGCTGTGTCGATAATACCGAAGACCAATGTGAAGATAACAAGAACCCACGTAGCCAAAAAAATTGCTACTGATATATACTAATTTCGCCATTCTATCACTATTAATCTTGTGGATCTATGAGCTGAAGACGTCAAATCTTCCAAAAATAGATATTTCAGGTATATTTCCCCTATCTCCAACCATAATGCACGACACAAGCTAAATTGATTCATAATTAGTTACATACAGTACAAGTTGCTCATCACTAGTGCGAAATGTTCGAACTAAAGATGACAAAATTGTCCTTTTCCAAGGTAAACAACATTTGAGTCACAGGGCAACATCAAATGGGTTGAGTCTAAATGAGCTTCTTCTTCCTGAAGTACCCTTGAAGGTGCCACAACTGCAAAACTGAAACCACGATGCAGACACCTAGCGACAAAATACTGAACCAGGCAACCCTGGCATTTGTTTTCTCGCTCACTGTTCGCATCTCTGCTTCTCTGCATGGATAGATCAAAGCAAGAATTAGCCGTATTGCTAATTTAAAATCCTGTAGGGCAGGAATCAAATGTGTTCCATGTTACAGATCATCATATGTTAGTATTAGTCACAGAAAGAGAATGAATTCAGTCGCAACAAGAGATCTTCAAATAAAAGTAAACTAGAACCACTGCTGGACTGCAGATTGCAAGTTTCATCAACAGTACCGCTCATTCCTGTTGATGTATCTACGAACGAGACTTGTTGACCACATCAGAGTTTCATTACCACTTCCGTTTATGGTTATTCCAGGTAAACCATCTTCCAGTGCCAATAATATGCCAATCACCAGGTTTTAAAAAGTTAAATCTCAATTACAGAAACTCCTCTAACAACAAATGATGTTGCCACAGACTGGTGGAAAATGCGGAAGTTGAATACACGACTTGCCTTGCTTTGAGATATATCATGTTCTGATGAATGGACTCTACTGCCACTTCAAGTTTCCTAAGCTCTAGTTCTACACCCTGCAAGAAGAAAATTCAGATTGCATGTAATTAGAGACTGAAAGCAAATAAGCAATGCATTAAATTGGAGTTCAACGAGACTTGGACTGGTCAGTAGTTCATAGTCTCACCTCAACTTTTTCCTTCTTAGCAATAGCATCCCAGTCCTTTGTTGCAATCCCAATCTTCCAATCAAGGTTTACAGATATTCCTGATCCTTTATCTGCACTGTCTATCCAGAAGCATGCAAGGTAGTTTCCAGTTTCTGAGGTTGTGAATGCAAATTGACCAAATGTAGCATTTCCATTGTGATGTAAGGTGTTCCCGTATGGTGAAGTAACCTGCAAAAAAGCATAAGCATTTATAAAACTATAACAAGAAGAGTGTACAGTGATTCATACTATGATATCACGAACAAGCAAATTGCTAAGCTCAACAGAATTGGACTAGCATTATTTCTCCACTAGTCTACTGCAGACTGATACTCGCAAAGTTAAAAATTCGAACTCTAGCCTAGATTGATAATTGAAATCGATGCCACTCATTTATAACCCGCAAAACAACCAAAAGCACCGTTCAACATAGAGCAAAGACAAATCCAGGTAAATTTGCCAATTGCAAATATATCTGATTACGAAATTAACATTATGCTTCACATAAATAAAGTTATAAACAGTAGGGGTAATTGGACCATTGGAGTAAAGAATTATATATATATATATATATATATATATATATATGGACGAGTGTTTCATGCACCATGGTGCCTAGGCACCCATATCAATACCCGTTGATTTGCTTTGAGATTCGCAACGTTTGATGTGGGTATCTTCATATACCCATAAAAAAGTATATTTGAGATGTCAAACTCCGAAAAAAATTAAATTCAACTTCAGTTTAATTAGTTTGAACTATTTTTATGGTATATACTCACTGTAGTCGCATTGAACTCAAAAGTAGTTCAAACTAGTTTGAACTGAGTTCAAAACTTACTTACCATAAATATATCAAGGGTATAAAACATTTTCATACCCAAACTCAAAAAAATTATCACTCAGACACGTGTATCGGATGTTGGTGCCTAGGCACCATGGTGCCTTATGTAATTTTCCTATATATAGTGTAGCTGTCACTTGCTCACAGAAGTGCTAGTATGATTATATCACATTCTCATCCAGCTGTTTGTAAGTGTACTTATTCAGCCTGTCTCCTTGTTTGTTTAGCCTCCTCATTTCTTTTGCATCGGTGCAACCGATCATGATCACCGTTTACTTCTAACACCCATGGATTTGTTTATTTATTTACAGAAGTCCCTAGAAAAGCAAATGCGGAATCTTGTAAGATGAACCACCTAGTGTTCTGTCATGAGTGACGTCCTGGATGGAAACTACCATTACTCAGACAAAAAGAATCGATACGGTTTGAGGATCATCACTGAGCATCACTGGGTCATCAACGTTAGTCATACCAATCTAGCTGAATCAACAGCTAGCTATTCCAGAGCCAGCACTCTTAACATCGTCATATCACACAATGCAAAACATGTCTATACCGAGTTACAGACTGATATAGTAGGAGAGTCTAGAGAACAGCAAATTCCCTCGTTTTAACAGCCGAGTAACTGGTCCCATGAAGAATATATGCTTTCTGGTACCTACATCCATCACAATCCAGTGAATACACGCAAAGAAAAGGCACAAACTTTCTGTCTTTCGCAAGCACAGCTGCACCAATAGCGTTATACCGCGCCATCTCTCACTCAATTTAATTCAATTCACTTAACCCGATAAATCTGCGCCCTGCAGCAGCCCCAGGCCCCGGAAAAGTCAAAAATTTCACACCTCCGCTCCATTTCAAGGGACAAATCCACCGTATAATCAACTTAATTCGTCCAAATTTGTCGATCCAAGAAAGGGAACAACTCATTGCACAATGAATGTGCAGTACGAGACGGATATATTACCTTGACGGCGATGGTGGGGTGGGAGGAGGGGTGGGACTCGTACATGAGGGAGTAATCGGCGAGCACCACCACGTTGGACTGGATGTCCTCAGACACGCACTTGGTTCCCGACTGCGGCAAATCCAGCCACACAGCCTCCGTGCAGAGAGACGAGACGGCGAACGCCACGCCCACCGCGAGGGCTAGCGCCGGCAACACCGCCGCCGACGCAGCCATCTCCGCCGATCTCGGGATCTCCGCCTCGCGGGGTCGCCGGGGGGAGGGGGTGGCTTCGGGGAGGGAGCTGGAGTAGTGGGGGAGTCAGGAGTGATGGCGGGAGAAGGGGGGGAGGGGGGAGAGAACTCCTCGGGGGTCTGACCCATGATCTCTCAGTGGGGACCGCGTTGGATACGCGACACGTCGTGCACGCGCACGAATCTCACGCGAAGCCTGCTCCACACAAAGCCGAGCGCGCAGGCGGCATCTTCCGTCCTCTCCCCAGGCCTTCCTTCCTCTTTCCCCACCCGCGCATCGTCCGCCGCCCGCCGTCCACCGCCGGCACCTCCCCGATCGACTCGCAACGATTCCCTCCGCCGCCGCCAGCACCTCCGCGTCGCCCGCCGTCCCCGACCCGAGAATCCCCGCCGTCCCCCGCCATCCCTGACCGGAGAATCGGCACCAGCACCGGTCGGCTTCGTCCTTCCCCACCTCGCCGATCCTATATGGTTTAAAGCAACAGAAAGTAATACTGATGGAGCTTTCTAGCTTGTAGCTTGGTAAGTCCCAATTCACAAACACATAAGTAGATAAGCTATATCACACCCCAAATTCAGTAAGCTGGGAGGACAAATGCTGCATCTTGGCAATTGGGAGGACTATATATCAACAAACTTTGATAAGCACCAACAGTATCACAGTGTTGAAGAAGCCGATGCCTTCTGGCTCCAGCCGCCGCCTCTTGAAGAAGCCGATGAAGATGAATGCGCCGCCGACGTCGCGGGGTTCATTGCCACCCTGGTGAGGTGGGGAAGGACGAAGCCGACCGGTGCTGGTGCCGATTCTCCGGTCAGGGATGGCAGGGGACGGCGGGGATTCTCGGGTCGGGGACGGCGGGCGACGCGGAGGTGCCGGCGGCGGCGGAGGGAATCGTTGCGAGTCGACCGGGGAGGTGCCGGCGGCGGGCGACGGGCGGCGGCGGACGGCGGGCGATGCGCAGGTGGGGAAAGAGGAAGGAAGGCCTGGGGAGAGGACGGAAGATGCCGCCTGCGCGCTCGGCTTTGGGTGGAGCGGGCTTCGCGTGAGATTCGTGCGCGCGCGCGACGTGTCGCGTATCCAACGCGGTCCCCACTGAGAGGTCATGGGGTCAGACCCCAGAGGAGTTCTCTCCGTGATGGCGTGGGTAGGCCGTAGGCGATGGCAAGGGGCTTAGCGGGCTATTTTTGGAACTATTTACTTCTGCGGAGGGTTGCACGTGAAGTAGTGTTGTCTTTATTGTGCGATGGGTCTATGGCAAGTGGGTCCGGTGATTACGTGTGCCCCTTTTCCATGTTTAATGTTTGAACTCTTGAAGGATTATTAATGAGGCGTAGTGGCATCTACATAGCCCAACTATAGATCATGTATAATGGTATAATATCAATTATCTACAAATTTTGTCACGCAACATATGAGATGATGTGGAGAAGAGATAGAGTATAGAAAATTGGGTCGTCTATCATGCAGTAGTCGACTGTAACAAGATAAACAAGACATATTGTCATGAAGAAGCTGTCTATAAAGACATATAAAAATATAACCTATTGTATGAACCGTTTTTAGTGCTATCTATAGATGACATGGAGGATATTATAGACAACAGTTGTCTATACCATTATACATGCTCTAAGGACTCTAACTTTTCTAGAGATATCATCTTCAACAATTTGTCCCTAAAATCATTCATCTAATTATATAGTTTTTTATTATTTTCACCATAACTTTTCTACTCACATTCCCTCACCATTTGCGATAATTTGCGTGCCCAGATTATCTCTTGTACTCCCCCGTCTAAGTTTATAAGGCATATTTTCTCTTGACATATAGACCAAGAAGTAGTGAAAATGGCTAGTTACCCCTAATTATTCTCTCTAAGCACCATATTCAATGTATGCATGTAGAGAATAGCAAATAAAACTGTATATTTATTAGGAACATAAAGAAAACATCGTATTAATTTTACATTAGAACACGAAATAAGTCATATATTTATGGACACAACCATTCAAAAAAAAATATAACCTATAAACTTAGATAGAGGGAGTAAGATATAGCATATTCTCTCTCTTCACATCCTCTCTGTTCCAACTAGAATTTTGAGTGATGTGGCAGGTAAGAAATGACTGAGTTAGCTACTACTGAAGATGCCCTAAGGCTTAATCTGGACTATTTATGTTTTTCTAAAGGGTGCAACCGTGCAAGGTTTCAGCTTGTTACGACAATCATTTTATAGCTCAACAATCAAAAGATCACCAATCAAAATCCAAAAAATCCACGCATAAACTCAAAAAAGTACCCTCTCTGTTCCACTATATTTGTCTATGGTCTCAGATAGAGGTGGGAGTTGGGCCAGGCCATTTCTTGCCAGCCCGAGGCCCAGCCAGCCTGGCACAGCCTAAGCATGGCACGGGAACGCCACATGGCAGGTCGGGTTGTATAAGAAGGGCAAGGAGGAGTTTTTGGAGCAATCCTCCTCCTAGGACAAAAGGATCACTACTTTTAAGGCCAAGGCGGTATCAAGCGATAAGCCTGAGGATTCCGAGGAGGAGTTGACTCTTCTTGTGAGGAAGATGAAGAAATTTATGAAGACACTCACACCGTAGTGCTAGCCATGAGAAGGGTAAGAAGGGGCGCTCCTATGACAACAAGCGCTATAGTACCATTCGTTGCTATGGGTGTGATGAGAAAGGGCACATTACCTCTCATTGCCCCACCAAAAAGTATGACAAGGGCAAGTCATCCAAGAAGAAGGATTTTAACGGTAAGAAGAAGTTTTTCAAAAAGCTTCACAAGGATGACAAGAATGAACCTCATATAGGATAGTGGAACTCTGATGAGAAGTACACCAACTCCGACTCCGATGAGAATGAGTCCCCCAAGAAGAAGGGACTTGTCAGGATCGCCATCAAGGATGCTCTATCCCTCTTCTCATCCCCTACATGCCTCATGACAAAAGGAGAAAAGGTAAAATCCTTGGATGACGATGAACCTTTGTATGATGAGCTTATAGACATGCTAGTAGAATTAAATAAATATCTTAGAAAAGAAAAGTCAAAATTCAAGGTCTTAAAGGGAGAGCATCTCTCTCTTAAAGATTCTTATGAGAAGCTAAAATAAGCTCATGATTTGCTTGTTCAAGAAAATTCAAGCAAAACTTGCACTAGTATTGGAATTACATGTGATATTTTTTATGACATGTCTAGTGTAAAAATTGCTAGAACTAGCATATCTATATCATGTGATGACTTTCTTGCCATACCATGTAGTTCTAATGTTGATTCAACTCATGGCAATACTAAATCATATGATGCTAAGCTTATTGTTGAAAATAATAGGTGAAAGGAACAAGTGACAAAGCTTAACAAAAGCTTGAAAATGTGCTTCAAAGATAAATCCACTCTTGACAAGTTATTGAGTGAGCAAATGTGCTCATTCAATAAGGAGGGACTTAGGTATACCGAAAAAATGTAAGAAACTGGTAAGCAAGTCCACAAGATTTGTGAGGCAAAATGGTAAGTATTGTCAAAAATGCCAGAAAAGAGGACACATGCAACCAAATTGTCCTATGGGTAAGACTCCTTCCATTGAATTGTTTGATTCTTGCTACATGCTTAAGAAATCCAAGAATGATACTATTATTACTATATTTGTTGGCACTTCAATTTAGGTGCTAAAGAGAATGCCATTTGGGTGCCCAAAGCCTTGGTTACTAACTTCCAAGGACATAAACAGATTTGGGTACCTAAAATATTCTAATTTTCTTTTGTAGGTGAACTACAAGACCGGTAGAAGGCATTAGGTGCTTGATAGTGGGTGCACTCAACACATGACAGGATACCGGAAGATGTTCACCATATTTGAGAATGGAAGCAATGAGAGAATCACATTTGGAGACAATAACAAAGGAAAGGTACTTGACTTGGGTAAAATTGCTATCTCTAATAATCTGTTCATTTCTAATGTATCTTTTATAGAAACATTAAATTTTAATTTGTTATCAATTGCTCAAATGTATGAGCTTGGTTTAATTTGCTCATTCTCTAAAGATGGAGTAACCATTTCAAAAGAAAAGGGAAATGAACTTGTTTTCAAAGGCTTTAGATTTGGTAATATTTATTTGGTTAATTTCTCCTCTAGTGATCCATATTTAAAAACTTGTTTAATGGTAAAAACTTCTTTTGGTTGGTTATGGCATAGAAGGCTAGGTCATGTGGGTATGATTCAACTTAAAAAGTTTTTCAAACATGACTTTGTAGTTGGCTTGAAAAATGTGAAGTTTGAGAAAAATAGATTATATAGCGCTAGCCAAGCCGGGAAGAAAGTTATAAATTCTCATCATTTCAAGAGTATCATGTCAACTTCTAGGCCATTAGAGCTCTTACATACGGATTTATTATGATCAACAACCTATAAGAGCATTGGGGGCAGTAGCTACTGTCTAGTTATTGTAGATGATTACTCTAGATATACATGTGTATTCTTCTTAAATGACAACGGCTAAGCCTCCGGGATTTTCAAAAAAATTGCAAAAGGGGCCCAAAATGAATTTAATTTCAAAATAAAGAAAATCCATAGTGATAATTATTCTGAGTTCAAAAACACTAAAATTGAAGATTTTTGTGATAAATTTGGAATAAAGTATGAGCTTTCCACTACCTACACTCCGAAGTAAAATATAGTTGTAGAGAGAAAAATCAAATATTAATTAAAATGGCTAGGATAATACTTCATTAATATAATACTTCCGATAATTTTTAAGGTGAAACTATTAACACCGCTTGTAATGCCATAAATCTCCTTTATTTGCATCATCTTTTGAAAAAGATTTCTTATGGGCTTCTCATTAGAAGAAGACCAAACATTTCCTACTTTAGAGTATTTGGCTATAAATGTTATATCTTAAGAAGAGTGTTCAGCTTTCTAAATTTCAAATTCAATGTGATGAAGGTTTCTTACTTGATTATTTTTGTAATTGTAAAGCTTATAGAGTCTTCATCAAAAATTTCAATCTAGTTGAAGAATCGTGTGATGTTTAATTTGATGAAACTAATGACTCTCAAGAAGAGAAAGAAAATTTAGATGATACAGGCGATGAAGGCCTAAGGCAAGAAATGGAGAACATACAAATTGGTGATATCAAGTCAAAAGAGGATCCAAATACATCTCCATCATCAAAACAAGTTAAAACTCCAACTTCTTCAACAACAAGCAACATTCAAGCTATAGATGTGAAAGAAAAGGAAACTTTTGTGTCTTCTCTTGAGCTAAAAATTGTAGATGAAGTGCTAGATGATCTGGATTGGATGAATTCAATGCATGAAGAACTTAACAATTTCATCCGAAATGATATTTAGACATTAGTGGAAAGACCCAAGAAGCACAATGTGATTGGTACAAAATGGGTCTTTCGCAACAAGCAAGATGAAAATAGAGTTGTGGTAAGAAACAAGATAAAGTTAGTTGCTACAAGTTATACTCAAGTTGAGGGTATGGATTATAATGAAACATTTGCATCCGTAGCTAGATTTGAGTCAATTCGTATATTACTTGCCTTTGCTTCAAGTTTCGATATTAAATTATTTCAAATGGATGTTAAGACTGCTTTCTTAAATGGCAAAATATCAGAATATATTGAACAACCTCCCAATTTTAAAAATCCTAAAAATCCAAATCATGTATATAAACTCTCTAAAGCGCTATATGACTTAAAACAAGCTCCTAGAGTATGGTATGAATGCATTCGAGATTTTCTACTCTCAAAAGTATTTTTAAAATTGGGAAGGTTGATACAACATTATTTACAAAAAATATTGACGATAATTTCTTTGTATACCAAATTTATGTTGATGATATCATATTTGGTTCTACTAATCAACAAGCTCCCAGGTCGGCCCATAACGCACGCACGGACGTTGCACTAGCCCTAACTTCCCGCCCTGGATACCGATCACTTTATTCCCATCGCGCTCGCACGCTCACACTTCTCTGCTTCTCCTCATCGGCCGCTCGCGCTGCCGCCCGCTCCCGCATCTTGCCACCGCCAGCTCCCGCCGGTTCCCGCACCTCACCGCCGCCCGCTCCCGTCGGCTCCCGCACCTTTCTGCCACCCTTCGGCTTTCTCCCGCCGCCTGCTCCCGCTAGGTCCTGCACCTCGCAGCCGCCCGTCGGCTTTCTCCCGCGCGCCGCTGGCGTCCCTGCTCCACCGAGGTATGATCTTCCCGCTTCTCTGTTTTAGCATTTAGGGTTGAGATGCAGATTGCAGTAAGCCAACAATATATATTTAGGCGTTTAGCAAACTTGTGCTTGATTGCTTGGTTCATCATTCTAGAAAAATGGAAGCCGCTAATTCTAGTGCTAGAGAAGAAATTACACTTTACAAATTATAAGTTTACAATTTGCATTATTTCAGTTTAATAAGCATGTGGAAACATAAAAAATAATATATATATATATATATAATTTATTTATTATTTAAATATATAGCCGTGTCGCCGTATCGGTATTTTTGAGAAAACGGCGAATTTCCGTATCGATGTCGTGTCGTGTCGTGCCGACGTATCCGTGTCAGTGCATCATAGCTAGAGGTTATGCATACGGAAGGCACCCACTTCATTCCTCTTCAAAAAGAGATTCTAAATATCTTCACACAAAAACACATAAAGATGTGTGAACTTGATTGCTGCTCCGATGATCCGGGGGATTAATATTTCTGCTAGTGAGTTGTGATTGATCTGCGCAGATGGGACGTCTGCAATTCGCTTCGCCATATATATACGCGTGTACACCCAACGCACTTTGCCCAAGGAAGATAGATGTGGGCTTACGTCGTGAAATCATGATGCCCAATCCAAACTTTGTTAGTTCTTTGCAAGCCATATGTCAAAAGAATAGTCTTCATTCTTTAAGTAAGGAATAAGCAACATGGATGCATTGTTTGGTCCTGACTAGCTAGGTTTGCTTGTTTGATTCTCATAGAGATTAAGGTAAGAGTGCAAAAGTCGACAGAAGTTGACTGTTTAAGATATGAGCCTATTTATGAAAGGAGGAACTAGCTAGCATTTTTTTCAACAGTCACACTTTCAGGACATGTAGTTGCCGAGAGAGAGAGAGAGAGAGAGAGAGAGAGATGAGAAGAATGTTTTAACTCTACCGTTAAATCGATCGGTGTCATCAACCACCAGGTTAGCTAAAGACACAATCATGCAGCAGAGAGAAGCAAAAGGCAGATATGACGTGCAAGCATCGATCGATTAGTGCATGACTCTCAAAGACAGCACACATTTGGATTCCATGTCGGAGCAAGCATCAATTAATTAACTAATCACAATTAAAGCAAGTTAATCAGTGAAGGCACCAAGAATGCAAAGGGGACCAGACGAAGATGGCATATCATCCTGATCAGGCGATCACATTAAGCAAAGGCAGGGCATTCATAGGCAATATACTCCTTCGTCATGTAATATAAGTCTGACACATATACATAAAAGTATATTATTTAAGTAATATTTAACAAAATTAGATCATATTTATCTTTAATAGAAAGAGTAATACTATAACTATCTAATAGGAGTAACTATAGTTTAATTCTATTAAATATTATTTAAATAATATGATTTCTAAGTATACATGGTGGAATTATATCGTGGGACGGAAAGAGTAGTTAAGTCAATTAATTTCAGCTCTACATAGGCAGAGCGCATATATTAATTAAGCAAGCAAGCACTCCGGGCAACGTTATGGTCTTATCCATTACATTAGCTAAAAATCTAGCCTCTCTCACTCTTGATCTAACCAGAATTTTATGAGAAATTAACAAAAAGGAGAAAAATATTGCATCACACGCTCCATCGATCGACCACACAACCAGCATGCACGTCTAGAATAGACGTCCTTGATTAGTAGTGGCCATTGGCCGCCGGCGTCTCGACGTTGAAGACATGGCCGCCGTTGCCGAGCTCGTGCTCGTGCTTGCCGTGGCCGCTGCCGTTGGGCACCGAGGTTAACGGCAGCTCGGTTGCGCCCTTGTTGCTGCCTGCAGTGACGTCGGAGACTTGGTTGATGTGGTCCTTGCTCTTGCCCCAGATCAGCGCGTAGAGGCCTACCACGATGATCACTGCACCAATCACACTGAAAGAAAGAAAAGCGATGGTGGCGTTAGTACTACTCCATGCTTCATTTAACTTTACTCCTTCATTCCCGTAATACAAGTATATATTTAGAAAGCACAATATCCTAATAATATTTAATAAAATTAGACTAATCTTATTAGATAGACATAATACTATTTTTTTCTATTAGAGATAAACATAATCTAATTTTGTTAAGTATTATTTAAATAATGTACCTTCTAGGCAAACGTATCGAACTTATATTATAGGACAGATATAGTACTACATACCAACTTAATTGTCTAAATTTATGGATATACTATAAAGGTATACATGGGTACGTTGTACGTACCTTCCAAGAGTGATCTCCTCCCTCAGTATGATGGAGCCCATGATGGCGGTTATGATCATGCAGAGGGGGTTGAAGGCTGTGACGAAGACGGGGCCCCTTTGCCTTGACACGAGACCTTGCACGTAGTAAGCCACGCCGGAGCACACTATACCCTGCAATGTATCATCCGTGCACATATGGTGTAAGTGACTGACAGTGCCGTTGCTAGAAACGAAGACGATCAGAGCTAATGTAATGAACTCACCGCGTAGACGGCGGTGAAGAGGCGGGTGTCGAAGCCGATGAGCCAGGCCTTGGTGTTGGCGCGCTCCGCGACGAGGGCGACGGCGCCGCTCATCAGCGAGCCCATCAGGCAGATGAGCGCCGTCAGCGACAGCTCCGCGGGGTAGCTCTTCAGGGTGTTGGACTGGAGCACGAAGAATCCGGACCAGACGAAGCAGGCGCCAATGACCATGATGGTGCCGCTGAGCCAGCCGCCAGTCTGGCCGCCGGCGCCGTCGCTCTCGTGGTGATGCCCCTTGGTCCATGGGAACTGCACCACGGGGCCGTGGTACAGTATCATCAGCACCGCACCGACGACGGTGCAGACCGTGCCGACGATCTTCCCCTGGCTGTGCAAGCTCCTCAGCCTCACCTTCTCCATCCTCAGGATGAGGGCCAGGACGAAGGTGACGGCGGGGAGGATGTTGATGAGCGCGGATGCGAAGCCGGCGGAGGTCAGCTTGGCCCCCATGTAGTACAGGTTCTGGTCAAGCACAGGTCTGAGATGCAAAACACACGTGCATGCATGTCAGTATCAATTGTCATGTATATATGTGCGATTAATCGTACGTACTCAAGTAAGGCGAGCCCCATTATCTTCAAGAAGATGGTGATGGTCATCTTTGGCCTCACTCGCCTGTACATGTCACGTAGGAGCAAATATATATACATATACATACAGTTAGTTCAGGTCAGTCATGAAAACTACCGATCGAGATTTAGCTTAATTATTCATCACACATGCATGCATGCATGTCATGCAACATTGACTAGTAATAGTGCCTCTTTATTTCCACTAATGGCCAATCAGGGCATACTACTACTACTACTACTAGTGGAGTTCGTTGAAGTGCGTTTACACGCACGTAAACGCTTCCTTGGGTTGACGGTAACACGGTATAGTTACGTGTCGTGTTCTACTACCAACTGCTGTTGCTCTCATATAGTCATATGGGATATATAGGTTCTGCGGTATGTATATACGCTGATTTAACGCGTGACAGGGAAAGCTGCGAAGGAATATATACGCTTTTCGTTTAGCATGCAGGTACCAAATAGAATTGATAGGCTACTTTTCTGGATTAGCTATAGGATCTGCAGGTGCTGGTTGTGGAGCATGTACCATATCTAAAAGGGACTAAATTCGTAGCTCTTCGGATTATCAAGACAAAAATGAATGAATTGAACATCGTACATATTTGTTGTACTAATGGGTGGCGCATGGGCATGCATGACTGAAATTTTAGCAGTAAAAGTGGAATGCTAGAAAGGGCACATCGATCAGAACCATAGTCCTAGCTGAACTGAAACAAATCGAACCATGCATTTCGACCATCCTTTTTGTGATAAAACATGAATGCATGTCCATGCATGATCAGAATTTCTCCATCTACTTTGATCACTTGCATGTCACATCCTAGCTTGG
Organism: Dendrocalamus latiflorus; assembly: GCA_017311315.1. Classification (NCBI taxonomy): domain Eukaryota; kingdom Viridiplantae; phylum Streptophyta; class Magnoliopsida; order Poales; family Poaceae; genus Dendrocalamus; species Dendrocalamus latiflorus. The sequence goes on along the minus strand of CM029634.1, from coordinate 3,287,268 downwards.
TCTTACTCTTATAGGATTATTTTCTCATGAAGACTGAAGGCATGCGTGTGCGTTACTTCTTCAACCATAACATCTAGCATTCGACATTAACGACATGCATGCGCAGTTACACACACACACTCGTTCTCATGCACGCGAGCTAGACAGCTAGTCCAGGAAGCACTTATCCGGCACTACACGACGTACGGATAAGGAAGCAAAACATCTAGAACAGAGTGGTGAGAGAAGAGGACAGCCGTTAAATTACCTCTCAAACCAGAGAGCTAAGGGCGCCATGACGGCGGTGGCGACGAGGTTACGGTACACGACGAGCACGAAGTGGCTCATCCCGTGCTTCAGCGAGGCCACGGCAAGCACGTACATCCCGGCGAACCCTACCTGCAGCAGGATCATCGCCAGGTACGGCTTCACATCGTTCAGAACTTTCCCCACACCCATTCTCGACGGTGATCTCTTACGTACGCACACACTAGCTTCCTCCTCAGTTAAACAATTCCAAGTCTTTTTCTCTCTCTCTTGTATCTAGCTGGAGCTCTAATCTTCACTACGCAAGCTGACTGTGAGGACGCAATGACCTCAGACCGAGCCGCTTATATAGCCGCGCGCGCGCTCCATCGCCGCTGTGCTGTGCAGCACAGCGAACTAGCGAAGTGTGTGGCTATCGAAATTGGATTAGTCGTCCATCGAGATGCCAAGTGTGGTCATCGATGGATCCGAGTCATGCAGGCACCCGGACGTCTGCCTGTGTTGCAGTGATGTACGTTCCATTCCTTGTTTAATATTCCACTTCCGGCCAAAGGAGAAGTCTCTCTCTCTCTCATCCCCTTGTATCTTTTTTCTTCTGCTTTCCCCGGAAAATGCAGGGAGCACGTCCTAGACTATGGGTTTAGATATCTTTTCAGCCACTTGAAGAGAAAACTTGCGGCAGGAATCATCAGAGCCGTCCAAGTAAAGGTTTGTGGGAGTTAGCTGGACCTGGGCTTTTACTTACCCCTAGCTAGTGGTTGTGTTCCGGCGACAATTGATGTGCATGCATGCATGGTGTCTAGACTAGATAGGGAGAGTACTATCAGGATCAGCTGATTAGATTTGGCATCGATACTAGGCTGCTAGGCTGAATGTTCTTCAGGTTAATTGTAAAGCTGAAGGTTCTCCTGAAAAAGCCCTGAACCAATATCTTCTTTCTGCTAATTCAAAAAATGTATAATATGCTAGGACTTGATCGAGAGTTGTGGCAATATGATATAAAACATCGACTGATAAGGAGGTCGATCAGGACATATATGTGTGCGTGGAATTCGTAGGGGAACCTGTCCATGATAAGTGAAATTTTGATTTAAAAACTACCACATCAGAACAGCTTAGCTTTACACCCTTAGGGCCAGTTTGGATGTGTGGCATGGGAGGATTAGTTAGGCTAAATTAATCCCAAAGAGAAAAAAAAATCAGATTTAGCACCTATCGATCGTATTGCATTGAATAGTTTTAACCGCTGAGTTACCCTCGTAGGGGATCTAAAAACCGCTAATTAAGCTGCACCTTGTTTCAACAAGTGCAGTAACCTATCCAAGGTTAGGGAAAACGCACATCTTTAATAATCACGCAACTCCGACACTCGGAGGAATGCAAACATCATTCAGGGACCTCCTCTCTCTCTCTCTCTCTCTCTCTCTCTCTCTCTCTCTGACTCTGACCAAAGATATCGGCAATTAGGGTTAAGAGTGCATCGCAAAGTGCTGCTTTTTTCTCACAAAAATGAGCATGAGAGGGGCATGCACCTAATGGAGGCAATCAGGGCGCCTCTCCGGGAAGTGCATGCTGATGCGCCGAGTGCTCCCATGCTGGCATGGTGCGCTCCTGTTAGGATTTGCAATTTCGCATCCATCGCCAGGCCTCGCCCCCACAGAAAACACTTAGCTTTGCTTCTCTCCAACTCCATCCCTGAAAAGTAACCTTGTTATTTACCTTGATCGTATCAAAATGTAGCCTCCGGTTTGGTAAATACCAATGAGGAATGAGTAAATGATAGCAAGAGGACGGAGTGTGTTTGGGCTGACACGAATAGTGGTCTCCACTACGAGCCATGTATATCTGCTCAAAAAGCAAGGCACGCACAAAGGATATTTCGGTCTATGCCGCCCTCGCGGCTGCGGTTCTTTACTTCATTCTTTCGCAGGTTAGACAGGCCTACTGGTTGACAGGCACAAGTCAAGAGGGATTTGTATACAGATAGATCATGTGGTGGTCGTGGATATGTTGATGATGAATAATTGATATTTAATTTTATTGAAATTGTATTCGTTAAAGTTCGGGTCAATGTATTTCTATGCTTGAGTTTTCAGGATGGCAAAACGATCATATCTGGCTTCGACCACGGATAGAAATCCGATTGGTCTTGTGATGGATGGTCCGATCGGTAGGTCCAAACAACAGATTTCGACTACAGCTAGCTTCGACCATGTATGACTTCAACCACATTTGACTTCGATCATGTCAGATTTCAACCACGTTTGATTTCGATCACGTCCAACTTCGACCATATCCAACTTCGACCACGACTGACTTCAACTACATTTGGCTTCAACCACGGCAGGTAATCATAGATTTCGATCTCGAACAGTGAACCGGTCGTAAGCAACATTTAATCGGTCATAAACGACAGTGAACCAGACTTTGCTACAGTAACTGGTCGATGGTTATAGCTATAGTATCTGATCGATACTTAATAGTCGTAGACTTTACTGGTCCGTGCTTGATAGTTGTGGACTTTACTGGTCAGTACTCGATAGTCAAAAACTTTGTGATCGGTACTCACAGACTTTGCGGTCTGCTTTCGTTGTCTTAGAATTTTTGATCAATTATCGTAGACCTCGTGATCGGTAGTCGAAGGCTTTTGTGATTGGTTGCCGTAGGCTTCACAGTTGGTACTCGTAGACTTCATGGTCGGTACGAGTGTTTTAATTCTTGTGATCTTCGAGTACCTCAAGTACTCATGTTAGATCAGTGGTTGACTGATTTAGTCGTAGTAGTTGTCGATGATATTTGGAACTTGGTGATCGATAATGTAGTAATTGGTTGGTAGTCGTAATTGTAGCGATCGGTACTCAGTAGTTGGTACTCGATGGTTCTGGTCAGTAGCGATACTTGGTTTTTCTGAGTGTTTTGCGTAAGACGATGGTATTTGCCGAGTACTTATTGTTTTCAAGTACTCATTGAGCTAGCGGTCATATTGGTTAATCTAAGGCCGATTTCTCGGTAGCGATGTGATTTGTGGTCATGGATGACCTAGTTAGTGTTGATGGTTGGTTGAGGTTGTGATTATACGTGTGTGTGCTGATGATGGTCAAGTTGAGAAGAACTTATGTCAGGAAAATATTTCTTTGGTCTTTGCATATGTAGGTGAGCATGGAGGCGATCATGGTCGGTGACAAGGAGGATCGGGACTAGGATGAGGAGATCCGAGGTCTAGATGGTTGAGGATGTCATGCAAGATGGTCAGGCTAACGCTAGAGTACGTGGAGATCAAAGGTGGTGATACGTAGAGAAGCTATGGGCGATACGGTCCTAGAGGCTTTGACACTGAAGTTGATGAGGCGTGATGAAGATATGGGAGTTGTGATCCTAGAGGCTCCATCACGTGTTGTGTCAGGAGTTGTGGATAGAGTCCATAACTAAGAAGATTGAGAGTTTGAATAAAACTGTGTTTGAAAGGGTTTGGGTCCCTTTTGAGGAAGAGATAGGATTTCGTGTTCGTGTTTGAATCGAATATGGTTTAGGGCTCTAGCATATAAAAGCATATAGAGGCTAAGGGTTTTAGCTACGGTTTTTGAGGAAGCCTTTTGTGCTAGGGTTTTTGGAGTGCTTGTGAGAGCGCTTTGTAAATCAACAGAAATTCAGCAATAAAGAATATTTTGAATTAATCTGGTTCATAATGTGTTGAAGATTTTTGGGGATTGCTGTCGCGGTGGAAGGGTTCGACTACATGCAAAGGTGATCGAGAGGCTCTACTTCTGAATTAACATTTTTGAGTATGTTCAATCTAGCCGAAGATTGGAGCTGAGCGATCTGGCGAGCGGCTGAGCATCGAGTAGTCGATCGAGCTGTTAAAACCTTCATCGACTACTTGAAGATTTAAAAAAGCAGAGACAATCATTCACCCCCTCTGATTATGCCGTACGATACTACAAGTGGTATCAGAGCCAAGTTGCAATGGTGTCAGATTGGGATCAGTTCTCTGGTAAGCCACCGTTTTTCGATGGAACAGATTATCTCTACTGGAAAACATACATGGAGGTCTTTCTACAAGCGCAAGGTAATGCTATTTGGTAAAAAAGTTGAAAATTCATATAAAGTACCTTCTGTCATTACCACTGAAAACCATGCAAGTGTAGAAGCTAATGCTAAGGCTAGAAATATTTTTATTGCAAGGTTTAAGTAGAAACGAGTTTGTCAGAATTGCTCATATTAAATCTACAAATTAAATTTTGACTACTCTAGCTGATTACCATGAAGGATCAAAGTCTGTTAAAGGTATGCATCGGAATCAATTCAAAAAGGAGTATTCTAAATTTGAGATGAAACCTAGAGAATCAGTAGATGCTCTTTTCGATCACTTCAATAACATTATTAGTGATTTGTAATTTGTTGGTGTCACATATACTGATTCTAACAATGCTCGACAATTTTTGAATTTTCTGGATATGTCTGTTTGGAATATTTTAGTCAGTACCATCAATCATTATATTAGCATAGAAACATTTACCTTGAATGATGTTTATTCTAAGATGAAAACACATGAGGTTGATGTTTTGGTTAGGATAAACAAGTCTAATTCTTTGCGCTTAGTGACTAACTAAGCTGATAGTTCATCTAGTTCTTCTAATGCTTCTTTGTCTACTTTGTGCACGATTTCAGATGAATAGTTGGAGGAGATACCAGAAGAACATGTTGTACTTCTCTCCAACAGGGTGACAAAGGTAATTAATAACGTCAAAATGAGGCAGAGAGGAGGTCTTGTCAGATATTATAAATGTGGTGAACTTAATCATATTAAGTTTAACTATCCCAAATTAAAGAGCAAAGAGGTTGATGACAACAAGGAACCAACTTGTCGACTGTAGTTCAAGACTGCCTAAAACAAGAAGCACAACTATCGCAAGGCGGTCAACAAAGTACTTTTAGCACTAAGGAGATTGATTTGAGTGATGTTGATTCTGCAAGTGATGGGAGGATAGTGGCAAGAAGGTAAAGGAGACGGACTTCACAGGAATGTGCTTTATGGTAAATAGTGAGGAATTCGATAATGATGATCTCTACAGCGATCCTGATGAGGTAAAATCTTCTTATACCAATTTATCTCGTGTTGTGCTTAGATTAACAGAAGAGCTCAAGAAGTATGGAAAAAAATAAAAATCTTGATCTTGTGGTTGAGAACTTAAATTGTAAAATTCATAGACTTAGTTTCTCTTCTTGATGATGAATCATGTGAGTCTTGTCAAGTTTTACTTCAGAGTTGGAGTCTGCTAGAAAAATTAATGCATCAACCTTGGTTCAATTTGGTGATACAACCGCTAGACATGATGAATTAAAATTGGCACATAATCCTTGCGGTGAAAAGTTAAAACTTGCATATGATGAAATTGAAAAGTTCAAGTCTAGTTCTTCTGCTTAATTCAAAGCTTACTCTAAGTGTGATTTTTTAGGCTAGGATTAATTCATCTCAGGAGTCAATTCAACAAATGTTTTATCATGAGATTATTTCTTGCTCTAATTATCCTAAACTTAACACTGAAATAGAGGTTTTGACTAAACAACTTAATGATTTTGCTGAAAAGGAGAAATTAGTTTAGTCTAGTGCTTCACACTATCTAAAGAAAATGAGAACCTTAAGAACACTTTATAGAGTTTTCTTTTGGCAAGAAGAATTTAAATATGATCATAGATAAATTGAAAACTAGTGTGAATATTCATGGTCTAGGATTTAATTTTATTGAGCATGCTAAGAATAATCCTCCTAAAATGGTCAAGGCAATCGAACTACGAAAATTTGAAGTAGAATTGAAACTAAAACAAGTTATTTTTAGATCTGCTGGTTTTGCAAATGAATACGCTACCAACTAAGTGCTGTTAAGTCGGTTGATACGACCACTCATCAAGTCAAGTATCAATGCACTCATTGTGGTAAAACCGACCACTAGGTTCAATTCTGCTTTAGAAAAGTAAAGAAAGAGAAGAAAGACAAGGTAAAGAAGCGTGTTCGACTAGGTACTCCCTGTGGTCGAATTAGTGTGGCTGGACCAGGTGCTCGACCAGTTGATTCTCGCGGTCGAACCAGCTTCACAAGAGTTTTTTGACTAGTTTTTTTACTCGGTTGGACCAGTCAATGGTCAGACCATTGATACATAGTCAGTCAGATCGCTCTTGACCAGCATCATCCATGTGACCCGACCGATCAACGATCAGACCAAGTCTTCGAAGGAGGTCAGACCGCCAAGTGGTCGAACCAGTTGTTCATCGACTATTTGGTTGAAACATGATGAATTCTAATACTTCACTTAAATCTTTATCAGTGCATGCTTTTGCTCTTGTTCATCGAGTATCTCAGTACTAGATGTCTAAATCTCTATTGTCTAACCCCAATACTAAGATACCGATTATTGTTCGTGCTCTGTAGGCTCGTCGCAAAAGGAAGGAGAATATATGGCTCATTGACTCTGGTTGCTCTCACCACATGACTGAAGATTTACGATGGTTCTCCTCCCTCACTCATGCCCCGGTGATGAGATGATCACTTTTGGGGACAGCTCTCAAGGATGAATTTTGGTTAAAGGCACTGTGCACATCAATGACAAGTTTATCTTAAAGGACGGTGCTCTTGTCAGTAAATTGAGCTATAACCTACTTTCAGTTTGATAGTTGGTAGACGATAATCTTGAGGTGAACTTTAAAAAGCATTCATCCTGTACCTTAAATTCATCTGGTGATCTTGTTTGCAAAATAAGTCGAGTTGGTCGCTTGTTTAAGGGTTATTTTTCATATTCAGCATCTTCTAATCTTAGGTGTCTTATTTCATCAAACTCTAAGGATTTGTTCTTCTGGCACAGTAGATTAGGTCACATTTACTTTGATCATCTAGCTCGGCTTAGTAATATGAATCTGGTTAGAGGAATTCCTAGTCTTAAGATTAAAAAGTTAATAGATCTAGTTTATTCACCTTGTTGATATGGTAAGATGGTCGCATCGTCTCATCCCCCACTCACACTTGTGATGATTGATTCTCCTGGACAATTATTGCACATGGACGTTGTAGGTCCTTCTAGGGTTTAGTCTGTTGGAGGCAAATGGTATGTTCTTATTATTGTTGGCGATTACTAGGGCTGTAAATCGAGTGCGCTTGGCCTTATAGGCTCGAACTCGGTAGAAGCTCAAGCCGAGCTCGAGTTGGTGTTCGAGGCTGGACCTAGGCTTGAACTCGGCTCGACCTAAGCTCGAGTAGGCTCGAGCTCGGCTCGTTGAAGCTCGACAACAATTAAAATAATTTATTATGTACTATTTTTCAATAATAAGAAAATTTAAGTTCGAGCTCAGCTCTAGTAAGCTTGATAACAATCAAAATAATTCGGACATGCATTAATTTTCAACAATAAGGAAAGCTCAAGCTCGAGTTCGGCTCGAGTAAGCTTGGTAAAAGTTAATATGTATCACTATTTAAGCTTGAATCGAGGCTCGCGAATTATTTGAGCTTGGCTTGATGAAGCTCGTGAGCTTGAGATCAAGCTCAACTCATTTAAAGTTCGAGCCGAGCTCAAATCGAGCCTAGAATGAGCCGAACTCAAGTAGCTCGCGAGCTTTGAGCTTTTTTATGGCCTTAGCGATTACTCTAGATATTATTGGTGCATTTTATGGCTTCTAAGGATGAAGCTTTCGGTTACTTTCGAGAGCTAGCTCTTAGACTTACTAATGAACTTACAGGAGCATTTAAAGCAATTAGAAGTGATAATGGAATTGAATTCAAAAACACATCATTTACTTCCTTTTGTGCTGAAAAAGGTTTAGGCCATCAATTTTTGTTAGCTCAAGTGTTCTACAGAACGGTGGTCGAACACAAGAATAGAAGTTTGGTCGAGATAGCTAGAACTATGATAAATGAACATCAAATGGATGTCGATGTTTGGCCGTTCCTATGAGCTTCATTTTGGCCGTTCTCCTAATATTGCTCACTTTACGATGTTTGGATGTCGATGCTTCATCCTTAAACATGGCAATCTTGATAAATTTGAATCTAGATCTTCTATGGCATGTTTCTTGGGTATGCAGTTCATATTCGGGGTTATCGGGTATTCAACTAGAAACTAACAAAATCGTTGAGACCTACGAGGTCACTTTTGATGAGGCTAGACCTCATACTAGACCTGACAATGCAGATATACAAGCCTCTGATGCACTCGATGACATCTTCTATGACTCCAACGACGACAACAGAGAGTCCTCGAGCTACACTGCGACACCCATGACAACCTCTGTGACTCCTATGACTACAACTACTAGGACTGCACCTTCGGCCACAGTTGCTACAACCACTCCTACGACCACAGCTACTAAGATTGCACCTTCGACAATAGTCACTACGATTACTCCTACGACTACAACAGTTGTGATTGCACCTATATTTAGTACGACGGTTGCTACGACTACTTCAACGACCACATCTACGACTACTCTGCAAGCTTTTTTGCACATTCAATGACATCATCCCCCAGAACAAATGATTAGTGAGTTAAATGAGAGAGTTCTTTATAGCAGGTATAACTCCAATGCCTCATACACTCATTCTGCTTTCATCTCCTCTATTGAACTCTAATATGTAAGTTATGCTTTATCTAATAAGTCTTGGATTAATGCCATGTATAAGGAATTAGAAAACTTTGAGCATAATAAAGTCTGGACCCTAGTCTCACCTCCACATGGTCATAATATTATTAGAACTAAATGGGTTTTTAATATTAAACAGAGTAGGGATCGTGTTGTTATTCAAAATAAGGCTAGACTTATCGGCCAAGGATTTATCCAGGTAGAGAGTCTTGATTTTTATGAAACATTTGCTTCTGTTACTTAATTAGAAGCCATTAGAATTTTGTTAGCATTTGCTGCTTCAAAGGGTTTTAGACTACATCAAATGGATGTGAAAAATGCTTTTCTTAATAGCTATATCGAGGAGAAAGTTTATGTAAGACAACCACTTGGCTTTGAGAATTCTAAATTTCCTAATCATGTCTACAAATTCTCCAAAACCTTATATGGTCTAAAACAAGCACCCAGAGCATGGTATGATAAGCTTAAATCATATTTGCTAAAAAAAATAACTTTCAAATAGGCAAGATAGATAAGACTTTGTTTACTTTCAAGTATGGCAATGATCTTTTACTCGTTCAAATTTATGTGGATGATATCATCTTTGATGGTTCATCTCATGTTCTTGTTTCTAATTTTTCAGATACTATGAGCAGGGAATTCGAGATGAGCATTATGGGAGAGCTCGCACTCTTCATAGGCTTTCAGATCAAGCAATCAAAATTGGGTACTTTTGTTCATAAGACTAAGTACACCAAAGATCTACTTCTTCACTTTGATATGGGGACAGTCAAACCAATTTTCACACCTATGGAATCTATGGTTGTGTTGGATCTTGACGAAGATGGTGAGCTTGTTGATCAAAAGGAATATTGAAGCATAATTGGATCTCTTTTGTATCTTACCGCTTCAACGCCAGACATACACTTTGCTATGTGTTTGTGTGCTCGCTTTCATGCTTCCCCACGGGTTTCACATCGTCAAGCGATAAAGCACATTTTCAGGTATCTTCGGTTAACTTTAGAATTTGGTCCCGACCCAGGAACTGAAATCTGGATAGTTTACATCTGAACTCGATCCTATTGATAAGAATATGCTTGTATACTTTTCTCAACAGTAATTTGTATAATTTTTAAAACACAATGAATAGTGGATAAATGTTACTTATATTTTCATGTGATTTAAGATTAGTGTTACTCTTGTTAAAGAGAAAAGCATAGATAGAAACATGTATATGAGCATAATGACCAACTCCCCCTCCTTAGATTTTGGAAAAAATTTCAAATTCAAATTATGATATACAAAACCAGACCGGTTTTGAACCCGAAAACCACGTTTAACCAACCAGGTTATAGTTTTCAACTCTGATATGGTTTCTCAAACCCTGACTAGAAGCACTTGTTGGATCACTGACCTGAAAGACTTAATAGCAATCAAAATCAAATATTCTTTTATCTCTACTGCTTAAAAGAGAGAGTTGATGATGGTAGTAGTTCATTTACCCCACCCAACTCCCCTTGTATCTCCTTAAAAAATCTCTAACAAAAATAGAAAAAACAATATACTAAAAAATAAATTTCACCGCCTTAAAATTTCTCTAACAAGAAAAACAACAGAGCTCTACTGGGTGTGCGGCAGAGCCGAGGGCGTGGGCCGGGCAGACCGATCCCGATAATATCAACTCAACATGTTGGGATAATATGGTTTTTTATCCGTAGTAAAGCAAGCGCATTCGGCTAGTACTACTTAAAAAAGAGGGTTAGTGGTACTGGTGATGGTGATGGTACACACCCTCTCCCATCTCTCTAAAAATATCTAATAAAAACAGAAAATCGGATCCCAACAAACAAATTAATTTTAATACAAATTGTGACATGGCTCACAACGAATCCCAGCTAGGCGCGGTGCATGTCGAGCATGCCACGTAGCGGAGGCTTGTGCCAGCTTGGTCGGAGCCTAACCAAGTGCTGAGGTGGAGCCAAGGGCATGAAGTAGGCTAATCACAGCGATGTCGACTCAATATGTTAGGGTAATATGATTTTTTTTAATTCGTAGTAAAGCATAGACATTCGGCTAGTATGAGCTTAATTAATCTCCTAAGATTATCGTGAAAATCAACCTGCAAGCAGCGTGTGGTGGGACTTGAAACCTAGATCTTCACCTGAACAACCAGATATGCCAAGGAGCTAGTCTGACTCTCTGCCACATCGGACAATGTTTGGTACAATGATGAGTTTGTCTTTGGCAGCACGACCGCGTATATTTCCTTTTGCCCCCCGTCGGCGTCGCATCGCCTGAAAAAGGAAACGGAGAGGGATGTATCTTCGCAGCAGGCTGGCAATGGCAGGCAATCCGGTCGTGGTACATCATATTCCACAACGCCCGCCTGACCTTCTTACTTGGCCATGAATCACATTCACTTCTTCCTCTCAGGTCAATGTCTGGGAGAAGCGAAAAGCAAACACGTGCGCCAGTCGGTGTCATGGTGCGCTTGCACTTTGATCGAAAACAACGGGCTGACGAGAGTTCAATTAGTTTAGGTATTTCAATGGCCAAGTTGATGTTATGTGCTGTGCTGTGTTCACTATAGAACGACGCACCACTGTCGTCTGTAGCCTCTTCCTCTATGTATGGGACATCACTGAAACAACAGCAACAGCAACACAAACATATTTGATATTTGTTATGCTCGGGATGATTTCAGCTACTAGCTTATTATTAAAGTTTAGATCGACTAATGGAGGTAATGCTAGCCTTGTCACATGAGGCTAACAGAGGATCGATTATCGAATATTCAATTAGGAACGATGCTCACGTGCAGCTGGCGATGTCATTTGCAGCTTTTGAGATGCTCGATGAGCTTAAGCCGTTGCGTAATATGTACAGTTGGAGTTCTTGGCCAGTTCCATCGAACATGAGATTCTCGAATATTTGCCTTTTCCTTTTTCTTTACAAAAATTTGTTGCCCTTTGTAGGAAAGAAAATCCTACTCTTTTGCTGCATCTTATCCGTTGGCATACTTAATTTTAGCATTATTCTTATCCATTAATTCATGACAAGTACACAAAGTTCAGTATGTTATCTGACATTAAATTCCTTTTTTGATTTCAAAGGATCGATGAAGCGTGTTAACAATATGCTAAAATTGACTGATAAAATCCAGTTAAAAATATTCAACACTTATTGTGATAACTTAAGGAGTATTTATTGAGCTACTGTAGGAAGCCCTCATTTCACACTTATTAGAGATCAGATAATAAGCGAAGTGCTACTTAAATCCGGACTATAACTGAATTATGGAGGCAAAAGTGTTCCTCGGTTCCACCTGACTCCTGAGCCAAGTAGCCAATAAACACTGCTTCAAGAATCAATTGTAATCATACTGCAGATAATACTAACCTTTCTGAACAGTAATGGCGCATCTTCTGGAAACTGAACCTGGCATGCAGTTGCAAGGGAGCTTATCAGCATTGCAGCATCCCACCAAATTCATAATTGAAGGCTAACTAAATTGAATAGTGAACACTGTATTAAACTTGTCTGCTCAAGACGTCATTCTGCAGTTCTTGATCTGTTATCTGGTTGCAACTTGCGAGGTTGCGCAACTGCCTACTTCAGATGTCATCTTCAGAATTAAGCAGCTGTTCTGAAGTCTCGTTATGTAGCATATTATTCTTGCTGAAATTATGATCTATTATTCATCAGTATAAGACACATACAGGTTTTCAGGGGAAAACATCAATTCTTTATTTGTGCAGTAAGCAGATCTTTCACATGAATCGTGACCCAGCTGAATTTCTCATGGGACAAGTATCTAACTAGTCATTCACTCATTCACGTGTCCTGATCAAGTCACATATGAAACTAAACACATATCTTGCTAGTTCAGCTACTACCCTATAAGTTGGTAATGCCCGTAAACAGTAGAGCCGGAAATGGGATGGTTGCTGTTAACCAAAACAAGAATTTCCCAAGACAGTAGTCATGTCATGTCATTCATGAAGTCGCATTTGTGTGCTTCTTTTCCATCGTCCTGTAAGTCACTTGGCATAGTAATGGGGTCTGTTGAATAGAATGGCCTAGCTGCTTACCATCTTCATAGCGAAGACCTACATGCTGATCATGTACTACTAGCTAGGGCTTGGAAGTCCACAGATTTCAGACAAGCTTTGCTCGGAGGCGCACATCCACGCTTTACGTACTTGCAAAAGTGATCACCAACTTATAAAGAGTGACTCGCTCATTTCGATTTGAACTTCTGGATTGCCTTATTTTTTACTATTCATAAATTTCGTTTTTTTCTAGTTTTTAGCTTTTTTTCCGGTTCTTTTTTCGTATTCGTTTGTATTGTCCGTGATGAGTTAACATATTTTTCTAGTTTTAATTTTTTTAAAATTTAATTATGTCAAATAAGCTACATTCAGCTACAGTGTAATTCCAATCAGCTACAGTACAATTTCAGCCATAAGCCACTATTTTTTAGTCCAAATAAGCGGCACCCTTGCAGTGGGCAGACAATACATGGGTGGACACACCGACACAAGAACAGGATGTGTCATGTCCAGCTAGGGGTCCATTGAATTGGCTTTGCTGACACTGACACCAATTATTCATGCTTTAGCAAGTAGGCACAAAAATGTCTGCTATTTGGTGACTTTTGCAATGGTCAATTAGCCACAAATAGATAACCAATCTTGGAATTCCACCCGATCGATGTATCCATCACCGTTGAGATCTCGCCTGGCAAGTATGACAGCATGAGCATGTAATTAACTGCATGCTGGGTTAAGCGGCAGTTGACAGCACGCGGGATTGGCTTGGGCGATAAATAAAGGAGCGATTTCGGTAAGTAATCGCCAGAAGACGAGGCACTTTTGTCAGCCTTGGGAACAGTTCAGACCAGTTTTTTTAGATGAAGTCAACGTAAGGGTTACAAAGTCAGAGGGGTCATGATTCGCTTGTACCGCTTCGTCAAGGTGCGTCGTGTGGCTGAGAGCTTCGGCTGTCCCTGTTTCCCGTCCATTTTCGTCACTGTTTACCGTAACACTTTTGTCTGCTATTTCGGTGCTGGAAACAGCTGTATGACCACAGGATGGAATGGCGCACTCCATGTAAGCCTTCCTGGATGTAATGCGAACTTTATCGAAGGAATGAAGCCCTAACTTTACCTACTCCCTTTGCTTGATCTTTACTTTACCTTTCGGTGTTATTCCATTTTCCAATTTTTCCAATTAGTATACTGAAATCCAATCTGGTTTTATCCCAATTTCATCGGGCGTGACAACTTTCTTTCGGTAAGAACACATCACCTGCGGCGCTAACAAGGAACGGCACGAGCGGCGGCGGATGCCCTCTCCTACGTCGCTGCATCCATCATTCGACGGCGGTAGTGCCTCCGCCACACAGTTGGGCTGCGACCTTCGGACGGGCTCCGATCTGCATCTGCGCGGCGATAGTGCCTATGACAGGTCGGGAAGGCCAGTCGGTTCTTTTTGAGTCGTAACTTATAGTTGTAGCTTGTAGTGTTTAATTTAAAATTTTGAATTTAAGTTGTTCGTTAGAAAGTATAGAGAAATACTCATGTACGATTTTGGTTAATATAAATTAAATATATAACTAATTTATATCTTTTTTTAAAATATTTTATTTAAAAGCTAGTTAATATAAAAAAGAGACTTGCTTAACCCACCTATCAGGCTTTGATGCAAAACTTCCTCCTTGCCTGCCGCGAGGCGCCAGGGGCGTGTGTTTTGGTCGGACGGTGCGCATCGGGAAGCCCGATTTGGATCGCGGATATTATTTGCGATCGAGTCGAAACTCCCAGTCGTTCCTCGACTGGCCCGTGTATTGTTAATCTTACGAGTGGCCCGGTCCGGCCCACAAAACATTATCGATCTACCCTCGCGTCCCTCCAACCGCAGCACGAGGGCCCACCTCGTCAGCTAGCCACCACGCAGGCCGCAAAAATCCATCGCATCGTCATCCGCAGCTTCTCCAGTGGCCGCCGCCGCCGCCTCTTGCACTCGCTCCGCACCAACCCCGACGACCCTCCAGAGCCCTCGCAGATGGCGACGGCGGCCACGGCGTCCGCGACCGTGGCCACCCGCTTCACGCGCCTGGCGGGCGTAGGCCTCCGGCGCAGCCGCCTCCCCACCGCCGTGCGCTTCCAGCGCCGGGGGCTCACCACCACCGCGCTCCTCAGGGCCGCCGAGCTCCGGCCCAAGGAGCAGGGCCAGCCTGAGACGCTCGACTACCGCGTGTTCCTCGTCGACGGCGTGGGGCGCAAGGTGTCGCCGTGGCACGACGTGCCGCTGCGCGCCGGCGACGGGGTGTTCCACTTCGTCGTCGAGATACCCAAGGAGAGCAGCGCCAAGATGGAGGTCGCTACCGACGAGGCCTTCACGCCCATCAAGCAGGACACCAAGAAGGGCAACCTCCGTTACTACCCGTAAGGTCTCGGAACCCAGGAAAAATGGATTGCAAATGCCGATGTTCTTTCTGAAAATATCGCGTCTTTCATGTTGAAATTGGAACTGTAACTTGTAAATTGAGGCGGTAATAGGCAATAGCGGACCAATTA
Organism: Dendrocalamus latiflorus; assembly: GCA_017311315.1. NCBI lineage: Eukaryota > Viridiplantae > Streptophyta > Magnoliopsida > Poales > Poaceae > Dendrocalamus > Dendrocalamus latiflorus. The sequence continues at coordinate 3,271,838 of CM029634.1, read as the reverse complement.
TTTGGGAATGACTACTTGAGGCTATATGGACAAAAAGAGAATGCCCTAGTTAGCTAAAGCTTGCATTTTTTGAAGCTTTTCACTCCCATGTTAAGGATTAAGAATGGAGTAGATTAGAGATCAGTAGCACTTGTTGCTTCATGTAGTATCGCTAGAAATTTTGTTTTGCCTTTAGTTCTAGAATCGTAAGTTGAGGAAAATGGTGAGTATGTTATACAGAAAGGCAGGATGCCGTCCCCATAAGATGCAGTTGGTCAAAAAAAAGTTTGCACCTTTGATTTTTAGTGGCAAAGCTTGTGCTTTTATGCTTTATAGAATTTTAGCGGTAGATTGCAACCTTTTCATTCACAAATTCAGCGCATTCCTTAGTTTAGCTGGTATATTTCAATCGTTGTGACGTGTGACTGCAATTGATAATTTGGTTTCTTTACTTGAAGGTGGAATTCAGAGAACTCTTGTTGGTCTTCTGTCAAATGTTTACAGTCTTCTCACTTTTGCATCTGAGATTATGGAAACGTTGCTGAGTAGATCCGCCTGTCTGGTTGACCAGTGTTTGCTGAGGTTTTATGTAAATATGAAAAATTTTTGTTTGTGTGTGTGGCAAAGTTTGCATACCTTCTGGTTATTGCGTGATACTTTGCAGAATACTTGTGGGCAACTTCGTCCTGGTAGTTCAATTTGAAAGTGGCAAAATGAAGAACCAACACTTCATTTATACTGTTAGTTCATTTAAATGGTTTTAGTGGCACCATTTGAAGTGTTGTGGTGGAATGCTTGTGATTAAGCTATTCAAATATGTAGTGCGGACATTTGCATGATCTTTACTTGTCACGGCAGATAATATGCACAAAGATAGTTTAGATTGGCAATTTGTATTTTGAGTGGCAGAGTGTTCACGATCTAATGGTGGTTGGATTTTTTTTAATTAAAAGGTAACTTTGTGAAGGATTTTTTTGAGATGTACTGGTAAAATCCTTGAGGGGAGAGTGGTAGTTCTTTTCAATCTAGAAACTCATGCTTTGTGTGCTGGCTGGATTTTGGCAATATCAGACTGTAGTGGCCACCGAATGCTTTATTTTAGGGTTCTTCAAGGCTTTTGCATTCTGCCATGCTTGGCAGTGGGATCACCTTTAAGACTTTTTTGGTTCCCTATTGTGATATGCCCGTCTTTAAGGAGCAGATCTTGTGAGGATATACTCTTTTTAGATTTGTATGAAATCAAATCTGAGAGTACTCTTAAAGAATCCTGAATCTTCTCAACGATTGAATGTTTTGTTACCTGCAGTTAGCTATCTTCCTTTTGCCACCAAAACCAACTGCGGTACAATATGCAGGTTGAATTGATTCAACTTCATGTTTGTACTTGAGTCTTATAGGTTATTTTTCTTGATGAAAGCAATCTTAAGCTGCTCTATTATGCTTTGACTCGAATCCTTTTGAAAATGACAGTATGCGTATTTATTGAAATGTTCATTTTCCTTACTGGATTTTATAAAGCTTCAAGTGTGAAACTTCCCGTCTTGTTAGCAAGGCAATTGAGTTTACACTTTTATTGGTCCTGCCGTCCTGTTGATAAATTAGTTCATGGCTCTTTCTGACATTGTCTGTTACATCAGGTACAATATTAATTGGAATTATGGATTATTTCCCCAAACATGGGAGAACCCGACTCTTGCAAACACTGAAGTTGAAGGAGCCCTTGGAGACAATGATCCTGGTAGTAAACTTTTCTTTTTTGTTACCTTTGATAGACAGTTTTTATATTAGCTCCAGCCACTCAATAGCGATCTTTCTAATGACTTTTTTCAGTTGATGTTGTTGAGATAGGTGAAAGACGAGCTAATATTGGGGATGTTCTCAAGGTGAAACCATTGGCAGCTTTAGCAATGATTGACGAGGGAGAGCTTGACTGGAAAATCGTGGCCATTTCTTTGGATGACCCCAAAGCATCTCTGGTGAATGATGTAGATGATGTTGAGAAGCATTTTCCGGTATGACTGCTGTCCTTGTCCCTTTCTTTTAGTGTTTGTCCTTGTTCTCCTTTGGTATCCATTGTCTCTCTCCTTGATGGAAAGTAGGATATTTCCGTATAATATAACCACTGTTTTCTGTTGTTATTTTTTTCTATCTAAAAAAAACTCGACCTGCGGGGGGAGGAAACCCCCGAACCCCTGCTCCACCCTTACACAGCGGCACCACGCCCGACCTTTATGAGACGACCGGCGGATCCTTTGGATCAACGCCCTGGCGGGTCCTTAGACCTGTGCTTTGGTGTGGTAGCAGGCGAGGGGATTTTTTTCCCCCAAGCCTGAAATTCGCTCCCACTGAGAGTCGAACCCAGGACTGGGGGGTGCTACTGAGGCGCTCTAACCACTCGGCTAGAGGCCCTTTCGCATTTTTTTTTCTATCTCAGCTAAGTAGTTTGAAAGTAAATCCTTTGCAGCAAACTTACTTTACATTCGTGGCATTGAAAAAACAGATAATGCACTCCTGCTATAATATTAAATCCTAGTCATCTCCCACATACTTTTCTGTAGAGAAATTTTGGTTTATACCATTGATGTTTTCAGGCTTTTGGATTTTACCATTGCTCTTTACCTTATTGGTTTTATGCCATTGCAATCACAAACCTCTTTTGAAAATGCCACAAGTGACTCAACTTTTCTCAAAATGCCAGAACTGCCCTTACCATTTTCTTCTTCTCCTCGTGTTCTCCCCATGACCCATCTCTATCTTTCTCTCTCCTTTCTATTTTGGAATTTCAACCTAATCTTTTTCTCTCATGCTGCAGCAGCAACTAATGCAATGCAATTTTGTGAATTGGAAAGGGCATAAGGGTCATTTTGGCTTGGTCAAAGGGTTTTGACCTTATGCGAGTGGCATTTTACAAAGAAGTTTACAATTCCGATAGCATAAAACCAATAAGGCGAAATGCAATAGCAAAAACCAAAAGCCACAAAACATGAGTAGCATAAACCGGATTTTCTCTTTTCTGTAACAATCACCAGTGCATTTCTGTGAAGCTTTCTTGTGTCTGTGGTTGTTGGGTTTTCACTTGAAGATTAGTAAGTTATCATATCTTTTTGCAATTCAGATTAATTCCACAGCATTAAAAAAAGGTTGCATATGCAGTTAATTTTCACCCTTCTTTGTTTTACAATTATTTTGACCAACATTTTATGATACCTATTCAGGGAACATTGACTGCTATCAGAGACTGGTTCAGAGACTACAAGATACCAGATGGAAAGCCTGCCAACAGATTTGGTCTTGGCAACAAGCCCACAAGCAAGGTAAGCCTGATCTTAACTTCTTCAGTTATCCTGAAACACGCAGGATATTTTTGCATTCTGATGGTATCCTTCATTTTCTTGACTAGGAATATGCTCTCAAGATCATACAAGAAACCAACGAATCATGGGAGAAATTGGTGAAAAGGAATATCCCTGCTGGAGAGCTCTCCCTAGCGTAATCTTAGGTCCATGAGAAGCCACCGCATTATTTCAGTTACGTACTTAATCATGTTGTTTTATATGCTATAAGCATGCTTCTTCATCTGCAGACCTTTTTAAGGGACCTGTGTGTAACAGGAATAATCTTGTGGAGTGAATAAGGATTTCTGAGCATGTTTTTCTGAAGGAAAATGGATGTTCTTAAGCAATGATCTTGTGTGTAACAAGTTTTACAAAGTGAATGATTCGTTTAGGAAGTTGGAAATGGTATGCTGAGCAAACATAGTTTCAACATAGTTGCCATAAGCACATTGTTTTTACCACACCATTAATCAATGGATATTGAAATGTTGGATTCTTACAGTTGAAAATGCAGAGCTAACACAACAGCTACAGAAGTTAGCAAACAATTTACAAATAGGTTGAGCATCTAACCATTTTCACATCTAAATCTGAAGAGAGTACGTAGCAAAAGCAACACCTAAGCATATATAGAGATAAGTAATATATATCTATCGTTTATTGTGCTTTAAAAATTATGCAAATTACTGTTAAGAAAAGCATAGAAGCATCTTCAACATGTCAATGCTGATTATTACTTGTTAGGGCTGAGTGCAGAATGCTTTGACCTGCCTATAAGAAAGGCAGTGCACCTATGTAGCTCGCTCTGTGTACCTCATCAACTTGTACCTGCAGAACGAATGTTGGTTAGTAGCAGCTCTGTTCAAGAAAGAGTTACTGACAAAGGACGAAGAGATACTGAAAGTTCAACAAAGTCTACTCAGATCCTTTGTGAGACTTGTCTACCAAACATAGATAACCTAACCAGTAACCAGCATTGAACTGCTGAACTCAACAAATTTGACTGCCACAGTATCCTGAAATATCCAACAGATGCGCATACACAGGACATGTTTTATAGTGTTAAAAATAACAAGAACAACAATATGGCTTGTAAATAAGGAGTTAAGGACCACAAACAATGCATTAAGCTCTAACAAGTAACAACTAGATATAAGAGCTTTCGCAATGTCAACCAAAGCTGATCAAATCCTTGTTAGACAATGAGGTTGGTAAAAATCAATAGTCAGTGTTTTCTATTAAAGAAAACTGAAATACTGCTCTAAAAGGAGATGAAAATAGGAAGCAACTGTACTAAAGGTGGCAAACAGTGTAAGCAGACGCAAAGAATGAGGAGTTGGGTCTATTCATGTGGTGCTCACGGCTCAGCAGCTCAGATATTGCAAGAGAGCTCATTAGGGTGTTCTAAAATTTGCTGCAGACCTGCAGTCACGATAGAGGTGGACGTCTGACAAATATGATCGTGCAGATGTCCATGAGAAAATTCTAGTGGAGTAGGGACATGATGGGTCCATGAACTTGCGATGGATTTAGCTGCTCTCAGGAATATTAAACCCACATTACCCACGTACAGATAGAAGATTCTGCTACAGTGTTTCAGAGACTGAGTGAATTCCAGACAACATTGTGCTACATAATTGCATAGATTGAGTGAATTACAGACAACAGTGTACTACATTATTGCATAGATCAGGAGCAGTTCTAACAAAATTGTTTTTTTGCCGTGGTTGTATCAGTATTGTCCTGCGAGGCTTCTCACAACTTATTAGGTAGCGTCATGAGTATATCCAAATCTGCTGGCAACGCTCTTATACCCAAGCAGACAACTCTTGAAGACCAGTGAAGGTGGGCCAAAGGCTACTTCCCACAAATATTGTAACTTCTGGGCTGAAGATTCTTTGAAACTATTGCTGTAAGTGGTTTTGGAACATCAAGTGCCAATATAACTTCCCTGAGCAAGTCTTCCTCGTCTGCTATTTCTTCATAATAACACATCAGTTCTCGAATATGACTATACGAGGTAACTACAATACTAGCACTGAAAATTCCTTCGCAAGCCCTTTATGTACCACTACCTACTACATAGTATTCCTTGTCTCATTTTCCCCATCACCACAACTCATCACTTCAAAAATGTATCCGATCTGAGTCATCAATCTCCTCTTATGTTTCTTGGCTGTTTATTTGAAAATTTTCCTAAGATTTTTTCTCTTGGTGACAGCAATTGTGAACACTGAGCTGGTGCTGTGGGAAAAATATAGACTAACAGGATTCACATGCATGTATCTGAACCCGACCTCCCAATTGGCCGAAGATATAGCCAATAGACCCCACTGTTTCATAAGAAATACATGGCAACTCGCTTTATTATATATGTGTTTTTGTAAATTCATCCTGTTTTTTTAGATCGCGTAAAAAACCTCCCCCCCCCCCCACGTGCACGATTAATCTCAACGAGAGATTAGCAAAGTTACTCCTTGGCTTGGTTGGTAGTGTTGTCGGCTTACTCGAGATTGTCATGGTATAGTTATAGTATGTGCTATATTTGAGCATTAGACGTGCGCAGAGATGTGCATAATGCCACAACACATCTGAATTAAGGGTTGTCTTTCTTCTCAAATTCCCCTTTTCACAGAAGTATTCATTCTCCAAATTATCCAATCCTGGACATAAATCACAGGCTAACAGTGTGTAAAAACTAAAAAGTGAACAGTTAACTCAGCCCATGCAATTCTCTAGGCTTGGTCAACTAAACAAACAGAAATCAAGCTGATTTGGCTTGCTCAAGCTCAATTCTTCTGCAGTTTTGCAGATGAGATGTTACTTTCTTCGCACTCAAGGGGAGCATAATTGCTGAAATTTTCAGTATGTGTTCATGTTCACTAATGGGAAAGGAACAATTGATGTGCTACCTTGTGAACAGAAGTCAGACCACACAATCGTGTTATCATTTTCAACAAATTATTTCAATAACCAGCAAGTATACTCAATTGCCAAGTAACTTTGTACAAATTCTACTGTAATTGACCAAACACTAGATTATAGAATGAGCAACAAGTGTAAACTAATTACCCAGCAAGAAGTTAGACTAGTGAAGGAAATATCAAATTTTCCTACAGATCACAAGCAACACGACAGATGACAGTCGTACCCGAGCTAAGGCCCGAGGCCCTTGATGGTGTCAATGAGCAAGCCATAGACCTCCTTAGCCAAATCGTGCTGCCGCATCTGTGTGCGCACCTCTGCATCAAGCTGCCGCAGTGCCGCCTCCACTTGGCTTCAACCGATCTCGCGTCTTCTGTCCCTAGTAGTGACAAGCCATTCTCCAGGGACACCCCGGACAGTGCTCGTCCATTCGTCTTCCAGTACCCATCAAGCACCTCGGTCACTACCGGCAGTATGGCTGCTGCGTCTGGGACAGTGCACCGCTCGTTGGCGCCCCCCTCATCAGCCTCCGCGTCGTCCTCGGCAGGAGGGACGAGGTGGGCGCCCCACACGTTGTTGCAGAGGTCGCGCACGCGGCGGTCGTGCGGGCCCGCGGCCGCGGCCGGCGCCGCGTGAAGGAACTTGCTCTTGAGCCGCTTCAGCTTGTAGTACACCTCGGCCTGGTCGAGGTGCGAGGAGAGGGAGCCCCTGACGTTGTCGACGAACGCGCCCATGTCCGGAAGGCGGCGGCGCCGGTGAGGAGGGCGACCTCGTCGGCGTCGCTCCAGAGCTTCTGGACGGCGCCGTTGACTCCGCCGCCCGGTGCGGCGGCCGCGGGCGCGGTCACCACGGCGGAGTCCGTGAACGCGCGGGGCCTGCGCTCGCGCTCGCTCTTGCGGGAGGAGGCGCCGGCGGGGGAGCAGCGGGAGCTAGGGTTGGGTTCCGGGCGATCGCCGTCCATGCGGGTATTGGGGCGGGACGAGCGCTTCTTCGACCTGTGAGGGGAGGGAGAGGCGGTCGGCGTCCATGGCGCTCGGGGACGGTCGCTTGGATGGCATCGGCGCGGCGCGGGGCGGGTGAGGGCTTGGCCATACGCTTTGTGGGGTCGTCCGGTTCGGGATTGGGGGAAGCCAGTGAGCTGGTAGTGATCGATCTGCCACCGTGCTGTCTAGTGCTGGATACTGAGGGTGCCTGTGGTTTCTGTCTTTCTGATGTGTCAGTTTGGTTTGGCCGTTTGATCAGTTGGCATGTACTCCGTCGTCAGTGTGCGAATCCTTCTCAAAATCTCTCAACAGTGAGTGAATTTGTGTGTTTGAGCTGCACTTGGTTGCTTGTTCTGGGATTGGGACTTGGGAGGGGGTGTGGCTCTTTCGTGCTTGCGTTTTGGTGAGGTTGAGTGCTCCATCATTTTCATATGGAAGGCAGGCTGGTCCAAGGTTTCAAAAACTGGAACAGAAAGAAATCCCGATCAGTGGCCGATCATGGTAATGGGTAGTTACCGAAAAAACCGGTCACAATTTGAAAATCAAATTTGAATTTTGAGATTTTTTTAACCGGTAACCAGAAAAACCGGCCAAAATTTGAAAATCAAAAACTGATACCGGCTGGTTTTTCGGTTACCGGTCTCCATCGGTAAAAACGGTAACGGCAGTTACCAGGTAGTAACCGCCAGGATTTTGAACCCTGGTCTGGTCTATTGAGAAGGGCTACACATAAAATTAAAATATCCGTCATTGAGACATACAACTTGGAGCCCTCGTATTTCGTATTTGTATTGTATCTGATGTTTTATCATACATCAAAATCTAACACATACAAATCTCCCTCGTAAAAAAGTACAAGATACTTATCATATTTTGTATTATATGCTTTTTGTATTATGTTCAATGATATATGTATTATGGACATTTGGATAAAAATAAACTAAATACATGTAGTAGTAGAAATAATTCAAAATTTCACTATTTAAATACGGGCCTTGATTATGTGGTCATCATCACGCATTTTACCCCGCTGAAATTTCAGTATCTCCAACAATCATGGAGAACGATCCCTCTATTTATGTAGCTAAAAGCGCATAAAAATGTTTTGACATGCTTGTTATCGGTAGCTATTTATATTTCACTTTACGATACCCAAATCATTAATTTGTACTTTTATTGTCTCAACTCGCATCTAAAATGGTTTGAATGGTATATTCATATTTGTAGCACAATAGATTTTGCGTTAAATAAGTGAGCCCTAACATAAAAATAGTGTGTCATGACGAATTTTGGTTTATCTGTTCCTTCTCAACTTTTGTATACGTAAGTCTCAAATTATCACGTAAATCCTTGAACCAAGATATAACACATGTAGCTAAAGTTTGCCAGTGTGCATACAAAATTTTCTACGTTACACATAATAATCTGCTAAGATCTTGTTGCTATATACAAGGTACGACCAATCTAAAACATCCGCATAAAGTTTTACAACACAATACAAAACAATTTACTTAAATATTTTTAATATATATATATATATATATATATATATATAATCTAGAAGCTACTACATATTCAATAAATTGGAATAGTAAAGTTGCAAGCAACCAAGCATAGACCTTATTCTTTTTAGGCTGCAGCTCATAACTTTTAGCTATAATTGATGGTTTTTATCTGTGTTTTTGAGACGGCAGCAGATAACGCATATGATTTTTCCGGATAGTTACTGGATAGTTACCGGATACGAAAACGGAGTCGGATACATGTCCTCTCCGCCGGCTAGGTGGGATCTCTGACTCTTTTGAAATGTAGCACCATTTATTTATATAAGATTACTTGTTTCGGTGGCTGTTGCAACGTCGGTACATTCGTATTAGATCTCAGTTTGCTTAATTTGTCTCTGTCACCATGTGAAATTTGCTTTCGTGCATTATCCGATTAAATATTCGTGACCGAAACTAACCGTATTCGGAGCGGCATGTATTTGCTCTGTATTCGTGACCGAGAATATCCGCATTCGTATTCGTATCCGACACTATCCGTGTCCGACTCCGACAAAAAATATGGAAAAGGATACGGGATGAACAATATCCGTCCGTATCCACTCTATTTGTACCCCTCAATAAATTAGATGGAATAGTAAAGTTGCAAGCAACCAAGCATAGACCCTATTCTTTTTAGGCTACAGCTGATAACTTTGAGCTATAATTGATTATTTTTATCTGTGTTTTTGAGACGGCAGTGGATAACGCATATGATTTTAGACTAAAAAACTATTTAAAGAATCTACTTTAAAAATCCGTCTTATTTATTTTAATTTAAAAAAGATTATTTTTGATTTTAGGAGAGATCAAGATGACAAAAAAAAGAACACAGCTAAATTAAGGGTGTGTTTGGATGTTAGGATGATCCAGGGATGGAATGGTCCCGTTCCAATTTTGAGGTCATCCAGCTGTTTGGTTGGTGGAATGGGGGAGAATGGGATGGAAGCAAATGGCCCCTCCCAAAGGAATATTCCTCAAAATTCGGTATCATCTCATTCCACAAAAAATCCCGGACGACTTCATCCCACAGAAAACTCACGCGCCAGATCCGGGAGGAGGCCCGCGCGAGCGGCGGCGGGCGGCGCAGGAGGTCAGGCGACGGGCGGCGGCGCGGGAGGTCGGGCGACGGTCGGCGGCGCAGGAGGTCGGGCGGCGGCGCAGGAGATCGGGCGCGGGCGGCGGGAGGCCGGCGGCGCAGGAGCTCGGGCGCGGCCGGCGGCGCTTGAGGCCGGCGGCGCAGGAGGTCGGGCGCGGCCGGCGCGAGCGGCGGCCAGGGAGGCCTGCGTGGGATCATCCCATTCTTCTTCATCCCACTAACCAAACAAAAAATAGAATCATCCCATACTATGAACCAAACGCATGGACGGAACCATCTCATTCCATCCAACCCAAAAAAACTGGAATCATCTCATCCTATTCCTCCCTATTCCACCAACCAAACACACCCTAAGGCGGCATATCCTATGTCTAACTTGATGTGTTTGGTTGGAGGGATGAAGTGGGATGGAATGGGATGGTTCCTTTGACCAAACATATTGTGTGTTTGGTTGGAGGGATGAGGTGGGATGGAATGAGATGGTTCCTTTGACCAAATATATCTGTGTGTTTGGTTGGAGGGATGAGGTGGGATGGAATGGTCTAAAGTGGGATAGCCTGTGCAAATTTAGAGAATATTCTTCTTAGATGCTGGACCATGTAGTTCCACTTTTTTTATGGAACTATCTCATCCTATCCCCATCCCATTCCATCCCACCCCATCCCTCCAACCAAACACATACAAAACTGACCCCGTGTCCTCACGCTGAGCCCCTCCTCCCTTCCATCGGATCCGAAACCCACGCGAAAAAATCGGGCCGGAAAAATTCGAGGAAAGAGAACAGACGCGAAAGGGAAACTTGTACTCGGGCTCGAGACGAAACCCTAACCCTAGCTCCGTCCCGTCCGGCGCTGTCGCTCCTCGCCGGAGGTCTCCCCGACGTCGCCGTCTTCTCCGAGGGCTCCGGCGGCGATGCGCCCCTCCCCGGCTGAGGCTTTATGAGCGGCCCCGGCGCCGGGGACATGGCCCGCGCCGAGGGTTCGCCGGAGGGGGCGCCCCCCGGCATCGGCGTCGACCTGTATGAGCAGGCCAGGAAGGCCTTGTCCCTGCGCACGCCGTTCGAGGGAGAGGAGGCGGCGTCTAGGGTTCCGACGCTGCCCGCGCGGCTCGTGAGCTGGGCAGGGCCAGGCGACGGGCGGAAGAAGCATAAGAAGGCTCAACCTCCGGATGTGGCTGCTGGGGAGCATCCACCACAGCTAGCTACAGCGCCCTCTGCAAAGGCAGGCGTGTGGGAGCAGTTTGAGGCGTATTTTAGGCCAGTAACCTTGGATGATGTTGATATATTAATGCCAAAGTTTCCATTCAGCTACGGTGAGCTCGATTCATGCATCGTCATACCATTTGTGGGCAGTGGTAAGGAATTAGTGAACGAAGTTGAGACATTTGACGTGGCTGTGGCTGAAACAAGCTCGTACTTGGGTGTTGGTGGTGAAGTGGTCAGTAACAAAGAGCGTAGTGGGCAGTGTGTGGATTTGGTTAGTAACAAAGAGCGGAGTGAGCAAAATGTTGAGCAGGGCATGCATGATGTGGTTGTGCAACAGTTGGTTAGTAACAGAGAGCGCAGTGAGCAGAGCATAGAGCAGGACATATGTGAAGTTGTTCAACGGGAGGAATGGCCATTGGAAGTGGAGCAAGCTGGTAGCATCGGTGGCATTGTGTCGCCAAAATGTGGAGAGGAGGCAGGAACATCACTGAATTGGCTGCTAGGAGCAAAGGAGCGATTTGTGCTCACTTCAGAGCGGCCCAACAAGAAGAGGAAGCTCTTAGGTGTGGATGCTGGTTTAGAGCAGCTTGTGCTGCTTCCGCACGTGGGAACTGAGGCTGCGTTAATCTGTGATGTTTGCTGTTTGGGAGAGAGTGGCGTGGTGTCCAGTAGGATACTTCATTGCAACAACTGCAAGGTTTCTGTGCACCAGAAGTGTTATGGTTTGCATGTTGTGCCAGATGGCCAGTGGTGGTGTGCTTGGTGTAAGTATTTGGAGTCGACAGAGCAGTTATCAAAGAAAGATGCGGGCAGCACACTGTCAATGCCTTGTTTGCTATGCCCAAAGGAGAAAGGGGCTCTAAAACCTGTAAAAAGGGAGCCTAATCGAACCACAGATGGAGGCAGTCTAAAATTTGTGCACTTGTTTTGCAGTCTTTGGACACCAGAGGTTCTTGTGGAGGACATGGAATCAATGGAACCTGTTACTAATATTGGAAGTGTCCAAGAGAATCGGATGAAACTGGTGTGCAACATTTGCAAGGTTAAGCATGGTGCATGCATTCGATGTAGCCATGGTATGTTTTTTATCCTATGTACCCATTATGACAGTTTGAGCTTGAGTGACAGTGTATAATTCTCATGGTTATTAGACCACATGTATTGCAGAGAATATCGCTTAAGAACTTCAGTCTCATGTTGTATCACTATTTAGCAATATATAAAATTTCTGTACAGCACAAGTCTACTTCAGTTGTTGGCCCAGTTATTTTCAGCTTATGGCTTCCCTCGAACAAACAAATGACACAACTTCTCCATCGCTGTTTCAAAGCGGTTCATTGGGACAGTTTTTTCGAAATAGTTTATCGATATTCGGTGCATCCACACAAGCGCTCACACTAGTGCTAAAAACCATAAACCGTAGCTATAAACCATAAGCCACAGCCAAAAAGAACCCACCCGTGGTATTAAGCTTTGATGTTTCTGATACTGTGTTAACTTTGATGCTTAACACTTGTCTTTCTTCAATTTTGCAACTTCAAATTTCACTTCCGAATTACAAGATATCTAACAGCTTTTATCAGCCTTTTCCAACGAAAAATTATGCAGTACATTCACATGTGCCTGAAGAGATAATTGTTCAAAATTAGGCGTAGAATGCTGTTCTTAATCGAGCATTATAATATGCTGTACCAGGCTGGAGCACAAAATGCTTGCTAAAATAGTCGGGCAGTATAGCTCCTTTCCGGTGGTAAGTGGTAACTTTCCATAGGAAGCATACCCCTTCTGAATGGAAGACTTCAAGAACCGCTCTTAAACACTTTGTAGGACATTGTGACGTGTGGTATAATTAGTTGATGCTTTGTTCACATCACGATATTGTGATGACGTTTAATCAGTAAATGTATTTGACTATTTTCTATATGTGCACTATGGGAATTTGATATAATTGTATTTTGTCATGTAAGACAATAGGTCTACACTAGTTAACTATCGAGTTTTAATGGTACAGTAATCTCAAATTTCCTTCGATGTTTGTGGAAAATCTATCATGTCCTTTTTTTAACCAAGGGAGTTTTGGCCCATTTAAAATTTAAAATTTCCTACATTTTTTGTGGAAAATCTATGATGTTTATTTCTCAATCAAGACGTTTAATCCACCCCTACATTTGAGTTTTGGAATATGCACACAATTTAATTTTTGTTCTGTTTGATGTCATTGCCCCATTGGTAATTGTGTTTCCGTAGTTAGCAGTTTTGTAACTTAAATTTGTCCTTTAGGCTGCGGCAGTGGAACAAATAATGATTGTTACTAGTCATTGGTCTTGTGACGAGAATTACAGAGCTAGGATATTACAAGCAGAGTAGATTATATCCCCACTAGTTACAGTGCTTCCTGAGGACATTCCTCATGCATTTATCGTCAGAGAACTAATTCATGGAGCATTTTATTGATACCTGAGAATTGGCTGACTTATTTAATCATTCTTGTACTTAAACCTTCAACCATTGTTCATTATGTGACTGGGGGAGCCTTTATATAAAATGAGTACATCCTGCAGTGACGCATTGTTTGTTCTCTATGAAGTTCTTATCATTTTGATGGGCATCTCTTGAAAGGATAGTGATTCCAGACTGATTTTTAAGTTCTTAACTCGAGAAATATTGTCTTAAATACCCCAATACCCTGAGGCCTGAGCTCTATTGGACAGATTGAGAAAAGCGGTGAATTATATCTTAAAAGTTTTTCATATATGATATATTGTTGACATAAACATTTTCTGTTTTGAGTTATGTTTTGAGATTTTTTCCATCAACTTTTGTGTGACTTAAAATTGATACCACCTTTTTATCTTTAACCATGCTAAAGAAATATTAGTATTCAATTACTATCTAATTATCCATACAATTTACCCATTTTTCTTGTTTGCTAAGTTCCATGTGGTTTTTAGGGACATGCCGGACAGCCTTTCATCCTATATGTGCACGAGAGTCCAAGCATCAAATGGAGATATGGGGAAAATATGGACATCCTAATGTAAGATCATTTTCTTCAGGTGGTTGCCAATTGCCATTAACCTTATTTAGGTTGCTTCTGTTGATTTTTCTTGTTTGTTCCTTTGTAGGTCGAGCTGAGAGCATTTTGCTCAAAGCATTCTGGAGTTGGATACATGCACTATGTAGAGAAAAGTAACAATGTATCTGAGCAGAGTCCTACAGAAGTGAGGCCAAAAGAAGGAAACCTTTTCATGGGAAAGGTACCAAAACTAAGATTCACACGCAGGAACAAGGACAAATTCATGAACCATGAAACCAGTAACCTTATCAGAGTAGAGACCATGGAGCAAGGTGCTTTGCCCTGTACTGTTACAAGTTCAGATACCCAAGCAATCCGATGCATGGAAATGGATACTGATCATCTCTCAATTGGTGGGAATCTTATGAGAAATTCTGGTGATATTGCTGTAGTGCTTAGAAAGGTAATTGCTACTTATTCAAAGTCCAGTTAGGACTCAGGCATTTACTGCTTAACTTGTGCTAAGAAAATAGCATTGATATCTATACTGTATTAGCAGCTAATTGACCGAGGCAAGGTTAGTGTTGGTGATATAGCATCTGAAGTGGGTATTTCTCCGGAATCCTTAGAAGCTGCTCTCGTGGTACTCTGAAAATAGCTTATGTTTACTATGTCAATTTTATTTATGAGATATTTTGCTAATTCTCTGATTCTCAGGGTGAAACGACCACTTTTTCCCATGGCTTGAAGTTGAAAATTATCAAGTGCCTTCAAAATTCTGCACATGTACCAGCTGTTCAAGCAAGGACTCTCAAAGGGAGCTTAGTGGTGGTGCAAGATAACAAACTAGATGGGTTTGAGGGTACAGATAACGTCAGTGTGAAGAGTTCATTGGTTCCAGATGATGACAAAGGAGCATCAGTTGATATGTCGGGTCCTGCTGTAACACCAACAAGATCTAAAGATAATAACAAGATTCTGAAAAATAACAAAACAATATGTGCAACTGGAGTAACTCCTTTGCAAAATGGAAACAAAAAGATGGTTAAAGAAGGTGCTGATCGTGAGTGTTTCCGTGCTGAAGATTTTGCAAAAGAATCTACTAGGGATTTGTCCCCGGTTGGAAGCAAGGATACTTCAAAGGAAAAGCATGAAAAATTGGTAAGAAAAAACTACTTTTGAGTAAGCATGAAATAGTTGTTATAGTCTATAAACGTCGATCTAAGCCTTAGGCTGATTAGCAGAGTTCTTAATGCAGTATGATTGCTAATAGATTGTAGCTTATATGCTTGTCGGGTTAAGACTCCAAGTGGAGTTGGTTTCAGACTCCAAATAGGAGTCGGACTCTGTTTTAGAGTTGGAGTAGGTTTGGATTGTAATAGCATCTTATATATAGTTTGTAATCTCAGAATTCTGGGGACAAGCAAGAAATAATATTAGAGTTATTTACTTACCTCTCATCTGCCCTAATTCCACTGGCGACGTCGGGGAAAGGAGGGCCTGGCCAGCGCCAGGGCAATCTCCTCCATCCGGTTAGCCATCGCTATCCCCTGAGATCCAAGGTCCCTGACAATAGTAGTGTGTGGATGATGGTTTCCTTTGATTCAACCCCCCCCCCCCCCCCCCCCCCCCGACCGAGCCGCGAATATCTGGCAACATGCATTAAAAGTTACTGACCACCTTTGTTGACAATGTTTGTGCATGTATATCTTCTTTCCTGCCAGCATTAGGGTGTTGGAGAAATTATAGTAATTATACATGCAAATTAGAGAGATTTTATTGGTTTATTTTTTAAGGGTAGAGATATCTTTGGTTGCTCCAATTGGATTTTTCTTTCAAATTCCATAAGGTCAAGTGGCTTAGGTGATATATGCATATGCTGTTTGTGGTGAACCACTGATTGTGTAGGATTTTAAGGACCTACTTTGTGGCTTTGTGCTAAATGACAGGTATATTATCTGAAATTCAACAATACAATAATTTTGGTAGATGAGGTTTTATTAACAATCACACATTTATTTACCCTTAAATGTAACAAAGACTTCCACAATTCTACCCACTTGGTAGTAAGTGAATGGATCAATGGCATCTTCAGAGCTCTCTCTCTCTCTCTGTCTCTCTCGTGTTAGCTTTTAAGGCGTCTTCTTATTTTCATCACAAAGAGTTCAACTGAGAAAACAGTTGACTGATGGCATTTAGTTCTGTCATCACCATCATTTGTGTCTCCGAATTTTGCTAAGGTTGTGGCCTCCAAGTTACCTTCTCTGAGTAGGTGGCTGTGCTGTCATTATTTTATGTTCTTAAGGAAATAATCTTACATCATGGATGTAATTTCGTTCCCATCGTTGTGACAGATATCGAACAGCATCTCTGGCAATAAAGAATTTGGTACTTCCATGGAGATACCAAATGAAAACGAAGGTAAAATCTTTTGGTGAACTACTACTGAATTTTTATTTCATTGTTTTTTTGCTTGATCTCTACTTCTCTAGACCCTAGAGAGCATTTTCATTGTTTGCTGGTTTATTCTTCTGTTCTCTTTTGCATTAGTCACTGGAAGTTCAGTTTCCTTTTGGTTAATTGTTCATTTACAAAAGCAAATAAGGCAAATTGCCACACAATCCTTTCAACAAAAACCTGCCTGTTAGGCATTTAAATTGCAACCCAATCTGAAATGCAGCTTGACTGCTTTTATCATAATGTAGTTGCTGCTAACTTTGTGAATTTTCTTAGCTTACTTGGAATCCTTATTTTATTTTTAAGAGGCATGTTGATGGTTGCAAATTGGCAACTTGCAAGTGTGTATTTCTCATTCTCTTTGTGTTGATTTTGAACCAGATGACATATCACTACTCTTAAGTTGTTAATTAGGTTACAAGGTAAGTTCGATACTATTATTATCGGCAGTACTGCAAAGGTTGTGACAGTGCTGTTCTGTTGTTCTACATTTATATTTGTGGGTATTTAAGGCTATTATGGATGTCTTCTCAATTTTTTCTGTACCAGAAAAGACCAAATTTTCCCAGTTGTTGCTACAATAGAAGCGCTTGGCAACTCATTGCCCTTTTTTCCATTCCAGGAGAAATAGCTATACCAATGCTAACAGTTGCCATTTTCCGAGATATTATCCTTCTACATCATCATGTATACGGAATACAATGTAACCTGTAATTTACAATATTTTGATTAGTCTAAATAGTGATGGAAGTGTTCTCTATGTGCACCACAGTGTAGTTTACTTGGTAGACCAACTCACTCTAAGGCCAGTTTGTGGTTGTTGTGCTGTGGCGTGCTGCGCTGTGTAATCTAGTTAGTTACAAGAGATTCCCGATTCCAGTAAGATCATGCTGTTATGTACTTATGTCTCCAAAAAAGCAGCTTTCAACTAATTATTATGTCCAAAAGTAAAAAAAAAGTGTATTTGAAAAGCCACTGCAATGCCAAGTATAGCCTCAAGTCCTGGAACTATTCTTTAATCTTCCAGTTGAAGTCATAGCTAGTTTTTGCGAAGATTAAGGTGGCTGTGAATTTTTAAGGTGTAATGATCATATTTGGATTGCCATGATTTCATTTCTTTTTGTGGGCTCATATGATCTGATACATAATAAAAATAGGTGAAATTGAAGGCATTACATTTGTCCATCATGCTTTACTTTGTTGGCCAAAGTTAAAATCCCTGGGAACTGTTGAATTTGAAATCTTACAGTTGAAGTCATAGCTAGCCTTTTATAAAGATTAGGTGGCTCAGAAATTTTAGGTGAACCTTATATTTTCTCCCTCCTACTAATGGCGATTTTATTTATTTTTGTGGTTGTAAGCTCAAATGATCTGATACATAAACATGATAAAAAGATGTGAAATTGCTGCTTGAAGTTATAGAAATTCTCACATTAATCATTAGAAAATAAAAAAAATCTATACCATTTATTTTCTGGACCTAGAGATGAGGGGTATTACTCATATTCTTGCAAAATGGATTGTCATATATACATTACAATATTAGCTTTTAATAATTGTGTTTTATTTTAAAAACTATTGACAGAATTATTCACAAAACTGTAGTATTTTTTTGAGTTCTTATAATATGTTATGAACAGGTACATCACTTGAAAGTAAAAGTAATGACTTGACTAAGGCTGAACTTGGCTTGGAATTGAAGGAGGGCGTCTCTTCATTGGATCAGTGTTTTTCTCAGGGTGATAATGCTAAACATGGGTCAAATTCAGTTGAAAATGGTGTCTGCAGTCGTCGTGATTGTAATACGGCTCATGATCATGGACAACCTTGTTTCAAGTAAGATGCAAAAATTCAACTGATTGAATTTGGTTATTCTGCCATTGTTCTTTATCATCTGCTTCATTTAGTCTCAAACCCATTTCTTGCATGAACCAAGAAGGCCCTCCTGGATGTCGTTGCTAACCCCTGTCTCAATTCATGCAGCTTTGATTATTCTCATTCTTATATTCATCCATTCATAAAGAAAAAGATGGCACATCTTTGGGGTCATACTTTCAAGCAGAATAAGCAGGCACCATGTCATCCTGGTAAATTCTTAATAGTTTCTCAAATGCTAATAATCATTTTATATGTCATGATTTAACTGAACCTATTTTCCTTTGTCAAATATTACTAGAAGGACCATTATCTTCTTCCGATGAGAAAAGGCCTATGGATTCCTCAATAAAACTTGCGGAAACAACAGAAATTGCTGTGGCAGATCGAGTTTCAAAAGCAAAATCCTTAGGAATCCTTGAGCATTCTCCCGATGATGAAGTAGAAGGAGAAATGGTGTACTTACAAGCTAGGCTGCTTGACAATGCTGCTGTTCTGAAACACAGATATGGTAAGATTTTCTCTGTTTATTTATTCTGTGTATCCTTTACACCTCTTCCTGTGAGTTTACAGAATAATCAAACCTTGTTGATTCCTCTGTTGCTTGTTTTACTTCAATGCCCCTCTTGCTTCAACACTGTCTATGAATCTGTCCCGATAATTAAGGTCTTGTTTCCTCAGTTTTCTGAATCACTTTACACTTGAATCCTGCAGAAGATTTGATACTAAAGGTTGTCCAGAATCTTTCTCGCGAGTTGGATTGTTTCAGTAAAAGAAAATGGGACTTCATCCTTGTCAATCAATTCCTTCGTGATGTTAGAGAAGCTAAGAAACGTGGGAGAAAAGAGAAGAGGCACAAAGAAGCTCAGGCCATACTAGCTGCAGCTGCAGCTGCTGCTGCAGCCTCTTCTCGTAACTCCGCTGTGAGAAAAGATGCAAATGATGATGGAGTACCTGCTAATCAAGAGGTTTATTGCTGTATTTTGATTGGTCAATTAACAAATCAGTATGTGCTGCAGAGGTTATGTATCTTATTCCTTCAACACTTGTAGAGTTCCCCAAAATTTGGTGCTGGATGTTCAAGAGTTGGCCAGTGGACTTCTTCATTGCCACGGACCAAGGATTCATCAAAGCCATCCAACAGCAAAGTTTCACCAGATACTATCTTGGGCATTTTTCATATGCCAATTATTTCAAAAGAAAATGCACTCTACTGTGATGTATGCATGAGAAGTGAAACTGTGTTGAACCGAATATTTGTCTGCTCCAGATGCAAGGTGCTTTGGATTTCATTGAGTTTTGAAGTATTATGTCTCATTGTGTTATTAACTTTGATCTGTTCAACAGGCTGCTGTCCACATAGATTGCTATAGAAATCTGGGGAATTCTACTGGGCCCTGGAAGTGTGAACTTTGCGAAGATTTTTTATTGGAAGCTGCTAACACTAGTGATCAGTCGGATTGCAATGGCACAAATTTATTCTTGGTACAGTGTGGTTTGTGCCATGGCACATCTGGTGCTTTTAGGAAGACTACAGACAGGCAGTGGATTCATGCTTTCTGTGCCGAGGTACTTAAATGATTATCACCCTTTTTTCTTATGACTTTCTCTTGAGTTTTAATTTTTCTAATATTTCCTTAGTGGTTGTTGGCGACCAAGTACACGAGAGGACAAGATAGCCCGGTCAACGGAATGGTACTCTTCTTTGTTGAGCATTGCAATTTCTCCTAGTTCTCATTTTCAGGAATAAATATAACCTCTTCTCTCTCTTTTTTTTTTGTGTTCATATAATCAGAAGCTGTTTTCATTTCTCAGTGTTATCATATGATATCTTGTTATATTGTATCAGGAAAGCCTTGTAAAGGAGAAAGATACTTGCTGTGTCTGCCTCCGCAATGTTGGCGTGTGTCTAAAGGTATATCATCATCTTTGCCTCTATCTAATTCAGAGCATGAAGAGGCCAAGCACTTAGAACCTTCATTTTGTCTCTTTCTACCATGCAGTGCAATAGTGGGGACTGCCAATCCACTTTTCATCCTTATTGTGCTAGACACGCTGGTTTCTACATGAACACAAAAGGGTTCGGTAGTATGTTGCAGCACAAAGCATATTGTGGCAAACACAGCAGAGATCAGAAAGAGGTAAGTGTAGCATCAGTGCTATTTTGGAGTAATAGCTCTCTCTCTCTCTCTCTCTCTCTCTCTCGTGTACCTAAGACCAGGATTGACTATTCGCCTTGTATGCTGCAAATAAATATGTTATTATGATAGGTAGTGACTAGTGAACTTGGTCTCCTGCCTCACATATATAACAACGTGACAACTTAAATGTAGCGTTATACTTTTGTCATAATGATAAAAAAGAAAGGGGATGGATGATGGTAGTGTAAGTATATGTCCAATTTGCAAGCTTGGTGGCATGTTCTTTGATTTGTTGATTCGTATTTTCCTGCCCACATGGACCGAAAGGGGACATGTTTATTATGTATGACAATCCTGTGTTTGGTGTAGTTATTTTTTGTATCTTATTTTGCTCTTCAAATTCATGCAGGCTGATGCCAAACAATATGGACCTGAGGAACTCAAAAGCTTGAAAAGGATGAGGGTTAGTATATCTGATACATTGTTTTCCTATCTTGATTGGTAAAATACAATATTTTGCTCATTTGCTATAAAAAGTTTCAAGTACTTTGAATACTTGGTATTTCTTTCTTGCAGAGGTCATTCTTTATTTTATATTATTTAAATGGCAATAGTCATTCCAACTATGTTATGATAGATGTGTCCAGAGGATGTCCTTTGTTTTCAGTGAACATTGATTAAATTACTATTGAGGAAATATATTATCATTTTGCAGGTTGAGTTGGAAAAATTGCGCCTCTTGTGTGAGAGGATAATTAAGAGAGAAAAGGTGAAGGTATGTCTAGCCGTTAACATTCTACTTCTTGTGCGGTGCCTTGAAAGTTGAACTACATCTTGAAGCTACTTTGATCTAGTTATTTTCTTTCTGAATCACTTCCTATTTCCTTCACAGGACTAGATGAAAATCATACGTGAATTACTCATTTATGAGATAGTATATGCGTTTCTTTTATTTTCTTTTGTTGTACCTGTGTCTGACAGTTGTTGTGAAATTAGGGAACAAGATAACTACCCACCAGTCTTTGAGGTAAATCAAGTGTGTTCATGCTAATTAGGGAGAGTTAAGGACATGGGTGGATGTGCTGCTCCTTGACCTTGGGCCAAGGGAAGCAGTTATATAATGTCCAGCAGGCTTTCCTTTCCCCCCAAAACTGAAAAGATTTTTTAGAGAAAATCATAACTACCTTTACCCAATTTATTTTGAAAATGAACCCAGCTGCTATGATACTGATAAAGGTTGGTAGTTAGTGGTTACTGCCTGTTGTTTCCTGTGCCCAATTGTGAATCCAGAATTCGGAAAATCTGACCTTTTCAGTTGTTGAAAGTGGGATTTGTTAAATTGGATTGATCAGATTGGACTGAGATATTTGGCAGGCAGCCTGGTAGCTGTAAAAAATCATTAGTATTTATTGTGAAAAAGAAAACCCTAGTCACGTTCACCCTCACAATGGCTTGGCTTCAACCGTGTATGTTCACACTTGTAAATAACCTTTCAGCTTTTCTTTTTCATCATTTGACTCGCTATAAAATTTACTGTTGCCATTATTATCTTCTGTAGACAACAAATTGTCATCTTGATATTTCCCTATGCAAACCAATAAATTAATTTAATGTATTGTCTATTATGTCAGAGAGAGACAGTTCTGTGTGATCAAGACATACTTGCCAAAACAAAGGATGCTGTTGTTTTCTCCTACCTAGCTCCTGGAGCAAGTTCAGAATCTGCCACTACTTCGGTTAATAACAAATCATACAGTGGAACCGTGCAAAGATCCGATGATGTCACAGTGGATAGTACTATTTCTGGGAAAAACACCATCAGGTTTTCTCTTAATAACAGAGATGCTGAGAGAAACACAGCTGATAGCTCAAAGACACTGATATCGTTCAAACGGAAGTTGAATGAGAGGGGATCACTAGCTGGCAAGCAACTCCTGCAAAGACCAGCTACTGCCTTACAGAAATCGGAAGCCGGAGAAAAGAAGACAAAAGATAAGAAGGTTTGTATTGCTCTTTTCATGTTTGAACTTATTTCCTACACCATGCTAATGTGTAAAAGCACATGATTTGCAGCAGAGGGAAACATTTCAAAAAGAGCTTGTTATGACATCTGATCAAGCTTCTACACAGAACCAACGCCTTCCAAAGGGATATGTGTATGTCCCCCGTGACTCTCTTTCTAAAGAGAAGCCAGGGAATCGAAATACACAGACCCATGAACCACAAGAGCCTGGTGGATAGGAGCAGCTGAGATCAAGATGATTCATTTTTCTCATGGAAGGCCACAGAACGTTTGGTTGCTTGGTCTTGATAACTTGAAAGCACAAGCGTCAAGTGGGGCTGGCCAGTGTTATTGCTACAAGTATTACCGGCAAGCAATGATCCTGTCGGACTCAAGTTGTAGATGGTGCAAACCGAGTTATGTGAATGAATGAATGAATGGTGCGGGATCATGTCCAGAAGGCTATAGCCCCCACTCAGGTCACTTGGATGAACGACAACGTGGGTGGATTCGCCTACCAGGGCTATATAAAGATGCCTCTGTCCTGTATATATAGATTTGTCTTTTAGAATGCAGATTATGTAAAATTGTTTTGTACATTCTTACCTTTGCAAATGCTAGTTTAGCTATGAAGAAGGGGAAAAAAAGAATCACCATTCCTTTTTGGTTGTACAAGAAAAGGAAAGACTTGGGACAACTGCAGGGGTGACGTGCGCTCACAGGATTGAAGTATTTGCTAATACCCAACAAGGTCTGATTCATGTTAATTGTAGGGATGGAGACAGTTAATGCAGTTAAAAGGGAGTGTTCAAAAATAGTCTGAACCAGCCACTACTGTTCAGCGACCAGTTACTGGTGATAACCGGTATAGTACAGACTGAGACTATTCTTTTTTATGCTGATTGGTAGCGGGTGACTTGTTGAAAGCCAGTAGGTTTTTGGGGGAGAAAGCATCGTTTTGCTAGTTTCAGAGATTTACGTAGTTTTATGTTGTCAAGATAGCAGCAAAGGGGAAGTTGACTAGTGAGTTCATAACTTGAGTCCGGTGTGGTAGCCGGCTTTTAACTTAAATGTTAGATCCAGGTATTTTGGTCTGAGACAGGTGTTTTCCGCTTGCCGTCCAGATTTGTAACTCTGGTTAATTATAGTTTGGTGCCGTTGGAAGCCACACCGACAATGTAAAACATTTGTTCAGTTTGTAGTGGTACTTGTTTCCATTTGTTGTCCTTGAACCGAGCAGCTCCTGTCTAGTGCGTATTTCCAAATGTTGATTGTCTGAAGGACTTGAAGGCATCGTGCTGTTTTATTCGTAGAAAATCTGCTGTGCCGATTGCTGTTCTACTTCAAGTTGGCTCGTGGAAGCTAAAAAGCTGCCGATCTAATATGGCATAACTTACCGTCTTATGCTACGCAGTCCGGTACAGCTATGCTTTTGCATTTGGTTCTTGTGGATGTACCAGATATTTGTGTTCAGGTCGAGTCGGCTCCTGCTTTATTATATGATGTACGTGGGATGTATTTGATTTTTTTTTCCTTCTGTGGTTCACGTTGGAATGTTTGGAACTTTGGTTGAGGGGGTTTCTTAGGGAATCTGGTGGATTTACTTCAAATTTGTTATCTTGTATCAATTGGGTCGGATAAACGCCTTACGGGCTTATGGCCTGGGCCAGGGTACGGAAAACAGGTACCGGTTTAAATCCCGACGGGTACCGGTTCTCGGCCAATAACCAGAAAAACTAGGGAAAATCTGGTCAAATTCTAGGTTTTGAAATTTAAATTTAAAACCGGTAACCAGAAAAACTGGCCGGTTACCGCTAAAAAAACAGAGAAACCGCTAAAAACAGGAAAAACCGCTACAAACCGGGGAAAATATAAAAAAATGAATTTGAGATGTTTCGAAGTATATTTACCTAATACAATAGGTAATTTAGCATAAAAAAGTTCTAAACCAACTTAGAAGATGTATTATGTAGTCACAAAAAACTCATAAATATAAATATATTTTAAAAAATCTGACCGATTTTTTATTTCTCGATACCCAGCGAAAAATCCGATTACTGGTGGTTACTGACGATTACCGGTGGCCGTCAGTTTTTCGAATTCTGGCCAGGACCTCGGTCCATATGGGCAAAACGGCAAATCTGTTGCCGTTCTTGTTAGTTTTTTTGGGGCAGGTGCAACGAATTGCTGTCTCTCTAACGATACGTCAAAGTTCATCCCACGTCTTGATGTTAAGTCGTATCACAGCACACAATTTTTCTTGTCCTTAAAGAATGTAATACGTGGTTGGTCACTATATTTGTCGGCCTAACTTCCATTTTCCCGTTTGCTTTACCTTTGCCGACCACTGTCCGCTACAGTTAGCTTGCAGGGCTAAGGAATGCTCCCGTTACATGACGGTGTCTAGCCACATCCTTCAGAGTTTTGTCACTTTTGACGATATTTAAACTCATAATTATAATAATAGCAGTTGTTACATTGAATTAGCAAAATTATCACTTCTGACGCACGATGACCGTGTGGCACCCCAGGAGCGACATTTAGCCTCTAACGCATGGTGGCCGTGCGGCAGCTCTGAGTGGGCGACATGTGGCCTTTGTCACACGGCAGCATGAAGGCCACAGGGCTACCTGTATACCGCACAGCCACCATGCGGCTACTAGTTAATCCAGCTTAACTAGCAGCCTTAATTACTTATTTATGTGTATTATTTGTTTGAAAATTTAAATATAGTAAATTAGCTCAAAAAATTATAAAATTTTATGTTCAATCTCTCAACACAGCATACTTGATTTTCTTTTTTGGTAGTTTTATCCATTTTGAATATTTCTCAAAAATTCATATGAATGAACTGTTTATAGGATTTTTTTAATGAAGAAAAATGAGGTGTAAACATTACAAATTTTTTTGTGAAAGCTCTGTATATAGTGTACCTGATTGTTTAATTTTTCTAGGATTTTATATGTACATAAAATAAGAAGCGGCCTGTAATCAAGAGAGCGGCCGCAATAAACAAAAAATCCCCTTAAAATATAACTTTATTGCGGCTTGTTATTTTATGTACATATAAATTGTAAAAAAAATTAAACAATCAAGTACACTAAGTATGGAGCCTTCACAAAAAAAATTTATAATGTTTGCACCTCATTTTTCCTGCATTAAAACATTCCTACAAACAATTCATTCAAATGAATTTATGAGCAACATTAAAAATGGATAAAATTACAAAAACATTAGACAATCAAGTACACTATGTCAGGAGATTGCACGTAAAATTTTGTAATTTTTTGAACTTATTTGCTATATTTAAAAATTAAACAAATACATGTAAACCACTAATTAAGCCAGCTTAATTAGCAGCTGCATGGTGGCTGTGCAGTAGCTATCGTGCATCAAAGGCCACGTGTCACCTCCCGAGACTGCCATGTGGCCACCATACGTTAGAAGCGATATTTTACTAATTCAGCGCAACAAATGCTATCTTGTAATTTCAGGTTCAAATACCGTTTGATCCAAAGCAAGCGGACGCCCTGCCCCTACCTTCTGATCCCTCTCGTGCAGCCCTTTGTCATCCGATCAAATCCACTTGAGGAACGCAGTGCCCGCTATTCCGATCGATCTTACGCAGTGGCAATCGGGCGAGCGCCCTCTTCTTCATCCCCATGCGCGCCACCGCCCTGCAGGCCTGCAGCGCGCCGATCTATCGCCGTCGCGCTTCGACCGAAAGATAACAATGCAAGTGTTGAATCTCGAGTTGAAAGTAGAAAGTGCTCGCCGTCGCGGGAAGCGAGCACGAGGCGAAAACCCATCCAGAGAGACAGGGAAGTGAGTACGCGGCCATTTTTGACTGTACATACAACGGCGAAGGTTCGTTCCACTCCAGCCACGTAGCCCACAAAAATATCACCGGAAGCTTCAGTGACAGGTCAGGCCGGTGGCTGGCCGTGCATGCTATGCTACCCCAAGTCGACCGAAAACCACTACCGTATCGGCATCGAGAAAGGCGTCCACGTACGGAAAAAACACGCACGGACCACTCATCATTCATCGCCGCCCGGCCTGCCGCACTGCCACTGTCGCGTTGTCCCTTATCATATCTCTCGAGGCCTTTCTGGACGCGAGCTTGACTTTTTTTTCGCCGAGAGATTTGGCAGGGGATTTGGGGCACTACCGCCCAGCTCATGGGAGCCTCTCCCTTTGGCTGGCGGCACGACCCGATCGACCCCAACTTGTCCGGCATCTCGTTCCCGGCCACACCCCCACACGCACGCCGCACAGGTCGGCCGGGCATCGCATCTCGCCGATCTCTGGGACCAACGCACAGTGCTGGCCAATAGCCAGCGGTTGCTTTTGGAAGGAATATTTGCTGCTGCTGATGCGGCTGCTATGCAATGGTGGCTTTCGATCGGGCCGGGTCTCGTCCGTCGCGTGTGCCTCCGTTGCTTTCAGCGCTAAAGCGGGGCGGGACAGCACCGCAGATTCGGTGGTCCGCGCCTACCCCCATCATCAGCATCATTTCATTTGCAACCACGCAACCATTTCCGAGCGAAGCACTGTGCTACTGTGTACTTACAACCTGCAACGCACGGAGATTATATTTGGAACCGGAACTTTTCCTATATGAATTGAGCTATTTTTTTTATAAGAATCCTGCGTTTCAAATAAGCCTTTCTGATATATATGGTGGAACATGCATTCGTTCGGATGGTTTAGAGGATGTAATAATCCTACAGGTCTTGTAGGTTCTTGGCTGCATCGATGATCATGGCACGGAGATACATCCCTCTTGTCGTTGGTTGAGTTCGTGGCCGGATCGACGCGGTTGTACGTGATGTTCATTCGAGGTGGATGGGACGGGAGCCGTGCTCCGTAGGGAAGTAGAAGCCGGCAGCTTTCTTTGTTGAATTTCTGGGGGTATTTTAATAATTTCTCAATTTGAAAAATAAAAAAAGGAAAAGGACCCACCTGTTAGTGGGCCAGACGAAGAGTTAAGGGACGTTGCTGTGCATGTGCGCATTTGCGTCCGTCTGGCTTCTCGCGTCCAACGCAGAGCGGCTTCGATTGCGTCGCCAAGGGCTGCCGAGTCAAGCGGCGGCGATGAAGGCGTCACCGGCGCAGGCCCGGCCCTGAGGGGGGGGCGAGCGGGGCGGTCGCACCGGGCCCCTAAAATTCAGGGGCCTCCAATCCCCCATATACATAGTATATATACTATGTATACTATCTGTCTATGAGTCTATCCATCTTCCGAATTCCCCATATACATAGTATATTGGATGAGATTGATATCAATACCATCATCAATGACTTCGCATCTAGAAATGTTAGAAAAAATTTTGAAGGTAATATCTATAAACTCTTTGATATGAATTTTTCTTTAATACATAATGCATTTTAAGTGTTTGTTGGTAAAATTAGATATATATATATATGTGTGTGTGTGTGTGTGTGTGTGTATGTAGATTTATATTTAGATATTTATACTAGCCCCCCATTTCTAGTTTCGCCCCAGACCCTTAAAATCCCAGGACCGGCCCTGCACCGGCGCGGGCACTTCGGTGCCAGCCATAGTTGCAACCCGCCGGCCTCCACTTCACTCCCCTGTATAAGGTTCTCCCCTCTCCTTGGTGGCCCAAAGTAATAGTGAGTTCTCTCATCTCAAATCTTCCTCAATAGTTCTTCGATCTTGAGTCTTTAGAGCCGCCGCCTGGGTTTCTTCCTGCCGCTGTCGGCTGAGGAGCTCGAATCGCTGTTCTAGTGTTTTCCCCGTGCAATTTCGTTGTGCCTTCTTTGAATCTAGCCGTGAGGAAAGGTTGGGGTTTACCTTTAGAAGCTGGTTCGACTCGGACTTGAGATGAGCATTTGAGAGATTTGTGACATGTTCTTGTTGTTCATGAGTGCTCTCGGCCAGAGCTCTCGTCAGTCTTGTACGATGTCCACCCAACCCTCGGGTTCTATCTTGGTTCCAGCCAGGTGGAAGTGCGGCATTGTATCTCCGATTGCCTTCATCTCCTTGCTTGACGCAGTGGGGTGTTTGGTTTTCTGGGATAACGCAGTGTGCGTGCCTTGCCTTGTTCAGCTTCTTCTCGGTGGTTTCGAGTATCACCGGCTTTGTGAGTATTTCGGTTGTCAAATCTTTTCTATCTGTGATTTGTCACTGGTTAATTATTGCAAGAGATGCATGTGGGGTTGGCTGTTAGTTCTATGAAGAGATTGGTCTTATGCTGAAATTGAATGATTAAACCTGAGTTCTAATCCATTACTGTTTTAGTCTCATTCCTGCAATTAGAAATTTTGTTTTGGCATAATATGCTATCTGTGATCACAATTACTGCATTGTGTGTATATATATATATAGGACGAGTGTTTCATGCACCCTGGTGCCTAGGCACCCATATCAATACCCGTTGATTTGCTTTGAGATTCGCAACGTTTGATGTGGGTATCTTCATATACCCATAAAAAAAGTATATTTGAGATGTTAAACTCCGAAAAAAAAATTAAATTCAACTTCAGTTTAATTAGTTTGAACTATTTTTATGGTATATACTCACTGTAGTCGCATTGAACTCAAAAGTAGTTCAAACTAGTTTGAACTGAGTTCAAAACTTACTTACCATAAATATATCAAGGGTATAAAATATTTTCATACCCAAACTCAAAAAAATTATCAATCATACACGTGTATCGGACGGTTCTTGATGTGGGTGCCTAGGCACCCAGGTGCCTTATGTAATTTTCCATATATATATATATATATATATATATGTGTGTGTGTGTGTGTGTGTGTGTGTGTGTGTGTGTGTGTGTGTGTGTGTGTGTGTGTGTGTGTGTGTGTGTGTGTGTGTATCTTTGTTAGCCATTTCGGCCTTCTGCATAACTGGTTTACTTGTGAATCTATTCTATGGAGCATATCAGTTAGTTGGCTAATTTTGGAGATATTTGGTGGTCATTTTGATTGTGTATTTGGTGGTCATTTTGATTGTGTCCTCTGCTGGCCGAAAGTCTTGTGTAGTTTCAATTTGTCAGTTTTTTAGAGCTCAAGGTTTGAAACTTATTTGGCATATTCAATTAGTGAAAAGTATAAGACCACAGTAGCAGAATGGCCAAGATTTAATCTTGTGCAACCCTATATCTGAGAGCTCTAATCAATAACTAAAACTTGTGCTTTTTGCTAAGTTTTATTAATTCCCTGTTCGTGAGAATGTTATACATGGTTATTTCAGCAGAAATTTTGGTTTATATGATAAATATATGTTCTTGTATAAATGACATGGAAGAATTATATGTTTGTATGCAATTTGTATCCCTTATATTCTACTGGAAATGTGTTTTGATAATATTTAATTATGTTGGAATTAAATTCAAATTTATGCTTATACCGCATAATTTACAACATTCTTTTGCTTGCAAGCTTCCTCGTTCCATGAGGAGGAGATGCCCCATGCACATAGTTATGGAACTCAGACCGAAGATCAAACCAGTGGCGTCGCTGGTTCACCGGTTTGACCGGCGGTTCAACCAGTGAATCATCGGTTCGTTTAACACTCAGCTCTCTATCTATCGGTCCGGCTTTTTTAACTATGCCCATGCGCTAGCTTGAGTTTTTTTTAAAGAGTATAAGGACATGTACAATATGAGAGGACCTAAAAAAGACACGTCATTGCCACGTAAGCAGAGTCCAAGTTTCCAATTTACTCTCCAATGGTTAGCCTCATCTAGTCACCTGCACCAAAAATGGATCCCACTAGTAAATAAAAAACCAGTGTTCTCCCTCAACGCTTTCCCAACTATCTCCCAGGTCCCATCGTTCTCTCCTTTATTTTTTTTTATTCGGCTGGACTTGAGCCCTGTACTTTCTCCGGCTCTAGAATTTTTTTTTTCTTAGCCTCGCCCTCTCTAACTTTTGGCTCCGGGCGTGGAGAGGCCAACAACTTGTTAGCCTTGGCTTTTTTGCAATATTGTATATGCCCTAAGACGGACACACTAAATTCATACCATACATGTACATATACGCTGGAAATTTTTATGAAGGCATAAGGTCATAGGAACGTAGACATAAATTTCTTCATTAAACACGCATACATGTGTGTACTATATTTCTAATTTATTTTGATGATACGCATCGGGTTGGAATCCTAACAGACTGCACGCTCGACGGGGCTCTACCTCGCAGGCCCCACTCATTTCGGTTTGAGTTCAGCTTGAGTTTCTAATTTTTGGCTTATTTTTTACTATTCAACAATTTCTTTTTTTTTGGTTTTTTTAGCTTTTTTGTCGGTTCTTTTTCCCGTATTCGTTTATACTGTCCGTGACGGGCTAACCTGTTTTTTCTATTTTTTAAATTTTTTAAATTTTAATTACGTCAAATAAGCCACCATCAGCTACAGTATTTTTTCAATCAGCTACCGTGCTTTTTAGCCATAAGTCACTCAAAATAAGCTCTTTTGAGTAGGGCATGAGAATTTGTTGACCCATTGAATGGACTTGAATCCCTAGCAACCGCTTTCTACCGACTTACTTTGCATGGAGCTAATCTACTCGTACGGCACTTGCTTGTGCATGAGCTTATATATCTAATCATTAGTGTATCTTATTACGGTTATCAAGTTAATCACGCAAGTTTACTACTCAAAGTGAGTCGTGCGGTTTCTTATTGGTTAAGTACTAAAATGACCTGGACTAGGAAAAGTATTGGATCTCATTGATTGGCTACACTAAAAGCTCAAGCGGTTACTGATACACGAAGTTGATTGCAGGTCCTTCCCACTTACATGGCACGCAAGCTCGATCACTTTTTATGTGCGAGAGCCAAACAAGTACCAATTAAAGTACAAGAGACTCGAAGTTATCTTATTACTTTTTTCTTCAAGAAATCACTACCTTATAAAGATAATTAAATGTCTAAGAGCAACTTCAGCAGGGCCCCTACTTGAGCCCTCAAACCTCATATTTGGGGGGCTTGAGGTAAAAATAGAGGTCCAGCAGGGCCCCTACTAGAGCCCTCAAATTTGAGGAGCCCCTCAAATCACCCTCCCACCCCTCATTCCTAGGGGCTCACCCCTCATTTTCCTTTTTTTTTCCCGCACCGTGAAAATTCCCCGCTCGCCTCTTCCTTTCCCGTCCGCCGAAACTCCCCCCGCCTGCATCTTTCCCCGCCGCCTCCCTCCCCGCCCGCCTCCCTCGCCCGCCCGCCTCCTCCGCCTCCCTCGCCCGCCCGCCTCCTCCGCTTCCCCGCCCGCCCGCCTCGCCCAGCTCCTCGGCTCGCCCGCCGCCATGCCCGGCTCCTCCGCTCGTCCGCCGCCTCCACTCGCCCGGTTCCTCGGCTCGCCCGTCGCCGCGCCCGACGCCTCCGCCCGTCGGGCCGCCAGATTCCTCCCCGCCCGCCTCTTTCCCCTCCCCGCCCGCTGGTCCCCTCAGCCGCCAGCGCTCGCCGGCGCCTGCCTCCCCGCTCTCCTCCGCCCGCCTCTTTCGTCGTCGCCCGAGAGCCGCTCCCCCGAGAGCCGCCGACACCTCCGACGCCGCCTCGGATCCGGCCGCTGGGCCTCAGATCCGGCAGCTCCGCCACCGGATCTGGGACCTTCGCGCCCGATCTGGCTCTTCCCCGCCCGTCTGGTGGCCATGCCCGCCTTTGCTCCACTCCGTCGACCGTCGCTCGTCCCTGCCGCGGTCGACCGTCGCCCGTCCCTGCTGCCGTCGCCCGTTGCAGCTTTTGCGCCGTCTCTGCGTCGCGGATCTCTTCGGCAGCCGTTGTCCGCCCGTCGCGGCTTCTCTTGGCCGCTGCTGCATCTGCGCCGTTGCCTGGCCGAGGAGTCGGCTCCCCGCTGCATCCTGGAGACGGCGGGGGTGAGGGAGAGATTGAGGAGTGGGTCCCATATGTCAGTTGTAGTGGAATTGATTTGAGGGCTTAAATTTGAGGGGTGCTGTTGGAGTAGATGCAAAAAAACAGGGCCCTCAAAAGTAGGGGGAGCCCTCAAATGAAAAGTAGGGGCCCTGTTTTGAGGGCTACTGCTGGAGTTGCTCTAATGGAAGTAACTCGAGTATCATAGTTTTTTTTACCCTCTACCATCTTTTTTTTTCAAATCTAGCTCTCATACCCTCTTATTTTAGATGTAGCCCCATTCCAAAGCACAGAAGAACCAGTGTGGGACGCGTGGCTCTTGCCGCGTTTTCAGAGCGCTGAACCAGCTGACCCGGCGGCACCTCCAACGAGCACGGAAGCGCACGTGGCACCGCCTTGTAATCAGTTCTCTCTCATGCAGTGAGTGTAGAATTGAATAAATAGAGTCTTGTGTGATAACTAGTCTAAAATTTTAGAGTACGATTTATGATTTTTAGCTATAGTGTGAGTGTTCGTACGAATAAATGGGGGTGAACCGAAAGCCGATCAGCCCACTCTCCCCCGTGCGCTGTTGAAATGATTCCAGGGTGATAGACATCCTATTTTATTATAAGCCACGAGAGACAGAGAGAAGGGAGGAAGGAATCCCTCACCAGAAAGAAAGGAACACTGAGTAGACATGCATGCCCCCAGAAACACTAGGACGCGACCCCTACCGCTACCAGCCACCGAAAATTGGAAGTGCGAGGAAACAAACAAAAAAAACACACATGGGTCCACAGTCTCCTCATCACATCGCACCTTTGCCCTGTCATCAACATGCCGTGGTACTGCAACCCCTCAGCAGCCACACAAAGCAGCAGCATTCCGTTCGTGATTTACCTGATCGACGCGCGCACCACACCAGCCATGCATGCCGGCGTGCCCGTGCCGGATCGCCAAAAACACCCGACCGGCACGGCCGAATCGGCCTAGATCCGCCGGCCGGCCGACGCGCGCCGTGACCACTCACGCACGCACGCACGCCCGCCCGGGCCGCCGTACGGCGCCGCCCGCGCGCGCACTGACGAGCGTTTCTACCAGCTGAGCGGGAGAAAAATGAGAAAAGCGCGAGGCCGTGTGGCCCCCCGGCTAGGAAAAGAAGCGCGCACTGAGGACTCGCTCGCGTTGAGCCTCTCGCTGTCACGGACATACTCGCGGGTGACTGCGACGGCCACGCACGCACGCGTTGATCGGCATCCGTCGTGCCGTGCCATCGATCGCCTCGGCCTTATCCCGTTGTAGTAACACACTGACATGGTAGCATGGATGGACCGGGACCAGTGGGTGCAGGTGAGATCTAGTCATTTTTGTCCCTCCATAGCAGAGAGCCAGAGAAATTCTATCTTTGGTCTTTTCTGTGAAATTCTCTATTTAACCCCCCCGCGTGGCTGCCGGCTGCACGAAGCATGCAAAGACTAAACTAAAATTCAGTAAACAACTGGACAGGCAGGTCTTTAGTCATGTTGTCCGCAAACTGGTGGGACGATGGCACATGGGGAACTCGAACATGCCCAAGAGAGACCTTTTCACAGACGAAGTGGATGTCAATCTCAATATACTTCGTGCGCCGATGCTGAACTGGGTTGGAGGATATGTAGACAACACTGACAGTATCGCAGTAGACAATGGTCGCAAAAGCAATCGAGATGTACATCTCCTGAAGAAGTTGGCGTAGCCAACAACACTCAGTGACCGCATGTGCAACGGCACGATACTCTGCTTCTGCGCTGGAGCGAGACACCGTAGTATGGCGTTTGCTGGTGGCAACTTTTTTTACAGCCGGTGATAACTTTTCGGGGCACAAAATTGAGCGCACAGAACGCGCAGGCGCAGAATAGCACACCTGTGTACGTTTTACTCCCAGGAGTACATACTTTCGCCTTCTAATATATCACTCAAACGTACTTGTTATACCTCTTTATCACTTTTGGTATATTTAAATACTAATTTTAAGATACTCCAATCCAACATGGTTGAACAAAATTTCATCGGAGCCTTTTATTTTTGTTATATACCCTTTTTTCATTTGTAAAGGGAGTATATATATACATTATGCTATAAAAAGTGGACTTTGATGAAATTTATCATGAAATTCACATTAGAGTATCTTATAGTCATTATTAGAGTATGGTAAAAAAGATAAAAATATAACTTGTTCGTTTAAATGGTATATAAGAAGTGGAAGTGTATACTCTCAGGAATATAAAATCATTTCTCTCTCTATATATATTTTAGAAAAACCTAGCCAGTTACGTATTTTATCTAAACAAGAAGAGTAATATTCTATGGTCCATCTCATATGATGGACTCGAAGAGGCTACTATCGGGATAAAAAAATATTATTGTAGCCCTAACTAGCTAATCCATCACACCTTGAGCCGTCGTCCCCTGTCATTTGAAGCTAGAATGATGTGATTAATTTCCTTATGATGACTCCTCTACTTGAAATCAGTGTTTTAAATCTCCGGCTATGAAGTTTAGCGGATGACTTCTCAAACAGCTAATAGCGGAGCTAAATGAGGCTATAGCGGGCTATAGCGGCTAAATTATACATGGACTCAAATAGTTTTATCTGTCTAAAATAGCTATAGCGGGCTATAGCGGTAGCTATAGCTGGAGATTTAAAACTATGCTTGAAATACGAACCTCAGAATTACTAGCACAAACAAACATCTCAACGAAGAGTGATAGAAAGAACACACCTCCACGAATCATTATTGTGGTTTACACATCCTCAAAGAAATATCTGTAGACAAGCATCATATCTTATCGATCATACGCCATACATTAAATCATACACATACGCACTGCATAAGAAACAACTAGAAGCAGATGCAAATCTAGTCCCTCGTCCCAAAAAGGAACCAAACCCAGGGGATTACTCCATCAGCAACAATCCGATGATGATGATGATGATGAGCAAGCTAAATCAAGATTGACCAATCCATCATCCATTTGATTATCCCTACCAATCTCTCCATTTCTCGTGGGACATAACACACCAACATCAACATGTTATTCCCCCACTTGCTGGCATCGATTTCTCCACAAGCCATGGCCATTGCCATTCCGCTGGTGGGCCACCGAGTGGACAACCAAAGGATGGCTCACCCATCGCACCCGCATGTACTACTGTTATCCTCCCGTCTCCTCCATAGCCATCCATCCATCCACCAAATGCACACAGCCCATATCATATCAGACTTCCACAGCTCCATCGTATCCCCTTTACCGCAACTAATGTGCACACAGGGGCGGATCCAGTAGTGGGGCGGGGGGGGGGGGGGGGGGGAGGGGCTCGAGCCCCCCTACCGCTACCGAACCCTTGGAGCCCCCCCAATAAATTTTTAGCTATAGATGTATGGTGTAGGAGGGACATAGTGGAGTTATATCGCTGTATCGCTTTTGTTCAGCCCCTCCAAAAAAATTTTCCTGGATCCACCACTGTGTGCACATGCGACAAATTAATCTGAAACGATCTACCATTGAGGGATGCACGGTATGACTACGATGCTAGCACCCAACCATAATGTTCCTATATATCGACGTGTTAGTGGCATGCGTGGAAAGACTTTCTTGTTTATTAATTGATAATGACTAACGCACGTCATACACCCTCGATAACTCTAACTCCAAGATCATCACAACGTGAACAATTGTGACCATCGAATTACTGGCTTTCTCTCACGTAGCAGCGTGGGGTCGAATTAGCGCAACAAAAGCTCACACCCATGTGACAACAACGCCATCCTGCGACAAAACCACCTCTACCCTTTTTACGCCATCCTCGAGTTTGTGTGGTTGCAAGATGGACATCGTCTTCAAACTCACCGACACAACATCTCGGGAGAATAGTGCAACAAATTATTTCAGCATCTGCAACAAAAATGCAAAAACCAAACAAACATTGCAACAAAAGGGAAACATTGGTGCAACAATACAAGAAAACTACCCAACAAAAATAAAATATTGTTACTGCAAAGAAAAAAATTCATTGAAACAACTTCAACATTTACATGAGGGTATTGCAACATTCAAAAGAACTGTTATAACAAAATCAATTACCTATGGCAATATTTGATATGAGCACAAAGAGAAGATAGTGGATTTAGAACAAAAATAATGCGGGGACCTTATGCTTCAAACGTGTACTTATCAACGTATCAATCGATAATGTAGCAGGTAGTAATGCATTCTAAATTTTGTAACATCAACTAACTTCATAATACAGTCAATGGTAAATAACTATTTGTTAGACAACATATCAAAATCAAGAAATGTACTATTAGTGAATGATCTACGATAAATCCAAAACAAAAGATGGTTAGTTATTGAAACACAATAAATTAGATATTGAAATACATTAAAAAATTTCTAATTCAATTGTCGCAAAAATTGAAATAGGGCATTCTAATATTAAAGCCCTAACCTACAAATATTTTAAAGATCGTAGAATTGACACCCTAAAATCTAAATCACAAAATTTAGTATCTATTTTGATTGGTTGATCGTTACTTTGTTAGCTATAAAGATCATTGAATTTTGAAGCAAGGAGCTAGTCATCTAGGATGAGACGACGAGTGGTTAGTGGATGACCTCACATATTGCCATGATCGCTGACCATATTGCATACATTGATACATACACCAAGATTTATTCCATTTGCATGCGTGCATAATGAGATTAACACAACGAGAAATCCAACCATACCATCTGAGTCCGACGCACGCAGACATAGGTGAGAAGCGGCCAGTGTGCTCCTGGACGACGACAGCTCCGACGTCGGGCCCATCGTCGCTACAGACAAAAGGATCAGCTCACCAAAGGTTGTGTGCGTGGTGTGGAGAATAGGGAAAGGTAGGTAAGGTGTCGTCTGGACCTGGCGTTGCCTACTTGATTGGCTTAGGGCTAGTGCTGGCTTGGACGCTTGGGCTTTGGGCTGGCGTTGGCTTGGGGCTGGATCGACTGGTGGCCTATGCTCGATCGGTTTAAGTAGCCCCTGTTATTTTGTTCTCTTTTCACTGTCAATTGATATGCTGTGTTGTGCCAACTTCAACTTATACGTATTTTTTTGGAGTGTCTTACTTTGTCAATATTCTGTGTGTTTTTCTTTTTTTTTTCTCCCCTGTTTGTCAACGTGTTTAAGCCTTCTTTCTTTTAAATAGATGTAGTTCTTGGGATTTGGGGCACTAGCTTTTGGCATGTGGAGGCACACCTTATGTAAGTTTGGACTCTAAGAAATAAAAATTAAAATCAATGCAAGGCCAGTGCCCCTCATTTGATAATGTGCATCCGCCTCCAGGCGGAGGCTGATCGACGGATCCATATGTGGCTCCATTGTCTAAAGCAAATTGTTCTCTCTGATGGAATCAATGAGAGGCTAAGTTCGAAGGCAGCGGCTGGCCCGAATCTGATAGAGCCAAAAGCTAGACGGGTGTGTCTCGTCGCCCTAGCCATGCCGCTGCCAAGATCGTCGTCTGCAGACGCTTCGGCCGTCAACGATATGGTGGCTCATGCAAAGGATTTGTGCGGTGTACAACAAGATAGCTTTTTTGGTGGAGGATGAATGCGCCCGGATGTGACATATGAGAGACCGGGTAGTAGATGAAAATGGAGAGAGCTATGAGTATGGTGGACCATAGACCCATAGGCGGCCGATTCCAAGGGCTCTTACAGTACGCACGGTGGTAGCGATTCCCTTGCTAATTTCAATCCAACACGGAAGCCGCATGGACCAGGCGAGGCCAGCTTCCGTAACGAAGGACGTACGTACACCGGCACTGGCACTAGCAGCACTTCCTCCAAAGCTATCTCCCATACGAGCCAAGTCCTATAAAAACCACCACAAGTGCCAAGAAACACCTCGCAGCACACCCAAAGATCCATACGCTACTTGCTTGGCCTCTAGTAACTCTGTGACACCGGGCGCGCGCGCAGCAGCAACGGCGAGCTTGCAGTTGCACCACCGGTGAGGAGAAAAGAGAAGAAGTGTTGTTGGTACTCGGTTGGTTGCCATGCAGGGGGAGGAGAAGAAGGGGAAGGTGAAGAAGGGCTGGCTCGCGGTGAGCGTCGGGGTGGAGGGCGACGAGGGTGGGTTCCGGCGGTTCGTGATCCCCATCGCGTACCTCTACCACCCGCTGTTCCGGCGTCTGCTGGAGGCGGCGCGGGACGTGTACGGCTACGACTTGGCTGGCCCGCTCCGGCTGCCGTGCTCCGTCGACGAGTTCCTCCGGCTCCGCGCGCTGGTCGAGCGGGAGACGCAGGCGGCCAGGGGCTCGCCGTCCTCGTCGCACCACGTGCACGCCGGCGGCGGCGGGCACCAGCACCACTATTTCTCCCCGTGCACCCGCGCTAAAGTCAGCTCGTGATCGAGGCCGGCTTTCGTGCTTGCATCTGCCGGACAGGACACGCATGTATAGATACCGCGAGAGAGAGAGAGAGAGAGAGAGAGAGAGAGAGTAGGTGATTATTTCTGGAATTGCGTATGGTTTTGGTTTTTCTTCTTTTTGCTTTTGATTTTTGTAGATGCTTGTATACTAGAATTAACAGATCGATCGATGTATAATTACTAGTTGAATTCCACAGTCGACACAGCTCTTCACGGCTTTATATAGCTTGATTTGTTCCTCTTGTCTTTGGAAAACTTTTGAGTATATTTATAACAAGATCGAGCTAGTTTGGATGGAATTGATGGGTGCTAAGATAAATCAGGTGATCAATCAAGAACGGGATTGCTGTATGGGATGCATCTGGTATCAAATTGGATAGGCATATAGATTAATTTCCTCTTCCTTTTTGCTTACACCTTTTTCTCATGTGCATCAAGTTGCACCAGTACAGTATCCTATGTTCCTATTATGGGGTCTTGAATCTTGATTGGTCAATGTCTCAAAAACGGGACTCTTAATTGATTGAGAGTTTTAATTAAGGGTATGTATGATCTCGAGTGGGGGTTAACTAGTCCTTGTGTACTTTTTGGTGTCGCGTTTCTTTCTTCTGGTCGATTCATGTCGTGTCGTTCAGGGTGGGTTCAGCATTGAGTTTGGGAGGTGGAGGAGACATCACTGATCTGGGGCCTGATCCTCAGTACATCTTTCATGTCTCTCTCTTTATTTCTTGAACTATATGAGACATTCAACTTTCGTTCTTTATTTCTTGAACTATATGCAAATTGACATTCAAAACCCTACTACATTTTTTAACTTGCAGTTATATGTGATGCTCGAAGCTAAATGTAAGACCGAGAACGGCGACTAAAAGGAAGGGATGAATAGGAGCCAACAATATTAACGTCTTTTCCATATCTTTTTTTCAAAAGAGAAGACCATGGTATCGCACTTCAATAGCTATAAGGAGCTAGTCTACAAGAAAAACCGAGCTAAATAGATTAGGACGTGTCTAGACATTCTGATGGGAGTGTGAAGGGTGGTATGACTGGCCTTGGGCAGTATGATTGCTCCTAGGGGCAGTGTGACCACTCTCATGGGTGGTTGGACTGATTTCTCAGGTCAGAAAACCAGCAGGATTTCAAACATGAAAATCTATATAACTTTTGATCAATTGGTCCAAATGACTTAAAATTTCACACACACACACACACACACCTTATTTAGGATGTTAGAAACTTATTCCAATAAAAGATTAAGAAGATCATTGCCAAAGTTTCAATCTTTTTTCATTTGAAGGAATGTTGCACCAAAATGGATAAAATACAAAGACTTGAATCAAGACTTGCTCGTGAATAAAAGATGATCAAGATGACCTTGTATCATCTCTCACACATCTTAACAGGCCTAACAACATCAAGAATCCAACCCAAAAGCCTTCAAGATCAAAACCCTCAAATCACCTTGTCTTGAATCAAAACCGGCCAATCACAAGAACTTACTATGAAAGGTGTCTTGATTGATAGGATTTGATATTCAAGAGATGTCTTCATCACTTACACATCATTGGCACAAAGCAAGATCATGAGAAGAGAAAGAAACATTAAAAACCAAGCTAAATCAAGAT
Organism: Dendrocalamus latiflorus; assembly: GCA_017311315.1. NCBI lineage: Eukaryota > Viridiplantae > Streptophyta > Magnoliopsida > Poales > Poaceae > Dendrocalamus > Dendrocalamus latiflorus. The sequence continues at coordinate 3,231,388 of CM029634.1, read as the reverse complement.
TTTAATACTTGAGTAAAGAGGAGAAAGACTTAGACGAAATCTAATCTCTATTGATTATTGGATATGAATATTTACAGCTACTTCACAACCCTAAGGATGACAATAACCTTAGCCTAAACTCCTCTTGAAGACATTGCATAAACTCTCCCAAGATTAGCCATTAAGAAACCTCTTTCCCTTCTTGAGGCTCATAAGAGGAACCCTAACTAGCACATCTAGTTGGGTTTCACTCACTTAAATGGGCTAACCCGTTAACCCAACACAATACTAGGGTTTACACTCATACAAGCGCACTTCTTAAAATATACACAACTATTAACCCATTAGTGAATCAACAGTTAATCTACTTAACATTTTCAGCACAACTTTAACCTAAACAACCTCTCTTGCGCCTCCTCGTGTTGTGGTTTAATCAAGTCCAAACTTTCTAGTTTAGGACAAAAAGACCATTTTGCCCCCCCAAACCACTTCCATGAAGTTTCTCGCTTCCTTTGCCTTGAAGCAGTCTCGTACTTTATCTTTAACTCCACGTGGCCCCAATGACTTACTATCAAGCCTCTTACGTATTTGGATTCCACCAAACTGTCCTCAATTACAAACGAGTTCAAGTCGCTTGGCGTGCCACATGTCTTTCCTCGACCGCACGAACCTCAGCTCCTCTTTGAGCTTAGTCCTGGTCCCTTGTCGTTACCCTTAATGTCTATCACCGATAACTCTCGCTTGGGTCTCTTGTCTTCCCAACTTTCAACCACTCCACTAGCTTAGTCATGATCCCTTTTATCTCACCATGACCTAGCTCTGGAGTCCTACAACCAATAATAAGTAAATTGTCATGTAACACCACACTATATAAAATCATCAATTGACATAATTGATGAGTCAAGAATCCTTACCTCATACCAAAGCATCTCCATATGCATTGATAGGCAACCTGTAGTACCCAATGACGTCATTAAGTCTTCATGCATTCGGTCTCCCCGAAACCATCTCCATATGCATCGGCCTTATCACTTGGTATACTATATGCACCAGCTCACCTCTCCACAATTCTTGTCTTCTCTGTGCTCCCACTTGAGTCACATAGTCTCACCCGGACTTACATGACCACTCCAGACCTCAGCCCCACCGCCTAGTCCTAGTCAATTGCTGTTGACCTCTATGTTCTCTAAGCCACCTGCACATATAAAAACCAAGCAACCATATTAAGCACAGATTCTAAGCACTTGAATCACATTAATCAAAACAATGCATAATGCAACATGCCACACCCAAGCAACGGCATTCATGTCGTGCACACATTCAAACATGTCCATATCCATTTTCATCTACACTTGTGACATGTCTGCCATCGAGACACCGGTCAAACCGCTAGCTATTGGCCGGTCTGACCGTCCAACTGGTCTAATCGCAACTTCAAGACTATCACAATAGTCCGATCCAACCACTACCATGGTTTGTCGGACTTCACGTGCCCAACACCAAAACACGCTCTCTAAAAAACAACCGCCAACTAGAAATTTGGTAATACCGCCCCAGCGGTCTGACCACTCCCAAAATCCGATCACACCGGACCCATTGGTCTAACGCTCACTTCATGTCAATCAGGCTGCCAGAGACAGGTAGCAACTCTGAAAATTGCAAATTCTCCAAAAATCAAACTCAAACTCTGATGAACTTGCATATCAAAATTAAATACCCATCACACACATAGGTGATCTCTATATGTCCTCACACTAAACTAGGCCAAACAAGCTACACACACAGCACACCATGCACTTCACCATCATATTGGACAAGGCTTGTGAACAGATTGGTTGTTTTCTTCATTCTATTGTAACTTTGTGCGCACAGTAACATAACATACATATCTAATTAAGTTTTCACAACTTAATGGATACAAGTCACGAACCATTTCAGGTACTACTAGTACTGAATATTGATTACATCCATTCATGTCTCGCCACTTTGTGAGACAACATGTTTGAGATGTAAAGTGTGAAGTCGATTACCGCGCAAGTTGATTTTATACAATTATATAGAGTGCAAATTTCTGGTAAAAAGCACAAAGCGAAAGAACTCAAACATACAAGCAAGACAAGAAGTTCCATTAATTCCATAGCCCTATGGCTTATGATTCATGGCTTTCCTCAAATAAATAAATGAAGTGATTTCTCCGTCGTTGTTTTGAAGCGACTTATCGAAACAGTCTTTTTAAAGCGACTTATCGATATTTGATTCGTTCACACAAACACTTATGCTAGAGCTAAAAACCATAAGCCGCAACTGAGAAGAACCCACTCTTGAGTTCTTTTTGACTTTGGCTTATCAGTTCATGTTACAGTAGCTAGCTTTTAAACGGTGTGTCTTTTTAAAAACAGGGTCTACAGGTAGATTATAGTAGACACCGTACCTATTTCAACTATACCAGTCAAAATCACATGCGACTATTTTTCCTCTGCGTACTGCCTCTTATAAATAGCCAAAATTTAAAAATCATAAGCTAAAAACCAAAACCTTAGTCCTAAAAGACCCATCCAGGCTTATATTGAGCTCGGGGATAAGCTTCCATTAATTTCATAGCCCTACGAAGAGATTAATCTATAGAAGGTAGAACTCAAAATCAAGACATGTTGACGGTTCATGCATGGCTGGATTTCCCATGTCAACTTTCTGCTCTCGAAACTCGACTACTCGACTTTTGGTACAAACACAAGTTTTGACATCACGTCCACGGAGTGTTCGACTGCCTTTTCGTGATAACTCTTCAGCTCCGTCAATTTTAGCTTACACGTTTTCACTAAGCACAAAAGGTGATGTGCAGGCTAATGGTAAGAAATTGAGCACTGTAGCAACCAACTCACTGTTGTTAAGGGTATTAATAGTATTTTCTATTGTACTAAGATTTAGTCTTATATCCTCTTTACACACACACACACACACACACACACACACACACACACACACACACACACACACACATATATATATATATATATATATATATATATATATATATATATATATATATATATATATATATATATATATATATATATATATATATATATATATATATATATCATTGGACCTCTCGAATACATATACAATATTCGTATCATAGTATCAGATCAAAAGTTAAGGTTATGGTTTACTGTAGCCGCCACCACTGCATCCTAGCCTCCGCATCTGCTGCCCCCGGGAGAAGCGATCTCCACTCCTGGGGACGGCCACCTCTATTCCAGCTTGTCCCGGCTCACCTTTGGCCTCCTTCACAGCGTCGTCCTCTGCATCGGCTAGTGTCTGCACTGCTAGGCCGCCGCGTCCATGCCTGTCGTGCCCGCGTCGAATCCGGACTCCCCACCTCCTAATCTGTGCAGCTTGAGCCAGATCCCGCTGTCACTGGTCATCTCCGCACCGGATCCGACCGGGCTCTTCTCGCGCCGCCGCTCACCCGCCCATCGCGCCTAAGCTATGCCAGGTTCGACCCTCCCGACTACCCTCGCCCCCTCTCATGGCCGCCGACCGGCCAGATCCGCCAACTGCCTCCTCTTCAACCGTCGCCATCTCCCAGCCGCTGCGCTGCGTCGTCACCTCTCGACCACCACGCCCACCCTGTCGCCTCCCGACCACCGCGCCTACACCGTCGCCTTCGGTCGCTGACACCGACTCCCACTCTTCCTCCATGCCGAGTGGCTGGAGGCTAGATGGTGGTCTCTTGCTGGTGGGGAGAGGGGGAGAGGTGACGAGAAGGAGTGAGGTGACGAGGGACTGAGTGAAAGTCTTTCTAGTGTGAGTCCATTCAGTATATGCTTGGGTTATTTGGAGTTTGCGTCTAGATGTTGCTACTAGTATCCATAGGTGAAGTCACAACAGACTTCCTTATATCACTTGACATACGGATATATACGGACGGATATCACTTATCACGTATCCTATTTCATATTTTTTTTCCTCGAAGTCAGAGTCGGATACGGATAGTGCCGGATACCCATCTACCCCTTCCGTATTCGTTCCGCATGCCTTCGGTCAGTCGGACAGATGAAAATTATCCGCTCCGTTTGCACCCCTAATTTGTGTAGCTGAGCTGCTTTTCGGAGTAAACAAACGATCCAATCAGATTTACTACTAGCATAAAAATCACCCAAAGTGCGAAGCTCACTCAGTGAATGAGAGCTCTCCAATCTTTTTACCCCCAACTTTCATCTTCTACAGGGGGTAAAAGAACCGAGGCCTGTCGCCCATTCGTTCCGGGTCGCTTTGCTTTTTACGCTTTAATCCAAGCTTTTCCTTTAACTAAGAGATAATGGCCACATTTGGTGCCAATAGCTGGTTCTGATCCGGGGGATAACGATCTTTCACTCGGCGGAGCACGAAGTAATGCAGGGTAAAGCGATCGACACAGGTGACAGCACAAGCTGCTTGCTTAGTTGGGTGTGCTGCTCAAGTGGAAAAATCGGAATTTCGTAGCCCGGCGTAGCGAGTGCTATTGGACGGCTCGTCTTAATCTCAGCAATGCATTTCTTAATTAGTACCAAGTGTGCCTTTTTTTAATGAAACAAGCACGGTGGCCCGCGCATTTGTGTGGGTATATTTTATCGGTTTAATGTTGTGTATGTGATGGGTAATAAAGTGACTGCATACGAAAAATAAAGGGTTGTAGATCATATGAAAAAATTCAAATATTAAAATTTTGAGAACGTCATCAATTCGATTTAGTTTCATGTTTGTAGAAGTAGTTTCATTTGTGATATTAATGTATAAATAGTGTATGTTAAAAAAATACATAAGCTATATCTTTGGGAGGAAATACTTGTTCTTTATAATTTTTTATAAGCATCTCCAATATAATAGAGACAATAGTTGTATCCATATTAATACAATTAAAAGAATACAAATTATAATAGATATTGTAGGCAAGTTCATGTCTATTTGTGGATTGCATGAATTTTATTTTATTTTATTTCTAGCATCTAGCATTTCAGTTTCCTACAAGAGTTTTCCAATTATACATGCATTCATATCATTGTGCAAATCAACTATATGTGTTCTTTCATAGTCAAGAAAAATCACTGGCTATAATTTGTTAATCATAAGAAGGGTCCACCTAATTAAGAACTAGATGCTTTTCTTTTTGTGAGAATTTTTAGCAATTATTCTCATTTATTAGGTAACATCCATCGTTTATGAATTGCAAAACATAATTAGGGTCCACCAATTTAAGAGCCAAATATTTTTTTGGGGAGAATTTCTACAATATTCCTCTTTTTTCTTAACTGATTTAATCAATTGTTCTATGCTTTTATTGTATAATAGATAACACCAACGGTTGATATAATTCAACTTTAATTAGAATCCACCACATCAATGGCAATTCTAGCAAAAAAAATTCAATGTTGTAAAACATACATTATTAGAAAGCGTACAGATTGCAGGTAGAATATGTCTAGTTTTTTTTTTGTTTTCCTTTTTCTTGCCGAGTTCCACTTTTTCTTTTTCTTTTCTCATGCATGGCTTTTACTCATTTATTTTTGCACGTCCAAATTCTTCTTTTCCTCTCATACATGGCTTTTAGTGTGGGCCATCTAGAAATTTTTTTCATTTATTGGGTTCATCTATAATCTATAATGTGTAGTATTTTCTTATAAGATTTTTTGTTTTATCTAAGACATCCACTGGTAATTATTTCCTGACCATAATAAATGTCCATTGAATCAAGGGATGGATGTTTCCTTGTTTTTTTGAGAATTTCTAGTTTTTCTCCTTTTTCTTGGCAAATGTAAAACTCATGACAAATTTCTAATTTTTATTTTCCCTAAATTTTAGTTAATTTGGATTGTACTTGATATGGGCTCTTTTTTAAATTTTTGCTAATTATTATTGAATTATTATTCAAAATTTTAATTATGTATGGATGTTACTTTAGATGTCATACGAAAATCAAATTGCTAATTTTTATTTATTTCTATTCTGAATTTCATTCAATTTGGATTGTACTTCACATGTGATTCTTTATTTTAATATGAGCTATTCCAACTTGAGTCCGCAAGATAGATTGCTAGATCTTTCTAGTTCATACAGAAGCTTACTGAGTGTCTAATTAGTATAGATTTACATATGTTAATAATTTAGGTTTCAATTTCAGTTACAAATCAATTATCTAATTATCCTTTAATTTTTACTCCGAATTTGCATGTTTTTAGATCATACTTGCCGTGGATTTTTTAGTTTTAGGGTGAAATTAGTATAAAAAACCATTTTTTCTATTTCCTTTTTTATTATTATGAATTAGTTTTTTAGTGTTTACTTTGAAATTCATATGAAGTCAAATCACAAATTTTGTTTTATTTTTTATTCTAAATTTTAGTTAATTTGGATTGTACATGACATGAACTCTATCTTTTTAATTTGTTATGTTATGTTTAATTATTATTGCAAAATGTAGTTATTTATAGATGTTACTTTGGAAGTCATATGGAAATCAAATTGCCAATTTTATTTTTTATTCTGAATTTCTTGGATTGTACTTATGGACCCTTTCTTTTAATCGGAGCCATTATAACTCTGGTCCGCCATATTGATAGCTATATTTTTCTCTAAATGTATAATTAGTATAGATTATTTTATCTCTAAGTCAACTATCAAATATAAGCCTTTAAAATTAGGACACGCCAAATTAAAGGCTAGATATTTTACTTTTTTTGTAAGAATTTCTAGTATATTTCTCTTTTTCTTAGCAACTCTAAAGTATCTGTCATCGACTTTTAGTAATCTGTTTGTTCTTTTTTACTTAACTTCCTAGAATCCATGCTGTCCTTTTTAAAGTTTGACCACCAATAGGTTTAAAACTATCTAGTTTGTTTATACGAAAATTATATCATTAGATTTTTTATTAAAAAATACTTTCATAATATTACAAATTTATTAATATATCTTAGTGTAAAGTTATAAAAATTAACAGTCAAAGTCGCATCTTGAAGACTGTAAAAAAAAGTCGAAACACCAATTGAAGAATGTAAAAAAATCAAAACATCAATTGAAGACCGTAAAAAAGTCAAAACATCAAGTAAAAAGGAAGAGGGAGTATATAATAGATCTTTGCAAATGTTTAGTATTGATGAAAAGAAACTGGACCGAATTGCACCAAAAAAAAAGAAACTGGACCGAATTGCACCAAAAAATGAGGCCCGCTTATCAGTGAAGTTCAAAAATTATGCTAGGTAAGAGGGGGACTTAAGAATTTGGTAACGCGAGTAATTTTCTAGGATATGATCCTACGGTCTCTCATGTGATCTACGCCATGGGTAGTGTTTATATGCTCTTTTATAACGATACAATTTGTTTCATGTATGTGCTTCTACCTAGCCCGAGTTTTTTTAGGAGATACCTAGCCCGGCTTAATTAGTTCTCTAAAAACTTAATCTGCCCAATCATCATAAATTAGTAACGCTTGTTAACCTACCTTTGTTCGTAGCAAATCGCATGTGAATCAAATGAACTCCATGTGGATAAACAACACTGATGCTGCAGGCCGTCGTAGGCCTTGTAGCTAGAGTGAGTTGGTTAGGAACTGGCAAGAGGAAAACCGGGGGGAAACTACTCTCACCTTGTTGAGAGATTGCCACCATTACCAAATGTGGATAATGACCACGTGCGGCGGCATCTTAAGACGATAAAAGCACTTGCTAAAGCGTGCGAATCACTCTTTAGACGGAGCAACTGGTGAGAGCTAGTGACATCTCATAGCAGTAGCGGCATTATTCTGCAGAAAGTCTGGAGCTGTTAGATATTCGTGCGTGTGTCGTCTCGGATTTTAATTCCGATTTGAGGCGCGGATTGATCGTTCTCAGAGCGTTTTCAGCACAGGAGCTTTTGTCCTTTCGATTGGGAGCGCCGCATCTAGGGTGGCCGGGAGTCAACAGCCACTTGTTGCGACCTGAGATGCTTGTAAAAGGGGGAGGAAATATTTGGAGGGAGCATCTGAGCAGAAAGAGCAATGGCATTTCACTTCTGCCTGATATAGTGATATGGTCCAACTGCTATATAGTCCTATGGATTGGTTGGTTGGTAGCAATGTGCATTGCATCGTGCGCATTGGCGCACTTTGGCCGTGGAAATAGCCTTGGAAATGTGCACATCACAGTGTGATGCACCAGCCACCAGCCAAGTAGTTACATGAAGAAAATGTGCTCAGCTGAAAGTTCCATGTTAAAACCTGCGGACGATGAAGAATGGTCCCAAAGGTAAGGTCAAAGCAAAGGACAAAAGGAGAGCAAGAAAGCAAACATCACATGACTCAAATTGTTTTGTAGATGATAGATTAGCAACGACATCCGATTCCACAGAACTCATTGTGCAATCAGTTGAGCTTGAGCGCACACTGAAAAATTTTCTTTTCTGAAGCCGGTGAAGAAGGCCTCAAGAAAAGGAGCACGTCCATGGCTGCTCTAGAAAGAAAGATGTGATCACGATGGAGGATAAAATGCACTTCGTGAATAGTCCATAGAGAACAGCAGATATGTACCTCTTTCCACATCACAGCAGAATCATGTTCGGTGCAAATGCTTGCAAAGCTATCTCGGGAGATGCTGCTTAGGTACAACAGCTAAGAAATCTCACGAGATAAAATCACAGTGATGATACCCCTAGAAAGATGAGCTTCAAAAACATTGCCGTTATGATACCGTCCATTTGCCTGCCTAAATGAGGTAGTTTACAGTTACTACAGAACACAACTAAGAATTCTTCACATGGTGATTCACATATGCAGGTAGCAAAGTAGACAAAAAATGAAACTGGATAGGATTTGATGCGGTTTGTTCATCAGAGACGCCTCTGAAACGCTTCCAGAAGGGCCATTTGCCGTAGAAACTTTGGGGAGTGTGAAGGACCCTCCTTGCACCGATGATGAGCTTTGTGCGGGAATGGCACCACCTGCTTCTGCGGGTGCTGGTGCTGCAGATAACGGAGGCAGATACGTCGAATCATGGTTCACTGTGGTAGGTGGCTCCGTGAGCACAGGAAATTGATGCGGTCCTGCATGGAGGAACATCAAATTAAATCTGGTTGCCCTAACCAAATGAGAGAAATGAGAGAGCGTGTAATCATAAACAAAATGTCATGAGGTGTAACGTTGACAAATCTGGGCTTTTTAAAAAAGAGCTCTTTTATGGTACCCTAAAATAAATATGATCCATCCATTCTTTTAATCCAATAGATTAGATCACCGGTAGTAATACTACTAGAATCCTAAAAAGGGTAAAATAGTCATTTTCCCTGTTTCTTCCTCCTGCTGTTCCGGCGGCTCCCGCCACATATGTCATTGGATGACCCTGCTGGCCACCGTACACCATTGGACCTAGCAACTGCGGCTGCGGCACATAGTAATACGGATACGCATCTGCCGGGGCACCCAATGGCGGCAACCCAGCCCTAGGAAGCCCAACTACCTCCTCCATCTCATCCCTGGGATGTCAGTCCTAGCGATGGCAGCTGCAATGTCATTCTTCTGCAAGGTCCGGCACTTGTTCTCCTCAGTGCATCCATGATCTCAGCGTCAGCTCCAATATGAATATCTCGCATGCAGCACGCATGTACGTAAATAAATCGTCTCAAAACAAAGTCGAATTGGCAGAGTAGGAGATTGTATTCCCAGGAGCTTTATTTCATCGATCAGGTGCTCGCCTCACCGGGTTAGCTAGCCTTTGCCGACCGCTACTCCACCGCGCGCTGGCCTCATGGCGAGCAGCCAGACAGACTCCGAGGAGACGATGAAGATGCTGGCGGCGCAACTCAGGCGCGCGCATGGGTAAATGATAGCTAGATCAAGTGAATTTCAAAATTTTTGGTTCTGGGGGGTTTCATCTTTGCGATAACACGCCGTTTTTTTGTTTGGTTTTGTTTCATGTAGACAGCCAAGGTTTGTTTGATGAAGAGAACGAAGGAGAGGACAGTGTTGAGCGTATGGGTGATTCGCCCAAGAGTACCGGGGACATGGATGAAGAATTCGTATTTGTATGCATGCTTTTTCCTGACGTGCCGGTCGGCAAAGCTGAGGTCGCGGGTCTTCATGATCGCCTGCGCGGCCTCCGGTGATGTCGCGACCACGGTGGGCACCTCGCCGAGCCAGAGCTGCATGAGGTGGCCGCAGATCTTGGCGAGCCCATGCAAAGCGCGGTGGGTGCCGCTGTTCGTGACAAGGTGGTGACAAGGTGTTGGGTGCTACCGATCATTAGCAAAAAATAAGATTTAGAAAGAAAAGTCTATTATACCCTCATAAATCAACGGTTAAATTTAATTTTTACCACCACTCTTCTACTACAGTAGAATGTAAAGTTTAAATGTCATTCGTTCAGGAAATATGATGTCAGATAACTTTAGCGTCTACTTTGCATTGGTAAGCAGATTATTCAACAGAAATTGTGGGTCCATAGATGCAAATGCTTAATTTAGTGCAGGAACACTTGCCCCTTTGTATAGTTTTGACTGTAAAGATTCTGATGATACAGTTTTCAGGTAGTGACAAATTGATGGAGTGTTTACATTCAAAATGAAAAATGCATGCTTTTCCTAATAGAAAACCTACAACACTTATAGTTCGTGCAGCTTCTAAACCAAAGGAATGGAATGATATTACTGCCTTGGAAGCCAATTATGCAGAAAGAGGATTACAGCAACAATAATTACCTGGGCATCTGGGTTGAAGACCTGTGTTTAGCCTGCAAAGAAAAAGTACGATGTGACAATCTTGATTCTAGAAAGTAGGAACAAAATTGAAGACATCCGTCAGCATGTTGCTTACGTAGTGGTAATAGTTCCATTAACAAAACCTCCATAGCTGCAAGAAGAAACATTGCAGCCTGCACTGGTGGGATGGGTGCTCACATTGCCAAGCATCACATTGCTGTTATGACACTGCATGCTTGGACACGATCCTGATAATGAAGCTGGTGTGCAATATAAACTGGTGCAGAACAGAAGACAGGGATTATGATCCAATGATAATTCCAGCAGTAATACTGCTTTAAACAGAAAAGGTAAGAGCTGAAATTTACTAGAGATTGCCTGGGCCACAACTACACTGCACACAGTTGCCAGCGGTAAGCACATAGGTTCCATTTGCCACAAGCAATCCATGGTCTGAAGCAGAGTTTGGAAATGCAGATGCACATGCTAGACACAGAAATAAACAACCATTATCAGAAAAATTGTAGGCAAATGCTGATGTTTAGAGAACCAAAAAAAATGCTATTCAGTTGTGGCATCGTGAATTAACAATCGACGAAAGATAGAGCCCATAAAAACAGAGATCCGTCACTAACAAATTCATCACTCTTCACAATGTGCTTATATTCAGCTTATGCTATCTTACTGGATGCATAATTTTGAAACTTGGACTGAATAGAAAGGAATGACTGAACGGTTCAACATACAGAATAATGTGCCAGTTATGCTAGCTTACTGTGTAAAACTCAATTTCAAAACCAAAAGCTAAGTTGCTTGATTTAAAAAAAGAAAACAAGCGGCATATGCTACTATGCACATCCTGAATCAATCATAGAGTAATTAAAACAACCACCTTCCACTGACATGCTACCACTACTTGTTAATTCGTTTTTCAGAACATAACAAGCTGGTCAGGTCGACTTGACAGACAAATGGAAGACCAAAATAGCCGGACAACTACTAAGCTCATTTGCAAAGCTTTAATTCAAAACCATCCATTGCAACGAACCACAGCATCATGTATCCAGCTTTTAACTCCAAAGCTGAATGCATGCCTTCCCAAACTGTGGCAGCACCTGAAAGTACCAAGAAGAAATTCTGTTGTGTCCAACAATGTCATCATTAAAGAACTCCCGGAGGACCACACGCAAACTGTAGCTCTACGCAGAAAATTGAGCTCATTTCGTACTACGTTCCTTTTCAACACAGTACAAACATTGGCGTTTACGCCACCGTAGATCAGGCAAACAGATGAACAAGACGATCTAGTAATCGAGATCACATATTACTCTATTTACTCTATTACTGACAGATAAACAACTAAAACCATCCTTACAAAATGCGTCTAGAAGAAGAAAAGGGCAATTTGATATTACTTATACCTGGCAATGGGATCGCGAGAATGTCGCCCGGCGCGGCGACGGGGCTCCCCATGGCGTTCACATTCATGACATCCGTCACGGTGGTCTCGTAGCTGGCGGCGATGGAGGACACGGTGTCCCCGACCTGGACGACGTAGGAGAGGTATACGGCGGGCAGGTTGTTGTCGGAGGAGTTGAAGCAGACGCAGGGCAGTGGGATGACCAGCTGCTGGCCGGCGTCGAGCGGCGCGTCGGGGTCCGCGGAGGCGAGGCCGTTGGCATTGCGGATCTGGTCGGCGGAGGCGAGACCCGCGAAGACGCCGTCCGCGACGGTGGCGAGCGTGTCGGCGGGGCGCACGGCGTAGCGGACGGAGAGGGACTTGCGGACGCCGTCGACGCAGGAGCAGCGGGCGGGGACGCGGACGAAAAGTCCCATGGGGATGATGCGGTGGGGGGCCCCCGGGGCCGCGAAGTCGAGCGCGTTGGCCGCGAGCAGCGCCGCCGGGTCGGCGCCGAAGAGCGCGGCCACCTCGGACACCTTCATGTCAGCGTAGAGCGTGTAGCCCAGCAGCGCCGTGCACGAGTCCGACCCCGAACACGGCTCGATCGTCGTCTTGGCCTCCGCGCCACGCGGAGACACCGCCATCGCAAGCATCACTGCCGCCGCCACCGCCAGGAAGCTAGACACCTCCCCCATGCCCGCGATGCTTCAGGCCGTGGAAGTGTGGAGTGCGAGAGATTGAACTGTGTAGTGTGTGACTGTGGGGGAGAGGAGAAGCTGGGCTGAGCAGGAGAGATGGTGGCGTGGGCCGCATGTCAGTGGCGGAGTGGGGGTGGTGCGTCGGTGGCTGGGGTGAGTAATGGCGGGAGGACGAGGACGGGAGCGGTGTGTGCTTTTGGCAGCGCTGGGAATCTGTGCCAAGCTAGGGGAAGAGGGAAAGGCAGCAGAGCAGCAGAGGCGGAGCCAGCTCTTTGCCGTTGCCACTCGCTTGTTTCGAGTCTAAAATTCTGTATGGTGGGGCCGGAAAGTTTTCTGGGCCGACATGTCGGGGTGTGTGGATCATTTCGGTGAGGTGGCGAGTGCCGTTTCTTCTTTTAAAAGACGATGGAGCCACGTAACGGTCGGGGTAGGGAAGACGTGAGTCGAGAGAGAGAGAGAGAGGTGGTGGCCCGCCGGCCGGTGGCATGAGGTGTTTGGCGGTGACGGTGGCAGCAGCTCGACAAATTTTATTATATCATAGTTACACGGCTTTATAGCAATCTAATCAATTGTTAACATGTGTAAAATAAAAGGCCCAAAACTTCTAAGAGAGTGTCACAGGAAATCGAAAAGCAGCACGTGGTACAATAGCAATGTAACAGTACTATAGATTGTACAAAAAATAATTTTTAATGCATGCTACAGCTCTCAGTTGTACAAAAAAATACTTTTTAAAAGTTGTTTACCGGTCGCAAGCCATAGTCGTAAGTCAGTATACAACCATGACTTACAAGTTACAACCACGCTCACGACCACAGCTTACGACTTATGATCATGCTCACGACCTCGGCTTGCGACCACGCTCACAACCACGACTTACAACTCACGACCACGGCTTGTGACCAGTAAGCAGCTATTAAAAATTATTTTTTCATAGAACTGAGCATTATAGCAGTATTGAAAATTAATTTTTTTCCGTACAATCTACAGTACTGCTACAGTGTTACCGTGCCACGCGTTGTGTTATGATTCGTTCGTGACACAAACTATGTTGTGTCACCGTTACACAATAAAATTTCTCCAGTGGCTCGGTTGAGCTGGCCTGCGTGCGCAGATGGCCTTGACTATCATGTTGACTGATCAATCATGATCTCTTGACTTGTGGCTGAGCCTCCGCTCCTCAGTCACACTGATGGATAATCTCGTCATAATGGTATACCAACAGACTTTATGTAGTTTTCAGTTTTTATGAAATCATTTGAAAAGTTTTATGGACGTATTTATATTGCTGTAGCGGATGGTTTTTTGCTAAGGCTTATGGATTTTGGCTGAAAATAAATATCAGTGGCTGAAAGAAGTGACTTTTTAAAAGAGGATGCAGGCGATAGAGAAAGTAAGGGAGAGATGCATATGCGAGATGGGAGCGAAGGGGTGGAATGTGTAATGCGCCTATGACCTCATGCCTTATCTCTGGAGTGAGACAGTAGCGAGAGGAGTAGGGAAGTCACTTTGGAAAGTCGGGTATTTATATTAGCTTCTGGATTCTTCAAGCAAAAGTCAATATAAACAACCCCTATGCTCTAATGACTTTCATGTGTTTCTAAAAGTTTTCAAAAGATTCCAAAGAAGTTTTAAGTAAAAGTTTCAATGACTTTAAAATTTTAAAACTCAAATTTCAATAAAATTTAGCTGAAGAGTTTGAACAAGTTTCAACAAGATCTTTCAATAAATTTTTCAAAGATTTGGAAAGAGTTTCTTGCAAGTCTCAAAAGAAATCATATAGGTTTCAGAAAAGTCATCAACATTATGAGAAGTTTTTTCAAGTTTCAAACCTATTTTGTTGCAAAATCAAACCATAACCATGACTGGTCGCATTTATCTGGCACCATGGCAGCTTGCCTGCTATGCCCGCCAAATCATTCATGCTACTCGCTGCTTGCTCGCATTCGCTACTGGTGCAGCCAGGGGCGGATTCAGGCCCATGGCAAGGTGGGCTTCAGCTCGGGGTATGAAAATATTGGTAATATATAGCCCAGGTTAGCCCGGGTAGTATTACAAAGGTTCAGCCCAGGTAATCCATACAGGCATATGGCCATGCTGCTCCTCTCACCACAGTCGGCCCACTCCAGCTCTGAGCCCAGGTAGGATTTCAGCTCACGGCCCAATCGCGGATGGCGCACCGCGCACCCACCGACGATGCCGGCTCATACGCCCAAATGCCAAACCATACCTGTGCCGCCCCCTCTCGACGAGCGCCGCCCTCCTCCCTGCGTCACCCTCGGCCCGCTTCGCCTCACTCCCTGCATCGGCCCCCCTCCCGGCCAGCGCCGCCCCCCCTCTCGGCCAGCGCCGCCTCCCTACCTGCGTCGCCCCCCTCCTTGCGCCACCCCCTTCCCGACGAGCGCCGCCCGCTCGCCTCCCAGCCTGCGCCGCCCCCATCCTGACTAGCGCCGCCCCCTCCCTGTGTCACCCTCGGCCTGCTTCGCCTCACTCCCTGCATCGGCCCCCCTCCCGGCCAGGGCTACCTCCCTCCCTGCGCCGCCCCCCTTTGGCCCTCCCTGCGTGGCTGCGTCTCCCCCTCCTGGCCAGCACCGATGATTAGCAATTTTGCACCGAAGGTTTTGCCTAGACTTGAAGTCTTGAACTTTAATATGTTTTGTTACACATACAAAGAACTGAAGCTATACACAATTTTCCTCACTGAGTCACTGGCATGCTGCATGCACTTGAGTATCTTTTGTTGCTTGTTTATTGTTTCCCGATAGCTGAATACTTGTTTTTCTAAATTATAAGTGAATGGTATGATTGGATTTGGACAACTCAACGCCTCAACGGCATGATGGAAGTAGGGCTCTCAGCTGACACAACATTATATGAATCGTCTGACGCTCGGATGGTAGGAATTATTGATGAAATCCGAATGCCCTTGGATGACGTTTCATTTCATCCAATCATGGTGGATACAAAGACACATTCCAAGCTAACAATTCCCTCATAAGCACAAAAAAGAAATGGAAGGTTTGCCCCTTTGTCATTGCTCTACTAACCATTAAAAGTGAGGGGGCTGGCAAATTACGGCATGCTCTGTTAGCGGCACTGGCAAGTAATAAGTTAAGCTTATAGTCAATTGTATGTTCTCTAGACTAATGATTCCTTTCAAGTGGACTTTTGCTTTGATATGAAACTGCATGAAGTTGAAATGATGTTCCATTGGTCTGTTAAGAGTGCCTGTTGCCCAATCAGAACCTCCATTACAAAGGAAAAAAATGATTTGCTGCTAGATTGTACTTAAGACTTTCTTGAGATAAATTTATCTAATACCTAGATATGTAAAGATATCTGAGGATCCAATTGTTGCTGACTCTTTTAAGGAATCAACTCTAGGGTCAAACTCAATCATTCAGTATATGAAATAGAATGATACTTAAATTGCTCCAAGTTGATTGTACCTGGGCAAGTGCACTCTTCAGGAAATATTGTAGCACATGCATTCTGCCATTCCCTCTGTATTGCCCCATTGAAAGATGCATTTTATACTGGATTTATTCATCATATACCCTCCTCATAGATGGAAATTCAGGATTTACCCTCCTGACCCACGTGTCAGTGACTTATGATGACCCCACATGTCATTGAGGTGGGAGGGTAAATCCTGAAATCCCCAATTCAAGGGAGGGTATATGATGAAGATCCCCTTTTATACTCCTTTCATGTGAAGTTCTTGATGAGGAAAATTGGTGAGTATTACTATTTAGAAACAAATTCAGATAAGTATAATCCGTAGTTGTCTACAATTTCTAGTGTTTTGTCTCACATTATGATGATACCAGGCTAGCAGCTATGAAGGTTGTGTGATATCTGGCCGATTTGTTTTTGTGGCAGGCTACAGCTGATGTTCCCTGTAGAGAATTTCTTCAACTATTTTGACCTAGACCCCAACTACTTGTTATCAGACAATGTCGAGCGGTACATTAGCTCATTGGGATTCAGTGGAAAGGTACTATGTGCTTATATCTCATCTTTAAGCTTTGATTTTCGTTACTGTTCTAGTATTTTACTATAAATTGACGTTAGTTAAGAGTCTAGAGTTTAGCCCGGGGCGTAGCTAAATTCTGGATCCGCCACTGGGTGCAGCCCTAGACCCCTGTGCTTTCTACTGCAACTACAGGGCATGCGTGCATCACAACATCTACTAAGCAGTTCCCTCCCCCGCCTTTGTCGCCTACGTGTGTCCTCCTCGATCATTGTTGGGGATGTACATGCATTGTAGCTAAGGCTTGCACACTAGCTTGCGACCCTCCGCCTCCACTACTGAAAGCATCTAGGCCCCTAAAAATGTTAGTTTTGGTAATTAATGAATTTATGTGAATATGGGACTAATGTGTGCATTAAGTGTTTGAAAGGATATGTTCAAATAGCAAAGAAAGAGGCTCACAAAATATCCCATGAAGATTCAAGATCTCTAGGGTGACAAGGTAAATAGTTTAGGTATCTATTTTGTTTTACCGGTCTTGGAGTTAGGTTGGAAGACCGGATTATAGGATAGACGTCGTACTATTAAGAGGGATCATGGTGATTGCTTGATCATGTTCAAATGTGCCCTTTGGATCAATTTAGGATCATGCATGCTCTTAGAAATTAAAATTAAATAAAATCTGTGCATTGTCAGAAAATCCGGTAGTTCCGGCGTGTATTAGGCGGAACTACCGCAGGTCCGGTAGTACCGGGCGCCCGGGCGGAACGTTTTTTTCAGAGAGCGCCCGGACTAAGACTTAGTCTCTCGGAAAACGGTAGTACCGCGGTTTGACCTGCGGAACTACCGGACTGCCGGTAGTACCGGGCACTCGAGCGGAACTTTATTTCCAGAGAGCGCCCGGACTTTAACTTAGCCTCTCGGAAAACGGAAGTACCGCGGTTTTACCTGCGGAACTACCGCATGTGCGGAAGTTCCGGACGCCCGAGCGGAACGTTTTTTCCAGAGAGCGCCGAGAATAAGACTTTGTCTCGTTGAGATCGGAAGTACCGGGCTTGGGGCGGAACTTCCGGACGTCCGGAAGTACCGCGGTTTTAACGGCGGTAGTACCGCACTCATTGACCAACGGTTACTTCTGACTCTCTGACATAGCCGTTCTGACCGGTCAGCTAGGGTCCGGTAGTACCGCGGTTTTGCCTGCGGTAGTACCGGATTTCCTGATTTTTCAGGATTGTTTATTGTAACGGCTATTTGAGGTGGGTAAGGGTATAAATACACCCCCACCAGAACTTGGACATGTTGTTGAACATCCATTGAATACATTTGAGCCTAGAGCAACCTCTCACACCTCATTCACTCTCTTGTGCATTCATTTGAGGTAGTTGACCCAAAATTCAAGTGCATTGCATTCTAGTTGATCCATTGAGCACTTGAGTGAGATCAAGCCGCAGTGGTCTATTCTCTTGGTGCTTGCCGGCACCTAGACGGCTTGGCGGAGTTTCGGTGATCTTCTCAAGAAGATTGTGAGAAGGCCCGGAAGATTGTGAAGGCTTGGAGCTCGCCTACCCGGAGAGGGAAAGGGCATCCAATAGTGATCGAGGTGCTTAGGCTCATTCGTGGAGCCGGTCCGATTCGTTCGGGCTTACCTCAACGTGGACTAGGGGAGACCGGCAAGTCTCCGATCACCACGGTAAAAAGTAATCGTGTCAAATTGTGGTTTGCTCTCTTGTGATCATATTCTTCCAAGCAACGCTCTTTATTCATATCATTTGATTGCTTAGTTAGAGTAGCATTTGTTGTTCTCTACCTTTCGTTATTGCTCTTAGTCGATTACTTGTGCTAGTGTTAGTGTTATCTTGCTCTATCAATCCATCAAGTTTAAAATTGCTAATTAGAATTAGACGAAAATTTTAAAACCTCCTATTCACCCCCCCTCTAGTCGGCCTCCTCGATCTTACAAGTGGTATCAGAGCTTGGTCTCTCAAATTTAGACTTAACCGTCTAGAGAGAAAAGGATGGCTAGTGAGGGTATAGCAATAGGAAAGGCACCTCTATTTGATGGCTCAAATTATGCTTATTGGAAAATTAGAATGTCTATTTATTTAAAGGCCATGAGTCCTCAAATTTGGAAAGTCGTAAATGAGGGTTACGTTATGGCTCTTGATCCGGATCACCCAACGGATCAAGACGGGCGTAATATTCATTTAGACGCCCAAGCTATGAATGCTCTATTTGGAGCCTTGAACGCGGATGAGTTCAATAGGGTGAGCAATCTTGAGACGGCTCATGCTATTTGGACTACCCTTTCGGAAATACACGAAGGGACATCCACGGTCAAGGAGGCCAAATTGCATCGGCTTAGGATCAAATATGAGACATTCACAATGTTGCCCCATGAAGACATTAATGAGATGTACTCAAGGCTCAACAACATTGTGAATGAGTTTAAGGGCCTTGGAACTAATCTTTCCGATCTTGATATTGTTCGAAAGATGCTTAGGGCCTTGCCGGAGAAATATGAAGTGTTGGTGACTCTCTTCCTCAACTCACCGGAGTTGGCAAGAATGACACCAACGCAATTGTTGGGCAACCTCATCACCAACGAGCTATACAAGAAAGACAAGGAAGAGCTCTTGGAGCAATCCTCTTCCAAGAATAAGAAGATCACCGCTTTCAAAGCTAAAGCGGTAATGAGTGAAGAATCCGAAGAAGATGATGAGGAGGACTCCGAAGAAGAATTTGCGCTTCTAGTAAGAAGAATGAAGAAGTTCATGAGAAGACGCCCATTTCGGAGTACAAGCCATGAGAAGACCAAGAAATGGCATTCTTCCTCCAACAAGAAGTTTAGCAACATTCGTTGCTATGAATGTGATGAGAAGGGGCACATTGCCTCTCAATGTCCAACAAAGAAGGATGACAAGGAGAAGTCATCAAAGAAGAAGAACTACAACGGCAAGAAGAAGCTTTTCAAGAAGCTTCACAAGGATGGCAAGAATGAAGCCCATATTGGTGAGTGGAACTCCGAAGAGGAGTATTCGGACTCCGACTCAAGCGAGGACGAATCTCCCAAGAAGAAAGGGCTTGTGGGCATTGCAATCAAGGAGGCTCCATCACTATTCTCCACTCCTACATGCCTTATAGCTAAAGGAGAAAAGCTAAACTTGCTTGATGATGATGAGCCTTCATATGATGACTTGATGAATATGCTAGTTGAATTGAATGAATTTCTTGGAAAAGAAAAATCAAAGTTTAAGGTCTTAAAGAGAGAACACACCTCTCTCAAAGACTCTTATGAGGAGCTAAAGGAAGCTCATGATTTGCTTCTCTAAGAAAATCACAAATCTAGTACTAGCATTGGAGTTACTTGCAATATCTTGAATGAAATGTCTAGTATAGAAATTTCAAAGTCTAGCATATCTACTTGTTGTGATGATCTACTTGCCATACCTTGTTCATCAAGTGTAGATTCTAGAAATGCTCTAGATCTTGTTCATGATGATATCATTGCTAATGAAAACAAAAATTTAAAAGAACAAGTGCTAAAATTAAACAAAAACTTAGAGAGAGCTTACAAGGGAAAGGAAACTCTTGATAAGTTACTAAGCGATCAAAGATGCTCTTTCAACAAAGAGGGACTTGGATATGTCCCCCAAAAGGGTAAAAAGCCGGTATACAAGCCTCCAAGGTTTGTAAAGGAAAATGGTAAGTATTGCACAAAATGCCGGTGTATTGGACATATGCCAAGTGATTGCTCTAAGAATAACATGCATTCCATTGGTTTATATGATTCATGTTATATGCTTAGAAAATCCACAAATGGAAATGTTATTGCTCATTTCATTGGCACCTCAATTTTGGGTGCTAAAAAGAAATCCATTTGGGTACCCAAGACCTTGGTCACTAACCTCCAAGGACCCAAACAAATTTGGGTACCTAAAAGAACTTGATCTTCTTTTGTAGGTGAACTACAAAACCGGTGGAAGGCATTGGGTGTTGGATAGCGGTTGCACTCAACATATGACCGGAGACCGGAAGATGTTCACCACATTTGAGAATGGAAGCAATGACAAAATCACATTTGGAGATAATAGCAAAGGAAAGGTATTAGGATTGGGTAAAATCGCTATCTCAAACGACCTTTCCATTTCTAATGTATCATTAGTTGAATCATTAAATTTCAACTTGCTATCCGTTGCTCAAATATGTGATCTAGGCTTAACATGCTCATTCTCAAAAGAAAATGTTGTAATCTCAAAAGATAATAATAATGAACTAGTCTTCAAAGGCTTTAGATTTGGGAATCTCTATTTGGTAGATTTTTCTTCAAATGAGTCTTGTTTGAAAACTTGTTTAATTGCAAAAATTTCTTTGGGTTGGTTGTGGCATAGAAGGCTAGGTCATGTGGGAATGATTCAACTTAAAAAACTTTTTAAGCATGACTTAGTGGTTGGCTTGAAGGATGTAAAGTTTGAGAAAAATCGACTTTGTAGTGCTTGTCAAGCCGGAAAACAAGTCGCTAATTCTCATCCTTCCAAAAGTATCATGTCAACCTCTAGGCCATTAGCGCTCTTACATATGGATTTGTTCGGGCCAACAACCTATAAGAGCATTGGAGGTAA
The DNA here is from genome assembly GCA_017311315.1 of Dendrocalamus latiflorus. NCBI lineage: Eukaryota > Viridiplantae > Streptophyta > Magnoliopsida > Poales > Poaceae > Dendrocalamus > Dendrocalamus latiflorus. The sequence continues at coordinate 3,210,013 of CM029634.1, read as the reverse complement.
TAGCTATTGTTTAGTCATTGTGGATGATTACTCTAGATATACATGGGTCTTCTTCCTAAATGACAAAAGTGAAACCTCCGGGATTTTCAAAAGTTTTTCAAAAAGGGCTCAAAATGAATTTGATTTTAAAATAAAGAAAATTAGGAGTGACAATGGTTCCGAGTTAAAAAATACAAAAGTTGAAGACTTTTGTGATGAATTTGGAATAAAACACGAACTTTCCACAACCTACACTCCGGAGCAAAATGGAGTTGTAGAGAGGAAAAATCGAACATTGATTGAAATGGCTAGGATAATGCTTGATGAATATGATACTTCCGACAAGTTTTGGGCGGAAGCTATTAACACTGCATGTCATGCCATAAATCGCCTCTACTTACATCGACTCTTGAAAAAGACTTCCTATGAGCTTCTTGTTGGAAGGAGACCGAACATCTCTTACTTTAGAGTATTTGGTTGCAAATGCTATATTCTAAGAAAAGGTGTTCGGCTCTCAAAATTTCAAAGTCGATGTGATGAAGGCTTCCTTTTAGGGTATTCCTCAAATAGGAAAGCCTATAGGGTTTTTAATAAAAATTCGGGTTTAGTGGAAGAATCATGTGATGTTCAATTTGATGAAACTAACGGCTCGCAAGAAGAGCATGAGAACTTGGATGATGTAGGAGATGAAAGTCTTCGCAAGGCAATGGAGAACATGCAAATCGGAGACATCAAACCAAAAGAGGATCCAACATCACCAAGCTCATCTAGACAAGTGGAACCACCCTCTTCTTCCACAATAAACGATGTTCAAGTTATTGAAGATGAAGAAAAGGATCAACCGCAAAATATGTTCAAGATTCACAATGCAATAGCCAAGGATCACCCAATTGACCAAATATTGGGTGACGTAAGTAAGGGTGTTCAAACTCGCTCTAGAATAGTTTCATTTTGTGAACACTATTCTTTTGTATCTTCACTTGAACCTAAGCGTGTAGAAGAAGCATTAGATGACCCGGATTGGATAAATGCTATGCATGAAGAGATGAATAACTTTGCCCAAAACGATGTTTGGACTTTGGTGGAGAGACCCAAGGAGCACAATGTCATTGGCACAAAATGGGTCTTCCGGAACAAATAAGATGAGAACGGAATTGTGGTAAGAAATAAAGCAAGGTTAGTAGCTCAAGGTTATACTCAAGTCGAGGGCTTAGATTATGATGAGACTTTTGCGCCCGTTGCTAGACTTGAATCAATTAGAATCTTGCTTGCTTTTGCATCATGCTTTGACATTAAATTATTTCAAATGGATGTCAAAAGTGCATTTCTTAATGGTACAATTTCCGAATTAGTATATGTGGAACAACCCCCGGGATTTGAAGATGCTAAATACTCTAATCATGTGTATAGATTGTCAAAGGCACTATATGGTTTAAAGCAAGCTCCAAGAGCTTGGTATGAGCGCCTTCGTAACTTTCTAGTATCAAAAGGCTTTAAAATTGGTAAAGTAGATACAACTCTATTCACAAAAATTATTGGAGATGATTTCTTTGTCTGTCAAATATATGTTGATGATATTATATTTGGTTCTACTAATCAAGACTTTTGCAAAGAATTTGGTGAGATGACGTCTAGGGAATTCGAGATGTCGATGATTGGTGAGCTAAGCTACTTCCTTGGACTTCAAATCAAACAACTTAAAGATGGGACGTTTATAAGCCAAACAAAGTATGTGAAGGATCTACTCAAAAGATTCGGAATGGAAGAAGCCAAACCCATCAAAACACCCATGGCAACAAACGGGCATCTAGACCTCAACGAAGAAGGTAAGTCGGTAGATTTAAAGCTTTATAGATCCATGATTGGTAGTTTGCTTTATCTTACCGCATCTAGGCCCGACATTATGTTTAGTGTATGCATGTGTGCACGTTTTCAAGCTTCTCCAAAAGAGTGCCATTTAGTGGCCGTAAAGAGAATTCTAAGATATTTAAAACATTCCTCAAGCATAGGGCTTTGGTATCCCAAAGGTGCAAAATTTGAATTAATTGGATATTCGGATTCTGATTATGCGGGATGCAAAGTGGATAGAAAAAGCACCTCGGGTAGTTGCCAATTTCTAGGAAGATCTCTAGTGTGTTGGTCATCCAAGAAATAAAATTCCGTAGCACTTTCAACCGCCGAAGCCGAATATATTTCAGCGGGAAGTTGTTGTGCTCAATTGCTTTGGATGAGGCAAACATTGTTGGATTATGGGATCAATTTTGATAAAGTGCCTCTTTTGTGTGATAATGATAGTGCTATCAAAATATCCAATAATCCCGTTCAACACTCAAGAACCAAGCATATAGATATACGCCACCATTTCTTGAGAGATCATGTGAGCAAGGGAGATATTGAAATTAGCCACATCCGAACTGAAAATCAACTAGCGGACATTTTCACCAAACCATTAGATGAAAGCCGCTTCTGCAAATTGAGGAATGAATTAAATGTCATAGACTACTCAAATGTAGCTTGAAATCTCACTTTATCTATTTCTGCTCATTTGTTGTGCTCATATGGACTTTTGTTGGTTTTTTCCCCTATTTTGGTCAAAAATTCGTTTAATTTCATAAAAATTAGTTTCAAAATATAGCATTAGCTAAATTGATGCATAATGATCCTAAATGACTTTAGTTGGATGCAAAACTAGGGATCATTTGCAAAATTTCAGGTTCTAAATCTAAAATTCTGAAAAGTTCCAGAAAATCCGGAACTACCGCAGTTCATTGTGCGGTACTTCCGCACCTGACAGAAAAACCGGAACTACCGCAGTGTAATCCGCGGAACTTTCGGAATTTCTGTGACCACGGTACTACCGGCGTGTTACGCGCGGTACTACCGCGTTCTGCGGGATTCAATGCGGTTTCCAAAAATCGCCAACTCATCCAACCGTTACTCCTTACCCCTTTAACTCCTCTCTCTCTCTCTCATCTTCACTCCTCCCAAACCGCAGCCGCCCACTCCTCTCCTCCAACCTCTCTCTCTCTCTCCCAAGAACCTACCTCCTCTTCCGATCTTTGAATCCGAGGAGAATTCTTCGTTTTTGGGTGATTCCTTGCACTCCCAGGGTTCTCCTCCTTCAACTTCACAAGGTAAATCGGATCAAAATCCACTTTTTATCTTGTTCTTGGAACCCTAGGTGGAGTTTAGGTTAAAATTGAAATGTGATGATTTTTGCTGAAATTTTCTTGGGCAAAGTAGTTTGATTAGGGTATTAGAATGTTTATACAAACATGCACTGGATTCAATCCCAGAAATACCCCAAAAGATTCAATTTTTGTCATGCCCTAGAAATGTCCAGAAAAACCAGAACTACCGGTCGAAGTGGCCAGAACTTCCGGGGTCCCGGTAGTACCGCATGTTTAATGCCGGAACTACCGGATTTCCCGGAAGTACCGCAGTTTTGCCGCCGGTACTTCCGTTTTTCCTGAAACAGCAGAAATTCATTGCTTTCAATTTCAAACCTTCTTTCGCTTGCTCTACTTCTTACCTTGATTATCCTACTGTGTCTTTGAAGATGCCGAGGATGAAGAATGTCTCGCACAAGTCCTATGGGGGCACAGCTGGTCAATCCTCCTCGACTCCTGCATCTCAGTCAGCGGCGCACAAGGGCAAGGGTCCCGCCTCCGACCCTGAGAGTGACTCAGAGGATTCGCATGAGAGCGAATCTGAGGCCTCGCATGAGAGCGAGGAATATGCAGTCCCAGATGAGGAGATGCCTGAGGTAACTGCAGACCACGAAGTGGACCTCGACAAGATCACTAATGAAGATTATGCCATTCTTCGTCGCCGAAGTCAGTATGTACGCCCTCGAGACTCAATGAACCCCCAATTTCATTCAAAGTTTCAAGAGAAGGTGTACCAGGAGATGTATGGTCCAGCCCGAAAATTTGCTGCACATAAGTATGTAGACTGGGATCACTTGTCGCAGATCGACAAGTTCAGTGGTGCTTATCAGCTCTTCCAGAGAGCCGATATCCATCAACTTGTTGCATTCAAATGCAACTATATGGACAACATGATCAGGCAGTTTTATGCTACCCTGTACATCTCTCCCAACTTTGAGCATCTGAGTTGGATGACAGGGACCCAGTTCATTGAGTGCACCAGGCACGAGTTTGAGCTAGCACTTGGGACGGAAACCAGTGCATATGAGAAGGTGTTCAGCAAGCGAGCTCTTCCTATTGCTGCATATTCAGAGTACTATGACCAAGCTGCTGAACGGACACTGGGGACGACAAATGGCTTACTTCCTATTCCCAGCCTTGTCAACAGGATCATCAACCACACCATTCTTCCCAAGAGCGGGAATTATGATGCTATTCGTGGCCACGCGTGGAATGTAATTGATTACATTATGCGCGGCCAAAAGTTTGATGTGGTGGATCTTATCATCAGGGGGATCGACGCCAATAAGAATGACAAACAGAAAAGGATTAACTTTGCACCATTCATAATGGCGGTGATCATTAGGAAGACTGGATACCGAGGAGCACTCTGCACCCTGCACAAGCCATACAAGCCGCGTGCAGAGCCTCCTGTTCCTGCTCCTGTTCGCACCCGTGCTCAGGCTCAGCCTCAGCCTCAGCCTCAGCCTCAGCATCAGGCAGCTGCTGATCCTCCTCCCCAGTGCGAGGGCGACGTGTCGCTTTCCCAGATTTACTCTGCCATACTCAGGCTGGAGGAGCGCCAGGATGTCTTGATCTCCACTGTGTCTTCCCTTGGTGATCGCGTATCAGCCTTGGAGAGTGCAGTTCAGCCGCCTTCTCCAGTTCGTTATGGTCGTCGCACTCGTCGCCGTGGTCCTCCTTCTCCCAGTGCAGCTCAGGACTAGCTCCTCTTTTTAGTATTTCGATGCCAAAGGGGGAGAAATAGTTAGGAGAAGAAGTTTTAGTTTTAAGTCTTATCTATCGCTGTAATAATGTATGGTGAAATGAACCATGTAATGCTTTTGGTGTGGTTTAAACTCTGTGGTCATTTAGTATTTTAATTTCTGATGCTTTGTAATGAACTATGTCTTGTCCTTAATGCAATGCTTGTTTTACTTGTCTATTGCGTATCCTTATGAATGCTATGATGAAATCATGCCTATTAAATTCCTGCAAAATTTGATGCACATGTTTAGGGGGAGCTCTTTCTTATTAGTTCCTAAAATGCAAAAATTCCCCATGTTCTAAAAATTGCTAAAATTTCAAAGTCCTTGTGATATACATCTTGCAAATTAGAAGTATATCCAAATCTTAAATTCTTCTCATAAATTGCTCTTGTTGTCATCAATTACCAAAAAGGGGGAGATTGAAAGCATCTAGGCCCCTAAAAATGTTAGTTTTGGTAATTAATGAATTTATGTGAATATGGGACTAATGTGTGCATTAAGTGTTTGAAAGGATATGTTCAAATAGCAAAGAAAGAGGCTCACAAAATATCCCATGAAGATTCAAGATCTCTAGGGCGACAAGGTAAATAGTTTAGGTATCTATTTTGTTTTACCGGTCTTGGAGTTAGGTTGGAAGACCGGATTATAGGATAGACGCCGTACTATTAAGAGGGATCATGGTGATTGCTTGATCATGTTCAAATGTGCCCTTTGGATCAATTTAGGATCATGCATGCTCTTAGAAATTAAAATTAAATAAAATCTGTGCATTGTCAGAAAATCCGGTAGTTCCGGCGTGTATTAGGCGGAACTACCGCAGGTCCGGTAGTACCGGGCGCCCGGGCGGAACGTTTTTTTCAGAGAGCGCCCGGACTAAGACTTAGTCTCTCGGAAAACGGTAGTACCGCGGTTTGACCTGCGGAACTACCGGACTGCCGGTAGTACCGGGCACTCGAGCGGAACTTTATTTCCAGAGAGCGCCCGGACTTTAACTTAGCCTCTCGGAAAACGGAAGTACCGCGGTTTTACCTGCGGAACTACCGCATGTGCGGAAGTTTCGGACGCCCGAGCGGAACGTTTTTTCCAGAGAGCGCCGAGAATAAGACTTTGTCTCGTTGAGATCGGAAGTACCGGGCTTGGGGCGGAACTTCCGGACGTCCGGAAGTACCGCGGTTTTAACGGCGGTAGTACCGCACTCATTGACCAACGGTTACTTCTGACTCTCTGACATAGCCGTTCTGACCGGTCAGCTAGGGTCCGGTAGTACCGCGGTTTTGCCTGCGGTAGTACCGGATTTCCTGATTTTTCAGGATTGTTTATTGTAACGGCTATTTGAGGTGGGTAAGGGTATAAATACACCCCCACCAGAACTTGGACATGTTGTTGAACATCCATTGAATACATTTGAGCCTAGAGCAACCTCTCACACCTCATTCACTCTCTTGTGCATTCATTTGAGGTAGTTGACCCAAAATTCAAGTGCATTGCATTCTAGTTGATCCATTGAGCACTTGAGTGAGATCAAGCCGCAGTGGTCTATTCTCTTGGTGCTTGCCGGCACCTAGACGGCTTGGCGGAGCTTCGGTGATCTTCTCAAGAAGATTGTGAGAAGGCCCGGAAGATTGTGAAGGCTTGGAGCTCGCCTACCCGGAGAGGGAAAGGGCATCCAATAGTGATCGAGGTGCTTAGGCTCATTCGTGGAGCCGGTCCGATTCGTTCGGGCTTACCTCAACGTGGACTAGGGGAGACCGGCAAGTCTCCGATCACCACGGTAAAAAGTAATCGTGTCAAATTGTGGTTTGCTCTCTTGTGATCATATTCTTCCAAGCAACGCTCTTTATTCATATCATTTGATTGCTTGCTTAGTTAGAGTAGCATTTGTTGTTCTCTACCTTTTGTTATTGCTCTTAGTCGATTACTTGTGCTAGTGTTAGTGTTATCTTGCTCTATCAATCCATCAAGTTTAAAATTGCTAATTAGAATTAGACGAAAATTTTAAAACCTCCTATTCGCGCCCCCTCTAGTCGGCCTCCTCGATCTTACAACTACGCAACAACGTCGCCACTTGCCCCTACATATGTGTAAGTTCAAGCTCTATTAAGTTAGTTTTGTTGATAATAACAAATGCAATTGTGAGATCAATCTATTTATTAACTATGGTTTGCCTAGTCTCATTTGGATATGATTAATAACAAATGCAATTGTGAAACTAACTTGTTTATTGATTATGATATTGCTTAGTCTCATTTGGATTAAAAGATATTTGACATCACATTCTTATATCTTATTGCATTCTTCAGATCCAAAATATCGATTGAACTCTACCAAAAGCCTAACTTGAATATATGCATATGTTTTTGTTATACATTATAGTATGCACATATTTATGGGGAGCTTACTCTATCTTTTATTGTTTCATTAATATTGATCTATGTTTTCCTTTCAACACATATTAGGATCTATACTTTGAAATGTATCATTTGAGTATATAAAACCTATGTAGTTCATATATACTCATGATTGATTTAAATTAAATCAATTGTAATCGGATTGTCATCAATCATCAAAGGAAATGCTTGAAAAATCTAGTTCATCCATTATGTGTTAATGATTGAATGATAAATGACAACTGGATGTATAACTTTACTAGCAATCAATCTCAAAACAACACTCATAATAAATGAGTTAATTATTTAAGAAGCTTATCCTATAGTATACAGTTGTTGTGTACATGATGTATACTTATAAATCATTTTCTATCTCGTTATTTATTAAGATTGTCATGAATCACCAAAAAGAAAAGATTGTAGAATCTAGTCCCTCTATTATGAGTTAATGGTGAAGTTTTGATAATTAATGGCAATTGATTTATGAACTAACATTTTTCATAAGTTGGATGAATAGGTTCGGTCCCACAAATGAGGATGACTTGAGATGACTTCATGTGTTGACGATCATCAAGTCAAGATACCTGATGGAAGATGGCTTCATGAGTTGAAGGCCATCAAGAAGAGGATGCATCATGAGTTAATGCATGTCCAACAGGAAATGATCATGAGTTAATCAAGATCCTAAAGAAGAGATGCATCATATGTTGATGCGCATCAAGATTCCAAAAGAGGAGATAATCATGTGTTGATTATCAAATCAAATGAAGATCCATCATGTGTTGATGGAGTTTAAGTGAAGGATACATCATGGGTTGATGCATAACAAGATAATGACCCGAACTTGGAGAGAAGATGTGCGTCATCAAGCTTCAAGAGTAAGCTTAAGGCAAAGATATAAATAGCTAAGACTAATGATGTGTTCATAGTCTTTTACCGATCTTAATGTTTGCTTGGAAGACCAGATTGCTAGTATATGTTGTTGTACTATTAAAAGGGATTATGTCTAGTAGCTTGAGTCTCATCATGTGTTGATATATCAATCTCACTTACTCTAACTCTTCGTGGTATGATACTATTATTTATGAATATGTTTTACAAATAGTTGAGGCTCATGCATTTAATCCTTGTAACATGGGACTAGACATTATGAATGTGTTTTGCAAGTGTTTGAAGTCCATGTTTCCTACTCCTTGTGGCATAAGTCTTATATTTGTGAACGTGTTTTGCAAATGGTTGAAACTCATAAACAATCCTTATAGCATGTGATTTAGATTTGCGAATGTGTTTTGCAAACGTGTTCAGTCCATGTACCTATATTTTGTGTCATAATTTTAAAAGTGTGTAAATGTATTTTGCAATTTGTTAGGAATCATAGTTGATCCTTGTGTGCATGATTCTATAATTTGCAAATATGTTTTGCAAAATTTGTTGAAGTATATGCATCTTTTGGAAAAATTAGAACTACCACTGTGTGTCGTAAGGTACTACCGATGGGCGAAACTACAGGGGTTGAGATCACAATACTACTGCATCGGTTGGTCGAACACTTGTGTGGTCGAAAATCGACGTAGTCAAAGACCTGTGTGGTTGAAGATTGGTGCGGTCGAAGATCGACCAACCGACATGGTCAAAGGCCTATGTGATAAAAGATCAGCGCGGTCGAAGATCGACCACCTAACATGGTCGAAAACCGATATGGTCAAAGATCGACATGGTCAAAGATCGAATTGGTCGAAGATCGGCGTGGTCGAAAACTTGTGTGGGCGAAGTTCAGTACGGCCGAAAATGTATCGCAAGCAAGACGCTAAGGCCCAACCAAAGAAAATTAAGGCGCCTCGTGGGCAATGGAAGTTCATTCTCGGAGTGTCGTTGGTCTCGAATCATAATTACCCAGCCTTGGACTGGTTTGCAGGACTTTACATACCTGGTATATGTAGAGGTCCAACATGAAGTCAAACCGACAAAGTGGATTCAACATGAGATGCACAAAGGCGCATTTTCTCCATGACTTAGGCTACTTCGTCATGACCTTCGAAGGCATATTCATATTATTCAACCTCGACGAACTCGATGTCTCACTTCTATAATGTTGGACACTATAAGTGTACTGTACAATCATGTTCTACATTCGCGTAATACCAATAAATGTCATTACTCATTACTTATGTATAGATCTATAATCTAATAAGTCCAGCGACAGTGAGAACCGATGGGTTTTCTTGATCCACACTTGGTCTCTGAGCAATCCATCAACGATAATACATCCTTTATCCAAGATTACATAATGAGGGGATTGCTTGCTCACAGTGACAAGTACTAGGTCTCATTGGATTCTGATTGCCAAGGATATGTGCTTCACTAGTTGTCATACAACTTTCATCTGTATTTTATACGCAACATAAATTTAGGATTAATCACAATAGCGACATACATGACTAGGTGTCACTGGATTTTGATTGTGATTGTACCAAACTGCAGCAATGTTATATACATTGATTCCCTAGTTAAGAGCAACCATGACCTCACCCGTGTGTAACAACCAATTGACAGGTAAACTCATGTTCTCATACATAACTCTATTGTTGTCTTCCCTTCATTTGCAATGTCCGAGGCTAATTTTTTGGAATCATATAGGTCATTCAGCGCTTACATTGCCCATGGAGGGAGACACAAGGAATCTAGTGTCACACTGCGACACAGGACACGATTTTCGGTACCCGCTACAACACAACAATCATATATCACACTTTGTTATAATGCCTCTAGAACTAGCAATACCTATGTATGTAATTATATTTTTGCAGTGCCACCAGCAGCTACAGGGCAACATATGTGGATTCTATGTTTGCCGCCATATGGAGGAAATCATGGACGCTAACACGAATGATCCAGAGGTTTGTCAACCTACCAATAATTATTTTGTGATTATATATATATGCTAATGACTTTTACACTCCTAGTGACAGCGCGTGAAATTCGATGAAAGTGCATTCGATGTTGACAAACTCGCCGAAGTTCAAGGAAAACTCTCCAAATTCTTTATAGCGGAGGTCAGAAATAAGACTGGAGAGTTCCACCCGGTGATGATGATTAAATGTTGAAACATTAGATACAATTGTAATCACTCAATTGTGCTTAATCAAACAATTCATTCAATTGTACTTCATTCAGTTGTTTAATTCATTTGTAAGATCGTGTAATGATTGTCTTGTGTTAAATATGTAATCTGCTTGTTTGTTTTCAGAAGTCATGGCTAACATTTCCTGAGGCCAACCAAAAAATAGTAAATTATATGGGTATTCGAATAGCTATCACATACGGTTTATAGCAACAACCCGTTTGTGATATATGAATATCACAGATGGTTTATAGTATTACCCGTCTATGATATATAAGATATCACAGACTGCTTTGTTTGAGAACTGTCTGTGATATGTGACATATCACAAACAGTTTAGTATTAGCTGTCTGTGATATTCATATACCACAGACGGCTATGTTTAAGAATCGTCTGTGATACTTGATATATCACAGATGGTTATTTTGAAATCCTATCTGTGTTATAATTTTTACAAATAGTTTGAGAGCTGCCTGTAATAAGCACTTATTATTATAAACACATAAATTTAGACGGTTTAGAAACCGTCTGTGATGACCGTTTTTGTAGTAGTGAATCCTCGACGCATCGTGTGTATGGCATTCAATTCGTCGACCTCTAATCTCTATGCATATCCACTCCAATGAGCTTTTGCTTCTGTCCTCTAGCTTTTTAATTTTGTCTTTTTTTAGTATTTTAGTCTTTTTTTTCTAATTTTTTAATTGTTTGTGATGATATATTTTTACTTTTTAGTTCTAATTATGCATGAAAAGCTAACATCAGCTGCCATTATGACAAAAAAGAAAGGCTAAAAACCTAGTCTTGCAAGCCTTTAGAGCACCACTTTACATTGGTGAAGTAAAAGAGAAGTGCCTGAGTAAAAGGCAATCGATCCCAGTGCGGTTTGGCTTGTTTTCTGCATGTATGCATCGTCCAAGCAGCGCAGGCTTGGACAGGGTGGGGGACAAGGTATGGGCGGCACGGATGGAGGCGAGCGCGTGTCCCATCGGAGCTGCAGCACCCCGATCAAATCACCCCGACAGGTCAGCGTGCAAGGCGGGGCGCTGTGCCTGATGCTACGTTATTTGGATGCCTTGCTCGTGAGTACTCCATAGTAGTATCCATCCTCTCACTACTACAGTATACTAGTGCTATACTTCCGTGCTGCCTCCTTTGAGTCCTTTCCTCCTAGCTAGATGGATTTGTGCATAGATAGATAATGCATGCAGCAGATCGATCGATCCACACATCCAGAGCGTGCACCTTTCTCTTTCAAATAAGTACAAGCTATGTATATTACCTACTCCAGCTACCGATTGATCGCCAGTAACTTAGGGTGATCTGTGGGTTTCAGCTTTTAATTTTCGGTTTATTTTTTATTATTTATAAATTTTATCTTTTTCTAAACTTTTGATTTTTTATTGAGCTTTTTTGCCGGTTCTTTTTCCCGTATTTGTTTGTATTATATGTAATGGGTTAACATATTTTTTATATTTTTATTTTTTTTAAATTTAATTAGCTAAATAAGCCTCTGTCAGCTATAGTGTTTTTTCAGCCAGTTACTGTGCTTTTTGGTCATAAGCCATCAAAAATAAGCACAAATGATCACCACCTAATTGCTTGTACGTACAGTACCTGATCTTCAATGCTATGTAGGGCATGTTTTTTTTCAGTTTCTAAAGGCTACTTTTCAGGTTTTTTTATAGTAACTAATTTTTAAATAGAGTATTTTTTTAAAGATAGAGGCTACTAGTTAATTGTAGTACATACTATACCGACTTCATTTATATCGGTAAAAATTACACGTGAGTTTCTGTTACTCTGTAATCTCTTACATAAACAGCATAAAAGTCACAAGCTACAATCAAAAGCTATAAATTTCAGTTAAAAAGAACAGACCCGTTTATTACCTACTCCAGCTACCGATCGATCAACAAAGCTGTATTAGTACAGTTAGTGCTACAAGTTTGGAAAACATGCCTATACTTGTACCACAACTGCAGTAAAAATTAATAGTTCGAGCTTGCGACCGGTATGAACTAGGCATTACATTCAGCGATATGACTATGGCCGTGTTCTTTTAAATATCTAAAAGCTGTTTTTCGGTTTTTCTACAGTAATTAACTTTTAAATGGAGAATCTTTTCAAGATAGGATTTACTAGTTAATTGTAGTATATACTGTATCGACTTCATTTATATCGATAAAAATCACATGTGAGTTTCTATTACTCTATAATCTCTCGTACAAACAGCCTAAAAACTACAAACCGTAATCAAAATCTATAAGCCATATATAAACTTAATGCAAAGTCCCCCATGATTACGGGAAGAAGGAAGCCTACTGGTCTTGAAATCAGTGATCGATACAAGCACGGCATACGTACGTCGGTACGTGAGCAGCTACTATCCGGTGATGTAGTACTGTACGCATCTGACTGCCTCTTCTACAAGCACGCAATGAGGCGACAGAGTCTTGACTCTTTTGAGTCTTGACCACCTTTACAAACTTCGAGGCATCTAAAAAACTCACGGTCAAAAGCTAGCGAACAACCGAACACACACGCGCACCATTTCGTACGTATCTTACGCCACGAGTGCGTCCGTACACACACACATACGTACCAACAGGTGCATCCGCGCACACAGAGACACACGTAACATTTCGTATTTCTCGATATACGGGTTCTTTTAGCTGGTGATCAAACCATCACACCAAGGTAAAACGTACAAGCAACATAGTGCCCAGCAATTGCAAGATACAGTGGCTAATCTGCTAGCTGCAGGCGATGATGATATTAAAATGGACAAAGAGAGTACCGCATACACATGCATGCATTGGAAACTGAGAAAGACCAAGCAGCATTTTACTGAAAGTACACTGTAGCATCTAAATTTCACTATAGTTGAAGGTGGCTTATTTAACGTAATTAAATTTAAAAAATTTAAAAATAGAAAAAATATGCTAGCTCATCACGGACAACACAAATGAATATGGGAAAAAAGAACCGGCAAAAAAGCTAAAAAAGGTCAAAAGTTTAGAAAAAGACAAAATTTATGAATAGTGAAAAATAAGTTAGAAGCCAGAAACTAAAGCTGAAATGAGCAGGGCCTTAGCAAGAAGCCAGAAGCTAAAGCTAAAATGAGCAGTGAAATAAGAAATTTTCACAGATCAGTAAATGTGTAATTTGTCTCATTTACTCGAGCTGAAAATAGGGTTTTTTTTTCAATAACGATTGATGTCTTGACTTTAGTACGAGCGTCTACAGGCCCGTATCTGAGAGTTTTAGGCCCTAGTGCAAAATACAAAATAGGGCCTATTTCAGACAAATACAGATACCAAAGTGTATTTGAATTTTACATTATAACAGACTTGTTTTTTTTTTTGCAATATTAAGAACTACAATAGAAATTCATGCTAAAGGAGTAATGGGTGAATCTTACCGAAATCTTTTTAGCTTCTAGTAAAAAGCATAATTCTTCTGGTATTCTTCGAAATAAAATCTTCAATTATGTCTTCATATTTAATCTTCTCCAAAACATCATTTTCAAGTGCAATTGTTGCCAATCCATTGAGTCTTTCTTGTGTCATAGTACTACGCATATAGGACTTCAACAACTTCAATTTTGAAAAGCTTGTTCTACAGATGCAACTGTCACAAGAATAGTTAACAAAATTCTGTACGCAATAAGGGCATTAGGAAAACAGCCCATCCGTTTCACAAACTTCAGAATATCAAGAGGGCCCATGTCTTCCTTAGGGATGAAATCTTGAAGGAACTTTAACTCCACATGTAATTCTTTGCCAACAATATCAGAATGTTCACCACTCTTAAGTGCCACCTCAAGATGTTCACAAGAAGACAACAAACTCTTGTCATCTAAGGAGCACAATTTTTGTGAAGTAAACAGAAAGCCAAATGTTTTTTCATACCCTTGGTATTGTTCAAACCTCCTAGTTAGTGAACCAATGGCTTGATCAACAACGGGTAAGAAATAATTGACTCTATTTGACTCCTCCGCAGACTGTGAAGCAATAGATGCATCATCAGGGGTCTCATCAAATTGTCTTTTCCTTTTGATTTTACGCTTGGTACGAAATGTTTGTGTTATCACCATGGTTGTCATCGATGTCTGCCTGAAGAGTTTGATTTTCTATAGAAGTTTGACATTCTTTCACAACAAATTTTATCAATAATACCCTTCTGAGTCTGAACGAACCGTTCAAGTCTTTGTTTCTTCTTGCGCTTTTCATGACCAGACTCATATTTTCTAATTCTAGAATTAGAAGACATTAGAAGTAAATAGACCTCCCTGTTGGCCTGGTCATAAATCACAAACACAATAAAACTAAAGATTAAATACTAATTAGGTTTAGTGCAAGTGCAAAACAAATTTCCTATTGAATGTGCACATACCTGGCTACCTACAACTGCAAGAATGCAGTTATGCAGACGTCCTGCCTCCTGGCTCCTGGCTCCTGCGTCTGCATGCAACATTGTACTGCAAGTCTGCAACCTGCTGAATGGAATTGCTATTTGCTATTGCTAAATGAGTAAATGGCTGCTGATGAGTGATGGCTTGGCTCCTGAGACAATGGCGGATGCGGATCGCTCGGCCGGCGAAGTCGAAGTGTCGACTGTCGATTCGACTTCTGACTTCGTCGCTCTACACGTGAGGTCGTGAGGAGTCGGATGGGGGCCCAAAAATTTTGGGGGCCTAGCGCGATCCGTCCACTTGCGCTGGGCCTTATACGGGCCTGAGCGTCTATACAAGACTTTAGTACGAGCGTCTATACAAATAAATCAAATACGAATATACTGTTTTGAAAAAATACTTGATAAACTGTTTTAAAGAAATGATTAAAAAAGTCGTGTTATTTATTTATACGGAAACCAAGCTGAAAAAAGGGAAGGAAGCCACATCAAAGAGTAAGTACATAGTACTGCATCCGTAACGTGCACAGGGGCCCATGATGTGCTCCATCACAGCCACAGGTGGCCCACGCCTCCCTGTGCCATTCCCTCCCATTAATGCTACGCAAGAGATACCATGCTCCCGAAAGCCCCTTTCTTCTGACCCCCGTCCTCGTCTCTCCTGTAACCGCAAACCCTACTGCCCTACAGACTACAAAGACACTACACTGTATACAACTATACACACTAGTATACCCTTTTCTCTCCGTTCATCATGTAAGCTACAACGCATACACACTAATCTGATTAAGCAATATAGTAATAACCATGTAAGAGACGGAAACATGCACGCAAGCATGTTTCTCGATCCTTAGCAACCTTGATAGCTTCGTCTATGGCATCTGGTGATGCATGTACGCTAGCTCATGCACTACGGGGAGAAGTGGAGGCGTGTATACAGATGCAAGAGCTAGCTAGGCTACTGATCTCAGCCTGAGCAATTTAGCGCGTTTACGGAGGGCAGCAGAGCCATGCCAGGGCTCCTCTCTCTCTCTCTCTCTCTCTCTCTCTCTCCCTCCTGTCAAACTCAAGACCAGTCCTGGATGATCAGTAGTGTACTGTTGTTGGAAAAGACATGGGAAAAGAAATTTGTCACCGCATGCATGATCGATGCCCGCAATTATGCCCACATCATTCCACCTAGCAGATCGAATGATTGCATAATCATGCATAATGTAAGCTGCGCTACCTCTAGCTAGTCCTCTCGTTTATTTCTCACTTCGTCGCCGAGTAAACCATGGAAACAATCAAACAATGATAAAACATGCATAGAACCAGCAACCTAATTATCGGAGTAATTAACAACCTTCTAATCTCAATGCACAACGTACTTACCTGAGGGCTGCAGCTAGCTAGGAAGAGGAAGACAGAAAAGCTGCAAGAGAAATGGGCATCTACAAGTAACCCTGCAGTGCAAGAGTCCCAACAGTCGAAGGGTTGAAGCTAGAGAGTATGTCTGTCTAGCTACTCCCAAGTTGGCTTACCAAGTTATTGCGTCGCCGGCAGTGGACAATTGACGACGATGCCGACACGATTGAATTGTCGACAATGCCGCATGGTTAAGGGGATTGAAGCCTGGTCCGAGCTCGCCGACCGACGCCTCTAAGTGGAGGAGGATCGAAGAGATCGATCTCGACCGGGGGCCTCGAGCCAGACAACAATCCCCTTAACCTAATGTCCTAATCCAAAGCATGCGCTCGCGATCTCACGCTGTATGTTCCGCACGATTAGAAAACCTAGCTAGCTAGCTACATACGTAGACGCCATGGATGTACGTTTCGGTTTGCGAGGAATGAAGCCTGGTCCGACGCTTCCACCCGCCGGCGACCGGCCGGCAAGGACGTGAATGCCTCGAGCCAGCCAAATTTCCCCACAAACCACCATGGGCAACGAATGAACAAAACGCTCATGAGGAACTACGAGATGGAGGAGCAGAGACTGGAGACTAGAGAGAGATCAAAGAGCAGCAGGATATACTGGAATGGATGGATGTGTATGGTAGAGGAAGAAGGGGTGAGGGTTTTGAAGAGGAGAGGGCAAGGAAGGGGTGATGAGCACAGTGGGGGCACTAATGGCAAATTTATGGAGACATGCCCCATTTGGGGAAAGGTGGAGCAACAAGTGACTCCAGTGCTTTGAATTCCCGCAAAATGCCTCGTGAAGTGCGCCGGCCCACATCTCTCTTCCTCTCTTCACGTAAAGGGCGTGGAAGAATGTCTTTGACAAGCTTGTGGAGGGCATAAAAATGTCTTTGACAAGCTTGTGGAGGGCATAATCTTTCCCTCCCATAATTGTAGCTCCAACATGTATGTGGATCTTCTTAATTTCCCAACAAGTTCTATTGATCGTTAAGATAGCTTAGTTATCACATGATTTTTATATATAGTAGTATGTGTAGTCATGTTTTGTAGTATTATCTAGGTCATAAGCTATATATCACATGATTTTTGGTGGTTCAGATGGATGGAGTACATATGAATTAGGATTATGAGTAGAGCAAAATAAGACCCAATTCAAATAGGAGCAGCGTATACTATGGTGGTGATCGGTTCGGCTGAAAAGCTCATGGCTTCTGGCTGAAAACACTGTAGCTGGCTGAAAAAAACACTGTAGCTGATAGAGACTTATTTAGCATAATTAAATTTAAAAATTTTAAAAATATAAAAAATATGTTAGCCCATTACGTATAATACAAACAAATACGGGGAAAAAAGAACCAGCAAAAAAGCTCAACAAAAAGCCAAAACTTCAAAAAAAGACGAAACTTATAAATAGTGAAAAATAAGTCAGAAGCCGAAGCCGAGTTGATCCTTCATTCTCTTCAAATTGGTGTGGAGTACATTCAAGAATGTTCCGTTAATTTTTTGTTAAAAAATCCTGATCTCGAGCCCATTTTGCCTCGTGAAATGCACCAATTCAGTGCAATTAATAAATGCTGTGGAATGTCTGTGAAAAGCTTGTAAGAAAGACCTCGTAATTACAGCACCAAAGCTAGCTAGCCCTCTTTCGAGGCTACTTGCACTGCATTTTACCTGCCCCGAAACTGAAGGTGTTCTGCACCTAGCAGTAGCTCAAACTTCTATAAACGTTTGCGTCTTGGGAAGAATGAAGAAGGAATGGGACATGGGTGGCTTGACGCAAAGCTAGCTATGAGAATCAAAGTGTCCCTTAATTGACGGCAAGCCAGCTAGCTTAGAACTGTCCACATAAATTGTATTTTAGTCATTTTTTAAAAAACAATTCAATCTGACTAACGTTTTTACAGCTTCTTCACGAGCTTGATAGCCGTGGCAAGTAACACTTGCTGCGCTGTAGCAGCTCGGGCAGGTCTCCTACCGAGTAGACACGATACAACAAGATTAGCACTAATTAATCATGATTAACACTATTTAATTGACAGTGCGTCCTGCTGAGTTTCCTAAGCTCGGTAGGTATCTGCCGAGCATAAAGAGGAGTCTAGATTTGTAAAAATATATCCATGGGCCAATTTTATTTAAAAATATTCTAGGGCCAATTTAAATTTGCGCCGATTTTATTTGGAAATTCAAATTTTAATTTGAAAATTTTTCCTAAAAACCATCAAAATTTTCCCTTTTTTTTAATGCAATTGTTCCTACCACCCCCCCCCCCCAAAATCATACCTGTTTTGATAACACTTATCACAATTTCATCACCGAAATGTGAACGTCTTTTGAAAAAGAGTTCTTCAAGGGTCTTTTGAGTTTTGCCTGGGCTATTTGTATCTGCTAAAGAATTTATTTTTTAAAAAAAACTAATGTATTCATATTTAATTTGGCAAATGGACTGAGCAGCTGGCTAGTTACTATGCCCACCGAACTGACTACTGAGATGCATGTGTATATGCCTGCGTACAAGTTGCATGCTCCCGTTCAATCTTACAGGGTTGACCTTATACGTAGCTATACACAGTGCGTTTGGCCTCCCACGTACGTAGCCCGACAGAGCTTGTGATGATCGACAACATTACCTGTCGATTTGGAAATTTGGGCAGTCCCCACAGCGCTAGCCTCTCTGGCACGTGCCACATGAGAGCTATGGTAGCTAGCTGTGTCGTTTCTGCCTCTGCCTCACTTTTCTCTGCCTCTGCCTTACGTTTCTGCCTCCTTAAATATGAGTACGAAACCCTACGTGTCATGAGCTGCTGCTAGCGCCTCTGACCTTTCTGCCTACCTTTTGTTGTTGTTTTCAACGCAGCTGGGTCTAAGTATACATGGAATGCACTGCATCCGTAGCCCCCCGGCGATCGCGTGCACCGGCAATCTTGCGTGCATATGCTGCGATCATCTATTTTGCGAGAGTTATAAAACTCACGGCAACACTAGAGAAATAAAACTGCGAGGAGACACTGATTCTACATGAAAAAACTTTCACATGAAAGACCACAGACGTACAATGGTAAAAATAACTATACAAGGATAAATTATAAGCATATGGCTATTTGACACTTCTAGGTGGAACATCAGCAGGGCTTATATAGAGGTTCGGAAATGAGAATCCTACTAAAATATGAAACTAAATCAGAGTTGTGTCTTGTCTCGCACAAAAACATGACAGATTTATATAGTACTTTAATAATCTCCGTATTGAGACGAATTTGCTCATATAATCTAGGACCCGCTCATTTAGATTTAGACTTCTAGCTTATTTTTCATATTTCTAAATTTCGTCCTTTTCTGACTTTTTGGCTTTTTTAAGCTTTTTTCCCGGTTCTTTTTTCTATATTCGTTTGCATTATACGTGATGGGCTAACCATTTTTCTATTTTTATTTTTTTAAAAAAATTTAATTATGCCAAATAAACCACCATTAGCTACAGTATAATTTCAGCCGGCTATAGTAAAAATTCAGCCATAATCCACCAAAATTTAGCCCAATTGAGCGGGCTCCTAAATACCAAAATTTCCTCTAAATAAGCCTTCATCAACATAGCGTGTGCCTTGAAAGTTGATAGAACTAATCTCAACAAATAAGGCTAGAACACTCTTATCCAAACGCTTCTCATGAAGTCAAATTGTCCTACTAAACTGGAATATTCTTCTCTAAAAGTTTATCACGAAGCTAAATTGAGTAAACCACCAACAGGTCTAAACATACAGCTATTAACAAAGCAGAAGAACAAATCTAGGTCTTCAGTAACTCATAACCCAACTAAGTTTGAGTCTACGTACTTGACCTCATGAACAAATGCTCAATCATCAAACGATATAAGCTAAAACAACACCTCTGCTATTGGATAAATACTGAAGAACTCATGGAATCTAATAATACTCCACCTAGAACACAAACTCAGCAAACTTGCACATGTGGTCATCACATGTATCAAACTGTTGACTTTAATTGCAACTGATATCCATGATATGGTAAAAAAAATGCTCCCGTAAAACAATCTCAATGAAAAGAATTTTTATGCCGTCAATGTAATAGAAACAGCAGTTGATCCCTCATATTGAACTATGGTGACTAGAACGTACTGCACTGCAATACCAAACGCTATAAATGCAGTAGACCTCCGTACTCGTGTGGTCAGACCGGTCGGCGGGCAAACCTATCCCAAGTGGTGGTCAGACCGGTCTTCTAACATTGTAGCGCTCATATGAGAATCTGATCTTCGTAGCTGCATATAGCTATTGGAGTGAAAGTTTTAGAGTGCCCGAGGGGGATTTGATACAATTATTCACCCCTCCGATTGTCGGCATTGGTTTTACAGCTACCAGTGATGTTGCCTTTGATGTCATGTTGACACCGCTATGGTAGCCACCTGTCGACGCCATGTAGATGCCGTCTGCATGCTGCCCCTGGTTGCCACATCAATGTTGCCTAGGAGTGAAGGTCGCTCCTCTTGGGACAGTGCCCAGGGTTTCAAACCTCAAGTTCCGATACCATTTATTATAAAACGAACGATAATACTATATAAGTAAAAGAGCAAGGAGACAGGTAATTTACGAGAAAACCCCTACGAAAAATTACAGATACACGAAAGTGAAAATCACTATATAATGAGAAATTACAAGCATGGAGTTATTTGGCACATCTAAACTGTGCCCTATATGGTACATATGTAGATTAGGAAACAAAAATCCTCAGAGAATACGAAACTGAATCAGAGTTGTGCTGCATTTGGCACAGACACGATAACAAACTCGGATCATACTTTTACAAGAAGTTTTGAATCAGGTGTCATCATTTATGCTATCCATAAAATTTCCTCGATTTTAAACGCATAATGGATGCTTTTGATTGATTGATAGAGACTACTTCAAGTTTCTATATGCGAGAAGCTAGTTGAAGATCTAACACAAGCATGAACACGGAGATAAATTGAATGCAGTTTACGTACAATTTCTTTTTTTAAAAGAGGACTCCAGAATCTGAATCTCTAACATAAACATATGACGAGTACGTACCGCACGCAGAAACGCAGTCATGTACTACAATTTTGGCATGCATTTGGGCAAGCAAAACAAGAAAGGTTCTTTTCTTATAAGCCGCACTTTATAATTTTTAATTCTAATATAAACGTTTATGTGAATAAATCAAAAGTTGATAAACTGATAAGCCATCTCTAAAAAGGCTATATCAATAAATCGCTTCAAAATAATAATAGAAAAATTATTCTATTTATTTATTTAAAAAATCATAAACTGTAATTGTAAGCTATACACTGGAAAGGAAAGCAAAAAGAGACAAGGTAAAGCAAGCTAGGTACGCAGTCCACGGTGGCGTCCTTGCCCGGCTGGTTGGGCAACCGCTGCTCTCGCGCGCGGGCATGCAGGCGCGCGGTTCCGTGGAGCACGTCCGCGACCAGTGGGTGATGCGAGGAAAGCCGCATCCTGGCCGTCCGCCCAGCTCGCCCCGAGGGCTCGATTAGCCGCCAGCGGCGCGCGGCATGCAGCGCCTGCCAGTGTCGGCGAGGCCGGCGGGTTCGGGGACCCCGAGGCCGAGGGGCGAGCTCACTGGCCCGGTTCCCGGGGCCCGGCACCCGTTCCTTGGCATGCAGGAGCGGTCCAGTAGACCAGCTGCCGTATTGTAAGAGCATAGCTGTAAGAACAAGTACAATAATGATCTTATAGTCAAGCTAGTCAGCATTTTTGCTGATGTAGAGGAGAGAAGAGAGGAGAGAGATGAGAACTTGGCTCTCATGCAAGCAACAAGCTGAGCACAGGAGCCTATGTAGTGGTGAGCCTAGATAATAAATGTATGTGAGTAGAAATAGGAAAGAGAATGTGAGATATGATACCACATAATAATAAAAAACTTTTTATAGACAAATTATTGTATAACTTGGCTCTTATAACTTGACTTATAGACAAACACTTGACTCTATTATTGAACTTGCTCTAAGTTACCGCCTTTGCCTGCCTGCCTCCTTCAATCCTCGTAGGTGGCGACATGATTCGATCTTTTTTGTATTATTTTTCCTCGAGGAAGGAAGGGTCACCATGTCCATATGGCCACGTGGCCTTGAAATCAAACGTGTCTTGGGAAGAAATTGCTGTCCTGCCACGTCGTTACGTGCCCATACATCATTTTTCTGTCCCTGCCTTTTTGGTCCATGGACGTAGCGCTTCGGATGCGTCGAGATCCGCGAAGTTCGTTTCGGACGGCTACGATTAGGTGAAACTTACACGCGACCGGCTGCCCCAATGCGGATGCGAAGCATGCCCGTTGGTAATTCCCGATCGTACGGCCGATTTTTCGCGGGGAGCGCGCGCCAAAAGAGCCACGGTTTAGCTCCTGTGGACCATAGGTCACTGCACACGTGGCCTCCAGCTGTAACTTCATGTGGTTTTCGCATGTGAGTCCCTGGCTTCTCCCAAAAATTGAACTCCTGGACCGTTTCTTCTCTCTAAGTGTGAAACCAGATGAGTACTCCATGAAGCTTGGATACATGCTCGTGCTACATAAGACAAAGGTAAACTTATTCAAGTGGGTGGTTAACTCAACCATCTTGCTAAAAGGGGGCATTCGCTTGTCATCTCCTATCACACTTCCACTGCTACTACACATGCAAAGCTAAAGCTAAGAAGAATTCTGAACTCAGAATGTCACCATTTTTGCGAGGCAATTATGGGCAAATGATGGCGCGGGTGATTAGGTGTGGGGGACGCCGCCCTTCAGTCTTCAGTCGCTTCCTGCCGCGCAATGCAACGGCGCCAGGCGCCAGTTTGGCGAGGTCAGGTTGATAGCTCGATATCTTTATTGTCTTGTGTGGAACCTGTTGTACTTGCCCATGTAGAAGGACACTGCTGGGCTGATGCAAACTTCAATTCTGATTAAATGTGATTGACCGAGATAGCTGTACCTACGGCCTGTACCGAGCTGCGTTTGTGTGTGTTTTCTGTCTCAAAACACTTTTTGCGAAGTTGTAGCTGAATCCACTAATTAACAACACACTCGCAGTGGAGGCGACAGAACCGTCCCATGCATGCCGGGGAGGGTCCTCGTCGACGGAGAGTTGCTTTTCCACGGTGTCCTTGTTGCTTTCCTCGGCCATCTTCGGCAGCTCGTCCTAGGCCTTGATCAGGAACTCACCGCGTAGCGGTATCTTATACCGTTGTACCACACCTCATCAAAGGTCTCCCCCGGTCTCATCTAAGGTGGTGATCATTTGGGCTTTTATTGATGGCTTATGGCTGAAAAGCATTGTAGCTGGTTGAAAAAACACTGTAACCGACAGAGGCTTATTTAGCATAATTAAATTTAAAAAAAATTTAAAAAATATAAAAAATATGTTAACCCATTACGTATAATACAAACAAATACGGGAAAAAAGAACCGGCAAAAAAGCTTAACAAAAAGCCAAAAGTTCAGAAAAAGACGAAATTTATGAATAGTGAAAAATAAGCCGGAAGCTAAAAGCTGAAACCAAAACGATCACAACCATATCAGGAGTCCCAAAAAATACCCGACAAACGTGTGGCAGTTATATTTGGTGACGAATACGATCTCGATAGTGTTACCTACGTGACTACGTCTAGTCAATCTACACCAATATGAATACAACTCTGGGAAGACCTCCTGTGGGAACAACAGTACAGTATTCGAATCAAAAAGTTGATTGTTCAGATTTCTATTTCTCCATCGCTCGGTAAGTAACCTGATTGCACAGGCCGAATGCCGAGATATATATAGAGCGAAGTTGTTTCTGCACCTCAAGCTGCTTTTACATTGATTTGTTTACAGTTTTGCTTGCAACAGGCTCAATTAATTGCTAGGCCAGAAACATGGAGGGGATCCAAGGACATGAAGCTCACATTGAGCGCCGCCGTCGCCGTCGCCGGTGCCGGCCGGTACCCAAAGGGAAAAGGGTCCTCGCAATGAAACGGAAGATGCGTGCAAGATCCGAGTCCCACACATGCAGTAGCATTGTTCACAACCGTTTCGGCGTGTTGTCGCAACTAAATCAGCACTACATAAGGAAGACATGGTATCTTAGGTTCGCCAAGCTCGGCTCGGCGATCCTGAAGCTGGACAAAATTAGCACGGCATGTTCACGTGGGCCGAGTACAAGACGCGGCGGGAGATGGAAGCCGCGGACGGCGTGGTGAATAGGCTCCAACTCGGCTTCGACTTCTGACTTCTCGCTTATTTTTCACTATTCATAAGTTTCGTCTTTTTCTGAACTTTTGACTTTTTTTGAGCTTTTTTGTCGGTTCTTTTTTTCCCGTATTTATTTGTATTATACGTAATGGGCTAACATATTTTTTATATTTTTAAATTTTTTAAATTTTAATTATGCTAAATAAGCCTCTG
This sequence comes from Dendrocalamus latiflorus, assembly GCA_017311315.1. Taxonomy (NCBI): domain Eukaryota; kingdom Viridiplantae; phylum Streptophyta; class Magnoliopsida; order Poales; family Poaceae; genus Dendrocalamus; species Dendrocalamus latiflorus. The sequence continues at coordinate 3,185,383 of CM029634.1, read as the reverse complement.
TTAGGTACAGTGCTTTTTTCAGCCAGCTACAGTGTTTTCAGCCATAAGCCATGATCTTTTCAGCCGAACCGATCACACCTTTGAGTACGCGCCCGCGAGGCTCAAGAGTCAAAGGCAGAAACGGCAAGCCGAACGAGAGCGCGCACGGCGTCTCAAGGAGGAGAAGAAGAAGATGCGGGCTGATCGAGAGCGACCACGTACGAAGTCAAGCGCTGACGTTGTTGGCAATGACAAAAGAACCTATATACACATGTGACCTCACGTTGGCCTCTTCTTTTCGATATCTAGTTTGTGCTTTTCGATTTTTCTATAGTAATTATCTTTAATTTCTGACTCGTGCTTTTCGATTTTTCTATACTAATTATCTTTTAAGTGAAGTGTCTTTTCAAAATAAGGTATATAAATTGATTATAGTACACACTGTAACGACTTCATTTATATCGACTACAACCACACACGAGTTTTTTTTAATATGTACTCTCTCTTACAAACAGCCAAAAGCTATAAACCACAGCAAAAAAAAAACCCCATGTTGGCGCGCTAGCTAGTAAGTAGTAGCTAGAACCGGTTTTTGCTTAATGTACTCTTTTTATCACTGTGGTATATTACTGCATGACATGGTTTTCATGTAAGTACTCTCAGTTCTCAAAAAGGCTTTCATATATTACATAGGGAAATGCTAAAAGTACTTAAGTATTTTTGAGATAGCTGTTTCATTTGCAAAATGCCCTGAGTAACTTTGTTATGACAAACTTTGATACCATCACTTGCTAAAACAAAGTATCCCTCGTAAACTTGTTATGACAAGGAAAGGAGGAAAAGAAGCGTCCCACGTACGTGGGGAACATCTTCAGTCCATAGCAGGAGTATGATGGGAGTATGATGCATGTATGATGGTACTCATTTTCTCTGTTCGGAAATCTAAGTCAATTTTGACCCACAATGAGCAACTCATCACTTAGTCTATAAATAGGGGTCCCAATCATTATATTTGTACTTGAAAAGAGAAAGTAATAAAGAACGGAGTTTCGCTCTCATTTATCTGTGTTCAATCTATTTTGTATCTTGCATTATTCTGTGTTTGATCTATCTCTCTTGTCTAGGAGGAATCGTTCGAACTAAACTCGCCAGCGATGGTTCCGCCACATGTTATCCGCACGAATCGCTCTGGTGTATCGAAGGTAATCATTGAAGCACTCGTAGATTGAATTGTCTATATCTAGATCGCTTTAAATTCCGCAAAATTTACTTTTTAGATTATCTTCTACGGTGCAAATCCACTCTAAATCTACCACGAGCAAGCTCGAAGTCGCCGGTCAAGCTGATCAGTAGATCTGCATGATAGAGTAGATGTTGATTGCGCTGTAGATTGAAAAAAGGAGAAAAAACGCCAGGCCACCGCCTGCACGCGCCGCGCTACCCAAAGCCCCACGCCGCCGCTGGCATGGAGCCGCATTGCCGCTCGGCCGCCACTCGCATGCGACATGAGCGCCACCGGCTCGGACGACCGCTCCGTGTGTTGAGCGCCGCTGGCCCACCCAGCCACTCTACACCGACGAGTACCACGACCCTGGCACGGTTGCTCCACGGTGAAGTCGGTGCCGCCACTCCCACATGAGTGCGCCGCCCCTGCACGGGCTTCCCGTTGGCGCCGCCTCGCACAAACTCGTGCCACGCCGCACCTTCCCCCCATGCTCGCCACCCCGGCTGTAGGACTTAGACTGTTCTGTGCCGCCCACGCATGGGCTCCCTGCTGGCATCGCCCCGCACTGACTCGTGTTGCGCCGCACCTTCCTGCCGCTCTCACACAAGCCTCGCCCGCACACGCCTCCACCCATATGAGCCGCCACTCCGTTGGCCTGAACATCGCGCGCCGCCACCACCGTGCATGAACAGGGTAGGGAAACCCTACCCCTCACCTCTTTTTGAGCTGGTCGAAAGTGGGCTTGGGCCGGAATGGTTCAAGGGAGAAGAAAAATAAGGGGGAGGCCCACTCGAAGAAAAAAAGAAAAAAAGGGGGTCAGTGTTCGGATTTTTCCAAAAGACCCTCAGGGTATCAGAAAATTACGCAGAAATTTTTCTTAGAATTGAAAATTAGGGGACAAGCCCTTAGAAGTTGTAGAATTCGCTGAAAATACAGATTCCAGCATGAAAGGGTATCGGGAATTCAAATTTTGAATTACTTTTAGTATTTAAAGCATGTTTAACACTTTTATTATTTTCTATGTTTTCTATATTTACTTACTATTTTGATTAATCGTAATTATTTAAATTGCCTTTAATCACTGAAATTAGTAGTAAAATTATAGGAAAACACATAGAAAATTCTAGAACATTACAAGAACCTTTTGTACCATTGTTCAATTTATTTCATGTATGTTTGCCTGCAGTAAACTTACATATTTCTTTTATGCACATGTAGATGACAAACATCACGAACCGGGAGTTCGAGGAGCTGGCCCAGCATAGCCAAAACTACTTGACTTGTGCTTACAAAGTTGAGATTGTAATTGAAGCTAAGAAGCTCCACGCTGCCATTGGGATTGGTGCATCAGAAGATGCCAAACCCACACCTAAGGAAAATGATCAAGCACTTCACTTTCTCAGGTATCACCTCTGTCTCACTCTCAAGAATGAGTATATGGCAGAGAAGAGTGTGCTAGCATTATGGACTACACTTAGAAATCGGTTCGAGAAACTAAAGTACACCAATCTTCCTAAGGCACAGCAGGAATAGATTCGACTTAAATTTACTAACTTCAAGATGGTTGGAGAGTACATTTTGCTCTGCACAGAATTTATACCAATCTTCAACTCTATGACAAGTAGATCACATATGAGAAGAAGATTGAGAAGACCATCTCCACCTTTCACCCTAATGCAGTGCAGTTTACGCGCAAGTATCGTTAAGACGGCTATAAGGAGTATGCTGAATTAATTGATATTATGCAGTTTGTGAAGGCTCAGAATGAAGTTCTCTATAAGAACTTTGTCGCACAGCCAACTACGAGCTCCGCTGGCCATGAGGCGAACGTTGGGAGCTACAAGCTGCGGAAGCCTGTAATAAAGAAAAGGAGAAGGGTAAAGCCGCAGTCTAGAAAGGCTAGTCCAATGCTCCACAGAAAAATAAGGCCAACAAACCAAAACGGGACGACAAGCCTTATGGTCAATAGGACCAAACCTGCTACAAGTGTGGCAAGTGGGAGCACTGGTCGCGGATCTGTAAAGAGCCGTAGCACGTCGTCGATGCCTTCTAGGCCAAAAAGAAGAAGGGTGGCAAGGGCAGCATGAAACCCACTTTGTTTTCGTCGAGGGGGAAAGTTCTCAGCAGCTGCTCACACCAAAGGAGATTGACTCCACTCCTGTAGTAGCACCCCCTCTTGACATTACAGCTGCCGCTGCCATGATTTCCTAGGAAGAGCATCTCACCCGTGAGAAGATAGCAGCCAAAATCTCTAGTTTCTTAATAGATTTAGTCTAATGCACAGAATGCATTTAGACTTTAATTATTATTCATTTCATGTGTGGAATGAATAAGTTAGATTTTGCATTGATGGTACTAAAATAATTTATTTTCTCATGATGGTTGGATGATATTAATTCATTAATTCATCTATTCAGTGAGTTTTAGAAAGCGATGGTTTTTAGCGGTCGTAATCGGTAGTCTGAGATTGTTTTCTGGTTTGTGATGAGGTGATTGGTCGTGGATGATCTTGTTCTTGTTTTGGTTGGACAAGGGTGTTGTGAGTTGTTGTACTAATGACGGTCAAGCTGGAAAGAGTTTGCGTTAGGAAAAATGTTTCTTTGGTCTTTGCATATGCAGGAGAGCATGTAGACGATCATGGTCGGTGACATGGAAAACCAGGACGAGGATAGGGAGATCTGAGGTCCAAACGGTTGAGGATATCACGTGAGGTGGTCGGGCTAACGCTTGAGCACGTGGAGATCGATGATGGTGAAGCGAGATGGAGCTAACCGGGGGGGGGGGGGGATATCCTAGAGGCTTCATCGTGTGTTGAGTCGTGAGTGTTATAGAAAGAGTCTGTGGGCTGGAAGAGGTAGAGTTTGAATAAAACCCGTGTTAGAAAAGGGTTTCGGGTCCCTTGATTTGAGGAAGAGATTAGGAGCTGTGTTCATGTTTAAATTGGACACGATTAGGGACGTTGGTCTATAAAAGCAGGGAGAGGCTTAGTCTAACGTAACTAGTCTTTAGGGTTTTCGTCGAGGAAGTTTTTAGGGGTGCCGTTAGGGCACTTTATAGCCAAAAACTTGTTGCAGAAATAATAGATCATATCTATTCTAAAAGAAGTTGATCGGCAAGATGCTTTTCTGAGCATCATTCTTCTTGCATCGTTGACGGTGTGCTAACATACCTTATTCGAGTGTGATACGAGCACATAGTTGTCTTCAGCTGATACTCGTTCGAGCGAAAGCGTTCGGGCGGTCGAAGTTTCCGAGCAGCTGAAGTCTGCGAGCGAGTTCGACCATGTACATGCTAAAATCTGCAAGCGAGTTCGACCACGTACAAAGGCGGTCGTAGCAAAGTGATCAAGTGTGCGATTGAACGACTAGCACATTTGGTCGAACGACTAGCACATCCGTGTGACAAGTAATCGTTCGAGCGGTTGTTTTCATTGTCAATCACGAAGAGATCGAGTGAAGCGGAAGAAGTGGAGGCGATCATTTACCCCTCTCTGATAGCGCCATATGGTCCTACAGAGGAAAAAGAGATGACGAGAGATAGTTCTACAAAGGTATCGTAGAACACGAAGAAGATGATTATAGTGGAGCTGAGTGGGAGCAAAAACAAACTGACTCAAGATATGCACTTGATATGAAATGTCAGGACGAGTGACACCAAGATAAACAAGACTCCCAACAAGATGACGATAACAAGTAGGATTAGTCAGAGGTTTACCATTAGTGGGATAAAGATGAAAATTAAGCTCCATGGGAGTCTCGGCTGTGCGCTGATCAGTAAGAGATGCATGATGAAGAAGATCCTGCATATACTTTTCTTGGGACAAATAGAAGCCCTCAGAAGTAGAAATAACCTTAATTCCAAGAAAGTAGTGAAAAGGACCCAGACCATACATGAAAAAACTGCTCATGAAGACGCTTCTATCCTTTTCTTCTCTTATTTGTTTCCCTTCTCCCTTTTCTCTGTGCGGCGGCGTCACTGGATGAAATGGCCGAGGGCTTGGCTGAGTCGCTGATTTATATGCACCCTCAGTCTTCGCTCGCCCAACCCTTCGGCAACTGTAATTATGTCACCCAATGGCTCACGGACAGCCTGCGTGTCGCGTGACCGTTAGGCGACAGGTTTTAGTCACCCAATAGTTCAATAACTGGATGTTATTCTTATAATTTTTTTTACAGAGATATATTTATGTTATTTTGAATAAAAATAGATTTTTTTTAAAAAAAATTCCTATCCGCCTATCCTCAATACAAGGGCAGCAGAACACCGCACCAGGTCAAAGCAAACCGCTCCCCGGTCCCCAGTCAAACCCCACTCACGCGCGGACGCGTTCCGGTAATCTTGCTTTGCTCTCTGGTTCCCACGCAAGCCCCACCGGCCACCCCACCGCGCGCCGGAGCGGAAGCGGAGCGGGGGCCATGGCGACGCCGCAGCGCCCGCGGCCGCGGCGGCAGCTCGCGCGCATCAACGCCATGAAGAAATCCCCCTACTCCGCCGAGGTCGGTCTCGACGACCTCGCGGCCTGCGGCGGCGAGCTCGACGTCGGGGGCGAGTTCGCGTCGCAGACCAGCTTCCGCATCCGTGGCGGCCGCGGCGGCGCGGAGGTCGCTGCCCTCTTCCGCAAGCTCGGCCTCTCCGGCCCCGAGGACTTCACCATCCCACCAGCCGTCTACGCCTCCCGCCGCCGCCCATCGCTGGAGGCGTCCCCGGGAGCGGGAGCGGGTGCCGAGGGTTCGTCCTCGTCCCCGCCTGAGATTCCAGAGATTTCTGGACGTGACGTCATGATCGCGACGAGGACGGAGACAGCCGGCGATGGGGAACAAGCTAGGTTGGCCATCAAATTAGTCCAATCAGAGGTTGTAGAAGCTTTCGCACGAACCTACGAAGGATCTGGAGCTGAATCGAGCAGCAGATTGGTCGAATCGGAGAAAGTGGAAGCCTCTAGACGAGAGGTCGCCGCTGCGCCGAAGCAGGATAATGCAGACGAAGACAAGGAAGACGACAAGTTGACCAAAGTGGATAAATTACGAGAGGAGAGAAGAGAGGTGGTTGTGGAAGCGACAAGGGAGAATGCCGGTGCCTTGGTTCTGGTTGTTGCAGAGTCCATTTCACGTGACATCGAGCATTTGGTTTCTCCGTTGCCAAATAGGCGATTTAGGAGAACCATCACGTCCTGGCTCAAGGGGGAACATCTGGGGAGCGGATCGTTTGGGTCAGTGTACGAGGCGATCAGCGAGTAAGTTTTGATGTGCCTACTTCGTGATAATTACATAACTCGTTTTATTGTGTTAGTGTTTATATGTTTGCATTTGCTGATTGGTAAGAGGAACACGACAAAGGAAAAATAGCGATAGTTTTGATATATGCAGAATAGATGGCTCATAAATTAAGTCATTCCTGGCAGATCATTGCTGAAACTGTGGTAATGCCAAATAACAATTTTGCCATCTCTTGCATCACATCTTTTAGGTGCGCTGACGGTTGACTTATGTGTAAATCAAAAGGGGATCAGCCATCAGCCTGTTGTTACGTCTGATTTGTCCCATCGAAGCTTTCATGCATAGTGTTTCTCTATATTGAAACAAAGCATTAGCTTGATATGCCTACCTCATTGTTTGCTACTGGTTTGATGTAAGCAGGCATAAGATGAATGATCAATTTATCCTTTTCTTTTGAACTCAACAAAAGATTGCACACATTGGTATTATACATTGCAATTGGTTGGAATATTTAGCATCAAGATTCCAGACCTTGTTGAGTGAACCGCAGTGTATCTTAACTGAAATAGTTAGACATACTGATGCAACATCTTATCTGACATGTTGTGTGCACACTTTTATGAACTTCAGAGGTAAAAACTCATATGCAGCGGCATGCTAAATTGGTTATGCTCTAATTTTACGCTTCCTAATGGGAATTTTACATTATTTAGGTGGATCTCTAATTGCATAACTCTATAATAAGATTCAGTGAGTACCATCTAAACCACTTTATGAAAATGTAACTTCAGTTCTTGAGCATTTGGGTGTAGATATGGATAGGCATGCCCTCATGTTCCGCCATAAAATGTTTCACTGACCGATTTGTAACATTGCTTTTACAGTGATGGTTTTTTCTTTGCCGTCAAGGAGGTCTCATTAGTTGACCAAGGAATCAATGCAAAACAACGCATTCTCCAGCTTGAGCATGTGAGTTATTGGTTATGACATGCTTGAGCAGTTATGTTGGTTACCCCACTTCAAACATTATGTTTGTTATTACTCTACCCTGGTTATATATTATCTTTTGAGGAGATACCCTGGTTATATTTAACATCCAAGCAAGCATTGATGTTTCTTAAGTTTTACTGAGAATAGTGGTTAATCATTTGGTTTCAGGAGATATCCCTCTTGAGTCGTTTGGAGCATGAGAATATAGTTCGGTATTTTGGAACTGACAAGGTAGTTCTCTCATTACTGACGGCTCTTAAATTCCTTTTCAGAATATAACCATTACCAGCATGCACTTTTTGTTTCTGTTGTTTTTCCTTTTGGGAATTGTATAACGAGGTTTGGTCCATGTGGAGATATCTCTGTTGGATTTCATTTTATGCCGATTTTACGTTGCACGCTACCACCACGTAAACGCCAGTTTTCTGTTATGAGAACTACTGATTCTTTGTGTTTACGTTAAAATTGGTGGGATGAATGTCTTGCAGGAAGGTGGAAAACTGTATATTTTTCTTGAACTTGTTACTCAAGGCTCTTTGGCAGCTTTATATCAAAAATACCGTTTACAAGATTCACAAGTCTCAGCATACACAAGACAGATTTTGAGTGGTTTGAACTATCTACATCAGCGGAATGTGCTGCACAGGTGATTTGGTATAATGCTGTATCAATTTGATAGTCTACTTTAGATTTTTTCCCCCATTGTTAAGTATTTACTCATCTATATTCTTTCTGGCCTACTGAGCATGTTGTTTCCCTGTGTTACCACTTACCAGAGATATCAAATGTGCAAATATCCTAGTTGATGCATATGGATTGGTTAAATTGGCTGATTTTGGACTTGCAAAGGAGGTACTTACTCTATCAAACGCCTGATGAATTATCACTGTACTTCATGTTGACTCTTTCTGATCTGCATGTCCCAGATGTCAATTTTGAGCCAGGCAAGATCTAGCAAGGGAACTGTTTACTGGATGGCCCCTGAGGTTAGTCCATGCAGTTGTGCTGTGGTGCCTTTTGTATATCACATTGGTCTTACACTCTTATTCAGAAGTGTCTGTAGGTACAATAGCATGTTCTTTTTCTCAGGGAAACAGTAGGGGAGGACCCTGCTGAAAATAAATTTATTAAAAATTTACAAAGTACAGAAAAAATAAAGAAGAAAAACAACTGATCACCTTAAAGAGGAAACTAAGTGCTATAAAGAAGAAAAACAACTGATCACCTTAAAGAGGAAACTAAGTGCTATCCAACCAGATTTGCAAAGATTCCAAACTAGTTGAAGATAATATGACTTTCAACCAAGGATACAATCATACCAAGACACCAAGCAAGAACAACCATGAATGTTAAAAATCACCTTTCCAGAAAAAAACCCTTCTGATTTTGTCAATCATACTCACCACTTTAGTTGGTAACCTAAAAGTAGTCATATAGAAAATAGACTTCCCAAAATTAGTTTCAACCAATTTGTCCATTTTTGATCGAAGCCCTTTGTAATATGGCAAATAAAGTCTGATGTTCCATTGTGTCGAAGGCTTTTTCAAAATCAAGTTTAAGAACAATGATTTCTCTTTTAGACATTCTGCAAGCATGAATATACTCAACGGTTGTGGCATAATAGTCATGTATAATTCTTGTCTTTATAAATCCAAACCGATTTTGTGAACTAACTTCTCGATGAAAGGCTGCAATCTATTTGCAAGTGTTTTGGTGAGAACTTTCATTGTCTCATTTATTAAAGAGATGGGCCTGAAATCACTAACCAATTCTAGGGATGCTTTTTTGGGCACAAGAGTTACAAACGGATCATTAATAGACATCAAATTTAAGCCTTCATTTTCTGATAGTAGCTGTTCACAAATTCTGAAAAAAAAATTCATATTCTATAATATGCCAACACTCTTTGAAAAAGAGTCCATTGAAACTGTCTAGTCCCGGTGCTCTATCAGTAGGTAACTCTTTAATGACTTTCTCAATTTCCTTCTCAGTAAAGTCATTTTCCAACGCAATGAGGTTCAAACTACTATTGCCAAATAGTTATGAAAGATCAAAGGACGTGACTGTTTCGACAGATTGACCCATTCTCTTCTTAAAAGCATTCTAGAAAACAACAACTTTTAGATCATGTTCATAGATGAAATTGCCTTCTTCATTTTTTATGCGTGCAATCAGATTATTTCTTTTGTTGGTTGTGGCAATTGCATGAAAATATTTTCTGTTTTCATCTTCCATCTTAGTCCATCTTCTTTTACTTCTTTGTTTCCAATAAGCATTTTCATCTTTTAATATGTTGAGTACATTATGGGAGATTAGATCACATATATTGAATTCTGTAACAAATAGGGGTTTGTGATCCTCAATTTTATCAAGCAATTGAATAATGGTATTACTAACCTTGATGCATTGGTCCATTTGTTTGAAGTCCTTGCTCCAATTCCTTAGGATTTTTCTTAGATTTTTCAGTTTCTGATCAAAGAATTTAGTAGCATTGACTGGTCTGGATGTGGTTGGAAATGAGATGTTGTTCAAAGCTCGATAAACTGTATCCATAAATTGGGGGTGAGGAATCCAAAAATTTTCAAATCTAAATATTCTAGCACTTTTCAGCATGTTAGTACAGATTTTGACTAAGCACGACATATGGTCAGACACAATTCTAGACAAAGGGATAACCAGAGAAATAGGATATGTATCTATCCAGCTTGAAGAGGTAAAAAGCCAATCCAGTTGTACAAGTAAAGGAGATTCTTATTTATTTGTCCATGTGTAAAAAAAGGGAAAATTTGTTCTGTAGCACTGAAAGTTCACTGCTTCCGGAAAATACCACTGAAAGAACTGGGCTCCCGAAATTACCACCGAAAGGTTCACCTCGCTTCGGGATTTAGCACTCTGTTAGTTTTTGGGATTGACGGTGTTAACTGAGACAAAAATGCCCTTCTCTTTCAGATAAAGAACACAATATCCATTCAAAGTAAGGGTCTTCCAGACACTCTGGCAGGCAAAGACCATGGTCAATAGGAATGAGTTCAGTCTGCACTCCAAAATTGTCAGCCCCAGGACCAAGCTTCCTGACCAGGAGATTTCCAGCATGCCTGTCTGTGTTGAAATTCTGATGTGAAGTATGCCAATCCTGTGCACTGCAGATACAGGGAAGCTTGATGTCCCATGGTCACTGGCATCAAAATCATGAGGGATGAACTGCTGCAATGATGCAATCTTGCTCACAGCCTGTGATTTGTTGTGGAAGACTTTACTTTTGCAGCCAACAGTATCATTCACATTGAACACGGTGTGTGTGATCTTGACAAGCATGGTGGGAGGAACATTTGCAAAGTTGCCGTAGTCAAGGAGGTAAGCAGCAACCTCTCGAAAACCAGTCTCACCAACCCGTACAGACCTTTTGAGGCCTGGCTGTCCAAGGGCCTTCCCCACAAAGCCTTTGGGGTTATTTGGAGCAAATGGTTCCTCATCAGTTGGCTTGGCAATTGCAACACGTTCACCCCAAATGTTCTTGAAGTAGTAGGCACCTCCCATCCCACTGTTAACAGCTACTGGTTCAACTCCATTCCTTATGGCTTTCATAACATCCTTAGCAAGTTGCTTCATCCGAGAGGAAGGGCTTGAACATCCAAGGAGCTACCTTTATCGGCTTCCTCCTCTCGTGTGCTCCACCAGAGGAAACAAACAGGCAGCAAGAGTAGGAAAGACAACAGTCTTCCAAACTGATCACCGTGCAATCAACAGGAGGCTATATATGAAGATGTTTTCACACCTTCTGCATCAACTGGAAGCAACTTATCACACAACTGAGTGGTAGATACCCTGAAAATGAAAAAGAATGAAGCATGAATACCAAAGTACAGCACAGAGGAGGAGGGAGGGAGAGGAGGCTGCGGGGAGGGGGATGCACCCGGGAGAGGAGGCGGCCGGGAGAGGCGAGGCGGCGGGGGGAGGGCCGGAGGAGGCGGCGGGTCTGCGACTGGAGACAGCCGGGAGGGGAGGAGGCTGTGGGGGAGGAGGCGGCGGGGAGGGGGATGCACCTGGGAGAGGAGGCGGCGGGGAGAGGACCGGAGGAGGCGGCCAGGATAGGCGACGCGGCGGGGGGAGGGCCGGAGGAGGCGGCGAGGAGGAGGCCGGAGGAGGCGGAGGGGAGGGGGATGCACCTGGGAGAGGAGGCGGCGGGCGGGGAAAGGACCGGAGGAGGCGGCCGGGACAGGCGACGCGGTGGGGGGGGGGGGGGAGGGCCGGAGGAGGCGGAGAGGAGGAGGCCGGAGGAGGCGGAGGGGAGGGGGATGCACCTGGGAGAGGAGGCGGCGGGCGGGGAAAGGACCGGAGGAGGCGGCCGGGACAGGCGACGCGGCGGGGGGAGGGCCGGAGGAGGCGGCGAGGAGGAGGACGGAGGACGCGGCGGGGGGAGGGCCGGAGGAGGCTGCGGGGGAGGACTGCGACTGAAGAAAGTGACCGCACAAGGCGAAGGCGAAGCCGGGAGCAGAAGAAAATTTGTTCGCTCGGTCGGTCGAGGGGCAAAAATGACATTATGCATTCGTCATCTGACAAAAAGTGACAGTTACACGAACGGAAACTAACAGAGTGCTAAATTCCGGAGCGAAGTGAACCTTTCGGTGGTAATTTCCGAAGCCCAGTTCTTTCGGTGGTATTTTCCAAAAGCTGTGAACTTTCAGTGCTACAGAACAAATTTTCCCAAAAAAACCCTTAATAGGTAATTCCACCAGGCCCTTACTGTGGATTATTGCATTGAAATCTTGCAAATTTGATAGGTTTGGAAGACCTCTATTTCTGCAGTCCAGTCTCCTCACCCAGTTAGTCACCCACAAGTAACCAAATTTCATTCTCTTGTATGTCAAGACTGTTAAACCATTCCAGAAATTCTGCCTTTTCATTTATGTGTGCAGGACCATAAACATTAGTTAAATACCAAGAAGTACCACAAGCCTTAGAAGTAAGTTTCACTGTCAAAGAGAATTTGTTTTGTTCTAGACATGAACCCTTGAACTGAGTTCTTGCCCATGCAATTAGAAGACTGGTGTTACCATCAGACCTAACATAGACAAATTTGTTGAATTTCTATGGGTGAAATTTTCTCAGATACCAACAATCAAAGTTAGTTCTTTTAGTTTCTTGCAAGCAAATGACATCACAAGCCGATTCATTGATATTTTCGTTAATACAAGTCCACTTATCCTTAGAATTGATACCCCTTATGTTCCAATTTAACACATTCCAATTTTTCTTAGCAACCATATAGATTGAAGCAAATTAGATAATAGTGGCAAACAAGTACAACCTGATGCCAGGCCAGCCACAAGTGTCTTAGTAGTAACAACATAGCAGCTCTGTTAGCTACTAACAATAGCATGTTCTTACATTTGAAAAGGATTAAAAAGGGTTTTGAATATATTTTGTTTGTCTTATCTACTGTGTTCATCCTTTTGTCTTTTCTAAACTTGCATTAGATATTTTCTTATGGTCCAAACAATCCAGAATATAAGTCTTAAGTGGTCCAAGTGTGATCCGATTACAACTATCCTGGGAGTTCTACTGTAACTGACCCAAAAAAAAACAAAACAGTGGTTGTGACTGACAAATGATTTGGAGATTAAGCGTTGTACTTTGTAAGCACAACATTATGGGGCTTCCAGCTATTACTTTTGTTTGTCACCAAGTGTTATGGAATAAAATTTGGTCTTTTAAGTTGGAAGCAATATTTGCATATTGTATAACTTCTCTCCTAATTATACCAAGTGTGAACATTTTCTGATGACTTGTTCTCATTCAGGTTGTTAAGGCTAAGCCACATGGGCCTCCAGCAGATATATGGAGTCTTGGCTGCACAGTTTTGGAGATGTTGACAGGCAAAGTTCCATACCCTGATGTGGAATGGGTGAGTGTTTATGCCACCTTAGTTTTCTGGAACAGCATCAGCACATCCATAACTTGTAAATACTACAAGAAATGTCATTTAAATATGGTGATATAAATGAGCTGTATATTTGATTAAATAAAAAATAACGGCGATGTTGTTTGCTTACGTTTGTATGTGTGTCGTACAAAATACTGGACCCCAAAAAAAAACTGAGTAACATTGTTCATGCTTGGTTCGAAGTTTTCAGTAGGAAAGTCTGAAAGGCATACATACCTATAGCACATCCATTTCGTTCTATTTGCATCTCGTAGTACTGGTTGATCTTCTCATTATCACAGGATGCATTTTGTTACTGTCTATGATGCAGTCTTTTCTTCTGCTTTGTAGACACATGCTTTGCTTAAAATTGGAAGGGGAATACCACCAGATATTCCCAATACGCTATCAAAAGATGCACGTGATTTCATACTGAGGTGTGTCCAATTAAATCCAAATGATCGGCCATCTGCTGCTCAGCTGTTGGAGCACCCTTTTGTGCAAAGACCACTGCAACATGAAGGCGCCTGATATAGTCTTGTTTGTTGCTAACAATTTGCTTGTACATAAGCTGGTAAGTCTTCTACCCTTTCTCGTCAAGAAATAGGGGTGCTTTGATCCCCTCTGACTCCTCACTCAAAAGGTTTGAGTTAGTTGCATTTGCAAACATTAATGAATTGTCTCTTTTGCATTTTATAGATTTTAATTTTACTTGTAGAAAGCTGTTGCTGATACTGAGGATGATCCCACAGTCCAGAAGTGTTTCTTGCTCACTGTCCCATGTTCATAGTTTGTTGGTCTGAAATTGCTTCCGATGTGGTGAGCACATCGAGACATTCAGTTAGAAGGTAACCATGGGCAAGCTATGATCAGTTAAAAGATACATTAGGTGGGTTCTTTTGAGCTGATGACTTATAGTTTAAATATTTGAATTTTGACTGTTCGTAAGAGGTAGTATGTACAGGAAAATAGTCGCATGTGATTTTGGCCGATACAACTGAACTCAGTATACTTTTTACTACAATCTTTTTATTGACTTCGTCTTGAAAAAATGGACCGTTTAAAAGTTAGTTATTATAGACAGTACAAGTATAAGCCGCGAATAAGCCAAAACGAACCCGTCCCTTGTTGGCTGATAGGATCTGATTCTTTTGGAGCTTGTCTGGTGTTTACTCCGTGCCCATACGACTGTCAGGGTGGAATTCTGGCACTCTGTGCATACCATGGATTGGCTAACATTATGAATGCTAGTTGGCCAGAAATGAACTCCAGTATGGTCCGTCAATATGAGTTATGTGCTTGAAGAAAAACAAGGGATATGGTTAAAATAAAAGGACGATTAGCGGTATCCTGCCGAAGTATGCACACTAAGAGCATCTCCAGCAGGGCCCCTACTTGAGCCCTCAAAACCAAATTTGAGGGCTTGAGGTAAAAATAGAGGTCCAGCAGGGCCCCTACTAGAGCCCTCAAATTTGAGGGGCCCCTTAAATCCCCCTTCAGCCCTCATTCCTAGGGGGCCCCTACTCCGGCCCTCATTTTTCAGCTTTCCTCGTTTTTTCCCGTACGAGTGAAACAAATTTAAATTCGGAACAAATTTGAATATTCGGAACAAATTTGAATATTCGGAACAAATTTAAATTCAAATTTGGATATTCGGAACAAATTTGAATATTCGAAACAAATTTGAATATTCGGAACAAATTTGAATTTAAATTTGAATATTCGGAACAATTTTGAATTTAAATTTGAATATTCGGAACAAATTTAAATTCAAATTTGGATATTTGAAACAAATTTGAATTGAAATTTGAATATTCGGAACAAATTTGAATTTAAATTTGAATATTCGGAACAAATTTGAATTTAAATTTGAATATTCGGAACAAATTTGAATTTAAATTTGGAACAATAAAATTCGAAACAAATTTGAATTTAAATTTGAATATTCGTATTTGAATTCATAAATTTAAATATTGTCCCTCATTTTGAAATCATAAATATTTTATTGTGTATTGTGCTTTTGTCTCATACATATGCATATAGTGTGTGAGGAAATAGAGGGAATTGAGAAGTAGGGGCCCTGTTTTGAGGGCTCCTGCTGGAGTGCAGCCCAGAAAACAGGGCCCTCAAAAGTAGAGGGAGCCCTCAAATTAAAAGTAGGGGGCCTGTTTTGAGGGCTCCTGCTGGAGATGCCCTAAGACAGTGTTATACTTGCCCCATTTTTCTCTCTTTTTCTACTTGAGTCTAAATGCCTATCTCCTAAGTGTTTATCATTTGACATTTTGACCAAGCGGAAAGTCGCAGTCTAGTGTCAAAATGTGGAGTCAAAGATGTGGATAATGGCGGTATTTATGTGGGGAGTGCTCAGCGCTCACACGCCAGTTCACTTTTCTGACCGTGTCTCCATACCTGTACTGTACCGTTCACTTGTTGCTTATGTAAACTGGTTAACTGGCTGTGCTGTTCATGTTGTTGACTGTTTGACGTGGAAAATCAAACTTGTTGTTATTCGGAGAACGTCCAGAATTACCGGTGTCTATGTTTGATTTAGCTGACAAACATACCATGAAAAGCAACTTGGATTTGCTTCTAAAGATCTGCAATGATACAAGGCATTCAGCAGATCAAAGGGCGTTCTTCTGATCAAAGATGTAGGAATGAAAAGACTCATCTGTATTACTGTACATGTTGAATGCTTTTTCTTGGGGCGTACAGGCAACAGGAAATCACAATCGCCGAACAACGGGGTACACAAAAATTCTCTAATCTAACGCTTGTCATTCATCAAGCAAAGAAGTCGCCTTTACAAATGCTCGAAACCCATAACCCTGTGCTGCTGCCTACTGAAAGGCTGAACAGCCTTGTCACTTGTGCGGCTGTGCCCTTGTGCATTCTTCGAGTTCTGGGTTAATTCGGCTGTGCCCTTGTTTGGCGAGCGAATTCGCGCTGTAGCCTGATTAAAACTCCCAATGTCCTATCCCGATCGCATCACACAATAACATCTCTCGGCAGCTGTCAGAGCTCAGCAAACTACGCACCAACCTCCTTTGCAATACCCTAGAAACCATCATTTTGCAATTGGTGACAAGAAGTTTCGTAAGCATCAACGAATGGATTCCACAAATTAAGCGCAGTTTGTTTTGGCAGAGGAGGCACATACCACCATGGCGGCGGCAGCAGAGGCAGATTCAGACCCTTTGTCGAGCATAAGATTTAATGCACACCGCCGGATCTTATTGCTAAAAGTGATCGTGTGGGTAATATCGACCTGAAATGTCAATCACTCGCACGACAGCCCAGCTTCCTCCGCATTACTCTTGAAACCATCGTTTTACAGTTAGCGCAAACAAGTTAATAAACATCAAATAACAAATACTAGAAAGTATCTAGGACACAATTTGGGGCCTATTTTTTTGGGCTTTTGAAATCGGTTTTTGGCTTCTACTATAGTACCTAACTTTCAAACGGAGTATTTTTTTAAGACAAGGTCTATAAGTTAAACGATCTACACGTTAAAAGCCCAACATCTGTACCGTAAACAGCCAAAATTCAAAAATTTCAGCTAAAAATCATAAACTGTAGCCGAAAAAACAGACCCCAAGGGGTTTGGTTTGTTAAGAGGCAGGCACGTACCACGAAGCCAGCAGCAGCAGAAAATTTACCGTCTGAGCCGATCATACGATCCACATGCTCCTTGATCTCACGGCTCAGGCTGGTCTCATCGTCAGGGAGAGCGAGATCTCCCGGACAACTCATGAAGTACTTGTCCTCCATTTTGAGACACTTGTAACGCCCCCGTTTCCAGGGGCGCGTACGGACACGGCACCTCGCAACTATTCACGCATGAACAGTTATGAAGTGTCGCGCAAGAGTATACCATCGCATGCTTACGACAAAAGTCCAGCATATATTTCACATACGGATTAACATCCATTTTTCAACAGCGGGGCGTGCAAGCCCAAAGTATACTTACATCACAAAAACACCAGAATCCGCTCGAGCGCGGCCAAGACCTAAAGCCACGGGTCCTTGTCGAAGAAGAGACCTTCCGGGGCTTCCTCAACGGGGAGACCTTCACCTTCGTCTTGATCCTCTAAAGAAGGGCAAAAGCAAGCCGTGAGCCAATCAACCGGCTCAGCAAGTCCCAAAGGGACCCTAACTTATTACATGCACGGAACATCAAGGGAAGGGAGTATATTTGGTTTATTAACTTTGAGTGGATGCAGTTTTATTTGCAAACATTTTTAGAAGACGGACCCAAAACTACTCCTCAAGAACTCAGGGGTTTTTCATGAAATTTCAATTAACCAACTAATCAAGTTAAACATTTACAAAACTACTTAAGCTTTGCGGCTGGAATCACCCAAGTGACACAGCTCCAATAACCGGGAGCACGGCGTATTCGAATACCATTTATTAGACTCTGCAGAGTTTGCTCAGCTTTACCCACACGATCCCTTAACTCCCGCGACAGAGTTAAGAAAGCCAGGTCGTTTCACTGCTCAACTCTTTATATAGGCTCTACCCGGTAGAATTCACTCGGGTCTGGCTCGCTCACACACACACACACAAGAAAAAGAAAACGGTGCCGCTTCGAGTGAACTCTACCGTTGTTAGGCACCCAATCACGGTCTGCCTAACCTTTGTTACCCAAACACCTTCTCCACAACGCCTGTAGAGTTTCAATCGAGTTGAGCAGCTACTAAACCAGTGTTGACAAGTCAACTCCTGTGGTTGAGCGGTCACCATGTCAATTGCTCAGCGTAAGGGTCTAGTCCTTATATTTTTCCCCCGGAGTCCGCAACCCCGGCCAGGTCCGCAACCTGCAACCCAGGGTAAGAGGCGGGCGAAAACCGTCTCGCGGCGCACCACAGCCCCCCTTACCCTAACTTACATGTCGACATACTCCGCCCTAGGGCACGGCATCCCAAACTACCCTGCCCTAGAGTCGGGTTTTCCAAATTCTATTGGCTCGCAGCCACAACCTTAACAGTGTAAGACTTTGCATGATAATAATAACTTACAATTTATCTAGAATAACAGATAATTAATTCTAGGGTTACAAAGGCATGGCAACAAATTTAACGGGGCATTTAACGGTGGTAGGATTAACTACATAACAAGTCATTCTAAACATTTTATTTTATTTTGAACTAACATTTCAGAACTAGCTCAATGCAAATAATGTATTAACATATTTAAACATTATGGGATACAATATGATCAAAGGATTTGGGACTTGCCGGCAATTTGGACGAACTCGGCTAGCTCGAACGTAGAAGCACCGGGGTCCTGAGTCTGCTCCTGGGCTTCCGGGATCTCCGATACTAGCGCAAACAATTTAAATAAGTAAATCCGGCTTGCAACTAAACAAGCGAGGAAAAACAATCTAATCAAAAAGAAATAAAATGCATAAACATTCCAAATGAATTTTTAGGAATTTATCTGGGATGAATCTGGAGAAATGGAGGTCAAAAATGGGTCAAGAATATTATTTGGAGCAAAGTGGTGAAATTTGGGAATTTTTGGGATTTTCTGTGATTTTCTAGGATTTATTTGGATTTTTCTGGATTTTGGAAACTGGAAAAATCACTGAAAATTGGAATGAACAGTACTAGGCCGGCCCAAAGCAACAGTGCGGCCTGGCACTGTGCGGCCCGCGCGGCCGAAGGCCAGCGCGGCCCACGGCGGCGACGCGCGGCGGCCCGCGGGCGCGCGCGCTCGGGCGAGGAGCAGGCCGCTCGGCCCACTCTCACGCGCCTCCGCGGTTTCGATGGGCGACACGCGGCGTGGCGGACGGGCCGGATGGCGAGCGGGTGGATGGACGCGATGCGATAGCGGGGAGATCGGACGGTGGAGATAAAAGAGAGGTGGCGAACCGGTACGAGCGATCGGACGCACGGGAGGCGGTGAGATCAAGTGGATCGGACGGTGGTGGGAGGGCCACGTCGCGGCGAGGGGAGTCGTCTTCCTCCTCTCGCTGCTACAGTACTCCCGGGCGGTGGCTACGGTGGCGATGGCGAACCGGGCGTTAGGGAGTTCGCCGGCGGCAACGGAAGGTGCCAAAGGGGAGAGCTCACTATGGTGAGTCCATTTTGGGGCATTGGAGGGTGAGGGAGCCCACGGAGAGAGCGGGAGGCAGATGGGGGAGGTTTCGGCTCTCCGGCGGTGGAGGGGTCACCGGAGCCGGTAGGGGTCGAATCGGCGGTGGTTTCACGGTCTCGGAGACTCGAGGCTCACATTAGTGGCGGCGGGGTTAGCTGGGGAGCGTCGAGGAGGGCTGGCCACGGGCGCACGGTAGGGGCGGCGGTGAGCTTCGGCGGCGGCGCTCCACAGGGCTCCACCTGGCCAAACAAGGGTACCAAAGAGGTTAGGAAGTAATGGAGAAGCTCTGGGTGGAATTAATCGGGAAATGGAGGGAGGAGGAGGGAGATCCACTCTGCGGTGTCACCGGCGCAGGGGGCGATGGCGGCGGCGACTGAGGCGACGGGGAATCAATCGGTAGCTTGGGGAGGTGCACGGGAGTGGTGGGAGGCGGATGGAAGTGTTGGGGAAGCTCGGGAAGCAAAGGAGGAAGAGGGAGCCGAGGGAGGGCTTTATACCCGCGCGGGGAAGGGAAGAATCCGAGGGAGGGAGGAGGATACTTCGGGGAGAAGGCAACGGGCGCGCGCCGGGGTCAACCGGGGTGGGTGAGGCGTCTCCTCCGCGGGATGGAGTGGTGACGCCAGCTCTGCAGAGGGAGTTATGGCGAGGCGACGGGAGAGGAGAGCAGGTGAGCGGCAGCAGGGCGGTGGCGCGTCCGCGCGCGGGAGAGGGAGGCGGCGGCCACTGGCAGGTGGGGTCGGGCGCAGGAGAGCGGCGACGCGTGGCGCAGGAGTTCTGCCGCTCCGACCGGGCTGTCGGGACGGCGCGGCGCGGGGAAGGACCGGGGTGGCGCGGGGACGAGCACGGCGCGGCGCAGCGCGCAGCGCTAACGCGCGTGCGCGGGGCGAAGGCGGGGTGCTGGGGCGGCGCCAACAGAGGGAGGGCTCGGGGAGGCGCTGAGGTGAGGGGGAAGGCGGAAGGAGGGATGGCGCCAACGGGGAGGCGCGGGTGCGGGGCGCGCGAGAGAAAGGGAGGCGGGAAGGAGGCGAGGCGCCAACGGATGGAGAAAGCGGAAAGGCCGAAAAGGGAAGGCGCATTCCGGGGGAACTTTCCCAAAAAGGAAAGTTTCGGAATTTCACTCAAAAATGCAGCAAAAATCACAAATTTTCTGGTTTTGAATTTTTGGGGACTTTTCAACCTACCCCCCTTAAAAGAATCTCGACCCCGAGATTAACTTGGTCCAGGGGGTAAGTTGGGGAAATCTCGCTGCAAATCTGACTCTCGTTCCCAAGTTGACTCTTCAGGTGTATGATTCTTCCACTGTACTCTGCAAAATCTGACATTCTTGTTTCTGAGCTGCCTCTCTGTCGTTTCAAGTATTTGTAGTGGTTCTTCAGCATATGTGCAATCATCTTGCAATTCAATATCTGACAGTGGCACTTCATCTGTTGGTTGGCGTAGGGACTTCCGAAGCTGGAATACGTGGAACACGTTGTGAATTCTGGATAAGTTAGGCGGAAGCTGCACTTGATAAGCTACTTCCCCAACTCTTCCAATTATCTGAAACGGTCCCACCTATCTTGGTGCTAATTTGCCCTTGACTTGAATTCTCTTGATTATCTTGAATGGGGTGACTTTGATATAGACGAAGTTTCCAACTTCGAAGCTCAAATCCTTCCTTCGGTCATCTGCATAGTTCTTCTGTCGGTCTTGTGCATTCTTGAGTCTGTCTCTGATGACTCTAACATGTGCTTCTGCGTCTTGAGCAATCTGAGGTCCTATGAGTTGTCGTTCTCCTGCTTCTGTCCAATTCAGTGGGGTCCTGCGTTTCCTGCCATAAAGTGCTTCAAACGGTGCCATTTGGACGTTGGCTTGGTAGCTGTTATTATGTGAGAACTGAGCAAACGGTAGGCAGGTGTTCCATGCTGCACCATATACGATTGCACAAGCTCTTATCATATCTTCTACAATCTGGCGGGTTTTCTCTGTCTGTACATCTGTCTGAGAGTGATACGCTGAACTGAAGTTCAAATTAGTGTCTATAGCTTCATGTAATTTCTCCCAGAACCTGGACGTAAACTGTGCTCCTCTAGCTGACGCAATCTTCTTCGGAACTCCATGGAGTGTCACTATTCTGGTCAAGTACAACTCGGCAAGTTTATCCTTCCCATAAGTTTGCTTGATCGGGAGGAAATGAGCCACCTTGGTCAATCTATCAACAATGACCCAAATAGCATCATATCCCTCACGAGTCTTGGGAAGTCCAGTGATGAAGTCCATGCCAATGCTATCCCATTTCCATTCGGGAATTGGCAAAGGCTGCAACAATCCCGATGGTTTTTGGTGGTCTATCTTGATCTGTTGACAGACATCACATTTAGCTACATACTCTGCCACTTCTTTCTTCATTTGGTTCCACCAATACCTCTTCTTCAAATCCTGATACATCTTTGGGCCTCCTGGATGAATTGAAAATTGAGATGAATGGGTTTCGGATAGAATCAACTCTCTTAACTCCTTCTTGCTTGGTATACAATAGCGACCACGGAAAGTGAGGATTCCATGCTCATCTATTGCGTACTCTGCTGACTCTTCTCCTTGAATATCCTTTTTCAGTTTTTGAATCTCTCCATCTTCATCTTGTGCTGCTTTAATCTGACCTGGTAATAACGGTTGAATTTCTAATGTTGTTTCTTCATCCTGTTCTGTGATCACCATGTTCAGCTGTAATATATCTCTCTGTAACTCTGGTGGGTACTCTGATCGACTGACTTTGCTTGGATAAATTTTGTGGCTAAGGGCATCGGCAATTACATTTGCTTTGCCCGGGTGATACTGAAGTTCAACATTATAGTCTTTAATCAACTCCAGCCATCTTCGTTGTCTCATTTTCAACTCTGGCTGTATGAACAGGTACTTCAAGCTCTTGTGATCAGAAAATATCTCACAACGATTTCCTAGCAGGTAGTGCCGCCAAAATTCGAGTGCATGCACCTTAGCTGCTACTTCTAAATCGTGTGTGAGGTAATTTTCTTCGTGTGGCTTCAGCTGTCTTGAGGTATAGGCAACAACTTTTCCGTCTTGCATAAGCACACAACCCAAACCTTGCTTTGAGGCATCGCAGTAAATCTGAAACTCCTTCTCTGGATTGGGGAAAATCAGCACTAGTGTTGTTGTCAACTTGGTCTTCAACATCTGAAAGCTTTCTTCGCATGCATCAGTCCACGTGAACGGTTTGTCTTTCTTCAATAATTGAGTGAGTGGACGAGATATTCTTAAGAAACCTTCTATGAATCGGCGATAATAACCCGCCAATCCTAGGAAATTCCTTACTTCAGTCACGGTCTTGGGTTGTTTCCATTCCATAACTGCAGATATCTGCTTTAACCTCTGCTGGATTGACTTTGACTCCTTCTCACTTGTACCTGCATATCATCATTGGGTATATGCTACAGGTTCACACTTAGCTGGATTATGCAGTACCAGGGCCACATATATGTCTGGGTCCGTTAAGATCAACTTCATTGTAACATGAACTTCTCATCCATTACATTTTACACAGATGGTTTTCATACATTTTCATAGTCTTGCCACAAGCCTTAGTTAAAGTAATTTACAGACATCCATTTAGTTCTAGCTTACAAAAGGATAACCAAAAGTACATCATCTCATTTCTTGTTCTGCCTAGCTCATATTTTCTTGACTGTATGTTGGCTTTGGGCTTGGAGTTTAGCTGCTTCTGATGACAGACTCCTCCTGGGACATTGATGCTTGTAGTGTCCATTCTCTCCACAATGGAAGCATGCGTCTGTCCTTCGTGGACAGCTGCTAGTAAGATGCTTGCCACCGCAGGTGAGGCACTTGATGGCGAGTGGTGAGGGAGTGGCATACTGCTGAGACTGTTCAGACTGGGTCTTCTCAGGGTAGGATTCTTCATCTTCCATCGGTGGCGGACGTGATGTTGATGTCTGCCTCTTTGCTTGCTTTCTAGCTTCTTCTGTAGGTAAGGACTTCAGTGGGCATTGGCAGCGGTAATGTCCATCCCGTTCACAGTGAAAACAAGCCGTTGGTGAAGGAGGCGAAGGCTGCTTTCGTTTCATAACTTTCACGTAACCTGGTCTTTCTTCTAATTGGAGAGCTCGATCAACTAGGCTTAATAGGCTAGAAAACTTCATGGACTGAAGGCGTTGTCTCATACTAGGTCGTAGGCCTTTCATAAAGCACTCCATCCTTCCGGCTTCAGTATCAATCTCTTCTTGAGCATACTGGGATAACTGATGGAACTGCTGTAGATATGCTGTGATGGAGTTCTCTCCTTGTTGAAGATCGAGAAAATCCTGATATTTTCCTGCGATAACTTCAGGAGGAATGCAGGCTTGGCGAAATCTCTTCACAAAGTCTTCCCAGGTAATGTCTTCCTTATTTGGGTGCATCCACTCGATAGCATTCCACCAAGTAATTGCGGGCTCGGACAACTGATAGGTGGCAAAGATAACCTTCTCCTTATTTGTACACTGGATAGTATTCATTCTTCTCTCAATATCTTGTAACCAGTCATCTGCATTCAGTGACCCTGTTGTTGAAGGGAATATCGGGGGTTGAGTTTGCAGGAAGGCTATAAACTTCAATGTAGTTGCGCTTGACGCTGTCACTGACTCTTCGGGTGTCACCTTGACAATAAACTGTGATAGTGATTCTCTTGGCTTTTCTGACATCTGGGCTTGATCTGTGGCAGGTGCACCCTGCCTGTTGGTCTGACCACTCTGCTGTGTTGGATCCATCTGCCAATTGGGAATTTGAGATCAGCTTTGCAGCGGCTTTGGAGAACAGGAGTAGATAAGTAAGACATTGAATTTTTAAGGTAAGTATAGGATGAAAAAGGTAAGAACGAGAGCGAAAAGGGGACAGGAGAAAGCTTTGAACTGAGAGGGATTACTGATAATTAAGCAAACAATATACAAGGATAATGAACATATATTTACAATATGCAAGTGGCACACAAACCTCTTAGGGTTCATGATTTCACCTGCTTTACATTACAAAAGCACCACTACTACTCAGGGTCAGTCTAGTCTAGCGAACGACGGCTACTCCTCCAGCTGCCGAGAAACGAAATTTTGAGGCTAGACGAGCAAAGCAGTAAACATTTTGCGAAAGTAAAACTTAAGCAGGAGTAAACTAAGATAGATAAGGTAGCAACAAGAGAGGGAAAAGACAGCAATAATACTTATATTTTTCGTAAATCCTTTTTATGGCTTTAAATTAAGTTTTGCGATAAAATCGGTTCCTAGTTTGCCTTAGGTCTCAACCTACGGTCAAGAGCCTGCTCTGATACCACTTCTTGTAACGCCCCCGTTTCCAGGGGCGCGTACGGACACGGCACCTCGCAACTATTCACGCATGAACAGTTATGAAGTGTCGCGCAAGAGTATACCATCGCATGCTTACGACAAAAGTCCAGCATATATTTCACATACGGATTAACATCCATTTTTCAACAGCGGGGCGTGCAAGCCCAAAGTATACTTACATCACAAAAACACCAGAATCCGCTCGAGCGCGGCCAAGACCTAAAGCCACGGGTCCTTGTCGAAGAAGAGACCTTCCGGGGCTTCCTCAACGGGGAGACCTTCACCTTCGTCTTGATCCTCTAAAGAAGGGCAAAAGCAAGCCGTGAGCCAATCAACCGGCTCAGCAAGTCCCAAAGGGACCCTAACTTATTACATGCACGGAACATCAAGGGAAGGGAGTATATTTGGTTTATTAACTTTGAGTGGATGCAGTTTTATTTGCAAACATTTTTAGAAGACGGACCCAAAACTACTCCTCAAGAACTCAGGGGTTTTTCATGAAATTTCAATTAACCAACTAATCAAGTTAAACATTTACAAAACTACTTAAGCTTTGCGGCTGGAATCACCCAAGTGACACAGCTCCAATAACCGGGAGCACGGCGTATTCGAATACCATTTATTAGACTCTGCAGAGTTTGCTCAGCTTTACCCACACGATCCCTTAACTCCCGCGACAGAGTTAAGAAAGCCAGGTCGTTTCACTGCTCAACTCTTTATATAGGCTCTACCCGGTAGAATTCACTCGGGTCTGGCTCGCTCACACACACACACACAAGAAAAAGAAAACGGTGCCGCTTCGAGTGAACTCTACCGTTGTTAGGCACCCAATCACGGTCTGCCTAACCTTTGTTACCCAAACACCTTCTCCACAACGCCTGTAGAGTTTCAATCGAGTTGAGCAGCTACTAAACCAGTGTTGACAAGTCAACTCCTGTGGTTGAGCGGTCACCATGTCAATTGCTCAGCGTAAGGGTCTAGTCCTTATATTTTTCCCCCGGAGTCCGCAACCCCGGCCAGGTCCGCAACCTGCAACCCAGGGTAAGAGGCGGGCGAAAACCGTCTCGCGGCGCACCACAGCCCCCCTTACCCTAACTTACATGTCGACATACTCCGCCCTAGGGCACGGCATCCCAAACTACCCTGCCCTAGAGTCGGGTTTTCCAAATTCTATTGGCTCGCAGCCACAACCTTAACAGTGTAAGACTTTGCATGATAATAATAACTTACAATTTATCTAGAATAACAGATAATTAATTCTAGGGTTACAAAGGCATGGCAACAAATTTAACGGGGCATTTAACGGTGGTAGGATTAACTACATAACAAGTCATTCTAAACATTTTATTTTATTTTGAACTAACATTTCAGAACTAGCTCAATGCAAATAATGTATTAACATATTTAAACATTATGGGATACAATATGATCAAAGGATTTGGGACTTGCCGGCAATTTGGACGAACTCGGCTAGCTCGAACGTAGAAGCACCGGGGTCCTGAGTCTGCTCCTGGGCTTCCGGGATCTCCGATACTAGCGCAAACAATTTAAATAAGTAAATCCGGCTTGCAACTAAACAAGCGAGGAAAAACAATCTAATCAAAAAGAAATAAAATGCATAAACATTCCAAATGAATTTTTAGGAATTTATCTGGGATGAATCTGGAGAAATGGAGGTCAAAAATGGGTCAAGAATATTATTTGGAGCAAAGTGGTGAAATTTGGGAATTTTTGGGATTTTCTGTGATTTTCTAGGATTTATTTGGATTTTTCTGGATTTTGGAAACTGGAAAAATCACTGAAAATTGGAATGAACAGTACTAGGCCGGCCCAAAGCAACAGTGCGGCCTGGCACTGTGCGGCCCGCGCGGCCGAAGGCCAGCGCGGCCCACGGCGGCGACGCGCGGCGGCCCGCGGGCGCGCGCGCTCGGGCGAGGAGCAGGCCGCTCGGCCCACTCTCACGCGCCTCCGCGGTTTCGATGGGCGACACGCGGCGTGGCGGACGGGCCGGATGGCGAGCGGGTGGATGGACGCGATGCGATAGCGGGGAGATCGGACGGTGGAGATAAAAGAGAGGTGGCGAACCGGTACGAGCGATCGGACGCACGGGAGGCGGTGAGATCAAGTGGATCGGACGGTGGTGGGAGGGCCACGTCGCGGCGAGGGGAGTCGTCTTCCTCCTCTCGCTGCTACAGTACTCCCGGGCGGTGGCTACGGTGGCGATGGCGAACCGGGCGTTAGGGAGTTCGCCGGCGGCAACGGAAGGTGCCAAAGGGGAGAGCTCACTATGGTGAGTCCATTTTGGGGCATTGGAGGGTGAGGGAGCCCACGGAGAGAGCGGGAGGCAGATGGGGGAGGTTTCGGCTCTCCGGCGGTGGAGGGGTCACCGGAGCCGGTAGGGGTCGAATCGGCGGTGGTTTCACGGTCTCGGAGACTCGAGGCTCACATTAGTGGCGGCGGGGTTAGCTGGGGAGCGTCGAGGAGGGCTGGCCACGGGCGCACGGTAGGGGCGGCGGTGAGCTTCGGCGGCGGCGCTCCACAGGGCTCCACCTGGCCAAACAAGGGTACCAAAGAGGTTAGGAAGTAATGGAGAAGCTCTGGGTGGAATTAATCGGGAAATGGAGGGAGGAGGAGGGAGATCCACTCTGCGGTGTCACCGGCGCAGGGGGCGATGGCGGCGGCGACTGAGGCGACGGGGAATCAATCGGTAGCTTGGGGAGGTGCACGGGAGTGGTGGGAGGCGGATGGAAGTGTTGGGGAAGCTCGGGAAGCAAAGGAGGAAGAGGGAGCCGAGGGAGGGCTTTATACCCGCGCGGGGAAGGGAAGAATCCGAGGGAGGGAGGAGGATACTTCGGGGAGAAGGCAACGGGCGCGCGCCGGGGTCAACCGGGGTGGGTGAGGCGTCTCCTCCGCGGGATGGAGTGGTGACGCCAGCTCTGCAGAGGGAGTTATGGCGAGGCGACGGGAGAGGAGAGCAGGTGAGCGGCAGCAGGGCGGTGGCGCGTCCGCGCGCGGGAGAGGGAGGCGGCGGCCACTGGCAGGTGGGGTCGGGCGCAGGAGAGCGGCGACGCGTGGCGCAGGAGTTCTGCCGCTCCGACCGGGCTGTCGGGACGGCGCGGCGCGGGGAAGGACCGGGGTGGCGCGGGGACGAGCACGGCGCGGCGCAGCGCGCAGCGCTAACGCGCGTGCGCGGGGCGAAGGCGGGGTGCTGGGGCGGCGCCAACAGAGGGAGGGCTCGGGGAGGCGCTGAGGTGAGGGGGAAGGCGGAAGGAGGGATGGCGCCAACGGGGAGGCGCGGGTGCGGGGCGCGCGAGAGAAAGGGAGGCGGGAAGGAGGCGAGGCGCCAACGGATGGAGAAAGCGGAAAGGCCGAAAAGGGAAGGCGCATTCCGGGGGAACTTTCCCAAAAAGGAAAGTTTCGGAATTTCACTCAAAAATGCAGCAAAAATCACAAATTTTCTGGTTTTGAATTTTTGGGGACTTTTCAACACTTGAAACCATTGTTTTTGCAACGGTGCAAACAAATTAATTAGCAACTCAATCAATCTAGTAAGCAGGCCAGGCCACCGTTTGGTTTTGTGGAGGCAGGAGGAACCTACCAAGTCAGCTGCAGCATGCAAGATGTACTACTACAGAAGTCTAATACTAGACGCCGAATCACAGACAATTTGACAAAACCGTCTGTGACCGACACTAACACAGACGGTTTTAATTTGGACACCGTCTGTGTTGATTGCGTCGAAGAAAACGAGTATCACAAACGGTTCTTACCGATGAACCGTATGTGATATTTTAATCTCAGAATTATCACAGACAGTTTTTAATAAAAAACCGTCTGTGATAATGGCGCTAGACATTTATTACGCCGCTCAGAATCGCATCTGTCTTCATTTCGATCCAGATCTAACCGGTGCTGCACTCTTTCGCTCAGGAGGCAAGCTAGATGATTTCAGGCCAATTAATTTGGTGGGAGGAGGCAGAGATTGAGCTTTGAATATTCATACGTTCCTGGTTGCTCTAGATATGGTTAGTAATGAAATTTATTTTTCTTTGCATTACAATTTAGATTTAAGTTTTGGTGAGTGTTATTGAAGATGGTTTGCATCTACTTGACCATACATGATCAGTTCTCCCGTCATGTGGGAGGTCAAATTTGTCAAAATTGTTGGTTATATACCTTCAACGATCGCTGGGGAAATAGCTGTTGTGTTTATAATATGAATTAAGCTAGCAAAGCCTCAATGCATGTGGTATATATGTAGTAATAATTAATTAATTTAATTTTTAATACTAAGTTGTTACATATATACATAACGTAGGACCGAAACTGGATGTATGCCGCGAACCGTATGAGTGAAGAGTACATTAATAGTGTGTCTGCTTTTACAAGAGCTGCCGAGGAGGATATGTTGAATAAGGGGGTGAAATATATGTACTGTCCATGTACTGCTGCGAGAATTTAAAGATATTTAAGAACCGAGGGCAAATTGAAGCGCACTTGATTCGGAGAGGTTTCAAAAAGGATTATATGTGTTGGACCAATCATGCCGAAGTCAATGATCATATGCCGCCGGATGACATCGCCGGTGAAGTGAATGATATGCGGGCGGATGACATCGCCGGTGAAGTGAATGACATGCCGTCGGATAATGGCGATTGTTGTTCGGATTCGGATAGGTTGCACGATGACAATCTAGATCAGATGCTTCGCGATGTAGAAGAGAACTATGATGAGAGAGAGTATGTTAAATTCCGGGGCTTGATGGAGGACTCGGAGAAACCTTTGTTCACGTGCTGTAGGTCAAAGTACACGAGGTTGTCGGCCGTGCTTGAACTGTTGAAATTGAAGGCAAGCAACGGTTGGTCCGATAAGAGTTTCACGGCGCTGCTAGGTCTTTTAACGGACATGCTTCCGGAGGGAAATGAGTTGTCTAAAACCACATATAAAGCCAAGAAGATTCTTTGTCTATTGGGAATGGAAGTAGAAAAAATACATGCATATCTGAACGACTGTATCCTTTACCATAAAGAGTATGCAAACATACATGTATGTCCCGTGTGCAACGCATCCCGATACAAACGTAACAATCAATCAGATGACGACGAGGGAACAGAGATGAAGAAATGACCTCCTGCTAAGGTGGCATGATATTTTCCTATAATTCCTCGTTTGAAAAGATTTTTTGCAAATCCAAAGGAGGCAAAACTACTGCGTTGACACTCGAAGGAGCACAAAAGGGATGAAATACTAAGACACCTTGCTCTTTGGGTCTTGTGCTTGCATTCCGTCTATACTAGCCTTGTATATTCGGTCGGCTTTTCGTAGAAAAAAAGCGGTCGGCTGGGTCTAGTGCACAACATATGCTCCGCGCTCAAAACTAATCAACGGCCTCATAGCTATAGAAAAAGGCCCATCAGATAACTGGCCTGCTAGCACAACGAAAACGGCGGCCCATGGCGCCGGCTCGCCCCTCGGTCGGAAGTCGGAACTCAAAATGCCACGCCCACGCCTCGGCCTCGTTTCCCAGCTCCGCAAGCTGCCTTGTCAGCACAGCCGGCCGCTCCGCTCCACCGCGGGCGCCGGCTACTGCCCCCTTGCCCTTTCGTCGCTCCATCCCGCGGCCTTAGGCGTTTGCCACACGCGCGCGCGTGGGGTCGACGCTCCAGGCACCGCCGACGCTCACAGCGTGTGCGGTGTGCCGCTCCCACGTTCAGCGGTGGGTAGGCTCTCCGCCGGTTCCGCAGTCCGCTCACCTCTCAGGCAGCTAAGATATGGGACTCGCATCGTCACTTCCACCAAATCCGTGCACAGAGCTATTTCGTGTGCGTACATGCCAAAGAGAAGGGACGTCGGCCGTGGCCTGTTAAAACGCACTGAAGACTGCATTATCAGCCATTCAGCCTCCAACGCTTTCTTGGTTTTCTGCTGACGAACTTTCACTTGTTTCGCTTCTCAACTGCAAAGGGTCATTTCCCCATCGTGCATTTATTCATTAGCCCGTGGCAGTGTTGATCTGCATGACTTGGATCGTACCAACATGAAATTTTATTTGTCATTATGAAATAAACTTTAGGGTATAGGATGTTAACTTTATAGAGCCCTGATGCTTCTCAGTTCAGCCAACACATACAGTCTCCTTGACGCTGAAACTACCACACTCCAGCTTAATTTAGGATCTGTGGGTGGGGTGGCTGACCTGATCTTGGATTGCACTATGGAGTTAGAATGCCTAGCTTTTTTTTTTTGAGTACCTAGCTTATTAACATGCTCTTTTCTCTCCATTGTCTTACCAGATATGACAGTGAGCCTCACATCGAACTGCTATCCCAGAGCCTCGTATACATGTTGACATCTCTTCATCTGATGGCAAGCCAATGCTTCTGATAGGCTGTCACATGATTATCCTTCTCTAGGATTCATATATAAAAATTAAAAAGAACTCGGTTTCAGCAACTCGTCCTGATTGGTACGATGCGTCATTAGGTCCACCACTCCCTTACAAACACCATAGGACTACAATGGATTACGCAAGAGGTTGCTATCCTACACATGCCTAGAGATGGATAGAGCAAGCCGTCACGTCAAGCAACGGTCACTGAACCGTGGGCCCACTCCACCCGTCGACCGTGCGTGCGTGTGTTGCATCTCATGCGTACTACATGGCAATTCTTTAGAAGCAGCCTCGACCTGGGACGGGGTTTATAAGCTAAGCAAGGGCACTATCCCGATCGATGGACTCACCGAAACCCGCCTCGATCGGATCGAACCGGTTTACCACGCTTGAGCAGAGTTCAAGTTAAACATTGTTTTGCTTACATGCGTCGGGTGTCATGCTCGCGGTTACCTGGGGAGTTTTTATTTTGTTGCATGTGGGGCGAAGGATGAATCTTCGCGAGCGCCACAGCGGATGATATGCGTCGATCGCGTCTCAAGAACACGTACGGCCTAACCTTTTGGTAAGCTGTTTTATCTCTACTGCTTAAAAACACGAATTGATCGTCCTTTCTCGCTCGACTCTTTATAGCCGTCCATTCTCCCTAGACTCTCCATAGCCGACCGATCTCACCTCCCACGGGCGCAAACTCCTCTCCCATGCGCGCAAACTACTCCCTACGACCAGAAAACCTCCCATCTCTTCGTCTCAACTCCTCTCTCTCTCTCTCAGACGCGCATATCTTTCCCCCAAATCCCAACCCCTCTCTCTCAGATGTGACCACCTCCCCACCACACACAACCTCTCCATTGCCTCCTCCCCGCCCTCCAAGTTGCTCCTCCTCCTCTGCTCTCTCGCTCACCTCCTCCACCACCATCCGCCGCTGTGTTAGCCTCTGCCACCGCCACAGGCCGTCGTCGCATGCGTATAGAGATGGCAATGGGTACCCGATACCCGAATACCCGACGGGTTTTACCCGATAAAGAGACGGGTATGGAAGATTTTATGTACCCATGGGTACGTTATTGGGCGAAATCCTCTACCCGCCGGGTAGGCGGGTGCGGGTGTGGGTATATACTACCCATACCCGCCTACCCGCGGGTAATGAATACCCGCATTAGACAACTAGACATCCCACTCAACTGTTAATTTTATTATCTACTTGTTGTTGATTGTTTATTTGTTTGTCATATGTTGATATGGTCATGTCAAGTATGTTTATGTGATGTACTAATTTTGATCATTAGACGCTTTTGTGCTTGGCATGTATGATTAATGAATGTCTAAATTGATGATATTCTTATGTGTTGAACCGGGTATGCTTGCGGGTACGGGTTACCCGTCGGGTAGTAATACCCGCGCGGGTACGGGTATGGGTAAATTTTCCTACCCGCGTGCGGATACGGGTAACCCGACGGGTAAATTTACACCTAGCGGGTACGGGTATGGAATGGCAATACCCGATGGGTATTTACCCGTTGCCATCTCTACATGCGTACCCGCCCCTGCATGCGTCGCTCCAGGCCCCCCGACGCAGGCGGCCCCTTCTCCGACGACAACAGCGACAACCCCTTTGGCCGCGACCATGGGGGAAGGGGCACGGATGGAACATGCATCCACCTCTGGGGTCGCCCCTCCTGCTTCCACCACCCGTCCTAGTTCTTCCATACCCTCTGTGTCTGTGACAACACCCTTGAGCTTTGCTTCCACGGTAAGTAAAAATAAAAATAAAAACCCTAGCTTTCTTGCTATGTTTGTGCATCTTGTCCTGATTTATTTGGGTGGCTTGGCTGGTGTTTGTAGGAATGCCACAATGGGACCATGCAAGTGCATGGTGTCATAGTGGCAAAAGATGCCCAAGAGCGGGCTCTGGGCGCAAGCCATCTCGCAGTATGACCATCGGATCCTCGATTTTCGTATGTCAGTGGACCCTTCAAGGTCCGTCGTGGTGTCCACGGAGGAAGCTGGGATTTTCTTTCTCCTTCTTTCTTTGGTGGAGTTTTGCCTGTTTAGTGATTGTTGATTTAGGAGTGCTTTTGGGGCTTTTGCGGTTTTGTATGCAGAGTTCTTACTTCATAGGGTGGTGTTCTTGGTGCTGGGGTTGGTGCTGATGGTGATGGCACACACGCTTAGCGAGTCTGTAGTATTCTAAAGCAATGACGATTGACATACAACTCACAGGACACGGTTTGTAGCCGGCCAAGAGTCTCGACGCCTTGCCTCCCCTTCAGCCCTCCCTCGGGCTCCCGGTCGATCACCGGCCATGACGTGCAGTCGACTGGGAGCCCGGTGCCTCCTCCACATTAGGCACCGATCGACCCCAGACGGTCTGGGAACCTCAGTGAACGCTGCCACATTCGGCATTTCTAAAGTCGATGGGTCTGACGGCAAAATTCTTCTTTATTTCTTTTATTTCTCCTTGGATTATTTCATTTCTTGCTTTCCTTTAGTACTGGTATTACAATGTAAACCAAACTACCTGCTAAGTTGTATATATAAACGTTATACTTCTTTATAAGCCATTCCAAAAATGATTAATTCTTTGTAATCTATGCTTTCATACTTATGTAAAATTTTAAAATGTTTGGAAGGCACGGAAACGTCAACAAATGTTATCTTTAGTTTATTTAGCATATAAAAAGTCTGGTTATGTTCTTCATGCATGCTCATGTGAGGTTTAAGATTTTTTTTACAACGCACATACATCTAACTGTTACTCTTAGATCTTACCGTTCCTACTAAGCACCAGTTGGTGTTAAATGTGGTAGTTTAAGCTTGATTTGTACACGGTCATGTTAGGATCTGGAAACGTGTGTGACTAGTATAGGTAACTTTTGGGAGTTAATACAGCATGTTGAAAATTACTCACTCCTTAATTATATCGAAGGAAAGCAAGAAAGAAAATTAAGGACCAGGTCAAGCGTTCCGTCGTTGGGGAAATCTACGAGACTGGTGAAAAATATCAAGCGCGTACGGGTCTATTAGGCATGTACAATGGTATGAGCTAGTTACTAGCTCTAAGATAACTTCTTCAATGATATTAACTTTTAGCACATAGCTCATAACATGAATAGTCCCATATGACATCCTTATATAATCTTGGAATGTGTGTATAAGCCTAGCTCTTGATCAAGATCTAGTTTTTCTCTCTCTTCTATTAAAATATGAAATAATATGTTTAGAGTTAGCTCATAAATCACCATTGGACATGCCTTTATGGAACGATCAAACCACTCGATAAAATGTCGAAAGATTTAGATTAATTCACGATTACAAGTTACAACTACGTCGATTTAGAAATTCAATTAATTGCAATGGCCACATCCACCGATCCACGTGAAACGACCGTGTGGAAAACTCCAAGATGCCACGGCCGACTCACTCGCTAGCTAGTCCAATGAGCACCGGTCGTCGCCGGCCGTGCTCGCCGAAATAAGCGACGCCAGCTAAGACGTTACAGGGTATTATGACCATACAAAACACTAGAAATGCGAGAAAATTACGCCTCACGACTCTTACTTGTTGTATCTTCTTCTTGAAATATTGTTGATTAATTCTAGTAGTAATATTAACCATCATGCTTGCCCGATCCCAAAGCCATCTCTTGGGATTTCGTAGGGGGCTCCTCCTCTCATGAGGCGCCTGCTGCTTTTTCTAACAAAAGTTGTTACTCACGCACAAGTCAGAGATGTCGCAGTACCAGCTTTGCTCGATCTCGTCCAAATTAGCTGTGAGATTGTACACATATGTAATGTAATATATTAATTAACTTGTGTTGCTGGTGTTAATAAAAATCTTGAGATCTATTCCAAGTACAACGTCCACAACGAACAGCTTATATTAGCCAGTTTTTGGTTCCAACAACCAGTTGACCTCAATCATCATGAGGAAGCACAAGTAGGATATTATGAATACATGATAGATGAGCATAAAATAATACAGAAATATGGTTAGTGAAATTCTGTGGCCCAAGCAAGTTGACTCGTGATTTTATGTGGTGTGGCAACCAGGCCGGCCTTTAGGAATGGGGCTTCCCTGTCCCCCACTCCCTATTCCCTCAATTTAGACCACTCACTAATGATCCAATGGCTAGTTTTTTTTTATTTTCACCATTTGCCCATGCATCATAAATAATAACAAAAATGCAGAAAAAATAAAATTTATTTTTTCTGTATTTTTATTATAATTTTTGTACAGGAAAAATAAAATTATAATAAAAATACAGAAAAAATAAAATTTATTTTTTTCTGTATTTTGTTATTATTTATGATGGATAGACAAATGGTGAAAATATATAAAAAAACTGGCCATTGGATTATTAGTGAGTGGTCTAGATTGAGGGAATAGGGAGTGGAGGACAGGGAAGCCCCATTCGGCCTTTAGTATCCATTTCTAGGGATGAAAACGGAACGGAAATATCCCGTACCGAACCGTATCGTTTTCTACATTTGACCCGATCGAATTCGTATTTTCGGACAAATTCGAATTCGGTTCGAAATACGGAATACGAAATTCGAAAACGGAGCGGAAACGGTTTAGACGTTTTCCGACCGTTTTCTATTTTTCTACATTTTATTCGGAATATACCGTATTGTAAATACGTTTAAACCGAATTTGGCCCACTAGAACTAGAAGTCCAGGTCTCACAGCCCAGGCGCCCAGCGACGCGCCCCAGCCCAATGCACAGCCCAGCGACGCGCCCCAGCCCAATGCCCAGTGACGCGAGCGGAAACGGCTGTCTCCTCCGGTCCTCCCGCACGCGACGCGGTGCGCAATCCCTAATCCCCTTCCCTTCCTATCCGCCGCGGCGCCGCACCCCGCATGCGACGCGGTGCGCGACTCCAGCAGCGCCGCCCCCCCCCGGCCGCCCGTGTGCCATCCCGGCGGCCGCTCGCGTCCCACCCCGGCAGCTCCGTCGCCCCGCCAGCTCCGCCGAACCCCTCCGCATGCTCTGGTTCGTCGTTCTTGTCATCCTCCTAGCCGCCGACTCTTCCCCCCGCGCCGCGCGCGCAGGCCACTCTCGAGGGCTTCGTTGCGGCCGGCGGCTACGCCTGCGCCGCCGACTCTGACTGCGGCTACCGAGGCAAGGTACGCAGGATCCCTCCCGTCTGTTTTTCGAAAGGAGTTTTCCTTCCTCGCGGTTTTGGGCGGAAAAAGTGAGGTTTTTTTTGGGGGGGGGGGGGGGGGGGGCGCAGGCGTCGTCGGCGCTGCAGTTCGAGAAGCACGCGGGCGGTGGTGTCGAAGAACCAGAACGCCCACAGCAACGGCACCTCACTCTACGAGCTCTTCCACGCGCTCAGGGTGGTGCACGCCTACCGCTTCGCCGAGGCCTTCCAGATGGCCGCCGGGGTGCCCATGACCGTGCCCGCCACTGACGGAGCGCCGACGGAGCAGGAGCAGCGTCTGGAGCAGCAGCCGGCGAGCAGGGAGCTGGATGGGCTTCAGGCTGTCGACGTGACAGCGGAGTAGGAGTCTCAGACCCTGGGTATGCTGACCGAGGAGGAGAGGGCCGGCCTGTGTCTCCTTGACTTGAGGTGAGCCATTCTGCGCCTGATTTGTGTTTGGAGCTCGTTGTGTAGTGGTGTAGGGGTGGGGGGTGAATTTGTTTGATAGTAAACCAATGTAATTGAAGAAGTACTTGACCCAAAGTGAGGAATTGTGCTGTGTGGAGTGGCAAAACTAGAACTCGTCGCAAGGCTCGTTTCAGTCCTAATGCCTTTCTTTTGAGCAGGGCAAGTAGTTAATCGACCGAGTCAGATCCTATGCACGGTGTTGAAGTGCCTGCTGCAGAGGAGATTGAAAATGTGGCCCGTGATGACCAAGCAATGCCTGATGAGGAAGAGATAAGGAATGCAGTGGGTGAGCGACCTAGGGATAGTTGTTTGTCGACAAGCACTCCTGTTAAAGTGCGAGTGACCGAAACAAAATATCAGCCAGAAAGTTTCCTCAAGGATGTAAGAGGATTGCTATCCACTGGGCTTCTTGAAGGTTTCAGGGTGACCTACAAGAAGAATGAGGTGCGTGTAGTTCCTTCAGGCAGTAGAAGAAGGATTCGGCATGAAATGTTGATTGGAAACCTATAGTTTTGATTTATCTAAAGAACAACATATACGTTTCATTTGATGATTGTTAGGTGGAGATGACTGGACGTATAAAGGACAGGGATATACTTGTGGGTGCTCAGAGTGTGGTCACAATAACGTGAGCTTTCTGTTATCTGCAATACTGCATGCTTTGTAATTTTCTATGTTTGTACCCGTAAATTGACTGAAAAACTGAACCTGATCTTGTGATGTTTGATAAATTATAGACAATGAATGCGTGTGAGTTTGAACATCATTCTGGTGAGTCATCCAACAATCAAAATGATCACATCTTCTTGGACAGTGGAATTTCGCTTTATAGGGTGATTCAAGCACTAAAATTTACCAGACTTTACTTGCTTGGGGACTTGATTGAAGAACAGATTGGTCTCCCACCGAATCTTGTTCAATATGAAAAGTGGAAAGGTATTTTGATGAGTACCTAAGGCTTTATAGCTTTTTGTGTACTTCAGGATCTGCTAATCCTTTTGTTGGCCTATCTTTTCGATCTTGTTGATCATTTAGCATCGTTTCAAGTGGAAAAGAACAATTTTGTTTCTGCGGCTTCAGATCCTTGTTCAACTCAAAGGTATGTTACTGTACTTACAAAATTTCAGTGGGCCTTCTATTCAGATTGCACAAATACCCATTAGTGTGCCTTAATATTCGCAAGACTTCTATATGTTATATGGTCTTTACACATTGTTTTGGGGCTTGAATTTTTGAATAAGCTTGATAAGACCATATACCAAGGAAGGATGGCTTAGTGCCATACATTTATCAATGCAGATGGGACTTAAGTTTATGCTAGCTTCAGAGTTTAAGCTCCTCCAAAGTCCAAGTAGGATCTTACTAATTTAGAACGAGCTTATTCTTTAGTCTTTACCAAATACCTTTTTTTTATCAAGTACCTTTAGGTATCGTAATCTGCCACAGACCGACTTCGGCTTTCTTTAAAACTCCACTGCTAGTTCGCAAGAGTCCGCCGCAGGAAAGACAAGTCATATAGCTCGAGCTACTACTTTGGCATATTTGTGTCGGCTATTGTGTTAATACTTAAGACCAAGGGTCATGCACTTGTTAAGTATTATATGCACTTGAACTTGATCACGCACTTGGTAATTGTTATGTACTTGGTCACTTGTTAATTGTTATGCACTTGGTCCTACAGGTCGGTATTCTGTATTGAATTTTCGTATACCGACCGTGTTCGACATAATTCCGCTCGAATTGGTTCGTTTTCGAAATTCTCGATATTCCATAAGTTCGCGTTCGTTTTCGTGTCCGGCTTTACCGCTTTC
The DNA here is from genome assembly GCA_017311315.1 of Dendrocalamus latiflorus. Classification (NCBI taxonomy): domain Eukaryota; kingdom Viridiplantae; phylum Streptophyta; class Magnoliopsida; order Poales; family Poaceae; genus Dendrocalamus; species Dendrocalamus latiflorus. The sequence continues at coordinate 3,146,798 of CM029634.1, read as the reverse complement.
GTTTTCGTTTTCGTATTCAAATGTAGAAGTAGAAAACAGTTGAGGAGTTTTCCGACCGTTTTCATCCCTATCCATTTCATGTGTTCAATTCGTTGTGAGCTAGATGGAGAGGGCATTGAAATGGCTGTTTGTCATACAGACATGCAGGATGCAGACGATATGGCGCATGCCATGAGTCAACACATTGCAGAGGTCCGAGTTAAGGCATCGAAGCAGATATAAGTTGTGAACCACAATGCCTTAAAAAACAAAATAGTCACGCCTTGTGATGTTTGGAAACCATTTTCTGGGTTTTGTTAGGTTTACATAGAAGCAACCCCAATCACGCAGTCATTTCTATTTGAGAAGGGTCATGCGGGAATTATATGTGATATATTTATTATTATATAGTAAATGTTGATAACAAACACTACTACAGAAAAACTTATCACAAACAGTTCAGAAACGTCACCACAGACGGTTTTTTAAACCGTCTGTGCTTATACGTTAGTAATACCCTAAGAGCATTACAGATGGTTTTTGAATTGTCTGTGATAACCTTTATCATAGCCGTGGTGAAGTTCTGTAAGGGAATTTCTCTGTCACGAGTAGGGCTGTAAACGAGCCGAGCTCGAGCGAGCTTGACCTGGCAAGCTCGAGCTCGGTAGAAAATCGAGCCAAGCTCGAGCGAGCCTGAGATCGACATCGAACTTTAAGCTAGGCTCGAGCTCGGCTCGGACAAAACTCGAGCTCGCTCGAGCTCGGCTCGTGTAGGTTCGGTGGGGAGGAGGGAGGGAGTACCTGCGGGCTGCGGAGCTGTGGCCGAGGCGCCGAGCTGCCGGATCCGGGTCGAGGAGGGGCGGTGCCGCCGGGGGAGAGGAGGGCCTGGAGGGGTGCCGGGGGAGAGGAGGGGCGCCGGGGGGGGGGGGACAAGGAGGAGCGGCGGCGGGGGGCGAGGAGAGGCGGCGGGAGGCGAGGAGCCGAGGAAGGGGACGGGGGGGGGGGCGGCGGGGGAGAGGAAGGGGACGGGGGGCGGCGCCGGGGAGGGGGCGAGGAGGGGCGCTGGCGAGGGGAGGAGGGGCGGCGGCGGAGAGAAGGGGACGGGGGGTGGGAGAGGGGGTCGGCGGTGGGGGGGGCCAAAAGGGGCGGCGGCGGGGGAGAGGAGGAGGGCGACGAGGGGGACGAGAGTGGGGGGGGCAGCCGGCGGCGGGGGCGACGAGGGCGGCGAGGAGGGGCGGGCCGCGGGGGGCGGCGAGGTGGGGCGGGGGGCAGGAGCCAGGAGGGGCGTCGGCGGGAAGCAGGCCACAGGCGGAGGCGCCGAGGCGGGTGGGGGAGAGGCGCGGCCGCGCGGGGGTGGCTGGGTGGGGAGTGGGGACTGGGGCCTGGGGGTCTGGGCCCTAGGGCTAGGGGTGGGGGCGCTGGGATTTTGAGAGGAGAGGCGGGAGGAAGGCCGGAGGGGGTGTGGGGAAATGGAGAAGGTGAAAAAATCTTAAGCTCGCGAGCTATTCGAGTTCGGCTCGTTAAAGCACGCGAGCTTAAGATGAAGCTCGAATTCGGCTCGTTTGGAGCTCGAGCCAAGCTCGAATCGAGTCTAGAGCGAGCCAAGCTCGAGCAGTTCGCGAGCCTCGAGCTTTTTTTACAGCCCTAGTCACGAGGGGCTTCTTTCCTACCAGCACCAGAAAGGTTGCCTCAATCAAAACTCTAAATTAGATTTGTAATTCTTGAGATAGGAAAAATAAAGAAAGATAGCTACTTGAGATGGATGAATTTGTACCAGAGAGGAGACGATAAGGCCGCGCTCGTTGGGGACTCTACGGCCATGGTGGAGGATCAGGTGGTGAATCAAAACTTGTTGTGTTGGTTCTTGAAGTGAATGGGGAAAAGGGTAGGGGATTAATAAGGGGTGAGAGGTGGGAAGAGACCCAGTGCCTGCCATTCAATACGGAGAGAATGGACGGGTGGGATCGAGATTCTGGGGGAGATGCCGTGGCCCGTGGATCAATGACGTGGTAGGGTATTATCACAGATGGTTCAGATTAAAAACTATTTGTGATATGTAGGCATCATAGATGATTCTTGTTAATAACCATCTATGAATTATCACAGACGGTTCTTGTTAATAACTATATATGGTGATCACAGATATCACAGATGGTTTTTAATCCGAAACGTCTGTGATAATTCGCAAATGGTTCTTGTTAAGAATCATCTATGATATTACATCTTCACAGATGGTTTTTAGTGTTGGCAGCAACATAGACAGTCTCTAAATCAAAACCATCTATGGTTGTATTTAATACTAATGGTTTTGGTCAACCATCTATGATGAGACATCTAGTATTAGCCTTTTTGTAGTAGTAAAATGTTTTAGAGTTGCTAACAAAAAATAAAAATATACTAAAAATTCTCACAAAAAGGTAAAATATCTAGCGCTTAATTTGGTGGGTACTAATTTTAAAGGCTTAGATTTGATAGTTGACTTAGAGATATAAGAATCTATATATACTTATATTAATTATACATTTAGAGAAATATTTAGCCATCAATATAGCGGACCTGAGTTATAACGACTCAAATTAAAATAAAAAGTCCATGTCAAGTACAATCCGAATTAAGAGAAATTCAGAACTCAAAATAAAAAATTAGCAATTTGATTTCCATACGACTTTCAAAGTATCATCTATATATAACTAAAATTCACAATAATAATTAAACAAAATTAGCAAATTAAAATAAAGAGTTTATTTCAAGTACAATCCAAATTAACAAAAATTAGGAATAAAAACTAAAATAAAAGTAGCAATTTAATTTCCATATTAGTTTAAAAGTAAACACTTAAAAAATAAATTTGGGATAATAATTAAAAGAAAAAATAAATTAGTTTTTATATGAATTCCAACCTAAAACTAAGAAGAAATCCATGGCAAGTATGATCCAAAAAACATGCAAATTAGGAATAAAAATTAAAGGATGATAAGATATTTGATTTATAAATGAATTTGAAATCTAGATTCCAAAATTATTAAAATTTATAAACATGTACTAATTAGGCACTCCAAGGAAGCTCTTGTATTGATGCGGGGGATTGCCCAATCTTTACGGCGTAGGATCGACGGAGATAGTTTAGATCTATGCAACCTGATGAATTGATGGCGCCAACCACTGTTAGAACAGTAACATGTGATAAAAGAATTCGCCCAACCACACGCTCGTGATCTCGTCTATCCGACAGCTAAGTAGACATATCGTCGCTCCGGCCATGGCCTCTCCATTGGCCATGGTCAGCACCCAAAACACCTCCCCCATGCCCGGGAAAGGGTGGTCGAACCGCGTTGGCAGTGATTCAATCTGCTTGAACTTCTCTAGTGAACTGTGCAGCCCTCTCCTCATCGATCTCGTCAAGCTCAACACCTCCATCATGGACGCCAACTGGGCCCCATTCTTTGCGGAGCTATTCTAGTAGCTTCCTCCTCAAGATGCTCATGTTGTCATTCAATTGAGTGTTGAAATCATTCGTGAGCTTCTCAAGGTCCGCCTGGGTCACATATGCTTGTTCTTCTTCTTTTCCTATCATGGTTAGTGCAAACAATAAGAAAAGCTATGTATGTGGATGTGAGATGCTTTGTGGAATTCACTCAACCTCACCTTTTTTATCAACCGAAGTTCTTATGCATTCTTGATAGAATTGGAGAGCTGCATGCACTTTAGTGATGATAGACGACACAAGGTAATAGATTAACGAATTCAATTGCACACACTGTTAAACAATGGCTTATTTGTAGAGCTTGGAATAGAAGTGTTTATCCTATGCAATCTGAAATCATCGATGTTGTAAAGTTAAGTAATAATCCAAGCTAGAATATTTTTCTTAAGTGTTGATCCAAAAGGTTTAAGTGAAGTGTATGAACGCACACACAAAAGGTCAATGTGACTCAATGCAAACAAAGGAATGATCTAAATAGAAGCGATCTGAAATTGAGAATTAAATAGCTCGTTTTGCACCAAGTATTAGAAGAGACGCTAGCCAATTGCGATAATATAAATGTAAGGGCACAAGATTACTCAAAGAAATTAAATACACAAGCCGAAATGATAAATTAGAATTAGCTAACCCTAATTAAACCAACACTCACTTTTCTTTTCTTTTTTTTTGCCGAGGCTTTTTCGTTATGTCGGCTGCCTTTTTCTTAACTTGTTAGTTGGCACTAAGATTTAGCATTTCTTTGCACAAATATTTAAAATTTCAGCAAATGTAAATTAATACCAAGAGCAGCTCTTAATGCAATTGTCAAAGACTAGTCTCAAAGATGGAAGAAAAAATATGAATATATTCGACCAAATCGACTACAACACCCTTTTTTTGCGGCGCACACTATAGCAGTGAACTACTGTAGAGCGTACTGTAGCATCCAAGATGTACTAAAGCAGGTTCCTGTAGCGTACGTGGGGTACTGTAGCGAAAATACTGTAGCATACGTGCGGCACTATGCAGGGTCGTGGTACTGCAGCGATCGAATTTTTTATTCAGGCGAAACAAAGGTAATTACACAATGATAAAGTGACGCAAAGGAATACGATGATCAGCACCTAAACAAAATTCTAATTGACAAAAACTTAACAAAACTTATGAAAAATAACAGATGCAAAACTAGGGTTTAGATTTTTTTTTTGGCCTTTTGTGTATAGGAAAAATAAACAAATCTAACCATGGGTAAATTGATCCTACTGTGTCAACCGCGCTCTGATACCAAGATGATGTGGGGGATTGCCCGATCTTCACGGCGTAAGATCGATGGAGATAGTTTGGATCCATGCAATCTGACAAATTGATGGTGCCAACCACTGTTAGAACAGCAACCTACGACAAAAGAATTCACCCAACCACACGCTTGTGATCCCGTCTACCCGACTACCAAGTAGGCATGTCGCTCTGGCCAATTACAAGAAAACATAAGAATGATAGGTAGAGAACGCCTAATTCCCCTCTAGGTTGCAATCATATGCTAAACCTTAGAGAGAATAAGCGTATAGCTCTCTCAAAAATATTAGATTGATTTTTCTTCGTGGTCTATCCATTCGCATGTGTACATCCAATAAAATAAAGGCCAAGGTGACCGACTTTGATGTGGTTTCCGGCTGCCAGGCTCGTTACGGACTGCGTAAAGAAAACGAAACATCTCTGATGCTAGATAAAATCTCATATAACTAAAGAATAACTAAATAGCAACTATTAGGTAGTATATTATTCTCATATAAATTAAAACCAAATTTAACTAAGAGTGAGTTCACATGTTGATTAATCTTTTTAGCTCATGCTCGCATAATCGGTCCAGTCATGATGTCCTCATCATGTATTAACCAGAAAGATCTAATTATCTATCCCGTACACCTAAGAAGAATAGCTCAAATTAGAGGAAAGAGTCCCACATCAATATAATCCAAATTAACTGAAATTCAAAATAAAAAATAAAAAATTAGCAATTTAGTTTCCATATGATATCTAAAGCAATACCCATAAATAACTAAAATATGGAATAATAACTAAATGAAAAATTAAAAAGTCCTTGTCAAGTACAATCCAAATTAACTAAAATTCAAGGGAAAAATGAAAAATGGCAAATTGATTTCCATGTGAATTCCAAAGTAAATCACCAAAGAAACAAAATATATCTATTATATACTAAAGTCGATGACATATGTTTTATAGTTGCTAAAAAAAGAGAAATAAGTTAGAAATTCTAAAAAAGAAAAATCATCTATTCCTCGATTCAATGGACACTTATTATGGTCAGTACATGATTACCATTAGATGTCTTAAGTAAAACACATAATCTTATAAAACAAGGTTACCCATTATAGATTTTTGATGAATCTAATAAATAAAAATAATCCTAGACAACCTCACTAAAAGCCACGTACGAGAGGAAAAGAAGGATGTGGACGTGTAGAATAAATGAGTAAAAGCCATGTATGAGAAAAAGAAAAGAAAAAGCAGCACTCGTCAATAAAAAGAAAAAGAAACAAAAAAAAGAGAAGACTTATTCTACCTACACGCTTCCTAACAATGTGTGTTTTACAACTTTAATTTTTTTTGCTAGAATCGCCATCGATGCGGTGGTTTCTAATTAAAGTTATGCTATACTAATTGTTGGGTGTTATCTATCATACAATAAAAGTTTAGGATGGTTAATTACATCAGCTAAGAAAAAAGAGAAATATTATAGAAATTCTCTCAAAAATAAAAAAAAACATCTGGCCCTTAATTTGGTGGACCCTAATTATGTTTAGCAATCCATAACCATCGGATGTTACCTGATAAATGAGAAAAATTGCTAGATATTCCTAAAAAAAGCATATAGCTCTTAATTAGGTGAACTCTTCTTATGATTAACAAATTAAGATGCTAGATGCTAAAAATAGAATTGAACTCAAGCAATCCACTCATAGACACGAACTCAACTACAATATCTATTATAATTTGTATTCTTTTAATTGTATTAATATGAATATAATTATTGTCTCTATTATTGGAGATGCTGATTAAAAATTATAAAGAACAAGTATTTCCTTCCAAAGATATAATATATATATTCTTTATTTTAACATATACTACTATATATTAATATCACAAATGAAATCAATAATACAAACATGGAATTTAAATCAAATTGATAGCATTCTAAAAATTCTAGTATTTGAATTCTTTCGTGTGATGTTATATTAGAATGATGCCCGCACAGATACGCGTAGGTCACCGTGCTAGTTTCATCAAAGAAATAGTGCATGCTGCTTTTTTTTTGTTCCTATGACGAAGTCTGTACAGCTATTATCTTCTTCAAAATTAACAGTACATATGTGAACCACTTGGATATATACTGAATTATAGTCACATACGATTAGTCAGTGCTTCATTAGCCATCTCTTATACACTACATATTTAACATTGCAAAGTTGACATGTACAAGCATGAAAGTAAATAGACTCTCTATCCCGCAATTTAATTTGTCCTTTGGTGATGGGGAAATTAAGGTGGGTGACGATAGCAACGTCAGCCCTGAAGAAATTCCAAAGTGTTGACCTGGGCTCCATACAAAACTAATCCCTTGGCGTTGGAAGCGCTCCTCGCATCACATGACCAAGCCCCCACTTGACTTGGGTATCCTTGTCATTTGGATCACACCACCGTGCATCTGCACACCCTACAAATTAATCTATCGTCTTGACTTGTAAAAACCACGGGTTGTACGCATCACTGACATGTGTCCCATAGTTAAATATTGATATCATGTGTGGGCACCAGCCGTGTATCTTATATACATGTACCAAGGCTATTTGTTGAATACGAAATGACATGAGATAATAGGATTGAGAGGAGTCTCCCCACATTACCCCCAGACATTGACTTAGATGCCTCGGGAGAAGCAGCATTAGGATTTAAGACTGTTCCTCGTTTTAGCTGTAACAGAGAGACAAATTAAGGTACACGAGATAACTAGAAAGAGGTCAGGAGCATGTCATCCAAGAAGAAGAGGGCGGCGATAGATCTCTCCCTGGAGGTAGAGAGGAGGGAGGAGGAAGACGGCAGCGGAGGCGACGGCAACCGACGAGCCAAGGATGGCGCTGCGGCCGACAAAGAAGGGCAAGTCAAGCAAGGAGAGGCACCCAAAGCAGAAACTGACGAGGAGAAGGTAGTTACAGTGGTTGTGGACCAAGGAGGAGGCGGCTCGAAGGAGATCAAATATAGGACTCAACAAGGAGAGATGATCGAGGAGGACAAGCAATTAGCTGACGGCGGCGGCCGCGATGAGGAGAGCGACGGATCGGAAACTCACGCAGAAGACAAGCCCATGGTAGAGGCTGCCGGCGACGGAGACGATAACCACACCACGATGGTGCAAGAAGAGGTACGAACATATATACTTCGTAAGGATTATACTAGATAGTGATGTGATGCAAGTAGCTAGCTAGATGTAGATTTTGTTCGTCTTGCTTCCACTTGCACACATGACGTGCGTATTTCTTCAGTTGAGCGCGATGCAGGAGAAGATGGAGAAGATGAAGGAGGAGAACCGGATGCTCCGACGAGTCGTCGACCGGACAGTGCGCGACTACTATGAGCTGCAGATGAAGCTAGCTGCCTACCAGCAGCAACCGGCAGATGAGCCTAAGGTATGTAATAGCTAAGCTAATTAATCAAGCTTATTCAGCTAGGCCGATATCCAACAACTCTACCCCATGTTCTAGCTAGCGCTCATCTCTCGTGCATGCTTTTAATTATTATTCCACCTGACACGCCATAATTACCATATCAATTAAGTCACGCCTTGCTATACGAATTCGTGATGCGTTTTCTATTTAGGAGCCCGAGGTGTTCCTCTCCCTTGGTGCCACGGCCGCCGGCCTCGGCGGCTTCTCGGAGGCCAAGAGCAAGGAGCAAGCGGCGCGGCGGCCTTCGGTGGGAAGCGATGACACGAACGACGGCAAGGAGGATCTAGGGCTGTCCCTGAGCTTGGGAGTGTACGAGAAGGAGAAGCTGGAAACGAGGCACGATGTCGACGGCGCGGCGCCGGCGGCCATGAGGGACAACAAGGAGAGGGGCTACGAACTGCTGGAGAGCAGCAAGCTTGGCCCGCCTGCCGGCGAGCTCGCCGCGGCCGGGGTCGCTAACCAGAGCGTCAACCCGGCCAACCGCAAAACTAGGGTTTCCGTGCGCGTCCGGTGCCAAGGCCACACCGTAAGACACGGTGCATCTTACCAAGTTGTTGCTGCAAAAATTCGTTCGTGCATGCATGCATCCTAATTATTTGATGTTGTTAACCGGTGCAGATCAACGATGGGTGCCAATGGAGAAAGTACGGGCAGAAGGTCGCGAAGGGCAACCCGTGCCCGAGAGCTTATTACCGATGCACCGTGGCGCCGGGATGCCCGGTGCGGAAGCAGGTGACTCTACCTAATTTGTTGCATTGGTTGCTTCAAAACAATTAGCATCAGATTGCATGAACACTCGAGCTGATCATGTGTATGCGTGGATTGATTGATTTGTGATGGCACGGGCGTGCAGGTGCAGAGATGCCTCGAGGACATGTCCATCCTGGTGACGACGTACGAGGGCACGCACAACCACCCTCTCCCCCTCGGAGCCACCGCCAGGGCGTCCACCACCTCCGCCGCGGCCACCTTCATGCTGCTCTCCAGCACCAGTTCCTCCTCCATCTCCGATGCTGGTGGCGGCGTCTCAACAACGCCGTCCTACCTCAGCCCCTACCTGCTCAACTCCACCTCCCACCATTCCTACGCCTCGCCGTTGCTAAGCTCGCCGCTAATGCCCGATGCCACGGGAGGCGGCGGCGGCACGCAGCATCTCAACCTGTTCGAGAATTCGTCTGTGCTAGCTCACCAAGCGCCAAACCTCAAGTACCCGTGGCCTCCGAACCCTTCACACGGCGGTGCTGGGTTAGGAAGGGGCAAGAGGCCGTTTTGGAGCACCGGCGGTGACGGCAAGCCGACGGCATTGCGCGACAATGTCGGTACGGTGGTGTCGGACCCAAATAAGTTCTCTGCGGCGATCGCCTCGGCAATCAACAACTTCATGGGGAAGGACGGGCAGATGATGGGAGGGAAGGATGGCGAGAGCAGCAGCAAGAGTAGTAACACGTGGGGAGTGGTTGAATCACTTCCACCCCATGATCAGTAGAGTCTAGCTAGCTAATCGTGACAAAATTAAAGGGGGGTAATTTGGTTAGAATTCTTGTGTGTAAACAGATCAAGCTAGGGGGCAAACACACCTTGGAGAAATTTTTGGGCCTTTGGTTGTATTTTTTCAGGTTTTCTTTTGGAACAGATTACAATTGTTGTTAAACGTAAATTAATCACAATATTTGTTCACTATGTTAGCAGTATTTTACTCTCATTCAACTAGTCCGTGCAAAGGTAGCAATGAGTGCAATATATGTTGGATTCAATATTGGTTAAAGTGTAATTAAAATTAGGGTCTTTCGAAATACTACCTCCATTTCACGAAAAATCACAATATAAGTCCATTGATGTGAGCAGGAATCTAGTTATTGTGATTTTTTATGTTTGCCAATTGTAGGATCAATTACTGCAATTAGAGGGGGTGAATGACTGTCGCCGCTTTTTTCAAGTCTCCAGACGATCGATGATGCCTTCGACTACTCGGAGATCAATTGCTTGATCAGAAGCCCCACGTGCGACCGCTTGATCAACCGATCTATTCGACCTCTTCGCTCGATCGCTTTACTCGTTGTCGTGTGATCAAACCACCATCAATCACTAGCGCACTTCAAGCAAATTAAGAACCAGATTGATTCAAGACTATCTTTATTGCTGAAATTTCGTGGATTTACAAAGTATCCTCACAAGCACCCCTAAAAACCTTCTCGATGAAAACCCTCTCAAAATCGCACTAAAACCTTTCTCAAAAGCTACATGTTAGCCCTTAGATCCTCCCTGCTTTTACAAGCTAACGCCCAAACCGTGTTCATATCAAACACGAACACAAAACTCTATCCATTCCTCAAATCAATGGACCTAAAACCCTTCCGAAGACGAGTTTTAGTCAAACTCTCAATCTTCTCGGTTATAGACTCCATCCACAACTCCTAACCAAACACGTGACAAAGCCTCTAGGACCGCACCTCCTGTAACTCCATCATGCGCCATCACCTCCTGTGTCAAAGCCTCCTGGACTACACCGCTCGTAGCTTTTTCACGAATTACCACCTTTGATCTCCACGTGCTCCAGTGTGAGCCCGATCACCTCGCGTGACATCCTCGATTGCCTGGACCTCAGATTCCCCATCCTAATCTCAGTCCTCCTCGTCACCAACCATGACTATCTCCACGCTAACCTGCACATCAAAGATCAAAAAACGCTTTCTCGGCACAAGTTCTCCACAACTTGACCATCATCAGCACATACACTCAAACAACACCTTTAACCATCCACAAACACCAACCAGGTTGCCCACGACCACAATTCTCATCGTTATCTAGAAATCATCTTTAGACCACTCAATACGACCGCTAGCTCAACGAGTATTCAAAAACAATAAGTACTCAGGAATTACCATTGCTCTGTTCAAAACACTCAAGAATAACAAGCATCTCTATCGACCACAGAACCATCGAGTACCGACTACCGAGTACCATCGCTACGACTAAAACACCAGATTGGTAAGTCTACGACTATCAATCTCCAACTATTCACTGCACCATTGATCACCGAGTACCACACAGACTACCATCCATGAGTGTATCACAAGTCTTCGACAACCAATCGCTGACCATGACCATCAAAATCATGACTATCGAGTACCACCATCTTCTGAGTACCGAATCCTTCGAGTACTGTTCACTGATCACCACCAGCCAGTCATACCGCTGGCCTAACATGAGTACTCAAAGAGAGCAAGAGTTAAAACACTCGGATCGACCATGAAGTCTACAAGTACAGACCGTGAAGCCTACGACAACCGATTACAAGGTCTTCAACTTCCGATCACAAAGTCTAAGACCACCGACTAGTAAAGTCTATGACTACTGATCACAAAGTCTTCGACTATCGAGAACCGAACAGTAAAGTCAATGACTATCTAGTACAACTAGTAAAGTCTACGACTATCGATCACAAAATCTACGACCACCGACTAGTAAAATCCACGACTATCGAGTATCGACCAGAAAAGTCTACAACTATCGAGTACCAAATAGGTACTATAGCTACGACCATGAAAAAGTACTATAGCTATGACCATCGACCGTTTACTATAGCCAAGACCTTACGACCTCCGATTGGTTCACTATAGCTGAGACCAATTCATTGTCTACGACCGGTTAAATGTTGCTTACAACCAGTTTACTGTTTGAGGTCAAAATTTACGATTACCTGCAGTGGTCGTTCTGGCGTGGTCGAAGTTGGACATGGTCGAAGTTTGATGTGGTCAAAACCGAACGTGGTCGAAATCAGACATGGTTGAAGTCTGACATGGTCAAAGTATACCATGATTGAAACCTGTTGTTCGGATCTACCGATTAGACCAACCATCACAAAGTCGATCGGACTATCATCCGTGGTCAAAACCATACGTGCTCATTTTGCCATCCTGAAAACTTAAGAACAGAAGCACATTGACCAGAACTTTCGCGAATGCAAATTCCGTTAAAACAAATTATCAATTATTCATCATCAACAATATGTACGACCATCACATGGTCTCACACCCATATATACTTTTGAAATTGAGAAAGAAAAGGTTGAGTGGTCGATTATTCCATTTAATATGAGTATTTCTGGTATATCTTAATTAATTATTTTACTCAATTTTCCATGTTCTTGGTCTATGTAGGATAGAAGATGGCAACAAAGAGGAACGAATGGAGTCTTAAAATTTTCTCTCAAGTATTCACCAATCCTTCACTCCAATAGCTACAAAACTATGAAGATTATGATGGAAAGCCATCACACAACCCAGCAAATCAAGAAACTAAAAATCTAAGGAATAGTCAGAAAATTGGTAGTACCGCTACAGTACCATGGTAGTACTAGTAGCACCACACTACAGTATTGGTTGTACCACTACAGTTGGTTCAACTCGATGAACAGTAAAATTAGAATGATTTCAAAACCAAGAATCCATGTAATTTTTAATCCATAGATCCAAATGATTTAAAACTTGGCATGCACCTTCTCTAGGATATCAAGAACCTATTCCACTCAACGATCAAGTGTGTCGTTGCCAAACTTTTGACCTTTTTGCGTTTGAAGAAAGAGTACACCAAAACCAGGCAAAAACAAAAATGGTGAATACGACTTGCTCGTGGGTAGATGATAATCAAGATAGCTCTAGATATATTTTCACATATCATGGCAAGTTAGAAAACTAAAAAATCAAACCAAAAACCCTCGAATCACGAAATTATCTATTGATGCTAAAATCAAGTAAAACCGGGTTTCTTCATGAACCTACTATCAAAGTGTATAGATAGGTAAATATTAATTTTCAAAGGTTATCTCCATCTCTTATACATCCTTGGCATAGCAAGATCAAGAAGGAGAGAGATAAGATCATAACCAATCAAATCAAGAGCAAATAAACCAAACACATGAAAGATTCATGGAGATGAACAAAAATTGATGTATTACTACTTAAGGAGAAAAGTTTTACAACTACTCTACCTTGAAGGATAGAGAGCACACCACATCACTCTTCTCTCAAACCCAAACCCTAAAACTCATAAACACTTGATCACAAAATGAGTGGATAGTTGAATGGTTAACAATAAATCTTCATCCCAACCTCTTAAATAGATGGGCTAGCCAGCCACATCTAACCTTTAGTGGATACTATCCACTTAGCACTGGGGGAAACCTGATAACCCCACACACACAGGTTTTAACTCATATACTACGCTTATAGACATTTTTCAAAGTGTATATGCCCGAATCCGTTAAATCCTTAGCCTTGATCCAACTTGGTCTTCTTAGCTTCTCTTTGACCTAAATTGCTCTCTTAAGCGCTGCGGTTTTGATCTAAGGTAGTTTTCGGTATTTTTGTCAAATTATCAAAATACCTTTTTTTGACCCGGTTTTTATCTTTCGTTGCAAGAAATCGTCATGCTTGCCACATGTAGGTGCACCACTGGCTTACCACACATTGGCAAGTCTCTCCTAATCTAGTTCCACCAGAGCAAGTCTCACTTGGACCGACCAAGCCACATGGTATAATCCGCTGTTCGAACTTGTCTTCAATATTTCCCTCCTTTCTCATACCATGCTTGAGCTCACCGTCTCACCTAACATTTTTGATCATCCTAGGCCTCTGCTCGTCCATGAGCATAGCCCTGATCCTTGCTGTTGACTATGTGGTATGACTGCTACGGTACTTCCGATTTGCGGTATGTCCGCTGCCATATCAACGATATGACCGGTTTTCTTGAAAAATTCAAAAAATGACCCAAACAAAATATAATCTTTGTAAGGTCTAATAACCATTCCGTAAAACTTGCAATAATTCATCACTATATTATCCTGAACCTTCTCGCATGGTCCTTCAGTCTATATGCATGGTCGGGTTGTTGTTATATTGAAAAAATGGGGGGTAATATATATATATATATATATATATATATATATATATATATATATATATATATATATATATATATGCTTTGAGAAAAAAGTGAAATGGGTATCATCACGGGCATTTAGTTATTTATCTTAGATTTAGCATCAAAAGGTACACGCAACCAATGGAATTTAATTAGCCAGACAGAATGAGCATCACACCAGTTGGACACTTGGATTAGCCAGTAGTTGGCTTCAAAAATAATAATCTTGAATCTGGTTTCATCAAACCTCACATATCTTACGCTCAATAGAAACAGATTAAGATCAATTAAGAGATCATACAAAATTGTAAGTGTTGTGTGACACCCCGGCCCATGTTGGCCCATGTGTGTGTGCACATGAATTTCTGGGTTAGTCTCACCTTACTAACTTACCTTGAGAAGCACTTACATATAAGCCTAGGAGTTCCAATGGTAGCACCCCCGGTTAACCGTTTTGCGCGAAGCGAGGACGAAAGTGCAAGCGGTTGCTACGTCTGCGTGGCCTATCCAGAATGTGGTTAGGTCTGAGCCGGTTTGGACCTTAGGGCGTTACAAATGGTATCAGAGCCGACTCTCACGGTTACATGGGAACGTGCGGGTCAGGGGCGCCGGCATATGGCGCATGGCGCGTGTGGGCCCAAAGTGGACACACGGCATGGCATATGTGCTGGCACTGAACGCACGGACATGTGCCAAGAAGGGAGATCCTTATCATTTGCCCCGGTGTGGGTATGTTGGTCCGACGAGGACGTCGGGTCATTTGAGGGGGGTGTATGTGACACCTCGGCCCATGTTGGCCCATGTGTGTGTGCACATGAATTTCTAGGTTAGTCTCACCTTGCTAGCTTACCTTGAGAAGCACTTACATATAAGCCTAGGAGTTCCAATGGTAGCACCCCTGGTTAACCGTTTTGCGCGAAATGTGGACGAAAGTGCAAGCGGGTTGCTACGTGTGTGTAACCTATCCAGAATGTGGTTAGGTCTGAGCCGGTTTGGACCCTAGGGCGTTACATGTTGTATACTGGATATGTATATTGATTATCAGGTTGTGCATACGAGAGCAACAAGCATACATACACTACCTAAGGCAATGTATAGTGTAGTCCAAAACCGGTGCTGGAAGAGGAGAGAGGGAGGAGTTAGCACCGGTGCCAACCATTGGAGCAAGCAGTGCTGGAAAGCAAAAATGCTGGAGCCGGTGCGTATACATGTACTGATGTTAGGGGATTAAAGAAATCACGATTAGTTAGGATGACATCATGCTACAATACCGTGCGAGTAGTTATAGCTTTTTATGGCAAATAACCATATTAGCTATTTGAGGTGGTTAATTTTTTTGAACAACTGGTTATTCTCTACTCCTTAAAAATATGAGTTAGTAATTATCAGTGTATTCTTTCTCAACTCTTTCCAGTCATCCGATCTGATCTGGACCATCCGTCTTGTCCCCCTTCCCTTCTCATACGTAACTATCCTGCTCTACCCCGCTCTGCTTCTGCTCTAGGGAAAGTTGCCAGTTACCACATTCCTGCTCAAACCCTTGACCAAATCCAAACTCCAAAGCCTAACCAATTGTCCAATTCCCAATGTCCTCCTTCCCTTCCTCTTCACCGTCACTACTGTCTCTGTCCCCATCCCATCTCATGCCATAGCTCCTAGTTGTGCTCCTCCAGTGCTGCACCTTTGACGCCATGCTCTGCCCACTGGCCAAATACAGCGGGTTCTCCCCTTCCTCCACAGCCGCGGTGCTCGCCGCCATCCCACGCCTCCTCCTACAGCGTTTGTAACAGCCTAACTGTTTATTTCAAAAATTTCAGAAAAATAAAATTTAATTTAATTTAAAATAAAATAAGTGTTTTGGTTGCCTAACTTTTGATTTTGATTTGCCCTGATTTTCTACTTTTAAAAAGGCTTTTCTTAAAAGTAATTTAACTGAAAACATAAAAATATTATTAAATAAAGAGTATTTTTAATTTCTATAAAAATCCTATTTAAAATTAATTATTTTAAAAGAATTTAGTTTTATCTGGATTTTCTGTGCTTTTTTGGATTTTAAAAATCAATTTCAAAGCTAAAAAGTATTTTTTTAAAAAAAATAAAAGACCAACTTTAAGTTGGAAATATTTTTGCTAAGTCCAAAATATGTCTAGGATTTTTTGGAATTTTTAGACTTTATTTGCTATTTTCTAAGTATTTTTGAATCTTCCTAATATTTCTAAAAACCAAAAATGGATTTTAAATCCTTTCTCTCCTAAGGCTGACATGTGTCAAGCCCAGGTTCAATCCACCCTGGCCTGATCTAATCCTAGCCACTCGATCTCACTAACCCCTTCATTCTTATCCCACGGTCTAGATTAAATCCACCGTCGCTCATTTTAATCTCGGCCCTCCATCTTCACTTAATCTCCTCCCTCTCCATCTGACGGCCCTGATCTATTCCTTTGATGCATGGCTGTCATCCATCCGCCGCTCCTCCCCCCTCCTCTATCGCCGACATGTGGGGCCCACCTATCAGCTTTTTCTTCCTTCTCCAGCCGTCCGCCATGACCGCACCTTGGAGCTTCTAAAGCTTCTGTTTCCTTTCATCTTTCCTGGGAATTAGCTGCCATTAACACCCTTCTTCACTCCCGCTTTCACCCTCGTCTGTTTCACCCTCTTTAAACCCCGCTTACCTTCCTTTTTACTCGCCTTTGCGTCGGCCATCAATCCAGCAAGTTTATGCTCGACCGTTACCACTCCCCGCCCCCTATAAAAACCCTTCCTCGAGCTCCTCTCGCCACACTGCACCTCGCCCCGCCTCCAATTTCTTCTTCTGTGCACACGAGTCTCCCTGCACCGTGTTCCTCATTCGCCGACCCCCGGACGAGCTTTGGCGAGCAATTGCTGGCGTCCGGACCACCTCACCCCTCGCTGCCGTCGCCTTCACCTTCACCAGACCTGTGCAATCATCCCTCGCCCCTCCACCGGTCGAATCCGCCGTCGAAGAGCCCCCGCCGTCAACGCCCTTGCACCGCCGCCTCAGCCTCTTCGTAGCCAGCCGCCTCAGTTGGTCCCTCGGTTTCGCGCGAGGTACCGTTGAACTCCCCTATCTCTTTTGTGCCACCGCTCACCGACGCCACCACGTCAGCCACTTTGGTGATGTGGCAGCCAACTGGCAGCTACCTGTGCACCACCGCAGCGACCATGAGCCACGCAAGCGCCACGTCACCCGCCTTGCCACCTCAGCCACCTCCTTGATCCATGAACCTAGTCCACCATAAACCCGGTCCCACCTGTCAGTAACTAAAACCCTTTTTCTATTAAAAAATAATTCGGCCGAAAAATAAATCCTCTTCCTCATGTCATAATCTTCCTTTTTCAGTATAAAAATAATTTGAAAAAAATCCAATTTATTCTTTTTCTCTTTTCAAAACTTTCATAAGCCTATTCTCCTTCATCCAAGCTCCGATTGGACCCATTCAAATTTCTAAATTATTCAAAAATTTCAATCTATCCATTTCTACCATAATTTTGAATATTTGAAGTTTATTTGGTAATCCAAAATTTTAAATTTCAAATTCCAAAACCTAGTTCTTTTCCAAGCCTTAGTTCCTTTCAAAATTTTCAGTTCACTTCTAAAATTCAAATTCAAATCTTGCAAAATTCAAAATCTCCATAAAAATATCCATTATATTTTTCTGGGTCCAAATATTTTTCTTGGCATTTTTCTTTTTCTAAAAATAATGAGATATCCCTCCTAAGCCAAAGTCTTCTTTTGTTCAAATACGCTTAACTCCAAAGTTCTCACCACACTCAGTGCCATATATTCTTTTCAGGTGTTTGGACTATTACGTTTTAGCCTAATATTTCTTCTTCCTTCCTTTGTTGTTCATCTCCACGCATCAGACCAACAAACACTCTGTTCTTCAGCTAAAGCCATCATGAGCCATGCATGCAGGCAAGCAATATCAATTCCTTCCACCAAATTAATTGGCATGCAGTAGAAACCTCTCCCACCTTTGTTAGAAATTAATTTCCATCAGTTTTTGGTTGTTTGCATCCTTGTTAGTGCTCTTTAAACGCGAAAAACTGCCACCATAATTCCAGCCATTACTTCGGCATTCAATTCCCGCCATTCTCTTCCTCCTCTTAGCCTATAAATTGAACCACAACCTCCTCTCCACATCCCCACTTGTGTTGCACACTAGTAAATCAGAAATCCAGCCAAAAAGAAGATTTCAAGAACTATTCCTTTGTTTGATATTTTCCAGTAATTTCCTTTCCAACCGATATTCCGATGACTCGTTCTTCATCGTCCGAACTTCAAATCTGGTGATTCAAATTCCTAAATTCATAATATAGCTTTAAGTATATATTTTATAATTTTTGGATTTTATTTCAATTTGTTTGTTTTTATTTGGTTATTTGCACGTATAGATTACGACGAATCTAGAGAGTTCGATTTCGACAAGTCATAGCATCAAGACTTCGAGCAAGACAAGTTACACCTTTGATCATGTTGTTCCCATTAATTTAAATTAATTATGTTGTTTTAAAATTATTTTGCTTGCGTACTTTTATTCAAACCTAATTTAAATTTGATTTAAAATTCTAGTTATACCTAATTCCTTTGGTTATGGCCCAAATTTGACATTGAACTTCTTATGCCTTGTCACTCTAGATAAAAACCTATTTAGTACATTAGTATTAACTAGGAATTTTATAGAATTGCTTAGCCATACATAGAATAATTTGGGTGGGAAGATTTGTTTCATATAAAATGATGATTTATAAAATCTATTCTTGACTTCAGTGAGTCAAGAAGGTATATGAAATCTTTCATAGCAAAATATAAAACTTGGTTTAGACCTAGGCTAATGGTTAGGTGGTGGGTGTTTGCTGGCATGCATTGTTGTTTGGTGACACAATGTTGATTGTCAGGCACAAGGGGTATGTGGTTTGAGCCTAAGTCAGTTAAGGACCGATCTATGAGCTACTGTTACAAAGCCCTTTTCGTACTACCACAAGGCTGGTGTGGGACAATCCTGACTAACTAATTTGCAGGTCCCAACCTGAGTCTCGCTGTAGGTTGAAAGTGAGCGTGGCGTAGGCCACGAGAAGTCTCACTCGGCTCAGGGGGCTCCAACTTATGGATTCAAGTTGTGGTGAAACATCAGTGTTGGCTTGGCCAGGTTGAAGGCTTTGCATTGTAAAAACCTTGTCATGATCTCTTCCCCGCACACCAAAGGAAGTGTGCTTATCCGGTGGTAATATGGAATGATCATGTCTTGTGGGTAAAGCTGTACAACCTCTGCAGAATGTATAATCTATCCTGGATAGCCGTGCCCACGGTCCTGCGCAAGCTGAGTAAAGTTTTTTATGGATTAGACTTTGTTTTTCAAAATGCTTTATGAAAACCTTATGGATGGATGGAATCCATGAGAGATTGAAAAACGTATGGATGGATGGAATCCATATGAGATCTTTTTGAAAAAGATGGTCCGGATGGGATGCCCGTGGATAGGTTGGTGTTTGGTCGGAGATTGCCCTAATGATATAATTTTGTTAAAATCTTGTTTCCATTTATTGTATCAAATTCAGCTTTTGAATCTACTTACAGTATTTACTTCAATTCTACTTTTCGCTCAATTAACCTTATTATGCCTTCCTTCGTCAATCTTTATGCATGCATTAACTTTGTTAAATCTCCTGGTGTAACTTATGGAGTACTTTATATACTCATGTTGCTCAATTCATCATTTTTCAGAGGATAGCTTCAACTTCGGTGAGGATCAGGACGTATAGGGCACGTCTTACTATCGTTTGCCTGTGGGTAGGCTTAGTGGACTTCTTCCGCTGCGTATATTTAATTTTGACTTTATGTGCCATAGATGTAAACTTTAGCTATTAAATCTATATTCAGTTAAATAAAGTTTATCATTGTGCTTGCTCCGGATCCAACAACGCTCCCCGCTTCGCCTCTACCCACAGCGCCCCTGCCACTCCCCGTTGTCCGCTCCCCAACGCTGCATCATCGTCGCCCTTACGCTCGTTTCCTCTTTTGGTGACACTCCGGTGCCAACCGTAGCCATGTCCCCCTCATCGCGGCACCACTCCGGGCCTCCGCGCTCTCCCTCGCCCTTGCTCGCGTGCTCCCTACACTCTTCTGCCTCCTCCACATGCACGCGCCGCTCATCTCCACTGCTGTGCTCACCGACGTCATCTGTGCGCTCAGCAAGGAGGGCCTCCTGCCCTACGCGCTCTCCACCTTCCACTACGCATGCCAGAACGGTCGCGCTATACCAAAACGACCGGTGGGCCAGGTTTCTACTCAACCAGATGGAGCTCCCCGGCGCATGCTACAGGCCCTACTCTATAGTACATAGTGCTCATCTCCTCATACTGTCGGATCAGGGTGGGGACAGGGTGCCAAATAGCCGCGAGAAGGAGAATCTAAGAGGTAGGGAGGCTGTTTTAGAGGATGGGGGAAGGGATTGGAACCGGACGTCGTGACCTACAATTGTTTGATCAATAGCCTACGCAAGACGTACCACATGGAGCCCGCCAAAAAGGTGTTTGATGAAATGGTGAGGAAGGGTTATGCACCAAATCAGGTGACATATAATTCGTTTGTGAGGTATTATAATGTGGTGAATGCGGTAGACAAGGTTGTCCTATGGATGAGGGAGATGGTGGCGAGCGAGCATGGCGTGGCGACATCAAGCATGTATATGCCTGTTATCCACTTGCTGTGCGAGATTGGGCGGGTTGGGAAGGCGGGTCAGTTCATGATCGAGATGGCTGAAAAGTGGGCATCTGCTAGGGGAACACACCTACAAGCTTGTGAAAGTTACAATTAAGGAGGCCAGTGAGGAGGCCTTGCCAGAAGAGCTGTTTCAGTCCATTGATGATGCATTAAGGAAAGATTTCAACAGGTCATGCGAATGAGGCCCATAATGCGACCAGACAAGATAACATTGAGCTTGTGCAAACTTGCAATCCACTGGCCAAATGAGAGAGGTTGGATCTACAAGCAAAAGGGTTTTTGAATTAGATGTCCAAGGGGGTAATACATGTGTAAGCTAGTGAATACTATGACTAAGAGAGCCCTGGCAAGGAAGTTTTGCTGAAAGAGCCTATCCTGAGAGTAGATCATGGTACCAGGAAAAAAGCAATGGATGGTGATGAGAATGAAGCCCAAAATGCCACCATTCACGACTCACAAGATTGTTTGAGGCAAAGATGAAGTAGATTTGTGCAGAAGGTATGTATGTCTGGGATTTATACTCAAAATTGACGTGGGGATAATTGTTAAGCAACAAGCTAGGCATGTTGTTTACAAGCGGTTAGAACCTTTATTGCTGTATATTTTTGGGATCATGTAGTTTGCAGCATGGGACCTAATGCAGATACTGCCTTTCTTGTCATCATCATCCGTTGCAGTTTACAACGTCAAAAAATTGAAAATTGAAATTTCTTGTTAATACTGTAAACCCATCCCATCATTGTTATTCCTTTTACCACCTCGGTTGCTTTGTTTATAAGATCTCATTATATGAGTCACGATGAATTTGTTTTTGTCCATCAGACCCACACATATTTGATTTAACAAAGTTTATAGTTAATGATCAGTCAAGTTCTTAGTTATATGTTCATAATCACATAAAATATTTGGTAATAGTTGGCAATGGTATTGAGATTAACTTGTAATATAGATATATAAGAAGTCATTTAGATTATCACAATTTCGGTTGACATTGTAAGATATGCTTTTGTCTTGCACATATGTATCACTTTCTTTTTGATATACCGTTAGAATGTACAGACATGTTACTAGTATATAGCAACAAGCTACTGGAGCATGCAGCTATGGTCGTAGCACCGATATTTTTAGAGGAATCAACAGAGGTCAAGAAGCTCACCTGATCGTAGAACCGGTATGATGTCGTGATTGGCAACTTCTCAGTGGCATGTACATCTACGCCCTTTGTTTAAACTCATGCACTGATCTTGCAAGAAAACCGCAAAAATCAATGACGTTCATGATCCAACACAAATAAAATTTGATCTTTCGAAAAAAAAAAGGGAAAACGTACACCAATCAGTCTGAAGTTTTGGGGACCAAACTCGAAAGTCACCAAACTGAACTTTGCACCGGAACAGCGGATTCCAGAACGAGAGAGAGCACATCATATGATCTGCCACCAACACCTACACCTCGTTCTCCCATTCTTTCTCCGAAGTCTGAACTACCCAACTACGGAGGGTTTTCAGTTTCAACACAGGAGCCTGCGCTGCGTTGTTGTGATGCCAGCCATCGCAAATCTCGTGCGTGCGTGCGTGCGTGCCGCGCTTTTCGGTCCAACCCAAAACCACGAGCCCAATCAAACTAGGGCGTAAACGAAACAAATAATTTTTATCTGACCAAATAACCAAAGGCTTACATAGCGACTATAGAAAGATTAAATAAGTATCCGATATTATTCGTATCTGACTTCACTTTGAGAGGAAAAAAATATGAAATAGAATACAAAATAAGTGATATTCGTCTGCATATATCCGTATACCAAGTAATATGAGGAACTATGTTGTGACTTCACTTAGAAACAAGATAACATATAGACAAATTACCACATCTAAACATGTGGGGAATACCGGGTACTCTTCTTTTGACATCTCAGCGAGTAGTTTTTTGTGTCCGTTTTGATTGCACTCTACTGTTTATTGTTTCTACACACTAGTTAGAGACTCGTGCGTTGCAACGAAGTCATAAAAATGGTGAAACAAAACTTACTACCGAGTCAACTTCACACATCAAATATTGGAAAGCAAACGACAGAGATAGAAGGGTGGCCAGAATACGCGAGGAGATGAGAAAAGTGGAGGGGTGGGCGGTTGTATCCTGAGAGAGAGAGGAGGAAAGAGACGAATAGTCCAAATCAAATCGGATGGCTGAGAAGAGATGAGAGGAGAAAGAATGGATCAATCACCAACTCACACTTTTATAATAGTAAAGATGAAGGTACAAAAGAAGCGGTTAATTTCATCCGGCTGACTATCTGAAGGTTTATAGAATAAATACAGAATGGGAAAATGGGTGTCCGGTATTATCCGTGTTTGACACTAACTCTAAAAAAATACATAATAGAATACAAAATAAGCGATATCTATTCATATCCGCTCCTATTGCACTTATAAATCCAACCCTTTCCTCAACCAGATTTGATCCGAACCCATTATTATCTCTTTCTTCCTCCTGCCTGCTGTTTACAAGAATCATCCGGCCTAAGTAATTTCCATTCTCCACCAAAAGCGCACAGTGGCCAAACCGCACAAGGAAACTATGATTGTCATTTTCTATCTTTTCGTTACTTGTTCTTCTAAAAGTCTCTTTAGTGGACCAGAGAACGGTGCAATATTTGCTATGGTACTTTGGCAACTTTTGAAACTGGTTGAAGAACCATTCAAATAACCTTATCCGCCATCTCCTTTGCCCGTTTTTACTTCTTCTGAATTTGATCTATTCCAATACAGCCTAATTCAAATGTTATTTATATACACACTACCTTTGATAAAAAAAATATCATAAAATACACTTTTAAGCAACAATTTCAAATAAACACATTTCTCTTTATATAATATTTCACAAAACCGCACTTTTAAGCATTACCTTGTATCGAATAGGCTGGGTTCACTCGTTAGCCTCACAAGCACAAGGTTATCCATATTAGCAAACAGAAACACAAGACTGACAAGTGGGCTCAATCTGTTGGATATTTAAAAGTGCGGTTTTGTAAAATGATCTGCAAAGGAAAGTGTGATTCTCTGAAATTATTATTTAAAAATTTGATTTTGTGATAGTTTTAATAAAGATAGTTTAATTTTGTAAAAATTACTCTTTATTATATTACGAGAGTTCCATAACACTTTAGCGGCTAAGATCACTTGTTTTTGTTAGTATTTTCTATTGCAAAGAAACGACGAGCGAAACCAGTTCATTGCTCCTCTGCGCAATTGAGCCAAATCCATTTAACACGCGTAGAAACACCCAAAATTAGCCGGTCCTGCGATAAAACGATGGAGGAATACCCTTTGTCAACATGCTACAGTTCAATATAACACACACTAGTTAGAAATCCGTACGTTACAACGGAGTTATAAAAATAATAAGATGGAATTTACTGCCTGGTCAACTTCATACATCAAACGTTAGAGAGCAAACGACAGAGAGAATGGTGACCAGAATACGCGAGGAGATGGAAAAGGTGGAGGGGATGGGCAGTTGTATCGTGAGAGAGAGAGGAGAAGAGAGACGAATGGTCCAAATTAAATTAGATAGCTGAGAAAAAAGGAGGAAAAATAGACCAACTACTAACTCACACTTTTATAATAAAAATAAAGATATACCGTACACGCAGCACGTCCCATAAAAAGAGCACCACTGACTCCGGCGGTTCCGTCACAGCAGAACACCACGAAGACGCAGTCCACGGACCGCAACGCGTCGTATCGGATTCGACTGGCATCCCCGACCGTCCGTGGAGGCGTCGGTCCATGGACCGGCTCCACGCACCCCCAAAGACGAGCGAGCCGTAATTGCAACGCGAACTCGCACCGATACACCATAAACGTGGCCCCAAATCTTTGCGTCGTCTATTTCCGAACTCCCCTTTTTATCCTTTTTTGCGCCACTTTTTTTTTCTCAAGTGAGGAGGAAATTGCCTTAACTTGCGTCCTTGTCTTCTCTCTCTTGTCCCTCGGTTGCTCTTGTGGTCTGCAACTCCGTCGCGACCTCGCGCTCGCCGTCGGAACCCGACCTCCGCACCCCCCTCGGCGACTCAGCTGCGGTCTAGGTACAGCCCTCTTCCCGATTCGGGCATCTCCGATTTGGTTGGTTGGTTGGGTTGATTGGTGCTTTGGTTTGCCAAGGATAGTGGGTTCTTGGTCCTGGAATGGCCGGAAAGGTGCTTCCCCTGGGGTTTTGTTTGTGTGTTTTGGCTGTGGATGGGAGAAAATTGGCTTATTTTGGGGGGGATTTTGGGTGTTTCGGTGGTGATTTGAGTGTTCTCTCGTTGGTTCTGGCGGAAAGGCCGCGCCTTGTTCCGAAATTTGGGGAATTTAAGTGATGATTCGAGATTCTGATGGTGGGAATGGTCAGGCTAGAGATCTCAGATACTGTGACCAAAATTGATCCTATCTGTGTGAATTTTGCTTTTCCAGTGAGGATTTAGGCGCTTGTGGTTAAAAATTTTTTTGGATCGTTGACCTAAAATGGAGATAGCTAAGCAAAAGAGACCCCTTTTTGCCAATTTTGAGTCAATGAAGCAGTACCTCGAGACTAGTGCTCGGCATTATTCTTTGCGTGTAGATTGGAACCATGTGCAAATAATGGCGTTGCAAAATACTCTTTGCACGAATCTTTTGTTCTTCTGTAGATGCAATTTTATCGTGTCTAGTAATTTTTGTAGGAAATGATCGACTCTATATTAAAAAAAACTGTAGAGGTGCGTTTGCCTTGAAATGAGTAATTAGGAACCTTAAGTGAAGCAATAAGCTCCATTTTCCAGATTTGTTCTTGTATCAATAGCTAGTGTAATAAACATAGAAACTTCAGCATTCTGGTAGGCAATTCAGTTAAACTGCAAGCATTCGCCATCTAAGGTTGTGGTTCTTTGCCTGAAGTGCAGGAAGAGAGATGCTGCTTAGTTATTAGTGCGTTGTTGAGTGGATAAGGTTCTTTTAGATGGAGCAAAAAAATGCATCATTTTGCTACTAATGTTGGCTTGAGAATGGCGAATTTTGTACCAAGTTGTGGCAAAAGAGGATCCTTTGCCAACCTCCATCCTTGTGTTGGCAATCTGTATTGATCATGTAAGGAGGACCAGGAGCATAGTAAAACTTAAAGAAGCTACCTTTGCTTCAAATTCTTTTCTTGCGCTGGTAACTTAGCATGTTCTGAAAGGATGGAATCCTTGGCCCAAGTGCAGTATTAATTGATTCTTTCCAATTAAAAAGTTATATCTTGTTCCTTGTTTTTCCCTTCTAATCTGGTAGATCTGAGAGGAGCACGGAGATGCTCCATGTGGGCCGCTAGTTTTCTCTTTAGCTCTTATCTGGCTTTTAGGGGTGACTTTTTTTACTGGGGAATGTAGATCACATCTAATGTGTTCCATTGATTTGATTATTTAATGCATGTGGTTCTTCCAACTCCTTGTTTCTTTATCTGCCTACCCAACTGTGGTTGGATCCCATAAAGTCTATTTGTGACTTCTGCTGCCTTGGTTGCTTGTTAGCCATTGTTGTAGATCTGAAGTTTGATAATTTGTTTAAGAAGGAAAGCTGCTGCAAGGTAGAGATGCAATTTGGTGGTAATGTTGCTCACGAGTTTTTCTTATATCATTGTAATAATTGAGGAGGGCCATTTTTTTTTTATGGAAACGGACTAGTTCTGCACTTTGCAGCTTGTTTTTGTAAACTTGTAACCTAAATTAAGTAAATGTGCTTGGTTATATATTGGCAAACTGTTGCTACAGTTTCATTAGTAATATGCTTCAGTTGACGTATTATGAAGACAAAAATTGTGTAGATGCCTCTTTATTCCATGTGTGATTGTGTCACAATTCACAACCTTCTACATTATTTCTGTGGTGTCTGATCTTTGCTATTTTCCATTGTTTGGAATATCATGAGTTATACATATTAAGGAATCTGTGGCTCATCCCTGCCATTGTTTATCCATATTTCGGATGAGATCTTCCTCCTCGTACCATGTGAATGGTTTGGCAGTGTGTGATCCCAATACCTGATGAAATTGCCACATGTAGATCACCAGTCCACTTGTGATTTGTCTTTCTATTTCATGCTTTCAGCTCCCCCCTTACTATCCATTTACAATGGTCTTTATTCATTACCCTTTTTTCTCAGTTGCTTCTATTTGGTAAACAATGATGATGAGTATAGGTTAGAATCAAGAACTCTTTGACACAGTCGAGGTAAATTGGCATTTGGCAATATTGGTTCTCATCCATGCAGTTGTTAATGGTCTTTCACTTAGCACTCAGCGCATTCTTGACAGAAAGTATGCTAGATAAGTTGATTTTTCATTTTCCCTTTCATATTACTTCAAATGTCGATATACTACCAGAACTGGAAGGCCCTTTTCGTTTCTTTGATGTTTCCACTGCCCTGCTAGTATCTTACCTCCTTTTATCATGAGTTCACTGTTCTGAGCAAATCATAAAATGATGTCTTTCTGGACAGTTTTCCAAGGAAATGGCAAGAAATGCAAAGGCAAGGAGGCATGTGGCTCGTCAGCTCAGGCCCACCCCGTATCCTATTCCTTCATACCGCTGGAAGGCAATGAAAGAATCCAACCGAAAGAAAACACTGCCAGCTGTGCAGAAGATGGACTGGGAAGATGCCAATTGCTCTGTGTGCATGGAATACCCACATAATGCTGTTCTTCTCCTTTGTTCATCTCATGACAAGGGCTGTCGCCCTTACATGTGTGGAACTAGCTACCGCCACTCAAATTGCCTTGATCAGTTCAAGAAGGCCTACACCAAGGGAGCATTGCTTGAGGAACTGCCCGCTAATACTTTTAGCACTAACTTGGACTCAGCACCATTGACTGCAGGTGAAAAAACTGAGTCCATTGACCTTGCATGCCCGTTGTGTCGTGGCAAAGTGAAGGGGTGGACTGTGGTAGAACCAGCTCGAAGTTATCTCAATGGAAAAAGGAGAACATGCATGCAGGATGGTTGCTCGTTTGTGGGGACCTACAAGGAACTCCGCAAGCATGTGAAGTTGGAGCACCCTCTTGCAAAGCCAAGGGAAGTGGATCCTGTGCTTGAACAGAAGTGGAGATTACTCGAGATTGAAAGAGAGAGGCAAGATACACTCAGTTCGATTACTGCAACAATGGGGAGGGCTATTGTTCTAGGTGATTATGTGCTAGACTTGGGGGATGGAGTTGACCTGGAGGATGTAGAAAGTGATGATGAAGATAATGATAATGGCCGTGGGACGGATAACACTCAAAGAATGATATTATTTTTAATGCGTCAGGTTGCTCAGCATCATCGGAACCAAAGGCTTCATAGTGCAAACGCTGCATCTGGCAATGACGAGGAAGATTTTGCGGTGAGCAGTGGTGGCAATGGAACCACACCTTACCCCTTGGAAGGTGGTGATGAGGATGATATAGTTATGGCCGGAGGGAGAAGCACTGGTATGCTGAGACCGGAGAGGCGTCGCCGCCACCGCCGTAGGAACCGTGGAAGATTGTTCTTAGGTGCTAATTGAGATGGCAGGGGGCTTTACCACTAGACGAGAACATGCACAACAGATTCTCTGGTGTCTAGCATTCATCAATTTCAACCTCAATTTACCTGTTCATGATCATGTACCAAGCATTTGTATTAACCTTAGCTCAATTGTTTCGCATCAATGTATGTCATCTCACATTCTTTATTGAAAAGGAAAACGCCGCACCCATCTTGTGCGGTTTGTGCAGCTTTTTATCTGTGCAATTATCATTTCCTATGCTGGATCCTGCCCATTGAATTCAGAGTTCAGAGATTCAGTTGTCCGGTGGTGTTTAGCTCAGTCGAGAATTATATATTTAAACTTTGTTGGTATTAGTTTCTGCTTAGAAAAATTAAAAGATAATATAAATACCCAGCTTCTCAAAATATCTTTTACACTCTTTTCGCTATCGTCTCACTACAAGAATAAAACAAGGGTCTCACTTTAAAGATAAAACAAAAAGGTTATAGTGTATAACTGGTGTATAACAAAAGGTTCAAGAATACAACAGGTACCTTAACAGTACCGAGTAAAAAAATTATCTGAACAATAATAACTGGTGTCAGCTCATATTCCTTAACAGTAATAGCATAAGCAACTGGTCATCGATGCCATCAAACACTTGGAAAACATTCATTGGCACTAGCACCACAAGCAGTAGTTCCTACTTCCCACTGGAACATGCCACTTTTTTCACGGGAAACAGTAGGGGAGGACTCTGCTGGGAATAAATATATTAAATAATAGGAAATAAAGTACAAGGAAAGCAAACAAAGAGAAAGCAAAGAAAAACAAGCCTTGCACAAACCAACAAAGCAATCCAGCTAGACAGCCACCACCATAGGTGGAGAAGCTCTCACTTTTAAGTAACTCATAAGTCAGGAAGGAGGAGCCTTTTCCATTTATGTTTGTTTGGAGGAATTCTCTCGAACATCCAGTTATTTCTCTGAAGCTAAATGTTCCAGCATGCAGAGTGATCAATTAAACATGCCACCATGCTAGTATAAGTGACAAGTTGTATAGCCTAAACCCATAGTACCATCTAGTGAACTTCACAATGGTGGAAGCTTTCATTAAAAGCTGGGTTATGAGCATTTTGTCTAAAAAAAATTTCATAGAGGTGGTGTTAGAGTTTAATCTTGTTTTTAGACGTATTTGAGTTGTACATATGTACGCATGTTTACCGTATACGTAGAAGTCTAGTCCGTTTGCGAATCGTATCCGAGTTCGTCGGTTTGCCGTATATGTATACGAGTTGTATACGAGGCCGTATATGCTGCATTGTTGCCGTTTCCACTTGAGAGTATATGCTGCATTGTTTCCGTATATGCTTCGGTGCATGCGACGGCTCCAGGTGGCTCCAACACACGAGCGTTTTGCTTGGGATGCAGGGGCATCTCTCTCCACGTCGCGTTGATCAGGCGCCAGTCACGGCGATAGAGCTTCACGTGAGGACAGAGGAGGCAGGAGGCCTCGTGTGCTCCTTCACGCATAGGGGAAGATAAATTATAACAAGTAGTATCAGAGCATAGGTGACAAGGTAAAGATTCAGGGTGGGCTAATCTCCCTCCAGTACCCTCTTCTGACGATCGACAACTACCCGGTGCGGGCAATGAAGATGAAGGCGAACATGCACGCCCAGAGAGTCTGAGGCGCAGTCGATCCGAAGGGGAAAAACAAGAATGTCCAAGAGACAGTCGTGGCTCATCATACAAGCGTGGGAGGTGGCGCGGTCGAGGTGGCCAGAGTGGTCGAGGCGGCAGGGGTGGCCGTGGAGACAAGGCTGGGCAAGGCGGTGGTGAAAGATCCTACACTTTGTCACATGTCAAGTGCTTTGAATGTGATGAATACGGGCACTACGCGATAATATGCCGCGGCAATAAAAAGTGCTTCAATTGTAACGAGTTTGGACACTTTGCTTTAGATTGCAAGAGCAAGAAGAAGGATGGAGAGGTGAACCTTGCCAAAAGACAAAGAAGATGATGACGGAGAGCTAGAACTTCTCTCCTCATATGTTGAAAAGGATTCGGTCATGGTGGAACTAAATAAGGAGAACGTAATTCCAAAAATACGCATGAAGGAAACCATGATCACATGGATCAATGGTACTTGGATAATGGAGCAAGCAACCACATGACGGAATATCGCTCCATGTTCCACAAGCTCGACGAGAAGATTTGGGGTAAGATCAAGTTCGACGACAGCTCCATGGTGGAGATAAAGGGTAAAGGGACGATGATGCTGCAATGCAGGAACGGGGATAAGAAGTTGTTGACAGGAATCTATTATATACCAAGTCTATGCAATAACATACTAAGTCTCGGGCAGATGACGGAGAGAGGGTGCAAGGTGGTGCTAGAGGATGAGTTCTTGCGAGTGTATGACAAGAACAGAGATTTGTTGATGAAGGCGAAGAGATCTCCAAATTGATTGTACAATATTCCTTTGAAAACTTGTAAATAGGTTTGGGTGGAGAGAGGCACAGTGTATGACAAGAAAATATGATCCTCTATTTCTCCTTTATTTTCTTCAACTCCACTCGAGTGCTCGCTCCGCAGCACGCAGTCACGTGGGCGCGAGAAGAGTTAGGAGGAGATGGCGGCGGTGACTGGATCCGGTGCAGGCCAGCAGCACGGAGCACTAACATGGACACTGACCGGCAGCGGATAGTGTAGAGGAGGCTGGAGGCAGCCGCGACGGCCTAGAGGAGTCGGAGGCCTGGGGCGGCGGCAGTGGCCTAAGGCGGTGTGGCAAGGCCGAATCTGAGCGGGGGCACGACGGAGAGGACCGGATCCGACCTAGAGACGGTCGGATCTGAGCAGAGAAGGGTCAGCCTGAGCGGGGGGCAGTGAGATCCAGTGGCTCAAGCAAAGGGGCGACAGGATTTAGTGGCCCGAGTAAAGGGGCGGCGAGATCCGACGGCCCAAGATCTACCTGCGCGGGCGACGACGAGAAACCCTACTATTTTGCCACACCTAGATCTCACTACGCAACCCAATCGGCTGCCAAAACATCGCAGCCACAGCCAATTGGTAGCATATGAAGACGAGGTCTGGAGGCCTTGGGAAAGTGACTAAAGGGAAGGGAAGAAAGCAAGCAACCTTATCGAGGAGGAAGTTTGGGCAGAGCTGCGCCTTGGTGAGGTAGTTGCCGCAGCAGGGCAGTCGCTCTTGTGGCTGAGGTGCATGACGAATAGCGTTTCGCTTGACTAAACGGCCGTTCACGCGGTCAATGTAGTTCATTTGGCCGAATGGCGTTTCGCACGACTGTGGGGCTAGCGAACCCATTTCCTCTCCAGTCAAATTTATCTCCTGTTGTTCCTTTATCAAGTTCATCTGTATCTGATCGGTTGTCTTCCATTCCATCCTGTAGGTTCGCACGCAGTTGTTGAGGGAGCAGTTGGGCAGTTGCGCATTTCGGATCCGTCATGCAGCGTGTTCGTCAAGCGTGCTCAAGGCAAGTACCTCGCGGTCGTAACCTGTCCTTTTGCACATTACCGTTTCATGATTATCTCTCGCCATTAGCTTAGTATTCAATTATTTCATTATATTGGTTGCCCATTGTGTGTTGCTTGCAGAATTAGATAGATTCTAATGCGCTGGGCTAGTTAGTGTTGTAAGCTTGTAGTTGTATAGTGCTCGACTATAGAATTCATGCTTAGTTAGGGATTAGAATAGATGCTTAAATTATTGATGGGGTAGCGTATAAACATGTTCAAATCTAAGGTTAACCACTAGTGATCTTTTAACATTGGGCGTTTTATTTATATATCCTACTTCCATGATCCTTTAATTGTACATTATTGATTGTGAGGCTCGGCTGATTTAGTTGTAGTACATTAATCTGACTAATAATCACTTATCATATAATAAAATTGTATGATTGACAACTCTTGTGTATCTCCTTCTAGTATCATTTTTAGGTCAGGTTTTAGTACGCTCTCGTCAGATTATCGTTCTGCATCGCTTTGTATCACAAATCATGTCTCTTTGTTCTCAACTATATCAATCTATTACCTCATAACTTTACCTTAATTCACCCTTGACTTTCTAATTACATCTTGGATAATTCACTAATAAAAGAAATGATAGTTACCTAGACCGGGATTATCCACATATAGGGAAGATTTTCACCCACCTGGTAACGTACGAGGGCGTATATTCTCATTACACAGGATATTACACCATGTCGGTGGTTATATGATCGCCGACGCCTTTGCTATAACTTGCTAAATAACAATTATCTTGAATTACACTATTTCTGTTATCTCTGTCTCCGATCTATATTAGTGTTTCCAGTAACCTAAGTTCATTGCCTTTAACCAGTGTCAATTACTTACTTGCGTTGCTTGTCTTTGGTTTATCTTGGTTGCATTACCTGTTCCTTACTCGCTGTGTTGCGACCGTTGTTGAGTACTTACTGAGATTTTTAAATTTCACACTTACTCTTTCCATTCTTAGGTAAAAGACCAGTAAAGTAATAGCAATATACATGGGTGGGAGTCGAGTTTTCAGCACTGTGGCTTGCCACCATTTATATCATTTTATTTATTCTTCATTTGATTAGAAGTGGACCGGTCCCTTGTTTCAAACATTTATTTCAGTTTCCGTTGATTCTTTAAATAAAGTACCTTTAATGTTTTAATTTTCTTGTGATTTATATTGTTGCTTATATTATTTTATTTATTCTTCATTTGATTAGAAGTGGGCCGGTCCCTTGTTTCAAACATTTATTTCAGCTTCCGTTGATTCTTTAAATAAAGTACCTTTAATGCTTTAATTTTCTTGTGATTTATATTGTTACTTTTATTATTTATTCTTTACTTTGACGATGATGTTTTATAGTAGTATCCTAGTTTGGCTATATGTGAACTGCTTGATTTGCATCTTCTCTTTTGTGGGCTACACTGCCCAAGTGGGTGTATGATAAGATGATGTTCGGTTGTTATCATGAAACAATAGTAGGCAAATCACTGCCGCCACAGACGTTTAGCGATGACCACTGATCAGCCAAGGGCTGGTGACCTCAGACAAGCACAAACCACGACCAGTAAGGCAGCTTTAGCGACGAGGTCCAATACCCACCTGGAGATGTGATTTATCGCGGGCTGAAACGATCTGATTCATCAATGTATCTCCTACACTGATCTGAAGTTCTGAACTGAAACACAAAAATGCAAGATGTGCCTACAGAAACGAGTTGTCAAAGTTAGAAACAAAACATCCTTACTGAATCTACAATCCTCCAAGCATTTCCTAACCTCACAGAATTGATGAAATGAGTCGACGACCATGCTCTCATCACAAAAAACATCCAACACCATGAAGACGCCACGGTTTGCAGGTCTAGCTACTGCGTGCCAGAAGACGATTACAATGTTGCAGGTGACCACCGATACGCTTCAACGCCATGGAAAAGAATGCCTAGTTGCTGTTCAGCTCAGCCCAGCCCAGCCCCATCACTCGACCAGCTCCATGAGCGCCTTCGTCACCTCCTTGGTCAGGTCGCCGCGTTGCAGCTCCACCTTCATCTGCGCCAGCCTCTGCTTCTTGATCTTCACGTCCAGCGCCAGCGCCTTGTCGTCATCGATCCTCCCGAACTCCCTCTTGAACAGGCCCGGCTGCGCCGCCTCCAGCAACTTCACCTCCTCCGCGAGATACGGGTACAGCTCGCACATCTCGCCGAAGTCCCTCCGCGCGCTGCCGTTCGTCGTCGCGGCTCTGGTGGCGGTTTCCGCTGCCTTGTCGCCGCCCCAGACGCTCTTGGAGAGGTTGAAGAGCCGGCGGTCGTGGTCCTTGACCGGGAGTTCGCCCTTCTTGGCGGCGGTGTCGTAACGGCGCTTCAGGTGCTTGACCTTCCCCTGGAGCTCCTTGCGGCCGTAGCCACGGTTATCGAGGCTGCCGGCGAGGGCGGCGACCAGCGCGTCGTGCTGCGGCAGCGCGCCGTGCTCCCGGCGGTGCGCGGCGAGGGCCTCGAGGATGCGGACCTCGTCGTCGGTCGACCAGGTGCGGTGGAAGGGCGAGGTCGGCTTCTTGGCCTCGCCCGACGGCGAGGGCTTCAGGTCCTTACCCTCCGCCTCCTGCTTGGGAGCAGGCTTCGGCGGCGCCGCCTTGTCGGTCTCGGACTCGGACGACTCGCCCTCCTCCTCTTCGTCCTCGCCGGAGGTATCGGATTCCTCGACCTGCCGCCGCGGCGGCGGCGGGTTCTTGGGGGCGGAGGGAGGGTTCGCATGGGTGGGCTCCTCGTCCGACTCCTCCTCCTCCTCTTCCTCCTCGTCGAAGGTCTCCGATTCCTCGCCCTTCTGCGGCGGCTGAGGCGGGTTCTTGTAGGTGGGGGTAATCGACGTGGGGACGACCTCCTCCGACTCGTCGGAGCCCGAGCCGGAAGTGGTCTCCTCAGAGGAGGAGGCAGCCGGCGGCGGCGGAGCGGAGCGCTTCGGGGCCATCGCCTGAGCCTAGGGTTGGAGGTTTAGGCGAAGAGGTGGATGGCGGCGCCGGAGTCGGGGTGTTTTGTTGCAGCGTGGTGTTGGATTTATTTATAGCGCTGGTTGGGGCACCTCGGCCGTTGGACTCCAGGATGGAGTGAGAATCGACCGTTCATTTTGGACCGCGCACAAGATTCGCGAGGGTGTGCGGTGTAAATGGGGAGTACATGGACCGTCGGATCGAGGGATCCGACGGGAATCGGCCATTCATCTTTCGTGGGCGAACAGTACGGACCCTAGAGCGGTTGGTATTCGCTATTCAGGCTTCGATTCAAATCGCCTAGTACAAATTCAAATCTATACTCCAATGCTCGTCGCGCTGAATCGACATTGACGGTGAGTTATTCCACGATGGTTCCTGAAGCCTGAAGGATCAGGAGCAGGGTGTAGGATATCGAATTCTTGTTGCAATCCAACAATGTCATTTCTTGTTTGTTCTATTCCCCGATTTCTAAGATTGCGAGGATTCATTTTAGAAGTTAATTTCCATTTTTACTTCGAAATTTGATGTTCTTGAATTTTTGCCTTGAAATACCAGGAATCAAGTGTTAGGGGGCTGGAGCAAATGCCATTTGACATCGGCAAACATTCCGTGCAATCCATCATTTTAAGAGTCATTTTTATCCACCATTATCCTCAAATAGTAATAGATCAACTTTATTCTTCACTTATGGAGTCTCCTTGATTTGGTTTATTTACTCTTATTCTTATTGGTTTTGATCTCTTCTTTCCCCTTCTTGATCTCTTCTTGATCTTGTTATGTGTCAAGTATATGTAAGTGATGAAAATGACTCATGAAGATCGATCCCTATATATCTAGACATCAGTTTTTGCAAGTTCTTGAAGTTGCCCAATTTTACTTAGATTTGAACTCGTCGTGAGTTTTCTTGATCCAAGAGTTTTCTTGCCTCGAATGTTTGTGAGTTTTTACTTGCTGTGACATGTAACAAAACATCTAAATCTATCTTAGCCATCACGCACCCACAAGCAACTCATATTCCGAGTTTTCGATTTTTGCCAAATTTTAATACGACCATGTTTATTCTTGAGAAATATTTGAATTTTGACAAGGATTCAAGTGATAAACAACTACCTTCTCTTGACCAACATGATAGGTGCCCGAGCTACTCGCACCTTCCAGATGATAGCCGTCGGCACCTTGTACAACTTCTATTGGGCATGGTTGCACAAACATCACGCACTCGTATCCACGACGTCGGCACCCTTGCATAAAACCCCTTCCACGACGTAGTGCGCATCAATGTTCTCAACACCCATATAATATCCGTGGGAGACATTTACTTCATACAGAAAATATTGACTACATCATACAAAAATTTTACCTCGCGGAAGTAGCAGAACATCTTCTTTCTCTTTCTCTTCTCTCTTTTTCTTCCCTCTTCTCTTTGTTTCCCTTCTCCCTTTTCTCTGCGTGGCGGCGTCGCCGGATGAAATGGCCAAGGGCTTGGCCGAGCGACTGATTATATGCGCCTCCAGTCACTGAAGGGTTGCATGGGCGGTTCTTTAGTAAGTCAAGGGTATTCAGTCGAATACCCAAAATTTTTGCCCAAAAATCTACTATATACAAGGTATAATATATATGTATATTAGTAGTTAGGCCAAATTTATCTTGTTCATACACAGTCAGTCTAAATTATTACTAGATTCTTTTGGCATATTTCCCTCTCCTAAGCCCAAATTGGCGCCAAACACTGGCCTAGGCCCACTAGGCCACTATAGTGATTCACATAAGACATGGTAGAAACTCTAGGTCTCACTCAGTCTTTTCTCTTATCCAAGTCTCTCCTATGTCTCTCTTCATTTGGTGGCGCAGGAGCTTCTGGTCTTAAAGGAGAATTGGAGCTGCCGTTTCGCAACGCAAGTCACCTTGCCATCATCGCCCGCCAATGCGGTGCAGCCGCATAGGTTCACCCTCCCCGACCTAGTGACCCCATGGCGTCATGGCCCCATATCCCTAATCCGATAATCCCTCTGTCTCCTACTCCCTTAGCGATATCTGATTTGAAGCAAAATTATGTGTCTAAATAAAGACGTGAGTTGTATTTTGCTTAAAGAAGTGAGGTATCTATAATGATTCTAAAGTTTTTGCATAGTAGTTGATTATATTTTGATGACTTATGTATCAATTATTTAGAAAATATGTAAGTGTTATCAAGTTTGTTATGTAGCTTGCTGTGTTGGACACTTGGATGATTTGAGCCCCTTTGATGTCTGGCTGTCTGATCCATATTTTGTTTAGCATACTACTTAAGTTGCTTTGTTAGAAACCGTTCAACAAAATATGTTCACGATAAAAACACTTTTGGACTTCTGCTTGAGAATACAAAAATCTAACAAAGAGAATTGTCTTTTAATTTGATTAAAACATCTCGTTTTGATTGTACAACTCTATTATAGAATTATTCCGATTTAAACTTTGACTCAGGTTAGTAGTTCCAGGGAAATAGTTCATCTCTAATTCCAATCATCATGGTTAAAACCATTAGTCTTTGAGTTCTGTTTTTCACTCCTTACCGAAGTTGCTTCCTTTTTGTGTGTTTGTCTGCATGACATTATATCTCGTTTCCAAGGCATGAAGTATCGTCGTGTTAATTTTTGGTTATTTTAGAATTTCTTTATATTATTTGAGATGTTATCTCTAATATAAATATTTGTACTTTAATTTTCGCTACTGTGGACCTTTATATTTTCAATTGAACAATATTTTGTAATTTTGAATACCCATTTTGAAATTCCTGAATCCGCCACTGAAGGGTTGGGCGACTAGAATTATGTTGCCCAACGGCTTACGGACAGTCTGCTTGTCGCGCGTCCATTGGGTGATAAGTTCCAGTCGTCCAACGGTTCGACGACTTCGACGACTGGAGGTCATTCATGAAAAAAAATTGCACGAATATATTTTTTATTATTTCAAATAAAAAACATATTATTTAAAAAAAATTCTTCTCTCAACTACCATGACATTTCCAACAGCCTTATCCTGCGTCCTCCAATGATATGGCTACCTCGGGTGGTTTACAAGATCCACGGTGCACGCACGAAACCAGCCTCCTCTCTAAGATTGGCGCCCTCACGTACACTTCTGTGTTTACCGTATCCACTTTTACTCGGATCGCAAAGCGCTACAAGCCGAGAAGTTTGGTTGCTTTTGCTACTTACGACCTTTCTAAGTTTCTAACTAGTAAAGCAACAAGATGGTTCATAATTTGTCGGGAGATTGTGGCTCCACAGTTACACCAGCACACAAGCTTAGCAGAGTTGCTCAAATCCTAACACCATCCATTCTATTTCTATCCCATGATGACCTGTAAAGAAACATGGCAAATCGGTCCGTACGACGGACAAGGATGAAGACCTGAACAGAGGTCGAAGGCAACAACAGTGCAAGAGACGGCACTTTCCACAACGGAATCATCAATCATGGAAGAACGGATGCATGACAAGACCAGAAAAATCTCATCAAGTGATCGATCTCACATGAGCAGGCGATGCGACGCGTGATTATTGTGTCCCACACGACCGGAAGACTCGGCCGTGTCTCGGAGAGGGCCACCGAAAGCCCTGCAGCTGCACGCACGCCCATCCCTGTGAGTGTGGCCGGCTACTTCCATTTCTGGGCTGGACAGCGCACGAGGCCTCTTCCGTGACGGGCGCGCGGGCGAACGCTGCACCAAAATCTAGCCCGTACGCACCACGGCCCACAGGAAAACTCAGCAAAGCACGAAGGCAACGAAGCCGCGGCCGAGGCCATGCCAAAAGAAGCGCGCGGCTCGGCCGAATCAACCGCGCTCAGCCACTCCCACCAACGTCCGCGCTGTAAAAAACGGCAGGCCGCGCAGCGCGCGGCACGGGCAGCGGCGCGCGCGGTTGGCCCAGGAGCTCCCCAGTGGTTTGGCCGGCTCTAGGCAACGCGGCCTGCTTCCAACAACAGCGCAGCAGCGCGGACGCGGGCCGAACGAGAAGGAAACGTGGCGGCCCAACATGGCAAACAGTACGACGGCATGACGCTGTGGAGCTACAGGGCTTGGGATCCCGACCGGTTGCCGTCCGGGCGTTTCGTCGAATAGTATTGTTGTTTGCTTGGCCGTGACTTGACCGCACCTCACCGCGGAGCTCGCTTTGTTTCTAATCAGGTCGCGATCGCCGCCGCGGCGCTCAAAGCGGCTTCGGTCAGGGCCGGGGGCTTTAACTTTCGGATAAAATTACACCGCATGACTGTTCTTTATGGCTACGGCTTATAACTTTTGATTACGTTTGTAGCTTTTAAGTTGTTCATGAGAGAGATTAACAGAAACTCACGTGCGATTTTTACCCTTATAAATGAAATTATTACAGTGTGTACTACAATTAACTGGCAGACACCGTCTTAAAAAGACACTCAATTTTAAAGCTAGTTACTATAGAAAAAATCAAAACTAGAATCCAAAAGCTGTAAAGAACAGGCTCTATAACGGTTGTTAGTTTTTTGAAAAAGAATTGAGAAATAAATAAATAACATGTAATATCGTTATAGATAATACAAAGGAATATGAAGGAAATAAGTGAAATAAACTAAAATTAAAAATCGATACGTTTTAAATGATTTCTAATTTAAATAAACTAAGCCTACATGTCCATTGAGTGACACAACGTTGCTTCGAAATCTGTACAGCACTACTGCGTACAGTGGAAAGACGGGCACGATCCTCTGTACATTTCAGAATGTCACGTATCTAGCCGCGTTAGACCAATGATCGTCGCGGGAAAGGCCAACCGGATGCTTGCGAGACCAATAGTTTACCCTCTGCATATCAAAGGCGGGGTCCGGCCGGTGCACTATTGGCCGAAATCATATCAGGTGCACATCCAATGATGCAGTGTAACATCCCATTTTCAATACTCGAAGACTATGTAAAATTTAAACCTATGTTAATGAGATTGCAAGATTTTACTCTCAGTTGGTTGTTTCTTCTGCTACCCAAAAAGAAAAATCCTTAAAATATATAAGTAATATAAAATGAAAATTTTGTTTCACCTCCAAAGGGATAAATCAAATTAATCCTTGAAATCAAGACTTGGAATCATACTCCACAATTGGAGGATTCAGGAAAATTTGGAATTGTATTAATATTTTAAAATAGGAGGGAGATATATATGTATGTATGTATGTGTATATTCTAGAAAATGCAAAAATAAAGACCTTGTTTTATTCCCAAAGGAGTAAATCAAATTAACCTTTTAAAATCTGGAATCTGAAATACACTTCAAGGATTAAAGGATTCAGGAGGCTAAGAATGTTAAGAAAGGATATATGCATGTATATATGTATATATACCCGTATACATATATGAGTATGTATGTATGCTAATGGTGGGATCTTTCCTCCCCAAACCTTTCCAGCCAGCATTTTATTTCTCCTTCTGTGGCAATGCATCTCCATTCTCCTCCTCTGGCGGAGCAGTTGCTTGTCGCCATGCGCCACCTACTTCGTCGGCGAGTAATTGCGCTGTCAGTCCTCGTCTTCAGCACCGCTCCTCGCCATCAGCGCCCAGCAGTGGCAGCGTCTCCCGTCACCTCCCGCGCGTCCCCGAATGCTTAGGCCTGCGCCGGCCGTGCGCCACTGCCATACGCCAAGAGTCGCCGTGGTCCTCCTCTGCCATCGGACACGTTCGCGTGCAGCAGGCCTGCACGGCTCTGGCGCCCCGCTTGCCTGCGACACGCCGTCGTGTTCCCCCTTGGCGCCCAGCCTCCTTTCCCGGCCTCCATATAGAGCTCTGAGCCGCGCCGCACCCCCTCGCCGAAGCTCGCCCAATACGCCAGCCCACCGCCCCTCTGCCTTGGGCGCTCCTTCGGCCAAACCTCGCCGCCGCGCCCCTCCGGTCGCCGCCAGGGCCCCTAGCCTTCTCTCCCGCGCTCCCCTCTGCCCTCTCTTTCTCCTCCCCCACTCAATTGAGTTTTCCTCCACTGCAGGCCGCCGACGACCTCATTCCTCCCCCGCGTCGGCGTCGGATCCTCGTCGGCAAACCACCGAACCCCGGGCCAATTCCCCGCGTGTGAAGCGTCGGCAGGACCCCGGGAACCCGCCCCTTACCTCGCCGGACCCCGCCGTCCTCTCCAGCAAGCCGCCGCCGTGTCCCTCCTCGCCGCCAAGCCCCTCCACGCCGCCAGACCGCCTCGCTCCACCTCGGCCCCAACCGACGCTCTAGGTAAGCTCCCGAGGGCTTGTAGAAGCTCCATCCCCGAGGAATTGAGCTCCCGCGGCCCGAGGTGCCGGCGCCCGAATCCCCTGCGCCCGCCGCCGCTTGAGCTGCTCCGGCCGCCGCCCGGCCGTCTCCGGCCGATTGGCCTCTCCCCGGGGTGCGCACCGGGGTGGGTAGCCCGTTCCGGCCGACACCGCCGCCCCTCCGTGCCCCCACCGCCGCCGGCCGGCTTCGCCTCCCCCCCTGCGGATTGCGGTCGGGATGAGCCCGAACAGAGCAAAGCCAGTGCATTTATTCACTAATCAACATGTATTAATCAAGCCATTAATTTGTCCTAAGCTGGCACTAAAGGAGGCATTAACCGCTACTAATTAAGCCGCCTGTCCCTCCTGTCCGCATTGCATTTTTTTCTTGGAATTAAAACTTCAAAATGCTATAACTTTTAAACCGTAACTCCGAATTAAGCGAAACCAACTTCTAAATTTTTCTAAAATCAAGACCTGTTTAATGGTTCTGGTTTGGTTCAATTCCGAGTTCATTTGAGTTGTTTCATTGTTTTATTTGGTTCTTATTCGGTGCTTTTCATTTTATGTGGTTTTTCCGGTACTTCCGTCCGAGTAGAGTTCGACGACGTGAACGAGACCCCGCTTGAAGCAGCGCAAGACCCCCAAGCCTTCGATCCAGGCGAGTCAACACTTTGATCATGTTGATCCTACATTTTATGCAAAATTATGTTTCTTTAAATTATCAAAATTGCATGCGTTACTTTATATGCAAAAGTATGTCACTCTTAAGGTAGCTAATAACCGTATGTCCACCTAATGATATAAAACCCCACCAGTAACTTTTGAACTCACATGACCATTGTCGCCCTAGACATAAACTATAACTAAGGTAGTTATAAGTCATAATACTGCCATGCTGGTCTTGTCGAATCCAGGGCCTTAGTAGCCCTGATAATCATTCTTTAATCATGGAAACTAGTTTTGGGACAGTCATGGGATGTACGTGGCTGAGTATTTATGTTAAAATGTGTTATGCTTCTCAAAACCCTCAAAATTGCTAAACCTGTTTGGGCGGGTGGAAAGAACGGTGGGTGTGGATGTAACACAGGGGATTGTGGAATGAACCGCCCGAACAACCTAAGGACTTAATCCTGTGTGGACCGTCCGTGTACAAACAGTACAACCACAAGCTGGCATATTGTAGGCTTGGCTAAATAATTTACTGAACCCTCTAGTCATTTCACGGAGAACGTGTGTAGGTGGGTAATGAAAGCCCCACTTGGAATGGGACACCGGATGTAGGTGACGTTGCCTAGGATAGCGTATGTGGAGAGCGGAGTCCGACTGCGCTAACCTATGGTGGACATCCCGCACAACCTATGGACGTAACCCCATAGGAGTGAAATGCTAGAGAGCGAGGTATTGTAAAGGCCTCGTGATATTCTCTCGATCTGCATGTCCAAGGAATCATGTAGAACCATCGGGACGATTATCTCTTGTGGGTAAAGATGTACAGTCTCTGCAGAGTACTACACAAACTATTCGAATAGCCGTGCCCACGGTCAAGGGCAGACATGGAAATCTTCCTCGAGTTAGTTCTATTTCAAAAACCTTTGTGGGTGGGACAAAAATCTATCAGAGGGATGTACTCTGATTTTGAAATTCATCCTGGAGGGATGTACTCCAGTGTTGGTATTAAGGTGGGAGTAACCTGCTATTCAAAAGTTAAGCATTGGTGGATGTAACCATAACATAGGGTGGATGTAACCCTAAAATATGGTGGATGTAACCATAAAATTTGGAATTGGAAACTACTCCGTTTATTGTACACTTTCAGTATTTAAATCATAAGTTCTTGAAAAATGCTAAGTCATAGAGATTTTAAGTTATGGTATTTCCAAATGTCGCTTTATGCAAATAAAAGAACCCGAGCCTTCCTTGAATAGCCTTGCATCTATAATTATATGC
This sequence comes from Dendrocalamus latiflorus, assembly GCA_017311315.1. Classification (NCBI taxonomy): domain Eukaryota; kingdom Viridiplantae; phylum Streptophyta; class Magnoliopsida; order Poales; family Poaceae; genus Dendrocalamus; species Dendrocalamus latiflorus. The sequence continues at coordinate 3,103,746 of CM029634.1, read as the reverse complement.
ATTCTGTGTGTTGGCTCGCGGAGCACGGTTGTTTGTGCTCAATCTCGCTCTTAACCCCCCTTTCAGAAAATGTGAATCAAGAGCACTACGCTTATCATGAGGATCAGGATGCCGAAGGAAATGAAGACGGTGGTTGTTAGAATAGGCTTCGGTAGTCTTGCCTCTCGCCTCAGTAAAGTTGACCAGGCTAGTTTTGGCGGGTGCCTTTGTTATTAGTCAGGTCCCTGGTTAATAGCGTTGGTACTCGGGTTATCCCAGTCGCTTGCCTGTGGTGAGTTGTGCCCCTACGCTATGTACGCTTCCGCTTCCGCTTTTATGTATTGTAAGACATTTGGCCTGACGGCCCTATTGTAACCTTGGCCCGACGTGGTCTATTTGAACTCTGGTATTGTAATGTATGAATTTATCGTGTATGAAATGATGCAGCGATGTATCTGTGAGCATTATCTACTGATCCAGGGAATAATGCAGTGTTATCACAGAGGATTCCAGGTATTAAACTTGGGGTCCGACAGAGCTGGTATCAGAGCATACGACTGTAGAAACCTTAGCTAGACTGGTCACGATTTAAGGTCTGAGTCGTATTTACAAAAACTATGTAAAACTCTTGCAAAAATATAGCGTAATACTGCTTTACTCAACTCTCTTAGTTTCTATACTCACCCAAAAATTTCTTTTGTATTTCATCTGCTCTAACCTATTGATGTTCAAAATTTTTAGATGGCCGGAGCTGCACCAGTTGGTCCATGGGATCACATCTCCCATGGGGAAGGCGAAGGAGCGTTCGCCGAGATCCTGCGGCAACTGCTGCGTTGTCTCGGGTACACCCGCCCGCCCGTTTACCGAGGCAGGAGAACCCACATCCACGGCATGGATTTGTGGACCATGGAGGTTTTCATCTACGCACGAGCTAGTAGCAGGGAGCTCCACTCCCATACTGTCCATGCCGAGCCTCCACGGATGTACCTCGCCGAAGCCATCCAGGACGCGGCGCGTCTCGCTGTGGCTCACCTGTGCCAGGTGCACGAGGAGAGGCTGCGGCAGTCGCCTTTTGCTCATTCCCCTCGCATCCGCCAGGGGCAATTCCTTCCAGATCGCCTCGACCACAGGGTGGACAACCCCCAGCTGTCTCACCAGATCCAGCTGACGCAGGCGATGTCAGCCTCCTATGCCTTCGCCCTGCAGGAGATTGGGCATCTGCGCATTCTCCTGACCGCAAGCCTGCAGCAGTCGGACGTCCTCAGCGCCCAGCTCAACCGCTACCTGATCGCCTTTCAGGCGGCAGAGCGCGAAAGGCTCGCTGCAGAAGCTGGGCTCGAGCGCCTTCGAGCCAGGACAGTTTACCCTCTAGCTACGCCACCAGCACCAGTGCCAGCTCCAGCCCCAGTGTTAGCTCCAGTTCTCGCATCCGTACCAGTGTCCACTCCAGCACCAGCTTCAGATCCAATACTAGCACCGGCTCAGCGCCAGGGACCTCGCCCCGGGTTGACAATACGCACGAGCGTGCGCCCACCGTCCAATGGCACCCTCACAGAGCCCAGCAGGGGGCGTCGCCCGTCTCGCTCCCGTCCCTCCAACAACGGATCGAGCCCTTCTCGATCTCGCTCCCGATCTCCCAGCATCGTCTCCTGCTCCCGCTTTCCAGGTGATTGCGTCTTCTGCGGCCAGCACCACTCCCCGTCCCCAGAGGTGGACTGAGGTAGGATAGGCAGCAGTATGTCTAGGCAGTCTTTTGTTGGTATGTATGCACACTTCCCCAGATGTATCCCCCTTATGTACCCAGTTAGTAGACGTTGTGTATGCGGTGTCGTGACTTGTTGTAAGTCCGTGCGCTGTGCCCGGCTGTCATGTAACACCTAACCCCCTTTAATGTAATGAATTATCGTAGGCATAATGCCTTGTGTTTAAATTGCTTCTCTTTCGTTTGGTTTTCTGTTGTGCTAATAGGAGGCTAGCAAACCCTCATATGTGCCTTTCGCTCCTTCTTTTAGTCTCTAAAAAGGCTCTAGATTATTCCAGATGGCTCCCAGGAGGACTGCTGCTCGTGGTAAGGGCCGAGCCCCAAGGACCGCAGCTCGTGGTAGAGGCCAAGGTAGAGGCTGTGGTTTGAACTTAGCTTGGTCGTTAGTGTTATGACTGGATTTGTTCCTTCAAAATCTAATTGCAAAAAAAATATAAGATGTGTTGCTTATTCTCATCCCTCTTAGAAGATTCCCTCTTATCTATATGCAGCCCTAGTCATTTATACTTCTAAAGTTTTCTTATCCCAGATTCAAATAATAAAAGTCCAGCACTCCTCTTGTAAACCCCTTTCGAAAACCTATTTTGGGCCAAAATCGCAAAGATTAAATTTGAAATTTATTTTTGAAAAGTTGTTTTATCCTTGAAAGTTCAATTATCAAAAAAAGAAAATTTAACCCCTTCTTGCAAACCTAACCTTCCAAGGAAAACTTTCTAAGATTTAACTTCCAACCAAATTATTCCAAAGGTTTGCTCTGGTTCCTCAGACCCATGTATAAATCTTGGTGGATTCATGTCAATCATGAGATAGAATCAATGGTATGAATTTCTAGTTGAAAAGTAAGCGGACCAGTTTGAATGGTTGGGTTGGCTACATGAGTACCGATTTGATGATTGGGTTGGCTAAATTAGTGGGCCGATTTAAAATGATTGGATTGACTAAATAATTGGATTGGTTAAATAAACGGACCAATTTAGACGATTGAATAAGTGGACCGATGGAATCTTTAGAGAAATATGGAGTGTAATAACAATTGTTGGTCTGCAGCTTTAATAGACAGTATGAATCCAGATGAATATTTACAATGGTGGGATAATAGAGTATAGTCGACTACCGGGTGGATTATTGGAAATTTTGGAGACATTAGGAGATGTCATAATAACCATTGAATTATAGATTTGATTAATAAACATTGTCTCAGTGGATGTCTATGCCAATAAAGTTGTTGGGCACAAGATTGTAGATAGTGGGATTGATCACTGGATAAATGGATTATGAGTATGCGTTAAAGATGGAAAAGATTGGAGTATTAAGAAACCATAATACAAATGATATCGGTGGATTTACAAGTAAAGATGCTGGAATATCGCTCAAAAATAAAACTAGGATTGAGTTTATGAATTTATGGTGGAAAAGGTTGAATTGTAATACAAATGTTATTGGTGGATTGAAACATTGGAACCATAGTACAAGTGGTATTGTTAGATTTAAAATGTAAAAGATGTGAATGGTATTGGTGGATTTAAAATATAGAAATATTGAAACCATGAAGCGATCGAGTACGGGTGGATTCAAAGGTAAAGAAATTGGAGTAATGTTTAGGTGAATAGTTGGAAGGGATTATTGACAAATGAACCCAAGACTGGATTTATGATTTTATGTAGGAAAGTGAGATTCAATTAAGGGTAGGAGACCCTGGTCTGGTGAATAATAACTACGAATGATGTCTTGGAAGTGATATGATCTGTGGATTGAATAAATGATAATATTCACTGTTTGGAGTACTAGACACCAGTTGTGCAGTGATTAAGCAATGAAAGAAGATACCCTATAATCAATCGAGTATAAGCAGGATTAGCAAGGCCTTGGAATAAGAAGCCCACGAATGGGAGGGCTATGAATGTGAATTATTCTATCAAAATTTTGATATTGGAAGAGGTTAGGATACCTTTGCAAAAAAAAGGGGGTATTTCAAAATTCAAGTATTTCAAAACCACTTTCGGAAAATCAGTCTTGCTATAAAAATTCTATATCAAATATATATAGTGTATCTTCGTTGCAAAGAGCCTTGATTTCAAAGTTTCTTTACAAACTTCACCCCAGTATTTGAGGACCCAAAAAAAAACTTAATTCCTAAGAACTCACTTTCAAAACCAAAACTTGGCAATGTACCTACTTTGCAAATTTTTGGAGATACTCAAATGTTTTCAACCCTGGCATTTAAAAAAAAAAGAAAGAAAAATTTCCCAAATAATAAAGAGGAGCATGGGCTTCGCCACCAAAACATTTCTCGATGCTTTCCTTCCTCTACTTCTGTCTACAAAAAGGAAATTGATTTCCCTTTCTTTTCCCTTCAAAAAAAAAATTAAGCTCGAAGACATCAAGGATGCTCATGAAGGTCTTGTGGTCTCGCTTCAGCAAGCCTAGTGCTTAGAACCCTGTGCCCTCTTGTGTGTGTCTTCGTGCATAGGCGTTGTTTTTTTTTAAAAAAAGATTTTATTTGGCCCTGTGCACTGCCTTCTTGCTCTCGGGCACTGTACTTCGCAGTCACAGCAAAAGCTTGTTTCAAAACCTTGGTTTTTCTGTGGGGTTTGTATGCCGCCCCAATTTTCTGTGTGTGCTCTTTTTGGGGTGGATTAGAGTATCTCATCCCCGCGATCTACCCCGTATCTAGTGCTATTTTCCCCCTCACCTTATTGCTGAAAACCTCGTCAGATCTACAAGCGAGACATGACAAATAGCACAGTCAAGACAATCAAGACTCAAGTCCCCCTCTCACTGTAACTCACTAATCAAGACACTGTCAATAGCCAAGGACATGGCTAGAAGCAAGAAGCAAGAACCAGTAGTTCCTACTCGCTTGGGTCCCTATCACTCGTACAAGTATTCACTCAGATCCACTCCAGCATAAAGGAAAGGCAGCAACCAGCGTTGAAGAACAGTAAGCCCCAGAAAATATCAACCAATGAAGGGAAGCTAGCTGAAATAAACCTAGAAGAACACGGTTTCTGCGATGTGGCGTCGACCCACTTTTGTATGGATATCCTCTCTTCAGTGACTCCAAGGAAAGGGCGAAGTGTCAAGCAAAACCCTGGAACCATTGCTAGCCAGCTTGCCCCACCTCCTTCTTTCTACTCTACCCGAATCTCGGGGACGAGATTCCTTTTAAGGGGGGTAGGATCTGTAACATCCCATTTTCAATACTCGAAGACTATGTAAAATTTAAACCTATGTTAATGAGATTGCAAGATTTTACTCTCAGTTGGTTGTTTCTTCTGCTACCCAAAAAGAAAAATCCTTAAAATATATAAGTAATATAAAATGAAAATTTTGTTTCACCTCCAAAGGGATAAATCAAATTAATCCTTGAAATCAAGACTTGGAATCATACTCCACAATTGGAGGATTCAGGAAAATTTGGAATTGTATTAATATTTTAAAATAGGAGGGAGATATATATGTATGTATGTATGTGTATATTCTAGAAAATGCAAAAATAAAGACCTTGTTTTATTCCCAAAGGAGTAAATCAAATTAACCTTTTAAAATCTGGAATCTGAAATACACTTCAAGGATTAAAGGATTCAGGAGGCTAAGAATGTTAAGAAAGGATATATGCATGTATATATGTATATATACCCGTATACATATATGAGTATGTATGTATGCTAATGGTGGGATCTTTCCTCCCCAAACCTTTCCAGCCAGCATTTTATTTCTCCTTCTGTGGCAATGCATCTCCATTCTCCTCCTCTGGCGGAGCAGTTGCTTGTCGCCATGCGCCACCTACTTCGTCGGCGAGTAATTGCGCTGTCAGTCCTCGTCTTCAGCACCGCTCCTCGCCATCAGCGCCCAGCAGTGGCAGCGTCTCCCGTCACCTCCCGCGCGTCCCCGAATGCTTAGGCCTGCGCCGGCCGTGCGCCACTGCCATACGCCAAGAGTCGCCGTGGTCCTCCTCTGCCATCGGACACGTTCGCGTGCAGCAGGCCTGCACGGCTCTGGCGCCCCGCTTGCCTGCGACACGCCGTCGTGTTCCCCCTTGGCGCCCAGCCTCCTTTCCCGGCCTCCATATAGAGCTCTGAGCCGCGCCGCACCCCCTCGCCGAAGCTCGCCCAATACGCCAGCCCACCGCCCCTCTGCCTTGGGCGCTCCTTCGGCCAAACCTCGCCGCCGCGCCCCTCCGGTCGCCGCCAGGGCCCCTAGCCTTCTCTCCCGCGCTCCCCTCTGCCCTCTCTTTCTCCTCCCCCACTCAATTGAGTTTTCCTCCACTGCAGGCCGCCGACGACCTCATTCCTCCCCCGCGCCGGCGTCGGATCCTCGTCGGCAAACCACCGAACCCCGGGCCAATTCCCCGCGTGTGAAGCGTCGGCAGGACCCCGGGAACCCGCCCCTTACCTCGCCGGACCCCGCCGTCCTCTCCAGCAAGCCGCCGCCGTGTCCCTCCTCGCCGCCAAGCCCCTCCACGCCGCCAGACCGCCTCGCTCCACCTCGGCCCCAACCGACGCTCTAGGTAAGCTCCCGAGGGCTTGTAGAAGCTCCATCCCCGAGGAATTGAGCTCCCGTGGCCCGAGGTGCCGGCGCCCGAATCCCCTGCGCCCGCCGCCGCTTGAGCTGCTCCGGCCGCCGCCCGGCCGTCTCCGGCCGATTGGCCTCTCCCCGGGGTGCGCACCGGGGTGGGTAGCCCGTTCCGGCCGACACCGCCGCCCCTCCGTGCCCCCACCGCCGCCGGCCGGCTTCGCCTCCCCCCCTGCGGATTGCGGTCGGGATGAGCCCGAACAGAGCAAAGCCAGTGCATTTATTCACTAATCAACATGTATTAATCAAGCCATTAATTTGTCCTAAGCTGGCACTAAAGGAGGCATTAACCGCTACTAATTAAGCCGCCTGTCCCTCCTGTCCGCATTGCATTTTTTTCTTGGAATTAAAACTTCAAAATGCTATAACTTTTAAACCGTAACTCCGAATTAAGCGAAACCAACTTCTAAATTTTTCTAAAATCAAGACCTGTTTAATGGTTCTGGTTTGGTTCAATTCCGAGTTCATTTGAGTTGTTTCATTGTTTTATTTGGTTCTTATTCGGTGCTTTTCATTTTATGTGGTTTTTCCGGTACTTCCGTCCGAGTAGAGTTCGACGACGTGAACGAGACCCCGCTTGAAGCAGCGCAAGACCCCCAAGCCTTCGATCCAGGCGAGTCAACACTTTGATCATGTTGATCCTACATTTTATGCAAAATTATGTTTCTTTAAATTATCAAAATTGCATGCGTTACTTTATATGCAAAAGTATGTCACTCTTAAGGTAGCTAATAACCGTATGTCCACCTAATGATATAAAACCCCACCAGTAACTTTTGAACTCACATGACCATTGTCGCCCTAGACATAAACTATAACTAAGGTAGTTATAAGTCATAATACTGCCATGCTGGTCTTGTCGAATCCAGGGCCTTAGTAGCCCTGATAATCATTCTTTAATCATGGAAACTAGTTTTGGGACAGTCATGGGATGTACGTGGCTGAGTATTTATGTTAAAATGTGTTATGCTTCTCAAAACCCTCAAAATTGCTAAACCTGTTTGGGCGGGTGGAAAGAACGGTGGGTGTGGATGTAACACAGGGGATTGTGGAATGAACCGCCCGAACAACCTAAGGACTTAATCCTGTGTGGACCGTCCGTGTACAAACAGTACAACCACAAGCTGGCATATTGTAGGCTTGGCTAAATAATTTACTGAACCCTCTAGTCATTTCACGGAGAACGTGTGTAGGTGGGTAATGAAAGCCCCACTTGGAATGGGACACCGGATGTAGGTGACGTTGCCTAGGATAGCGTATGTGGAGAGCGGAGTCCGACTGCGCTAACCTATGGTGGACATCCCGCACAACCTATGGACGTAACCCCATAGGAGTGAAATGCTAGAGAGCGAGGTATTGTAAAGGCCTCGTGATATTCTCTCGATCTGCATGTCCAAGGAATCATGTAGAACCATCGGGACGATTATCTCTTGTGGGTAAAGATGTACAGTCTCTGCAGAGTACTACACAAACTATTCGAATAGCCGTGCCCACGGTCAAGGGCAGACATGGAAATCTTCCTCGAGTTAGTTCTATTTCAAAAACCTTTGTGGGTGGGACAAAAATCTATCAGAGGGATGTACTCTGATTTTGAAATTCATCCTGGAGGGATGTACTCCAGTGTTGGTATTAAGGTGGGAGTAACCTGCTATTCAAAAGTTAAGCATTGGTGGATGTAACCATAACATAGGGTGGATGTAACCCTAAAATATGGTGGATGTAACCATAAAATTTGGAATTGGAAACTACTCCGTTTATTGTACACTTTCAGTATTTAAATCATAAGTTCTTGAAAAATGCTAAGTCATAGAGATTTTAAGTTATGGTATTTCCAAATGTCGCTTTATGCAAATAAAAGAACCCGAGCCTTCCTTGAATAGCCTTGCATCTATAATTATATGCATTCTGTGTGTTGGCTCGCGGAGCACGGTTGTTTGTGCTCAATCTCGCTCTTAACCCCCTTTCAGAAAATGTGAATCAAGAGCACTACGCTTATCATGAGGATCAGGATGCCGAAGGAAATGAAGACGGTGGTTGTTAGAATAGGCTTCGGTAGTCTTGCCTCTCGCCTCAGTAAAGTTGACCAGGCTAGTTTTGGCGGGTGCCTTTGTTATTAGTCAGGTCCCTGGTTAATAGCGTTGGTACTCGAGTTATCCCAGTCGCTTGCCTGTGGTGAGTTGTGCCCCTACGCTATGTACGCTTCCGCTTCCGCTTTTATGTATTGTAAGACATTTGGCCTGACGGCCCTATTGTAACCTTGGCCCGACGTGGTCTATTTGAACTCTGGTATTGTAATGTATGAATTTATCGTGTATGAAATGATGCAGCGATGTATCTGTGAGCATTATCTACTGATCCAGGGAATAATGCAGTGTTATCACAGAGGATTCCAGGTATTAAACTTGGGGTCCGACATGCAGTGAGTGGCAGCTGTACTGCTATTGTAGGAAACAAGCGCGCATGATAAAAACGCAAGCAACGTGAGCTTTTACGAGTACAATAAGTGGTATGTCAGGACTCAGGATCAGCCACACACACTTTCCACCTTGGTTAGTACAGTGCACCTCAATCTTTTTCCCCCTTGCACGCTGAAACGACCTCAAAATTTTAAAAAGAATTTAAATGGCTTTGGATTTTGATTTCAGTTGGTTCTTCATCCTATTCACTTTATGTTTTAAGGTTTCATAAGTCTTGATTCATGTTTCCTTCAATACATATATTTATGATCTTTATTTTGAAACACATCATTTGAGTATATATAGCTTGTGTAGTTTATATATACACATTTGCAATCGGGTTGTCATCTAATTTCTCTATTATGTGTTAATGGTTGGATGATTAATGACAATTGGATAAGTAATCCTTGCTTAAAACTTAACTTAAGAGTATATGTTTGATGAGTTTTTTTGCAAGGATGTCCAGACAAGGCAAATAAAAAGGTATACGTGGGGGAAGAGCTTTTGCATAGTCGAGTCATCAAGCTGCACAGGAAACAAAACCACTAAGTGGACAATGTGTCGCGCCTCATATGGCTACGCACCGCCGATCAATCGCTAGGCGTATGCGTCATGATCATCATGAGTCTGTAAGTTTTCGGCTACGACTACGTTGTGTCGATCAAGCCGATACGACCATGTTGTGTGACCACATCTTCGACGACATGGGGTGTCGAGCACATTCTTCGACCACACTGTATTGACTACACTGTGTAGACCGGGTCTTATGACCACGTTGTATCAATTACACTGTGTCGATCGGCTGTTACGACCGTGTTGTATCGACTACACTGTGTCGACCGACTGTTACAACCGTGTTGTATCGACTACATTGTGTCAACCGGCTGGTACGACTATGTTGTGTCAATCATTTGCTTTGACCACGGCACCTCTATCTCGGTCTTCCAACCACGGTGCTATAAGCTCATGGGTACTGACATGCAACTATCGCCAACCACAAATTTACCACCAAATATACCTTATGGTCTGGAGCAACGGTTGTGGTGTCTTGCTTCATACGACCGCATGTTCGTGATCGATTACAAGGCACGTGGCTAATTTATGGAAACCTATGCTCAGGGATGGAAAGGAAAGATTGATGCGGGATGCATTGTCTTCACAATGGAAAGACGATCACACTGTCTACCCATCTGATAGAAGTAATTCTTAACAAATTTTTTGATATGGAAAGCAGAGTTCTGGAAGATAAGTAATCCATAGTCGATCAGGACTTTGATCTCAAATTAATGGCATGATCTGCACCACGTGGGAGTCGTGTACGACACCTACGGCCCTTCCCATGCCTATAAAAGAGGAGCACATACGCTCACGCAGGGGCAGACACACAAACAGAGGCAGACAGAGATAGAGACAGACGCACAGACAGACACCCACAGATAGAGAAACAAAGGTAAACAGAAAGAAGAAGCAAGGAAAAGTCAGAGAGACCCGAGGCAATGATCCATACAAGCCCAGGCTATGGCATCCTATGCTCAGGAATGGTAAAAAATATTTTTCTCCTATCTTTCTTTTGCATCTAATTAGTCCACATATGATGAACGGCGGCTATGATGGCAATGTCGCTAGGCGACTATGACTGCTACTAGTAGTGCCACCGATCAGGTGCTATGGGGCTCATCAAGATGCAGCCCACGACCCCTGATGCTGGAATCGTCGAGATTATTGTTCACTTTTCGACTCACCAAGGTTGAGATGTGAAGTTCCTCCACTCCTGTACATGGTGAGTACCACTGCCAAGCTGAGCAGCCGCGACAATCTGCCAGGCAAGGAACACAGGTGCTTTCGATCGTCCATTGTACTCAGGTGATTTCGACCACCTGCAATGTTCGAGTGTTCTATGAATGCTTGATGGAGACGGACGCCTACGACCGCTTCCCAAATATGGGCCTCTCTAACTGCTTTGCACAGATGGAAGCCTACATCTACTTGCTGGAGTTAAGCGCCTCCGACCGCTTCCCAAAGACAGGCCTCTCCAACTGCTCAGTGAAAATATAAAGACTAGAACCTTATGCCAAATAAAGAATATAGTGATCGCTCAACCACAAGCGTTGATTCGTCAAATCTGGTTTAGTAGCTGTTTAAGTTCGATTGAATATCTACGAAGGGTGGAGAGAGATGAGGGAGCCTGTTGTATGGAAACATTAAGGTCCGCTTCAAATCTGATGAGGTCGTAGGCCACCCGAGTTTGCTGGGAGGTAGCACCTACTAGGTAGAACTATACTTAACAACAACAAGGTCTTCGAATCAGGCGAGATCGTAGGCCACCCGAGTTTGTTGGGAGGCAGCATCTACTGGGTAACAACAGTAAGGACCCCATCGAATTGGGTGAGGTCATGGGCCACCCAAGTTTGTTGGGAAGCAACACCTACTGGGTAGAAGCTATATAGAGAATTGAGCAGTGAAAAGCCTTATTTTCTTAAATCAGTCATGAGGGTTAAGAGATCTTGTGGGTAAACCTGGGCAGCTCTACAGAGTCATAATTAAATGGTATTTGAGTACGCCATGCTTCCGGTAAATGAAACTGTGTTTAATGGGTGATTCCAATAGCAAAGCATAAGTAGATTTGGAAAAGATTTGGAAATGTTGAAGTTTGGAAATCAAAATGTTGAAACCCCAAATTTTTTAAGAAGTTATTGTTCTTTTGTATTAAAAATATTTATAAATAAAACTACATCCACAAATACTTAATAAAACCCATATCTCCATATCTCTTGAAAATCCTTGCAATTAGTTATATAGCATTTCCCCATGTGACTTGTTGAGTACGGTTGGTTGTACTCAGTCTTGCTATATTTCCACCATAACAGATACCAGAAGAAGAAAGGATGTTACAACTTTTTGTGTTAGGGTTACGACTGCACTCAAACATTCTTGTTGGAGTTTTTTTCGATTTTTCTGATTGTAAATTAAGTTTTGGGTTTGGACGCCCGTAAAAGTTTCTAAAGTTGATCACTAGGTAGTTAAGTTTTGGGTTTGGACGTCTTTAAAAGTTTCTAAAATTGACTGCTGGGTCTTATTTTGATCTAATTAATCTTTTTTAAATATTCGTAAGCAAATATGATATTTCTTTTATACACAACTAAAATTTTGAACTGTTATGAGATGTTTGACGATCCCGTTCCTAAAAACGAAGGCGTTACAAACACGCCGTATGCAGCAGAACAGCAGAGGAGTAAAGGTGTTATAGGCAAATAATCCCTATGCTGCGGTGGCAATGCAATGCAAGTAGCGTGTGCAGCTGCGATTTCTCGAAACAGAAACAAAAGGAGGGACGAAAAAAGAGGGGATCAAATTGTTAGGAAACCTGGACTCTATCCAGAGTCCTGATCTAATTGGGCACCCCACCGTAGACTATAAATAGGGACCTAGACCCCCCTCATTATGTACCCCCGATGCAATCTAAAGCAATAAAGAAAGACCAGGAGTTCTCTCTACCTCTCTGTGTTCAATCTATTATTCTGTGATTCTGTGATTGATTCGTTCTTGTTCTAAGCAGAGGAATCGCTCGGACTGGTCTCCAGCGTCGGTTCCTCAACACGTTATCAGCACGACTTCGCTCCGGTGAATGAGGTAATCATCGAAGCACAGATTGATTTTCTAGATCGCTTTTGAATCTGTATTTTCTTTTCGCGTTCTAGATTGAAATTCTACGGTGCAAATCCGCCCTAATCTACCGCGAGCAGACTTGAAGTCGCCGGCACAATGCCGATCGGTAGATTATGAAACGGGGTAGATGTTGATTGCACTGTAGAATGATGCAAATCCGTCCTAATCTACCGCGAGCAGATCTGAAATCGCCGGCACAATGTCGATCGGTAGATTCAGAAAAAAGGCAGATGTTGATTGTATCGTAGAAACAAGAAATTTATGCATTATTTTCTGTTCAATAACTGCACGAGAAATTTGTATCGTCTCTGTTCAGTTTCGCATCTAAAAAACATCACACAGAAAAAAAAGGGGGGAAGGCACTGCCACCGGCCATCGGCCGGCCACCGCGCCCGTGCCCGCATGCATCGGCGCCGCCGCCGGCCTCCCCGTGCCGCACCCGTGCCCGCATGCACACTGATGGCCGTCGGCCGGCAGCCGGCCGGGGCGCCCCAAAGCGCCGCCGCCCGAGGTTGACCCCGCGTCGCGCCTCCCGAACAGCGCCGACCGTCCCCTCGCCCGCACGCGCGGCAGCCGCTCCGTCTTCCGCACCGGCGCCCGAACGCGCTGGCCGCCACTCGCCCCACAAGGCGCTGCCACCTCACCGCCGGCTCGGTCGCCCGCACGAGCCAGGCCGCCTCCCGGTCTGCGGCCGCCTCACCCGCTGGCATCCGCATCAGGCCACCGTCGACCACGCCAGCATGCGTGCGTTACATCGGCCCCCGGTCCCGCCGGGCTTCCCCGCTAGACGCCGCCGCACGATGTCCGGTTCACCGGCCGTAGCGCCGCCCGGCCGGGCCGCCCCGCGCCGCCGCACCACCGCTTGGTTGCTCGCGCCGCGCCACCCGTCCGCTAGAACCGCACCGGCCGGCCGCTCCTGGCCAGCAGCCGCCGTGAAGGCCTGCCACCCGAAGGCCGCATGGCCGCCGGTTCCGCCCCCGCACGGGTCGAGGCAACCCCGGGCCCGCCGTCTCCTCTCCATGCGTCGCCCGTAGCACGCACGCGCTTGCGCACCGGCCGCCGTCGCCTGCATGCGCCGCCCCGGCCAATAGCCGCGCCCGCCGCTCCGGCCCGCCATCGCGCCCATCCAGCCGCCTCCCGAATCGCGCGCACGGGCGCGCCTTACCTCCTGCCGCCGCCGCTTTTTGCATGTGAGGGGAGGGGAAACCCTAGATCCCCTCCCTCCCCTTGTTTGCCGGCTGTGTGGGCAATTATGGGACGGTGGGGTGCGGGCTAAAATGGGCCGGTTAAAAGAAAAACTGGGGAAAGGGCCCAGTCGGTGGATATGCGATGGCTATTTTATGAAAAAGCCCTGAATTCTTGTATATTACCGAAAGGCCCATGTTTTTTTGATTTAAGTCCTAATTTTGCAGAAAGGGCCTCGTGATTCCGAAAATTACGTATAAGCCCTAAATTTACGAGCGGGTCTAGATTTTTCAGAAAACCCTTCTGTAAATCAGAAAATTGCGCGAATTTTCCTCCGAACTGAAAATTGCGTAGAAACCCCCAGAAATTGCAAAATTTGCTGAAATTTCATATTTTAGCATAAAAGGGCCTCGGGAATCCGAATTTTGATTTTTTTTAGCATTGAAGCTTATTTATTTATGCCATTATTATTCTCTGTATTTTCTGTATTTATTTACTGTTTTGGTTAATTGTAATTGCTGAAAATTGTTTTTAATCACTGAAATTAGCAGTAAAATTATAGAAAATGCATAGAAAATTCTGAAACATTGCGAGAACCTTTTGTACTATTTATTTACCTGCAGTGAATTATTCCGTGCATGTCTACCAGCAGTAGACTTATACACATTTAGATGACTAGCATAACGAACTGGAAGTTCGAGGAGTTGGCCCAGCATGGCCAAAACTATCTGACGTAGGCATCCGATGTCGAGATTGTGCTTGGAGCCAGGAAGCTCTGCGCTGCTATTGGGATTGGCGGACTGAATGACGCTCAACCCAAACCTGAGGAGAATGATCAGGCACTTCATTTTCTCAGGCACCACCTCTGTCTCACTCTCAAGAATGAGTATATGACGGAGAAGAGCGCGCTGGCACTCTGAACCGCACTCCAGAAGCGGTTTGAGAGGCTAAAGTACACCATTCTTCCTCAAGCAGAGCGAGAGTGGATCAGACTGAGGTTTGCCGACTTTAAGACGGTCAGAGAATACAATTCTGCCTTACACAGGATTTGTACCCCAATACAGAAAATTGAGAAAACCTTCCACCCCAATATAGCACAATCCGCACACAACTATCGTCAAGATGGCTATGAGGAATACGCCGAATTAACTGATATGATGCAAGTTGCGGAGGCTCAGGACAAAGTTCTCCGTAAGAACTACGTCACTCAGCCACCTAGGAGCTCCGCTGGCCGTGAAGCCAACGCCGGGAGCTACAAGGTGTGAAAAATCTCTTAATGAGAGAAGGGGAAGGAAGGGTAAGGCCGCAGCCCAGAAAGGCGAATCAGATGCTCCACAAGAGAATAAGGCCAGCAAGCCAAAGCGGGATGGTCAAGGGCAGTATGAAGCCCACTCTGCATCGGCTGAGGGGGAGAATTCTGAGTAGCTGCCTGCACCAATGGAAGTTGAAACCATCACGACAGCAGTAATCCCTCTCGACCTAGAAGTAGTTAACGCCATGATTTCTCTTGAAGAGAATGTCAACCCCAAGAAAATAGCAGAAGAAGTCTAGTGCACTGAATGCATTTCAACTTTAATTGTCATTTATTTTGTGTGGAAGAATATGTTAGAATTTGCATGGATGGTACTTAAGAATTGTTATTTTCTCGTGATGGTTGGATGATATTTGATGAATTCATTCATTTATTCAGTTTATGATGGCATGATATGTTCTGATATTGGTGTATTTTATCTATGTGTTGATTGTCTTCTCATACATATTAATAAAATACCATATATTAGAACGCTTGTAGCGCCCTATGAAGGAAGTGTGCTTAGCTAGCAGCGGCACAACGCATACCATCTTAAGAGAGATTATGTATTTTCAGTCGATTTGTAAGAGCACTGGCAGCCTTACGACAATCGCCAGAAGCGATGGATGTATAATTGGTTCAGGAAGAATCATAATGGGCACAACTTTGGTTATTGAAGAAGCCTTATTGTACCCAGAATCGACTAGAACTCTCCTAAGTTTTAAAAATATCCGCGCAAATGGTTTCCACGTTGAGACTGAAGAAGAGTACGATAAGAAATACCTGCTCATTATGAAGCGCGAAGAGAATGGCAAAAGAATATTAGAAAAACTTCCTTCACTGGGCTATATTATACCAACATTAAAGCGCCTGCAGCGTACACTGTTCTAAAAACAGTGTTTAGAAGCTCTTAACTCTTCTGTCTCTGGCATGACAGATTAGGCCACCCAGGTCTTAGGATGATGAGAAACATAATAAATAACTCGCATGGGCATAAATTAATGTGAAGAATTTCCCGAATCATGAAGATTTTGTGTGCCCTGCATGTGCCACCGGGAAACTAATAACTAGACCCTCCACTTTGAAAGTGAAGAATGAAGTCCCTGCATTCCTGGAACGCATCCAGGGAGACATTTGCGGTCCCATTCAGCCCATCTTAGGGTCATTTAAGTATTTCATGATGCTCATTGACGCTTCTTCGAAGTAGTCGTATGTGGGTTTGTTGTCCACAAGAAACCACGTCTTTGCACAAATTGATCTCGCAGATCATTCGCATCAGAAATGTGTCCCCTGATTATCACATCAAGTCCATCAGAATGGACAACGCCGGAGAATTTACTTCAAAGGCATTTGATGATCATTGCATGGCAATGGGAATTGCAGTTGAGCATTCGGTACCGCATGTCCATACCCAGAATGGTCTGGCAGAGATTTTAATTAAAAGAATTAAATTTATTGCCCGACCCCTTTTGTATAATTGAAATCTAGCAGCTACATGTTGGGGACACACAGTCCTGCATGCAGCGAATCTCATCAACCTTAGACCTTCGGCCTACAACATCCATTCACCTATGCAACTAGCGCAATGGTCAGCACCGAAGATTTCCCAACATTAGGGGGAGGAAATCAACCCCTTGATGAAGAATGTCGGGAAATTATGTGGCAAGCCTGGGGAATCCATGTAGATGACCCACGCACTAGAGAAGTCCAGAAGACATTACATGGCAAGCCACGGGAATTCATGCAGATGACCCGCGCATTAGTGAAGCAAATAGAGAAGTCCAAAATACAATAGAAGTCCAGAAGACAAGAGAAGTCTAGAAGACAATAGATTTGCAAGCATTAGCAAATCAACTGCCTGATCACTTTAGTGATTTGAAGAGCGTGACTAAGTCGCATGTGCCTGCACGCACTGCACCGGAGAGGGTTGAAATACCAAAGAAAGCAGAAGGTATCCCTAATCTCGTCCAGAGGTCTCAGAAAAATAAAAAAGAGGACGATAACTCCGGTTCCTCGAATCCTTAGTAACTGGGGACGCCTGGTGAAAAAGGATAAGAGGGATTTATCACAGCCGATCATTGAAGTCCCCCAGAATGAGAAGGGGAGTCAGTTGAGACCTGGCACAAGTATGACACCTTCAGAAAAAGGGCATACCGGATCTGAACATCCCCATCGGCATGGATGTGTGCGCACACATCGGAGCCGAAAAACTAAAGGGACTTGCCACCGCAATTGAAAGAAGCGATGCGCAAGGTAAAGCTCTAGCAGAAGCAATCACTCCAGAAGAAGCAACTCATGAAGAAATAGTTATAAATTATGTGCACACGGGAGAGTCCTTGAATAGGACAACAGCTAATATCGATATCTACTTCGCAAAGAAAATCGCCACCATCATCGATCTTGATCCCGAGCCTGCATCGCTCGCTGAATGTAAGAAAAGATCAGATTGGGAAGATTGGAAAAAGGCAATAGCAACTGAATTGCTATCTCTGAATAAAAGAGAGGCGTTTGGGCCCGTATGCCGCACACCTCCCCACATACACCCCGTTGGGCACAAGTGGGTTTTTGTTCGAAAGAGAAATGAAAAAATGAAGTAGTGAGATACAAAGCAAGGCTGGTAGCCCAAGGTTTCACTCAACGTCCTGGAGTTGATTATGAAGAAACCAACTCCCCGGTCATGACTGGAATTACCTTTAAATACTTGATCTCAATGGCAGTGAACTTGAACTTAGAAATGAAATTGATGGATGTTGTGATTACATACCTCTACGGTAAACTTGGATTCGGAGATTTATATGAAAGTCCCTGAAGGAATATCTCTCCCGAACCAAGACAGAACAAATAGAAATCTGTACAGTGTGAAACTCAGAAAGTCACTGTATGGATTGAAACAATCTGGAAGAATATGGTATAATCGCTTAAGCGACTTTCTCTGCAAGAAAGGCTACACGAGCAATGAAGACTGTCCTTGTGTATTTATACGATGATCCCAGAATGGATTCTGTATAATCTCTGTGTATGTAGATGATTTGAATATCATCGGGACAGCCGAAGACATAAAAGAAGCAAGCTCCTATTTGGAGTCAGAATTTGAAATGAAAGATTTGTGCAAGACCAAGTTTTGCTTAGGCCTGCAGCTTGAGCATGTCCTTGAAGGAGTCTTGGTACATCAGTCGACCTACACCCAGAAGGTGCTTGAAAGGTTTGGCTTTGAGAAGGCATTTCCCTCAAAAGTACCAATGATCGGGAGGACTTTACAGCAAGAAAAAAATCCTTTCTGACCTAGGGAAGAGGGGGAGGAAGTCCTGGGACCGGAATTCCCATACTTGAGTGCAGTGGGAGCACTCATGTACTTAGCAAACTGCACTAGACCGGACATTGCATTTGTCGTGAACCTGTTAGCAAGGTACAGTGCAGAGCCCACCAAAAGGCATTGGCAGGGCATAAAGGACACCTTCCAAGGAAGCAAAGACATTGGATTGTCTTACAGAAAGAATCAAGATCTGAACTTGATTGACTATGCAGATGCTGGGTACCTGTCTAACCCGCATACCGCTAAGTCGCAAACAGGCTATGTATTTTTCATGTGGTGGAACTGCAATTTCCTAGAAATCGTCTAAGCAAAACCTTGTAGCTATTTCGACGAACCACTCAGAAATTATAGCGCTATATGAAGCCGCACAAGAGTGCGCTTGGCTCCGCTGAATGATTCACCACATCCAGCAGTCATGTGAAATAAACATTGTGCAAACCCCCACAATTATCCATGAAGATAATGCAGCTTGCATTGCACAAGTGCAGACGGGCTATGTAAGCATATCAACCCCAAGTTTCTCTATGCTCATGAATTGCAGAGATGGACAAGATTAAAGTACTATACACTAAGTCATGTAGACTTGTTCACTAAGTCACTCCCGCATCTAGCTTTGAAAGGTGCGTGCGTGGAATTGGAATGACGAGACTTAGAGAAGTGCAGAATTCAGGGGGAGAATTCTCACAAGCCCGCTAATAAATCTTGATCATGAAGATTAAGTACCCAAAAATAAAGTCCTGCAGACCAAATGAATTTGGGTGAATTGTACTCTTTTTCCCTTGACGAGTTTTCCATGAAGTTTCTCGACCAAGGTTTTTAACGAGGCAATTCGTGCATCGCAGCATCACATGTATCATGTACTCTTTCTCCAAATTTTTCCCACTGGGTTTTTATGGAGTTTTGACGAGGCATGAGCATGTTGGGTGAGTGCCCAAGGGGGAGTGTTAGGAAACCTGGACTCTATCTAGAGTCCTGATCTAATTGGGCACCCCACCGTAGACTATAAATAGGGACCTAGACCCCTCTCATTATGTACCCCCGATGCAATCTAAAGCAATAAAGAAAGACCAGGAGTTCTCTCTACCTCTCTGTGTTCAATCTATTATTCTGTGATTCTGTGATTGATTCGTTCTTGTTCTAAGCAGAGGAATCGCTCGGACTGGTCTCCAGCGTCGGTTCCTCAACACAAATAATATCTAGCACAGGAGCATGAAAGATCCGCGCAGGTGACTGGCTTCCCACTGGAGCAGATCCACCCCTCCCCAGATGCTACACCGGAAGTCCGGAACATTCTGTTCACCAACCATTAGATCTGGTACGTACTGTGTGGCTAAGGGAATGCTTGCTACTTGCTGCTGCTATCCAGCCTATACCTATTCCTTGTACAAATATTGTCATGGACGGTGAACAAATTGGGAAAATACTAAGATATCTGCATGTACATGCATTCTTTGGCCCTAGATTTACATTTAAAATTAACAAACCACACACCACAAATATGTGCCTGGGACAGCGAAGCCTCATTCCTCTCCGCAAGATCCAGCACAAGGAATCTATTGACGAATTCACCTGTCACTGCTTCTTCCATAGGGAGAGGGGTCTGTACTGATAGACATGATACGTGATTAGATAGCAGCGTCGTTAGTGGTTAGTATATAGGTTCTTCAGTGCCAAAGAAAAATACATGTGTATGTATGAGGTAGGTATAGTTGTGGCGTATGCTATGTGTGTAATGAACTCGTAATCATCTTTGAATACATGGGAGCGAATGTATGTAGCCTATCGGAATATATCACAAACAACACTCAAAATCAGCTCAGCAAAAACCGAATTAAACATCTCAATTTAACCCTTAGTTTTTTTAGTTTTTCCGTCGCTATAATACCGTTTCAACCAACAGCTGAAAACTAAAAGTCACATACGAAAGCCGGATGGAACAGAGCATAGCATACTTCTTTCGGCACGGCTCGTCGTTTAAAAGCATGCCATCTACAATGGATGTGTTATACAATTGAGATTTCATGACAAAAAGACCCTGTATCGCTTGGACCAGACGAATCGGTTGTACACTCCGTACGCGTATAATTTCGTCCATCACTCATGCGCATACGACTACTCGGATGAATCACGCGAGCCATGCCCTTTACATGTCCAGAAAATGACACGACGATAGGTCGGGTGTACGTGACATGATGTTTGCATGTTGCACGGTGATTGGTGAGCAGTGCCCTAGCAACATAGCTTCGCCTTTTGATTCCTTTTCAGAGGCTTAAACTGTCTCGTTGTGTACCTGCGGTACGCTAGCGTTGTTTCTTGTGCCGCTCATTTTAGTTTCAGTTTTTAATTTCTGATTTATTTTTTATTTTTTATAATTTTTTTAACTTTTAGTTTTTTGAGTTTTTTAACCAGTTCATTTTTCCTGTATTTATTTGTATTATTCGTGATGAACTAGTATATTTTTTCTTATTTTAAATTTTTTAAATTTAATTACGTCAAATAAACCATCTTCAATTACAGTGAAATTTTAACCGCTACATTACACTTTCAGCTATAAGTTATAGCTTTTAAGCCCAACTAAGCGGGCCATCTGATGCTGCAATTGCCACGAGTACAGATTCGTGTTTCTGATTAGCTTGAGATCGTCAGGGCTGGAAAGTTGCAGATGCGCGGGAAATGTTGAAGAAATTTTGTGGCCAAAGTGGCAAAAGTTCTGAAGTGTGTATCCCCTTTCTCTATCATCTTAAACACATGCTAGGTATACATGCAATAGTGCAAATGGCAATGAAATGGTAGACTAGTTTAGTACTTCAGTTTGATTCCAAACATCTACACGTCCTTATCGAGTACTCGCTTCCTCCCTGTCTGTGATCCTGCATAGATGTTAACAGGAGCACATATGCATGCGTCTCCAAGGTCGCAACCCAAATAGTAGTGGCAGAATTATTCTTGCACTAACAAGTGGCAACAGACATAAAAAAGAAAAAGACGAAGCTGCCGAACATGTTCATAAAAGGAACAGTTTTATCGGAGGGAATCGACGTGTTCTGCTTTTGTAGAGCGCTCTGTTTTGGTAAGAGGAAGGGGGATTCCCGTTTACCTACGTTGGCCAATTAAGCTTGTGCGTGATCTGGGAAGAACACTGACCGGCCGGCAGCAGGACGGATTAGATTTAGATTCCTGTTCTTGCAAAAGTTTTTCCAAAAGCCGGGTACCGGAAAAGCATGCCCCAAGATTGCAATCCCCAAATCTCACGTGCTTACACTATAGTCTGCAACTGAAGGTAGCTAGGGATCGCATACATTCTGAACCATCTGGTTGTAAAAAGCATCGGACATGATCATGTTGGTGTGGCTGACGGTGTAACAAGAAGCACGCTGGACGAACAGTCCAATCCATATATAAGTTGAGGTTTTCTTTAATTCATAGCTTATAAGATCAGATCTTTTAGATTTAGCCTATAATTTATAGTTATGGTTTGTATTTTTTAGGTTATTCTTAACAAAGAGTATGGAATAATAAAAACTCGTATACAGTTTTGACCGTATAAATAAATAAAGTCGCTATATTATATACTAAAATTAACTTATAAACCTTGTTCTTAAAAAAATACTTAGTTTAAAAACTAGTTATTATAAAAAAAATCAAAAATCAGTGTTTAGTAGCCGGAAAAAAGCGGCCAATACATTTCCGACAACACAGCAAACAAATAGTGTTGTTTCTAGTGGTCAGATCGTGATGTCAACATCCCTAGACTGCACACTGCTCCATGCCATGCTCGCATCAAACGCACGCAATTCAGCAAGGGACAGAATCAGAATAAAAATAACTGGATTTACTGCTTCATCATATATATAACTCCAAATACTATTATGATAAATAGTAGTATATCTGACAACTTTTAGCATTAAAACTTCAATATAACTAATATCAGTGTATGATGGTAAAGAACTAGTGATCAAAATGCTTACCAAAATAAAGAAGTCCAATAATAATATTTGTTAGCTGTAGCAAACTGAAAGAGCGAAACTACAGATAAAAATTGATCAGCATTAGTAAAATACATTATCCAACCTCAATGCCATATTAACAGAGAATAAAAATTACTTTGTAGGACTAAATAGGCAACAGAGGGGGGTGAATGGTGCTTTCAATTTTCCCAAGTATTCACTTAACTCATTTTCTTTGATAGCTACAGAGCTATAAAGATTAAAGTTGAAATCCCACAAGAAAATCGAAGAAACTGGACGAACCGAGCAAGAAAAGCAAAGTGGTCGAAATCTGTCAATATGGTCGAAACTTACTACATGGTCGTAAGTTTCAACAACACGGTCGATAAATGACAGAGTAGTCGTAAGTCCGACTATTCAACAAAAATACAACACGATCAAAAATCGACTACCGAACAGAAGTTACTATAGTCGATAACCACCGAGACTAGAAGTAACGAGATCGAAAATGGTTGCAGTCAAAACTAACGTAGTCATAGACGACGTGATCGAATGCCAACAAGCGGTCAAACAATCAACGTTGCCATAGCCCGTCGGCATCGTGGTCGTAACCAACGCGGTCGTAAGCCAACGTGTGGTCGAACAGCCAATGTGGTCGAAACCAGTCTGCAACCTACATGATCAGCGTGGTCGGAACCGATGCAATGTAGTCTGGAACTTGACCATGGTTGAAACCAACTACGACCATTTCAGTTCAGATTCAACCAAAGAAGGCGAAGAAACAATAGATATGAACAAGGTTGTGCAACAAAAAAGAGCGACGTGCCCGAAAGACTGAACAAAGTTGAGAGCAACGTTCTTTGGTCTAGAACACGACCATGGTCGTTCTTTGGTCTATAACTCGACCATGGTCGAAACCAACGTGATCGTAAAACCGATCGAGTTCCATGTAGCAAACTGTGCTGCCGATTGAATCAGTTCAGAAAGAAAACCGAAGAACATGCAGCAGTCGAAAGAGTGAACGTGGTCAGAAAGAAAAGCGCTGCGGTCGGAAACTCAATCATAGTCGAAACTAGACGTGGTCGTAACCGAATCGGATGAACAGAGACCGAACAGAGCAGCGCACGACCACAAGATCCAAACTCGCCACAACTTTTGATTAAGAAATCATCTGGTCATGTGACTTTATACACAACAAGATTAGGGTCTCACGATAGTGCTCTATTCTTTGATTGAAAACTTAGAAAGCAAATAGAGAGCTTTATGGGATTTCCCCAAGAGTGCACGAAACAAAAGCAGAGAGGATGAAAAGACAGTCAGACCTTGCCCATGGGAATAGAATAGCCAAGATGGCTTTGAGTATGATTCCACAACACACAGCAAGTCAGATCATCAACAAGACAAACAAGAACATTCTCTCCGATCAAGAAAGAAAAGAGTGAATCAAAGAAATAGAGAGAAGAACAGACGCAACGGCCCAAGCCAACTCAACACCAAATAGAGAACAATACACAAATGGTAGATCGAAAATAGATGTATTGCTCTGAGGATTGAGTCTACAGCCACTTCATCCAGAAGGACCAAGAGCACAAGTGCTCCACACAAAATAAACCCTAACCCTAATCCAGAAAGAACACACACACGCAAGAGACATCGGGGTGGGTAGCCCTCCATCCCCTTTTATAGGCTCTCGATATCGGGGATAACCCATTAACCTCTACCTACCACCGGGTTTTCTCACGCATACTTCTCAAAAAATCTTACATCAACCTGTCAGTGCATCAATACTTGATCCACTCACACTTTCAGCACATACAGGACCTAAACCCCTTAGGCCAACAGAGCAGTTTCACACACCACCTTTTTCCCGGTATTGAGCAATTTACTAAAATGCCCCTATACCGCCTTCGTTGAAACTTCCCGCTTCCTTGCCATCCCAACTTGCAACTACCATGCAAGCCTCAGTCATCTTCGGCGTCTCCCTGACCGTTCTGGACCTCAACACCTCCCTGTGCCTAGTCCCGGTCCTTCCACACCTCACCATGACCACAAACAAAACATCACGCAACACTGCACAATACACAAGAATCATTAATTTCCATAAACAGAATGTATCCCAGTGAACAATCTCAGCAAACCAACTGGTCTAATACAACTTACGACTACTCTGATACATAAGACAAGAGGTACTCGTAGCCCATGAGGTCCTACCTGTAGTCTACGACCATCATACATGTCGCTACGACCATGTAGTAGTCGCTACAACCATCGCTCACAGCGGCTACGACTTTACCAAATCTGGTCGCTACGACTTACGACTATCGATCACAGCCAGGCAGAGCTACGACTATCGATCACGACCAGCAGAAGCTATGACCATCAAGTCGTAAGAACTCCTACTGACCACCAAGTCATAAGAACTCCTACTGACCACCAAGTCGTAAGAGTTCTTGACGACCACCAAGTCGTAAAAGTCTCTGCCAACCACCAAGTTGTAAAAGCCTCTGCCGACCACCAATTCATAAAAGCCTCAACCGACCATCAACTCGTAAGAGGCATGAGCTCTAGAACTCACAGATAGAGAGCCAACTATCACATCGACAATATTATTATCTTTAGTTGTCGTCTGGACTCGTAGGAGGAGGATCCGCCAAAGATCACATCGACAATATGCTTTGGCTCCTGGTACTCTATTTTTTCATCGCCATCCTTATCCTTTTTGGTGCTCAATTCTCTAACCTCCTATATAGAAGGGAGAAGACCTTATCTAAGTAGTAATCGTCAAACTTCTTTTGCCAAGCACAGAGATCATACCCTGCCATTTGGTTGATTAGACACCACCTTTTGCTTTTCTTGTATTCGTTTGTCGGAGCCTTTCCTTTATTCTAACCAGAATAATCATTTTTTTTACTCTTCTAGTGTTTCTCTGGAATCGCAAGGACTTCTTTGACATTGGGCTTACGATTCTTCTTACCCTTTGGTGATTTCTTGACATTCTTTTCCTTCTTCTCCAAGCTTGGTTAAGGGATCTTCTCTATCTGATCGATGGCCTTATTCTATTCAACCACTTCACTGGTAGCACATACTTATCAGCCATATCGAAAGCTCGACGATTGTCTATGGAGGGTTCTTTGTGATGTCCTCTGTAAACCACTTGTTTCTTAGTCCAACTTGAACATCTAGATAACATAATAATGTGTCTCTTCTGGGATAAAGTTATGAACCTGACTGAACTTTTTGATGTATTACCACAGAGTCTCATTGGGCTCTTGTCAGATCCGATGAAGGTCATCTTCCTTCCCGGGATGATCATACGTCCCCTGAAAGTTGGTGATCAACAGGTCGCAAAGTTGTTCCTAAGTGTAGATTGATCATACTAGTTGGCTGAGCAACCACGACTAGATAGAACCCTCGAGAATTATTAGCAAATAATTTTCCATCACATTGTCATCACCTTTCGTAACCCTGATTGCAGTAGTGTAAATCTGCAAAAATTCTAATAAATTTTGCTTTCCATCGGATTTCTTAAGATTTGCCGGTCGGAACCTTTCTAGCCAGCGCACCGCTTGAAGGCCTACCAAAAAAAGACCGATAACATGTGATTAGGTCATGTCACCTTATCCGGAAAGAGGCCAGATTATAATCCATCGGAGACCTATTCCTCCAATAGTCTTATCGAGGAACTTGCACCCTAATCCGGTCATGGACATTCGAATGATGTCTCTGACTAGATACATGGTTTAGATGATGACATAGATCATCTAGACCGCATTCCTGATTTCGTCTTTCATGGCGAGGAGGAGAAGCTACTTAATTTTCAAAGAGCCTTCTTCCCTCATGGCTTCCTTATCGAAACCTTTTCCAAGACTTTGTGCTTCTTCCTCATCTCTGGTGTACAGTGAACGTCCGTCGGTACCCCAGTGCATATCCTTTGATCCTTTTGTGCTTCTTCCTCATCTATGGTGCATAGTGAACCTCCACCGGTGATGCATGTGTAAGCTAAGAGTATTGTACATTGAACTTTGTATGGTACACATCTGTACATTTTTTGTGTAATCCTTGTATATTTTTAAATTTTCAATATTGTATTTTGTAATAATACATGAGTATATCTAGGGTTTTTGTAGAATACATTATTGGTAAGTACATTTGGTGTAGTACATGGGCTAAGTTCGGTACCTTTTAGCCGGCTTATGCTTATGCAGGCTATTATATACTGAGTTTAGCTGTACCGGTCAAAATTACATGTAACTATTTTTCATGCGTACTACCTCTCATGAATAGTCAGAATTCAAAAATTTAAGACATAAGTTATAAAACACAGTCCAAAAGAACCCACCATGAATAAGTGGATGGCTCATTCAAATTTTAAATCCAGGAGAGAGAGTGAGATTGTGTCGACGATGAGAGATTAATTTGCTTTCTAATTTCTCACTAAATTATTTTCGTCATGAATCTCGAAACTGCAACAGACTTTAGAGATAGTAGGTGCAGTGCCCATCTTTTCTAATTAATCTTCTTTCCTTTCGAAGGACTTGTTGCAAGATACGTAGGTAAAATCTTTTGGTGCTAAAAGATTCAGTATAGTTTTTGCTTATTTCTTCAGGTTCATCGATCAACGAGTAGCTAGTCATGAATTTAATTTGCTTTCGGCAACCGCAAAGGCAGGTTCGTTCCGGCGAGCCCAAAACTGGCGCGGCAGGGAAAAGTAAGTCCACTCGTGATCGGCAGGAACATTGGTCCTGCTGCGCAGAAGGATCAGAGATGAATTCAGCTAGCGCTAGTGCGGCATCCTGCCATCATGTTACATGCACCGAGCCACCGAGGGTCAGGGAGAAAAGTCAGGCTGCGAGAGGTGGGAGACCGGAGCGAGCCATGCTGTGGAGTCTAACCCGGCCCCTACCGCGATGGAGAAAGGAGAGATCGCGGAGAAGGGACATGCCGATCAGAGCTGATCAGGGGTGACCAAGACCCTCTGCCCATCGATGGGACATGGGGTCTGGGGGTCCAGCTGCTGAGCAAGATCGAGCAAGATCGGAGCCGGTGGGGTAATTAAGCACCGGAAATTTAACTTTTTGCCACCCTTAAGAATGCCACATATCCAAATGTCATCCTCTTCGTTGCAATTAATATTTTGCCACTCTCGAGCCTACGTGGTGCCTAGTCACCGCCATGTCAGCGCGAAACCCGCCAGCTGGCCCGCGCCCGCGCCTCATCTTCCCCGAGTCCGGCGCCGGGATCCCGCCGGTGAAGCGTTGCGTCTCAGGCCAATTCATCGCGCGTGGGGCATCTCCAGGGCACCCCGAGCACATCCCCCACCTCGCCGGACCCCGCCGCCCCCCCCAGCGAGCCACCGCCGTCTTCATCCTCGCCGCCAAGCTCCCTCTCGCCGCCGGCCCGCCCTGCTCCATCTCGGCCTCGACCGACACCCCAGGTGAGCTCCGGGATGCCCGTAGATGCTTCACCGTCGAGGAATCGGGCTCCCACCGCCCGAGCCGCCGGTGTCCTCGCTCCCCTGTCTCGGCCGCGGGGACGGAGGCGGAGGCGGAGGCACAGGCGCCGGCGCGGGCGAGCGGGGAGTCACGGTCGGCGGCGCGGGGCCGGAGGCGGAGGCGGAGGCGCGGGCGCCGGCGAGCGGGGAGGCGGCGCGCCGACGGAGGCGCAGGCGCGGGCCAGCGTGGCGGGTTTCGCGCTGACATGGCGGTGACTAAGCGCCACGTAGGCTCGAGAGTGGTAAAATATTAATTGCAACGAAGATGATGGCATTTGGATAGGTGGCATTCTTAAGGGTGGCAAAAAGTTAAATTTCCCCCATGCAAGCAAGAATTGTGAACAAATTTCTCCAACTTTCAGGACTACACATCTTCTAAAACAGCAATACTGTATATAGCAAATGGTATGAGCACTTATATGGGTATATTCTTTTCAGCTTTTAAAAATTACTTTTTTATAGTAACTATCTTTTAAAGGAAATATCTTTTTAAGATAGAGTCTACTGGTTAATTGTAGTACATATTGTACCGACTTCATTTATATCAGTAAAAACCGTACATGAGTTTCTATTACTTCGCACGAACAACCCAAAAATCATAAGCCGTAGCCAAAAGGCATAAGGTTCAGCCAAAAAAAACAGGCCCATATAAGTGCTCATACCACTTGCTACATACAGTATTGCTGTTTTAGAAGATGTGCTAATTGAGCTACTTGAATATTTTCCCTTCTCTGATTTACCGGTGAAATAAGATGCTAAAATAGAATGGAGGAGCCAATTTGAACTTAATCTCCAGTAAATGCTGTGTTACTTTGTCAAGAATAGAACACTATTCCTTAATTTCGTCTTTTTTTTGTTTTTTTGGCTATATTATATTTTTTACCTTTTCTTTTTTTTATTCCTTCGCATTATTTGTGATGGTCTAACTTATTTTTTATTTTTAAAATTTTTAATTTAATTATGTCAAATAAGCTACTATCAGATATAATAAAAAATAAGTTAACTATAATAGAAAAAATATAAATCACCGCTAAACTGAGCATCACTAAACATGGAGCACCACTAAACATTGGGAACTGATTTTCCAATGGCTAAATTGCCATGTTTCATATAATGGCACCAACGGTGATTGATTGGTGGCACCTGATATGTCCCTAGCATTCATGTGATGTATTACATTTGAACAACAGTAAAATTCCACCCTGGGCCAGGTGTACTATGCCTAAAATCTTGTCATCATCAATCTATTCAAGTAATGGACTAGCTCCGATCCGTACGTAATAGAGTTCAGCACTTAGGTTAGGTATATAGAATTAGCAGCCAACACTGTCATGATATAGTATCTCCATCAAGGCATCAGCTAGCTAGCTCGTTGAAAAGAGCTTGTGTCGGGTAACCTGCCATGACTTGCGGCGCGCACTAGCCACTAACCCTAGCTAGCGCATTGGTTGCTTTTGTACGTCCAGACTACTCTGTCCCCCTTATCGATTTAATATAGCTATAGCTTATAATTTTTTTATTAATTTTAGCTATTTATGATAAAAATTATGAAGATATATTCGTTTGTGATTTTAGTTGATATAGATGTTAAACTTTTAACATGTACTATAATTAATTTGTAAATCTTATCTTAAGAAAATACTCTATTTACAAATTGGTCACTATAACAAAAGATAAAAACTGTTTTTAGAAGTCATTAAAGAACAAACCCTAAAAGGTGGCTTAAACTCGTAGTGCGTCACAGTGTCAACCTGTTAAGTGCTGGCTTCCGCGCCTATAAATTGGGCACTCAGCACCGGCCTCAGAGTGCACACACACAGTTCAAGCTATCCAGCAGCAACACACACAGTTTAAGCTATCCAGCAGCAACTCAAGAGAGAGAGAGGGAGGGAGAGAGATGGCAACTAGTGCCTGCTTAAGCTTCCCGGTGATCAACATGGAGAAGCTGGAGAGCGAGGAGAGGGGTGAGGCCATGGAGGTCATCCGCGACGCCTGCGAGAACTGGGGCTTCTTCGAGGTGCGACACGCATATGGATAACCAACAACGCACCTCATGAATAATTTTCATCCTAAAAGAAACACTTGATGTGTTGTTCATCACCTCTGCAACATTCTGTTTCTAGCCAAAAAAGAAAGTTAGATACGTACGTATCCTTGTTCTCCATCAACCGCTCGACCAATTGAATCTTATCACCTAAATTACTTGGCTCGATTAATTCGAACACCTGTCATGTCCATGTAGTTCGTGATGAATCTTGTGTTGATTAACTCGGTGCATTAACTTTTGGTTTATGTATGCAGCTGCTGAACCATGGCATCTCGCACGAGCTGATGGACGAGGTGGAGCGGGTGACCAAGGCGCACTACAGCAACTTCCGGGAGCACAAGTTCAAGGAGTTCGCGCAGCGGACGCTGGAGGCCGGCGAGAAGGGCGCCGACGTGAAGGACGTCGACTGGGAGAGCACCTTCTTCGTCCGCCACCTCCCCGTCTCCAACATCGCCGACCTCCCCGACCTCGACGACCACTACAGGTACGCACGTATGCGTCATTAGTTAACACTTGATCGCTAGTTAGCCAGACAGTCACTAGTCTTTGTTATTTTTTTTCTATTGGCTTATGAAGAAAAAAAAGGCACAAACCCGATGGATAGCGTCAGCTTTTCTGCTTTCGACAGGAGTCGCGAAGGCTCCGAGATAATTATTAGTTTTTTAATCAGAAGATTCCGTCCTATAATTCCACTCCAATCTGAAGATTTGGACCTCGCCTTGCTTTGCCTTTTTATTCTCCCACGAAGCAAGGCTGACAAAGCAGCCTATTGTTAGGCCTGACCAAACCTACTCACCTCAACAAAGTTACACCTGACAACAGCTCCTATTAAAGAATTTTAGACTGCAGTCCGGGGCTCCGGGCTTAAAGATTTCGAAAAATACTTTTTACTCCCGGGTGTAATTACACCCACCTCTAATATACCACCTAAATAAATTTGAAATACTCCTTTATCACTTTAGATATACTCATATACTAATTATAAGATATTCTAATATTAACCACACGAAAAAATTGCAAGGGAGTCTGTAGTTTTTAGTGTATTTTGTAAATACCTTTATATACGTATATAAAAAGGAGTATGTTGAAAAAAATGTACATACCACCTCTGAAAAATTGTTCATACCACCTATATAGTCTTAAATACTCGTATACTACATGTACATACTCCTCGTTACGCGAGATACTCCCTACGTTGTGAGATACGACATAGGGTGTAATTACACCCAGGAGTAGAAAAGAGGCTTCCTATATATATATGTGTGTGTGTGAGAGAGAGAGATCAAATCATTGATCAAAACGAAATTCCCAGTTTTGTACTCTGGCTCATCTGTAGTAGACTAGCAGTCCGGGCTTTATATACTTGCACAGCACAGATATGCGATATCAACATGACAAGATTGAGTACATCGGAATCCTAAGCAGTAACTAGCACGACTCGAATCACTTTTAGCAAGTGACACTTGTTGGAATATTCCTAACTAAGCCTTTTTGTGTCGTCTTTGTAGGCAAGTGATGAAGGAATTCGCATCGGAGATCGAGAAGCTGGCGGAGAAGATGCTGGACCTGCTGTGCGAGAACCTGGGCCTCGAGAAGGGCTACCTCAAGAAGGCGATCGCCGGGTCCAACGGCCCGACGTTCGGCACCAAGGTGAGCAGCTACCCGCCGTGCCCGCGGCCGGACCTCGTGAACGGCCTCCGCGCGCACACGGACGCCGGCGGCATCATCCTGCTCTTCCAGGACGACCAGGTGAGCGGCCTGCAGCTGCTCAAGGACGGGGACTGGGTCGATGTGCCGCCCATGCGCCACGCCATCGTCGTCAACATCGGCGACCAGCTCGAGGTGATCACCAACGGGAGGTACAAGAGCGTGATGCACCGCGTGCTGACGCGCCCCGACGGGAACCGCATGTCCATCGCGTCGTTCTACAACCCCGGCGCCGACGCCGTCATCTTCCCAGCCCCCTCGCTCGTCGGCGCCGAGGGCGAGGTGGAGCGCGCCGAGAGCGCGTACCCGAGGTTCGTGTTCGAGGACTACATGAACCTCTACGTGCGTCACAAGTTCGAGGCCAAGGAGCCCCGCTTCCAGGCCATGAAGTCGTCCGTCGAGGTTGTCCACGCGGCGCCCATCGCCACCGCTTGATCAAGAACTGCACGTACCCAGAACCCAAGAGCTTGAAGCCTTCCAACTATGTCGAGATGTCCGGTAGATAACTACGTAATTTGTGCTACGTGGCACGAGTGTGCGCGCCGTGGGGGGGGTGTGTGTGTGTGACTGTGAGAGATGTGGCGTAATGTAGTAGTTGTGTCTCGAACCTGGATGTACGTATTTGTATTGCATCAGCCGTGTAACTGCTAATGTTTGTGCAACGTGTTTCGTGACCAGGAACCGGTGTGTTAACGCTGTTACTACTGTTACCACCTTAGGTGTGTCTGTGCAACGTGTTTTGTGACCAGGAACCGGTGTGTTAACACTGTTACTACTGTTACCACCTTAGGTGGGTCTTGCAGCCTACTGGGTTCCTTTGCTTGATAAAGGGGTGTTCATTTTTCGGCAGTTCAATATTCCTACCAGGTCTTACTTTCAGGCCTTCTACTTTTTCGGCCTCTCCAACATATGTCAGTCTTCCAATCTCCGATGCCTGTGGGCTATGAAGCCTATATAGTACAGTAGTAAGATGG
This sequence comes from Dendrocalamus latiflorus, assembly GCA_017311315.1. Lineage (NCBI taxonomy): Eukaryota > Viridiplantae > Streptophyta > Magnoliopsida > Poales > Poaceae > Dendrocalamus > Dendrocalamus latiflorus. The sequence continues at coordinate 3,071,353 of CM029634.1, read as the reverse complement.
ATTACAAACTGGACCGAACTCTTTCTCTTCTGGACTCTCGAGCCTACAGTTTGGGCAACATGCGTGTAGAGTAATCCTGCTGGGCGACCGGCTACCAGAAAACAACCAAACAGAGGCGCAGAAGCAGATCGAAACGAGCCCATACTACTCCCCGCATTTGTGCTAGCTACGCACGCCTCGAGTCCCAGAAGTCAAAAGTTCGCACCAGAAAAGAAAGCAACTTAGGGCATGTACAATGGTATGAGCTAGTTACTAGCTCTAAGATAACTTCTCTAATGATATTAACTTTTAGCACATAGCTCATAACATGAATAGTCCCACATGACATCCTCATATAATCTTGGAATGTGTGTATGAGACTATCTCTTGATCAAGAGCTAGCTTTTCTCTCTCTTCTATTAAAATATGAAATAATATGTTTAGAGCTAGCTCATAAGTCACCATTGGACATGCCCTTAGGGCAAGTACAATAGAAGAGGTGGCTGCCACCTCTAGGACTAGCCACATAAGCAAAAAGATTACATGTGGCTCATGTGGAGGTAGCTAATACAATGAGTAGAGTAGAGGTTACCTCTACTAAAGCACTCAAACATTTAATACTTACATAAATATATCAGGGGTCACCTCTTGCATGAGGGGTAGTTTATCTCTCTCTCCTCGTATAATGTGCTAGAGGTCACCTCTTGCATGAGGGGCAGCTTGCTTCTCTCTCTTCTTTTCTCTCTCTTCCACTTAGGATTGTGCTGATGTGGATTTCACTAGAGGCAACCTAGTCAGCACTATTATACTTGCTCTAACAGCCCGAAACCTGCAAGTGAATGGTCCTCGAGCCGGCCGGGCACGGATTTCACAGCGGATGCCGGGCGCCAAAGATCATCTGGATCGGTGGTATCATCGTACTTGTCGGTACCGCAGCGGAGTTTTGAATTTTTCACGTATATAGCGCGTTTTCCATTTGTATCTGTAAAAATAGTAATATATATGCTTGAAATTAGTAAAAATGACATTTCTATCATTCTATCACCGGGTGGCAGCCGCCTACAGGTGACACATGGCCCGACCACCGTCGACTGACGCCTGCCGCCCGCCTACCACACGGCAGGTGGCCTGCCGCCCCACCACAATATTTTGTAGAAGTTTTATATATAGCAAACGAGTTCAGAAATTTTTTGTGAAGCCTCCCGATATAGTTGACCTAATTGTGTGATTTTTTAGGATTTTATATGCTTCAAATTTGCCATATTAATTTAAACATAATTAGCGATATACAATGCATCTTTTATAGTGTGTGACCTCTGTCCTTCGCACATATATCGGCCTATTGCTGCTATGTTTCCTTTCTTACTGCGGCCTTCGCACAATTATCACTCTGTCCATGTCGTCCCCCCTCGCACACTCTCTCATTCGCACTGATGACGTTATGTCCGTGCCATCCCCTCTCGTGCGCTCGCTAGTCCCACATTTGTCAGTGTTATCATGCCGCCCCCCTTGCCCGAAGTGCTAAGTGTGGACAAGGAGTCCTTAATTTACGGGGTGAACGCACCAGGTTCCATTTTCACTCAGCCGCAAATACGAACCTCTTGCAATTAGTCATCGGTCATCTCAGTATGTCCCCCCTCGCTCGTGGTGCTACGCAAGTTCGTAATTTCCTGTGGCAACGCACCGCACTCTCTTTTCCCTTAGCCTCAAATACAGAGCTCTTGTAATCTCTTACAATGTTCTCACCAACGTCTTCAAGTATTCGTCCCCATTCTCTCTACGTTGTGTTGCTTCTCCCTTCCCTGGACGTCCTCAAGTATTTTCTTTCTTGTGGTCATTGTTTTCTTATAGTGTTGCGAGTCTTATTTTCATTCGCGTTGTTACCTGCAGTGCTTTATATCATTTATGTATGTCTAATGCATATTGATACTTATACCGTAGTACATGGTTGAATACTACACACTAAATTCAACACTACACCAGAGCTTGCTTCACCATGTCGGAATGGACAAGAGGTGGAAAAAGCAACAGGAAAAGATGATGAAGCAATGGCAGAAAACCCGCAAACTAGCAAGGTATGCTGCGGCCCGCAATGAACAAGCAAGAGCTGCTGCGGCACGTGACAAACAAGCGGAGTGTGCTAAGAGGTCACCTCCCTGTAATGATGCCCCTGTAGGTGTAACGCCCTAGGGTCCAAACCGGCTTAGACCTAACCACATTCTGGATAGGCCACGCACACGTAGCAACCCGTTTGCACTTTCGTCCTCGCTTCACGCAAAACGGTTAACCGGGGATGCTACCTTTGGAACTCCTAGGCTTATATGTAAATACTTCTCAAGTTAAGTTAGCAAGGTGGGACTAACCCAGAAATTCATGTGCACACACACATGGGCCAACATGGGCCGGGGTGTCACATACACCCCCCTCAAAGGACCCGACGTCCTCGTCGGACCAATATACCCACACCGGGGCAAATGATAAGGATCTCCCCTATTGGCACATGTCCGTGCGTTCAGTGCCAGCACATATGCCATGCCGTGTGTCCACTCCGGGCCCACACGCGCCATGCGCCATATGCCCGCGCCCCTGACCCCGCACGCGCCCATGTAGCCGCGAGAGTCGGCTCTGATACCATTTGTAACGCCCTAGGGTCCAAACCGGCAGACCTAACCACATTCTGGATAGGCTACGCACACGTAGCAACCCGCTTGCACTTTCGTCCTCGCTTCGCGCAAAACGGTTAACCGGGGGTGCTACCTTTGGAACTCCTAGACTTATATGTAAGTACTTCTCAAGGTAAGCTAGCAAGGTAGAACTAACCCAGAAATTCATATGCACACACACATGGGCCAACATGGGCCAGGGTGTCACAGTAGGAGTATGTCCATCCTGAACATTCTAACCAAGCGTTCGCTGCAACACCCGCCTGAGGGGGAGACGCCGCAACTCTGTTGGTGCAGGGACCCATGCAAGTCCGGAGTTTTGGCTCATAGAATGATATGTTTTGGTATCAGTTTATACTAGTATACCGTTCTAAAAGTTAATAATATAATAATATATATGTAAGTATGTATATACTCTCAAAATGGAGATCGTTTTTTACTTTACTTTGACTATAATTTATTATCACAAGATACTAGCAAAATAATAAAAAAAAATATTATGGAAGAATTTTGCAAGACAAATCTAATTGTATTATTTTATATAATCAATCTATATATCTGAACATGTATTAATTGTCAAATCTTGAAAAGTTTGACCGTACGAAACCCACGACGATCTATATTTTGAAACAGAGAGAGTATTTAATTACACGCACACACACCAAGTTTCACTTACAAGGTTACTTACATGGTAGTAAAATTAAATATAATATATAGTTCAATAAGTTTAATGGATATTATTATCAGTTGTACTGGTACAATTAGTGTTATCTGATATTAAAACCGATATAACTAATATTGATTGATGTCAAAGCCGATATAAAACTTAGGTTACTCAGTACGTCTTAAGTGTTACATACTAGGCATTTGGTACCAGAATAGTATGGATAAATTTGGGTATGACTGAGCCGATATTCCTGGTCCAGCCCTGCCCGCCTGCCGAGCGCCGACTCCAATTGGCAGCTTCCTTCACATGCGCGCTCACACGGCGCACACGCGGAGGAGGCCGGCAGGCAGAGGTCGGAACCGGAGGTCACCCACCCACCCACCCATGTGATTCCAAGCAGTGGCGTGGTGGTGTCGAGCACTACGGTACGTTGTCAAAAGGGCTCAGGGAACGTGTGCCGTGGTGGCAGTACATTGGTGGGTGGAGAACCGGAGATCATGTGAGCTTCAGTGGTAGACTGGTAGATCGGAGCCCCAGCTCAAGTGCGCCCAATATCATACCAGCACGAGCGTTTTTTCCCTCGACGCATACCAGTACATTTTGATGCTAAACAACAGATGGGAGTGGCGCTTTTCTTGAGATCGACGACTTAACCACACTTTCGGAGCTACGCGGCGCAGAATTCGTATCACGGAAGGATTTCAAACGGAATCCAGAGGGGGATGTTGCTTTGTGACCTTAAGCTTTTCAAAGCGGTTTGGCATGAAATTACTCCTTTTAAAGGCCCTGTACTCAGAATTCCCAGCACCAAATTTCACCCATTTTAAGGTTTGGTGTCCTAACCAGACTACCGGCCCACCATATTACGCAGTTTTCTGATCCATGAACGATCGTTTCAAGCAAAAGGGGAGCTAAAAGCCAAACATTGACATCGCTCGAGAAGAGCTGCCACCACCACCACCATGAGTTGAAGCTCGATTGCTGAATTTGCTTCCAAGCAAAGCACCATTTTCGGCACACAACATTCAGATGATGGGACAAGAGTCAAAAACCAAGCAAGCAAGCAAGCACTTTTGAGACAAAACATAGTGGGTCACATGGCCGCAAAGGCTGAAATTAATCTATATTAGTAACTGAAACTTATAGTAAATAATAGCATAATTACAGAGACTAAACAAAGATATCCCCCATTTAGCCAAAGCTGCAAAAGAGGTACAGCTACAGCTACAGTAGTACTGTTCTACGCTGAGCCAGCATGCGGCAGGAGTCGAGCAGCGGCAGCAGTAAAGAAAGGGGGAAACGAGGCAAGATTCCAACATCGCTCCGCCTTTCCCTCCTCCCTCCACACTGACCGAGCTGCGATTTTTTTTCTTCATAAATCCCGCATCCCGAGCTGCCTGCTGCCCTTGTCTTCAGTTACTGTTGCCTCGGTTCAGACCGTCGATGGGAGCTCGCACTTGCCCATCTCTGCAAACGATGGAACAAACCAACACCGAGTAAGATCACAAAGCACCATATATAACCCTAAATGAATTGCTAATCTCCCGTTCTCCAATGCTACTGCTATCGTGAGTGTATACGGAGTAGAAGTAACCGAGGGAGTAAAAAAGTTTGTAAAAAATATGCAGGGTACAAACTACAAGCTGCAAAAGGGACCGAAAGAGGAAAATCAGTCACGACGCGACATGCAGACATGGCACGCATCACCATGAAGGAAGTAAAGAACACAGTACGAGTCATATCACGTCGAGCTGCGAGCCACCCTGACGCCATCGCATCGCGGTCATAATTGCGCTTGTGCGCGGGTACTACCAGACTCTGAACCTGACCCGCCCACTCATAACTCAACCCATGCCACAGTGGCGTAGCAACAGCTCGAATCCAATGCACAGACTTTAAACACGACCTTAATGCCAGAAACTAGTGAATCGCAGTACAGATTTGGTCACAGAGCGACAGTAACGGCTGCTGTAGCCTGTGTGGTGGTAAAGATTAATAGTAAAGAACAAGGTATAATTCCCGTACAATGCAAAACTCCTTTCACTTGATTTGGACCTGTGAACCATGACCCACCCATCTATCTGTAAATCACCATGTGGTCGAGTGATAAAATAACTAGGCGGTACGGGATGTTTTATGCTCAGCTAACTTTAAGCGACACACTACGGGGTAGGTTGTGTACTGGTAGTACCGGACTACCCTTCTATCTTGGCCCGTGTAACGCATCATTTACCAAAACCCTACATGTGCACCTTGCTTTGTAATCAAGGGATTCATGTACATTTGAACGAATCGGTCGAGTAAATCGCTAGCCGTAAACGGATACTGGGTACGAGTAGACAGAACGTTGAGAAGATGAGCGGTAACTCACTCGGTGCCTGGTTGACGACGTAGGCGGCGCCGGCGAAGTCGCAGGTGCCGATGGAGCGGCCCTTACGCTGGTAGTAGTCGTTGAAGGCGAAGGAGGCGTGCGCGACCATGGTGTTGGGCTCGAAGCACGCCGCGCCGGACTGGATGGCCTTGCAGTCCGCGCCGCCCGGCCCGCACGCGTAGTCCAGCGCCGCGTGCAGCCGCTCCTCCCCGACCATCGCGTTCGCCACGCACCACGACTCACCCGTCGAGGTCGCCTTCACCCCGCCCCCGGCGCTGGGAGCATTGCCATTGGCGTTGCCGCTGCTGGGCCCGCCGTTCTCCTGCCAACCGAGGCCGCCGTTGTCCTTGCTGCCGCCGCCCGCCGAGTTGCCCCCGAGAACGAACTCGACGTCGTACACCTTCTGCTGGTTCGGGTAGAACACGCCGTAGTTGCGCTCAGAGGTCGGACCAGGCTTCTGGTTCTCGTTGAAGAGCGCGAAGAGGTACACGTCCATGTCGGCGTCGGGGCGGTGCGGGGTGCCTGCGTTGCCTGAGAGCACGCGGCGCACAAGATTGCCGTTGTACGCGGCGGCGTTGGCAGCTGCGGCGCCCGTCTCCTTCGCGTCACCCTTGGATGGCCAGCCCGTTTCCGACACCACCACGCGCACGCCGTTGTAGTTCCCCAACTTGCCAACGGCCGTGAACACGGCGTCGAGCTGGGCGTCCAGGAGGCTGTAGTACTTGAGGCCGCTCCCAGAGTCGAGCACGCCGGCGTTGGGGCGGAACAGCGCGTAGTCGAGGGAGATGACGTCGGCATTGGCCGAGTAGGCGAAGAACGGATAGGCATTGACCATGAGGTACGAGCCGGTCTGCGCCAGTAAGTCGAGCATGGGCTTCATCACGGCCTGCGCGAGGTCCTCCCGGAATGCGCCAGCGGACGGCGGGTACGACGCCGCGAGCGCGGTGAGTGCGATGGGCGACGACACCTTGACAGCCTTGTCCAGGTTCAGGCTCGTCAGAGCGGCGTGCACGTTGGTCATGGCCGGGACGAGCTGCGCCGTCACGTTCTTGGCCGTGGCGAACACCTCGTTGCCTACGGCCACGCCCTGGATCTGCGTGGCTGGGTAGTACGCCGCCACGTTCCGCCGCACCCACGCGAGCGCGTACGACGCGCGCGCGCCCACCGCGGCGAGCTGCTCGTTGGGCAGCGCGACCACCACCTTGATGCCGGTGTTGGCCAGCGCCCTCAGCACGGTCGGGTCGGTGTCGTAGAGCTTCACCTGCGTGATGCCCTGCTGCTTCATCAGCTGCACCACCGTCGCCGGGTTGGGCAGGTTGTTCGCCACCCTCCCGTAGTTCACGCCCACCGTCCCCGCCTCTGCAACCAAAAGAATCCAACATTCGTCACTAAACCGCACCTGCATTGTCGCTTAAACATCAATCTCTGCGCGTCGACACCGTGGTTACCTGCAGCGGACAAGAAGAGCAGCGGCAATGCCGCGGCAAGGAGAAGGACGTGGAGGAGCGCCATGCTCTGCTGCTGCGGCGGCAAGAGAGCAGAGCAAGACGGCAGCCAGGCGACGGGTGAGACAGAGTGGGGAAGTGAAGAAGTGAAAGGGCGGGACGGGGATTTATGGCCGGGGAAGCCGAGGCGCTGCAAGGTGGGACCCGCGCCGGCGGCTCGGGTGGGAACTGGCGGGTATGTTGCGGCGTTGGTGAGGCACGTCGCGGGGTGTACCCTTCGGGGGCGGGAGGGGATGCGTGGAGAGACGCGGGTGGTGCTGCGCGTGTCTGGTGTTCTGCCACGGGCACGGGATCGGTTGGAGATAATAGAAAGAACGCGGGGAGCGCCGGGTGCAGAAGGCGGGGCCCGCGCTCGGCGACCGTTGTTAGCCTGGGCGCCGGGCCCCGCCGTATGGCCGTTCCGGCTGGATGTGTCAGTGTGTGTGGTTAGCGGCTAATCAATGTCGATGGTGCAGCGTGATGAATGAGATAGTTTGTAGTTGGTGGGCTAATTACTCATCTCAACGGCGATAGTTTGTAGTTGGTGTGGGCTAATTACTCATCTCAACGGCTCTGAAGGTGCCCTTTTCTCCGTGTTTAGTCATTATCATCAGCATATATTTTTTCTAACGATCATCTAAGTTTAGAATCGTTGGATTAAAATTTCAATTATTCTTTTTTAGAGGGAAGAGATTTTTTAGAGAGAGAATTTATGGCTATTAGATCTCTAATCCAACGGTCATAAATTTAGATAATAGTTAGAAAGAAAACATCTATGTGATATTTATCAATATCCTTTCTTCTTCTTTTTTATTTTGAGAAATTTCTTTTTGTGTGCTCTAGACTGCTAGTATCAGAATGTTGCTGCTGGTGGTGTTTTGAGGTGGAGAAGAAAAAGGAAAAACGGTTTTGGGTTTTGGGTCTCTGACATGTGGGACAAGTGTTTGGTGTGCCTCTGGTCCCGCATGTTGGTCTTGTAACACTGCCACTGGACGGTTTTTCCACGAAGATTGGCATAATAGTATAAAGGGGTAAGGGCTTGGTTGGCTTCATAAGGAAAAAGGGAAGATAAGGGTTTGGTCGTAGCTCATAGTGGGTCTGTTTTTTTTTTTGCTCAAGTTTATGGTTTTTAATTATAGCTTGTGACTTTTGGACTGTTCGTGTGAGAGATTATAGAGTAACAAAAACTCACATGTGTTTTTTGTCGATATAAATAGAGTCGGTACAGTATGTACTATAATTAACTAGTATAACTCATCTTAAAAAGACATTCCGTTTAAAAGCTAGTTACTGTAGAAAAGCCAGAAGCTGAAGCCAAAATCTGAAAAAGAACAGGGCCAGTGTTTTTACATGCAGTATTGTTGTCAAATTTTGGACGGCTACCACTGATACTTGTTACTAATATGTTTTAGAAATAGTAATAGAGATGCTTGTATCACTTATATATTTGTGATTATTTGAATAATATGATATTTATATTTCTGGAACGAATTGTCATTTATAAATGTTAGCAAGTATGTGATTTATCCGTGAAACTATTTATTTGTTGTGTGATATCATTCTAAAATATCTCTAGGCAGAACACTAATGACTTGTAGACCAGCATATATATTGATTGATGATCACGTTTCATCGGTCATAGATATAGGGATATTAAATCAATAATATGGACACATGTTAGAGACATGGTGTTGAATTCACTCACCTGGAGATATTGTTGAGATTTGTTATGTTATATGTGATATTAGTTGGTCTCAAGCAATAATGATGTATAATTATTGTATCTGAGATCAGCATAGTTTTCTACATATGTAATTATTGTAGGATGGCCCCCTACCGTATCCGTTCGGCCTGTTGAGCTGAAAGATTCAGTGGGGGACATAAAAAGACTTGAATACTCTTGTAATAGTACCATAGGGTGGGATTATGATTGTAATAAGACCTTATGGTCATATATAAATATCCCCCTACGGGGGTAGGGAAGGGGGATCGATTCATTCTTGTACTCTTCTAGTCCCTTTATTTTACTATTTGGTCTATAGCCACAATAGTTAGCGCTCTAGTTTCGGCTCCAAATGATGAGTGTGTTGTCTCTCTAGACCTTCTGGATGGTGTACGCATCAACGCAACCAAGCAAGTCTCCAAGTACATGTCTCTCTGGACCTTCTGGACGGTGTACGCATCAACGCAACCAAGCAAGTCTCCAAGTACATGCAAGCAACGACCCAATCCTACAATCAGCTCGTCCAGCAGCGCAGTTTCCACGTGGGGGACCTTGTCATGCAGCATGTACATTCTCTACATGGCGCAGCGCACAACTGTAATAGCCTGTCCGTGCAAACGGGTCGATGTAAATAAAGCACTGTCTTCGCGCAAAGCGTTCTTGATTGTTGTCATAAATAACACGCACAGAGTCCAAGGCCTTCGTGCGCACTATACAGAGTCTAAATAAGACGCGTAGAGTTCACGGCCTCCCAGCGCACTCTACGGAGTGTAAATAAGATGCGCAAAGTCCACGGCCTGCACGCGCACTCTACGAAGTCTAAACTACGACGCGTGGAGTCCACGGTCTCTGCGAGCACTCTATGGAGTCTAAATAAGATGCGGGAAGTCCACGGCCTCCACGCGCACATTACGGAGTCTAAATAAGGCGTGGAGTCCACGGCCTCCGCACGCACTCTATAGAATGTAAATAAGGCGCTGCGTATTGACAAAAATGAAGGTTATGGTTTCCTATTATTAGCATGGTTATAAGGGTGTATGTAGTATAGACGGCTATTGTTTATAGTATTACCTATGTTATTTATAGATAAAGCTAAAGATTTTATAATTTAACAAGATGGGAAGGATACACCAGTAAAAAAACTATACCACACGGTTTCTTCCTCTCCTCTCGGTCTCTCTCATCAACCTTATCAGAAACCTTAGGGCTGTGCAGACACCTGTACCTTTTCGATTGCTATCGGCAACGCCTGTTGTATGACACTGACGAGGTTCTCCGGTTCCTCAAGGTAACAACTCACATGGATGGTCCTAGGGCTGTGCACATCTCAACCAAACCGAAAAAACCGAACTGAACCCGTCAACTCGGTTTGACTGGTTTTCGGTATTCGGTTCGGTTTCCATATTTTAGGTGTTTTTGGCGTTCGGTTTTTTGGGGGAAAATGGCTAAAAACCAAGGAAACCGAAAAATTAGCCCATACAGGGAAAGGTGTCATTCCTAGCTTGTCATATCAGATGCAGATCATGCAATGCACCATCTCCTAGTACCAATGGTTGACACTAGGGGTGCAAACGGGTCGGGTTAATCCCGACCGATCCGGCACCGAATCCGATTGGTACCGAATCCGGAGAAAAAAATATGGGTTAGGATATGGTAACAGCAATATCCGTCCGAATCTGATACGTCTTCAAGTTTGATTTCAGGTTAGTGCTACTATTTGACGTTTCATTTTCTTTTGCAATGGTAAAATAAAATCTTCCACATCAGCTATTAAGTAGTAACATCAAGTTCTTGACAGTACGTTCTCCTACTCCATTTGTTGTACTGCATGCATTCCTTACAAACGGGTTAATCCTGACCGATCCGGCACCGAATCCGATTGGTACCGAATCCGGAGAAAAAAAATGGGTTAGGATATGGTAACAACAATATCCGTCCGAATCCGACCGTTTGCACCCCTAGTTGACACAATGCAGGGTCAGGCAACCACATTTCATGTGTAGGCTATTGATTAATTTTTTGTGGTTGCTAAACATAGGCTAAACACATCATTAACATTAATTATTATGCTGTATTGCTTTATGCTTATGCCGTCGAATCTCTATACTCCATTGGAGTGTTTCTAAGGTACTAATTATATTGCCAGTGATATATATATATATATATATATATATATATATATATATATATATATATATATATATATATATATATATATATATATATATATATATATATATATATATATATATATATATATATATATATATATATATATATATATATATATATATATATATATATATATATATACGAGTGTTTCATGCACCATGGTGCCTAGGCACCAATATCAATACCCGTTGATTTGCTTCGAGATTCGCAACGTTTGATGTGGGTATCTTCATATACCCGTAAAAAAGTATATTTGAGATGTTAAACTCCGAAAAAATTTAAATTCAACTTCAGTTTAATTAGTTTGAACTATTTTTATGGTACATACTCACTGTAGTTGCATTGAACTTAAAAGTAGTTCAAAACTAGTTTGAACTGAGTTCAAAACTAACTTACCATAAATATATCAAGGGTATAAAACATTTTCATACCCAAACTCAAAAAAATTATCAATCATACACGTGTATCGGATGTTGGTGCCTAGGCACCATGGTGCATTATGTAATTCTCCTATATATATATATATATATATATATATATATATATATATATATATATATATATATATATATATATATATATATATATATATATATATATATATATATATATATTGTCACCTACTGGTTTTGTTAGTCACTATATCGTTTGCAATTTGCGTCAACTTTGGTAAATATGGTATTTACCGATACCGCACCGAAATAAATTGGGATTTACTGATACCGAACCGTATTTTCAAAAATATCGTATACTACCAAACTAACAATGCCGTATTTGCTATATATACCATATATATCGAATCGATTTTACCGAACTAATCGAATGCACAGCCCTAGATGGTCCTTGCAGCACGTAACAAAACTCTCCCGGCTTGAATTTTGCTCGGCTAGTAAAGGCAGGCCAGCCAACGCATGAATGCACACAACTACACAAGGCAGCCAGGTACTACAAGATCTTTTGGTAGGGGTGACCAGTGCACGGCAGCACACTGCACTGGTCACAGGAGTGAATCAGTGAACTCGGTTTGGTGCCGTTTGTTTTGCTGTAACCTGTAAGCCCGTAAGGGCAGTCCCAATGGGACATTGATGGTAGTTTCTATCTATCTTAATTATCATGACAGCTCAGCAATTTGCTGATGTGGCAAAGAAATTAACATAGAGAGAGAGTACAGAAAGAAGAAACCGTTTCTACGTGAAGGAACGACGTCCTCTCGCGAATCGAGACATGAAGAAACCACGAAAATGGCGTTGGGGAGACACGACTCGTTTCTATCGCCCTCCTCCAGATCCAGTACGCCGCCGCCGCGCCAAATCTTGGCGCGCTTCTCCTCCCCGCGGTCAGGATCTTTTCGACCAAATTTCTCCGCCTCCGTTCCTTCTCCCGTTTGGCCAGAGCAGGCGGACGCGGACAGACTGCCACCGCCATTCCTGCGCCGCTCGTGCTCGCCCCTCCGGCAGCCAAGGCCGCCCGACGACGCCCGACCTCGCCTGCCCGACTTGGCCGCCGCGAAGAGGCCACTGCCCGCCCCTCTGCAGTCTGCACGTATGTCGCCATGGTCGAGGTGTGCAACCGGCAGAGAGGTTAGTATGCTGTATGCTGATTCGATTTGATTTGCTCATGAATCCTACAGTGGGGAGGTTGAGGAGATCTAGCGCCATGGAACGCAGCATGCTTGACCTCGTCCCTGTAGAGGTCTTTTTTCCTGAAAACAGTTTGGCCGGGGCCAGGGGCGGACCTGCCCTTCGGGCGAGGGCGGGCGGCCGCCCCGGCTTCTCGCCGGCCGGACCCCCCCCCCCCCCCGGCGGCGGAAGCACACGGCCATTCCATTCCCCCGACACCAGCAGAAATCCAGAGGAAAAGGAAGAAAAAACCCAGCAGCAACCGCCCTCGTGAATCTGCCGCTGGAGCGCGAGCTCCCTCTCTTCGCTGCGTGGCGAAATCGAGCTCGTCGGCTGGATCCAAGATGAGGGGATGGGCGCAGATGTGCTCCCGCAGTGGCGCATCTGCCGGCTCACTGGCGCCGCGCTCGACAAGTACAAGGGCAACCAGGAGGAGAGCAAGGCCGAATAGGTCAATAGGAGATGGAAAGGTTGGTTCTTCTTGGGTATGTAGACTCCGGAGATTGGTAATAAAGGTGGTGGATTTTGCCTCCACTCCTCTTCTCCACCTGGTGCTGTAGCTCTTGCTATTGATTTAGTGCATTGGATCAGTTCCTTTTTGCGAATTGTGATGAATTAGGGTGATGTGCTGAGTTACAGGAACTTGTTGTTTGCTATATTGTGTTGAGCCTTGGAATCTTATGCGCTTAGAAATGCCAGATACTAATGAAGTATCCGTCCTTTACTGTATCTCGACCAGGGGAAGCCTGCGAGTAATTTGAACATATCTTGAATTGAATTGAAACTGGAAACATTACCGTTTACTATCATATTCTGCATAGGGCCATACTGGCTATACTTCTTAACCATGGAGTACTTCATAGGAACTGGGAGCTACATTATTAGTTTTATTAGTGCAGCTACTTTCAAATTAGAGTATAGGCAGCACACACAGGGCGTCAAAATTGATTCATCACAAAGTTCAACATTACATGCGAAGGCAATTGGCTTCTATCGTTCTGTGTACTTTGCCCCCATGTCATCTCTAAGTGATTTCCATTTGTCTCATTTGTTGGCAAAAGACAATGTTTCTACCCTGGCAAACATCTAGAAACTGAAAAACTAGAGATGATCCAAAAAAGGGTTAGATACTTGGAAAAACTATGGTGTGGAAAATTCGTAGCACTTTCTGGTATTAATATGTTGCTGTTCCTTTCATTTTATTGACTGCTAACTGAGTATTGAGGTTTCAGTTATTGGATTGCTCTATATTTTTTCGCCCTTGTTATTCAGTAAATTTATTGTTCTTTTGCATTGTTTTATCTTCCGGTGGATTCCCTTGTATTGATGGCATTGGGGGCTTGGGTATTAGAGAATCCATCATTCCATACATATTTTTGTCGAGTTCTATTTGTATAAGCCGATGAGGTGCTGGTTGTGAGCTTTTCCTGTCCTTAGTACCATGCTGTCATGTGAAGTTCAGTTAACTGGCATACTGTTTTGATTTGTATGACAATTGTGCATAAGAATCCACTGTATGATACTAGAACAAGGCCCTTGCATTGCAATGAGTATAAAACGAAACTTCTGAGACATCTATAAACCGATTAGCTACATGAATATCTTTTGTCTTAGCTAGAATGCCCAGAGAAAGGAGAAAAACTAATCCAATTGAAAGCTAAAAAGACAAGGGAAAAAGCTGTCAAATGAAATATACTGAATCTCTTCCAGAACCAGCTAATATTAAGAGATGCACATAATTTTATCGCCATTCTTGTTTATTCTGAAAATTCACTATATATCTTTTTCTTCCTTGCAGTTCGCCTTCAATGTTAATGTGCCACCGGAACATACAGGGATGATGCAGCTTCTGGATATGCACTTGGAGTTCACGTGGAGCATAGAGCAAGACCGAATCGCTAACGATCAACTAAATATTATCTATATATTACTATGATTACAGCTACCTAAATTCTATCGTCATTGTAATGCTTAATTATTTTGTTACAAACTATATTACTATGGACTGCTATGTGTATTGGAGATTATTTATGGCCACGTAAGTGCTACATATATTCTTGCTACAACAGATCAAGCTCTAATTGTGAAGCATGCATAAGGTCATTAATTTTTTCTAGACTTGGAAACTACTATAGAAACTATACATTGGAGAGGTTAGGTCTAAACTAGGATTTATTACTCTTGGAAACTACCTCTAGAAACTATGCATTGGGACTGCTCTAACAGTGTCAACATAACAAGATGGGATTAATTGATGCCAAATTAGGGCAATCCCAATGGAAGAAACTGACACGATTTCCATAGCACAAGAAATCATTTATAGAAACTATCTTCCACAGTGGAGGTGTCTTCGAGTAATAATTATTTTCTCTTTCTCTCTCCCAACTCTATCTTCTTCCTCCAATGAGAGTGTGCCACGAGCCCCCTAGAAACTGGTGGTTTCTTCCCAATGGCGATTTCATAGTTTCTTGGTGCATTGGGTGGAGTGAAGACCTGATTTCTTCATGAGGAAACCGTTTCTAGGATTTGTGCTCTCTTTCATCATTAATTACGTTGCCATGTCAGCATTTTGCCTACGTGGCAAGTCATTTAATGAGGATAGAAACCATCATCAATACACCATTGGGACTGAGGTACCCGAAATGGTTATTACTACTAGTTAATAAAGGCCAAGAAAGATGGACAAAAGAGGAGGAGCCTTTTCAAGCTTCAACTTCGGTTACTTATTGCTACAGCTCACGATTACGCCCCAGGACAAGAATGGGGATCGAGTGGGCTTTACAGTGAAAAGCGGTCACCTTTTAGGTGAGGCCACGAGAGCGGCTCATAACAATGGACAGCCACGCAAACTCGCTTATTTTAGCTTCAACTTTTAATTTATTTTTTATTATTTATAAATTACATCTTTTTCTGAACTTTTAGTTTATTAAGCTTTTTTATCGATTTTTTTTCGTATTCTTTTATGTTGTTCGTGTTGAGCTAGCATATTTTTCTATTTTTAAAATTTTAGATTTAATTACATCAAATAAGTCACCTTCATCTACAGTAAAATTTTAACCACTACAGTATAATTTCAGTCATAAATCACAACTTTTTAACCTAATCGAATAGGACCTTAGAGTGGGTAGAAGTAGAAGTGTAGAACTAGCGTACTAGTGCTTGAGACGAAAAATACGTCTAACTCGGTGGAAACAACACGCCCCCCGAGAACTAGTGTACTGTTCGATCGGCCGCTCATCGACGGCTCACTCGTCAGTACTTGCTAGTGGGCTACTACTGGCTATTAAACAAGAGTCTTTACTCACTGCCTGCCAATGCCCGTATGGCTGCAACTGTAAGTACAACAACTTTGGAGTCCAGATTGTTCGTCCGGTCACGTTCTGCTTCCAAGTTCTAACAAAAGTGATGCGTGCGATGCTGCTGGCTTCGGAGTGAAATTACGGGCCTGTTTGGTTCATGCCTAATCTTACCACGCCTAACCTTAGTCGAGTGTGGTGTGCCACACTTTTTGTGGCGTCCAAATTCCACGCCACACCTTAGGCAAAGTTAGGCAAAAGACTGAGTCTATGTCGCGTGGGCCATATGGCTAACAAAGTGTGGCAAGCCACAACTGTGGCAATGAACCAAAGACTCACCTAAGAAATTGTGGCACGGCTAAGGTTAGGCATGAAAATTTTGGCTGCCAACCAAACAGGCCCTACATCTGTACTGCTTCTTGCTTCATGTTCTCTAGCTAGCATGCAGCTTCTTTCCTGTTTCAAGCATGTGGCAAGGGTGGCAATCTTCTCTCCCATACTATCCAGAGCTTTGCACACAAGGAGACTGGCTAATCCATTTCAGATAAAAAGATTATCATTCCTGCGCATGCATGGGATCATCCGATCATGCATCATTGCAGTGCTCATTAGTGCCACTAGCTTCCTTCCTTACACATGGTCTCTTGCCTTGAGAGCCACTCAGGAGTCAGTGCTGGAAATGTAAGTAGCATGATGATCTGATGACTCCCACATCCTCAGTGTCATCCATGTGGATCTAGAGCATGAGGCGTTTCTGTCGGTGTGGTTGAAAAATTCACTCATTTGCCCTAAAAATTAGGTCAGGGAGGGCTAAATGATGAACATGTTTGCCCACCCTATGTCACTCTACGTCATCCTTGGGCCACATTGGTTGGTGATTGGGGCTTGGATTATGTACTGCGCCTGCAACTCGGGCAGTAGCTAGTGCGACAACAACGAAGGGGTCAAGTGAGTGTGCTCATGTGAACCAAACCTTTATTCACTCAGTCCACACTTGACACTGCGGTGCCAGTGAGCTCTCTATCACTCATGACCGACTTGGACCATCAGCAAAGCCAGGCCATAATCTATCAATCTTAGCGCTCATTTTGATTACGGCGAGCTGCAGAGTCAACAGATTCAGACGAGGACATATCACATACTCCCTATATACTGCTGCTGATTCACATGGCATCCGTCAGTACTCAGTAACCTTATTATTATCTGTCTCAGAGGTGACATTGTTTGCTTCCTGTAAGCTTTTCCCATTTTTTTACCGTCATGCTAAAGCTGGGAATCATGCCTAGATCTTGCACTGTTGCACACATGGATGATGCATCCATCTACCAACCTCACATGCCAGCAACGCAAGCTAAACCGCCTCCATGTGCAGCTGCGCAGTACATGACACTGGAGAAGAATATAGATCGGATCTGAGGAAAGGGAGGGAAATCAAAAGGAGACCTAGCTGAAAACTTTCAATCGGACTCCAAATCTAATTTTAGTTGAATTTGAATTCAATTCAAGCCAATTCAGAATCCAATTTCTTTGTTTGGATGTCATTCGGAATTCTACAAGACTGTAGGGACCTCTTGTCACCTAGGTTCACCAATATGCACAAAGTAGCTTCCTTGCACACTAAATCATCTACAACAAATTTCAGACATTTGGTGAAAAATTTATATTGTGAATGCCAGGATGAAATTCTAAATACCGAACTTTTAAAAAATCATTGTTCATAAGGCTATGGGGCCACCTTTGCACCTAGGCCTGCCAATGTGCACAAATTAGATTCTTTACACACTGAATTATCTCTAATAAATTTTAGTTGATTTTGTGAAAATTATATGGTGTGAACACGAGGATAAAATTTTAAATACAAAACTTTTACATAATTTTGTAAAGTGAATCACAAATAAATGATACGAGTAAGTTAAGAACTACATCTAACTTTATCATGCCTCTTAGGATTGGCTTTGGAATCATCAGTTCAATTCTTGGTGGCAGCCAAATAGCTACATCCTTAAAATTGAATTCTAATTCCGCAATGCTAGGACCAATGCATGAGAGCCAAACGGGCTCTACCAGATTCTCCTCCCTTCCAATTAGACAGGAGATTCGTGAGTAATGCTTGGTGACGTCATGTGTAATGCTGGATTGCAAACTGTAAGCCGATAATCATGTGTTACAGCAAGGGCGCTGTGCAGTGTGTGTAGCACGTCAGTAAGATGGAAGAACTGGACAGCACTGTTAAGGAAACCGAATGCTGAACAAACATCAGTTGTATAATTACAAAATTCTTGTTCAGTGGAACATTATAGGAGGATACGGACAAACCTACTGTAGATACACGGCAAACACGGCAAACACAAGTTTGACCAACTTGTACAAGTCATGGACTCCATCCACAACTTCATATGACATACACGGCAAAGCCTCCAGGATATCCCCTCCTATATCTCCATCGTGCACCATCACCGCGTGTTCTCGCGTGAGCCCGATCACCTCGCATAACCACCTGACCACCTGGACCTCAGATGACCCCCTCCTAGTCCTGGTCTTCCTCATCACCAACCGTAACTGTCTCCACGCCTCCACGCAGTATCCACCTTTGATCTCCATGTGCACCAGCATGAGCTCGACCACCTCGCGTGACATCCTGACCGCCTGGACCTCAGATTACCCCCTCCTAGTCTCGGTCCTCCTCGTCACCGACCATGGCCGCCTCCATGCACACTTGCACATGCAAAGACCAAAGAACCCATCTCCCGGTACAAATTCTCTCTAACTTGACCGCAATCATCACACATTAGCAAAACACACTCTTATCTATCCCCAGAAAAGATTCAAACCATCTACGACCATAAAACAGGTCGTTTACGACCATCGCTAACTGAAACAACTCTCAGACCACCCAGTACGACCGCTAAAACAGAGTATTCGTAACCCACAAGTACTCGAAAACCACACCGACTATCGAGTATCGAGCACAGCCGCAACATGTACTCAAAACCTACGAGTACAAACGAAACCACGTCTATCGAGTATTGCGTCCTACGAGTACCTCAAGCAACGACCATTCAGCATCAACCACCACACACCGACCAGTCAGCCACTGGCCCAACACGAGTACTCGACGTACTAGAAGATCACAAGAGTGAAGCACTCGTATTGACTATGAATCTTTACGAGTACCGATCGTGAAGCCTACGGCAGCTTGTGAAGTCTACAAGTATCGATAAGACTGACAAATCTATGACCATGAACGCAATCTGCAAAACCTACGACCATCAAAGCAATCTATAAAATCTACTACCATGAAGGCAGTCTGCAAAAGCTACGACCATGAAAGCAGTCTATAAAATCTATGACCATGAATGCAGTCTGCAAAACCTACGCCCATGGAAATAGTTTGCAAAACCTACGCACATGGAAGTAGTTTGCAAAACCTACGACCATGAAGGCAGTATGCAAAACCTACGACTATGGAAGCAGTCTACAAAACCTACAACCATCGACCGCAAAGCTCTCAACTATCGAGTACGACCAATAAAGTTTACGACTACCGAGTACTGTAGCTACGACCATGAAAAAGTAATGTAGCTTTATCTGCCATGGTCGTAATATCGAAGTTGTACTACCGTGGTCGAAAGGTCAAAGTCGTACTGCCGTGGTCGAAGCCAGATGTGGTCGAAAGCTGAACGTGATCGTAAACTGCCTTGGCCAAAGCCAGTCGTAGTCGTGTTCATGCTGTGGTCAAAACATGCGGTGGTCGTAAAAGTGTTTGAAGCTGTGGTCGAAGCATACCGTGGTCGTAGTCGTATTCGTGCCGTGGTCGTAAACTGAAGTAGGAGCCGACTGAGAGCACTTGAAGCAGAGCACAAAAACTCGTGGACAAAGTTTTCGACTATGACCTACCAAGTCTTTCACAAACGCAAAAGCAAAAGCAAACCAAATGTCAATTATTTATCATCTCTTTATTTACGATCATCCACATTGTTAGGAATAGTCCCATATGGATTGTGGGAGAGGAGAAAGCACAACTTATAAGTATGAGAGAGCCTCCACCCATTGGACTAATCTTTTGTGGGGAGAAGGCCCAATACCACTTATAAGGTTGTTGCTCTATTGCTCTGTGGGCTTAGTTATGTTCAGCCCATTTAGACCAGTGGTCTAGGAGGTAAACCCGGTTGGACCTAGGCACGCTGGTATAGAGGGAAAACACTGATTAGAGCTATGTGATGAAACATTCAGCGAATGTAGGAGACCTATACATGCCCTTCCAGGTTCCTTGTGAAGGTCCGACCGAGTAGAATTCTACTGTTATCTCGTATCAGCCTTTTAAAAATTCTCTCAATTAGTCTGTTACTTGGTATGTTAATTTGCCAACTCCACTGTTATCCCGTCTCAGTTTTCCTTTGCTGCACAAAAAACATACGACAAACATATTTAGGAAAGGAGTAATTTTGAATGTCAAACCATGTTGGCTCCTTGGTATTTATGTGGAACGCATATGTTTTTTTAAGAGAATTGGAATGCATATGTTGAAAAACAAGCAGTTAATAATCCAGTATAGTGAAAAGAAAAGCAACTACATTCTTAGTTCTTGCTAAAATACAGTCAAAACACCATATGGCTACATCGTAATTCTAGAGTAATTCGAGACAGCTTGGTATCCAGGAAAACAAACTATAAAATATTCTTAAGTAAATTGGTTGTTTTGGAATAAACTATAGATTCAAATGTCAAGGGTACCATAGCTTAGACATCACAACAAATATGAATAATCTTAATTCCGAGGGGCTTGGATTTTCCTAAATCCATATACATTATTGAATGAACACAAGAGCAACAATAAATTATAAGTATAAAATGTAACAAGTACTTAAAGGATGATTCTGACTAGCATACTTCCGGGCTCCTTCACGAGAGGCGGTATGTCGTGTGCCAGTTAAGGTGGTGATCATTTGAGCTTATTTTTGGTGGTTTATGGCTGAAAAGCATTGTAGCTGGCTGAAAAACACTGTAGCTGACAGAGGCTTATTTAGCATAATTAAATTTAAAAAAAGTAAAAAAATATGTTAGCCCATTACGTATAATACAAACAAATACGGGAAAAAAGAACCGGCAAAAAAGCTCAACAAAAAGCCAAAAGTTCAGAAAAAGACAATTTATGAATAGTGAAAAATAAGCCGGAAGCTAAAAGCTGAAGCCATCACAGCTGATATGAGATAGGCGCTGGAGAAATACTTGGATGTGATTGTAAATGCTGCAGCACGGAGTTAGTAAGCGCATAGCATGCAGGAAGTCATAATGTAAGCTAACATTGAAAGACCACATGAGTTTACAATTTCTTTTGGGCCACTTAACCATGTTTCAAAAGAAATTATCACTTCTGTCAAGTTAGCATTGAAATGGTACAACACAAGCCAGTTTGCAGGAAAATTTTGAACTCAACAGAAAAAATTGAGGTGTCTTCATCATTCAGATTGTGTATTTAATGTTTGCCTGATCTTGCTAATACTGGAGAAGGAAGATTACCTGAGCCGATGCCTATTGCATGTCGAAAAGAAGGCAACAAAACCATACAAAATGCTCCGGATTGCACGGAACATCTAAAAAGAGTCAAAGTCATAGATATCCTACTTCAAAAAAAGGTTCATAGATATCCTAACATAATTATTGGCCGTGTCAACAGATTTCTGTTACCTGATACAGAATATCTTTCCAGAGTGATCCCCAGATGGTAGTTTCGGATGTAAGACCTGGTGATCTGGATGCAGATCCAACTTGATATAATGAACTTAATGTTGGCCAGGTCTGCCTCAGAACACTAACAATATCATCAAAAAAGTCTGCTACAAAACTTGCTAGCGCAATGACAAGTCGGAAAGTTGCAGCTAGTATCTCTCCAAGGAGCCAAATTACAGGGTACAGAATTGAATTTGCTGTAGCCAATAAAAAAGTAGTAAGGCATCAGAACCAAAACATAAAGGGAAAAGGAAATAGATCATTTGAGAGGTTACAACAACCATAACAATATTAAGCATGATACTGAAGACAAGCCAAAAGGGCCACAAAATCATCTGCACTGTACTGATAATTACACTGCATGATGTCTCCATTGCTATTGTGATAACTGAACTCAGATATCCTACTGTTTCAGCACAAAGGTTCCATAGTGGCAGGGTAAATTCAAGAACCTCCAAAATTGGCCCCACAATTGGCTTTGTCAAAACACTAAGAGCAGACTTAGTAGCACTCACAATCCTGAGAGACCGTGTAAAAGCCTGCTTGAAGTTATGCAGAAAAAGCATGGTCCCCAGATACTTAAGCCTTGAAATCATTTCCCACGTTTCTATCCAATGAAAGAAAGGGCCAAACAAATCTTAAGGCAGTTGCCTTCAACATGGGGACATTCTTGTAGAGGTCATAAAATCCTATAAGAACAGTAATAATTGATATCAAGACAAACAATGCTCTGGCAAGAGGGCACATCCATGGGCGATATATCTTGCAGAACACTGGATATGACTGAAGAAAAATGACCCATGAAGGAAGGCCATACTCAAGTAATGTTATCAGCCTGACATCAGACAGTATAACTTCTTTCAGTCTGAAGGGGAGGTCATGATCATTGAACCGGAACAAGATCAACACATCCTTATATGTGCTAGGCTCGAATGGTGGCTTGCCACTCTCATTATCGCTGCAACATGACGAAGACGAAGATGATGAATATCTTGATGAGGTCACAACTTCTGAGTATGATTCTTCAGACATACTACTTCCAGCATCAGATCTTGTTATCTTTCTTCTCTTGTAAAGTCCAGAGCAAGGTGGTGGGGTGTATGATAAACTTGTGACACTTGATGACGCTCTAATTCATTGAACATGTCCAGAATCATCATCATCGCTCTGTGAATTCTCGCTGTCCCATTCAGGAGTTAAGAAATTATTCCGAGCACCATAAAAAACACCACCTTGTACGCAGCCAAGAAGAACAGAAGGCATAGCATTCACGCTTTTACCTTTAGGAGAGATGTTGTTCAGATAATCTTGTAAGAGCTGGCAGGGATTAATGATGAAGCTTAATTGACACTATCAAATTCCCATCTCTTCATTATTTTAGCTTCCACAGCCATTGATGTATCAGTCTGCAAAAGCATCAAGTGAAATAAGCATGCACCATCCTTCAAAAGTTGTCAATGTGATATTCAATGTAAATTATCAACATTAAAAAAGAATACCTGAAGTTCATTCAAATAATTCATGCCACGCACGTCAGCCCAGTCTACCTCAAAAACGATAAAATCATATAAGGTTCGATGCAGCTCCCTGTTCAGCAGGCGAGAATCTTTCAACTTATTTACTTGAAGCTTCTTATTCCGCATGGCATCATCGATCAAGGTATACCATCTGGACGGTTGATTCCACAAATGGGGAGCACATATCGGGCCTTTTGAAAATACAAGCCTCTTCCCAGCTTCATCTCTCTTTCTCCTAGTTCTAGTGTTTGCGAAAGGGGAAAGTCTTGACTGCAGCACAAAATGGCAACGTCTAAGCAAGAGCAGAGCCAGAATCAATTTGTAGCAGGGGCAATGCAGTGAAGAGTAAGCAAGAACGAGATATTCCTAAATACCCTTTTTGTGAGCCTATGAGTATATAATTAAAATGGTAAATTGAAGAGGCTGTGGTGCATAAAAGAATGAAGTGGACCTTGGTAACCATCAATTGGCACAGGTGAGCAGGTCTTGTGTCCTGGTCTAGCAACAATGGGCGGTTGTCGAGCAATATAAGGAACTTCTTGGTATCAGGGCACAATTGCAAGATATGACTGTAAATCCCTGCATATAGAAATAATGCAACCATTGTTTTAGTTATATAAGATTATTGAAATTTATTATAGATGGAAATCTAAATTTACTATTGCATTATAATATCATCAGGCTACTAGATGCATGCACAACTGTGCGCCAAAAAAACAGCGCGTAGCTTGCATGGACTGTGAACTGTGAAGACCCTAGACCTCCACAGATATTAAAAGAATTGCGACCGAGATTGCAAGACGACTTA
This sequence comes from Dendrocalamus latiflorus, assembly GCA_017311315.1. NCBI lineage: Eukaryota > Viridiplantae > Streptophyta > Magnoliopsida > Poales > Poaceae > Dendrocalamus > Dendrocalamus latiflorus. Next base: position 3,047,324 of record CM029634.1, on the reverse strand, counting down.
AGGGCAAACCATTATGCACCATTTTCCACAACAAATGCAGTTCATTCAATATACCTGTGAAGAAAAATTGACCACATCATTTTTGTCATTTGACAACACTAGACCCAGATGGACAAAAGCGTATCAAAACGTTAAAGTGGGAAGATATCTTGAGCAACAAATCCTTTAAGATTTAACATTTTCTTAAAGTGCACATTAGGAGCAATATGCACTAAAAGCACATGCTGATCAATCTAATGGAAGGAAGGTTACAGGCAAGTAAGAAGCCTAAACGTGAATCCCAGATGATGTTGCAGAGACCAACGGGATTGCATACAAAATGTGCTACAAATACCATCTCTGTATACATGTAGGGAGAAATGTGACAAATGGTGAGTAATTGGACGGTTCTAGTGCAGTATCAATCCTGTCATCCTGTGCATCTACACTTCAGCCTCTGCTAGACAATTCTGACCACCTGTCGCCTTATATGGCAATATTTCGCAACAAAGGATTTTCTTTCAATATGACTACCTTGTCACTGTTTTACCCCATTCGATAACAAAGTAAATGCTAGGCTGAAGGGGAACACAGAATGAAACATCCACATAAGACAACTCAGCTACCTCAGCTCATCTGCGAGCTTTCCTGTCTATTTCTCAAAAACAGCATGTTGGAAGTTTCTTTCCCAAGTAATTGCAAACAAATAAACCACCTCTTCGAGGTTCATGCGAGTTTACTGCCAATTGGGAACTGCTAGGACCAAAAGTAAATTGTGCCTGCCCACCAATGTATTCATTAAACTCTCCTCTTTGCTTCGACATCATGTTCTATTATCCACACAAACAACATATTCCAAAACGGCACTACATCGTAGACCAGAGCAACTAGCAGCTGAAATTTGGGCACTAAATCGCCATTCTACCGCAATGCACATTCCGATCAAACAGGCAACATTGCGCGACAAATTCCCACCGTAGGATCACCAACCCCACGAAAATTTTCCAACCAGAGGAGCAACACCAACACCCCCCCCCCCCCCACCCAAAAAAACAAAATACGTACCCGATTTGCAAGCTGTTGAGCGGGAAGAAATGCCGCTTCACGCCGCTCCCCATCTCGCCTCCTCCTAGTTTGCTGCTACTCACCCTCCCTGAACCACAAACTCAAAAACACGCCAAAATTCTCATATCAAAAAGGCAGATCAGAGGCTATAGACTCCGAATCGAGCAAAAATAGCAGGGAGCTCTCTCCTCAAGTACCTCCGTCGAGGTCAGAGGCATCCCATGGAGATGAAGTCGTCGTGCTTAACCGCATCCAAGGTGGCCAGCGTTAATGGCCGCTCAGGAGGGGTAAAGTCACCGCCTCCCGTGTTCGGGCCCCCTCCTACGCGACAGCAAATCAGCAATCACCAATGGTCTCCTTAAATGCCACCCACCACCACCGTGTTGCCCCTCTCTTCGCTTTTCGCCGCGCGGTCTGGCGCTCCGCCGCCCGCCGGTGCCGCGGCGAGGAGGAGGGCGGTGACCGGATCGCGGCACGGCGCCCCCGCCGGAGAAGCCGACCGACCAGCCAACACGCGGGCGCGGGCCGTCAGAGATGTACGGCGCGATCGTGGGAGCCTTCACTTTGGGTAACTTCTGCTTCCGGGGCGAGACGATTCGGATATTTATCCGCCGATGACATGTGGGTCCATGACAACGTGGGACCCTTGGCAGGGTGTTCTGGTTTTGTTTTACGGAGGCGGGTGCGTCCGGCGCGTTTCACGAACCGCGTAGCTGACTGGTGGGCCCGTGGTCTGCGTGCTCCCACAGGGCAGCCTGATGCGCCTTCTAGAAATTTGGACAGATATGACACTTATTGAGCACGCGAATTCCAAATATAGCGCTCAATTGAAAAAATTCCATATGCAGCCCCCTCCCGACCGCACGATTTCTGTGGAAGTGACACGTGGCGCACCACTCCGAAATGGTGCGCCACGTGTCACTTCCACAGAAATCGTGCGGTCAGGAGTGGGCTACATATGGAATTTTTTTCCTCTGAGCGCTATATTTGGAATTCACGTGCTCTACGGTGCCATATCTGTCCAAATTTTCGCCTTCTACAGCTGTCGTCATCTCCCTAGGGCATTTCTGCTTGCCGCGTGTCGAAGCGAAGGACTAGCTACGCGCCCATGCAAGGCTGCCGGCACAGCATTGCCAGTGACATGTGGGTCCGTACTTACTGGAACCGTGTCAGTGACAATACCCGATACGAGGAGAGTAAGGGCCTGTTAGGCAGAGCTCCACCAACTCCAGATCCATAAAAAACAGCTCCACTCCACGAATTTTTACCCAAACGCTCCAGCTCCACGAAATCTGGATCACCAAAATACTGAATCTAGCTCCAGATTCATGAAATCCATGGAGCACCTCAAGGGGTGCTCCACGAAACCTTGTTTCGTATCTACTCGTGGAGTTGGGTGGTCATTACCCACCTTTTGCCACTGGTTACACACCCCATCCCATACCACCATAAAACCCATAGGCAAAACAGGTCATTCCTACCAAAAACTCAGTTTCGTGGATCTGGAGCTGCTGTGCAAGCCAAACAGTTTTGTCTAGCTCCATGGTGGGATCCCAGATTCACGGTGGAGCTGTTTTTGGTGGATCTACTGCTCCAGATTCATTTTTTCAGTGGTGGAGCTCTGCCAAACAGGCCCTAAGTGAACACCCATTAAAGAAGTGATCCAAGGCCCCGCTTTAAATGGATTAGCATTTTAATTTTGTCCTTTTGTCTTTTTTGTATTTTTCTTATTTTTCTTTGCATTATCATTTAACTTTTTATTTTTTTAATTTAATTATTCAGAAAAGCTAACAATCGTTACAGTGTATTTTTAATCGCTACAATAAAAAGAAATCCAGAATAGTAGGTTGGAACACGGCCTAAATCCAATGGCGGATCTAGAACAAAAATGACGTGGGGGTCTCATGTTTCATGTATATACTTATTAATGCATATATTTATAATGTAGTACATAGTAATGTATTCTAAATTTTGTAATATCAACTAACTTCATGACAAAATTCAATGATAAATAACTGTTTGTTAGATAACATATCAAAATCAAGAAAATCAAGAAACTCCATCTCCCGCAGCTCTCTCTGCTCTCACACTTCTCCATCTCTCTCGTCTCTCTCTTGCAAGCTTCGACAATCTAGCTCCCTTGCTCTTGAGCTCCAATGAGGGGGGGGGGGTGCCGCCACCTTTCTCGAAGGGTTCATCACGTGCTCCAGGCAACGGTGAGCGGCGGTGATAGGCAGCGTCAGATGGTGGGTCGGCAAGATGAGGGCTGAGAGAATTTTAGGTTGTATAGGGTAGCTAGTGGGGACGGAGGAGCCGACAAGGCGACAAGGCAGCAAGCTTGACACTGACTGCAGGGAGCGGGGACATAGGCAGCGGAGAAGGTGTGCAGAGCTACGACAGAGGAGAGAGGCAGCGGAGGTGAGAAAGTGGGGAGGGTACCCGGAGCAGAAGCTATATCGTTAAAATCGATTTAGATGGTATAGCCTATGGTCGTAGTTCTTAATTTCAAGGGAGTGACTATTGCACAGGTGACTGAAATTTTTTTATCTTTCAGTCACCTGAAGTTGCACTCTGAATCACCTAAAGTTGCAGGTGTTTTTTTGGAGGGGGGCTGCAATTTCAGTTGATTGAGAGTGCAATTTCAGGTCACCTGAAGTTGCACTCTGAATCACCTAAAGTTGCAGCTGTTTTTTTTAGGGGGGCTGCAATTTCAGTTGATTGAGAGTGCAACTTCAGATGACTAAAAGATAAAAAAATTTCAATCGCCTGTGCAATAGCAAAACTGTAATTTCAAACGAGTACCCTCGTCCTAAGAATGTAGGGCTAAACCACTTCCTAAAGCCCGGAAATGCCCATTACCGAAACTCCCTCCTGGCCCCGTTGGTTCCATAGGGAATGGTTCTACGAAAAAGCCTACATGTGATAATGATGAACCAATCAAAAAGGTCCACGTGGACAGGAAGCTTTCTTGGACTAGCCGACAAAACCCTCCTTGTTAGCGGTAGGATTTTTTTAGACGAATAGCATTGCCGCCCTCTTCCGTACCGTTCCTCCCCATGATTTTCCCCTGTTGGCTTCATCCTGCAGGCAGGAGCCACGCAGACGGAGCAAAGAATCGAGACAGGGATGGCGACGGCGGAGAACAAGAGGCCTCGGAGTAGCAGCGGGGTGGAGAAGAGGCCAAGCAGGAAGGAGGTCCTTCTCTTCCTCTCCCCCTCTCTCCCTCCTCCCGCTTGGGCTGGCCTCGCTCAACTCCTTTTCCCTGCATACCGATTGTCAATTTCTTGGTCCTTTTTGCCACACTGGCGCTTGCTATGTGTACAGTTAATCTGCTGGTAAAAAATTGCCAAGTTTCCTGATATAAATCGAACGATACACTAAAAGGGCTCTCGCAAGATTTTGTTTGGGTGTCGAACTTCAACATCCCGTGTTAGAGTGGTAGATGATGTTTGGGCACTTAGCTATGTCATAAATCGCTAGTATGCGGTTTAACTCTACTTAGAATGCTATTATTTAACTTGCTGGAGTTTTTTTTTCAAGAACTTGGATGCAAAATTAGTCCTTTGAATAACCTGCTAGTATGCTCTTTAACTCGACCTGTAGTGTTATGTTAAACATGTACGTTGCAACATATAGATTTTATCCCTTTACTTATTTTATAAACAACGCAGGGAACACTTGGTGACTCTTGGTCCCAGAATCAGCATTTTTTTATATATAACAGGCATGATGCCCTGTATCTGCTTTTGAAGAGAAATAATTCGATATGTATAGGTATATCAGGGCTCATGCAGATAATCTCATGCTCTTGGTTAGATATTGAGAAGGAAGAAGGCAATTGACGAACTTGTACGGAGAGCTGTAGCTGTGAAGGATCATCTAGCGGAATTTCCAGCTTTTTATAAGTATGAGAGAAATGGTAACCTACATTGTCTTTTTACTTGGTGAAAAAGTTTCAAGACTGTACAACTACTAATGTCACTATGATTTAGAACACCTAAACCTAATGCGTTTCCTGAATTTATCTTTATAAAGTTAGCACAAGATAATTGGAGGCAAATTTAGTCCTTAAACTCCAAATTTATCTCCACTTTAAAAAAACTCCAATTTATCTCAGTACTTGATTTTCAGTCTGGCCTTTTTCTGTTGTTGTTGGGGCAGGTACATCGTATCAAGCTCACTTTTTTTAATGCTTAGGTCTTTCAGTCTACTTGGAGTCTGGAAGTGGTGGCCATCTTCCATTACCAACGAGGAAGTACATCCAAAATCTTCTCAAGGTTGCATGCATTTCCTTCCGTTTTACTCTGTTTCTAGTTTCTACTGCTGCAGAATATTTGCAAATTTGCCTTTTGCAAGTTTCCCTATGAATATTGAATGTAATGCTGGTAAACAAAAACTTAGGTTAACATGGAGGGGCCGTATGGACCAGAATGGCCTTCAGAAGAGAAAGTTAAGCGCCGAGAAATGGTTGCCCCAGAAGCACGATATATCTTTGCGTGGCAATATGCAAATGGGTGTATTGCTGAAAATTCCATGAAGCGTTATGCAGGTGTAGAATGTACATGTGCATCATGTAATGAAGATCGCTTGCTTGGTTTTGTGCACTATAGATTTGTTGTGGAAGAGGATGTGCCTGTTGTTTATGTGTATGAGCTACAAATGGAGCCTTCTACCCAGGGGAAGGGGTTGGGGAAGTTTCTAATGCAGTTGATTGAACTTATAGCTTGCAAGGTAATTCGATTTGTGTTAGTGCCTGACCGGTTATTTTTCCAAACTGCTAAATAGATACACACTGTTATGGCTCTTTTTTTTTCTTTCTCCTGGTTTATGCATGTTTTAATTCAATTGCTATTCTGACATTTCACCATGAATGATCATCCAATTTTGATTTAGAGTACTTGTATGTGCATGCAGAACCAGATGGGAGCTGTGATGCTAACAGTTCAGAAAGCTAACAAGCTTGCTATGGTTTTCTACACCAAGTTGAGGTGAACTTAAATGTTGCATCAACTGCTTGTTCATTAGAGTACACTAGAAATGCATGTTATGGTTAGCAATATGGGGGCTGCTTTATTTTGGTTGCAATGTTCAAATCTATTTCTTTTCTCTCGCAGATACGTAGTATCTAGTACCTCACCATCACGAGTGGATCCAATGGTATTACTTTACCAATAACTAACTTTTTATATAAGCATAAGAAATTGTGTATTGTTATCGTGGTTACATGGATCTCATCGTTTTCCAGATTGGAGTTGAAGAAAGGTATGGGATTTTATGCAAGACATTTGACTCTGAAGCTAAATCCAAATTAGAGGTATGTAGCATATTCAGTGTGGCATAAATTCACTGCTAACCTTGTGTAGGACTGCCGAATCTGATCACAGTTCTATATGCCACTGGGGCTGTTACTAGACTCCTGTACTGCTCCTCTTGCCTTGCACAAAAGCTTCTATTATCTAGTATCCGCCATAATAATTCATGAATGCATGACGTTGTAGGAGTTTGCATGATCTGGTCACCGTGATCATGTTCTCAGTTCTTCATATGTCTTGGTTGACACCAGGGGCGGATCTACACCCTGGGCAGGGTAGGCTTCAGCCTGGGGTGTGGAAAAATACCTAGTGTATAATCTGGGTAACATTTTTATGGTCCAGCCCAGATAACCTAGATCATTCTACCACTGAGTCTGGGGTGTAATCAAATCCTGGCTCCGCCACTGACTCGACACTCTTGCAGGAAGGCGACTAAGAACTGACAATGCAACAATCTCTCGAGGAATGTGATCGTGTAACGTTGTGATGGATGTGGTTATCTTGGCGGCATATTGTCACATGGACCCTGTCACCCTGACTTCATTCCGAGTGTAGCGCGTTTCGCCAAATTGATAACATGGCGTATCCTGTTTGTCTCAAGCTACTTCTGATAATCCATTTCGTGGGAAACAGATACGAGTGTATATGTGCATTTGTTCTTATAAATTGGTCGGAAATATGCTCTAGCCTCCGAACGGGAGGATTGCAATCGCTGGATATTGTTATGAATAGCGCTTGTATTCATATGAGGCCAATAGGTCAGTATATATACACAAAGTACAGGAGGTAAATATGCAAAAACCCCTCATAACAATGGGGAATAACAAACTATACATATATCTCTAACACCCCCCCTCAAACTCATGGTGGATCAACAACACTGAGTTTGGAGAGGTAGAAGCTGTGCTGTGCTCGAGTCTGGGCCTTCGTGAAGAAATCCGCTATCTGAAGCTCTGAAGGCACATACTGAAGAGTAAGCACCTGATCATGCACACAAGTCCTCATAAAAGAAGCATCAACACCAATGTGCTTGGTGAGCTCATGCTTCACAGCATCACGAGCAATACTGATGGCACCTGTACTGTCTGACAAGAGAGGGGTCGGTGTAGTGACAGAAACACCAAAATCCTCAAATAACCATCGTAGCCAAGTAATCTCTGCTGTCAAGAGAGCCATAGCTCGCAACTCAGCCTCTGCACTCGAACGGGACACTGCAGTCTGTTTCTTCGTCTTTCAGGCAATAAGAGAACCACCAAGAAAAACACAGTAAGCAGAGATAGACCGGCGATCAGAGGGATCGTTGGCCCAAGTAGCATCCGAATAGGCCTGAAGCTGTAACGAGCTGGAACGTGGAAAGAAGAGACGGCGAGAGATAGTCCCACGAAGGTATCGCAGAACACGAAGAAGGTGACTGTAGTGAACCTGAGTGGGAGCTGAAACAAACTGACTCAGAATATGAACTGGATAAGTGATATCCGGACGAGTAACAGCAAGGTAGACAAGACTCCCAACAAGATGACGATAGCGAGTCGAAAGAGGCTCGCCATCAGAGAGTCGGAGGTGAACATTGAGCTCCATGGGAGTCTCAACAGTACGCTGATCAGTGAGAGAGGCGCGATCAAGAAGATCCTGAATATATTTCTCTTGGGACATAAAGAAACCATCTGGAGTGGAAGTAACCTCAATCCCAAGGAAGTAACGAAGATGACCAAGATCCGACATAAGGAACTGCTCACTAAGACGAGCCTTGACAAAGGCAATGTACTCAGAATCATCTCCCGTAATGATCATATCGTCAACATACAGGAGAAGAAGAGTCCGACCACGAGACGAAGTGTGGACAAAAAGCGCAGGATCATGATCACTAGCTGAAAAACCAGCAGCAGTGACCACAAAGGAGAAGCGCTCAAACCAAGCACGAGGGGCTTGCTTAAGGCCATAGAGAGAGCGACGAAGGCGACAGACCATGCCCTCAGGAACAGAATACCCAGGTGGCGGATGCATGTAGACCTCCTCACGCAACTCGCCATTAAGAAAGGCATTCTTGACATCAAGCTGAGAAACAGACCAGTGGCGAACAGACGCCACCGAAAGAAGAGTGCGAACAGTGGTCATGTGAGCCACAGGAGCAAAAGTCTCGTCGTAGTCAACACCATGCTTCTGCTGGAAGCCACGAGCAACAAGACGCGCCTTATAGCGCTCAAGAGAGCCATCAGAGCGAGTCATAATCTTATAGACCCACTTACATGTGATGGGATGAGAATGAGATGAAAAAGGAACAAGATCCCAAGTACCAGTAAGCTCGAGGGCAGCAATCTCCTCGGCCATGGCAAGCTGCCACTCAGGGTGAGTAACAGCATCCCGGTAGGAGACAGGCTCACGAGTAGCTGTGCCAGCAAAGGCAAAACGGGCAGGAGGCCGAATCGACTGGCGATCGCGGAGAGCGTAGCGAGGAGAAGATAACCCATCAGGGGAAGATGGAGCATCAGAAGAAGATGGAACATCAGGAGAAGATGGCTCATCTGAAATATTCTCAATACGAGGTCGACGAGTGTAGAAGATAAGGGGAGAAGGTACTGTAGTGGGAGGAGCCTGCGGAGTCGTAGAAGACGACACAGGCGGCGACAATGGCGGAGAGGCCACAGGGGGATATGTGGAGACTCAGTGGGACAGGTGGACGAGGGCAAAACAGATATAGGTGTATCTGGAAAGGTCAAGAAAGACAGAGACTCCACAGAGGAAGCCGAAGGAGAGGCAGGACGTGGGTAGAATGGACGAGACTCGTCGAAAGTCACATCCCGAGAAACCCGTATCCGACGACCAACAGGATCCCAGCACCGATAGCCCTTGTGCTCGGCACTGTATCCCAGAAAGACACACTCAATAGACTGAGCGGTCAGTTTGGTGCGTTCTCGAGGGGCGAGGAGAACGTAGCAAACGCAGCCAAACAGATGAAGGGCAGAGTAGTCAGGAAGACGACCACAGAGACGCTCAACAGGGATCGCACCCTGAAGAGCAGAAGAGGGCTGGATGTTGACGAGATAGGTGGCAGTGGAAACAGCCTCGGCCCAAAAGTGAGGTGGAATAGAGGCGGCGATCATCAGAGCACGAGCAGTCTCAAGGAGGTGACGATGCTTGCGCTCAGCGACACCATTCTGAGCATGAGTACTAGGACAAGAGAACTGAGCAAGAGTGCCCTGCTCAGCAAGGAAGCTGCGCAGGTGACGAGAAAGGTACTCGCCAGTAGAATCAGCACGAAAGACACGAATAGGAGTGGAGAACTGTGTGTGAACCATAGTGGCAAATTGTTTATAGATAGGCAAGGCCTCACTACGAGAAGACATGAAATATATCCAAGTGTGGCGAGAAAAATCATCTATAAAAATGATATAATATCGATGACCCCCTTTCGAAACGAAGGGAGCCGGACCCCAAACATCTGAATGAACAAGATCAAAAGGGCGCTGAGACACAGACTCACTATGAGGATAAGGAAGCTGGATATGTTTACCTAACTTACGGCCCTGACAATCTAAAGACACGTCTCCTGAGACAGACCCCAGAAGACCACGACGAACTAAGGACGACAGATGGGATCCACACAGATGGCCAAGACGGTGATGCCACTGCTGGAAAGAGCCAGTAGACGAAGTGGCAGAAGCGGAGAGACTGGCGGCGGTGGTGGCAGCGGAAGGAAGGTGAAGCCAGTCAAGCTCCCAGAGACGCTGTGAGTCACGGCGCCGAGGGCCAGAACCAACCAGAGCTCCCGTGTGGCAGTTCTGAACACAACAAGAGTCAGAGTCGAGAATGACCCGATAACCAAGGTCAGTAATCTGCCCAGCAGAAAGAAGCTGCAAGGTAAGGCGAGGAACATGAGCAACAGAAGGAACATGAAAAGATGAGTTGCTAAGAGATCCTCGACCAGAGACAGAAAGAGATGTACCATCAGCAGTAAGAACACTGACAGGAGAATCAAGAGGTGTAATAGAAGACAGAGTGGAAGGATCAGGAGTCATGTGAAAAGATGCTCCAGAATCAAGAATCCACGGGGAGGTACCTGACTGTGTAGGAGGTGGTCTCTCAGTGCCCGAAGAGTCAGTAGCAGAACCTGCAGAACGTGTCGAGGGAGAACCTGAAGCGGCAAGTAGGCGTCGAAGTCTGGCTATCTCCTGCTCGGTAGAGAAGCTGCTGAAGAAGTCGAGGCAGACATCGTCGTAGAAGCACTAGTGCCAGTAGAAGAATGGCGTGAAAGATGCCGCTTCTTCTTGTAGCACTGGGACTCAGTGTGGCCATCCTTGTCGCAGTAGGAACAGTGAGGACGGCCACCTCCAGACGGAGGACGGCCACCACCACCTGTGGTAGCCGCTGGAGGAGGCAGTGTAGCAGGCGGACGAGCGGCGAGCACAGAGGGGAGTGGCATCAGACCAACACCACTCAAACGAGTCTCCTCTGCGCGTATCTCGGTAAGAGCCTCCAGGAGAGTGACACGAGGGTGGCGTGCAAGGAGCTGGGCACGCCTTTGCTCGAACTCAGGACGAAGGCGAGTAAGGAACTCGTAAACCCGCTGAAACTCCAGGTCAGCACGTACATCCAGACAGCACGGACAGGTACGACAGCCAGCAGTGCGGAGTGAGTCCAACTGACGCCAGACAGCAGAACTCTGAGCGTAAAAAGCGTCAACAGTAGCATCGCCCTGCTGAAGAGAGTGCTCCTGGCGGACCACGGACAGGTACAGGGCATCACCAGAGGACTCGTAGCGCTGACGAAGATGAGTCCACATCTGGAAAGCCGAAGGGAGTCCCACAACCTCAGAAGAAAACTGAGGCTGGACACTGGCGATGAAGACAGCAGCAGCCCGAGCGTCATCATCGTACCACTGAGTGTAGACGGTCAGACGATCCTTGTAGGAATCCAGAGCCTCCTGGTAGGCAGAGGCAGCTTTATCATCAGCTTCATCATCAGCAGCAGCCTTATCGGCTGTCGGAGGCAATGCAACAGGCGTAGGCTCCGTCGGAGGAATAGGGCAAGGCGGGCAGGTGATATTGCCAGAGAGGACGCCCCAGAGACGAAGACCACGCATGTGAATGCGCATGTGAGACACGAAGTCGGTGTAATTAACACCATCAAAGATCACCGGGCAGCGAGGGAGGGAAACGGTGCCCATTGGTAGGCGGCGCTGGACGGCGCGGCGACCAAGGCAACGAAGTCTAACAGGCGGCGCTGGACGACGCGGCGGTTAGAACGACGTTTTTTTTCTTTTTTTTCCTTTTTTTTCGAAACCCTAAAACTTAACGGGCCTTCGGCCCGTTAGAAACACACGCGCACACGCAGGAGGCGACGGCGGTGGCCGCTGGCGGCGCAGACGGCGCGGAGCGGCCGGCGGCGCGGAGCGACGGCGCGTGGGAGCGGCGGCGCTGAGCGAGCGGCCGGGGCGGAGGGAGCAGCCGGCAGCGTCGGGCGCGGAGGGCCGGCGGCGTCGGGTGGAGGCCGAGCGGCGGCCGGCGGGGCGGAGCGGCGCACGATCCCGAGCGGTGGCGCAAGATCCCGAGCGGCGGCGGGCGGAAGGCGGCAGCGCCGAGGCCGAGCGGGCCGGTGACGGCGGAGGCCGGGAGTCGACGACGGCGCATGGGAGTCGGCGACGGCGGCCGACGGCAACAGCGGAGGCGAAGGCGGCACGCGGGAGTCGGCGACGGTGGTGCAGAGTCGGCGACGGCGCGCGGAACCCTAGGTAAGCCAAAACCCTAGTTTTGGCTCTGATACCATGTTATGAATAGCGCTTGTATTCATATGAGGCTAATGGGCCAGTATATATACACAAAGTACATGAGGTAAATATGTAAAGAACCCCTCATAACAATGGGGAATAATAAACTATACATATATCTCTAACAGATATAAAGGCTGTTCTACCACCAGAAAGGCAGAATATATGTATGATGTCCACAAGACCACAATATAGGGACGAATCCATTCCGGAACCCAGAGCACAACGGTGGGTAGGATCGGTGACGGCAGCTCGCTGGTCCTGCCGCTGCCCGGCCCGGCCCGGCCCAACACACCTCCCGCGGTTCCACCCAATGGCAGTGCGCAACGCGTCCGACTCCTCCCACTGCCAGGCCGGACCGTGATTTGTTCGGCGCTTCTGCCGCTGCCACGCGCGCGAATCGCATCCCGTTCGAGCATGTATTAGCCCACTTTTGAAGCCCGGTATATCCAAGTTGGATTGGAAGCACCTCTCTACTGAGAGCATATACATTGCAGTCGCTTAGAGAGATGCTTAGCAATGAAAAACTGATTTTTCTTGCCACATAGGATAGATAATGTGCTTATTTTGAAGCATCAATGCTTAAATAAGTATCGGTGCTTAGTAGGTGCTTATGTGTATAACTATGTCTATTAATGGATAATATAGCATCTAAGCACCCATGGAAGAGATGTTTGCATTGGAGGAAGTAACTTTTGCATGGATGCTTGATGATGTGATTATATTCTCTCTTTAAACATTCATATATAAACATTTTGTATTGTACATGCTCTGATTGAGCTATGGAGCGCCTACCGAGAGTAATGGGGAAATATGACTCGAGTGTACTTCGGTCTATTTGGAATGCTCACGGGATTCAACCGTCAACACAAAGCAATGCAAATGTACGTATCAAAGCCAGTGCACAAGTTGTTTCGCATAGCTGAAGAGATCAGGTCCGCTACTAGCTCCGCGCTTATGTGACATGAAGTCTCAGATTCGGAGTTTTTTTTGCCGAAATGATAGTATTTGATGTGCAATTAGCAAAAACAACGTTGATCATATGGAATTTACAAAAATAACGGCTCTGTCGTACGATCGCTGTGCGGGAGAGACGGACGTCTGACACGTAAGTGAATCTACACAATGGCCATACAGATTAGCCAAAACCGTATGGTGGACACTATAGCAGTACTGTAGCACCACGTGGTGGCCGTACGGTAGCACTGTATTAATTTTCAGAAAAATCTATTTAAGTAAACTTTTTGTAATAATTTTTAAATATAACAAATAAACTCCAACATTTATAATTTTTTTTTGTAAAGCCTCTCAACACAGTGTAATTTCTTGTGTAATTTTTTTTATAATTCTATCTATTTTAAATTTTTCTCAACAATTCATTTAATTATACTATTTGTAGAAAAAATTAATATAGAAAATGAGGGCCAAACATTATGATTTTTTAAGGCTCCTTACACAGTGGAATTGATTATGTAATTTTTGTAGAATTTTATATGATGTTGAACCTCATTTTATATATTAAAAAATTCCTACAAACAGCATATTTAAATGAAATTTTTAGAAAAATTCAGAATAGATAAAATTATGAAAAAAATTACACAAGTAAGTACGCTATGTCGAGAGGTTCCACAAATAATTATAATTTTTGAAGCCCATTTTATTTATATAAAATTTCTATAAAATATACTTAAATAGATTTTTCCTGAAAATTACTACAATGTTGCTACAGTGCCACTGCACGCAGCGGCGGAGCGCTCGATAGGGCAAGCCCTGGCTTGAGCCAGGGCTTGATTTTTTCAGCAACCCCCATATACCCCTCGCCTCCTCCACCTCCACTCCACCCGCCGCCTCCCCCTCGCCCCTCTCGCCGCCTCTGATTCCTTGGACTCCGCCGCCACCCTCGACTTCCCCCTGGCCTCCTCCACCTCTGCTCCACCCGCCGCCTCCCCCTCGCCCCTCTCGCCGCCTCCGATTCCTTGGACTCCGCCGCCGCCCTCGACTTCCCCCTCGCCTCCTCCACCTCCGCTCCACCCGCCGCCTCCCCCTCGCCCCTCTCGCCGCCGCCCTCGACTTCCCCCTCGCCTCCTCCACCTCCGCTCCACCCGCCACCTCCCCCTCGCCCCTCTCGCCGCCTCCGACTCCTTCGACTCCGCCGCCGCCCTCGACTTCCCCCTCGCCTCCTCCACCTCCGCTCCACCCGCCGCCTCCCCCTCGCCCCTCTCGCCGCCTCCGACTCCTTCGACTCCGCCGCCTCCCTCGACTTCCCCCTCGCCTCCTCCACCTCCGCTCCACCCGCCGCCTCCCACTCGCCCCTCTCGCCGCCTCCGACTCCTTCGACTCCGCCGCCGTCCTCGACTTCCACCTCGCCTCCTCCACCTCCGTTCCACCCGCCGCCTCCCCCTCGCCCCTCTCGCTGCCTCCGACTCCGCCGCCGTCCTCGACTTCTACCTCGCCTCCTCCACCTCCGCTCCACCCGCCGCCTCCCCCTCGCCCCTCTCGCCGCCTCCGGCTCCTTTGACTCCGCCCGCGGCGGGAGGGGCCAGTCGGCGAGGTTGGAGAAGCCGGTGTGCGGGAATTGCGCGACGGCGGGGTTCGGGTGGGCGGCGAGGAGGCCGAGGAGGTGAGGTGGAAGCGGCGGGTCGAGTGGGCATGGCGAGGCGGTGGAGAGGCGGCGGGAGGGGGAAGCAGCGGGGCGGGGCGGTGGTCGCTTGGCAGTGGCGGACTCGCCCTCCGCCGCGCGCTCCCGCTTGGCGCCTTCCACCGCAGCACCCTCCTCGCCTTCTACTTCCGGCACCGCTCTCCCGCCGCCGCGCTCCACCTGTTCGACACAATGCCCGACCGGACCCCTCCCTCCTGGTACACCGCTCTCCCACCTTGATCTGGAAACTGGCTTGCTTTCAATCCGCCCCACCTCATTTTTTTCCCGTCCTCTGCCACTGACCGCACGGCCACCGTGTAGTGCTACAGTGCTACTACAGTTTCCGCCGCGTGGTGCCCATGCGGTTTTAACTAATCTGCATGGCCATCTTGTTGAATCGCTTACGTGTCGGCCGTCTGTCACTCCCGTGCGGTGGAGACGCTATTTTTGCAAATTCTATGTGGTGAGTGCCATTTTTGCTAATCGTACATCAAATACTGTCATTTCAGCTAAAGATTATCAAATTCATAGCTCCCAAATACGAAATAGAAACTACATTGCTAACTAAATACAAACACTAATTCAACACTTCCAGGTGACATGCCACTCATACGGAGAGTATAGTACTGCACAAACTTCTTAGGTCCCCTCCTCAGCTCTTGGTGCATCCCCACGCTTTCTCCTCGCCGCTCTTGTCCCTTTGGTGATCACGCCGATGATCTAGATCTCCCCTTCCTTCTCCTTGTCTTTCTCCTCCTCCTCCTTGGCGGCAGCGGCAGCGGCAAGGGATTGGAACTGTTTGAACCTGATCATGAGCCTCTTGCATGGCGGCAGGTGCTCATCCCTGATGGCTGTGTCATCGGACACCTTGCCCTTGCTTTTTGTGGTGCTCGGTGCGAAGCATCCCACACCTCGCACACATGTACTTTCTCCACTTGAAGGGGTACTTGACCTGTTGGAACTCCGTGCAGGCCCGGTTCTCATCACCAGCAAACGTTCTCTGAGGGATCACGAAAAGGGACATCTTATTAGCGCTCTCTCTCTTACACACACAAGTTATACTCTTACTCTATTTATCTCTTTTCTCTTCTCTTATGGATTATCTGATGCTCGCTATCTCTTGATCCAGGTACACATATTTATATGGATCAAGAACTTGAATTTTATTGGGACACAAATGTAGTACAGATTGGCATTGCCAAGCAGGCAGAAAGTTTGAGCATGCACGGGGTGGCACATAGCATCATGAGAACCATAAGGCTTGGCTCGTCTATGAGTCTATCTGTGGTGCATGTATGCATGGTGTTCACTGCTAGTGCCACAACAAAACAACCAACGGGAGAGGAAACACGTTGTTGTTGCGATGGTTCTTGACTTGTTGTGCATGCATGCATCTAGCACTCACAGGCACCCACTTTGTGCTATAGCTTGCTTTTCTGATAGGTATCTGAGGATGGAAACAACTTATATCACGGTCCTCGTGCGTGAGGCCACTCGTACACCATCCTATTCGATTGTAATAACCCAACCGTAGTGCATTTCGTGTCTCTGAAATCTCTCGCGCCATGGTGAGTGCCAAACAGCTAGAGTACGTGCTGAGTGCAGCAATAAAAACATTGTCGGACTCATCTTTGCCACGCAATCCTGCAGTGGGTATGCAAAACCTGCAGCGTTTTTTAGCTTGCAAACAGAAGACTCAAACCTAAGAGAAATTTGTTCAATCAATGGGTGATGGAATTGTTATGGCAAGATGGAAATTTGATGGCCTATGGCCTATGATGCTCTAGTGCTGGAGTGGTGGCTGCTGGGTTGTCCAGGGTTGCTTGGCGCGACGTTGCTCGAGCGGGAAGCAGCTTGTGGTGGGTTCTTTGGATGGCTATGCCATGACCTTGAGGGCGTGCAGAACCCCGGTGTGCTGGTGGTGGTCTTTTTTGTGTGTGGGTGTGCGTGGTTTGTTGTGGTTATGCTGGCGAAAGCCTTGCCGGTGTTCCTACCGGTCTCGACAACTGTGACGTCTATGGACGTCATTTTCCTTCCTGAAGGGTTGTCATGGCACTCCATAGCCATCATGTACTCTGTTCTCCAGGTGAAAGCCTTGTCTCGGTGAGGCGGGCGGTGTCGGCGACCCTCGTCGCCTCTTTGAAGACGTCGCTTCGGAGGTTCATCTTCACACAGGATAGACCGGAGTTTGGGTGGCTCAATTGGAGAAGATTACGAGCTTGGTTGTAAGCAAGGACGGAGAAGAAACTCTGAAGCTTAGTCTTTCTAGCTTTTTCATAGTCCTTAAGATCTCTTTCTTGCTATTGTGTACTCCTCAGTGTTGAGGCTTTGGGCCTAAGAGCTCGTGTAACTTTTGGCTGTGTATATCCCTTGTGGATATAGAGGCCGGATTTTATATCCTTTATCTAAAAAAAGTGCTCGACTATATATAGCTGGCATGTTGCATGATAGGGAGGGCATTAAAGCACCTCTTTTCATGATAAACATGAGGGACAGATAACTACGAAGTGAAGTGAAGGTAATATGGATGGTGCACGGAGACAACCACATTAGGCTATTCTCAGTGGAGAGTTTCATGGTGTTGTTTCCAAGACTGCCACATCATGTAAAATGAAATGAAATATGGATGAAACATCCATCCTCAATGTATAGTTTCATTCTATTGTTTCATAGACATTTAATTTCATGACTCATATAGAGTTGGTAATTGTGCCAAGAACTTACTTCTTCTCTCTCTTCTTAAAAATGTTGCCATATCATCAAAAATGTCTATGTGACAGCCTATTAAATGCAGATAAAACTCCCACTGAGACCGCGTGGCACATCATTATTTTGGCACAGCCCAGCACCTCATTGCCCACGAGCGCAACAGCACCTAACTTCGCAAGTCCATGACTACTTGCCTTCGTGGGTCATGGTGTAGCAACATGCGTAGACGCTAGCCCTCGGCCCTGATCAACTAATCGTAATTCATAACCAAAAATATCACTTGCTGTAAGGACACCCAGAGGGATCTGTCTCGTAGAATTTTGCTCTCTTACATTTCGTGCGCCAGTTTGAGATGGCCGCAGCCGACGGTGGTACGCCCCCAGTTCTCATGGTCAAGGAACTCAGCTCTTTCAACCATGGGGGTATACACTTCGATGGCTGTGGAACTGGTACGTTTTACTACAAAGTACGACAATTCTTAATGGCGAACATCACTAGGCACCCTTTTCTTGGTCATGATGCATCAATATAGGTCAATCTTTTTTGTGAAGCGCTAGGTGGTACTACACATCTCGCAACTGCAATGTACTAACCATGTACCTAAGATAAATGCACTTTGATGGTCTTGCATTTTACAACCCATGGTATAAGCGATGAGGACGCTTGCTAACTTGTTCATCAGCATTGCATCCGTATATTTATTTTTGGTGTTATTATTGCCATCGATCCAACGTGCAAAATGTGAGTAGAACTTCCAGTGCAATGCAACATCACAACCGGTTGCATTGTCAAATTCAATGCGAGAGGAGGCACTCTGTCCATCGTTTTTATGTGGCACGTCCCACCGTCAAGTATCGGTTCTCACAAATGTTTGCACGCATCCGTTTGTTTATTTATTTGTGCTTTGTTGTGTTGGTTGCTCAGGGCGATTGATCTAGAGCTCCCTGATCAACTCGGCTTTGGCTTTTGGCTTCTGACTTATTTTTCACTAAGTTTCGTCTTTTTCTGAACTTTTGGCTTTTTGTTGAGCTTTTTTGCCGGTTCTTTTTTTCTCGTATTTGTTTGTATTATACGTAATGGGCTAACATATTTTTTATATTTTTAAATTTTTTTAAATTTAATTATGCTAAATAAGGCTCTGTCAGCTACAGTGCTTTTTTCAGTCAGCTACAGTGTTTTCAGCCATAAGCCATGAGCTTTTCAGCCGAACCGATCACCACTTAACTGTAATGACAAAGGGAACCTTCAATCAATTAATCATGGATGCCCTTCGAGCTTTGACCCTCATCTTATGACCCGATAGACTAATCTGAACTAGTAGTAATAACGGAGCTAGGGATGGATCGAATACAAATAGAATAGTTTTAAATACGAATATGAATTCATATTTTTAAAATGAATATGGATATGGGTACAAATTCATATTTTAAAAATGAATATGAATACAATTTTGAATCGAATATATATGCACTTAATTTGGTCGAATGTGAATATCCTAAAACTTTGTAATAAATATCAATAAATAAATTTATGTAACATGACTATACGTCTACACGAGCTAGCAATGTAGTGCATAGAGTTGAAAATTATGCAAAGTAATTTTCACTTCTTATTTTTGAACCTTGGTTCATCAAAAAAATTGCTTCCTACAATCATCCCCAGGGAGGTCGCTATGAATGGAAACGAATTGAAAATGAATCGAATAGTTTCGAATACGAATATGAACATTCTCAAATATGCATATGAACATTCTCGAATACGGATACGAACATTCTCGAATACGAATATAAACATTCTCGAATACAGATTTCGCTTACCATATTCGTATTTTCTCGTATACGAATATCAAATAAAACGGATTATCCTTTACTGTTCTCCGTCCCTAAATGGAGCTCTATCGAGTGTCTCTTCTGTGATGGCTGAAGGAGCATCCGATGTGAATCCTAGGCCATTGAATGCAAGGTAGCATGAATCAATATCTTTACTGTATAGTCCACATCATGGAAAGCTAGATGCTTATGCATGAAATTGCAAAGATGAGTGTGAATGGAAGCGTGAATCGAAGCTTGGGCACAACTGGCCCCCCGATGAATTTTTTTTCTAAAATTGGCATTGCCCAAAAGAAATACTATTTTGGCCCTCTCATCGACTGTGGGAGTAGTGGCGGACGATATCTGTCACCTTCCATCTGCTAGGGAACGTCCATATAGCGGTGTCGTCCATGTGCTACGGTTGGAGAGGATAGTAGGTGATAGATATCGTGTGCTGCTGTTTTCATTGTTGATGAGGGGGACATAAATGGGAATTCTTGCTCGGTGAACAATTTTGAAGAAAAAAAATGCGCCTGTGGGCCCATTTATGCGCGGACCTCGTAATATATCCCTCTCACAGTAGTTGGGCAGTTCGTATCACAGGTTCTTGCATTTTTCAGTCTTGACATGAGATGTGTCCCGTTTCTCTTTTGCGTACATGTCTATGCTAGGGGACAGGGGATGGGAAATGGTAAGAATATTGACTCCATTGTCTCCTCAAGCTTCTGCTATACCTGTCCCGTTGTACAGTTTCGTCCCATTCCCAAAATTCCCAATCTGTGATAGCTACACATCACCATGATCAGGAGCAATCTTATCTGACATTTGTTTAGAAGTTACGTTTAGGTTTTTAAACCTGAGTTTATAACTTATTTTATATTATAATAATTTTTTATTGTAGCTATTATTAGCATTTTTAACATAAGTAAATTTAAAAAAGAAAAAGGTAATATCACCACGAACAATACAAATGAATACAAAAAATAAAAAACCAAAAAAATTAGAAAAAAACGAAATTAAAAAACTAGAAGCCAGAAATTAAAACTCTGTTAAGTCTACTTGCTACATACACACCTTTCATTCGCTTTGTTGCCAGGAAACTAATCTGTGCAACGAAATGTTGTCATGATAAGGGTAAGGAAATGGTGTTAGAGAAGGCATTTATAAATGTAGAGGCCTAAATTAGACTAACTACATCCTCTCTTTCATGTGTAAGACGCCAATATATTCATCAGTTACAGCCTTGCAGGGAAGAGTTTACCCCGTGATAAATACATCCATCCACCAATAACTCGGCCAAATGAATTCAATCGATATGTGCAGGACGTAAGAGTAAGAACATTTAAGAGGAGCAATGAATTGGAGTAAATGGAAATCAGAAATAGCTGTCCAATGCATCTTCCTCACAGGCCATCGAATCTTTCTCTTTTCCCTCTTCCATCACACTTGCTTTCTCTTCGTATCAGAACTACATGAGCTCTTCAGAAGATTTAGTTACATGCAATGTGTCATTATGCAGCAATGGACTATGGAGGATTGAATTAATTGCATGGCGAGATCTATGATGCATTTGACCAAGTGTGCACAAGGAAAAATCAACCGTCAATTCATTGTTTTCTTCCCTCAAATTAATATTCTGTTTGGAAGCCAACATTACTGCCGCAATTCTTTTAAAAGAATCTTCTTTCTAGTAAGACACAAATAGGATAATCTTATTTGCCCTCGTGGGTCCAACCGCATGGTGAACTCGATCCATTTCGGCTTTCTTCTATTAATTCAGAAACTCCGGAGATGAAAAGGACATTCAAACAATTCGACACCAGAAATCCACCTGCTTTTCATATAAATGCATATGATTATCCTTTATTTTCAAGCCAGTGCATCTTGTCATGCCGTACTAGTAATTATTTACGCCAATAGAAAGTCAATGCACATCACATCGGCCTTCACCTTCGATGTGTGTCACTTCTAGATGTCATAAACACAGGGATACTACTAAAAGAGCCGTCAATCCAACACGCCTCCCAATGGGGAGCAAAGCGAGAAGTACTCTCTATCTTCAGAAGCAAACGTCCAAGAAAGAAGGTTAAGCTAAGTAGGAGCACTACCTGACCCAAGCTAATTAAAAATTGACAAGTTCATCTGCATCATTATTATACGATTTTACAAGCCGAGATTTCAGAATCTTAGGCTGGGAAGCACCTGAACTTTTTTTTGTAAACAAATTGGTGCATCAAGTTTGGAGCTGGCGGTTAGAGAACTGAACTGCATGCATGCACATGCACGTAAAAGCTGGGTTTTGGCATGAAGATATATCTACCAAAGGAGTACGAGACCATGGAAGTGCCGACACGCTAGCTGGTTCCACTGTGAGATCCAACCCCATGGCATAGAAGGAAGTGATGAGTTCGATCTTTTGGTTTTGGATCCCAATACCATTATCACATTTGGGACAGCAACAATTTAATATCAGTTCGCCTTTCCAGGTTGCGGTCTCGGATCTGGAGCAGGATCCGGCCCGTTTGGTAGATGAAAGATTCTGGATTACAAAGCTACATCGAGTGGTTTTACATGATTCCCACGGAGCATATGTACTCAGGCTCAGTCAATAAAAGTTAAATTCAGGATGAATGGCCATAAGATCAAGCTAAAACAGTATTTAGTTAATAGTTCCACGTTATATTGCATATATGGTGATTATTTGGGCTTTTTTTGATGGCTTATGGCTAAAAAGCACTGTATCTGGTTGGAAAAACACTGTAGCTGACAGAGACTTATTTAGTATAATTAAATTTAAAAAATTAAAAAATATAAAAATATGTTAGTCCATTACGTATAATACAAACACATACGAGAAAAAAGAACCGGCAAAAAAGCTCAACAAAAAGCCAAAAGTTTAGAAAAAGACAAAATTTATGGATAATAAAAAATAAGCCGAAAACCAAAAGCTGAAGCTATTTTGATCACAGCCACATGTTCACAGCCCCACAGGCAACAACTCACTGTTTTGGAAAAACAAAAACCGTACCTAAGCGTATACTAGTGCAAGCTATTACATCATGGATTACCGATCCCAACAATCCATGCTCTGCAACAAGTATCCTATGAAGTGACAAATTTTAACCAAAATACAAATACAGTTTTCAAAAATTTAGGACGATTTGCGCTTTCAAATACAACACAGACATGAATCATAATGTTTATAATAATGTACTTGCAACAACCATACTTGCAGAAAATAAACACAGTTTCAGATGTATCACGTATTGAAATTTGATGTCTGGTCCAAAGTTGAATCATGCAAGTTGTCTTTTCACACTACTCATACAAGTAGAAAAAAACATAGCACACAAAAATACTCCTGGCTAAGCTAAAAAGATTAAGATACGATTTTTTCCTTCAAAGACACCAGCTAATGTGGTTTTAGAGCTAGCTGACGACACTGTTAAGCATATAATGCACAAATAGTGAAATAGGGCTGAAAATGCAGTGCTTTGCGGATGGGGTTGTCAAGCAAGGTCAACAGACCCAACCCGTTCGGCCTTAAATGAATGGCTCCAGCTGTTCCCCACCCAAGCGCGAGAGAGCAAATGGAGGACAGAGGGCGCGGGGCGAAAGGAGGCCTCGAACCGAGAGGGAGGGCCCCTTTAAATACTCCGGCTCTTAATTCGCACCGATTATTACTCCAAAGTTTGGACCCATCTGCCCCCTCCTCGTTGCCGGTTTTTCCCTAAGAGCAAGTACAATAGTATAGCCAACTAGTGGTTATAACACTTGTCCATTTCATCTATAGCCTTCAAAAAAATAGTTCATACAATAAGGTAGCTATTACAATAACTATTTGGCCCCACGTGTAAGAGAGTGAAATGCATATTTTTACGTGCTATAGATAGCTGTAATTTAGTAGCCAGCTTCCTTCTCTCTCTTCCTTTCTCTCTCTGCCACCTAAGATTTTGTTGATATTATATTTGCTATAGTCTGCTGACTAAGCCTTATTGTACCTGCTCATAGCCTCTGGCAGACAAAAAGTCTGAAATTGGCTCTCTGACATGGTCAGATGGTGCGCCAGTGGCTGGCACGGGCGAAGACCGTACCAAGAAAGTTTGTGCGAGCAGGTAACACGTGTGGCTGCCTGGCTCGGCCACCGACAGCGTGAGGTGGACGGCCCCACCGCAGGCGACATTGTGTGCTCACAGGCCACGTGTGGAAGGTGACGACATGCCCTCCCGCCGCATGAGGTGACACCCGCCCGCCCCCTCCCGTATGAGCGTGTGCGCCCGCCAGGCGTCGACTCGCACGACACGGCCCTCCCCCGGTGGCGTCCATTA
This sequence comes from Dendrocalamus latiflorus, assembly GCA_017311315.1. Classification (NCBI taxonomy): domain Eukaryota; kingdom Viridiplantae; phylum Streptophyta; class Magnoliopsida; order Poales; family Poaceae; genus Dendrocalamus; species Dendrocalamus latiflorus. The sequence goes on along the minus strand of CM029634.1, from coordinate 3,023,718 downwards.
GTCGTCCATAAAATGGTGCAGTGTATTTTGCAGCTTCATTTAGAAGCCAACCAATTCCTTAAGGCATGAACAAAGCACGGAGAGACAAAGAAGGGAGAAACAAAGGCGAGCATCTGGACGTGCGAGCATCAGGAGAAGGTAAATTTATTCACATTGCATGGTGACAATATTGTATAATATTTGTGTTTACAAATATTTATATGCTTGAGCATTTTCTATGATGTTTACGATGCTATTTAGCATTTTTGTTAAATGAAGTGCATATTTTAATTAATGGCCAATTGTCGCATTACCCTTATGTTGAAAAGTGAATATCTCTATGATATTATGCTGTACCGTTATCAGAAAATTAATAATTTTAAGGTGGTACCTGTATCGTATGATTAGTTGTTCATAGTTTACCAATGATAAAAATAGTTAAGAATGGTGTAAGTCAATGTTGGACAGTCTGTGAATTTTTTGAGGTTACTATGGATGGAGGGGTAAACTTTCATAATTGCGTTGAAAATATTGAAATGAAAATAGTTTACATTCTGGGAAATGTAAGTAATATTGAAATCACAATTTGTCCGCTTTTGTGATTTTTCATAAATTAACAACATTTAGTATGGACCAAAATGTTCGTATAAAAATATAAACGACTTAATTATTTAAAATAGAAAACAATTTGGGAAAATTATTAAAAATCATAGAGGTGTTTTTCAATATGTCAGTGAGCTAGAAAAAAAATATTTGAAGGCACTGTGGGAAGAAAATTTTCAGATTTCAAATTTAGAGGCTAAATAAGTATACTATTAAGAAAAAGAGTATAAATGAAGTGTAAAAATTCTAGAAAAATTTTGACATACTCGTAAGATGTCACGTATTGGCAAAAAAATTGGAATTTTCATTCTCATACAGTGAATCTGTCTTGGTTTATAGAATAGGTCAAATAGGCTAATTTTAGAGAGGAATTTCAAGAATGAATGAAATGGAAGGGTGAGCACATGAAATTTTAGATTTGAGTTGTACACTACCCCAATGATGCAGCAAAAAAAATTAAAAATTTTAGTTAAGCCAATTTTGTCTTTAATAAATGACATACAATCAATTTTGTCCTTATGAAATTTTACCTCACGTTTTGAGTTCGGACTAACTTGATGTTATACTTTTTACAGGACATGGAGCAGGCCATGTACAAGCTCCTTGGCCCATGCCGGGATGCCCGGCACCGCTGTCGACGTGCGTGGACGTCTGGGGTCGCCCCTCCGGCCTTCATCCTGAGCCACCCCAGAAAGCATTGGCCTCTCGACCAGAGGTACGTCCCACTACTGCAAGGCACGAGGCTCCTATCCTTATCTCGCATGTTGGACGTTCCACACGTGTTCTAGTTGGACGCGTCACTGTTGTTCGCGTTTATGGACTGTTACGTCTGGAGACCCACACGTTTCGCTTTCGTTGGGGGGAGATGACCATTACTCTGGAGGACATTGCCATGCTCACCAATCTACCACTGCATAGTTCAGCAGTAGTGCCCCCTCCCAGGTGACAGACTTGAAGGTACGAATGGAGGATCGGTTCGTTCACCCAATCCCAGAGAGATCATGGGGGTGCCATATTCATGGCTACGGCGGTACATGACATGCCCCATGGTCGTAACCCAGCAGATGGTGTGTATGCACTACGTCACGTACTTGTTGTTTCTATTTGGGTGGGTGCTGTTTCTTACGACCAAGGGAGACTGCGTTTACCCTAGCTACATCCATCTGGCTGAGTCGTTGATGGACGTGTGGCCCGACGAGGTGTCGTACTACAGTTGGAGCTCCACGGTGCTTTGCGCCACGTATCGAAGCTTGTGTAATGCCTCATAGCGTAGTACCGTTGAGGAGCCAGTTCTCGCAGTATGCTACACCTTGCTGCAACTGTGGTCCTGGGACCATTTCCCAACTGGCAACTGTACTTCTGCAACGACCTAGACCCTTTCCAAATGAGCCCTAAGTTATACCCTGAGGGTTCTGGTGGGGACCCCTAGACAGGCTCACAATGGGCACACGTTGGACACGTGCTAACCTAGGGTAGGTCAGGAAGAGAGCCAAGCGTGTGTACCTCAGTTTCATAACCACTTTGAGAGTCTTCACAAGAGTGAGGTCATCTGGTGGCCGTGGACTGCACCGTGCAGCACTACAGCGGTGATTACGCTGGGGGATCGCCGTCTTCACATCCACATACATCGGTACGTTGTAACGTACATAACAGAACATATTTCCAAACTGCCCCGCACTAGCGCATGGCACAAAATTCGCAGGTCTAGACAAAGCAGTTTAGTCGTCCAGAACAAGGTTCATCGTCAGCGCTTTGCACTCCCTAGGTACGTGCCTTCCAACAGTAATACACACTGCAAATGTCGCATCGCCTGCCCTAATCCATTGTACCATCTGCGCAGGCTATTAACCCATCTTCGGCCGACTGGTTCCACATTTGGTTTGGCCCTTCGTCGTGCCCCTACACACAGTCGTCCACAACCCCACCTCTGACGCAGGCCTCGTTCGTAGCCCTGCTTCCGACGCAGTCCTCGTAGTATGAACTCCGAGACGCAAGCCGCTCTCCCAACAGGTTTACCTTCTCCGAGGATCACCTACATCATCAGAGGCAGCGGTGGCCGGATGAATCATGACTTCATGTATACTCTGTTCACATTGTATGTCCGCGTATTATAATTCTAATTCAAGTATACCTTACAAAACAATCGGATGTCGGATGTCTCTCGAAAACAAGCTACATAAAATGACGTTATTTCACATAAATAATATCTTTACAGAAAGAGCCACGATAAAATGCAATTTTGCATGAGATGTATGACACAATTTAACAACATACAAAATTCGTCAAAAATTAAACAACCAAATACACGGTATAAAACCTTCAAAATAAATTTCATAATATTTTAGTCTCATTTTCTACATTAAAAAATTCATATAAATAATACAATCATATAAAATTTTCAGACTAATTCATAAATGGTAAATTTGTCAAAAACAATTTTTGAAAATTTAGCCTATTTACTATTTTTTTAAAAAAATCTAAAAAGCAAAAACAACCTGGCACAGTGATGGGGTGCACCAGGCATGCTTGCACGCTAGATGCCCGCGCCAGGAGGCTCACGCACTACACCAGGGGGGCCATATATGGTATTTGGCGTGAAGAGGAGTAGAGGACTAAACCTGGTATTACGCAGCTGCAGGAGCTACATACGCCCAGATTTCTACTCCTCCAACCTCTCTCTCTCTCTCTCTGTCTTATCACGCACATTCTCTCTCTCTCTTACGAGGGAAAGAGAAGAAAATATTGGCACATACACAGGGGACATGCAACGGAACGCAAATCCAAGAAGCGAGGTCTTGGGCCATAGATCGCTCCCTGTTTGTCTCCGTTCTGTGTGTGAGCCTGCGCGCACGAGAGAGTGAGAGACCAAGGGGAGAGAGGGGGGCAGGGGAAGCAGAGGGGCGGGAGTTAAGGGAGGCAGGGAAGGAAGCCAGGAGCAGCAAGGGAGGCCAGATTGATAGGTGGCTGAATCCAAGAGTTTTTGTTTTTTGGGCAAAGGAAGTTTTCTTTAGCTCCCAGGCTACAGTCCTTGCGCTGTAGTTTACTGCTTCGTCTGGACCAGAGATAGTAGCTCGTACCACCCCTGCTATTTCTTGCATAGGAGTGAGGCTATGGCTCCGCTCCAACTAATTTTTAACTTAAAACTTTTATCTGAAGATGTACAGCAGTTGTTACCATTTAAAAAATAAAAAGAATGAAAATAACACGTTATATATGCAAAGAAATAAGAAAAACAAAAACAAAAATATCAAAAAAATTAAAATAAACTAAAATTTAAAACCGACATGTCCCAGCCTCCACCCCCGGAGCTGTAGTTTACTGGTTTACTGCTTCGTTTGGACCTGCGATTACTGCTCGTACCACTCCTCCTATTTCTTGGATAGGAGCGAGGCTATATAGCGCCTAGTAGTAGCCCTCGTAGTACTACTAGTCTACTAGTCCTCGATCCCGGATTGCGCTCGAAGCAAACGACCGTCCGAGAGGCGAGGGCGAGGCGTCCCGTGCCGGTGCCGTGCGTGCGTCGCGATGGACTTCGGCGACGACCTGGAGGGCTCCGACTGCCAGCGCCGGAAGAAGAGATACCACCGCCACACCCCGCGCCAGATTCAGCAGCTAGAGGCGTACGTACGCCAACTCTTTCCCCGCTTTTGCTCCGCCGGCGCCGCTGCCCTCTGCTAGTTCTTGGGTTCTTTGATTGATGAAATGGCGACGTGGTGGCCGGTGTTGTGTGCAGGATGTTCAAGGAGTGCCCGCACCCGGACGAGAACCAGAGGATGCAGTTGAGTCGGGAGCTGGGGCTGGAGCCCAGGCAGATCAAGTTCTGGTTCCAGAACCGGCGGACGCAGATGAAGGTACCCTATTCCCGTCATCCCGTGGTTCCTCTCGCAGAGCTGCCATCTTTTTCACGTTTTTTTTCTGGGTGGTTCTTGATTCGTTCTGTTGTTGAGACGGACATTAATTCGGCGCTGCTTCTTTGGCTTGGCGGCGCATGCGGCGGGGGTTTGCAGGCGCAGCACGAGCGGGCGGACAACTGCTTCCTGCGCGCGGAGAACGACAAGATCCGGTGCGAGAACATCGCCATGCGCGAGGGCCTCAGGAACGTCATCTGCCCCACCTGCGGCGGCCCGCCCGTCGCGGACGACTACTTCGACGAGCAGAAGCTCCGCATGGAGAACGCCCGCCTCAAAGACGAGGCAAGCTAAGCTACCTCCCCACATTTCGCTATGCCCGTCGTCTCCCTCCCCCACTGCAATCTTGTTTACACGGGGTGGTTGGTGCGTTTCGAGTGCAGCTTGACCGGGTATCGAGCCTGACGTCCAGGTACCTGGGGCGGCCCATCACGCAGCTGCCGCCGGTGCAGCCATTGTCGATGTCGTCGCTGGACCTGTCCGTCGGCGGGCTTGGCAGCGCGATGCTCGGCCCGTCGCTGGACCTGGACCTCCTCAGCGGCGGTTCGTCTGGTCTGGCGTTCGAGCTCCCGACGCCTGTGTCGGAGATGGAACGGCCCATGATGGCCGAGATGGCGACGCGGGCCATGGACGAGCTCATCAGGCTGGCGCAGGCTGGCGAACAACTCTGGGTCAAGACGGGCGGCCCCGACGGCGGCCGCGAGGTGCTCAACGTCGACACCTACGACAGCATCTTGGCCAAGTCCGGGAGCTCGTTCCGCGGCCCCGACGTACACGTCGAGGGCTCCCGCGACTCGGGCCTCGTGTTCATGAGCGCCATCGGGCTCGTCGACATGTTCATGGACTCGGTGAGTAAATTTTCTAATCGTTTCGTTGTATTTTTACCCTTTCTTTTCTGCGTCCACCAAGGAATCGTTTGCGTGACGTGCACTGGTCATTGTTTTCGCAGAGCAAGTGGACGGAGTTCTTCCCTACCATCGTGTCCAAGGCGCGGACAATAGATGTTCTTGTGAACGGCATGGCTGGGCGCAGCGAGTCTTTGGTTCTGGTAAGACTTTACCACCCCTTGAGTCTATTGCACGCGTAGTAGATTGCTTGCTTCACGCATGCAATTAGGCACGAAATTAACGAGTATTGTATCTTGTATCGGTGTCGCGCCGCAGATGTACGAGGAGCTGCACATGATGTCGCCGGTCGTGCCGACGCGCGAGTTCTGCTTCCTCCGCTACTGCCGGCAGATCGAGCAGGGCCTGTGGGCAATCGCGGACATCTCGGTGGACTTGCAGCGCGACGCCCGCTTCGGCGGCGGCGCGCCGTCGCGCTCGTGCCGTCTCCCCTCGGGCTGCCTCATCGCCGATATGTCAAACGGCTACTCCAAGGTACGTAACGCTGCGCACCGGTGTCACTCACGTCCCTATTGTTTCCGTGTGCGTTGCAACTGCAATGTGGGTTTCAGGTGACCTGGGTCGAACACATGGAGATGGAGGAGAAGGTCCCCATCCATCTGCTCTACCGCGGCCTCATCCTGAGCGGTGCAGCGTTCGGAGCGCACCGGTGGCTCGCCGCGCTACAGAGGGCGTGCGAGCGGTACGCGTGCCTCGTGACGGCCGGAATGCCGCACCGGGACATTGCAGGAGGTATGCACTGCACTCGATCATACTAATGGACAGAAGGGAAATGCAACGGCACGACGCATGCATTTGGGGATTTGGGTTAAGAATTCGCTACTCGTTGGCTCGCAGTGACGCCGGAAGGGAAGAGGAGCATGATGAAGCTATCGCAGCGGATGGTGAGCAGCTTCTGCGTGAGCCTGAGCGCGTCCCAGCTCCACCGGTGGACGACGCTGTCGGGGGCGAACGACGTGGGCGTCCGCGTCATGGTGCACCGCAGCACGGACCCGGGGCAGCCCAACGGCGTGGTGCTGAGCGCCGCCACCTCCATCTGGCTGCCCGTACCGTGCGACCGGGTGTTCGCATTCGTCCGCGACGAGAACACGCGCTCTCAGGTGCGCACCACGCCGTGCAAAATCCCGATTCCTTAGCCGCATTTCGTCGCGTTGTCACGTCTCACAAAACACACGATGTGGCCGTGTCTTCGTGTCTCTTGCAGTGGGACGTTCTGTCGCACGGCAACCCGGTGCAAGAGGTGTCGCGCATCCGCAACGGCTCGCACCCAGGGAATTGCATCTCCTTGCTAAGAGTAAGTACGCATCTCGCTTCGCCGTCAGCGTACGTGTCCAAGGATGATCATATGTTGCTAGGCAGCTACACATTGGGTTGCGTGCTCACGTGTTTGATGAGATGCATGTGTGTGTATCCGTGGGTGTAGGGCCTGAACGCGAGCCAGAACAGCATGCTGATCCTGCAGGAGAGCTGCACCGACGCGTCGGGGTCGCTGGTGGTGTACGCGCCGATCGACCTCCCGGCGGCGAACGTGGTGATGAGCGGCGAGGACCCGTCGACCATCCCGCTGCTGCCGTCGGGGTTCACGATCCTGCCCGACGGGCGGTCCGGCGGCGCGTCGACAAGCGCGAACCCGCTGGGGTCCCCACCGGTTGGGTCGCTGGTGACGGTGGCGTTCCAGATCCTGGTGAGCAGCCTGCCGTCAGCGAAGCTGAACGCCGAGTCGGTGGCGACGGTCAACAGCCTCATCAGCACCACTGTGGAGCAAATTAAGGCGGCCTTGAATTGCGCCAGCGATTGATGGCCTGTGCCTGCCTGGTGACTGCGTAGCTCCCCCCGTCCCCCGCCTGCGCTAGACTGCAGCGGGGCGCGCGAGTGGAGTGAATTCTCTTCAAGGCCGTGTTCGCGACTGGAGTTTTTGGTTGGTTGGGGTTTTGAATGCTCCCATTCAAGGAGGAGGGGGGCTGCGTGTGCCCTTTGTGTTGCTCGCTTGGGGTTCACCTGCTGCTGCTGCTGCTGCTCTTGCTGCCGCCGCTCTTACTGCACCGTCCGGTCGATCGATGCTCATGCAGCTAGCCCCCCCCCCCCCCTACCTCATGCATGCACGACAACCTCTTCTTCCTTAGGTGTCTATGATCGATGGTCTCTTAATTTATAGGGTTTGGAGCTTGCTTCCTTGTTATATATGCATGCTCTGCGCGCGCGTCTCTCGGCTTTGCATGAAACGAAGGAGTCAAGAACGCACCATGCTTGTCTCGTTCCTCTTGCTGCGGTCACTCTTTTAGTAGTCCTTTCCTTCTTTTGTTCCTCTTTCTCCATACTAAGTTCCTGTCTGTCCATTTCCACCCCCGTCTAGCTTCTTCTTGTTGCAGCAGAGGATGAATGGTTCGGGTATTGACTTCTGTCCATTAATGTTAAGCCTTTAATGAACATTCTTTTTTTAAGCTAAGGGAAGAAAAAATATCAGAGCTGGTAAAGCTGGAGCATGCATTCACTTTCTTTTTCCGGTCCATTTTGTTTGGCTTGTGGAATCTATCATCGTTGCTGATATGACCTGCTTACTCCGTTGTGAACTAACTTGTGATGTGTAGTAGAAGTAGTAGTTTCTGTCTGTCTGATGCAAAAATGAGAAGTACGTGTGTGGTGTTCAAATCAGTGGCAGAGTGCAGGCTGTAAGTGGGGGGCCATATTGCAGCATTTGCAAGTGCATACCTGCATGGAATTGCATCCCTTTCAATTTGCCCTATCGATAGGGGTGGTTGAGCCGCCGCCACCCCAAGGCTACAGCATGGAGCGCCAGCCCGATGAGTTGTGGGTTTGTTCTTTTAAGCTCTTGGTTTTTTGAAAGTCTAAATAAATGAAGCGATTTATTAAAACGGGTTTTTGAAGCAGCTTTCTTGAGCTCAAAATCATATATATATCTGCATCGACGTCTCCATCGTCTACCATCGTTTTAAAAAACACAGACAAAATCATCAACCATAGCCTAAAAAACACGGCCGTAAGCATACACCTTTATACCCACACTTATAGCCGCCAGTGGTCAAGAAGGCGGTCTGGGCGGCCGTCTAGGCGTCGTGTAGACGTTGGGCGGCAGGGTGCCGCCCAGCCTTGGCCCCTAGTCGGGTGGCTGGGCGGCGAGGCGGCCGAAGGCGGGGCAAGGCGGCCTAGGCGCGGCGGATGGGGCGGCGCAGAGGGAGCGGCGGGGATGGGGAAAAGAGTTACCGCACACGCCGCCGCCGCCGCCGCTGTTGACTCGCCGGATTCCGTGGCCGCCGCCGCCGGATCCGGACTCCCCACGCCAGATCCGCCGCTCTCGTGAACGCCGTCGCCCGATCCGGACTCCCCGCGCCAGATCCCGCCGTTGCCGCCGCCGGATCGGGACTCCCCACGCCAGATCCCGCCGCCGCTCCCGTGGGCCGCCGGTGAGGGAGATGTCAGGTGGCGGGGGAGGCGCGCGGAGGGGGTGACGCGGAGGGGGCGACGGGATGGGGTGGCGCGGAGCCGCGGAGGGAGCGGCGCAGTGGGAGGTGTCGGGTTGGGGTTAGGGTTAGGTTAGGGTTAGGGTTAGCGGCTGGTCGGTTAGATAGGCGGGGTCGGGTGGACCGGTGGGTGGTTTTTTTATTTAGTCCTCCAGTTTTTAAAAATTACGAATAGACTTTTTTCTCAATAGATTTCTTTCAATCTAGACCTCCTAAATATATATATTAGGCGGCTGTGACCTCCTAATCCTAGTAACACTGATAATTGTTGATCAAGGTAACAATTTCCTTCATCTAAACAACAAATATATATACACGGTTGTTTATTTTCACCTACTATCTTTATTTTTAATTCGGCCGCCTAGGCGCTAGGCCCCACCTCGCCGCCCGCCTAGCGCCTAGCGCCTTCTTAAACATTGATAGCCGCTGATGCAAGGTAGCTGCATTGGTGCCGAGATGTTCCCCGCAAAGAACGTTTTGATGAGCGCCAGGTCGATCGCCCCTGTGGGGGCCCACCCCTAGAGAGCGACACCTTTCCAACCAGAGAATCTTATCTCTACCAAAGTTATCAATTCCATTCTAGTACCGACTGGAATGGCCGGTATATTCCATTCCGGCCTACAAAATGGCACAAAGAAGATTGCATCTTGTACCAGTCATAATTCCAATCGATTCCAGCCATTCTGGACGGAATTGTGCATATCACCCAATCCGGTACCAGCCAAGAAGCGCTCAGTTCGGACAGGCCAAGCGAGCCTTGCGCGTGTTGCTCGGCCCCTTGTCTGTGGCGAGCTTGATTTGACTCAAACCATAGCCTTTGGGCAGGCACGAGCTGATCCAAGAACTATGCCTCATGAGGGAGCAACAACAGTTCATGCTAAACAGTACACCTGCTTCACTCTCCGGTCTAGCACACGCTACCTATGACACCCCAGCCCATGTGTGTGTGCACATGAATTTTTGGGTTAGTCTCACCTTGCTAGCTTACCCTGAGAAGCACTTACATATAAGCCTAGGAGTTCCAATGGTAGCACCCCCGGTTAAACTTTTTGCGCGAAGCTAGAACGAAAGTGCAAGCGGGTTGCTACGTGTGCGTGGGGTATCCAGAATGTGGTTAGGTCTGAGCCAGTTTGGACCCTAGGGCGTTACACTACCACATCCAACTCCGCGACTAATAAAGAGGAAGAAAAGGAGGGTCCTTTTAATTATCACCGCACAGCCACAATCGAAAATGAAGAAGAAAACTGACTAAACCAAACCGGATTTCGCATGAGATCTAGACCAGAGCAGGCCAAACCTACTCAAAACCAGAGATGAACCCACACCAGATTTGGAGAGTTTCTGGCAACAAAAGCTGATACCTTTTCGTCGGTCGATGAGCTGATAGTGGTATATAGTTGGCGACCGGCCCATGGGGCATGAGGGCACCCGCCGATGGAAAAAGCCCCAGTCCTCCCGCCGTAGGGCCTTCGGGTTACCGCCTAAACAACGGAATCGGTTCGACAGACCAGGGGTTCGAATGGGCGTGGTGAAGGAAGCAGTGGCCATGGCAGAGAGGAAGTCACTGGAAATTCCGGTGTTTTCTGTGAGAGAAGAGAAGACGAAGAGGCGTCTCGGCCATAGAAAGGAGAGGCAAGGAGGGGAGGGGAGAGCGTTGGCATCGCTGGATAGATAGGGTGGGGTGTCGTGTAAAAAGTGAGGTTGTAGACCATGCACACACAACCAGGAGTATATACTCTCGGTAGCATTGAATCAATTTCACACACGGGCATTCAGCCAGTGCAGGTCAATTGTCAAAAGGCAAGAGGAATCAGGGGCATAATTCAAATGATGATGAGTTAATTTTCATCAGTTCCTAACTATATAAATTTCACAGATTTGCATCACCAAGAAATATAGGGCATATAAAAAATTATACAGTCCAAGCAGGAGGGGAGAGAGGCGGGGTAGAAGAGGAGGTGAGAGATGGTAACCGTAGGTGGAAGTTGAGAGGAGGGGTAATTAGATATGAGAGAGAGGGAGAGGGATGTTAGATAGGTGGTCAAGATTTTAGTATTCAGATCGGATGGTTGAGAAGGGAGGAAGAAGAATACACCAACCACAAACTCAAACTTATTAAATAGTAAGGATTTATCAGAGAACATACTCAGAATTCTCCCCACACAATTGAAGTTCTAGCCCTATTAATTTTCAGCATATACAACCCTAGGAAAGTGTTCTTTTGGACTTGGTTCAGATCAGTTATGACTGAGAACAAGGGTGGATTCTTTTGAGTTGTAGCTTATGACTTAAAATTTCGAATTCTGTCTGCTCGCGAGAGGTAGTATATAAAGAAAAATAGTCGCATACAATTTTTGCCAGTACAACTGAATTCAGTATACTTTTCACTACAATATTCATATTGACATCGCCTTAAAAAACACACCGTTTGAAGGCTAATTATTGTAGTATAAGTCATAAGCCATAAACCATAGGTAGAAAAGAAGGAAGCCCAGATCCAGAGCAGCGAGCCAATACATCATCCGGGTTTGCCAACGCTTAAAGTGATTGCCATTGAACTTTTCTGGCTTCATGGCATCATCCTGGGAGTTTGATTGTGCCATGGGAACTGTTACCTACGAGTCGTAGATGACCTGAACTGCTCGATCAAGTTGAGGAAGAAGCAGCCGCAGCAAGTCGACGGACAACAGCTCTGAAGGATCTAGGCACGCTGGAACGACGCTGTCAAGGAGATTCATAGCTCCGCCTTGGTGCACGGGATGAATAGCGACTCTCCTCCAAGATACAATGATCTCCTATCTTCTATTGTGCACTCAATTGAAAATGCACCTACGGGTTCTCATGAAGTGTAACTCTCTCCAAGCCAAAAGGATTTTAGACGTATTTTTTGGGAAGAACTCAAGACTTGGGGTTTTTTCCTCTTGTTTTAACATGCGGCCGTACATGGCGTTTTATAGACTCCTTCCCAACTAGAGAATCTTATTTCTACAACCAACATGATTATACAGCTGAGAAGCTATATTCGTTGGCCAAAATATCAGGGAAGAACGAGTCCATATCTGATATGTACGACTCAAACCGGAACGAACAAACATCAGATAGAATCTAAAACTGAAATCAGAAGATATATAAATCTGTTCAGAGGTGTCCCAACTTAACATAAGCAGAAGATAGAGCTCAAACCCAAGAGATGAAGCAATCAAACAAACTCAAAGAGATAAGAACTTGAGAAAGAAGAAAACTGAATTAACAGGAAGCTTCGATTGTAACTTTTATTCAGAAACAAGAACATGAACTCCAACATCTGCACCACCCCTGGTAAGGATCCCTTGCGCGGCCTTGTGTATGACCGACTAGTTGACAGCTATTCGACCCATGCATGTAGGGGATCAATAAGAGAAGAACGAGATCCCGTATATGGGAAGTGTGTGTGGCTACTGTCGTCCCATTGTTTTCTCGTTTACGCTGATTGGATAGTTCGGATCGCGAGTTTGATCGTATCCTCCGCTTCTTCTTCTCGAGTTCAGATGTACGTACAGGGAACTCTTGTGTTTTAATTTGTGACTGCGTAATACACATTGAATGGGGCATATGTAAGTTCAACTTCAGTCCGTCCTTTTACATTCTCCAATAGTGACTTATGAACTAGCTCTAAGCATATTATTTTATATTTTAATAGAAGAGAGAGAAAAGTTATCTCTTGATCAAGAGTTAGTCTCATACACACATTCCAAGATTATATGAGTGTCATGTGAGGCTATTTATATTATGAGCTATGTGCTAAAAGTTAGTACTATTGGAGAAGTTGTCTTAGAGCTAGTAACTAGCTCATACTGTTGGAGATGCTACGACAATATTGAATTGGGGGCCATTGATTCACCATAATGTTGCGACAGCGTAGAGCTCGTAATTGTCATTATCCTATCTTTTCAGTGTTTTTGGGGCTGAAATTATTGTTGGGCCGTCGTCTTAAATGCCGGGAATTGCATGTAATAAGCTACAGGCCATCAAGAAGATGCAGTAGTAGTGGTGTATCCTCATTAATTTGCATGATATGAGCACTGGTCTTGTTTCCGTCCTCTCTTCTTGTCCCGTATCCGTGCTTACGTCCATTGGCATATGATGAAATATTTGACAAGTCACTCAAAATTGTAGTATCTAGTTAGTTAGTCCATGAGTCCATATATCAGCTACCAAGTTACCAACATTTGACAAGACCCAGAACAGGAGGAAAGAGTACTGTCATATGTGGGCGCCGGACCAAGTGCCGGCAACTCAACCAGACTCTTGCCTGCATGGACGCCGACGAAAACCCTGCAATACACCATTAAATGGCCCCAGTCCATGAAACTTGTTGGCTGGATACATATATATAGGAGATCGTACTCTACATTGCATGCAAGGTCAATTAAGCTGGCCATGCAAGCCCTTAACTCTGCCCAGCTCAACCTGGGCATATGCATGCAGCCCGGTCGATCGATGAGCTGCTAATTAGCTAGTCTCGTCCTCCAGGCCTGCGTCGTCACATCTTGCAAGGTGTAGTAGTAGCAAGCTATAGCCTGGTGATCCTTAATTGATTACTCCATGATCGATGCTAGTAGGGTTTGAGAATTGAGATGTACTGTGATCGCGTTAATGGTGCTGCAGTCGTCGACGCAGCCTGCAAGTAAATTTGGTAACGATCGACCGACAAATAAATCTCTCTTGCAGACGAGATCACAGCACGGAGAAGGTATGGTGCCCGTACGTGTTGGATTTATGATAGATGCCATCTCAGGTAACCCGTTTCGTACGTTTGTTCCGATCATTTCCTTTCCCTTTTCAGTTGTAAACATAAGCCTGCGACGGCTCTAGCTAAGTGTACGTACTTGGTTCTGAATAATTTGACAAAGAAGTAGTACCCTCTTTGCTAATTAATCTGTTTTCATTTTTGTTTTTCCTCCTTTGAACAGTGCATTCATTTTAGAACTTTGATATCCATACATGTAGAACACTGCAAAAGAACATTCTATTGACCAACTAATTAATCATGAAAACAAGGTTGAGTGGGAAAAAAATACTAAGAGGAATGCATCTAATTATGGTTGCCTTTGCCTTGAAGAAGAATTGTCGTTGTCATTTGAAGACATGACATTCTGTGTCAACATTTACATCCAACAACCATCAACGACGTATCTTTGATGGCACCAACGCGCTATAAATTGTTCGCAGTTGACTGACATTAGAGCAGTCCTAATGGTATATTTATTGTAGTTTCTATCTATATTAATTATTCTGCCAACTAAGCAATTTGCTGATGTGGCAGTAGATTTATTGTGGAGAGAGAAGAAAAAAAAGAGAAACCGTTTCTTAAGAAGGAAACTGGGTCTTCTCGCGTACCGATGGACTAAGAAACGGGCAAACCGGCGTTGGGGAGACTCACCTCGTTTCTTCCGCGTCTCCCAGGGATCCCTTGCGCCGCCGCTAGTTTCCTCCCTCGCGCGCTCCGTCTCCCGCTTCGCTCCTCCCTCGCGCGCTCCCTCCCCGTCCCGCTCTCCCTCGCGCAGCGCGCTCCCTCCCCGTCCCGCCTCCCTCCCCTCCCGCTCTCCCTCCCCGTCCTGCTCTCCCTCGCGCGCTCTGTCTCCCGCTTCGCTCCTCCCTCGCGCTCTGAATTGGTTCGTTGTCCACTGAAGGGTAAGTACTTCACTCTGATTCTTAGTATTGGGATTTCTTGTTCATTGTTCTACATATTTATGTTACCTGTTCAAGTCTAGCTGATTGGGCACTTCTGAATCTTGATGGTTCATTGTTCTGGGCCAGGATGAACTTTTAGCCTAACCTCTAAGTTGAACTCAAGCAGCACTTGTTTGGAAACCAGTCAAATTTCACTAAGAACCGTCCAACACACCAGCTTATGAGGTTTTCCCGGATTTGTTTAACTAAAATGGTGAAATTATGTGTTCCTGTGAAAGTTCAGTACTTCAGCTTATAAGAGGTTCAAAAAAATGAGAATTATTTGTGCCTCTGTATACAACTTGGTACGCGTCATCTCAGGCTTGGCTTCAGTAAGCTATATCCATGACCTCGCCAGGATATTCTGGGGACAACTATGTCGTTTTTTTTAACAACTTGTGTATTGAATTCAGATGGTTATGCTTTATTATAGATTAGTGAAAGTTGCGTCAGTTCTTATTTGTCTTACTTCTCTATTATTTCCCATTAATCACACTATGTTTGTAGCCATTTAATCATGGACGTGCATACTATGGATAAGATTGCAAATAGATCTTGCCCATTTGCTAAACTGCATCCTGTACTCCATGCTGTTTTTTGTCTATAAGTGATAATTTTTAAAATCTATATAGTTACATGTATACTTGTCTATTGTTATATTACTTTGAATTTTGTTAATTGACTTGCCCATCGTTTTTTCAGGCTACTCAAGGCGATGTGGACATGGAGTTCATGTGGAGATGATGAACGGCCCATGATTATCTAGATATTATTACATATTTATGTTTGAAATGCTACTTAAATTCCTATGGTTAATGTATTGGATGACTCGGTGTTATTTACCTACCACTATATATTAACGTGGCTACCTGCATGTGGCAACATGGATTTCTACATGGATGCTTGCCACAACTGATTGTTCTCAGTTTTTAATACATGCATTGTCTCATTAAATGTTATTCTCCATGGAAACCGCTATAGGAAACTACACATTGGGAGGGTTAGGTCTATATTGGAATTTATTGCTCTTGGAAACTACCTCTAGAAACTATGCATTGGGACTGCTCTTAGAGCAAGTTTAATAAGGCTGATTGCTAGCTATAAGGGAATCCATGTCAGCATAGTCCTATGTGGAGGGGAGAGAAAAGGAGAGAGAGAGCCAAGCCGGCTCCCATGCAAGAGTCAGGCTATAGCACAGAAAAAGAGGCGTTATCCATGCATGTACCAATAGAACTAACTGCTATACCCATGCATGTATTAAATTATCAATATCCACGTATGTATTAAATGATTGAGAGCTCTTGTGGAGACAACTTATAGCCAGCTTATTGTATGAGTTAGCTGCATCATTATCTTTTGATGACATGGAAATGTATTGGAGGTAGCAGCTATCTATACTATTAAATTTGCTCTTAGCCGTTTGATAATCAATGGAGACCTGAATATGTTTTAATTAGATGGATGTAAACTACCCGACAAAGACCAGTAATTGACATGGATTTTCCTCACCTGAAGCCGGATCTAGGTTCTGGACAGGCCAAGTGCATGAGGACGAGGCCATTGCTGGGAAGCTAGCTAGCTTGTATTTCGAGCTCCATCGGTGGGTCGTTGTGCGATGATGATGAGATGGAAATAACTCCCTTGCACATAAATTGAATGTGCATTTGATCCTCGTAAATGGAGGCATTTATAGCCTCCATATGATGGCTTCAATGTTGTTAATTTAAGCCATGCACCAGACCCCTGCAGGTCTCGGTGGCTGAGAGAAAAATGCAGTTTGTTTAGAGCAAGTACAATAATGCTGGCTAGGTCGCCTCTAGCGAAATCCACGTCAATACAATCCTAATTAGAAGAGAGAGAAAAGAGGAGAGAGAGGCAAACTGCCCCTCATGCAAGAGGTGACCTCTAGCACATTATACGAGGAGTTATGAGCAGCTTGGAGGCGATGCTAGTTCTTAGAGCAAGTACAATAATGCTGACTAGGTCGTCTTTGATATATTTATGCAAGTATTAAATGTTTGAGTGCTTTAGTAGAGATAACCTCTACTTAACTTATTGTATTAGCTACCTCCACCATGAGCCACTTGTACTCTTTTTGCTTATTTGGCTAGTCCTAGAGGTGGTAGCCACCTTTTCTATTAAACTTGCTCTTATGAGCCCAGGGGCAAATGCACCACTTTACAAATCATTGTGGAACCACATCATCAGTATATTAAAGCTGGGGGAGTTCTCGGCCTCCGAGTGATGCCACGTCAGATTTCATGCGAAAAGGCCCCTGTATTTTCCGAAATAGCATAAGGCTCTCGGTTTCTGCAAAAAGGTCTCTGCTAGGTTTTTTTTCCGGAAACCCCCTCCACTTCACCGAAATTGCATACTCTTTGTTAGATAGCACTCCGCGGTTTTCCAAAATTATGTACGAGTTCTCATTTAGTTAGGTACAGGTCCTCAGTTTTTTGCGAAAAAGGCCTTTGATTTTTCTGAAATTACGTATGTGTCCTTGATTTTTTTAAGAAACTCCCCGCGAATTATCGTCTCTTTTACTTCAGTCCACACGGTAGCTAGCGCGGCGTGCCACCGCGCTTACGCTGCTAGTTTGATGTTATTAGTAGCAGTATTGAGTTTCAGTAAGTACTAGAACAGATAACTAGAACATTACTACAGTGTATATGTTTACTTTAGCCAATGAGCAATCTACCAGATGACTAAATATTCTGAAACATATCGGGGGAGTACTATCAAATCAAACTGAACAGGGGGGGGATTCCATGCACCACAGGGAGAAAATGAAAGTTACTCCCTTCGTCCACAAATATAGGTTATTTTTAGTCTTTTCATTTTGTCTCTAAATGTAGATTATTTTACAAGTTTCTAGACATTTCCCCCTCCACTCTTCCTATTATACCCGTGGACCATTACTACCATGAATCAGTGATTTCCATTCTCAAATCCCAATGCTACTCCTTCCCAACAAACCTAATGGTGCTCAAATCTCACCTTTTGGAGTAGGCATTGAGCATCTTCAACAGTATGAGCTAGTTACTAACTCTAAGACAACTTCTCCAATAGTACTAACTTTTAGCACATAGCTCATAACATAAATAGCCTCACATGACACTCTCACATAATCTTGGAATGTGTGTATGAGACTAGCTCTTGATCAAGAGATAGCTTTTCTCTCTCTTCTATTAAAATATGAAATAATATGCTTAGAGCTAGCTCATAAGTCACTATTGGAGATGCTCTAAGAGCATCTCCAACAGTATGAGCTAGTTACTAGCTCTAAGACAACTTCTCCAATAGTACTAACTTTTAGCACATAGCTCATAACATAAATAACCTCACATGACACTCTCACATAATCTTGAAATGTGTGTATGAGACTAGCTCTTGATCAAAAGATAGCTTTTCTCTCTCTTCTATTAAAATATGAAATAATATGCTTAGAGATAGCTCATAAGTCACTATTGGAGATGCTCACCGAATTTATTTACAGTTGGCTCCGTGAGTAGAGCAGTTAATTGGCTTGCATGTGCGTTGTGCTGTGGGAGCTGCATGCGTGCTTGTGAGCTCTGCTGTGATTAATTAGAGAGACCCGAGAATAATAAGAGCAAGAGAAGAGTACGTTGGCCATTTTCACACAATGCCTTAATCCTAGTGCCCATTCCTAAACAACCAACATCGAGGGACAGGAGGAGTATATGAACTTATATGATAAACTGATAACCAATCCTCCTTTTTACCAATAACACAAGTGTCTTTATTCTGTGGTTCATATGATGAAATATAATTGCTGTTTTATCATTACAACATTTCATGTCAGGCAGTAACGACACTTCATTGACTCCTAGTTGTTGTCCTCAACCCATGTTGGTTGGAAGGATGCCTAACCAGCTATGTTGACAATGGCCCTGCTTTTAAGATGCATATTCAGAATGAGGGCCTGTTTGGCAACGGCTGCAGCTTATAATTTTTAGTTAAATTTTTTGAATTTTGGCTGTTTATGGTACAGATTACGGAGAGAGAGATATTCACTTGCGATTTTGGCTGGTACAGATGTTGGGCTTTTAACGTGTATATCGTTTAACTTGTAGACCTCGTCTTGAGAAAATACTCTGTTTGAAAGTTAGATACTATAACAAAAATCAAAAGTCGTCAGCTTCAAAGGAAAAGAACAGGCCTGAATGAACCTGACGTATCTTCAAGGCATCACGTTGATGGAAAAATAGACAGGTTCTCTTGTCCTATTTGGCAACATGACTGCTGTAGCTATCTGTTCCCTACTTCCCTTTTCCTCTATTTTCAGACTTGATCAGCAGAGTTCACGAGCAACGGAACAAAACAAACCCAAAAAAATCCACTCGTCAATCCTACAGAACAAACAGGCCTGAATTTACGACTTCCACAGCGCAGTGGCGCCTACGCCTACGGCCCAAGCCTACTTCGAGCCACTCACTTTCGGTTAAACCACCTATTTCCACGGCCCGGCACGTGGCAATTCGAATTGGACAACGAACAAGGCCGCGCCTGGACTACCCGATCTCACTGAAAGGCCAACAACTCTCCAGTCTCGATCTTCTTGGCCCCCACACGTCGGTGTCCCGAATCCATACAAAACCACGGCCCCACCACGCCAGTGGCCAGAACCTTCCTGCGTGCCCCCAACACTGTACAAACGCACGCACCCATACATACCCGAACATCTCGGCTCGCACCCGTCATGGAGCCCTCGCCGGAGCCGTCTCCGCCGATCACCACCGCCTTGAATGGGGCTTCCCTATCTCCCTCTTTCTATTCCCCTTCCTATTCCCTCAATCTAAACCACTCAAATCTCATCCAATAGCTAATTTTTTTCTATATTTTCATCGTTTTCTCATCCATCATAAATAATAAAAAATACAGAAAAATAAAATTTATTTTTTATTATAATTTTTTTACAGAAATTATAATTTTATTTTTGTCTTAAAAAATTATAATAAAAATAAAATTTATTTTTTCTGTATTTTTTTATTATTTATAATGGATAGGTAAATGGTGAATATATATAAAAAAATTAGCCATTGGATAAAATGTGAGTGGTTTAGATTGAGAGAATAAGGAGAGGGGATAGGGAAGCCCCGTTCCACCGCCTTGCCGCTGGCGGAGGAGACAAGCCGTACCCTCCTACCAACTCCTCCTCTCTCTTCCCTCTCTTCCACCACTCCGCGCCCACTGCCGAGTCCCAGTGGCTCTCAAACCCTAGCTTCTCGTGCGACGCCTCCTCCCTCCACATCCCCGCCACTACGTCCTCATCCCTCCCGCCGACGCCACTAAGCCCTTCGTCGGACGATGAGGAGGCGCCGAAGCCCGCCCCAGCAAAGTACGAGCTGATGCCCTCCTCGCCGTCGCCTCCGGCCTCCGGCCTCCGACGAGGAGAGAGGATCGAAACAGAAGGACATGAAGAGGAGGAAGCGGAGGTGGGAGGAGGAGCGGTATGATGGGGCGACGGCTTCGCGGAAGCCGGGGGTTCGCGCGTGGGCTGGGTCGGAGACGAAGCCGGCCAAGGATTACTACTTTGACGCGAAGGGCGACCAGGACAACCTGGCGTTTGGATCCATCTACAGGTCTGGTGTTTGCTTATGAACTGTATGATGGATGCTACTTCTTGTTCCGTACGAAAGTGCTCTGGATTTTGGCTTTTGGCTCGCAGAGATTGAGGGAAGCCACTCCGTTCAAAGTGGCTCCTGCAGTGATTCCTACAAATGTATTATAGAAACCACCATGAGAAGTCATTCCGTTCAAAAGCCTACTTCTAAAGGCCAAAAGCCAGAAACTGCTTGGAACAGGGTAATGGTTAATCTTCTCTTGCTGGATTATCTGTTTGTTTATTGGCACGCACGATTAATAATGTGTAGCTACATTTTGTTGGTTTCACTGTTGCGGCGTTTGGTTCTAGTAGGAAATGATTGGGGTTTATGTTCATTTTTGCAATTCGATGAAGGTGTGTTAGATTACATGCTGAAGGGGTGTGTAAGTGGTTGTGCAGGGTTGCTTATATTTAGTTTGTTATCAAAGTTCTTGGCATCAAGTTTGATTTCCTTGCTACTTATTTATTTGTAATCTCCAGGACACTAACTAAAAGCACCCTGGACTAATCGAATTGCAAGAAATTATCAGGCAGAGTTATTGCTACTGATGGAGCATGGGATGCTGGTTTAAACATCAAACCCAGTATAGGAAATTATACCTTATTTGCATGTTAAGTCCCCTGCAAGACACTGGGTTCGACCGATTTTGTTTTTATGTCACAAGGCAAAATATTAGATTCTGTTGCATTTTTGATATTCCTATTTTATGAGTAAACTACGGTTCAACTATATTTTGTACAATATTTGGGCACTTATCTTCTGGGATTTGCTACATCTAGAACTTACTAAAATCAGGCTATTTTAAAAGGTTGTTGTATAAATCGAATAAATCTATGCAGCTACTGTAACAATTTATTTTATCAACTGCAACACTATTCTGCAGCTAACTATTTTGCGATGGTATTTCAGTTACCTGTATAAATGTAAAATGTGGGCAAATAGTATTATCACCTGTATTTGTGTACATGAAGGAATTGAGCTTGTAGCCGCTATCTGCAAATGATATCACCTGTTTTCTGTTTCTTTTAACAAGTTCTCCATTTCAAGTCTGTTTACAACCATACTTGGAGCTGCTATCTCAAAATTAACCTATCAATGGAAAACCGTTATTGGGTTGTGAACTGTGAAATATGATTGTATTGTCCAATTTGAATGTGGTAGCCAAAGAGGGAAAATGTAGAACATGAGTGCTAATTAAAGCTTGCACTTGAGTGCAATTCGACTGATGTGGTTGATGTAACATTGTCAACGATATATATAATTAGAATATCACCAATCTGGGAATGTTTTGTGCAGTGACTGTCAATGCTTAATATGATGTTGCAGTTTTCCATTTTTTTTGCCTGGTGCAGAGACTTCAGTTTTATTCTGTCTTCATTTCTGTTTAGTCAAACTTGTTCAGATATTATATTTTGTTCTGTTTGCTGAAGTCTATCACAAGGAAATATGCAGAATGGATATCGCACGCTACAAGCCTCAAAGCATGCTGGAGGCACGTGGTCTGAATCGGCTTGTGTTTTTTTTATAATTGGGGAC
The DNA here is from genome assembly GCA_017311315.1 of Dendrocalamus latiflorus. Classification (NCBI taxonomy): domain Eukaryota; kingdom Viridiplantae; phylum Streptophyta; class Magnoliopsida; order Poales; family Poaceae; genus Dendrocalamus; species Dendrocalamus latiflorus. The sequence continues at coordinate 3,001,972 of CM029634.1, read as the reverse complement.
TTGCTTCGTCACATATGGATCTAGATTCAGATTTAGATGGACTGGATAGCAAAGTAAGAGCTGGAGGTCACTACTACTTGATGAAACATGCAGTTTTAGAAAGAAATAGGGGTTTCAAACACCTGAAATTTTTTAAAAGAGATATCTCTGGAATGCTCCCTGAAGATTTTATCCCCTTAGAAACACCATCCCTTCCTGCAAAAAGCACAACTGTGCAACAGGAGCTTGAGGAATCATGGGAAGATGAAATACGTCGAAGGACAAGAGAATTCAATAAGATGTCTCGAGAATGTCCTCATGATGAAAAAGCTTAGTTGGCCTTCGCTCAATTTCAGGTATCACAAATTTCTATGGTTTTATATATAATGTTTCTTTTGTCAGGCTATGCGCATTGTATCCTGCATAGTTTTTTTTACAGGATACAGTTAGTAATTACAGATATAATTCTAGATATCAAACTTATTACTAGAGTTTTACTTCAGTCAACCTTTCCCTCTTCCACTCTTAATAAATGTACTGAAGAAATTTCCTCTGCTACTGAATTGCAGGACAAAGTTGCCAATACTCAGCCACAGAAAGCAGCTCGTTTGCAAACAACTGAAAGAAAGATTAGTATATTGGAGAAGGCTGTGGAGCTTAATCCAGATAGCGAGGAATTGTTGCTTTGCCTTTTGAAGTCATATGGTGAGAGGGATAGCACTGAGAGTATCTTGGGTAAATGGGAGCAAATACTTACGAAACACCTGGACAGTTGTAAGTTGTGGAAACAGTATCTACTTCTGTGCCAAGGGGAATTCTCGAGATTTAAAGTATCTGATATACGGAAGTCTTACGCGTATGCAGTACAGGCTTTATCTGCAGCTTGCACCAAGCTATGTTGGCAGGTTTAGTTTTTCTTTGCATATAGTTCAGCTTATCTGCTTTCCCACCCTCCTCTCTCTCTCTCTCTCTCTCTCTCTCTCTGCATGAATGTGCTGTTAGCTAACAAAATGTTTTTAATGTTTTCTTTTGATTTGTGTCCACAGGATAGTCAAAATTCTGATCTCAAGGCACCATATCCTTCCTTAATTGAGCTTGAACTTGGTTTAGTGGATATATTTGTGAATCTGTGTCGGTTTGAGTGGCAGACAGGACATCGAGAATGAGCAACTGGGCTATTTCAAGCTCAAATAGAGTTTAGCTTATTCTCCCCTCCTCTTTATCTGACCACAAGCAGTAAGCAAAGGCTCTTTGAGCACTTCTGGAACGGTGGTGGTGCCAGAATCGGAGAAGATGGGGCTCTTGGATGGTCTACATGGTTAGCAAAAGATGAGGAGAGTAGACAAAACATGGTTATGCAAGAAAACCCGCAAGAGACTGAAGCAGGAGGCTGGAGCGGTTGGTTTGATCCTTCTGTAAGAAATAATGAAACAAACGAAGTATCTAACAAATCAATAGAACCATCAACAGCTGATGGAAATGATGCAGAAGACCCTGATGCTGAGGACACACCCGCACAAGATGATGTTGAATCTTCTCTAAAAAAGCTTGGCATTGATGTAGATGCCGAGTACAATAGCGAAGTTAAAGATGCAAAAACTTGGAATAGATGGTTCTTGATGGAGTTATTCTTTATTTTTGGTATGCTGAGATGGAGATAGCATTATCTACTTCAAGAAACAATTCCAACTCAGTGCATCGTGCAATTACATTCTTTCCTCCTTGGGGAGCAATGTGAAGTATACTTCACTGTTGGCCCTATTTCACGACCACATGTCTTAAGGGCTCGTCAAGGATTTAAAGAGCAGATTAGAAGCTTGCGATCTGCATTTTCATGTGGTGGTATAAAAGAAGAATCAGTTGCTCTGATTTGCTCAGCATCTTTGTTCAAGAGTATGACTTCTGGTTATTCTTCCGGTCTTGAAGTGATTGAGGAGACCTTTCCTGTGGCACTTTCAGTTTCAGGTATTTTATCCTTTTCTTTTCTTTTCTGGGTATATTTGACTGATAATATTTCAAGCCATTATATTTTGCTCCCGTACATGGCTTATGTACCTACGAGTGAAGTGACTTTGTTTTCTCATTGTACAAAATGGCAGTCGTCCTTTTTTTTGCCGGCGTCCAGTACTGGTGGTAGAAACTGCTGATGTATATTGACAATCCTCCCTTGCTAACTATTGACTACGAAATATACACTTGTATTCAGGGCTCTGTTAGTGGTATTTTACAAGTTGATCATTTGTTATTTGTCAAATCCTAAGTTATATGTGATGTATCTGTCAAAGCTCTAAGGTATTTCACTAACTAGTAATCTTGCATAAACAAATTATACTGTTTTCTGACTAGAAGTAACAGCCTCCTTTTGACTGCTCTTAAGAGTCAAGATGGATTGCTCAGGCGCGAGCTACAGCATTTGATACCGATATTTTGTATAAACTATCTAGCTTAGTCGGATTAGTAGTCTTCTTCACCAAAAAAAAAAAACAAAATCAAAAGTACCTTGTTGCATTTTACTGTAGAGCTTACCTTCATGTTAACTTCTGCATTGTTGTTCTGCTGTTCTTTTGAGGTAGGCAGGACCTTGGTGATTCCCATGTTGTAACTTTGTCCTTTACCTTTCTATTGTTTTGCAATGTTTGTAAATTGTATAGTTACTCTTTTTTGTCTTGCAATCAACAAAGCGTGCTCTTATTATCTAAACATGATTGATTCAGAGAGCAGCCATCGCTTGGAATTCGAAGCTTTGTGGATGCATTACATCAAACTGCTTCAAAAACATCTGAACCAGTGCATATCGCAAGGAGTACAAACATATCCTTACAATCCAAAATCATATGCAGCCATGTTAACTCTGAGCTGTCTTTACAGTGCTTCCAACAATCTGCGTCTCACACTAGACAAATGTAGTCAAAGGTAAGGGTGCTTTGTTACCATGAAAATACTTTATATTGAAGTTCTGACTTCTTTTCAGATTGCATTTTTTTGGCTGAATGTATTTTCACTACCATATGTTTTTCTTTCTGAATACAAATCTTGAATATCTGCTATAATGTGATAGAAATGTAATTGCTAGTTGCTACTGGAAATGTTGTCTAGTCCTCTTTTAATAATCAGTCCTTTACGATATTTGCACAGTACACATATACGGCATTTAAAGATGAATACACACACACACATATGTATGTATGTATGCATGTACGTACGTACGTATGTTGTGAACTTCCCAACACACGTATATAATAAGCCTTATTGTCTCTATGCAGCTTTGTTCGGTGCGTGTGTGTTTCACTGAACATCTTGAAGTGTAGATGGTCTTGCATTCTTGCCTATTAACTTTATTTTTTTTATTTCAACAGGGACCCTTCCATAATTGCCTTGCTCTTTGCTTTGTCCTTTGAATGGAGTAAAGCAGGATCTGACAATAGAATACACAGTCTGTTTGAGAGAGCTCTAGCTGATGATAAGTTACAGAAGTCTGTTCTGTTGTGGCGCTGTTATCTAGCTTATGAGGCAGAGATAGCCTGTAATGCTTCAGCGGCACGGCGTGTATTCTTCAGAGCTATACATGCCTGTCCATGGTATGGCACTGACATAATTTTGATATCAGAGGTTAATGATGTCATTTTACTTATTGATATCCATTCAAGTGCCTAGTGCCCTTCCCTTTTAGATCAGTATGTTAGTAATAATGAGCATAAAATCTAAATAAAGTGCATGTAAGAGAAGAAAGTGCTTTCACAATTAATTGGTGTTGTCACAAATTTGAGTAGTTTATGAAATGTTAGCTAGTAATGTCTTGCAGTTTTTGCTTGCCTTTCTTTGCTACCCATACGATCTCGGGGATCCTTTCGAGAACACCTAAGTGGTTTTAATTCCATGTGTATTCTCTGATAATTCTTTTAGCAGCTCTTGTTTTCTAATATTAAACTGTAATTTTTATTGCCTCCAGACTCGAATGATGGTTGGGGTACTCGAATAGACAAGGGATGGTTTAGTTTGCTTGCTATTGACTATGCATTTGTAAATTCTAACAATTATACTTTGCAGGTCTAAAAGATTATGGCTTGATGGATTCCAAAAGTTGAGCTCAATTCTGACCCTGAAAGAGTTATCAGATCTACAGGAAGTAATGCGTGACAAGGAATTGCACATTCGCACTGGCATCTATGAGATACTCCTACAAGATGGAACTGACATGTGATAATACTTTTTCCTGGCTCGTATCCAGAATTCCAAATCTGTCGCATAAATATTGAACTCTTGAGGCTGATTGCTCAGGAACATGTTATCTTACAGCAAATAGGATCTGGACGCAATTTACAAATGGACATGTCTTTGGATTGTCAATCTCGCCAATTATAGCTGTTCTTTATTTTTGTTCCTTCAAGACGGATTTTGTTGGCAGGTTTGTTACCATTCTGATTCTCTCATTTGGATCTTGGTTATTGAAAGTACACGAGGTGCTTCACTGGGCTCTTTAACCACAGGACAAAACCAATCTGAAAAGGTCTTATTACAACTGCGGTGAAGGTAACCACAGGGCAGTGAGCATAAATTTGACCAAATATGGGAGATTTTCTTGCAAAAAGGATACAGCAGAAGCCGGTGGATATTCCTGTTAACTGAATATAAAATTACTTCAACCTCAGGCAAGTGATTCATGTATTCTGTAGGAAGCATGTTTGTTCAATTTTCTTCTTTCTTTCCTCTACATTTTACCTCTCTCGCTCTCGCTCATGGTTCTTCTGGTAAAGCAGGTTTGGGAATCTTTGTGCTGTGTCCCAGGCTGTTGGCTGTTCAAAGAAAAGCTTAGAGTATGTAGCTTAACCTGGCATTTTGTTGAAGGCTTCGTGAAGGTTTCTGTACAAAATAGTAAAATCACTAGCTTTCTGCTAACCTGAACCAGCCCTTAGAAAAATCAAGAGGGGCATTGTGTTCTGCACATAATACAAATAGTTACTGTGGTCTGCTTCTGTACAATACTACCCCATACTACAATGCTTGAAGTGATACAGCAAATTAGACCTTTTAGAGACCATTATCAAAAGTTGGCTGGGAAAAAAGGACAAAAAAGGAGAGTAGCTAGAAGACGGGTGCACATTCCCTCGGGATTTATGTTAGCTGGATCTGCTGCAGTAAGTGATCTTATTCGTGTGCTGTGATCACATAAGATTTTATTTTCCGACTTCGAGCTTCTGTTGCATGAGTTGACTCCTATGCTGGAGGCCAGTAGCGCTCTCGGGTGTTCGCGTATGGTGGCTAGATAAGTGCTATTTGATGGTCCAGACGTACCGTGATATGGGAACATGCGGTTGTTGGATTATTATTATGCGCCTGTGCTTTCCTAGTTCATGATCCGGCACATCTCGGTTCTCTTCATCAGAGCGTGGGTGATCTGTCTTCGTATGTTGCCTGTTGGTGCTAGGCACACCTAGCACAGGCTGTATTATGAACATATACAGTTCATGTATTGTTGATGCTCGACACACTGAGACTTAAGAGACAGCGAGACACCGACAAGGTCATGCAGTCCTTCAGATACATGATACATCGGGGCAAGCTGCTGGAGTTAAACTTGGGCTCCCGTCCATTACCTAGGCTGCTGCATATGTACACACGGGAACTAAGCTTGTTACACAAGAGATGTTAGAACAGCCTATGCATCAAAACCCTCGGGGTGTATTTACAAGGGGAGCTACTCTCCGATGATTTCCCTGGGATATGGCCCCTCCCCTCAGGTCCTAAAAAGGGGAATAAAATGCTTGATCATTGATCCTTTCAGCCTCTTGTTCTAATGATGGTTATGGTGCCCTTTCCTCCCGTTCTGATCCTTGTGAGGCTAACGACTGCTTTGCCGGACAGGCCTAGCCCATGTGCTGACACGGCGGGGCTGCATGCGAACTGCCCAATGGGGTGCCGAACTGGCCTGGCTGGTCGCTTCAGGATCCTCTGGTTGACGTCGTTTAGCGTCGTCGTGCCGCCGCCGTCTAACCCCAGCGGCTTGACGACCGCAAAGGGGTACAGCACAACGATGCCTCTCTTCTTCCCTGCAAGCGATCCAGAAATTATTTGAAACGCCTTCAAAACAAACGAGGACTGTGATTTTTGTGAGCATTACGGAATTCCAAAACCAAGGGTTTGTTTGGCTAGACTTCACCGTCGGCCTATGGACTTGAAAGCTAAAGCCAAGGCCAAACAGAAGGGCGTATGGTTGGTAGCTCACTACTTAAGAGCATCTCCAATGCTCCCTCTTCTACCCATTCACATAGGAGATAGGCTATCAGTGGTTCTATAGCGATTCCTTCCCGGATGTATTGGAGATAAGTTATCTTCAAGTAATAACTTCGGATTTTGTTGGGTCATTCCGAAGCTATTGTACATTAGAGTAGGAGGTTTTGGGTGGTTGCATTAGCTAACGTGACTCTTCTGAAACTACCAGTCAAAACTACCATGCATTAGGGAGAGGGAGGGAGGCTCTTGTTGGACTTCTCTGGCTCGAAAAATTCTACTGTGCAACAGTTACACAAGAGAGTTTGTGTAATGAGCAAAGCAGATGATGACATGTGGCACATGTGCATTGTAGCAATACTGTAGATGTACTATAGCAGTACTGTAGTCCGGTAAAAAAATAATATTTTAAATTGCTGTTACAGTACCGGACTGTACGGACAATATATTTCAAAAAACTGCTACAGTATTTTGCCACATGTCATCGTCTGATTCGTTAGTTACACACTCTCTTGTGTAACCGTTGCATAATAGAATATTTCCTCTAGCTCGCTTAAGCTCAATCTTTTTTTTAAAGAAGCTACAAGTAAGGATAAGCTGAAGACCTAGAAACAGCTGGGCTCTGATCAACTCGGCTTCGGCTTCTGGCTTATTTTTTACTATTCATAAGTTTCGTCTTTTTCTGAACTTTTGGCTTTTTGTTGAGCTTTTTTGCCGGTTCTTTTTTTCCCGTATTTGTTTGTATTATACGTAATGGGCTAACATATTTTTTTATTTTTAAAATTTTAAATTTAATTATGCTAAATAAGCCTCTGTCAGCTACAATGTTTTCAGCCATAAGCCACGAACTTTTCGGCCGAACCGATCACCACCTTAGCCAAACAAGTTCAAAATATTGCTGCAAGTACTGCGCCGCTCTCCTCTCCCCTAAGCCTCTGTCAGTGGTTCAGCGCGCACATGCGCGCGCGAGTAATAATTGCTCACCGGTCACCTACCTGCTAGCGAGGAGCAAGACGAGGAGGACGTCGCGGAGGCGGCACGAGAGGACGGCTCGTTGATGAGTTGCGGGCGGTAATTGCCGCGGCGCGCTGGTTGCGCTGCCGCGTGGGGCGCACCTGCAGTTGCCTTTTGCAGTTGCAGCAGGGGCCGGGGAGCTTGCCCCGTGCAGCGAGCGGCGAAGGGGGTGGGGACTGCCTCACCTCCGCCCTGCGCCGCTGACGCCTGTCCTGCTGCCGCGCTCGGGCCCCTCTGCCACTGCCCCTGCTCTTGCACCTGCTCCCTACCCAATGCATCGTCCTCCTCTGCCCAAACATTTCATTTCAAGTTTTTAAATGCAAGTACCACTTGTACTTATCAGTAATTAACATCGCGTGAAACAAGGTACTCCACTGTTTCTAGTGACTAATAAATGCGTTATTAGACTAGGACAAGAAGTAAGCACTATTTTGTCTCTAGCTGTTCTTTGCCTTCTCCACAATGCCGCTTGAAGAGGATCGAGCAAAGCTCGGTTGACAAGCTTCGCCGCCGTGCGAGTTGGCCGTCTAGATTCAATCCCTATATCAGTTCTAGGTGTCTTATGTTACACATTTATGTACGGATCACTTTTAGATGTCTCATCTTTCACATGTATATATGTTCAGTGGAAAAATATATGATCATATTCCATAAGGTATTAGATAAATCTAGAATTTATCTAGTAATCTTTGTTTAAGTCCTAGCATGTGTGTTAGTGTGCGGCCTCTATTGTAACCTAAAAGGGAGTGTTTATACAACATTCGACTGTTTTTTAAGACAAAAACAGTCAGATTTTGAGCCGTTAGATGTAGATCCAACACCCTAGATCATTTTTTTGGAGGGGGGTTTGTATGGGTGGATCCGTTGGATGGAGATCTAATGTTCCAGATCAATCTGACTGTTTTTGTCCTAAAAAATAGTTGAATATTGTATAGCAATACTCTAATACTAATACTTGTAACGGTGTACGTAGCAACGTTACTAATTAAAGGGAGGTTTGGTTTTATACGTGTGTGTGTGTGGCAATTGAATGAAAAGGACGTGTCGATATATGGAATCACCTGAGACAAAACTGCTGTTCTCCGGGATCATGGTATTCAAATCGTGGAAGAGATCTCCCTCGCCGCTGCTAGAATCCCAAAAGCTCTGCATGCAAGCCGAGAACAACAAACAATAACAACGCTACAAGTTAGAAAAGGGAGGAAGAAGACAATCGGCGCTGCTTGCTCTGCGAGGCCACACGACTGAACTACTCTTTTGTACGTATATTAGCTTTTAAGTTATACCATTCCACTTTGATGTGTCTGTTCTTAGCACTGGGTAGAGTGCTACTTACAAAACACTTGGGAACAGATTAGGAACAACAGCCTACATATATAATTTCTATATGAGATACTAGCAAAGTTTCATCAGTACTCAAAGCTAGTATATCTAGGCGCCGAGCTAGTCACCTCCTATCTAGCTAGGCACTGCATGAGTTCTTGCGTGTATGATTCATCACTCATGAGAAGTACTACTACTACCACTACTACTACTATATCCATACCATGTGTGTGTGATGGCATCCTGCTACTACGGCTTACCTGAAAAAGGGACTGCACGTCTTCGTTCACCGTGGCCGGACGCCGAGGCGGCGCCGCCGCCGCCATCCTCTGCCGCTTGCAACGGTCGCTCCAGTGGGCGACGGCGTCTTGCAGGTAGCCACTAGACGCCTCCGACGACACCGGCGACTCCACACCTACTACAGCACGCACATGCCGCAAGCTAGCTCAATACCACTATCACCATGCCCTAGCTTAGATAAGAGGAGCATGCATGCGTGCACTACATGTGTCGTGTGTGTGTGTGTGTATGCAGTGAGGTGTAGTAGTAGGTCTCTTACACGTAGCCGGAAAGGCCTCATGAAAGCCTCCCTTGGCAGCAGCGTCTCCGAGTGTGTGTAGCCCCCAATCCCAATCCCAATCCCAATCCCAATCCAGAGGAGGGAATGCGCAACAGTCGTAGTTGTCTACGGCCATGGCGTATTGGCGTGCGTGTTGTTGTTCCGTGTGAGCTGAGCTGAGCTGAGCTGAGTGGGGTGGGGTGGGGTGGGAGTGCATGCCTTAAATAGGAGGCCCTGGTTTTAGGGGTCTTTTGGAGCAACAAAAGCTGTGTCGAATTGGTTGGATGGAAATGGCTGGCTGGCTCGCTCTGTAGGAGGAGGAGGAGGAGCATAGAAGTGAGGAGAGAAGCAAGCAACCGGTCAATGGAAAAAGAACGAATAAAAGAAAACAAAAGAGCAAAGGGGGAAAAAGTTGCGGTTGCTGCGTGTCATGTGGCCCTTTCTCGTGATTCGTTATGTTTGATCGCCCTCTCTCCTTTCTATCATCATCGGAGAATGTTACAAGTGCGTTCGGTACAAAAAAAATATGAATGTTGATTTCAGAAAAAAAAACAAAAAATAATTTTGAAAATGCATTGTAAAGAGTACATATATATAATCATGTGAAAAAAGGCTATTTGAGATGAATCCTGCTTTTACATGGAGCAAAAATGTTTTTTTTTTGTTTAGGTTGATACTTGTAATCAAGAAGTAGATCTATTCGTTTGGTAAATTACTTCATATATGTTTGCCATACATTATTTCCAGTAGAAGATTGCTGTGGAGTGTGACGGGGTAAATGTTGGGAAGCGGTAAAAGAAAGTTGCCAGTGCTTGCCTGTTGGTGTTTTGTTCGTATCCTAGTGCTGCAGCAGACGGGGACAGCGCCAGTAGCTTGCGTTCTTTCATGAAAAATCTTTGGACGAGGTCAAGAAGTTTTGTTTCCTGTTTCTCTCTTTTTTACTGCAAGATAAGTTTGCGCTAGCTCTGCCATTACTGCCATCCTTGTAGAACTGCGAGCTTATCATAGCTCCATGTACTTGGTACAGCAACTTGCTGTCAAAATGTGGGGCTTCACATATCACCAATAATGGCCAAAGGGACCGCTCAACAATGTCGCTACTTGAGAGATTAACTTGGATGATTTGAAACATTGTGATAAGATCAAAGTAGCATCAAATTACAATGTTTCTAAATATAGATAAACAAACCAAGTTTCTCTTTGTACTTGTGATTATTGCTTCTAAACAATATTCTGTAGTGTCGACGAATGGTTCAGATATATGGGAGTTTTAGAATTTTTGTCAACCAAAAGATCGACGTTTTGGACTTTGCCACTTTAAAGATAATGTTCATGATTCGTCAATCTATCAAAACGAGGAAATGACAAAAAAAATTATTCTGACTTCTGAACTAGTTAGTGTAATTTATATCAAGAGAAACAGATTGATCTCAATAAAGCACGTGTAATACCTTCAGATCCAAACTGATTTAGACCTAATCTTATTCTGGATAAACTACGCACACGTAGCAACCCGCTTACACTTTCATTATGCTTCGTGCAAAACAGTTAACCAGAGATTGCTACCATTGGAAACCCTAAGATTATATATTAGTGCTTCTTAAGTTAAATTAGTAAGGTGGGACTAATCCACACCCTCATGTGCACACACACACATATAGGTCATCATGAGCCTAATTCTATAGGGACCGAAGTGTCACAACAGCCCTCTCAAAGGACCCGATGTCCTCGTCGGCATAACATACCCATATTGAGGCAAATGATCGGGATCTCTCCTCTTGTTACATGTCTGTGTGTTCAGTGTTAGCACATATGCCATGCCTTGTGTCCACTCCAGGCCCACACGCGCTATGCACCATATGCCTACGCCCCTGACCCGCACGTGCTCATGTAACCGTGAAGATCGGCTCTGATACCATTTGTAACGCCCTAGGGTCCAAACCAGCTTAGGCCTAACTCTATTCTGGATAGGTCACGCCAGTGGCGTAGCCAGGATTTGTAGCTATGGTGGTCCATTGTCTAAAATTTATTTAACCGCTATAAATTTAACATGTCAGTACACAAGTATATGAATTACGAAATGCAATTAAGGTAAAAAGGACATACGAACTTCATAAAATAGACGAATATAGCTTTCTTAACATATAATTGAAATTAAATCAGTTTTACATACCCTGTGGCCCTGTGCACTTTTCCTGTTCGTGGCTTATCACCGTTGATCCTGGCTTCTATTTTGCTTAGTCACTAGCCGCTAGGGAAGAAATTAGAGAAGCTGAAAGGAAAAGGAGAAACGTGAGTACAGAGTACGTGACTAAAGGAGAATAGGGCTTTGGCTTAGGCTTAGCAATTGAGTCTTCATCTTAGGATTTTGATGTACGTACCTGCTGGCTGCTGCTCACTGCTCAGCGTTTGCCGTCGTGGTCCTCATGGAGTCGCCGCGCCGATGCTCGATGGCCGCGCCCGCGCTCGCCGTCGCAGCGTTGCCCGCCCCCACGGCTGCACTGCACGGCCGCACGGAGAAGAATACGAACGGGTGCAGTCTGACGCGAATACGCGGCCACGCAAACTCTCGGTCTCTCGCGATGGGCTATGGCTGAAGGCAGAACGCAGAAGGCCAAGCGTCAAACGACATACATGCTGAATTCTCCAGTGCGGACTCTATCAATGGGCTTTGGTTGGACCGAGCGCAGAGTGGCCCGCGGCCCACAGGGACCACCCTGTAGCTCTGCCTCTGGGTCACGCACACGTAGCAATCCGCTTGCACTTTTGTTCTTATTTTACGCAAAATGGTTAACCAGAGGTTGCTACCATTAGAAGCTCTAGGTTTATATGTTAGTGCTTCTCAAGCTAAACTAGCAGGGTAGAACTAATCCATATCTTTATGTGTACATACATATATAGACTATTATGACCTAATTCTGCAAAGGGCGAGATATCACAACACGGTCCCAAACGGAGATCAAACTGGCCTGGAACGGAAATGAGCTCCCTAAAGTGGGGACTGTGGGGTCAAGAAAGGGTACGAAGGAGCACTTAGCCCTGCCATATATCGATGAGCTGATATGACTTTTGTGTGTAAACCCGTGAGTTTAGAGAGAAGTTAGTAACTTGGACGTGGCCTCTTTTTCCAGTACTACTACTACAGTACTACTACTCGTCTTTACTTGCCTCATTCTTTCCGCGAACGGTCAATGCAAAAGCAAAGGAATGCCACTACTTGGGAGCAGCTGCCACTACTCATCAGTCATCAATGGCTAAGTAGCTGTTGTTGCTACTTGCAGCTCCATATCTACGTCTACTACCTTTGTGCATACTGCAAGAATGGCTAGCTCGGCTGCTGCATCTCGACACTTCTGCAAAGCTGCCCATCCATCTTGAGGAAAACGTTGCCTTGTTGTTTTTTATCTGTCCTCTCGCGACTTTGGTGATATATCCTACTCAGTTAATGATTGGGTGACATACCTGGCATTTGCAGGGGCTGGGAGAGGCCGTCCTATTGTGTAGTAGTGTGTGTCCTATGTGAAGATGGGGGTAGCAGTAGCGCGGCTAGGAAAGGTGTTCTTGCGCCCTGTGTTGCTTGATGATTCATGTACTTGTGTTCCAAGTACATTGCCCCCATGTGTTTTGCTTGGTTGGTGACTCATTTATCGTGTCATTTATAGATAAAAAAGATTGCCCAGATCATAATGTACTACCTTTTTTGTGATGTTGAGAACCACTAACAATTGATCTGGGAGTCACAATTCACAAATCCCAATTTAAAGGATGTCGGAGTAGGTGAGGCGAATAGGATAATTTACTGAATTATTGGGGTTAAGAGAACCATAAGAGAAGTAGATGATGATATAGGCTTGTTTGATATGGCTGTGGCTTATAGATTTTGATTAAATTTTTTGAATTTTAGCTATTTGCGACAGAGATTACGGAGTGAGAGATACTCGCTTGCGATTTTGATTTATACAGATGTTGGTCTTTGAGAAAATACTCCGTTTAAAAGTTAGGTACTATAGCAAAAATCAAAAACCGGTTTTACAAGCCGTAAAGAACATGTCCATATAGTTATATAGGACACTAACTGAGTAGAACATTTTTTACCGCTTGCCATGATGTATGTAGAATCTGCCAATCTGGTATGAAATTATTGGCAACTTTCATCTCCCAAAGCTTTTGCCATGAGCAGTAGAACGCGCGGCTTTTCAAGAATGCAACGCGAGCCTTGTTGCGCGTGGCAAAGCATGTGCGAGACACACACCACACTAGCCGAAAGAACAGTGCGCCTAACGGCCTAAGTCTCTAGTTCTCACCATCTCCACTGACGGCCATTGGTGCATTAGGTAATTAGATCGATATCCCTACCATTAGTGTTGTACTGTTGTACAACGATCGACTTTGTTATTCGTCTCTAATAGTAACTATAAAATATAAATGTGTATGGCAACTTGACAAAGAACTTGAAATTTCAGGTCAACACCTCTAAAGTGTTAAGAGCTTCAAACTACCATGTATGCCAAGAACTAGGAATTTCGATCAGCTCAACAGTAGCAAATTTGCGTGCAAACAAAATTCGAACTTGTCAGTTATTGCGTTGCATGCAAGTCAACTGTTGCGAGAGTAAAAATTGCAGCAAGAATTTATAGGACCACCCATCAAAAGCTGAAGATTTGACACTGTTCTTCACCATTGGCATGATGGCATCCTTACAGTTACTGGCCCATCTATGTGCTCCACACTCCACAGTTTCACTGGAGTACTCAACAGAGTAGGCTGGCTGGCTGGCTGTTGTTCTTTACAGCCAGGAGCAGGAGCGACACATGAATACCATCTTTGGTTTCCTTTTTCGGTGTTGAGCTTCATCGTAGCTCAACATATTCTGCACCAGCTCGCCCAAGTTGCTCCAACTGCATATGAGTAAACTGCAATGCTGCGGCACCGCATTGAAGCCAAAGGCAGTAAAGGTGCAGTACAGCGTACATTGCCATCGCGGTTGCTGGTGCACGATTCCATGAGTCAGTTTTCTCCGTGAAAGTGGCGAAAAGTCCTCATATTCACTCACTGGAGCTCGCGGTGAAACTGAACCTAGCCGCAAACATTTCTGTTCTGCAGATTGAGCCTGAGCTATCCAATGAAGCGCGGCGCGTACCAAGCTGGGACAGGCATTGCTCAAAGTCATAAGGGCGAACACATCGAGGACCAGATTGCCATGTCGAGCACCCACCACTCCAGTTCGGTGTGAAGTTGAGGGGTGTTCATTCTGCCTTTTAAACATAAGTTTTTAGCTTATTTTATCCTATAGTATATTTTTTTTATGTTATAGCTATTGGTAGCTTTTTCAGCGTACTTAAATTTAAAAATTAAAAGAATAGAAAAAAGATTATATTATCATAGACAATATAAAAAAGAAAATAAAAAGACAAAAAAGAAAAAAAACCCAAAGAAATTGAAATTAAGAAACTAAAAGATTAAACCTGAATGAGCCAGAAAACTTGAGGACGGAGATGGAGACAAGAGCATGCCAAATGATTTCACGAAGTATCCAAGCTGCACTTTTGGACCCAACTCTTTGCTACTGCCGTTCAAATCTAACCGGCCTTTTTACCCCCGAGACATGCCATGGCATGGCATGCACAACTTCTTTTGGTAAAGAGGGGGAGGATGGATGTATCATGTATGATCCCAAGAAATTCTTGGGTAAAGACTAAAGATGAGAGCGAAGCGACTGACTTCATGAGGAAGTCTCCATCCCGTTGTGATGGGCCCCGAAAGGCTCTTTGGGATCTGCAGCTATGTGTGGGTGCTGCACCACAACTTCGAGTCCCAGAAGTCGGAAGACGACGGAACATGCCGATCTCCTCGTGTTGACTGTGCTCTAGAATGGCAGTCCTAAGTTCCAGGCAGTTCACGCAAAGACGTCAGTTTCGGTGCAAGAACGGCGCGGCGCTCGGACTCGCCGTGCAACGATGCGAGCAGCTCGAGCCATGCATTGCACGGTTTTGGTTTGCTCCCGCTCGTGGAGAAGCTTGCCGCGGGCGCGTGTGGGGCGTGCAAAGCGGCGCGGTTCGACGCAGCCAGCGCCGTCCCGCTGCTCCCGCACACCGCACTACCTACCGGCTAATCGTGTAAAGCGGGCGCGTGCCGAACCCGCGTTAATCCTCGCTCCAGCCGAGCGCCGCGCGTTTCGTGTGGTGCGCGGCCGCGGACGGAAGAGCACACGTGGGCTCGGCAGAGATTGGAGAGCCACATTGTCAGCAGTGTTAAGGAAAAGATGTAGACAGATGAACAACAAAACAATTCACACATCAATCAATTACCAAGAATAAAGTAGATCAATCATAGGGGAGACACCAATTGAGAGAGCACCAGAAAAAATAGTCTTTATTAATTCTCAGATCTGATTACATGATACAATAACCTATCTATTTATAGTCTAAACCATCAGGGGCAATTTTGGTATTTGCCTACACCATAACCTTATGGGTTTCGTAACACTCTCCCTTGGGCGAATACCATAGCATACACATGCCTCATTAAAAATTTCTCTCAAAAATTTAGTGGAAAAAAGGATACAGAAAAGAGTACATCGCATCCGTTCCTTATGACACACTTATTGCCTCATTAGGAAAAACTTACAAATGGAAAAAGAGTGCAATATTTAGATCTTCAGGATTGTGTAAGTCTTATAGCCTTACATAAGGGCTAGTTCAGGAATTTACTCTTCTTGAACCTTGTAACTCTCTAAGCCGTCTCATACCTATGCCTTGAACACATTTATGAAAACTAGAGGCTGGAAGAGATTTTGTGAATAAATCTGCTAGATTATCACAAGACCTAGCTTTTAATACTTTTATCTCTCCGTTTTTCTAGAGCTCACGAGGATAAAAGAATTTAGGAGCAATATGCATCGTGATATTACTCTTAACATAACTCATTTGCATATGTGGCGGCATTATCTTCATAGATAATAGGAGCATCGTTTCTAACGATGGTCACGACATTTCTCGTTTTCTTTGTTAACGTATGGAAATACCTGGTTTCCCTTAGTATCAAGTTGGTGGTTCCACTGTCTACCAAACAAATCTCTCCCCCCACCATCAGATTTAAGGAGATGTTCTATATATAGAGCATAATATAATCAAATAATAATTCAACAGGAATAAAGCTCCAAAAGAATAGGCAACTCATTTTATTCATCAAGGAATATTGTTTAAATCCTAAACAATTAATGCTTCATAAGAGCATGAACAATCCACTATTCTTCTAGAATAACCTAAATCGATAAAGCAAGCTTAAGGAAACTATGACATCTGGAGTCGCTTGGGGAAACAACGTATGGCTTACTGTTACTGCAGGTCACCATATGTGTCAACCTCCATGTGATCACCCCCTGTTGTAGTGTCGAGCTCCATCACTACACTTAAGGCATCACTCTTATCAGCATCAGGCTAATCAACAAAGTGTGTCTCTGCAGCCTTCTTCACGGTGCCTTCTTGCCATTGGCAACTAACTCTTGGTAGAGATCTACTAGATGCTTTGGGGGTGCGGCAATTGCGGGACCAATGGTCCATACAACCACACCTATAGCAAGACGCAGGAGGGTAGGTCTTCTTGCTACCCGAGTCTGGCTTCTGTTGCTTGCCTCTCCCTTGCCCCATCCAGTGGGGTTTGCCATTCCCCTTCTGCATATTCAGTTTCTTCCACCGTCCACCCCTCTGCATGGGGCCCTTTTCGCGGCCTTGGCTACCAGTGGTCCTCTGGGAACTAGCATGAGCTTCTGGCAGCGGTTGTGACCCAGTGGGACGAGTCTGATAGTTCTTCATCAGTAACTCATCATTCTTCTCTACCTCGAGAAGAGTAGTAATCAGCTTCGAGTTCTTCTTATACTTGGCCTGACGATACTACTGCTGGAGTGTCCTGTGAGTAGGTGAAAAGTGCTCAAAGCCTTGTTAATCATCTCAACATCTGTGATCTTCTGGTTACAGAATCTGAGTTTAGCAACAAGCTTATGAATGGCGAAGTTGTATGCAGACACCTTCTTGAAATCCTGGAGCCTAATGTTGGTCCACTCACATTGTGCTTCAGGAAGCATGCTGGATCTCTGCTGGTCATACCTCTCCATCAAGGAGTTCCACAGTGCTAGCGGGTCTTCTTCTAAAAGATACTTAGACTTTCAAGTATGGGTGAATGTGGTGCCTCAAGAAGTGTGGTGTCGTACATTTGGTAGCATCAGGAATGGCGGGAGCCCCAGCTGCAAGTTGGGTTATGGCAGCACTGAGTGATCTAGCCGTCAGGTTGATCTTAGCATCCATTACCCATGTGAGGAAGTTGCTACCGTCCAGGGCGAGCTCGGCAAACTCCCTCTTAGCGATGTTAGATATTTCCTACATTATTCATGCATAATTCTAAATTTACTACAGGTAAACAGCATGAATATTGCTAAATTGGCAAGGTGTGGATTTTATCTATTCAGTAGACATTATTTAGGGCTTTTTGGAATTTTCTGGTAATTTTAAAAATTTCTGCTAATTAATATGAATTGTTTAGAATTACTAAATAAGCAGAAATAATATGCTAAAAAATAATTCTAGAAACATAAAACAATAATGCAACAAGATAACTAGATTATATTGAAGCATAAATAATCTAGGAAACAAATCATGTGGAAAAAAATTCGGTCTACTGGACTTAATTGCAATTCTGGCAAACTTCAGCGTCAAAATTATAACTATTTTCAATTTTCTAGCAAGATTGTTTAATTTACTGAAAACCCAGGGGTTAAACTGCAAAACTGCGGCCAGATTTCCCCCTTTTTCGCTTCGGGCCCGAAAAGAAATACTTGGCTCGGCTGGCCCAAATTCGGTCGGTGGCTAGGGTTTAGCTAGGGTAAACCTTAGCCATCGGTCCAATCTCGTGACGGCGGCAGTACTTCAAGTGCCGAGCGATTCGGGCGAGCGGGCCGCAACCGGCGGTCGGTGACCGTTGGGTGGCAGCCATGGCGCAGAGAGCGATGACCAGGCAGAGCGACCGCGAGCAGCATTGGCGGGCGGCCATGGCTTTGCGGGTCAGCTGGTGGGCAGCCGCAGAGGGTGGCTGCGGGTGAAGGTCGGTCAGGTAGTCGTAGCTGTGACTAGCGATGCTGGCGACGACTAGGTGAGCGTGGGCATGGACAGCTGGGGCGGCGCCGGCGGCTTCAAGCCGAAGGAGAGCGACAGCTTCGGCAAATGAGCAGCCAACTGAGGGCAGCATCGACAAGTGGCCGCGGCGGGCGAGGGTAGCTGGTTTGGCGCCAGCGGCTACGGGCCGGTGTCCAAAGAGCAAGGCGAGGCGCCGACTTCAGGCGGAGGCATAGAATCGGCGACAGGTGGCTGAAGAAGCCGGGCAGCAATGATCTTGGATACGTGGCAGCGTCGGCTGGAGGCGGCGGGCGAGCGCATGACGGCGGGGCCTCCGGGCGTGCTTGGAGCTTTGCGCAACGGTGTCAGGTCTGGTGCCGTGCGGCGGCCGAGATGGCCGAGGTCATACGTTGGGCATCGGCTGTGCGCGATGACTAGTCGGCGGCTTCGAGTGCAGCCTGATGGCGTCGGGCTTGTCGTCTGGTGGCAGCAGTTGGGCCAACTTCGGGCGGCCGGCATGGGTTCAAACGGCTGACCAGCGACGACGGGGACCGTGAGACAGCTGTCGGTTGTAGCAAATTTTCTCTTAATTTGATCTAGATTCTACACTGAGATGTAATCTGATATGGAGACTAGATGCTAGATACCCAATCTATTTGATTTTAGATCTAGTACGTAGAATTTCAGATCAATCTATTGCTAGAAACCATTAACACAAGATTAATCTAAACATGGCATTGCTAGAGAATAGAGAATCAATCTAGATTGAAAACGTGAACAACAATGCATAATAGATTGGTTCGTGATTTGCATACCGTGCACCTCGTAGAGCGGGTCATGCTGATAACATATTAAAAAATCGATGTAGAACAGATGAACAACAATGCAATCCACACATCAATCAATCACCAAGTACGAAGTAGATCAATCACAGGAGTGGTACCAATTGAAGGAGAGCATCAGAAAAAGTAGTATTTATTATTTCTCAGATCTAATTACATGGTACAATAGCTTTACTATTTATAGTCTAAGTCTATCAGAAACAATTTTGGTATTTTTTCCATACCATAATCTTTTGGGTTTCATAACATGTTGTTTGGGCTTTTCGCCTCATCTCGGCCTACTGGTGCACAGTAATTAGAGCAACTCCAGTAGGCCCCCTACTTGAGCCCTCAAACCTCATATTTGAGAGCCAGAGCAAAAAATTGAACTCCAGCAGACCCCCTACTTGGCTCTCAAAAATAGGAGGCCTCTCAAATGAGGCCTTCAAGCCCTCATTCCCAGGGGCCCCCTACTCTGGCTCTCATTTCCCGTTTTTCCCCGCCTCCGTGAAACTTCCCCGCCTCTTCCCCTCCTGTGCGCGCCGCCGGTTCCCCTCCCCGCACGCGAAGCCCGCAGCTCGCCCGCGAGCGCCGCCCGTGCGCGACTTCCTTCGGCCGCGCGTTTCGCCGCATCCGCCGCGACCTCGATCTCCTCCGCCGACGCCGCCTCCTCAGCGACCTCGCTCTCCTCCGCATCGCCGGTCTCCTCCGCGACCTCGACTCCCCAGCGACCTCGGCGAGCGGCGGCCCCGGGCGGCGACCCAAGCTGGCGGCGAAGAGAAGGCGGAGAAGCCCGTGGAGGAGGAGCCTGCCGACAAGGCGGAGAAGGCCCCGGCAGGGAAAGGCGAGGAGAAGAAGCCAGCGGCGGCTGGCGGCGGCCCCGGGCGAAGGCAGCAGGCGGCCCCGGGCGGCGGCGGCGAGATCTAGGAGGGGCGAGGCCGGATCCGAGCTGCGAAGGCGCAGCGGCGAACGGATCAGGGCGGGAAGCGGCCGGATCTGGTGCAGGGTCGCCGGATCCGGCGGCGGAGAGCGGAGGCGGCCGGATCCCGGTGACGACGCGGGCGAGCACGACTGCGACGACTCCGCCCGCCCGCCTCCCTCGCCCGCCCGCCTCCGCGGCGGCTCCTTCCCGTGCGGCTGGTCCAGCTGGGCGGTGGCGTCGGCGCGACGCAAGCGGCCGGGGGCCGAGGCGCGGGTGTGCTCGGGGCGGCGCGGCGAGACACCGGCTACGGGCGGCGCTGCTACAAGGCGCATGCGGGCGCGTGGCGGAGAAGCCGAACGGCACGGCTTCGGGCCGGTGGCCGGCGGCGTGAGCGTGAGCCCCGCCTGCCTCTTTCCCCTGCCAAGCGCGCCGCCTCGCCCGTCGCCTCGCCCATCGCTGACGCCTCCGCCCGTTGCCCGTCGCCGTCACCTCCCTCCCCGCGCGCCTCCCTCCCGAGCGCGCCGCCCGCCTCCCTCCCCGCGCGCCTCCCTCCCGAGCGCGCCGCCTGCCTCCCTCTCCGCGCGCATCTTTCCCCGCCCGTCGCCGTCGCCTCCGCCCATCGCCTCCGAATGGATTTGTCAGGAGTGGGTCCCATATGTCAGTGCGTAGTGGATGGATTTGAGGGCTTAGATTTAAGGGGTGCTGTTGGAGTAGAAGCAAAAAAAATTGGGCCCTTAAAAGTAGGGGGAGCCTTCAAATGAAAAGTAGATGCTCTGTTTTGAGGGCTGCTGCTGGAGTTGCTCTTAGGCCCTACGCTTGACTGTGATTCCCGGCCGCGGCAGCAAATTTTGCAGGGCCGCACGCCCGCATGCTTCCCGCCGTTAAGACGAGAATTGCAAAGAACCAATCCTTTTTTTTTTGGCGAATGCAAAAAACCAACTGTTCATGCGTCTGCGTCCTCTAAAAAAAAGGAACCAACTCTTTGTGCGTCTCCTTCCTCTAAAAAAAACTAGCGTTCCATTCATATTTCAAAGTTCATGCACAAGTCCGTTGAATTCCATACGCAATTCGTTACTCGTTTACGTTAATATATTTCTAAATCGAAGCGCGTAGCCGAAACACAGATCCAAGTAAAATGAGTGTGACTTGCCACGTAAGTACTACATTACGAAATGATGGACGCACATATTCCCAATGCTATTTGGATTACATTCGTGGAATGGAAGTACACCCTTAATTACACACAAACACGAGCTGTATAATTTTAAACAGCGACGATCCATCCTGACGATACTAGTACTAGATTTAATTTACAATACTCAGCATTACTGCACAAGCATTACCCACACACACCAACCGGTAATAATATAACTGAGCTGTCCAGTGTTCTCGAGGGGAAAAAGGAGTTTGAGCTGCCCAGCTGCAGCTACGTTCTTCGGCCCATGCAAAATTCAGTGGGTGGAGCAATATTACCAGGCACTGCAGTGCATCGAGCCATCGACCGAGAACTAACCTTCTGCAGGAGAACCGCAGAAGCAGAGGCATTTAAGGATGCTCCTCATAACCCCGCCGCGCTTTGGCGGCGGCTTGCTTGGCTTCTTCCTGTAATCGTCGGCGCGGCGCCCGTCCATGAAGAGCTAAACGGAGTACTAACAGAATGCTATGTCGATGAGGACTAGTGCAGCCAACAGGCACTTCACAACGCCAACACCCGGCAGCTTACCTCTCATGGAGTGTGTGTGTGTGTATAAATAGATGCACGGTCGCTTTGTACAGCTCTTACCCCAAATGTAGAGACATTTCATGCCTGTTTCGGGGGTAAAATATGGAAGATGCATAGTAAGGGACATGTTGGCGGTAGCATGGCTCCTTTTTGGAAGGAAAGGTTCAGCCAATCGTATCGATCAAGGAACTTTTCACGACTCACGTCACATATACATCGAAGTTGTGCAAGTAATATGAATTTAATCACTCTTCTAGTTCTAGGGACAGGGAAAATACACTAACAGTCCTGCGTGTTCCTTCGTCATATGGTTGGCTACAACAATAGGACCGTGCATATTTGTAAGGCTCCTAAGCTTGCACTAGAATCCCAGTGCAACTACGACGTAATTTACATGAGTGCCTTGCCAGATTGCCCCACCAAATCTTGACTGCTTGACTCCACGCAAGCGTGCAGGGCCAGCGCGCGCCGGCTAATCATATGTGATCAGTTCACTTCAAATAGGACCAACGACAAGGCACCGAATGTTCTACATGGATCCAAGTCATGCCGAAAGTGAAACACGATAGTCATTTTCTTGCATCACTGAAAACACCCTGAAACAGGCTCCATCGCAAGGAAACTTACTGTGAGACATATGGAGGGAACATTTGATTTTGTTCGTGTCTTACTATTGTTATTTGAGTTTGATTTTGATAAATTGCAATTTTACAGGTTGCTTTCTATTGCTAGCGGTCTGACTGGCCTTGTAATGGCAGTCATACCAGCTTGCGGTCTGATCGGCCGTGGTGATAGTCTGATCGGTGTGCGGCAGTACCGGCTCGTAGTTGACAGTAGCTATTTTTCAGATAAGGTATTTTGGAGGCTTTGAGTTGTGACTTGGTGCAGTAATACCAGCATTGAAAATACGGTATAACCGGAGAGGAGCGATCTGATCGGCCATTGCATGGTGATCTGACTAGTGCGTGTTAGGTAGTCTGATCAGCATGGTTGCCACATTAGACCAGCGCTGGTGCCAAGTTGAGTTGGTTTTGATTTTGAGTAATGTTAGTGTCCTTGAAAGTGTGAGTCATGGAGTGTCCATACAAGTGTGAATTATGGGTATGTCCATGCATTTGATTTGCTAATAAGTCAAGTGTATGTTATTTGTGCTCAGATCCATTGCTTGTTTTTTTTATGTGCAAGTGCTTGATGATTGTTGTGGTCAGTAGCAAGACTGAGGCTACGGAAGGGGTCCTGAAGCTATAGCATGTCACGTAAGTCCAAGTGAAGCATTATCTCAAGTGGAGAAGCACAAAAGAAAGACAAAAGATTGTGAGAAGACAAGTGTATGCATGTGGTGTGTCAATTAGACTTATGTATTTCAGGTGGTGACGATTCTTGAAACTGCCGTGTGATCTTCGCGACAAATAATTGGTCATTATGGATTATGATGTAATGTGGTGTGTCATAGGACTCGGACATTTCAAGTGGTGACGACTTTGATGCAGGTGTACGATCTTGGCGACTAGGCATTCGGAATCACATCTTCGTGAAGGCTGATGGGTGGCAATTGAGGAAATTGTTAAATATCGGGTGGAATGGCGGTTTGTAAAACTGTGGAGTTGGTTTAAATGGTTTAGATTACATCTTTAAGGATAGAGCATCTTAGCAGACTATTTGAGCCATGTAGAAGTTGCGCTTTAAAAAACGTACAAGTATGTGAAATATAAAACCCGTTTGTGTAAACGTTACCAAGTTTTCCCAATTGTAAGTGGTGTGATCCACTAAGAGTTGTTGGTGTTAGAGTATATTTTTTTAAAATATCAGTTTTAAGGTATATACTCATCTATAACAATTCAAATGAAACATATAAGTTTGAAAAAAAAATACTCAAATTCAAAGTTTTAAATGAATTTAGATCACATACTTTGTTGATTTATATATATAATTAGCATATACATACAATCAAACTATCATAAAAAAAAGGCAACTAAAATTCAAAATTTAGTTCAAACGTGTTTGAACTAGCGCACACGATACATATCTATTTTAAACTATGATGCCTAGGCACCAAGGAGCACTCGTTATTTTATATATATATATATATATATATATATATATATATATATATATATATATATATATATATATATATATATATATATATAGAGAGAGAGAGAGAGAGAGAGAGAGAGAGAGAGGAAGGCGAAATGGGACTCCTAGGAGTCCAGGCACCTAACCTATAAACCGTTCGATCAAATTGAGATGTGCTATTTTGTAGTAGGTAAGATTTTAACGGGTATACCCATTAGGCTATACTGCTTGCCATAGTATTCAAACTCCTAATTGAATGCATGAAAATCTAATTATTAACGGATATGTGTGTGTGTATATTAATGGCCCTGATCAAATTTTTAAATTTAATTATGCTAAATAAACCTCTGTCGGTTACAATGCTTTTTTCAGCCAGCTACAATGTTTTCAGCCATAAGCCACGAGGCTTTCAGCCGAACCGATCACCACCTATATATATCTCGCAACCATCAGCCCCAAGTCTCCCAGTTCCAGCTCACAAGATGCTCCGGAAGTGGATGCCAGTTGGCAAAATTGATCAATATTGCACATGAAGCTATCTAATCCACCAATCAATCACCTTTGCAATTTGCGTTCGATCTTTCTCTTTCGGTTCATGTAATTCTCTATCCGTCACCGTCATGTCTTGCGAGGTTCCATATTTGTCCATACGTGATGTTATCGCCTCGTTGGTTACGTACTTACGCTCGCGTCAATCAAACATGCGAACGATAACTAACGTAATCAATGCTGACATTACCATCTAGAATGACAGAGGTTCCATCTAGACATGATGGTGTTGCCCTGTTGGTTACGTCCATGGACCACGTGAACAAGAACAATATCTGATGATGTGATTAATGTTAACGTGTGATTGTAGTGATTGAACTTCACAATCTATTTGACATTCCTGAATCGAAAAGAACCTATTTGAAATTCAATAATGCATTTATATAGCCAGCTGGCATTACCGAACGCAGAGTTAAGTACGCGGTTACCTCTATCTGAGAGACATTACGTGATGCATATGGATGTTGTCGTGGATCAATAGGTCGGTCTGAAACTCCTGAAACAGGGCACCGGTGCAAGAAAACTTACCAGCCCGGTCTTGCGTCTCAGCGTTTCGTCTACATGTGCGAGTTTACGAGCGCAACGTCTATCGCGTGCATCCATGGCGGCATGGCGCTCAGGAAGACGGAACGGTCGGCACAGCACACGGCGTACGAAAAATACTGCGAGCTAGTCTCTCTCTTTTTTTCCTGCTAATCGTGTCTAATCGTGACCAATGTTACTGAAGAATGAAACTCGGGAAAGATACTCAAATTCGAGAAAACTTGTCGCAAACTGAACCTACTCCAATGATGTATCGATGGCCCTGCCTTAAATCTGTGACTCCAATAATGCATATTTGATGGGTTGTTGAACGTCAGGAACAAAATATGCTAGAATTTTTTATCTCTCAATTTGGTGACCGCTAATTGCGACTAATCCGTAACCATTAGATGCTGCATTTAACATGTTTAAACTCAAAAGATCGAAGACTTATAAACAACAAAACCGCTATCGTTAAGAAATACTATAAAGTCTACTGAACTTTTGAAAGAGTATGTATATTTACTAGTCTAGGCATATTCATTTTTTCAAGAATTTCAGACATATGCATGGAGCAATTAGTAAAACACAGGAGAGATAAGGCGGCAATGTTTTATCACTCTCAATCAAGCAATTACACGAACAATTCTTACAAGACGACTATAAGATACACATAGAACAACCCGGACAGAAGGTTAAACTAAACAACAAACCAGCTGCAAGACCATATATCAAATGGAACACACACATCTGACATCAAAAACTACCTACCTACCTGACGTGCTGACAGCCACTACATCTTCTTTACTGACATTACAATTTAACAAGTGAACAACACATCACATCGACATAGCTTTGGAATATTTGGCCATGCAGGAAGCGTTGAGCTCATTGATCTCAACCTTCCGTCTTGGGTGGTGAAAAGCAGCAGCAGAGACGTCTCAACATGCTCTTCTTCACTCCGTTGTGGTCAGGCATCCTTCGCTTGGGAGAAGATCACAGCTACTAAACCCGAACGACTGAAACAACTAAGATGGCCACAGTCAAAAGACTAAGCAAGAACAAGAGCTACTAGATAGTTGATGCCCCAGCAAACCTCCCAAGTGACATCTTTATAGTACGTAGAACTTCTGAGTGTCACAACGAAGGAAACTTGCTTTGCAAGTAGCAGGAAAAGTGCATGAAAAACCACAGAAAGGTTCAATGACTATGCGGAACAAGTCCTAGCAAGTAACAGTATCTTGCACTGAGCTTGGTTTGCACTATATATGAATTTTCTCCCCTTGTTTTCTGCGACGAGTATATTACTAGCGTATTATGCGCCTAACCTGTCTAGTATTTTCACTAAAAAAAATAAGATTGTCCTTTTAGAGCTGAAGAGGTGTAGAAAATGACTTGAAACTAAAGTATGAAATGATATTTAGTGCGTGTGTCATTGTATGACAGTGTCAGCGTGAACACTCTCAAGTATGAACTTTCAAGGGGTTCCGAGCTTTGATGCCCTTCCATCGTGTGCAACAAGATGGAATATGGTAATTAGCATGATACGCGTAAGCTGAGACTAGTGTGCAGTACTCGGCTTGACTGAAACGCCGTTTACCTTTGAACAACTCTGGGTTGTTCGAGCTAATTGCGATTGGCTTTGCATTGATTTCACTTGCATGAAACTGTTCACGGTTTGACCTCAATTGGCGAGTGATCCATGGCCGTTGATCTGTTCGTGCGCGGTGTTCGATCACGCGCTTGTACACTGTGACAACGGTCACAGCGGTGATGCTCCATGAAGATTATCAAACAAAAACAGAGTATCCGTTCCAAGAAAAGAAAACAAATACGGAGTAGTACCACTAACGTACATGAGTGCAATTCTCATGCATGAAGAGTTTAGTGACGTGATCGGTTGGTGAAACGAGTTTAAAAGCCCCTTTTGGATGCGAGATTTTTTCCGATTTCGATGAAAATTAAAATAATTTGTATAAAATTTATGCGAAGTTTCTGTGAATTCTTGTGCGGGCCCTGAACATTTCATCAATGGTTGGTTGCTCTTGCTCTCCGTATGCACAGGACATGGCGCGATAGAAGATCTCAGGGACGAGGAATCTCATGATTACTTCACGAAAAGCCGCGTCCGGTTCACCTGGACCTCTTAGAAAAGAGGCAATACTAGATTCCATACCAGCTTATAGAGCAAATACAATAGTATAGTCAACTAGTGGCTATAAGAGCAAGTTTAATAAGACTGACTGTGCTAGCTATAAGGGAATCCATGTCAGTATAGTCCTATGTGGAGGGGAGAGAAAAGGAGAGAGAGCCAAGCCGACTCTCATGCAAGAGTCAGGCTATAGCACAGGAAAAGAGGCATTATCCATGCATGTACCCATAGAACTAATTGTTATATCCATGCATGTACCCATAGAACTAATTGTTATACCCATGCATGTATTAAATTATCAATACTCATGTACGTATTAAATGATTGAGAGCTCTTATGGAGACAACTTATAGCCAACTTATTATATGAGTTGACTGCATCATTATCTTTTGATGATATGAAAATATATTGGAGGTAGCAGCTATCTGTACTATTAAACTTGCTCTAACACTTGTCCATTTCATCTATAGCCTTCAAAAAAATAGGTCATACAATAAGGTAGCTATTACAATAACTATTTGGCCCCACGTGTAAGAGAGTGAAATGCATATTTTTACGTGCTATAGCTAGCTGTAATTTAGTAGCCAGCTTCCTTCTCTCTCTTCCTTTCTCTCTCTGCCACGTAAGATTTTGTTGATATTATATTTGCTATAGCCTGCTGACTAGACCTTATTGTACCTGCTGGTCTGAGCTCACAAATTTTGAAGCAGATGCAGAAACTTGCATGCAAATCAGCACTTCTGTATTCGATTCTGAGTTGTTTTCTGTCCCTTATATATACCAGCCGTAGATATATGAGATTAGTTGGCGCATTATTGTAAAATCTCTTCTTTGTAACTCTTCTTCTATAGTCAATCATCACTGTAGTGTGCGGTGTGTTCACGGATTTTTCTATAAGAATTTTTCTCGTTTAAGTTGTCTCTTATTCTTTGATTATCTTTGTTTCTATCGTGTCTTTTTTTTTTTGACATATCATGCTTTACTAGGAAAAGAAGACGAGAAACCACAAGAAAATCCAGTGAAGAACGAACCCTGTCCTGTGAATATCTGTCACCGCTTACAGTAGTACTTCAAGCCACAGCCAAGGAAACTTGGTTTGCACGTACCTGGAAAAGTACATGACAAATCACGAAAAGGTTCAATCTAGACCAGGTCACTGGCCATACTTAAACACTAATTTTGGACCCAGTTTGCACTTTGCCATAGAATGTTCACTGAAAGATGCCTGCAAATTTCTTGCAAAGTTTTTTTTAAAAAAAGTTGCTTACAATGCAAGTTTATGCTCCTAGCTAGCAAGCTCGCCTCCTGTTCGTTATGTGTGAGCGTGAGCGTGTGACTGCGAGCTTTGAAGGGCAAGATGCCTTCAATGATTTGGTCGGCAAGCATGCAACACGACTACATATGGTACGCGTAAACGAGGACTGCACTGCCTGATCAAAGTCAAGTAAGCTCCCTTGAGTGAAGCATGGACCGTTTACCTTGCTTGGAACGGTTCAGTCGCTGCAATTGCATGCTGCGTAATGAAGATGTTTCAAGCAAATTGTGCATGTATTTACGTGCGCCGTTCATTCGTGCGTGAGTGGTGTGCGTGCGTACTGCGTACATCGTGTGGTAAAATAAAAGCATTTTTGTCTACATCTGCTTGCTCTCCATCCGCATGGAAGATGGCATGAAAAATCTCGAGGATACCTTTTTTAAGACCAAATCCCAAGGATACTTGGCAACATCAGAAAGTGTGCTTTCGGTTCACTCAGACCTCACTAGAGATAGGGCAAATTCCATCGTATTGATATTGAAGGTACCTGTTTCACTTCGAAGGTCTAGCAAATCCTACATAATCCTTAAATCAGAAAAATAGTAAATTCTTAAAAATTCTCTCATTAATCTAGAGAAAAATAGAAGATCTATACCACTTATTTTGGGAGAGTCAGATTATAACGTGCGGATTAATTGTATAGATGTTACAATTATTATAATTGTATAATAAACACAAATATATTTTTGAAATGTGATAGAGTTATATAATAAATACAATATGTTACGATATCTAGCCGCTTAATTGCGCCGGAAATTCTATTAGCTGCTTTAACACCAGGGCCGGCCCTGAGGGGGGGCGAGAGGGGCGGCCGCCCTGGGCCCCCAAAATCTAGGGGGCCCCATATACTATGTAGTGTATATACATACTTTGAAGATTTATCTTGGGCTTTTTGAAGTTAATTATATTTTTGTTATGGTTGATATGGCAATCAATTCATTGAAAAGTAGATTTCAAGAACTCCAAACATTCGGAAGTATATTTGGATTTTTAATGAGTTCAACAACATTGAAGTCATTAGATCGAACTAAATTAAAAGAATGTTGTACAAAATTTGCAGAAACTTTCTCTCTAAATGGTTCATCTGATGTTGAGTTAAATGATCTAATTTCTGAGTTAAGTGTTATGCAATTGACTTTATCAGATAAACCAATGTCTGCTATGGAGATCTTTGAGTTTGTCAGAGAAGCGGATTGTTATCCTAATATTTCTATTGCTTATCGGATTTTATTTACTATGCCTGTAACTGTGGCATCAGCTGAAAGAAGCTTTTCAAAGTTGAAATTGTTGAAGAATCATTTAAGGTCAACAATGTCTCAAGAGAGGTTAAACGATTTGACAACTTTATGTATTGAGAAGAAATTGTTGGATGAGATTGATATCAATACCATCATTAATGACTTCGCATCTAGAAATGTTTGAAGAAATTTTTAAGGTAATATCTATAAACTCTTTGATATAAATTTTTCTTTAATACAAACGCATTTTAAGTGTTTGTTGATAAAATTAGATATATATATATATATATATATATATATATATATATATATATATATATATATATATATATATATATATATATATGTGTGTGTGTGTGTGTGTGTGTGTGTGTGTGTGTGTGTAGATTTATATTTAGATATTTATACGAGGACCTCTATTTCTAGTTTCGCCCCGGGCCCTTAAAATCCCAGGACCGGCCCTGTTTAACACCAAGCATAGAGGAGAGCTTATACGTCAAAAAAATATAAATTCTAAACCAGATGCACTTCACGTAAATAAAAAAAACAGCTACACTCACTAACAATTCCATGGCTATTTATAAAATCTATTATATACTAAAAGTTGATAGCATGCCTTTTAGAGTTGTTAAGAAAAAAAGAGATATATTAGAAATTCTCACAAAAAAACAAAACATCTTGTACTTAATTTAGTGTATCGTATTTTTAAATGCTTAGATTTTATAGTTAACTTAGAGATATAAAAACATATATATATATATATATATATATATATATATATATATATATATATATATATATATATACACACACACACACATTTAGAGATAGTTGACTAATTATACATTTAAAGAAAGATCAAGTCATCAATCTGGCAGACCGGTTAAATATTGGCCACTTTAAGTCTACTTTTGTTCCAACATTTACAACCCAATATACTCAGTTTAGGCCCAACGATTGAGATGGTCGCGACCATTGCTAGTTTTCGGCCCAAATGTAACCCAATAATCCTTAACACGGGCCAACCACGTTATGATTAAGCCCATTTAAAGCTAACATTATCATACAGGCCCATAGAATGCCCATTGCCCATCGAGAATCCCAGATGCTTCATGAGTAGGCCATATAAATCCCATTGCCCGTCCAGATGCGTCATGTTTAGGCAAGTCGGGCCATTTCTGGCTTAGTTAAGCCGACGCAGACCCACACCGGGACAAATTAGACAGCCTAAAAATATTAGCATAAGGCCCATCTCGATTCAAAACCGCCAGTCAGGCCCATACAAAGCCCATTTCCGGTCCATATGCATCACGGCTGGCCCATATAATGAAACTAGTAACTTCACAGTTAGGCCCATGCTATCGGCCCAATTGCATTAATCACCGAAACATATTGTTTAGCGGGCCCAAATACTCTTCCTAATTTTTTATTTATTTAGCTCGATTGCGCCACGTTAATTTGAAAATTAGCCAATGCACCACAAAATTGCAAATATAGCCTCCTTGGCAAGCGCAGAAAGACCCGAGGGCGACGCGTGGCACGTACTGTGCTACCCAGGAGTGGCAGACACCTGTCACCGTGGCACCCCTGCACAGCGCAGCACTGCTCAGCCAAGCGCAGCAGGTGGCGGGCCCCACCGAGGTGCCGCGCCCCTCGGCCGCGATAGGCCCTAGGCGAGGTGCCGCCCTCCCATGCCGTGGCATCATGGCTCGCATAGCCATGCGTCGATTGTTCTGCGCACGCTGCCCCCTTCGCTCTTGTGCCGCGGCACCTAGCCGTCCTTGTGCACGCGTCGACGGCTCGGCTCGCTCTGGCGCTAGCTCCCTGCCCCGCTACTTCTACTCGTGCGCGATAAAATTCCCAGATTGGTCCCTCGCCAACACCATTTCATCAAGAGGTAGGAGAGACCGAGAGAGGGAGAGAATGGAGGAAGGGAGGGAGTGGAAATTCGAAATTTTGCGTGGTTTTGATTTGGAATTTGAAGTTTGCGCAGTTGCGAAAGTTGTAGATCAGCTTGTGAGCACGAACAAAAGATAAGTTTTATCCATATGCGACTATAATTTTAGCAATATGATTAGCATGTAATTAGCTAAATGGTATCCTGTTAGTGTAGAAAATTAGTAGTTAGCCTTCTGTATTTAGTCTGTACCTATAGTTAACTTAGACGACATATTGCTGTTAGTGTTAATTACTTATTAGTCACAGTAGTTATGTGCATGATTTTGCTTATGTTTAGCTAAATGAGTTTGCATACAAACAAAATTGTTACAATTAGTGCATTAAACATAATTGTTATGCAATATGTAGATTGTTATTTTGTACATGTCATCTAAATGTCAAAAATTTCGAAAATATGAAACATTATTAGCTGGAAGTACACATACTTTTTGACGCAAAAAATTCAAAAATCATTAGTGCGTCAGAAAATAATTATTATGCAATATGTAAAGTGTTAATTTGTACCTATCCCATAAAAGTCATAAATTTTAAATAGAGGTGAGGTTATCTTGCATAGTTCACATATCATTTCACACTCAGAACAGAAAAGAATTATGCAATGTTTTATTTCAGACTCTGGTTACATGACACTTGTATGTCTCGTACTTTAGGGAAAGCCCGACACAATCACAAGGCTACTGACCAATTGAACCAAACAATTAAGCATTACCCGACATTTAATCTCGCCCACCCACTCCTTAACATTCAACATGAAACAACTTCTGACAAACATATACGAAAGAATTTCACTTGTGGAACCATTAACTCTTAATGGTTTCACTTATGGCAAACCTCGTGCTCTCTCTTGCATTCAACTCTTAATTAATCGCTCGTCTGAGGTGATGAACAACCGCATAGGAGCTGCCATATGCTCTTCTTGACGTTGTTACGCTTCGCTTTTCCCATTCTTCTTCCAGAAATCGCTGGGCACCAAGCTGAAATGCTCCAAGAAGATGATACTGCACAAAAAAACACAAACACAGAGTACATGGTGTGAGCATCATTGGCCAAAAGCTCAGATAACTGTTCTCCCACTATAAACCTAGTACCAAAAGAAGCACCACTAACTAGCAAAAATGGAACCCTGTAAAGAGCATGACAAAGCCTATTCTTACTGCTACAACAGGGAAGGAAGATACCCGAAAATAACAACTCTGAAACACTCTGAAACTAAGCTTGACAAGTCTGGAGCCTTCGGTGCAAACTACAATTTATAGGTGTTACAATAGTAGCAAATTCGTCATGAGTATTAAGAAACACGGCTTCGGAATAGTATCAGACTTTACTAGGCAAAGTTCGTGAGAATCCACAAGAATATTCAGTGAAGAGCGACTGAACGAGTCCAGAACTTGAACTTGAAACGTGGTCCACTTGCAGAAACTTCAGTGGTACTTGCAGCGATTAGCTTAATTAACCCACCCCCTATATCTTATACTACTAGCTGAATACTTGTACTTTGCTAGGGGAAAAATTCATATTATTCCAATACATCGAGTCAATATTGTGGAGATTGGCCTGCCTGGTCCACGCTGTCGGCTCCGCTTCCACGCTCAGCCGCATCATATCTCTGTGCCCTTGGATCTATCATGCATTCGGTAGAGCTATATTGTTTTTTTGCTACAGAATTTTTAGGGTGGTGGAATTTATTTTTGGTATATTACTTTTTTTAATTTTTGTTAGATATATTTTAAGGAAGCGTAAAAAAGAGTTAGAAGAGAGATAAATCACCATGATGAACCATGTGGAGGTGACCACATGTGTATGATGAGTAATTGACATTGGTTATGTTTAGTCGAGTTTGGTTTGCGTAGTTCGGAGTCGAGTTGTTGCATGGCGCAATCGGACTCGGTCGGACTTGGTCAAACCTGGTCATATGGGATTAGGACGCTGGTTCTTTGATTTGACAGGTTTGGACTTCATCTGTGGTAAGTATAATGGTATTTACGCTTTCATGTATCGAGCGGTGCTATTTGACGTGTTTCTTGTCTGTGTGACTGCAGGACGTCGAGACGGAGTCGTGGCGAGACACGGTGGACCGGACTAGGCGCATGTGGCGCTGAGGTCAGAACGGTCGGGATGTGTCGAAGACGACGTGGACTCGAGGTGGTTGCGAGGCGTGCGAGACAAGGAGCGCGGAAGCTTCCCGGAAGGTGCAGAGGGGCGAATCGGGAATTTCGCAAGACTGCACAAGCGGGAGCGTGCTCCGTTGGAGATAGCGGGCGTAACGGGGCGGAGACCCGTTAGCCGTGGGCTATAAATAGGTGGAGAGGGCTGCATGCCCACTTGAACACTTGGAGAGAAAATTAGGGTTTGCTAGAGTCAAAAGAGGCTTTGATGACTTGCTTTGGCTTTAGGCTTTAGTGGGTGAGAGTGGTTAGAGGAGGCAGAGTGTGTTCCCTCTGTGCTCTCTGGTTGTCTGTTCGTAGCTTTGCCAGTGTGGTGTTCCCCTTCTCCAAGCATGTAGTGTGTGATTCTTGAGAGGGAGAGGGAGATGAGGGATTGAGAGACTTGTGATCAATCTTCTTGTTCTAATGTCCAGGCGTATGGGGACTCCTCTGTATTTCTTTTGATCTAATGAATGAAATCTGAAGTTTGCATTCCCTGTTTCTTATTTTTCCTTCGATGCTCTATTCTGGTGATTTGTGAGTTTTTGAGTTTCTTGTTGTTTGATGCTGGGAAGTGCCAAAATGGGTTGCTCTAGGTTGGGATATGGCCTCAAGATCATTTGATCGAATTCCCAAGAGCATACTTCGCTTAATCTCAGATTTCCCATTTTGAACCTTCCCTGTTCATATGTTGTCTTCTAGGGTTTTGGTCCAGATCTTGATTCCCTTGAGGAAATGACTTGATTTTTGGGCTAATAGGTCCTTTGGTTATTGCTTCCATGTCTGCAAAATTTCATGAGCAAAGGATCAAGGGTTTAGGAGAAATTTGGCCTTTTTGGTTCAGCTCGTGCAAAATTTCAGAATTGTGTCTTTTCTAGGGTTTTGAGTTAAATCTTGATTCCCTTTGCAAGATGACTTGAAACTTGGTTTCCAGAGTTTTAAGGCTATCTATTAGATATCTGGAAAGTCTCATTAGCAAAGGATTTGAGACCATGGAGAAATTTGAGTTTTTGAGTGCTCCTCTCTGAAGATTTTCAGATTTCAGTCCTTTCTACAATTTGGGGCTGTTCTTATTTCCCTTCTCGAAAAATGACGAAACTTGGCATGCAGATTCCTATGGCTATTAAGTAGCTATCCTCAAAGTTTCGTGGCCAAAGATTCAAGGATTGAGTGGGAATTCAAGTTTTTGTAGCTGCTGCCAGTAACTTTCAGTTTCTTGTGCAAATCTGAAATTCCTCATGTTGAGTTGGATTTTTGTGGTCTCTTAGGTTCCTTGACTTGGTATAATCATTTCCTTGTTATACTGGACCAAGAGAACAAATGGAAGTCTCAATTCCTTTGGTTTTGTGAAGCTTCAAGTCTTATCTTCTGAAAAATCAGGTTTCTGGATTTTTTGCCTGAGGGATGGTCTGACTTGTGCTTGTCAGGGGTTGAGTTTTTCGAAAGTGTCGAGCGTCATTCACCCCCCCTCTGTCGCTATTTCGGTCCAACACACCACCACCAACTCACTCTTTTAATTAGTGAAGATACCCTGCATAGAACGAGTCCTAGACGTCCAAAATGCTTAGTTATTAACACATGTTTATGTATGCTAAATATGAGTAGTTAATTCCTTTGTTTAATTGTTTTTTAATTAGAAAATGTAAATATAAGGGGGCTCAAGTGAATGATTCGGAACTTCATCGATCTTTGACGCGTATCCAAAACGAAAACCATTGCGTATAGCCGGGGTTGCTTCTGTTGAAACGAAAAGTGAATCCACAGGAAGATTCAGTGAAGAACCGACTGAACGAGTCCTGTTGATTGAAGCATTCATCTTAGAGGACTTCAGTCAACTCCTAGTAACAAGTGGTTAAACTGAGTTCTGTTCTGTTGCCAAGTCATTTAGAACGCTCGTAGGCTAGTACATTTTACAGTGTGTTCATCATAAGTTTTGACGTGTGCCCAAAGAGTAGGGCTGAAAACGATCGGAAATGATCGGTAGGAGGTCAAATCACTTTCAGTTTCATGTTATTTTTTCGAAAACGAAATCGATACGATATTGTCGGAAACGAGAACGACATCGATATTCCGGTAAATTCGGAAACGAAACTATTCGATCAAAAGTGCATCGATAACGATCGAAAATCATGAAAGCGATAGCTAAAATACGATATTCTCCACATCTAAGGAAGCCAAAACATGCAACCATAATCAATTCTAAGCCATGAACTCATATCATCATATCACAAATTCTCAACTAAATGAAGCAGGCATACTTCAACACTTCAGTTCGATCCCATCCATCACACGAACAGCGAACTCATACTACCACAAAAGGTCCTTCCTTTCATTGCATAATACTTAAAGAAACTACTACTACGATGACATGTGTCATATTTATACATATTTACCCGTCATTTTACCCCATTATTTTTCGCATTTCAAGACCATTTATCATCATTTACATAGTTTTCCTATATTTAATTGCTCGAAATGGACTATTTTACATTTTTTGTATTTTTCAGCAGACCGGCACGATCGAGGCGCATAAAATGACAAATTTGGCATTTGGGACTGCTCCGTACAGATGTACGCGTCGTCACGAACACGTAGGATCTTTTTGCGCTGAAAACGGAGCTATGGAGGTCTAGTACGGAAGAAAGCATAAGAAGGAAGGACCAGATTGCAAACCCTAGAAAGTGGGAGGACTAAATCAGAAAATGGCAAAAATCCCCCATTTGGCCGAATAACCCAGCCGTCATCCTCCTCCACGCCTGAGCCCGACGCTGTCTTGAACTCTCTTCCTCTTGATCCCCTTGCTTCTCCTCCCCCTTCTTCTGCTCCGGCGCCGGCGAGGCCGGGCCATGCTCGCCGGCGGCCACCTCGTAGCCACCATCACCTCAACTCCGGTACACCCCGCCGCTCCTCTAACTCAACGCCACTTCTTCCACCGCTGCTTCTTCCCCAAATCACCTCCCCTCACCGGGCTGCCGCCTCTCTTCTCCACTCCCTCCGGTCGCCACCCAGCTCCACTGCGCCACCTCTCCCCGTCTTCCTCTACCGAGCCGCACAGTACAGTTGCTCGAACCCTAGCTCCCACCCCCTCCCCTTCCCTCCCCAATGGACGACCACCAAACCCAGGATCTCGTCAAGGAGCTCGTCCACCGCCTTCTCTCCTTCGAATCCGGCGGCGGAGGGCGTGACGTGGGCGGCGCGCTGCGATTCGCTCACCGGCTGCTCTCGAGCCGCCTCG
The DNA here is from genome assembly GCA_017311315.1 of Dendrocalamus latiflorus. Lineage (NCBI taxonomy): Eukaryota > Viridiplantae > Streptophyta > Magnoliopsida > Poales > Poaceae > Dendrocalamus > Dendrocalamus latiflorus. The sequence goes on along the minus strand of CM029634.1, from coordinate 2,965,106 downwards.
CCCCCGCCGTCCTCCCCGACGAGCACGCGCTCGCGGAGTCCATCAAGCGCCGCCTCGCTGCCTCCGGCCGCCCCGACGATGCCCTTGCCTTCGCGGATCTCCACTCCAAGCTCGCCGCCCGATCCCGCCCCGCCTCCCTGTGGCCCCTCCTCTACCTGCTCAACTCGCTCTCCTCCCACGGCCGCACTGCCGCCGCCGCCTCCTGCCTCCCCAACCTCCCCACGGCCGCGCCGCCGCGGGCCCCGGCGACGACCGGGGGGAAGCCGGCTTCGCGGGCGGCCGGGCCGCCGTCCGGTGGTGTGGGCCGGTGGGGCTATGCCAATGGCCCAATGCCATCCTGGGATTTTCGGTAATTATCGACGGTAGATTACCGGTTAAATACGGTATTTGTCGAAAACGATCGAAAGAGAGCTAAATCGTTTTCGTTTTCGTTACCGGATGTTTTTACCGTTCTCGTTTCCGTTTTATCGGTTACCGTCACCGTTTCCGTTTAGGGGAAAAAATCGGTAATATCTCGAAAACGATTTTCGGTAACCGAGAATTATCGTTTTCGTTTTCAGCCCTACCAAAGAGTAACCCCAAAAAACACATTTTCCTGCGTATCTGAAACTCCTGAAACAGGGCACCGGTGCAAGAAAACTTACCAGCCCGGTCTTGCGTCTCAGCGTTTCGTCTCGCCTCGTCTACATGTGCGAGCTTACGAGCGTAACGTCTATCGCGTGCATCCATGGCGGCATGGCGCTCGGGAAGACGGAACGGCCGGCACAGCACACGGCGTACGAAAAATACTGCGAGCTAGTCTCTTTTTTTATTCCTGCTAATCGTGACCAATGTTACTGAAGAAAGAAACTCGGGAAAGATACTCAAAGTCGAGAAAACTTGTCGCAAACTGAACCTACTCCAATAATGTATCGATGGCCCTGCCTTAAATCTGTGACTCCAATAATGTATATTTGATGGGTGGTTGAACGTCAGGAGCAAAATATGCTAGAATTTTTTAAAAATAAAAACATTTATCTCTAAATTTGGTGACCGCTAATTGCGACTAATCCGTAACCATTAGATGCTGCATTTAACATGTTTAAACTCAAAAAATCGAAGACTTATAAACAACAAAACCGCTGTCATTAACAAATACTATAAAGTCTATTGAACTTTTGAAAAATTTAGAGTATGTATATATACTAGACTAGGCATATTCATTTTTTTCAAGAATTTCAGACATATGCATGGAGCAATTAGTAAACCACAGGAGAGATAAGGCGGCAATGTTTTATCACTCTCAATCAAGCAATTACACGAACAATTCTTACAAGACGACTATAAGATACGCGTAGAACAACCCGGACAGGAGGCTAAACTAAACAACAAACCAGCTGCAAGACCATAAATCAAATGGAAAACACACATCTGACATCACAAACTACCTACCTACCTGACGTGCTGACGGCCACTACATCTTCTTTACTGACATTGTACATGGAACAATTTAACAAGTGAACAACACATCATATCGACATAGCTTTGGAATATTTGGCCATGCAGGAAGCATTGAGCTCATTGATCTCAACCTTCCGTCTTGGGTGGTGAAAAGCAGCAGCAGAGACGTCTCGACTTGCTCTTCTTCACTCCGTTGTGGTCAGCCATCCTTCGCTTGGGAGAAGATCGCAGCTACTAAACCCGAACGACTGAAACAATTAAGATGGCCAGAGTCAAAAGACTAAGCAAGAACAAGAGCTACTAGATAGTTGATGCCCCAGTAAGCCTCCCAAGTGACATCTTTATAGTACGAGTGCACAACAAAGGAAGCTTGCTTCGCGCTTACTAGGTGAAGTACATGGAAAACCGTGGAAAGGTTCTGTAACAACTAGTTGCCAAATTTCCCGTGTAACTCCGCGGCTAGCTATTACAACATATATGATTTTATTTGAAAACAGACATGTATTTGTTATACAATTCTAATACTTATGATTAAAAATAGAGCTGTGTTTATTAAACAACAGTAACTGTTTTAATATATATTTGGTTAATCTACATAGCTATAATCTAAACCCACCTAAATAAATATTGTAGATATTTTTCCCACGCAATTGTGCAACTAAATACTATAATGAATATGCTTATATCGAAACATAGAGTTGCATTTGTTACACAACGCATTTGTTACACAACTCTAATTATTACGATGAAACACATAGTTGTATTTCTTATACAACTGTAGCAGCTCTTATATCTGATTAATCTATGCTGTTGTAATTTAGATCCACCATAATTGATGGTACGAACCTTTCTCTCTTTCTGCCAATTAACACTAGAATTTATAGCTGTGGAAAGCAAACCGGTGACTTTTTTCTTCTTCTATAATATGATAGGCAGAAGTACAACGTGTCCCTAGCAAGTAACACTTGAACTTGGGCTTGATTTGCTGTGTATGAGTCCTGCCCTGGCCTTCTAGAACTGAAAAGTGTATTAAAAAATGACTTGAAAGTATGAAACGAGGTCGAGTGCACGAATAGTGTCAGTGTGAGCAGAGCGCTTTGAAGATTGAACTTTGAAGGGATTCCGAGCTTTGATGCCTTCCATCGTTCCACGGTGCGATGCAACGAGATCGAATTTGGAACGATCTACGCGTAAACTGGGACTTAAGACTTGTATGGTCTGATCAATGGTGAGTACTGAGTGCTCGTCTTTACTGAAACACCGTTTACCTTTGAACACTTTTCTTACCAGAACTGTTCAGCCTAACTAAGGTTGGTTTTGCATAGGACTAGTTTACATTCTGACCTCAACTGGAGAGTGATATGTACGTGCAAGCACCCATCCATGGCCTTAGATTTGTTCATGTGCCGTGTTCACGCGCTCCTATATGTGACAACAAACAACAGTGATATTCCACGGAGATTAAAGTACAGAGTTGCACTAACGTACATGAATGCAATGCTCGTACATGGCTACAGATCGAATGGAACGGACGCATCAACAAACTACCTGCTTGACGGTCAATTATGAAGCCGGAAGTCATTTGAATATCTTGACTTTTAAAAGCGGTTTCTCCAATTCGCTTTCAAAAGACGCTGACCGGCCTCCGTCGTCACCTCCGCGTCCGCGTCTTCTAAAAACCGTTTTCCAAATGTTATTCTAATAGCTACTTTTTTCAGCTGTTATTATTCTATTTCAACAAAAGACCGAATTCTTCACTTTGTTGCGGTCAGTCATCCTTCTGATCTTGGGAGATGGTCTTCACAGCTGAAACGGTTAAGATGGCTAAAGGTTACAACCGCTAAAACTGAGCAAGCAGAAGAATTGGATGCTTGGTGCCTCAACAAGCATATCAAATGTTCTATTTATACTAGTGAGTCTATTCTTTTTTGCTTCGGCTTATGACTTTTAGCTGCAACTTATGATTTTTAGGATGTTTATGAGAAAGTACGGAGTAACAGAAACTCATGTGCGGCTTTGGCCGATATAAATAAAGTCGCTACAATGTGTATTACAATCGACTTGTAAATTTCATCACGATCAATGGCAACTAGTGTGCGGTACTCGGCTTGACTGAAACGCCGTTTACCTTTGAACAACTCTGGGTTGTTCGAGCTAATTGCGCTTGGCTTTGCATTGATTTCACTTGCATGAAACTGTTCACGTTTTGACCTCAATTGGCGATCGAGCGATTTGTATATATGTGCAAGCACCGATCCATGGCCGTTGATCTGTTCGTGCGCGGTGTTCGATCACGCGCTCGTACACTGTGACAACGGTCACAGCGGTGATGCTCCATGAAGATTATCAAACAAAAACAGAGTATCCGTTCCAAGAAAAGAAAACAAATACGGAGTAGTACCACTAACGTACATGAGTGCAGTTCTCATGCATGAAGAGTTTAGTGACGTGATCGGTTGGTGAAACGAGTTTAAAAGCCCCTTTTGGATGCGAGAATTTTTCCGATTTCGATGAAATTTAAAATAATTTGTATAAAATTTATGCGAAGCTTCTGTGAATTCTTGTGCGGGCCCTGAACATTTCATCAATGGTTGGTTGCTCTTGCTCTCCGTATGCACAGGACATGGCGCGATAGAAGATCTCAGGAACTGAGAATCTCATGATTACTTCACGAAAAGCCGCGTCCGAAAAGAGGCAATACTAGATTCCATACCAGCTTATAGGTCTGAGCTCACAAATTTTGAAGCAGATGCAGAAACTTGCATGCAAATCAGCACTTCTGTATTCGATTCTGAGTTGTTTTCTATCCCTTTTATATACCAGCCGTAGATATATGAGATTAGCTGGCGCATTATTGTAAAATCTCTTCTTTGTAACTCTTCTTCTATAGTCAATCATCACTGTAGTGTGCGGTGTGTTCATGGATTTTTCTATAAGAATTCTTCTCGTTTAAGTTGTCTCTTATTCTTTGATTATCTTTGTTTCTATCGTGTCTTTACTAGGAAAAGAAGACGAGAAACTACAAGAAAAATCAGTGAAGAACGAGTCCTGTCCTGTGAATATCTGTCACCGCTTACAGTAGTACTTCAAGCCACAGCCAAGGAAACTTGGTTTGCACGTACCTGGAAAAGTACATGACAAATCACGAAAAGGTTCAATCTAGACCAGGTCACTGGTCATACTTAAACTCTAATTTTGGACCCAGTTTGCACTTTGTCATAGAATGTTCACTGAAAGATGCTTGCAAATTTCTTGCAAAGTTTTTTTAAAAAAAGTTGCTTACGATGCAAGTTTATGCTCCTAGCTAGCAAGCTCGCCTCCTGTTCGTTCACTTGACCAGTCTGTGTCGACCTGACCAGAGTACCAGACGTTATGTGTGAGCTTTGAAGGGCAAGATGCCTTCAATGATTTGGTCGGCAAGCATGCAACACGACTACATATGCTACGCGTAAACGAGGACTGCACTGCCTGATCAAAGCCAAGTAAGCTCCCTTGGGTGAAGCATGGACCGTTTACCTTGCTTGGAACGGTTCAATCGCTGCAATTGAGATGATCGCGACCATAGCTAGTATTCGGCCCAAATGTGACCCAATAATCATCAATACGGCCCAATGATTTGCTTCATGAGTAGGCCGTACAAGTCCCATTGCCCGTCGAGATGCGTTATGTTTAGGCCCACATAAAGCAATTCGGCCCATTTTGGCTTAGTTATCCGATGCAGACCACACTGGTCCCAATTACATAGCCTAAAAATATTAGCATTAGGTCCATCCCGGCTCAAAACCGACAGTCAGGCCCATACAAAGCGCATTTTCGGTCCATATGCATCACGGCTAGCCCATATAACGCCACTAGTAACTTCACAGTTAGGCACGTGCAGGCCCACTATCGGCCCAATTGCATTATTCACTGAAACAGTAGTGTTTAGCTGGCCCGGCCCAGATACGCTTCCGAATTTATTTATTTATTTGGCCCCATTGTGCCACGTTAATTTGAAAATTAGCCAATGCGCCACAAAATTGCAAATATAGCCCCCTTAGCAAGAGCAGAAAGACCCAGGGCGACGTGTGGCATGTACTATGCTACCTAGGCGTCGCAGGCACCAGCCACCACGGCACCCCCGCACAGCACAGCACTGCTCAGCCAAGTGCGGCAGGTGGCGAGCCCCACCGAGGTGCTGCCCCCTGGCTGCAATAGGCCCTAGGCGAGGTGCTGCCCTCCCGTGTCGCGGCATCATGGCTTGCATAGCCACGCGTCGGTCGTTCCGTGTGCGCTGCCCTCTCGCTCTTGTGCAACGGCACCTAGCTGTCCTTGTGCACGCATCGACGACTCGGCTCGCTCCGGCGCTAGCTCCCCGCCCTGCTGCCTCTACTCGTGCGCAATAAAATTCCCAGATCGGTCCCTCCCCAACACCATTTCATCCAGAGGTAGGAGAGACCGAGAGAGGGAGAGAATGGAGCAAGGAAGGGAGTCGAAATTCGAAATTTTGAGCGGTTTTGATTTGGAATTTGAAGTTTGCGCAGTTGTGAAAGTTGTAGATCAGCTTGTGAGCATGAAGAAAAGATAATTTTTATCCATATGCGACTATAATTTTAGCAATGTGATTAGCATGTAATTAGCTAAATGGTATCTTGTTAGTGTAGAAAAGTAGTAGTTAGCCTTCTGTATTTAGTCTGTACCTATAGTTAACTTAGACAACATATTGCTGTTAGTGTCGTTAATTACTTATTAGTCACAGTTCACATATGCAATGTTTATCTTGCATAGTTCACATATCATTTCACTCTCAGAACAGAAAAGAATTATGCAATGTTTTATTTCAGACTCTGGTTACATGACACTTGCATGTCCCGTACTTTAGGGAAAGCCCGACACAATCACAAGGCTACTGACCAATTGAACCAAACAATTAAGCATTACCCGACATTTAATCTCGCCCACCCACTCCTTAACATTCAACATGAAACAACTTCTGGCAAACATATACGAAAGAATTTCACTTATGTGGAACCATTAACTCTTAATGGTTTCACTTATGGCAAACCTCGTGCTCTCTCTTGCATACAACCCTTAATTAATCGCTCGTCTGAGGTGATGAACAACCGCATAGGAGCTGCCATATGCTCCTCTTGACGTTGTTACGCTTCGCTTTTCCCATTCTTCCAGAAATCGCTGGGCACCAAGCTGAAATGCTCCAAGAAGATGATACTGCACAAAAAAACACACACACAGAGTACATGGTGTGAGCATCATTGGCCAAAAGCTCAGATAACTGTTCTCCCACTATAAACCTAGTACCATTAACTAGCAAAAATGGAACCCTGTAAAGAGCATGACAAAGCCTATTCTTACTGCTACAACAGGGAAGGAAGATACCCGAAAATAACAACTCTGAAACACTCTGAAACTAAGCTTGACAAGTCTGGAGCCTTCGGTGCAAACTACAATTTATAGGTGTTACAATAGTAGCAAATTCGTCATGAGTATTAAGAAACACGGCTTCGGAATAGTATCAGACTTTACTAGGCAAAGTTCGTGAGAATCCACAAGAATATTCAGTGAAGAGCGACTGAACAAGTCCAGAACATGAACTTGAAATGCGGTCCACTTGCAGAAACTTCAGTGCTAGTTGCAGCGATTAGCTTAATTAACCCACCTCCTATATTTTATACTACTAGCTGAATACCTATACTTTGCTACGGGAAAAATTCATATTATTCCAGTACATCGAGTCAATATTGTGGAGATCGGCCTACCTAGCCCATGCTGTCGGCTCCGCCATGTCTCCGTGCCCTTGGGTCTATCATGCATTCGGTAGATACTCTGCATAGAACGAGTCCTAGACATCCAAAAATGCTTAGTTATTAACACATGTTTATGTATGCTAAATATGAGTAGTTAATTCCTTTGTTTAATTGTTTCTTAATTAGAAAATGTAAATATAAGGGGGCTCAAATGAATGATTCGGAACTTCATCAATCTTTGACGCGTATCCAAAACGAAAGCCATTGCGTATAGCCGGGGTTGCTTCTGTTGTAACGAAAAGTGAATCCACAGGAAGATTCAGTGAAGAACCGACTGAACGAGTCCTGTTGATTGAAGCATTCATCTTAGAGGACTTCAGTCAACTCCTAGTAACAAGTGGTTAAACTGAGTTCTGTTCTGTTGCCAAAACTGAGTTCTGTTTTAACTTAGACATGAGGCACCTTCTTTTTGGCTTTTTTTTTATGCTTTTTGGCTTCAACTTCTCCGAAAGTCGAAACAAATAGGATGGCTTATCCAAACGGCTTCTTAAAACTGCTTCTCCAAACAGCTTCCAGAGCATAAAGACGTGTGTGCTATCCGCACCAGCGTCTCTACTGTCCATCGCCGCCTCAAAAAGCATAAATAACAACAATCAACCGTAGTATAAAAGAATATGGTGGTTTGTTTGATGCTTAGGCCAGACGGTAAAGAAGAGGAGACACGAAAAATGACTATGTGGGCCCGTACTGGTATGGTCCGGCCTAGACCATATCCCATTGGGTGTTCTTTTAAATAGCAGGAGAACTGCTACATATCTGTTCTTTTGGGCTGCGACTTATGATTTTTGATTGAAATTTTTGGCTTTTAGTTGTTCGCAAAAGAGGTCGGAGAGAGAGAGACTATAATAATAGCAGAACTGCTACGTTTCTGTTCTTTTAGATTACGGCTTATGGTTTTTAATTGAAATTATTGACTTTTGGTTGTTCGCGAAAGAGGACAGAGAGAGACTATAATCAATTTATAGACTTTGTCTTAAAAAGACACTCTATTTGAAACCTAAATATTATACAAAAGCCAAAAGACCAAAGAACAAGTCCTATATTCCATTAACAGTAGGGAGAAATTACAGAAAGCCTTTGGCAAAAAAGACAGGAAAAAACATGTAGAAGGGAAAAAAAAACAAACGAAAATTGTACAAAGAGGCCTTAGCGGCCATCTAGAGCATCAGGGTGGGATCCTGTCTTTGTGCTGGAGAATCTTCGCATTCCTCTCATTCCATATTGTCCAAACAACCGCCAACTTGTTGATGGATTGCGCTGCTTAGGGGTGAGAAACAGATACAAATTATCCGAATTATTCAATAACTGTATTTAATAGGATACAAATATGATATAGGTCTTTTCATTCGATTAACAATTTCTCTTCTATTTGTATTCGTATAAAAAATATATAGATACAAATATAATATGGACTTTTATCATCCAAAATGCTATTTTATCCAGACTATTCATATTTGTATTCGTTCCAACGAACCAACATATGTATATTGTTGCAATATGACTAATTTGTTAGATGGATTTTTTTAATTCAATATGAATTCATGTTGCTTTAGGTGAAACATATAAATTAGAATGATTAAGTGTGAATGTATAAGGATAGAATATCATTAATATCTTTATATTATATAAGTTATGAAAATATCTAGATTCGATCAAATTGAGTAGATATTATATTCAAATTCATATATGTTACAATATTCAATTACCATTCGTATTTAATAATATTTGAATTCATATTCATTTAAAAATATAAGTATGAATATAATAAAAATATTATTCGATTTGTATTTAATCTGTTCCTAAAACTTATGTTGCTTTCCACATTGAGGTGTTTCTGGGACGGTTTTGACTAGGGGCGGAATTGGGCCCCTGGCAAGGTGGGCTTCAGCCTGGGGCGTGAGAAAATTTGTAGTATATAGCCCAGGTCAGCCCGAGTTATTAGTATTAGTATTCAGCCCAGGTAGCCCATATACATCTCACAGTTCAGCTAAGCCAACCCACGGTCTCCACGCGGCCCACGGTCTTCAGTCTTCACGCAGCCCAGGTAGCCCACCACTGTCTCTGCGCGGGCGCGCCCAAGCATTTCACGGTTTCGGGCGGAAACCTAGCACCGCACCACACCAAATCTGAGTCTGAGACCGCACCGCCTCGTCGCCTCCGCCTCCCGGCGCCGCCCGGTCCCGCCTCGCCGCCTCCCAGCACCACCCGGCCCCGCCTCCCCGCCTCCCGGCGCAGATCCAACGCCGCCCCGCCTCCTGAGTCCCGACCCGTCTCGGCGCGGCTGCGGTCCTGCGGAGGCGGTAGCACGTCCGGCCGGCCTCGTCGCCACACGCGCGCCAGGTGAGACGTGCAATGTGAAATGTGAACTGGCTTTCCCAACTAGCATGAATGCATGATGATATCAGATGATGGATTGTGTTTCTGTAATTCTCTTGAATTGTTGAAATGTCGGTGTCCTGATGTCCAGTCAGTCCAGACTCCAGATTAATTTTTCCAACAGTCCAACTAGTATATGTCCAAATTGTATTGCTTTCCCAACTAGCATGATGATATCAGTTAATATAGCAGGATTGTGTTTCTGTAATTCTGTTGAAATGTCCAGTAGGGCGATTTGGCGGACAGAGGGTCGAGCGAGACGGCGAGGGTGGACATGGTGTACGAGAAGGAGCGCGTGACGATTTGTATATCAGATTAGCTTTCAGGTACTATCTTGTTTACGCATAGCATTTATGTTTCTGCCAGCTAGATAAAATCATTGAATAAACGTACTAACATGAAATTGAAAAAAAAATGGGATCACTTTTATTTATGTAATCTCTTAACTTTTGCAGGCATGGCTTTTCCTCCATTCTATTTCTACAATGGTGGAATTCGTGAATTGTTTGCAACACTAAAACAGCATGTCTTCATTATCAGGTTTCCTTTTTTGCTCAATGGTTCAGAATACTTAATCTTGTTGTTTCATTGTTTTGTTTATTAATGCCTAAATTGCTCGTCCTAAGAAACAGAAAAGAAAGTTGTTTGGACTAAAATTAACTGAGAATGTCTTTATGGGCAAATCGTCCATACTATAAGGCTGAGTATATGCATAACTACAATTTCTCAATGGATAGATTTAGGTGGTTAGAGTTTAGCCCGGGGTGTAGCCAACCTGGTTTCGCCACTGGTTTTGACGTGACCTTCCACCAATCTAGGATGTTGTCCTGTTGTCTCCAGTTCACCGGTAGCATGTCTTGTTTTAGCTGTGATCGTTTTGGCTTCAGCTTTTAGCTTCCGGCTTATTTTTCAGTATTCATAAATTTTGTCTTTTTCTGAACTTTTGGCTTTTTGTTGAACTTTTTTGCCGGTTCTTTTTTCCCCGTATTTGTTTGTATTATACGTAATGGGCTAACATATTTTATATATTTTTTAAATTTTTTAAATTTAATTATGCTAAATAAGCCTATGTCAGCTACAGTATTTTTTCAGCCAGCTACAGTGCTTTTCAGCCATAAGCCACTCAAAAAAAGCCCAAATGAGCACCACCTCAAATAAAAGATGCACTGCCGTCTTTCCCATTAGGCGTTAAGGGTCTGTTTGGAACATACTATGGATTTTGCAAGAAACACAGTAGATTCTTCCAAAAATTCTAGTTTTCCTTGTTCCAAGCAGCACATATAATTAACAATTGTTGATTATAGTAACTATTTTTGTAAATAATCTATTTTTTATTACAAGTTACAGTAATATACCTGATTTTTATTTGATACTAATAACCTTCTGTCGCTCCACTGACTTAGGCTATTCGCCCAACCGTTAGGCGTCAAGTGTCCAAATCGTCTACCGGTTGAGCGACTAGTCCTAGTCGCCCAACGGTGAAGTGACTAGTCTTAGTTGCTCAACGGTGGAGTGATAGGAAGGTAAGTCGCGCATCGGTTGGACGACTTAAAATAATAATAATATTTTATTAATCCGATAGAAATAAGTGTGGAGGAATAAATGGTAGGTAATACATTTAGCAAATCTTATTTACAAGTTGTTATTTTTTTAGAAATAAAAGGGCAGACAAGGTAGGTTAATCTGTTTGTCATTTTCGTAGATTCTTAAGGTACGAAATCTGTTAGACTGGCAATAATATTTTGTGATCTTTGTATATTGTTGTAGTGCGACATACAAAAAGCACAACGAAGGCTCCCTACCCGTCACTCACTACACCACCCGCAGCATCTCCTCTGTCGTCACCACGTCCCACCCTCGGTCGATGCTCACCCGTACAACCCCGCTTGGCCTTCCTTAGCACGGGTGTCGCCGCCCCGATAGGGTGAGGCACTCAGGAGGCCTGCTGACCCGTACTCCCAAGGCCTCAAGGGTCGACTCCATCGGTGCCTGCGTGGCTACTAGGGTCCTTGGGGCTCGAGGCTCCCCGAGTCGTTCGCAAAGAAGTTGGACACATCCTCCAAGGGGTCCTCGTGCGGGGATAGCTCAACTCCCTGCTGGGGTGCGAAACCTGTAGGACAAATATTGTTTATTCTTGCAATATATCAACGCGAACAAATCTCAAAAGATGAAATGTACCTTCGACATGGGCCATGGCACGTGTCCAAGCGTCATACCCACCGTACCCACCTTGCTCGAACAGATCGGGGAACAACGAGTACCGCCCTAACACTAGCAGGTAGGGGTCTAGGATCGATGGTGGTGGCGGTCGCGGGGGTAGGTACGTGCCCACCCTGACCCTCTAGGTTGGCCAGGCGCTAGCACGGCATGTGCCCACCCTGACCCTCCAGGCTGGTCAGGCGTTAGCGTGACACATACACGTGGCCCTCTGGAGCCTCCTGGCTAAGCTGCAGGATGTGCCGGCCTCAGCGTACGCATCGACGTGGACACCTCCGAGAGCATCTTACATGACGTTAGAGTCACAGCACGCCTCGCCCCAGTGTAGGTCCGACAGAGAGCCTGTAGCAACTCGTCGCGCGTCACTTGCAAACCGTGGCTGACCCTATCCAGGATTGACCTAGTGTCCCTCGCAATCTTGGCGCTGATGTCGTCCGTAAGGAGTGCATAAAAGCGTTAAACTTGTAACTGTGATAGCTGTACTCAAACATTTCAAAACACAAGAGTACCTACCCACGATGTACAAGTTCCACACGAGGTGTAGAGGATACGTGTCAGTCCGTGCTAATACATGAGCAGAGAGAGGGTCAATGACATGCACCAGCCTGGTGCGTGTCTGTAGAGTGTACCAGCGTAGGTACTCATTGTATGTGCTAGGGTCATACGGTGCACCCTCTTGCACGTAGTCCTCGAGGGTGTCTACCTACTCCTCCAGCTACTGCGCCATCTTCCCGGTCTAGCTCGTTCTGTTACCACCCCTCTTACTATGCCTACGTAACGTACCACTGCAATTAGAATGCATCGTAATAGAACTCAAAGAAACATAGGGATATGTGTTGTGTGTAACTCACACATGGACCGAGTTAGGCACCCGACTCCCGATGGGGACTGGAACAACCTGGCGGAGGCCGAACTGTGCATCATCCTATACACCACGTAGTCCTCAACGAACATGTCGAAGATGTGCCTGGTCGCGCCAACATAGTGAGGACAGCCCAGAGGGAGCGCGATCCTCCATCTCTTGAGCAGAGTACGGCTCCCAGCGCACTTCGTCAGCGGTGAGGCGGTGGAGCTACTCGATGAAGTGCTCATACACACGGGTGACCTACAATTGTGCAAACTGTGTCTGTGAGGCATAACAGTGGTTACAAAGGATAACAATTAATACACGTATAATAAAGATCTAGGAGAGTACATATCCGTCTATGGCACCAAAGGGAGCCTGCAGTCGGCCGGTCCACTGTGGTAGATGTCCGCGCGGTATGGACTGCTGTTGAGCAGCATCGGTCGTCTAAGTGAGAGGCGCTCGAACGACCACAGTGCAATAGGAGGGGGCAACTTGTGAGGATAGAGGTTGGCCTTGTCCTACAACATGTGTCACACATGCTGCGATACATCGCAGCAAGTACGACTGATCCCCAGCTAATGTGCACCTCCTCCCTGTCAGCGATGTCCCTCACATACCCTACGAGGCGGTCATCAATGGAATCACCGTGGCTGCTGAATAGTACCCAACTAAACAGCCACAACAAGTACGTCTCGAGGTGCCGCGACACTTGGTACTCGTCGGCCTTTGGGTCCATCCGCTCGATCTGTGCACAAACAAAAAAAATAGCAAACACGTCATATGGCAAGAATAGTGCATCACTTAACAAGGAAAATGGATGGCACACGTATCTAGAACTGTGAAAAGCCCCCGCAGGGGCGAGTCAATAATGCCTTCAAATATTTTTTTCCTAGCTAACTGACATATTGAACAAAACCACCATAAATTTTCATAATTTTTGGAGGTTGCGATGTATGTGATGGGAAGCGATGCGATGTTACTTCTAGAAAGGCTTCATTGGTAGGAAAAATGCAGAATGTGCTTTGGTGTATGCGTGCATGTCTGCATGCGTGCGTGATTGGTGCTACTTTTTTGCCAAGTACACGGATGTGCCACTAACGGCCGGTGCACTAATGACGGTGGCATATAATTGAATTTCGGTATAATTCGATGGTATATAATAGAGAGTATTATTCAGTGGTATTTTGTAGAAGCAGACACCATTCAGTGGCATAGAATTAATTTTCTCAATAATTTTAGTTGCTAACCTAACTTAGTTTCAAAAGTAAATCTACAAAGAAGACATGACACAACTACATATCTAATGATTTTGGTTGCTAACTTACCATGACTTCAAAAGTAAATCTACAAAAAAGAGTAGGGGGCTCACCGTTGACGATGCGTGAACCTCTCCTCTCTTCCCCTCCCTCCCTCTCTCCTCTTCCCTTCTCTCCGTTCGGCTACGGCGAAATAGCGCTTGGCCGGGCACATGCGCGCTTGGGATAAAGGCCCTTAGTCGCTCAACCGGTGGGTGACTTGGATACTTACGCCTAACGGTTGGGCGACTAGCCTAAGCCGCTCAACGGTGAAGTGACAGATGATTATTAGTGTAAAATAAAGTCATCCAAGTCATTCAACAGTGAAGTGACTAATGATTATTAGTGTAAAATAAAAACAGGTATATTACTGTTCGTAATAAAAATAGATTATTTAAAAGAAATCCTTATAGTAGCCAAGTTACATACAGGAGTGTTGTTGCATGTAGGGGCGGATTTGGGCCCTTGGCAAGGTGGGCTTCAGCCCGGAGCGTGAGAAAATTGGCAGTGTATAGCCCAGGTATTCTCAGCCCAGCCCAGGGTATAATTGCTAGTATTCAGCCTAGGTAGCCCATATATATTTCGGAATTCGCCACTAAGCCAGCAGCCCACCGGTCTTCGTGCGGCCCACGATCTTCACGCGGCCACCACTGTCTCCGCGCGGCTAAGCCTTCACGCGCTGCCTGCGGCGCCGGTCGCTGCGCTCAAATGCCAACAGTGAAAACCCTAGCTTAATCTCGTCGCGTTCGCCGTCTCCCAGCCTCCCGGCCCGCCTCGTCGCCTCCGCCGTCTCCCCGCCTCCCGGCGCGTCCCGCAACCGCCTCGTCGCGTCCGCCGTCTCCCCGCCTCCCGGCCCGGCCCGCCTCCCGGTGCCGCCCGACCCGTCTCGCCGTCTCGGCGCCGCCCCGCCTCGGCGCCTCCCGACCCGTCTCGGCGCCGCCCCGCTTCCCGACGACCCGACCCGTCTCGGCGCCCCTCCTCGGCTCGACGCCTCCTCCTGTCTCCCCTCCTCCTCCGCCTCCGGCTTCCCCCTCCGCCTCCGGCCTCCCCCTTCGCCTCTGGCCTCCCCTCCGCCTCCGCTGGGCCGCTGGAGAGATCCAGCTGGGGTCGGAGGAGCGCACGCTGCACGGCCGCATGGGGACTCGGGAACGGGGAGAGATTGAGAGGGGAGCGGAGCGACGGTCGGCGGAGCCGGCACTCGCAGTCGCAGCCGCCCGGGGTGTGGACTGTGGAGGAGTGGCGAGAGGCGAGCGATTTAGAGAGGAGGGCCACGGCCGCACGGCCCCCGCACGGGTGAGGTGTCGGCAGTCGGCTGGAGCCGGCTGTCGGCACGGGAGGAGACTCACTGGACTGAATTTATTTTAGTTAGTGAACTAATTTGATGATGGCATGATGCATCGTATACACTTTTATTAATACTTGAACATTGCTTGTATTATAGTTCTTGAAAAAATATTAGTGTTTTATGTCTTAAAAACATTTGAATTTTTGCTGTAGAAAACAAGGAGTTATTAGTCAATACTCAATACAAAATGAAGCGGGCGAAGAAACAATTATCTCGTGCTAGTGGTAAGTCAGCTTCTTATAAATGTAAACTTCATGTTGTATTTATTCATATACATGTTTGATTTACTCTCATATGTTGTCTTTACAGGTTCTGGTTCATGTCCAACTATCAATGAAGAAATGACATGATAGGATAGAGATCAAATCTTCGTAATTTAGGTACTCAAATTGTATCTCTGTTGTGTTACATTTTTTATATTTTAATATTATGCTATATTTTTCTTATTATGCTTTATGTTTACTTATTTAGTATTGAGCTCAAGTTTCATATCAGTAATGTAATTAGCCAATTATGATATACTGTTGTTATATCGTTGTATGGGTATAAATTAGCGTTAGTTTTAGGTTGTTAGACTTCAGCTCGGGGTGTAGCTAAATCCTGATTCCGCCACTGGTTGCATGCAGTTATCCAGTCGCCAAGCCTAACAAAGTTCCTATTGGAATGAGTTTCAAAAGAAAAGGTTATTTTCTAAACCATAACCTCCGTGAGAACTGAGAACTCATGCGCTACGTACGATGAAAACTACCCTTGGAAACATTATCGGTTCTTGGGCAGTGAACTTGGGCCAGATCACAGCCGGGTTTTTACGAAGCTTGGACGAAATTGTTCTTCGGCTTTCCAGACAAGTAGAGAGCCTTACTCGAGATAAGTACCATCATAGCTGTCCATCTGGCAGTGACCTATCGGCCATGAAAAGGTAAGAAAGCAGTTTGTTCAAGGAATAGCCAACCTAAGTCTACGAGTTCGCAATCAACAGGGGATATTTTGTCGGAGTCCAACAACCTTAAATACCTATCAACCTTAGCATTGCATATACCTCTCTGCATCTCCTTTCCTACCTATCAACTAACCGGGAATAGGCCCAGACAGAGACACATGGCGGCCGAGAAGCGCACCATTGGCCTCGGCAGGGACTACTCGCCGTCGAGCAAGGCCGCGGTGGAGCGGGCAGTCCATGGCCAGATTCTTTTGGATTTAAATTTAACTTATGTTTATACTGTCTACAATAACTAACTTTTAAACGATGTGTTTATTTTTAAAATGGAGTTAATAGAAAATTATAGTAAAAAGTATACTAAGTTCAGTTATACCGACCAAAATTACATACAACTATTTTTCTTTACATACTATCTCTCGTGAATGCCAAAATTCAAATATTTAAGCTATAAACCATAAGCCATTAGTCTAAATTCTAAAATAACCCACCCCATTGAAGGCCGGCGATCGTATCATCCTGATCCATGTCCTTCCCAAAGGGGCAGATGAAAAATCATAAGGAGCTCTGGAAGAGCACCGGCTCACGTATGTAAAAACATCCGATTTTCAGTTCTGTGCTCTAGTTCAGTCTCATCTGGCTCACAAAGACTGCAACTAATACCAAATTGTTTCTCCTTCCCTGAACTGAAGCTTTGATTCCTCTATTGGAGTTCATGGAGACGAACGCGCAGGCAAGGTACGGGGTCAACCCCGACAAGGAGTTACTGGAGATCCCGCAATCTGAATCCAAGCAGGTAACAGCTCTACAAAACGACTGATTTTTTCACAGAATTATCTGTGATGCGATCATGCAAATGTGGTTATGGTGCAGTTCTCACTCATCAGGCCCCTAATTTAGCAAATGTTCAGGGTTCTGCCGAACGTCTAGGCTGGAATAATAATTATATTGTAATGCAAAATAGACTGCATAGTGCTCAACTGCGGTTATTTTTTGTATATGATTAAATTAAGAAAAGCAGCACAATAGCACTGAGAAAATGGCTATGCCCCGAATCTTCACTCGAACACACGGTAATTTTCACCATAATTTTCATCTGAGTGCAAATCAAATAGCTGCTTAATGAAAAGCACGAAGAGTTGTGTCAAGTTTGCAAAGCATCTGCTATCTCCGATTAATCAACAACATGGAAAGATATGCATTTAATTGATATTTGCATATGTGCAATCTAAACTAATGAAAATGTTCAATAGTAGTAAATAAACCATGTATGTCTTACTTTTCAGTATAGGCTACTTTTCGGTATAGGCGCTAGCCTAAACCTCACACTTCAGAGGAATAATTTTCCAAACATTACTTTCTCATATAACCTTTGTGCAAGCCTGCGTAGGCCAGCAGGAAAACCTTAAATAAAAAGGCAATAAATTAGTACTACTTAAGCACCTATTAACATCAAAAAAATACATCTCATCTAAGGAAAACCTGATTGTATAGGGAAAACCATGGGCCAAATACTTCTGGACTATAAAACAACCAATGGAATCAGATAAAAGATAATCTGCAGTCACGTCATATAACCAATTTTGCTTTCGCTTTCCTTCACATTTTCCTGAGGTTATATCCATGACATTGTCCATGGTCCCTTTTTATATTTTTAGAAGGCCAAGGTCAAACAACCAATACAAATAAAGGAAAGGTGTCCTGTTGAAGTACTTTTGAAGGTTGCCTGCCTTGTATGGCGCCAACTTTCTAGAAAAAACAATTTTGGACCAAAATGCACAGCTAATTAAAACATTGATTCCATGTTGGCTGGATCAGGTGGAAGTACTGGCAAAAATATACTGGGGTGATGCAAGGCAGAAACTCTTATGAGGCAGTGGATGATCTCAAGGTGGACTCCTTTGTGCTTGGTTGCAGGGGCTTAGGTCCCTTAAAAAGGTTAACATGTAAAC
Organism: Dendrocalamus latiflorus; assembly: GCA_017311315.1. Lineage (NCBI taxonomy): Eukaryota > Viridiplantae > Streptophyta > Magnoliopsida > Poales > Poaceae > Dendrocalamus > Dendrocalamus latiflorus. Next base: position 2,946,893 of record CM029634.1, on the reverse strand, counting down.
CTCTTCTCGGTAAAACTATTGAGTGGCTAGTCCTTGGCTAATCACAGCTTCCTCGTATTTCTACATCTTCTTAAACCTCAATGCAGGGCCCTCCTTGGAAGCATCAGCAACTATGTAGTTAACAATGCAACCTGCCCAGTTACGGTGGTGAATGGACCGTCTGGATCAAGTGCCTGATGCTTTTGCTTAAAGATGGGACTTTTGGAATGCTGGGATCATCTGTGTGTTCATTGACCTGTTAACGTTGTCACAGTATCTGAGTTGATGTTATTTACAGGATAGCGATTTTCGGCCCTAGAACCTAGCTTTTTCATTTTTACTGGGAATCGTTGTCAAGTTGATAATTCCGTGTGTTTTCCTCTGTTACCTCCTACTACTCCTTTTCTGCTGTTTGTAACATACTATTTGTAAAAACATTGCCTACAAACTTATTCAATGGTGCATGTACATGACTAGGCAGCTCCACTAAAGCCGAATGATTACTCCAGAAGTTCCTCAAGAGCATCCAAAAGTGGAAAGCTTTTTTTATGTACAGAATTCTTTTGGTTGCTTATCAATGAAACCCAGCAGAAGAGGGAACCTTATTAGTTGGCAGTTGTTGTATCAAATGAATGGCAATAAACAGCTACTGCTAGGCAGGTCTTTGTGACAGAATGCCGTATCCAAGACTAGATTTTTTTATAACAAACAAGATTACATAGCAAAAAAAGGAACAGAAAAGGCACCTAAACATTGACATATAAAGCTTCATTTCCAAATGGCAGAAAGATGTGCTTTATTCTTAAAATGTATCAATACCATACTCCATGCTAACCATCTATTCTGCATCTTTTTGTACAGATGTAAGAGCAAATGCTCCTAAGACAAATGAAATGTCTGGAACTACAAACCATATTGGATGCAATTTTTGGGGCATATTGATCAGAACATCTTACCAGTACCATCTTTGCGTGGGACAGATTCTTCAAGCTCCATTCTGCACCAGCTGCCAGCCAAAGATGACAACTGATCAACCTTATCATACAACCCAAGAAGGCCACCAGTGTGAATAAAGAGGATTTTTCGCCCTTTCCACTTGGCTGGATTGTCAGTCATGTCTTTCAGCATTCCATATGTTGCCTTCCCACTGCAGAAAGATGAAACATGCATGCCCTCGTTAAGCAAGAAAAATGTTAAATCTCTTTCCACAAATATATCTGTATACAAAGTATCTTTCAGGAAGAGATTTACAAAGTATCTTTCAGGAAGAGATTTGCTATGTTTAAAACATATAAGACAAATGAATCTTTGGGATATCTTCTCATATACCAGATTAGGGTGTGATTTTAAAAAGGCATGTGAGAATATAACCGAAAATAATCAAGTAAAACATTTTATTCTTATTTTTTACAACCAGAAAAGACTAGCATACAGGATATCAAATTAGATGTCGCATGCAAAAGGAAAGTATTTCACCTGTACACTGGATCAAGCACAATGCCTGTTGCTGCAGCTATATCTTTAACAAACTTAAGCTCCTCGGCTGTGTTCATGGCATAACCTAAGCCCTTAGCCTGTCAAGTGGAAGTGGAAGTTGAGCGGCCAAATGTTCACAAATTCCACCAACTTACATGAATTTGATGGATTCATTATTTAGAGTTCCATCACAGATGTGGAACTGTGAAATGAACAAACAAATTGCATGACAATTATGTGATATGCACATAAACATGGTTATAATTAGAGGAGGAGGTGCATCAAGGCAGTGCACACTATTAAATACTGAAAGTTGTAGAATATACTCACATTTTCAACGCTGACTATATCATGAGAATCCAAACCAGATTTAAGTCCATCAATCAGGCCTTGAACATAGTCGTAGAAGTATCCAGGGTCATCACAAACAGAGAATGCATGAACCTATCCAACAAATGGATGATTAGCCTGGAAATTTTAGCAGGATAAGAAAACTGCCAAAGAAAGTTCATACTTTTGCCTTTAAGCTACTCAATCTTGATCCTAAAGCAAGATCAGCAATGGTACCACCACTGCATAAAGTTAAATATCATCAAGCCATAAGGTGACAATGTCGCAACTTTCAGGACCTAAGCATGACATAATAGCAAGTGCATACACATAATTACCCATAAAAAGTAAGGAATAGCAAGTGTTGATGAAATACCTGCCACATGCAACAACAATATCATCAAACTGAACATCACTGGATAGATGAATTTCCTGCTCAATCTCCCTTATTGCTTCAATGTATCCCCTATGACAGCAACACATAATATATGTTATAAAGATCAGGTTGAACTTTTTAAATCAAATGTCATTTGAATATATTTCTGAGACTGTCTGTTAGATACTCCTTTTCACTTGACACAATGTGGATAAAGTATGCTGCATTTTTCCCTTCAGCCTCTGTTTGCATACTGATCACCATAAGACACTATACCACGCTCCACTTGCTAACCACCATAGGAGTTTACACAGATCTTATTGCTTCCCTTACATTAGATCCACTAGGTTCAGTGCCTAGATAATTCCCAAAGTTCCAGAGTAGTATAAAGGCCAACGAAACTTTATAACAAATGAGGTGCTAATAATGTTGATTTCAAACATAGCAACAAGCACTACTTTTCTGATGGACTGACGACAGCAGCCAATCCATGAATACTATCCCCGGAGGAAACTTCAAAGTATGCTATAAACAGAAAAATAAGAAGATGCAAATGTGGTTTCAGAGTTAGCATTGAATATAGGATAATACCAAACTCCCAGTGAGTTTGATCCACCAACAGGAATCACATATGGCTTCCGTCCTTCTTCCAAAAGCCTCTTTTTCAGCAAATCAGCTAAAGCCTGTTCCAGATAAATCCATACTGTGGTTAGGAATTTCTTAAGCAATACGGAAACTACAAGTATGTAAAAAATATATATTTTAAAAAATCACTGAGGAAGTGTTAGCACGGGCCACGCAGTGGCACAAGGCACTTTTTTGGTTTATCTATATACATTTCCAAAGAATAGGCAGTAAAATCAATGTTTTTAAAAGAGAAAAAAATGAGCCTGCTAAATTGTATGATCTGAAAATTTACTGCAGCACAAGCTACTTTATCAGATGCTTTAAAAAATGCCTAATCAAGCATGGATATAAAATAACAATAATGTCGAACAAGGTTTTGACTACAAATGGCTTGACAGAACAAGCTCAAAACAATAACAGAATAAAACATGGAGAAGAGTGTACCACACTGCCAATTTTTCCATACTCTTCTTTCGACACAAGATCAATATGTGCTCCCACCAGTCTCTCAACAAGGAGATTGCCAACCAAACCAGGGTCGTTATCCACAAGAAGCTGAAAATTCTCCACCAAAATCAAATCAACCCAAATGCATTACCACACAACATTCTATCAATTTCACCTCGCAAATACACAAATCACCTTGGAGGTACGCAGTATCAGATAGCAATCCAGATTAAGATACTTAGCAGCCACTGCTGTCGCACGGCAATGGTTGCTCTGGATACCACCAACAGTGATAACGCAGTCAGCGCCCTGCGTGACAGCATCTGCCATCAGAAACTCGAGCTTCCGGACCTTGTTACCGCTCAGCTGCATGCCTGACAGGTCGTCTCGCTACAATTTCCCCAAAACTCCCATGTCAGAATCCAAATGCCACTAGCAAACCATCCTGAAGTATACTATAATTTGCGATTACATATCAATGGAAATTGAACAAGATAGCGTCTCTTGTGTTGCACTGTTGCACCTTGATCCACACTTCCGTGCCTTCCGGTAAATTGGGCAGGTTCCACTTGTGAATCGGTGTTGGGAACTGTTTTGATAAGAAACAAAGCCATGAGTGCACAAGAGTGATCATTTTAAACACAATTTCCGATCAGTTTAAACTACTTCAGAGTTTCCGATTAATCATCTAAGCTGAGGTGTCGCTCGGTTAGACTAAAATAAGCTAATGTACGATTGAAATTGCACTGTAACAGATTAAAATTACACTATAGCGATGGTGGTTTATTTGGTGTAACTAAATTTTAAAAAATTTAAAAATAGAAAAAATAAATTAGTCTAATGAAAATAAAAGAATCGATAAAAAGCTAAAAAAATAGAAAAAGATAAATTTTATAAATAATAAAAAATAAATTAAAAGGTATAAATTTAAACCGAAATAAACGGGACCGTCGCAGATAGAGAAGCTTACGTGGCCGAGGGAGAATGTATGGGAAGGCGCGGGGGAGAGGTGCGAGGCCCAGGATGGCGGCGCGTAGGGTTTCTTGGAGAGGAATCCGCCGATCTGTGCAGCGGAGACTCCGGCCATCCCAGCGGCGGCGATCGAGCTCCGGCGGCGGGCGGCAGCGACGGGGGAGAGGAGTGGGAGAGTGCAAGTAACGGGGAGGGCCGGCCCAAGCCCGAGAGGGAGCATGGGAAATTGGGAATGGACAGATTGACGGGACACACGCGTGCGTAGCCGGCAGAAGGCGGCCCCAGACGTCAGTTGCACCTTACCGCCACTCACCGCTTGCCGCTCCCCCGCATGCGTTGCTCCAAGAAACTATAGGTTGAAAAAAAAACAGATATATAGGGGTTTTGACATTCCACAAAACCATGTGGCGATGGTGCGGCAGATTAATCACTAGCAAAACAAGATGTATTACCTACGAGCTTGCATCATTTTACATTAGACGAATTATAATTGAATACACCGTAGTAATTGTTAGTGTTCTAAATATGATTTGTTACCAGCCAAAAAATTTATGAGTTGTAACAATCACAAAAGGATGCGAAATATATCGCCAAAGATGCCTGATATTTTAATGTATTGGTCCGATACAGGTGATATGTTCAAGACGGGGCAATTATATATATTAGCTAATAATTTGATATAAGCATAAAATAGACATGCAGTTTTCGTAATAATGCACAAACCATGCTCTTTCTTATATTGTAATAGGAGAATTAATACAGAAATGTAAAGCATGACTAGCTAGTATATGTAATATTCTTGCTTATGGTAAGGAAAAAATGGCGATCAAAACTTCAAAACATGGTAAAAAAAACTTACGCAAATTCAAGATAACTTTATATTTAACAAAACCACTACGGAAACACATCAGGCAGTGATCAGTTGGGCTTAAGCTTTTAGCTTCCAGCTTATTTTTCACTATTTATAAATTTTGTCTTTTTCTGAACTTTTGGCTTTTTGTTGAGCTTTTTTGCCGGTTCTTTTTTTCCCGTATTTGTTTGTATTATACGTAATGGGCTAACATATTTTTTATATTTTTAATTTTTTTAAATTTAATTATGCTAAATAAGCATCTGTCAGTTATAGTGTTTTTTTAGCCAGCTACAGTGTTTTCAGCCATAAGCCATGAGCTTTTAAGCCCAACTGATCACCACCCAGTATCATCCACTCATCCTATATCCGATATCTCATGCACCATAGCCAAACTGATATAAAGTTGATGGATGAGTTCTTTTCGTCTTGTTGTTTATAGCTTTTCTCGAACAAATAAGTAGAACAAATTCTAAAGTAACTTATTATGACAACATTTTTAAAGTGGCTTATTGGCATACCAATGTTCAATTCGTTCATATTAGCACTTGTGTTAGGACGAAAAGAACCCATTGTTAACCACAAGTAACATGTTTATATCCCTGTTCGTATTGTCTTCTGCTTCTGACTTCTATTTATAAAAGTTAAAAGTTAGTATAAACATCTGGTTTATCGAAATGGCTTCTTCACCCCTCTCGCTATCGTCTCGCTCTGAGATAAGTAAGGGGGTCACTGGTGCATTATGCACCTCACTAATCTTGCTCATGTCATGTATATGTATCTTTTTTTTTCACTTTTTTATTGTACACGTATATGTAATTAATGCAACAGACGTTGATTTTGTTTGGTCAATCTCTATGCAGATTCTGTGTACAGGGTTTATTTTTGTGTTGTTCGAGCATTTTGAGTGCCATTACAAGTTGAGGCCTTTATATTCCTCTTTGCATCTAATGTAGTCATTGCTGAACTTGGGTTTCAGTATCAGTAATCTTTTGTTTTGTCAGAGTTCTTCCTGAAAGGGTTCTGAAGTTCTTCATTATTGTCTCACTGAAACTGGGCAAGATATAAAAGTGCAGCCTGGATATTAATTGGAGTCCTTACTTTATAAAGACAAATACTAATGTGTTTTGTGTATAAAAGGATGCAAGCTTTGTCTGGTTGTGTGGAATTTATATTTTAGTTGTTCATTGAATGTGATGTGCTAATGCAATGGATGTTGTTTTCAGGGTTAAAAAAATGTCTGATCATGAGAGAGATGATATTCCTATGCTGCTAAGAAATGTTGAGCTGCCAAGATTTCCTCTTAGAAGTACATCAATGTGTGTACCGGTCAGGGACGATGAATATGAAGAAGACACATTTCTACCCCATACTGGTCCTCTATTCGTTCAGCCACCAAATCAGACTACAGCAGCAAACATTCCGTTTACAAGAGATACACACCAGATAGGCTGCCTCGACCTTCGCAGGGAAAACAAGTCAGCAAGCCACATGCGGTCATGCCAGAAGAAATTGGAGGATGTTGTAGGGGTGATCTAACTCCATGACGATTTTTATAACTGATCTAGTATATAATAGATCTAATAATATAGAAATATATGTATAAAGAAATGTACCATGTATCTCTATATTTTGTAATTATTAAGATGGTAGGATAGAGATTTTCCATCCAATTCCACTCATGTATATGAGCCCCTAAGAGGGGTATGAGGCGCGAGATCCACTCATTTCATACACGAGCACTCTCTCTCTCTCTCTCTCTTCTGTCGTTGGGTATTTAACTAGTCCCCTTATATGTTGTTTGGTCAGTACTCAAAATAGTTGGCGTCGTCTGTGAGGACGTGCAAGAAGCTATAGAAGAGAAGGCATTAGAAAGTGATGGCAACCAAGTGAAAGAGAGGTGCGACGGCAGCGACCGCCAAGTCTAGCACGTGGCGCCGGTGGTACCCCATGGCAACGACTGGGACGCCCACGCCAATACGACCGCCGACCGTGACGCATACTGCTGAAAATATTACAGAAGGTATTATTAAAGTTGTAGATGATTTTGGCTTCACGGATAAGATTTTTTTCCCCATAACTTTAGATAATGCAGCTGCAAACACTAAGGCTATGTAAATTCTTACTCCTTTACTTAATACTTATGCACAATCTTTCTTACAGCATCAACGTTGTGCTTGTCATATTATTAATCTTATTGTTAAATCTAGTTTAAAAAGATTAAATACTTGTATTGATTCTTTTAGGGATGCAATTTCATACATTAATTGTTCTAACCAATGAATAGCCGCATATAAGAGCTTTTGCGTAGCAATGAATGACCATCCTAGAAAATTTGGCTTAGACATGCCTGTTAGATGGAATTCTATTTACGTTATGTTTAAACATATATTACCATATAATGGCACCTTATCTGTTTTTCTTCACATCCAAGGTCATCAATCTCGTAGCTCCTCCAGTAGAACCCAAGTTAGAGACCCTAAACTTACTGAGAACTATTGGGTTGTTGGTAAAAAATATTTTCTTTTTAAAAACTTTTTCATAAAACTACATTTTTGTCTTTCTGGAGTATACTATCCAACTTCTCCTCTAATTGTTCATAACATTTTTGAAATTGTCACTCACCTAAAGGTTTTTGAAAATGATCCTATACTACGAGATGTTGTAGTTGCCATGAAAACTAAGTTTTTAAAATATTGGAGGCAAATTTCTATTTTATATACATTCGCCGTTATTTTGGATCCTAAGCCCAAACTCCAAGGATTTATAAATATATTACAACTTTTAAGTGATGCTGCCGGTTTAGATTATTATACATATTATAGAGTAGTTAAGGATAAATTATATGAGGTATATGAGAAATATGAAAATAAGTTTTGGTTCGTGCGTTTGGAAAGACCCCCGGTAGCCCCTAGCACCTCTAGGGGGACTATGCAATTTGGCAAGATTTTTTGTTCTTCCTCTAGAGATTCTCGTGCAGGTGTAGGTACACATCAGTTAGGAGGAGGAAGACGACAAAGCACTAGAGATCTATCAAGCTATCTCAATAGTGATAGCGTCAGCTTCGAGCAAGAGTTGAACATCCTCTCATGGTGGCAAACCTAGAAAGTAACATATCCAATGCTATCCATATTAGCGCGAGATGTGTTGACTATTCCTGTCTCTACAGTCTCCTTGGACTCAGCTTTCAATCTATCTGGAAGAATAATCGAGGAGCGACAAACAAGTCTCTCGAACGAGATGGTCGAAATCCTTCTGACCGTCAAAGACTGGGACCAAGCTGAATCAAGACTCCAACATACTACAGAGAATAGATATTTAGAAGAATCTTTTGAGAATATATATCTAGATAGCAATTAATAGGATTTTCAATATTTTTCTTCACATGTAATCACTAATGAGTTTTATGGGTTGTACTATTTTTTCTTTATTAAAGTTTTCTCAAGTTGAGTGGTAAAATTTTTAACGAGGCAGTCATCCCATATAATTTAATAAGTTAATAAAGCTCATTATGTTATTAAAAATAATTATCTTGATGAATAACAATGTCTATAATTTTTTCTGATTTTTTAAATTTTCTATATTTTTTACAATTTTTTCTTACTTTTCTACAATTTTATAATTTTTTTCTCTTTTTCTGGCTTAACGGGCCGACCGGACCGGCATGGCCCGTTAAGCCGTAACCATGCCCTTGTCGACACGGCACGGCCCATTTATTTGGTGGGTCTAAACAGGTCGTGCCGTCGTCGGGCCTGTGCCATGTCGGCCGGCACGGCGCATTGGCCACCACTAGGAGAAGACTTCAAAATCTCAAGAAAAAGGGAGAAATTGGAAATTGATGTGGGTCCATAATCCAAATGTAGTACCTTGATGGATTGGCCTATCTTGGATGCTATCTGTGACAAATTGAGGCAAAACTTATATATTAGCGGAAGTGACATTCTTTATTAAGGTGGTCCTGTTGAAAAAATGGTCTTCATAGTGAGAGGTAAGCTAGAAAGCATTAGTGCAGATGGAAGCAAGGCTCCCTTACATGAAGGAGATGTATGTGGAGAGGAGCTCCTCACATGGTACTTGGAACACTCTTCAGTGAATAGAGGTTTGCAATTTGTGCAGTGGTTGCCTGTTGTTTTTCTCCATGGTTTATAATTGCAACATCACGTGGACTGCTATTGTTTCAGATGGTGGGAAAATCAGGTTTCATGGTATGCGCTTGGTTGCTATACGGACTGTAAGATGTTTAACAAACGTTGAAGCTTTCGTACTTAAGAGCAAGTGATCTCGAAGAAGTTACTTCACAGTTTGCACGGTTCTTGCGCAATCCACGAGTGCTGGGGGCAATCAGGTAGCCATTTTTATGTTTAATTTATTATATGATTATCACATTCCTGCTTAACAGAATGGAAGTTACGCATGTTCAACTAGAGTTGTTGAGGCCGTTGTTTTGATTATCTTGATTTATGTGGATCGTACACTGTGTGTTGTCTGAACCTTGTTTGTTATGGTGTATTTGGTTTGCTGAATATGGACGATCGGATCCCAGCTCCACCGTATATTACGAAAAATTCGGGTGTTTGGTTGGACGAATTTACTGTGGAAGGCTGGATCCGCTCGTCCCCCATACGGTCTCATCCAGGACCGGGAGTGAAGGTCATTTCGACCGAATCTGCCCGTCCAGGACCGAGGGAGTCGAACAAGACCTTCATACAGCCTCATATACAGCCTACCAATCACATACTCATTCAGCCTGTATCCACAGATACATCGAACCAAACACTCTTCTTTCTCAAAATACGACCCTTCTCATCCAGCTTCCCCTCATCCAGGATATACGATCCCACTACCTAAAAGCACCTTATGGTTGTATGTGGCCTAGGAACACCTCCATTTTCTGACATTCAACTCCCCTCTGTGTTGCTCTGTTGACTGATGTTTGAACCTCCCTGCTGCTACTGCATTCAACAGGTACGAATCTCCCTACTGGAGAACCATTGCTGCAACGCGTATTCAAGTTGCATGGAGGTATCTGAAGCGAGCTGAGATGTCAAGGTTGAGCGAAGAATCCTGCCGTATCCCGGCATGGTCTCATGATGCTTTTCAGCATGGAACAAGAGGGGGTGATGCGTACGTGATTAGCTGCTAACTTTTGGTTACAATTCTACATCTATAGCTGCTAGTGCCCTGAAGCTCTCGTGTCTGCCTACTTGGCGGAATGTAATCTCTGGGGCTACTATATTTTTTGGCTTTCCAGTTCTCTGATCCCGTAGCTCCAGAGCCGTGGAACTAAGCACCTGTATATAATGAGTTGCAAGTTTTTCCATGCATAATTTGTGCCGTTTTTAGCATGAAACGTTGCCTGCATATCCGCTAGAGCAAATATGCTCACCTAGAGGTATCACCTGGCCAAACTTGTGGCCCAGCTCCCAGTTGTGGATCGATGAATCAATCAGATCACCAAGCTGTTGCTCTAGAACTAAACATCCGATTCCGATGCCGCAGTAACTAAATGGGCTTCAGCTAGTCAGGTGCTCAGAAGAAAGAATGTTCCTTGGTGCAACTCTCTTGAAAGGTCGTTTCTCCATCCAAAGATATCTGGACTACACGTTTACTACTGAGGTTAAGATTACCAAAACCAAACCAATCGTAGATGTTTTTACAAGCATAGCACGCACGACTCACCCGGTAAACACTATCACTAATCCGTCGGATTGAGGCAAATTCAGTGTCTTATCATTCAATCTACTTGTTGCTGCGGTCATGGCCATCGCCGGCATGGAGCACGAAGTCACGGATGTTCTTGACGAACTCGTCCCACCCGAGCCACGACCCCTCCACCGCCGGATCGAAGCTCGCCGAGAACACCCCGTACGGCACGCCCAGGAAGAGGCCGAACAGCAGGAACGCCACCCAGAGCGGCGGCTGCAGGTCGAGCCCGGTCACCGCGGCCGCCGCGCGCAGGGCCGCCTCCCCGGCCGCGGACGCCGTGAGCACCGCTGCCGGCACCCGCCCCGCCGCCCGCCTCAGCACCTCCTCCGACTCGAGGAACGCGAGCTCGCCCTCGCGCTGCCTCCGCCCGACCCACTCCTCCCACTCCTCGTCGCTTATCGACGCGTCCACGACCAGCAGCGACCCGACCAGGAACGACGCGAGGGAGTAGACCAGCGGCATCCAAGCGGGCACGTGGGCACCCGCGGCCTCGCCGAGGTAGCCGAGCAGCGCGGGCACGCCGGCGAAGGAGACCGCCACCACGGCCGGGAGCTTCCACAGCACGCTGAGGTCGGGGCTCCTGCCCGGGAGGTCGGCGTCGATGAGGGCCCGGAGGAAGTCGTCGTCCTCGCCGCCGAAGACGGTCGACTCGTCGGCGACGCCGGCATCGACGAGGTTCTGGAGGAAGGTCCGGAGGTCGTTGTTGCTGTTCCGGTAGGCGTCGATAACCTTCCCGGGCAGCGTCCTTAGGTCGTTCTTGATCTTGTCGACCTCGTCCTCGCTGTCGTCGGTGGTGTTGGAGCCGCCGGTGCTTGAGCAAAGGCGGACGTGGCGGTGGCGGAGACGAGGGGGGAACCGGAGAGAGGAGCGGAGTCGGAGGGGGGAGAAGAGTGTGGAAGAGGCGGGGGTCGGGATGAATCGAGAGAGCAGAAGAGATTCCATTGTTGTGGTAGTGTACAAGACGACGAGGGGGTTGTTCTGGGGAGGAAGCGCTGCCTTATCCGAGGGCCACGAGGGATGATTTGGGCCGGGAAACGTCAGCTCTTCTCCGCCTTCTTCTGTCCTCCATTGTGCGCGCGAGCTGTCTACACTGTCACATAAACCTGTAGCTAATTCTGGAAGGATAGACGGGAACATCTCATTTCCAAAGAAACTATTATAAATTCTCTTGGTATGATTTTCGTCCGCTCAAAACGGTTTAGTCTTCTGACTTCTGACTTATTTTACACTATTCAATAATTTTGTTTTTTTCTAGTTTTTTTAGCTTTTTTCGAGTTTTTTTGTCAGTTCTTTTTTCCCGTATTCGTTTGTACTGTTTGTGATTGGCTAATCTGTTTTTTATTTTAAAATTTTTTAATTTAATTACGCCAAATAAGTTACCATCAGTTACAGTATAATTTCAGCCAACTACAGTGTTTTTCAGCTATAAACCACTCAAAAAAACCATTTTGAGCACCCCTTTACCCATAGCCCTTATCTATGGAATTAGCACGGTATAGAATGAAGAAATTTTACAGAATTTTTGTTGAAAATAGTTTAATTCCGTACAAAATCAAGGAATATTCCTGCGTTTCAAATAGAGCCAAGGTGTGGACGGAAAGCAGCATTTTGGTCGGTTAGAGGAGATTTGGGAATCCTGCTGCTCCTTGATATCCGCTTTTATGAGTGAGCATTTTTCTCACGGAGGAACACAAGATCCAATTGAATCTTCCGCGAGAGATTTGTACTCAATTGCTACATTTGGAAGGAAACCCAACTGGTAACTTGAAAAAGAAACGAAACCATTGCCTGTGCTCATATCTACAGAGAACAAAACAATACTCAATTGTATTGTATCAGAGCACCTCACCATCATGGCATCATCATTCATCAAGATGAGAAATCTACTCTAGAAAAAAGAAACTATAGACCGTTTACTGTTCTTAGTGCAAACACTCACATTCTCTAAGCCTGCCTGAACCACTTTACTTACTCCATGGTTTAATCGAACCAAGTACTGTTCAAACTTACATGATTTATTGAGTACTGTTATCATTGTATCTACTTAAACTAATCGCTGTCTACTTCTTCCTCCTCTTCCTTATTGTCATCGTCGTCGTCATTCTCCTCTCGATGTCTTCATCCTCCTTCAAGGATGAATCCTTGGTCATGGACAGGACGTTCCAGGGCTAGACGGCGAGCTCCCACCCTACCAACGAGGCCCTCTTCGTGGCGTCCCACCTCGATGACAAGAACCCATAGTGGAACCCAAGTAGCCCCGCCGTGAACAGCACAGTTGAGCTCGCAGAGTCGGCCCAGGCCAGCCCATCAACCGCTGCACCGTCGAGCAGCCTTAGGAACGTGGCCTTCGTGGCGACCGTCACTGCAGAGGGCGCCAGCATCAGCCACATCATCCCGCGCCTCATCTCCTCCGAAAAGGTTGAGGCCGAGCCCAAGTGGCGCCTAGCCCGCCGCGCGCCATTCTTGGCGGTTCTTGGTGACGCCTGTTGACCTAGCCCATGTAGAAAACTCACATATGGCACGAATTCACGGTTGAAGAAGAATAAATAGAGAGAACATAGGGGAAGTTGCTTTGATTGCAACTGCGTAGCAGAGTTTTTTGAATTTTTCTAGTATCTTCCTCTTCTCTTACAAAATTGGTTATAAGCCTTCCCATTATATAGCCTAATACTTTCTAACTAACATACGTACTCGAACTTCAAGTTGGTTATGACTTCAACTTGAGTAACACACGGAGACAGACTTTAGTGCATCTCGGACTCGATTTAAACTCTAAATCAAAATTATTTCCAACATTCTCTCCCCTAGTCTTGACTCGGCATACTCCTAATTTAGCCTCAACGCATTATCTAAACTACCAACTACGTCTTCACATAAAGTGATCTACATATGGACTATACATATAATTATATATAGAAACTCAACTCAGCTGGTACAAATCCATCCGTATGCGAAGACTCTAACTCGTTGAGGCAGTTGGTCTCAATTATAACTTGCCTGGACTCAACTCTACATACTCGAGTTAGGACGGCAAACACGTCTCCTAAACGTTCCGGACTTAACTCTACAGACTCGACTCAGGACGGTAAACACATATCCTCAACGTTCCGGACTCAACTCTATAGAATTGATTCAGGACGGCGAACACATCTCTTTAACATCCCAGACTCAACTTAACATCACATTCGGCTTAGTGCACCTTCCCACGATATAGCGCCAGATATCATCATCATCGAAACCTCCCACTCATATTTGGTCATCTTTTTTTGGTCGGTAGGAAGAATGTCTTCTCTAAGATGTCCTAAAAGATAGTTGCCAATGCCATGTATTCATACAGTGAAACGACGAAACTCTTATTCACCATCACATCGGATGATGTCCCGTATTGATATCACTTGTAAAGATTCTATCTAGGATCAAGGAATAGTACCTTATCTTGGGACTGCTATTGCTTTCGTTTCACAGGGGACGAGTTCTGGGACGGAAAAAAACCGGTGCACCTTTTTCCTCCCTCGCTTCGATCCTTCAAAGGCCAACAAACGATGAAACCATGCACTTTTTCCCTCTCTGCCGCTGAACTCTGCGCAAGAATAGAGACCTTGCCTCGGTTGCCGTTCCTTCTCTCTTGGCACTAAAGAATCGTCACAGCTGCTGCAGTAATTATCTTCTCCTACTGCGACTGCTTCGTCGTTGGATGCAGCGAGCTGAGGACAAAAACTTCCGCTTCGCTTCGCTTCTTTTTCATTGCTCATGTTACCCTATCTCCGATTTTTAGTTTCTAATAATATAGTTTCATTACACTTAATCTGTGTCAATTACTAGCTTACATTATTTGTCCTTTACACACCTTTACTTGCAATCGTTGTCGGGTACTTGCTGAGATTTTCAATGTAACATTTGCTCTTTCCATTCTCAGGTAAAAGGCTAGTGGATTGATAGCAAAATGCATGGGTGGGAGCACTCGGGGTTTTAGCATCATGTCTTGCCACTATTTATGTTTTCTTATTTACTCTTTCTTTGATTAGAAGTAGACCGGTCCTATGTTTCAAATATTTATTTCAACTTTTGCTTATTTTTTATTAAAGTACTATTAAAGTTTTAATTTTTTGTGATTTCTATTGTTGTTTTTATTTTTTTTCTTCACTTTGACGATAATGATTCATAGTAGTATCTCATATTGGTATATGAGGTGCTACACCCCTATCTGTCCCAGGCAGCCTTGTGTCATGTCAGGCTTTGTCCGGATTGTTATTTCAGTTTTCCAGGTGATAATTCGACGCGTAATTGCCCGATCGGTAGTCTATAGGTGCATCGTTCACGAACACTATCAAAGCGCACTGGCTTCATAATTTTACGTGTGCCGATGTGTGTGATCCTGCGTTCCAAAGTTGCACCACGCGAATTAAGCAACTACCGGCAAGCGTGCACGTTCTTGGTGCCTTGGTGGTGCATTTGCAGCAGTTGCATGGTTCTGGACTCTTGAGGAGATCGATCATTCGGTCGATAGGATATAGTCAATCTACCACAAAAATTGAGAAATTTGGTCACGGAATCTGCAATGCTATTACAACGACGGCACCACAACAATATTTGCATAATCACAGAAACGCAACAGGAATCCACAGTCGCCAATGCATGCACCAGATATGCACCCCCGCCACCCAAAAAAAAAATCAAGGAATCTTACGGTTCCATCGTGATCGATCTCCCCACCGGCCGTACGCGCGTTGCCGGCGTATGCATGCGCACCTAGCAGTGTCGCACGCTCGGTGGCTCGTCGGCCTTGGGCTCTGCGGTGACCACGGCCACCGTGGCAGCGTTCTTCCTGGGCTCGGTGCGGCCGAGTTGGCTGGGACCGCCGCGCCCGGCGCTCACGTTCCGCATCCGGCCCTTGCCGAGGTGGTGCTCGCAGAGGGAGTAGCCGACCAGCGTCGGCTGGCTGCAGCGCCACCCGCGCCCGTTCACGCGGCTGCACCGTGACCCTTCCTTCAGCACTGCCGGGCCGCGCCGCTTCTTGACGCCACCGCCGCTTCTGCCGTTGCTGTTATTCTTGATCTCTTCCTTCACGTTCACGGGCACCGTTGCCACTGGCATCGCCCGGACGCCGTTGACAAGACGTTCTCCGGCCTTGATCACCGGCTCAGACTTGTCGTGATGGCCATTCTCTAGGCTGCAACTGCAAAAGGTAGCATTTGCGCGTGGCTTCAATGTGACTAAAGTGCGATGAAATAAACATCTAGGCGATAATGTCAACTAGTTAAAGGTGCATTACACCAGGATGGTACAGCTCAATTGGCAAAGCTCGATCATAACATTTTGAAACATAAGCTTAGATCACAACATTGCAACACACATTAATTACACCCAAACGATTGCCAATGAGTGGTGTTTAGGACAGGATGTATGATCAATCGGTCTGCATGCTCAAGTATGGTGCAAATCACAACCCATCTGGATAAATGCAAGCCACTCTTCTTTTTTATCGAATCTGATTGCATGTGTCGATGCAATAAGGAATCCAAATCCATGTAGCCCAACGATGCTAACTATGCCTGAGTGTATGCGCAAGAAAAAGAGAGCATGGCTTGCACCCATACATATTGAAACAACGTGGACATGGAACAGATGGAAGAGGACAAGCAAACACAGGCTGTAAGAGCGATCGACCTACAAGGCGATAAGCCCCTGAAGTGGCTGTAAGAGCGATCGACCTACAAGTGCGTCAGTACACTGGCTGGATGGACCATGGATTGTGTAGGAGCAGGAGTGGTGTAGTACTAGTGCTACATGCCTACATGAGCAGGGGTTTGTCTGACAAAGGAGGGCATTACATTGATTGGATTGATGTATGTCATGTGTCAAGCTGGCATTGCACACTACAAAACAGTAAAGGCACATACCCACCAAATAAAAAAAAAGAGTATTGCTATATAACATTCGACTGTTTTTAAGACAAAACAGTCGAATGTTGTATAGACACTTCTTAAAAAAAAAGGCCTTGGATGCTTTCCCTTTCTATCTATTACTATTACCGTTACTACTATCACACACACAGTCACACCCCCACACACACAATGAATGACACGAACACTTTCTTGTTTTATTTCTGTTCCTGTTTTAGTTCTTCACATCACATACCTCCTGTGGCCATCCGCTGCTCCATCACGTTGTGCACCCAAGCTCTTGCCGCATTCCACCGCATTGTCCTAGCAAAGTGGCAATCCTAGAACATGGGGTTAGCCGGATATGGACATCTACCATAGGCGCCGGTGCAACGAAACCAACCTTTAATAAGTGAGAGCCTAACAAAATTTCTCTTCTTGGAGCAGAGATTGGAACCAAAAAAAAGCATGCGTGTGTGTATATATACCTGTGGCAACAATGGCAATGCCGCGCCCCTCACCACCGAGGATTCGTCGTCCCCAAGATCCACATTTGGGTGCAAGTGCAACTCCTCCAACTTGTTCTCCTCCTCCTCCTCCTTCTTGTCCCCCGCCGAGAGCCAATGTTCTTGGTTTCTTGCTGCGTTCGGCGGTGGCTGTGGTGCAGTGGATGGATCTGATGGCTGCAGGGAGGAGAGAGCCTGGGGCTGAGGCCTCCTCCTGATCCTCATGGGTGGATGAGAGAGAGGAGAAGAAGAAGAGAGAGAGAGCAATGAAGATTTGGGGAGGGTGCAAATTAAAGGAGGGGGCTTTGGGTGTTGGTTCCTCCTTGGTTTTGGTTGGCCTCTTTTTTTAATGCCTCATGGATGCATTTACTTATGGTTACCAGTAAATAGAATAGGACGACTAGTGTAGATTGGTGCAGTTTCACTCCAGCTCTTGGCTGGCTTGGCTTATCTTGTCTTTTGGGTTGGTTTGGCCTCAGAGATCAGATGGATGGATGCTCATATCTAGAGAAGATGAGAGGAGGGGGCGGATCGTTTTTGGAACGAGCCGTCGTATGTTATGTAACAATTTAGAAATTTAGTTATGGACAGAAAAATATTATGTCTATTTACAAACATTTAAAAATAGTTAAGTAAATTAAAATATGACCTAGCGATCAACTTGTGATCAACTTTGACAATTATAAGGACGTCCAAACTCAAAACATTAACTTACATTTAGAAGAAACGAAGAAACTCATATATGAACGCTGGAGTGCGGTCGTAACCCTAAAAAAATTAATATTCTTTCTTCTTCTGATCTCTGTGTTGGTGGAAAAATGAAACAAGACTGAGTACAACCAACCATACTCAACAAATCACATAGGGAAACACTATTTAACTACTTGCTAGGATTTTCAAGAGATGGAAATATATCGGTTCTATTAAAATATTTATGGATGCAATTTTATTTGTAAATATTTTTAAACATAAAAGAACAATAACTTCTTAAGAAATTAGGGTTTCAAAACTTGATTACCAGACTCAACATGTCCAAATCATTTCCAAAACTACTTATACCTTGCTATTGGAATCATCCTTTAAACACAACTTCATTTATCGGAAACACGACGTATTCGAATACCATTTATAAATGACTCTACAGAGTTGCCCAACTTTACCCATAAGATCTCTCAACCCTCATGACTGAATTAAGAAAATAAGGATTTTTACGGTCTCGCCTGATTTGAAGCGGATTTACTGTTGTTAAATATGGTTATACCCCCTCCCATAGCACAAAAATTCTCTCAGTCTCTCCCCACTCTATTCAATCAAACTTGAGCAGCTACTAAATCAGGTTCGACGAATCAACGTTTATGGTTGAGCGATCACTATATTCTTTATTTGACATAAGGTTCTAGTCCTTATATTTTCGTTGAGGCAACTTCCATCCACAAGTTCTTGTTTCAGTGCCCATCCGCACTGCCACCCTTCCGGTCCAAGCCTCCACCCTAAGATAAGGTCATGGGACCCAACCATTTTGTGGCTTCCCGTGATATCTCTTTATCCTAGAACTACTTTTAAAATTCTATCAGCAAAATATCAAATCTCTTAGTAGTGTAAAACTGTTGAATTCCTAGTTTGCCATGATTATTGAATAGTATATTTCTAACGATACCAAGTCTTGTCAAGGTGAATATGGCCATCAATTTGAATTGAGCTTTATCAGGTGGTAGGACATAACTAATATCATGTCATTTTAATCATTTGTTGTACATGAAATAACAATGCGCAAATAACATAATAAAAATACCAATAAATAAATAATTAAAAGAATGTAGATTCAATATGATCAAAAATATGTGACTTGCCTCTTTATACATACTCTCTATTTGACTGTAGTCTTGAAGTGTGACACTTCTTTAATTGCTCTTATAGTTCTTCTGTTGACCCACTCGTCAGGTTCGAATACTATCGTGGAAAACGGATTCAAATAAGTTGTTGCTTTGCAGAATGCAAGCTTGGAACAAAACACAAATAAATAACTAGAAGGCATCAAGGAAATAGGTTTGGGTGGATGGGGTTTAGGTTGCTTTGGCTGAACAGAGTTGGAAATTAGCTAGGTGGGCTCAAGATGGTTGAACTGGCTGTATATATGCTCTTGGGCTTTTGGTGAATAGTAATGATCGGAATACCGCTAGACATGGTTTGGAATGATATCTAGGTTTGCTAGGTTTTTATTAGAGTCTTTTAGGCTAAACAGGATTGAAGATGGACTTCACGACTGAAAATAGTCAAGACGGGTATATAAGTTTTGGCAAATAATAAAAGTTTGGATTGTATTGGGTTTAGGGTTTAAAATAGTGTTTAGGTGGTTTTGGTTTTAATGGTGTGTGATATGGGAAAATAAAGCTAAAAAATGGGTAGACGGGCTCGAAACGGATGAAATGGATATATAAATGTATTTTAGAGTTTTGTGAACAGTAACAAGTGTGGCTACTATTTATTACAGGTTTTACTGTTCACTATGGGTCTAGTCACTGTTCAAATTGGGCAGGATTGCTATAGTGAAGCACAGTGAAAGGCCGGCCCGTTAAGCTACAATAACCCGACTTTTTACCATTTCAACCCATGAATATTATTGTTCATCTTCCCTAGTCGTTCGTTGTGGAGACCGAAAACAGGAGAAGAAAGTGATGGCAACCGACGACGCTATGGTGTCTTGCGATGGCATCTAAGGCCAAGGTTGTGTTCCTGGGGTCTAAGGAATTCCATTTTGGGGTTCGACGGCGGCTGGAAATTAGGCGATTGCCGGTGGCGAGGTCTTTCTTCCTCAGGACTTTTGAATGGCATAGGGGGTAATGGCAGGTTAAGAGGACAGTAGCATTAGCAATTGACCATCGCTGGGGTTAGGGAAGGCTTTGGGAAGTGGTGGCTTGGGTTGGAAATGGCTGAGTCGAGCTGCCCACGGTGGCCTCCTATGGCCACGCGGTGAACAAAGGTGCCGGCAAGCTAGGGGACTCGGGACCACATGGCAATGCTTCGGTAAGGTTACTATAGGCAAAAATAGTCGAAATATAATAGACCAAATCAATAGAACTGAATTTGGGGCTTACTTTGGGTTTTCCGGTGATCGCCGACGAATCTTCGGTCGATGGCTCAATTGGGGTGTAGGGGTGGCTCACTGGACACCTATGCGATGTCTGAGAGGTTGACTTGGGCTTTTATAGCCATCCCATGGCAGTTCGGCACAGGGAATTCCCAGCAGAGAATTTCTTCCACTATTTTGACTTGGACCCTAACTACATGTTATCAGACGATGTCGAGCGGTACATTAGCTCATTGGGATTCAATGCAAAGGTACTCTGTGCTTATATCACACCTTTGAACTTTGATTTTCATTATTGTTCAAACATTTTACTATAAATTGGTGTTAATCCGAGACGTAGCCAAATCTGTTCCGCCACTCAAGCACGTCACGCAGCGGCTGCCGCACGTTCCGACCGCCATGCCCAGCTCGTCGAGCTCGAGAAAGAGGTGAGCTCTACTGCTTTGGAGTGAGCGCTGCTTCATTAGTGGCTGCTATCTTGAAATGCCTCCTGTTACTGAATGATAACGCCATTTTGGCATTTTGCGGAGGCAGCAGTACAGTAATCTGTGTGTTTTCACCATGAGATCACAATTCAGAGTTTTATGAACAAATCACATCAAGCTACCGCATATTACTGATTTGATATCCCCAATCATCTAAAAATAGGAAAAATTGTAGATTTGCCCCACTGTTGAGTGGCTTTGTAGATTTGCCCCAGTGATGTCTCAATGACATGTGGGTCCAGGACCCACATGTCATTGAGACAACTGGGGCAAATCTACAAAGTGCACTTTTTTAAGTGGGGCAAATCTACAAAAGCCCCTCTAAAAATATGACTGATTTGATGTTCTCATGGACTTGGGTTCCTGTCGACTTGTCGTAGTATAAATGTATTCCAGAGAACCATTTCTTCCTGTCTGTAGAGTTTAGAACATTGAGTGAATAACTGATCTATTTCATTTTAGAGCAGGTAATTGAAAGAGTAGATGTTGCCATTAGATTTGCGGAAGAATCATGGGTGGTAAAATTCATGAACTTTATTGTGGGAACAAACCAGTTATTGTTCGACGGCTTCACACGGGAACTTCCATTGTAAGTGCTAATATGCTTTACACTTTCAGGGGTGAAAGTTCACTTCTCATTGCAACTGTAAAGTAGTATTTTGTGAACTCCATTGTAGTTTTGGTTTCCAGAGTTCATATAAAGCTTTTTAGCTTTGTAAACATTCTTTTTAGTACATTTGGCTGTAAATCATGCCGCTGCAGGATCAGGGTTGTTGAAGGTTCATGGATGGTAGGAGTTATTGATGAAATCCTAATGCCCTTGGATGACGTTTCAATTCATCCAATCCTGGTGGATACAAAGACACGTTCCAAGCCAACAATTCCCTCATAAGCACAAAAAATAAATGGACAATTTGATTACTGAGAAATTCCCAGCAGAGAATTTCTTTAGCTATTTTGACCTGGACCCCAACTACTTGTTATCAGATGATGTCGAGCGTACATTAGCTCATTAGGATTCAATGCAAAGGTACTCTGTGCTTATATCTCACCTTTAAACTTTGATTTTCATTACTGTTCAAGCATTTTACTATAAATTAGCGTTAGTTAAGACTCTAGAGTTTAGCTCAGGATGTAGCCAAATCTGGTTCTTCCACTGATTAGAATCCACAAATTACTCGAGGGGCATTAGAATCCACAAATTACAGATGAAGTATGAAACATCACTTCAACAATTCACAAGAAAAACAGAGCAAACTTGCTGTAAAGAGTCAAATAATCAAAATTCCAACTAATCTACTTACTTTGGAGCTCAAATACCATTACCATCAATCACAAACAAACCCATGGCAATTCAGAATGACCAGCCTACCTAGCCGACCAGAAGCTAGCATCCGCTTCAGGCACTTCAATTAATCCTCACGGTTAGCCCAGCGGCGCGGCGGCGACGACAATGACGGCGAAGGCGAAGGCGAGGGCTCGTCGGTGCCGACGGGGATGTCGGAGAGCGGCGCCAGCACGCGCCTCACGCTCATGGACCGCATCGGCCGGAAGCTCAGGGACCTCAGCTTGTTGTCCTTGTAGAAGACGCTCGACGACTTGCGGAGGATCAGGTAGACCAGCCCCTGGACGAGCACG
Source organism: Dendrocalamus latiflorus (assembly GCA_017311315.1). NCBI lineage: Eukaryota > Viridiplantae > Streptophyta > Magnoliopsida > Poales > Poaceae > Dendrocalamus > Dendrocalamus latiflorus. Next base: position 2,924,531 of record CM029634.1, on the reverse strand, counting down.
AACACGGCCACCTTGGTGAGCGCGTCACGGAGCTCCGGCGAGATGAAGGTCGCTTCCATGGCTACCGGTGGCGAGATTGGCAAAGGAGACGCGCAAGCGTGTGTATGCGCGTAATGGCTTGTGAGAGATCAGGTTAATAATCTGTGTATTGGCAGTAGTGCTAGTCTTTGCTTGATTGCTTATATTGAGTGGTAGTCTGCTTGATTGCTGAGTGGTTGTGGCTTGAGCTTGTGGCATGTACGCTTGCGAGTTGTTCGTTTTCTTGGTCGTGTACGCAAGCGGTGGAAGTGTTCTGGGTTTCGTAGGTATCTTCGGTTCTGGATTCTGATTGATTGATTTGCGTTGCAAGGAAGGAGGTGGGCAACTCAGCAACTGTGGAAGAAGTCTCCACCCTTCGTGTTTTCTTTTTGCGTCGCCGTTGTGATCCCGGGAACTATAGGGCTTGTTCTTTTATGGCCACAATTTGTGGTTTTTAGCTGTAGCGTGTGACTTTTAACTGTTCGTATGAGAGATTACAGAGTAACTGAAATTCACGTGCGCCTTTTGCTGATATAAATAAAATCGATACAGACGTACAATATGTACTACAATTAACTAGTAGACTCTATCTTAAAAACACTTTGTTTAAAAGTTAGTTACTATAGAAAAGCTAAAAACTGAAGTCAAAACCGTTTAAGAACAGGACCACCGAAACAAATTTGTGGGCGCAACGGCTCAGATACCAAATTATGACGACCCGGTCACCAGCGATGATTTTGGAGATCAAAATCGCATGGATCCGTAGCAAGATACAAGTAATTGGGGAATTTAGGTGAGAAGATAGAGGAGATGAGAAATAAGAGAACGAGGTTGGGAAAGTAGACTCTGGGTGTGTTATTTTTGGCCATGTCTTATGACTATGGTTGATAGCTGATGTTTTTTAGTTTTAGTGTAAATATTTATATGAATGATGTAACGTTTATACGAATAAATTGAATGTTGATAAGGCAATAAGCTGTTTTGAAAAATCTTTTCTGATAAGACGTTTTAGACCTCGGTCATTTTGGTTTGAGCTTCTGACTTCTGGCTTATTTTTTTATTATTTCTAAATTTCATTTTTTCTGGTTTTTTTAGTTTTTTTACTGGTTCTTTTTTTCGTATTCGTTTGCATTGTTTGTGATGAGCTGACCTGTTTTTCTATTTTTAAATTTTTTAAATTTAGTTACACCAAATAAACCACTATTAGTTACAGTATAATTTCAACTGATTATAGTATAATTTTAATTATAAATTAACTTATTTCAATTCAATTGAGCGACACCTTAAAATAGTGACGGAAGTCGTTTGCTTATTTAGTCGAGGAAACCGTAAGCCATGAGATGAAAATTATGGGGGCTCTGTTCCATTTCTTCGGTACCAAGAACGTTGGTACAGGAGATGATTACATTATCTCTACTATCCCTGACAGGTGAGCCCTCCGGCATATGGACCCATTCTACACACGCTGCTGAGCACAGACAACTCACCACAGCCTAACCCACGCGACCCCCACAGCTCACTTTACGTTAGTATTGATTTTTACTAATAGTATTTTGCTATAGCTTTTAGAAACGCTTAAAAATAAATAATAATGATTGAAAAGATTAGATTTTAGAAAGAGTAGACGAACAGTGAAAAAATAAGAGAGAGATACGTGCGCGTGATAAAAACGAGAGAAGTGAGGTGTGTGATAAACTCGTAACTCAGTGCCTTATACCTAGAACGAGATAGTAGTGAGAGAAGTGAAGAAGTCATATCAAAAAGTTAAATATTTATATTAATTTTACCTTATTTTAGTTTTTCTTAAAAAAATTAGAAATAGAATCTGTTGTGTTTACAGACCAAACAGAGAGAGAGTGTGTAGTAGTGGAGAGTTGAGTAAATGAATGGCTTAGACCCCTTCCCTCATGGCCTATGTCTTATATATCTACATCCACATAGGGAGTGCCTTTACAATTATACCTTTACACATGAGTCCTCCCCTCAGGGGTACCTATGTCACTATACATGTCCCGTTCTGGACCTTACGCTCGCTTAACAGGTCTGCTGAGCTTAGATGAGAACCACCCCTACAACAGAATCCAATATAAACAGACCCTTATACTCCTAACCGTCTCACAAACACGAACTTTCTAACTTCTATCCACCGACGCCGTTGCTGCCGATGCAGGTGGCGGTGTGACAAGTACTTGGACGGCTTGGTTAAGTTGTCATTGAAGAAAGTGACGGGTGACATGGCACTCCGATTCGATCTCCAGGTACATAATGACTTATCTCATTTACCTATTACCAGGCAATCACTATCTTGGAAGCGGTGGTTTTATAATACATGGGCGTACGCAATTACCAGTTTGATCGAGCATGTTTCTATCGCTGCAAGGAGTTTTTTAGGGCAAGGAGGCCTGGTTGGTTCATTTTCGAAGAGCAGATAAGGCCTCTGTTTGTATTTTTCTTATGTTTCTAGCTTCTATTTACAGAATATAAAAATCAATACGAATATATAGCTTTTCGAAATGACTTCTCTATTACTTTTACTTCTGTTTTATTCTAAGAATAAGTCATACGATTACAGGTGTATCACGTACTATATTTTTCTCGTTCTCGTCTTGTATATGTATCTCTCCTTTACTTTTTGCATCACTCACCTCTCCTTTTAAATCATTAGCACAAGACAATATGAACGCTCCAAGGTGCAAACAAGGCTGTTTGACCTCCAGACGATATTTTGGATCAGAGTGCAAACTATTGGTTTCACCAACATCATCCGAGAAATAATTCCAGGAGAAATGCCGTACGTACGCACGTTGAAATATTTTGAGGCGCCTCGTAGCAAGACGTTCTGCGAAACGAAAATGATGCTGCTATTCTAGAAGTTTGACTGCACTGATGCATCTTCATAACAGGACAGGCTCATCTTCGCCGATCGATTCCCAGATGTCAAAAGCAAAATCTTCTAGTCGCGAGAACCTTTTGGGTACAACATTCCATGTGCCACTTTGATTTGCTTGGGATTAATTTTCAGAATAAAATGCAGTATTAGCAAGAAGAACATGGCCTTAATTTTCTTGGCTGCTGAAGCAAGCACCACCGGCACCGACTGGCCTGCTAAGATGAGGCCAGCTCAAGCGCGCCAGCTAGTTTTGTCTTCCCGACGCGGTTTGCAAGCCAAGCAAACGTGCGACGGCCTAAACGGTGAGGAGCCACACAGCTTGTCTGATTGCTTGACCTGTCGTGTAAGGTCAGTTTCAGCTTCTGATTTCTGATTTATTTTTTATTATTTATAAATTTCGTTTTTTTTCAAACTTTTGGTTTTTTAAGCTTTTTTACCGGTTCTTTTTTCCCGTATTAATTTGCGTTGTCCGTGTTGAGCTAGTATTTTTTTCTATTTTTAAATTTTTTAGATTTAATTACATCAAATAAGTCACTTTCCGCTATAGTAAAATTTTAACCGCTACAATATAATTTCAGTTATAAACCACAGCTTTTCAGTTCAGCCGAAAGGACATGAACGTGGCGTTTGGTCTCGGTGCGGCCACCGATTTACTGCTGAGTCACGACGTGCCGTCGTGCAGAATGGTCGGTGTGATTGCCGAAGTACCAGCCAAGATTCGGGAGTTGAAACTAACGTTTGGGATATAGGGCTGATTTCTGCTCAAGTAGCACCCTATTTGACATTGTGTCTGACATGTGATATAAGGCTATAAATTATGGAGAATAAATTTAAGTGCTCTGATGAAGCTTGTATAGTACAAGGTACGCACTATTATTCATGCCTACACCAATATTTAAATCCCGCTCGTTTCAACTTCAGCTCCTAGCTTTTAACTTATTTTTCACTATTTATAAATTTCTTTTTCTGAATTTTTGGCTTTTTAAAGCTTTTTTGCCGGTTCTTTTTTCCCGTATTCGTTTGTGTTGTCCGTGATGAGCTAGTATATTTTTTTCTATTTTTAAATTTTTTAAATTTAATTACGTCAAATAAGTCACCTTCAACTACAGTGAAATTTCTGCCGCTACAGTGCAATTTCAGCCATAAGCCACAGCTTTTCAGCCCAACCGAGCAGGGCCATGCGTTCTAACTTCTATACATGTTTGTGCTCTGAGCTATTCGAGCTCGGCTCGTTCTAGACTCGATTCGAGTTCGGCTCAAATTTTAAACGAGCTGAACTCGAGTTTGATCTCGAGCTCGCGAACTTCACCGAGGTGAACTTGAATAGTTCGTGAGCCTTAATTCGAGCTTAAATAGTGATACATATTAACTTTTACCGAACTTATCCAAGCCAAACTCGAGTTCGAACTTTTCTTATTGTTGAAAATTAGTGTATGTTTGAATTATTTTGATTATTATCGAGTTTACTCGAGCTGAGGTCGAACTCAAACTTTTCTTATGATTGAAAATTAGTGCATATTAAATTATTTTAATTGTTGTCGAGTTTCAACAAACCGAGCTCGAGCCTACTTAAATTTAGGCCAAGCCTACACGAGTGTAGACCGAACCAACCTCGAGCTTAGGTCTAGGCCATTTAAGGAGCACGAAAAGCCATTTACAACTTGGTAGCCTGTTCTTTTCCTCTGAAGCTGGTGGCTTTTGGCTTTTGCTACAGTATCTAACTTTCAAATTGAGTATTTTCTCAAGACGGGGTCTACAAGTTAAACGATGTACACGTTAAAAGCCCAACATTTGTACTATCTAAAATCGTAAGTGAGTATCTATCTCTCCGTAATCTATACCGTAAACAGTCAAAATTTAAAATTTTCAGCCAAAAGCTATAAGTCACAGCCGTTGCCAAACAGACCCTATACTCAGCTTAAGCCCAACGATTGAGATGGTTGCGACCATTGCTAGTTTTCGACCCAAACGTAACACAATAATCCTCAATGCGGGCCAATCACGTTATGGTTAAGCCCATTTAAAGATAACATTATCAAACAGCCCATTGCCCATCCAGAATCCCAGATGCGTCATGAGTACGCCATGTTCTTTTTTCTTTTTTTGCTTTGGCTTATGGGTTATGCCTATAACTTATGCCTTTCGCGCTATTCGCAAGAGAGAATACAGAGTAACAGAAAATCACGTACGATTTTATCCGATATAAATAAAATCATTATAGTATATATTATAATCAACTTATAGACTCTGTCTTACAAAGATAATCCGTTTAAAAGATAGTTACTATAAAAAATAACTTTTGAAAGTTGAAAAAGAATAAGGCTTAGATCCCATTGCCCGTCCAGATGCGTGATGCTTAGGCCCACATAATGCAAGTCGGCCCATTTCTAGCTTAGTTAAGCCGATGCAAGCCCTCTATCGGGCCCAATTACATAGCCTATAAATATTAGCATAAGGCCCATCTAGACTTAAAAAACAGGGTAAATTATTTTAAAATAATAATTATTTTATTTATTTATAATTATTTAGACATATTTTTAAAAAATATAGTTTCAATATATAATATACACACACTACTAACATATATATTCAAGTTTTAGTCTAAATATACAAGAAAAGAATACAATCTCAAGAAAAATAATACTATCTCTCATATTAAATAACTATAATCTATTATTAAAAAATATTTTTTATTTTACCGGATCCCCGTGGGGCCCCGCAGGGGAGGATAACCCCTGCCTCCGCCCCTAATGGGAAAATTCCTCGCGGGGGCCCCGCCCTTGGGGGAAATTGCCACCCCTACCCAGGGGGCGACGCGTGGCACGTACCACGCTACCAGGCACGACAGGCACCTTCAACTACGGCACCCCCGTACAACACTGCACTGCTCGCCCGAGCGTGGTAGGTGGCGGGCCCCACTGAGGTACCGCACCCCCCCAAACGTGGTGGGCACCAGGCGAGGTGTTGTCCTCCCATGCCGCAGCATCATGGCCCGTATAGCCATGCATCGATTGTTCCATGCGCGTTGCCCCCCTCACCGCTCCCGTGCCGCGGCACCTGGCCGTCCTCGCACACGCGGCAGCGGCTTGGCTCGCTTCGGCGCTGCCCCTGCCTTGCTGCTTCTGCCCATGCGCAATAAAATTCCTGGATCGTCCCCCCCCCCCCCCCCCTCCAGAGGCAGGAGAGACCGAGAAAGGGGGAGAATGAAGGAAGGAGGTGGAAATTTGAAATTTTGCATGGTTTTGATGAGGCGCAATGTGGCGCTGCTGGGGAAAGAGGCGGCGTTCGTTTTGGTTTGGGTTGGTGGGAGAGCCGCAGAGGAGCAGATGGGAGCGGGAGGGGATAATTTGTGATTTTTAAGGCTTGTTTATGAGGTTGATTTTCAGCGGGGCTCATCTAGATGGACCGAGAATTTAAACTAAAATTTCGGTATTCCGGCTGAAAATAGACAAGGCCTTTGTACGCTCCGTGTAATGGACCTCACTCTGGGCTCTCTCGACGTGGGTGTTTTCTCTTTTCTTTTCTTTTCCTTAAAAAATTTTCCTGCTGTTGTTTTGGTTGCTTGCTGTGGTGTTTTCAGATATAAAAGCAACACAGATCTGTGATAGAAAAGAGCAATCCAAATTATGCACGATTCAGTCAATCCCCGTTCGGAGATCATGATGTGTCAGCTACCGTATGTAAACTTTGTTCAAAATACTGCATACTCACACACAGGCCCATAGCACTGGTTTCTGTACCGGCTGATGAGCACAGTACCAACAGATAAAATTTCATGCAGCAGCATTTTACACTTGCCACCGACGCATCACTCCAAGCAGGAACTAAAATTGCCTTCAAGCATTCAGGAGCAAATGGTATAAAATCACAAGATCACGTCCGGTTTGCCTTGATGTAACTTCAAGCGAAGGATCCAATGCAACCAAGTCATACACGCCCTACGAACTATACATGTTTCACATGCCTTAGTTTAGTTCAAAACGGGTAGAACAAAATCTTATTACAGCGCGCAAGGTCCTAGTATCCCTACTTCTTCAAAATTAGCTGCTCTCTCTAGATGCAGGGCGACTGTCAACTCGTGCAATTTCACTTCTTGACCTCCTCGTACTCAGCCTCTGGAGCCTGGTCGCCTCCGCCCTGTGATCCTGTATGCGAACCGCCAGACCCGCCACCAGACATGTGCTGCCCAATCTTTGAGACAGCCTTGTTGGCCGCTTCAATCTTGGTCTTTATATTCTCAATGTTATCGGAGGCCATCTCCTTGCGAAGATCAGCAACTGCTGTCTCAATCTCGGAGGCAACCTCTGCAGGAATCTTGTCCCTGTACTCTCCCAGACTTTTCTCAATGCTGTACATGGTAGTGTCTGCGGTGTTCCTGATGTCAATAAGGGCTTTCCGTTCCTGATCCTTCTGGGAATGCACCTCAGCCTCCTGGACCATCTTCTGGATCTCAGCCTCGGAAAGCCCACCGGAAGATCGGATGGTGATCTGCTGCTCCTTTCCAGTGGCCTTATCTTTTGCAGAGACTGTCACAATTCCATTGGCATCGATGTCGAATGCGACCTCAATCTGTGGCATGCCTCTTGGTGCTGGTGGAATGCCGACAAGATCAAACTCGCCCAGAAGTTTGTTGTCTGTTGCCATCTCACGTTCACCTTGCAAGACACGGATACCCACTTGTGTTTGGTTGTCAGCAGCAGTTGAGAACACCTGCAGAAAGCACACCCAGAATTAAGGCGGCCTAAACCATAAAAGGAACCCCAAGGGAGAATCGGAGGTGGCAAACAAGCTAACATTACACGGATCAGAAGAACAAAATCCTGTCAGATATCCTGAAAAATATATCAAATTATAATTTATAAGGTTCTATTGTAGAATGAAAATTGTAACTACAGTGTAGAAGTCAGCACCATCCACCATTCAATGCATGGGACAGGACTCTTTACAGTTAACCATCACAAAATCATCTAAGGCAAGGTACCGAACAAAGCTATGTAATGCTATATTCCAAAATATGAAATTAAACACAAACGCGATCACCTGCCAATGAAATTATTGTTAGGCCATAATCCACTGGGACAAACATAAAATCACCTGAGTTTTTACAATAAAGCCATACTTACTAACCTGACTTTTCTTTGTGGGGATTGTAGTGTTCCTGCTGATCAGTCTGGTGAAGATACCGCCAAGAGTCTCAATACCAAGTGAAAGGGGGGTAACATCAAGGAGAAGAAGCTCCTTAACATCCCCACGGAGAATGCCACCCTGAATAGCCGCACCCATGGCCACAGCTTCATCTGGGTTGACACCTTTGCTAGGGGCCTTGCCAAAAATTTCTGAAACCACTTCCTGCACTTTTGGAACCCTGGTCATTCCACCAACAAGAAGAACCTCGTCAACATCCTTGGTAGTTATACCAGCATCCTTTAAGCAATTCTTGCATGGGTCTCTAGTCCTCTCAATCAGACTATTCACCAAAGTTTCAAACTTTGATCTTGTCAGTGTGATATTCAAATGTTTTGCTCCAGAGGCATCAGCTGTGATGAATGGAAGGTTAATCTCAGTCTGGGCAGTTGACGAGAGTTCAATTTTTGCCTTCTCAGCTGCTTCACGTAACCTCTGCAGAGCCAGCCTGTCTTTTGACAGGTCAATAGCTTCAGTTCTTTTGAATTCACTCACTAAGAACTCCAAAAGAGTATTATCAAAGTCTTCTCCACCCAGGAAAGTGTCACCATTTGTTGCTTTGACCTGACAGCAACATAATCAGCAGATCAGAACAAAAATGAAATGTCATATAACAATCTTTCTTGCTACAGAAAGTAGTAGGAGTGCAAATTTTATAAATACCAACCTCAAACACTCCATTGGAGATTTCTAGAATGGAGACATCAAAGGTCCCACCTCCAAGGTCAAATACAGCTATCAAACCCTCCTTGTTGTTCGTTCCATAAGACAGAGCCGCAGCAGTTGGTTCATTGATGATCCTTTGGACATCAAGTCCAGCAATGCGACCAGCATCCTTGGTTGCCTGACGTTGTGCATCATTGAAATAAGCTGGAACTGTAATCACAGCCTTGGAAACAGATTTACCAAGGTAAGATTCAGCAGTCTCCCTCATCTTGGTCAAAACAAATGCGCCAATCTGGCTCGGTGAGTACTGCTTGCCATCTGCTGTTTCAACCCAAGCGTCACCATTTGGAGCCTTCACAATTTTATATGGTACCATTTTCATCTCTTTCTGTGTCTGTGGGTCGTCAAAGCGCCGTCCTATCAGACGCTTTGTACCAAAGAAAGTGTTTTGTGGGTTAGTCACTGCTTGACGCTTGGCTGGAGTTCCAACAAGCCGCTCTCCCTTCTGATTAAAGGAGACAACTGATGGTGTTGTCCTGGTGCCTTCCGAATTCTCTATCACTTTTGGGTTCTGCAGTCATTTACTGGCTTAATTAAACAAATTAAAAAAAGAAGCTGAAAAGAAAGCATTACATGAAGAATCTACAAGGTCTCTCGCCTTTCCCTCCATAACAGAAACGCAGGAATTAGTTGTTCCCAAATCAATTCCGATAACCTCATTTCCAGTTGGTTTTGCGCTGAAATAGTAATAAAAAGGACACAAAAAAGTTGAAGTCATGCTATGCAAAGTGCAAAAAATTCCACTAAATTGTGTGCGAACCAAGGTAAGATCATTACCTGAAAGTTCTTGCGAAACTACCCCATCTTGAACAAACATTGGCAGCACATGTCGATTGAACATTGGCGGTCAACTGAAAGGCAAAAAAGTTTAATGAATAGCCAAGGTAACATAGAACAAGCTATATATTGATTTACGATTTTAATCTATAGAATTGAACAAAAGGAAGGATCTGTGCAATCAAAAACAAAAGGAAGGCAATATTCCTAAAACAGGAAAAAGAGAGAACCCTTGATTTGCGTGAGAATGCAACAGAATATTAGAAAAAGAGAGATATTCTTGAAACAGGAGTAAGGGAAAACTTGATTTGCATGAGAATGAGACAAATGAGGCAGATAGCCAGGGAGCAGCTCCGCTGTGTTTCAGTTTCAGGGTTTACTGAACCCAAATCAGGTGGTTCAGGCAGCATAACAGTATATAGCTAGAATAAGTGCACTTAATTCACACTCAAAATGATAGTTTAGGAAATTTCCATGTGATCATCAAGAGAACTAATGGTTGACAGGAATAGCCAGATAGGATGCCACACCCTTCAGTTGGACTGTGTGGAACAAACTAAATAGACAAGAGACAAGCGAAACACTTTCCAGTGATAACATGCAAGTACATGGAACACCAACTGAATTCTTCTATTAATGCAATGACATGTATGTATAGTCTTATGTCAGTATGCATGAAATGCTGCAATCTTGCCATGTACATGCTGGACATTAATATGGCGTGGCTGCTAACTAAAACAGCATATGAAGCCCCAATCCAGTTCTCGAGGAAAGACCAACAAAAGTGATGTAACCACTCCGCTAATGACACTCCATTTCTGGTTGTTGTCTCCATTGCATGTAGCCATGCGCAAATATCCAAAGAAATGCACTAAATGCATCTGACGCAAAATCAAACATGCTCCACACTCCTCACTTCCTCAGCCAGCACAAATGCATTCGAGTTATGTACATTAATAAATGCTAAGTACCCAAATATGCACTTACCCTATTTCATGTTTTTTGTCCAAGCCATCCATGAGCATGACCCTGCATCATTAAGAGAAATTTCGATATTTGACATTGAATACGTGCGCCTCTCAACTTTTAACCCCCAATTCGCATGCCTTTAAAAATTTATCCCTGTCACTGCGAATTCTTTTGATTTAAGGGATTCTCCTTATTTTCTCTCCTTTTTTATTTTCTTTAATGTATTATGCAATCTGAATTGACTAAAATGCCCTTGCAACCTATCCTGGTCGGTCTGTACCATCCGCTCCGCTTCAATATGCAATCAACGCCTCGCCGCCCCCCGATGTAAATCTTCCTTTTGGCGATGAGAGCGTCTGTGTTAGAGACAATAATTTTCCTGAAATACCAAGTTTGCACACTGGCCAGATCGCTTCACTAAGAAGTAAACTTGACATTTGTGCCAAGGGTGAAGCTGTTCCTGATCCAATCATGTGTTTCTCTTCCTGTGGTCGGCGTGCGGACGAGGCACGCGGGCTCATCAGGCGGGAGGCGGAGGAGGATCTCGCCGGCGAGGTTGTCTATCGGCGAGTGTTTGCGGCTGGGCGGTGGAGGCGGCGTGGATCTAGGATTTCGGTGCGCGCGGGTGAGTGAACTCAGGGGGCGGCGAGGCGTTGATTGCATATTGAAGCGGAGCGGATGGTACAGACCGACCAGGAATCCAGGATAGGTTGCAAGGGCATTTTAGTCAATTCAGATTGCATAATACATTAAAGAAAATAAAAAAAGAGAGAAAATAAGGAGAATCCCTTAAATCAAAAGAATTCGCAATGACAGGGTTAAATTTCTAAAGGCATGCGAATTGGGGGTTAAAAGTTCAGAGGCGCACGTATTCAGTGTCAAATATCGAAATTTCTCGCATCATTAATGATTTATTAACCTTTGCGCCAACCCTAAGGTAAGTACTCTCCTCCTCACTCTCACCGCCCGCTACTCGCCACCTCCACTTAATAGCAGATACACAGATCCAGTTGTTACAGAGCATGCATTCTCAACTCACGCTATTAGAAAAACTGAAACGATCACATGACCACACCACAACACCATCAGTGGGAATCATAAATTCAAATTTCACCCTGCACCTAGAGAGCGCATTCATCTTCGCCTCTACAACAGTGGGGAGACAAAACAAAAAGGCGAACGCCTATCAGATGAGGAACCGCAATAGCCAACACGTAATCGAACAATTAGTCACCCCTGGCTCGATCCGATCAAATCCGCGCAAAATTTGTCAAAAACAAATCGCACAGATACAGATCGGGGAATGGAAACCACCGCGCGTGCATAAGCCTAATGAAACCAGACGGTTACGAGAAAAGAGGAAGGTAGGGAGAGGAAAGGAGGGAGAGAGGGGGGAACGTACGGTTCCGAGAGGCGAGGCGAGCTCTCGCCGGCGCGTGGCTCGGAGAAGCAGCGACGCCGCCATGGCCGGGAGGGGAGGGTTTAGGGGTTTTTTGGCTTGGCCTCTGGGTTGATTCGAACTCAATCGCGGAGGACGGGGGTTGCGTTGGATCGGGGCATTGGGCACAAAGCGAAGACTGTATTCGTGCGGCGCCGCGGCTGTCGGAAACGGTGGTGTGACTGAAACGGGGTGGCGCCGCGTCGTTGCGGTGAGGAGGCTGCGTGTGGAATGCTCGGGAATCGAATGGGATTGTGTGCGTGCGCACGGCACGGCAGTATCTGGTCCGGGTGGGTTGGGAGTGCGATTTGCTTAGGGCATCTCCAATAGTTATAGTTAGCAACTAACTATAAGACTTTCACATTATTTATATAGTACACACTAAAGCTAGCATTCTAAAGAACTATCTATAAAGATAGCTATTTGATGCTTACATGCACACACAGAATTTATAGAGGCTGCCTCGTTTGACGTTATAGACTAGTGCTTAAAGAAGAGCTGGCTCAATTTTTTTTGCATACTCTCTTTCCTCCACATAGGATATATGCTGATGTGTACATGCATATAGCTAGCTGACTCAGACCATTGGAGATGCCCTTAGCTTGTTACTGGGCTAGCAGTGCCAGACTCCCTCTCGTTCGGCTCGGGCCGGGCTGGCACGAAACGCACCTCGGTTTGTTGATTCTTTTTGCGCAGACTGCACGACAATCTGTTTATATGTTCTTCAATTTTTAAAAACAGAAGTTAATATAAACTTCTTAATTTTTATAAACTGTTTCTATCAGTCACTACTATTTATCAGCCACTATTTTTTATTTTAACATATTTTATATTTTATTATATCACAGTTCCGTAAGTCGCATGGCGATTCAAATATTATAGTGCATTTTATTATACCGTATTTCTTATATAATACATTACTATTGACCAACCACTACTATTTATCAGCCGCTATTATTCATCACTCGCTACTATTTATCAAAAGTTAATATGAACAAGCTCTAATACTTCCCGTGCCGTCCCAAATAGTTTCCTGTTTTCTGACTTTCTGTATCGAAAACTGCTCCTTTTTCCATGGCAATTCGATTAGCCGTGCTATCAACACGTCTGTTTCTCATGTATATGAAATGTTTGTTTCAGTGTCCAACTCACAATAGATGAGGAGATTTATCCATGCGCGCTGTTTTACGTTTACTCCTAGCATATAATTTTGAGACAGCCACGCACAACAGTCGCTTTGGCCGAGTGGTTAAGGCGTGTGCCTGCTAAGTACATGGGGTTTCCCCGCGAGAGTTCGAATCTCTCAGGCGACGTTGTTGCTATCATTTTTTTTTCCTGGAAAACCGGAGTGGATCGCTGCCGGCAGTGCGCGAGGCCAGTATAAATGCGCGTCACGCACTCGGGCACCGGCGGGCGTGCGAGGGCCTCACGGCGGCACGGCCGGAATGGGCGCACGATGTCGTTGATGTTTGTCATTTCGCGCGGCGAGCACGAATCAAGATGAGCAGCGGGCAGCGGAAAGCACACGTACGTACGTGTCCTAGCCGGGGATGGCCTGATGGCTCATGCCTTGTCGGCGCTCGTCGGGCAGCCGACGAACGGACGCTCGGGGTCGGGTGCGCCGTGCGCGGCACGAACAGCGGAAACTGGCGTTCTCAAGAAGAGGCAAACACTTGTCGCACTGCTCTGTTCTTTACTAGTGAGCTATGCGCTTACAGGAAGATTGTTTGGGGGGCATCCGAGCATGGTCACTCCATCCCCCACATCGAGGACCGGCACACCCTGGATCAGACGGACGGATAAACTCCCATATATCATGAAACGTGCAATCTACACAAGAGGCAGCTGCCCTTTGCCTCGGGTAAACAACAAAAACATGAACAACTCGGGTCAAAACAGGGGCGGAACCAGGATTTAGATATAGGGGACTACACTGACAACAATTTTTTAGCCAAGAAAGTGACAATCATAGAAAAACATAGCATAATAATACAAAAGAAAGTTGCATTTCTATTAATTTAAATTTGGCTCTGTGCCTACTAAGAAGATCATAACTTCGCTCACTCATGAGGAGGGGCCAAATGAATACTTTACAAAACAATTACTAAAATACTTAATGGCTAATCAAAGGAAACATAGACATTGGGGGGCATCCTACTCTGTTTGCCGTCAGATATTGATAGGGTGGAAGAACATGCAATTGCTTTGACACTACTACCTCTCACTTCTTTTGGCCTTCACCATGGCCTAAGAGTGTTCTTGGGGGCACTTGTAATACCCGTAAAAAAAGAAGCAAAATCTCATTTGGACACCAAAATTGTAATACCTGGGCCGTATGAGCTCAGCCCAGCCCGGCCACCCCACAAATATCTATATGAGAAGAGAGACAGAGGGAGAAGCCAAAACCAGATTTTGCTCCTTCCCGTGCCTTCGAGCTGCTGCCATCTCCCGTGCTGCTCCCGCTTGCGCAACCATCCGCGCCGCCGCCGCTCGCTAGCCTCGGCTGCTAGCCCGCCGCCGCCGCTCGTCGCCGCCGCCGTCGTCGCCGCCATCGCCGTCTCCGTTTCCTTGCTGCTGCTGCCGCCGTTTCCCCTTGTGCCGCCGCGCGCTGCCGCCGTCTGCGCGCCGCCGTTGCTGCCTCACCGCCGTCCCGTTCGCCCAGCACGCCACCGCCCCTGCCCTTCCTCTTGTGCTGCCGCTCGCGCCTCGCCTCCCTCCGCCCGTAGCGCTGCCGCTTCCCTGCTCCGCCCGGCTGCTCGCCGCACACGGGGGCAAGGGGAGGGCCAGGAGCTGGCCGTGAGGGGGAGGCAAGGGGCCGGCCGGTGAGGGAGTGAGGAGGACCGCCGGCGAGTGAGGAAAGAAAAAGGTGGCGTCGGCGTGGGAAGAAACAGAGGGAGGGAGGACGGGCGTGAGAAGAAAAAAAGGGAAGAAGAGGGTGCGGCCGACAAAGGAAAAGGAGAGGGCGGCCAGGAGTGCTGGCCGGCTGAGAAAAAAAATAAAGAGAAAGAGAAGAAAAGAGGAAAGGAAGAAAGAGAAGAGAGAGAGAGAGAAAAAAAGGGAAGTCCGACCCGCCGTCAGATCTGCCCGATCCGACTGAGGAAAAGGAGAGCTGTCCCAATCCGATCGCTCGGGGCCAGAGTAACGCCTCGAAAACCGTTCTCCCTTGTTTATTTTACCGAGTCGGGCATAAATAATATACCGATAATTAGAGTCGATGCCTGTGACTATTTAATTATCGTTATTAATATAAATGCCTGGTCGGTACAATCGGTACTGCCACTGTTATTCTGATCGATCCGTGGCAGAGGAGGGAGGAGAGAATAAATTGAGATTAGACAGTATAACTGATTAAAGTGAGGTTAAGCGTGTAGAATTTGATCGGCGAGTATAAATAATGTGATCGCTCAATTTATAGACTGGTTAAGCATCGGGTCAATGAGAGGTTGCCCGGTGAGACAGGAGTGGGTTATGTCGATTGGACGTTTGAGCGATATTATTTACTCGTACATGAATGTATTGCATGAGTGATGATTGAGATGACTAATGCTTGTTCAGGTGGCGGTTCGAGTCTGGTGCCGTCCACGCACCGTCCGCCAGGTTAACAGGCAAGTGCATGGTAGACGGTAAATTGTGATGAATGTTATTCGTGATTCCATGCCATGATTTACAATATTTATGAGAGGATGCCTGTGATTATGTGCTAATCATAGTTTGATGAGTAACATTTATGATTAGACATTCACATTTGGAGCATATTGCATCATGCAATTGCATAAGAGCCAGGTCGGTGAGAAAGTCTTACGACTAGTCTGGAGTGCTCTTGAATAAGACCTACAGAGGTAGGCACTCCACGGGAGTGGAGGTTGAGACCTCGTATGAAAGAGGACGAGACGAGTGGTCCATCGACGGGTGGACGCTCCGCTATACCGATATACGCTACAGTTACAGGGCATACAGATGCATTGCATGATATTGCATTACAGTGACAGAAAGTGATACAGTTACAGACAGTTGTGGTTTACAGTTTACAGTTACAGTTGTGGTTTACAGTTTATAGTTACAGTTGTGGTTTACAGTTACAGTTGTGATTTACAGTTTACAGTTACAGAATTGATTCACAGTTTACAGACATAGGGTTGAATTACAGTTTACAGACATAGAATTGATTTACAGGATACAGTTACAGTCTTAGCCTACAGTTTACAGTCATAGAGTGGAATACAGCTTACAGTTCATGAAATTGATTGAAATTGTTAAAGTGATGTTACTGTTTTATCGTGTGCTTGCTGAGTCTTCGGACTTACCCTTGCTTTGTCGTTGTTTTTAGGTGAAGGATGACGACATGCATGGAATGGGATAGTTCTTTTGGCACAGCACATATGAAATAACAGTCTAGCCGTACACTGAGGTTTTATGTCTAATCTAGTGTTACGTCTCAGTGGCTCGTTGTTTGGTTTATTTTGCTAACGAGCCTTGTTGGTGGGTCTCACCTGGTTGTGGAACCCAAAACTTGTTTATGTTATAACTTGTGAATTATGAAGTTAGTTGTTTTTACAATTATCCCACTGTTAATTGTGGTTTGATATCTGTGGGTAACGATATAAAAGAACAGGGAAGGTGCTGCTAAAAGATGAATTAGCAACACTTCTGAATCGGTATGAGGGTGTAGTGGTAGCATCTTGGACCCTGTGGAGGGTCGGGGTGTTACAAAAATATCAACCGGTAGTCACAAGGCAATAGTAAGGGCCAGCACAACACCTCTGGACGCCACAGCCAGACGGGGACAGCAAAGCAATCGAGAAAGCACGGCAAGGCAGAGCCACAAAACCAACTGATAGAAGAGAAGGGAGTGGAAAGTCCACGGCACTAGTAGGCCAACTCGTTTTCTCATTCCCCTCCCCATCCAAGGCCAAACCCAAATATCACACAACCACCTCTCATCGGCCACCACCAAGCAAGGAGCAAAGCCAGCTGATCATGTGCAAGGTGGAGGCAAGCCGCAGGGCATCGGGCCGTAGGAGAAGGGCAGCACCGCACCGCTACAACAACCACCAATGGCACATTTCGAGTCCTCCCCAAAACAACCCAACAATCAATCGACAAAGTTAGCCCACCACCCATTCATGGCAATAACGAAGAGCATCTCTCTTCTATTTTAGTCTGCAGCAAAGAAAGGCATATCAACATATAAATTTGCAAAGTATAGCTCACTAAGGAATTATGCAAATGCAGATGCATTGCCCATGAAGAATATTTTTAGACTTGCCTTGATAAGCCAAAATATATTAGCAAGATACAAAGAAAGTAGGTGAAAACGTACCTAGTACCATGTAGTTTTAGATATTATGATTGCTGATGTATTTAGCAACCTAAATAATCTTGTTTGAGACACTAAGCTTGTTGAATGCCTGTGCAAGAGCAATGTTATCACATAAATAAGCATAGTAGTGGCTCATATATGCTTCCTCAAATCCAGAGAGATCCACCAAATTGTCCCACGAGTCCTCAAGAACATTGGTATGTGCAGTACCAATCTTCTCTATAGTTTTATCTAGTTTGTCAAGCTCAGTGCCTATGAAATAGAACATGTCATCATCTGTGCATATCTTGGTCCTCTTTGGTGGTGTTTTATTTGTCGAGGAGTCACCTCTATGCTTCCCTGACTTTGTGACCTATTCAACACCCTCATTTCCCTTCCCTATTTCTGGAGAATCTGTTGGAGTTTTTTGTTGTTTCATTGTCTTCTATTTTTGTGACATCTACACCAAAAGGCCCGTTTGATTCCTTTGCATACTTTCTTATAGTCATGCTATTCCCAAAGATAATGACCATCTCATGATAGTGCTCAAGTGGAGTGTTCAGGTAGTCAGCATCAAACCGGTTGTCCTAGCAAAAATTACAATGAATGAATAAGTTGCTACATATATAATGCCTTCAAGTTTAAAGAAATTGCATGACAATTCAAATTTTGGAATTACCTTGATATAACCGGTGTAATTCTCATGAGCAAGTTTGATAGTGCAGGTATTTTTATCCTAAAGAGCACCATTTGATTTATGGAGCTTGCCTATCCTTGCATAATGTTTTCTCCACTTCCTCGGGTGGTTTTGAACCTAATCTCCAGTCACATTCACCTTTAGATACTCATTCAAGTCCCTTACATAATTGTTTAGGTGTACTTTCTTGAAGCCAGAGCAAGCTTGAGTGCCACTAGCTACAAGATTAGCCAAATAGTTTAGCACAAATGCAGACATTGCATTTGTCCAAACAACCTTGCCAACATTGTTACGCCCTATGAGTTCAACTCAAATGCAGACACTGCATTCTTACCAAGGACCTATATGCGTAGTCTCAGTTTGAATTCTTGATCAGCTTGTGGTTGTAACTCTTTCTTCGTGCAGTTACACTGGTGGGTCGTTGCGCTCCTCCAGAGATGCTGCAGATGCTAACGTACCTCACCATGAAGCACGATGCTCGCGTGAAGAGGGTTGACACGGTTCGGGCTTACAGCTTTGGAGCCCTCTACTTTGTCGAGGTCAGTTCATAGCAATACAGATTATGCATCAGAAAAGAAGGCTTTGTGCCGCTCCACTCCATCCTGCATTCTACTAGCAGTGTGATCCAAGATCTTATGGTATATTCTGCTCCTGCGACGACACAGGTAGACATCGAGCTCTCGGAGGATATGCCCTTGAGAGAAGCTCACACCATCGGTGAATCGCTGCAGGGTAGGATTGAGAAGCTGCCAGAAGTAGAGCGGGCCTTTGTTCATGTGGACTTCGAGAGCACTCACAAGCTAGCCGGAGCACAAGGTCTGGAGCAGGCTGCCGGCAACTGGACTTAGTAACATGGTAGCTACCTTTGAATATAAGAGCCGCATGGAATATGGATGTCTCAATGGAATAATGCAAGGATTCGCCATTTTGGGGAACCTACCTGATGCCGATTGCTTTACCGCTTTTCTTTTCTGGATGATTGACTTGTGTTTCTTGTTTCCGAACAGCATTTCGTTGGGTTTAACAGGCTAATCCGGGGGCGGTGTATAGCATACACTCGATCAAAAAGTTCTGGGCGTCGTGAAGAGTTGAGTTGTGAATACTTTACTACCGCATAAAATGTTACATGCATCATATATACATCACACCTACAACTGACAGCATCCAGTTACAGTTCAGTTATAAAGCACTCCCAAGGTCCCAAGCAGCTAGCCCGTCGAGCGGTGAGACAGATCTACTGGGAAAATTCTCCTCGCCATGCATTAAGCTTAATGCTAGATACAGACAAGATGAAGATAGCTACCGCATCATTTCCAGATTCGAGTGGGCAGCAAAGGGCGACAAAAAAATCATCACGTAGCTGAAATTACTGGGCAGCAACAACCATAGCGGTGCGAGCACCCGAGAAAGTTGATATCAGGGCCCCGAGCTGCAGCTTGTCATTGCAAGCAAAGCTTAGCCGGTACCTGCACACAGAAGAACAGAGATACCGTGAATAACGTTGCTAACAATTCAAGGGTATATACCAGGAATGGTTATCCTACTTTTCCCAGCAGAATCATAGCTCGCATACTGGGGAGTGGGGCATATTTCAGAGGACCACATTAGGTCACTATCCAGTACTGTACTATCTCAAATATTCCGGATAGGCAAAGGTCGATTATAAGTAATTGCTTCACCAAAACTACCACAATTTTCACTTTCTGAAAATCTACATGTTACATACATAGAGAGCTCACATGCAAAGTTGGCCAAACAAAAAGAATGCTTTGCAGTGTGGCACCATTTCATTTCAGCAATGTGATTTATATTACTTACTGCATTTTTAAAAAGTTAAATAAGTTCCAAGGGTATGAGCATAGTCAGCCAGGAAATATATTGCTGGCCTTGAATTTGTTACAGTACTCACAAAGCTAGGGTAACCACTTTTTGTGTGAACTAAAATGACTATCCTGAACAACATAACATGCATAAATCAGAAAAACACATATGGCAATTTTGACTTTTGAGAATACAATATTACTATCACAGTTAGATGTCAACCTGAGCAGAATCATCAGCAAAACATAATTAATTAATGATGCAGTAAAATCTATTGGTAAGGCAGTGTGCAACTGGGCATGCATAATTCCAGATGAATTAGAAAGATGGCATATTAACTTTTGACTAGAATTCAGCTTTAAAAGTATGAACAGGACATACTCAATATCTGCCATATCATTAATCAGCTTTACACGTACATCAGAGGGCATTTGTATATTGAACACAAACCTGCAAGAAATTTATTTAAAGAATTATAAGAAGGTTTTGGAAGATTTGAACTTTGAAGAATAAAGAGGTTTAGAAGGAATGAAGGGCAGGGGAGCAGGAGGGAGCGCTTACATAGTGACCTCCTGTATGATATCAACCAAGGCCAGCCCTTTTCTCATTTTCATATCAGATATATCTAAGCAGATAAGGACATAAATTGCATAAGACACACTTCTAGATCAATGTGTGAATTGTTAGGAGGACAGTACTGGTAATTAAGGATACATTTGAAGCTGGTTGAAAATGATTCATTTAGTAACCAAAATGCTATCTGCTCAATGTCTTTCGGCATGGGGTTTCCCGTGCAAAGGTAGACAGCTTCTTCTGTTATTTGCTGGGATGCCATGTTTGTTGACTGCACATAAAAAGGCAAGGTAAGTCAGTCTCAAACCAATTGTTATAGGCACACCAGCCAATGGAACAAAATAATGGATATCAAAAAACAAACCATGTCATATGGTTAGGCTAAATGGTGAACTTAAGACCTACAGACGTCTCACAAGTATTTGATGCAATATAATATTGTAAGAATGGCATTAGTTGAACCAAACGTCCTATGTTCTTGTTATGCAAATCAGAAAGAACTATGCTTCATCCAGATCTTAACATGCAATATTTTCTTGTCTTTTTCAACTCTCCCACACACATGGGAACCTTTTATGGCTAGATTCTTTTAGGCTTAAAGTTGACTTATACTTATACTGTCTATAGTAACTAGTTTTTAAACGGTGTGTTTTTTTCAAAACATGGTTAATAGGAAAATTGTAGTAAAAAGTGTACTGAGTTCAGCTGTACCGGCTAAAATCACATGCGACTATTTCCTGTGTACTGCCTCTCGTGAACAGTCAGAATTTAAATATTTAAGCCATAAACCATCAGCCCAAAAGAACCCACCCTATATTTTTCATTAACTAAGTATCACAAACTCATGGTAAAAGACAGCAGGTTTAGAATGCTCAACAATACTTGAGTATTCAGGCATAACCTGCAATATATTCAAAGCCTTCCTCATATCACCATTGCTTAACCGCACCAGTGCTGTCAAGCCACCCTCATTTACATCAAGCCTGCAAGAACATGCAGAAATTAAGCATTATCATGTAAAAAAATTACTGACTTCTCAAGTCCCAACACAAGTAGTAAAGAAATTCAAGCATAGAAACTGAGAAAGCTAATGACAGTTCTAGATTTCTAATATAATTTTACAAGGAAAATAAGTGCTTACGCCTCGGATTTTATTATATGTTGAAGACGCTCTCTAACATGAGTGCCATCAAGTGGAGCAAATCTAAACCTAGTGCACCTTGATTGTAGTGCTGGGATGATTTTGTTGACATGGTTGCATATGAGTGCAAACCTTGTGCTCCTTGTATGCTTCTCAATGACTGTAAGGAAGGGCAGAGTAAATTAATTTAAGAAAAAAAAGCAATATTACAGTGGGTCAAAAAGAAAACCTTGAACAACAAAAACCTCTTCGCAACGCAAACTGTGCATCCTTGGTCATTGCATCTGCTTCATCCAAGAGGACCAACTTAACAGAGGGTTTTGCTCTACAAAGTTAAATACAAAATATTTTACTTTGTGGCACTATGAAGAATAATAATATAATTGCTTGATTGATCATATATTAAATCTTCAATAGTTTATTCAATTATACCAGTAGCCCTAATGCAGATAAGAGATAGTGACAACAAAATGTGGGTATCATGAGACACATGCAAGTATGCAAACTCTATAGAGAGTATTTGGTTCAGATGATAACTGCCTAATAGAAGCTAGTTACAACAATATATGACCTCATGTTCAACACAAGGGATCTCTTTCCCAGCATGCAACTCTAGATCCACCTTAGACCAAGGAATAAGGCCTTAATCAATCAAAGGTTAAACTAAGACATTACCCCCCCCCCCTCACACAAAGAGTACCACCTAAGAACCATCCCAAAATAATTAATTTTGCAAAATGTAAAGGTGCATCTCAAGAAAGACTTGTAATGTATACCCAAAAGAGAGGCTGTGTGCGCTAGCAAAGTCCTGTATCTGATGCCTTACAACATCAATCCCACGTTCATCTGATGCGTTGAGTTCCAGAATCATGTTGCCATACTGAGACCCGTATAGCTTCCTCGCAACAGCCAATATAGTTGATGTTTTCCCAGTGCCAGGTGGACCATAGAGCAACAAATGTGGAAGCCTATTCTCATTGGTAAGCCTGTCAACTGTAATAAATGAAATGACATAAAATCATCAGATTACCGCCCAAATGGTCAAGAGCATAAATTACAGAACCATGTATAAAAGGCCGAAACAGCAAAACCCAGGAAAAAAACATCATAACCCTAGGGAAAAAGCAAGCAAGAGTCGAACTATTGGAAGCAAATGGAAAATGAACACCGTAGGCCTTACTTCCTAGCCCCAGAGGGAGTAGTGCCAAGAGGTTACTAAGTAATACCATGTTACAACTTAAGAGCTAAATTTGGGGATGAAATACCCATATGACAACCAAGACACACCAAAGTCACTTAAGCACAACAGTTCTCACCCAAAATTACAGGCGACAGTAAATAAGTAAAAATCACATCAGATCACTAACAATACCCGGAACTAATCAACAGGATGGAGACCAACATGGAATTAAACAACAATCAAGGCATCAGATCGATCCGGCAAATTACTAGCTACTAAAACGCGAACCATATCGAACCTCCCCTAAAGCATGAAATCAATCGCGAATGACTAGAAGCTATATTAGAAAAGTTCAAAATCCCAACCATACGGAACCACCAAATCTAATCAAATCGCTAGTAAAGCTATACTATATGACTTGATCACATAACATCCCATGTGGTCGCACCAACTCACCCACAGAAACCCTATTTAAAATACCACCAAGTCCAAAACCCAGTGGAATCGAATCGCTCCCAAAAACCCTAAAACGCCGCACCGAACCACCAAACTAAGCGGCGGTTTAACAATCATACAGGTGGTGCCCGGAACAAACGGGGCTGCGGCCACTTACTGGTGTCGACGATGTCGCGGTGGGCGGCGACGTCGGCGAGGGACTGGGGCCGGTACTTCTCGACCCAGGGCGCGGCCTTGCCGGAGGGGGCGGAGAGCAGCGCCTTGCCCTTGGAGGCCGCCCCCGCCAGCGGCACGGCGGCGTCGATGTCCATCGGGGTGGTGGCGGTGGCTCCCGCCATGGTGGAGTACAGGGGGGGGGGGGGGGGATCCTAGAGTTGGAGGAGGGAATCGGGGAATGGTTGGCGCCAGTTCGAAGCCCCTCTCGGTGTCAGGGGTGTAGTTACTTGTTTGCTGGTGCGGGCATCGCTCGAAGAGGGTTAGCTTTGGGCTCGAGCCGATCCGAGTCCAGAGCCAAAGCCCATCGAACTGTGGGTCGTAATGGGCTCTCAGATTGGGCTATGATTGCTAGCCTATGATGGGCCTTTATTACCGGGCTTTAATAAAAATTCGCTTTTGGTACGGTAAAATTAGGGAGGGGAGAGACCTACCGTGTGAATCCGAATTAACACGCGTAGGGTTAGTCTAATTTAACGGACTGTTTAGAACACTATTTTTAAAAGAATTTCACGTGAAACAGTACAGATTTTGTACAGAAAACAGTTCAAATTTCGCAGAAGCCGAAAAAATTCCTTCAAACGGCGCCTAGATTTGGTTTTCAGTACATTAACGATATATGCCACATAAAAGTCGTGTGTGTGTGTCAAGCGAATGAAATAGCATTGTGAGTGTGTTCCTGTAAACCGATCGGGTCGTCGTCGTATGATCTCTGTTGGATTAATTGGGATTGGCCCATTTTAATTTAGCAATTAATCAAATGGAATTCCTAGGCCCACAACTAATGCTAGGTGGAAAATTGTTTAGTCCCATATGGAGAATTCAATGGGAGTTATACAACTTTAAAAGGTGGAACGAGGTAACCCCCTTGTGAAATTGAAGAGAGCCAACACGCGCGCGCGCGCTCGCTCGCCACGCCACGCCACGCCGCGCCGCGCCGTGCCGTGCCGTGCCGTGCCGTGCGGTGCGGTGCGTGTGCGTGTGCGTACGTACGCGCGCAGGCGTGTCGGGTGCGGGCGCGTTTTTCTTTATCTATTCGAAAATCGAAACGCACTGACTCGCTGGCAGTAACGGTGCAGTTACTAGTGGATTATGGCTGCGGTTACTTTCGAGTAATGGGTGCGCAGTTACTAGTGACTAATGGCGGCAGTTTCTGGTCTCTTCATTTTTGCTGTTACAAGAGAACAGCATAAGAAGGCTCTCCTCTCCATACGAAAAAACAGTTCTCTCTCCCTCTGTTTTGTTGCTGCTCTCTGCAATCTCCGGTCCAGAACCTTGCGCGCACAAGTTTCTGGGCGAGTAGGCCTCCAGAACTTCGTCCGTTTGTGTACCTACACGGGTAGACGGGCGATCAAGTTTTTGGGGAGCGCATCGGCGCGACTACTCAATCTGCGACGTCTACTTCCTGGTGGTGAACTGTTCGCGGGACTGCACTGCGAACATCTTCCTGCATCAAGCTTCGTCCTGCATCACGATTTGATCGACTACATCGAATAGGCCATCATGTCGACTGATGGTAACGGCGCCTCCGGTGTCACCGACACTGGCCCCGCCCGAGGGTATAATCTTAACACATCTTTGATGTATTTGTTTCTGTGCGCTATGAATATGTTAATAGGTGTTGATGTTAGCTTGTTCGTTAGCGAATATGAATACATCATCGTTGATAGATCACTCATGCATGTTTATGTCATGTTTTATATGCTGAATTTCTGGATTAAAATATGCCGAAAATTGACTAGATTTCCAACAATCCAAAAACTTGATAGGTTTTTTTCGGTAGTTGGCTTTGCTGCGTCACTTAAACCGCACCCTCCGTTTGATGGTTCCAATTTTAAGAGATGGCGTGCACGTGCGATCCTATGGTTTACTGCCATGGAATGTTTTCATGTTGTACAAGGCAAGCCCGCTGAGCCTCTATCTGCTGAGGACGAACGTAAGTTCAATATAGCGGATAACTTGTTTCGAGGTGCACTTGTCAACATACTGGCAGATAACATTGTGGATGTGTACATGCATTTGCCTACGGGCAAAGAGATGTGGAATGCACTTGAGGCCAAGTTCGGAGTTTCCGATGCTGGCAGTGAGCTGTATGTCATGGAGCAGTTCTATGACTACAAGATGGTCGATGACCGTTCTGTAGTAGAACAAGCTCATGAGATTCAGGTGCTGGCAAAGGAGCTTGAGAACAATAAGTGCGAGTTACCGGACAAGTTTGTGACTGGCGGTATTATCGCCAAGTTACCACCTTCTTGGTCGGATTTTGCTACTTCTCTAAAACACAAGAGGCAGGAGTTCAGTGTTACTGATCTCATTGGCACTCTTGGTGTTGAAGAGAAGGCGAGGGCAAAAGATACTCGTGGCAAGAAAGTTGCTGCTGAGGGAGGTTCTAGTGCCAATTTGGTGCAGAAGAAGAACCCTCAGGCTTCCCACAATAAGAAGAAAAATAAGCCTTTTGTCAAGCCCAAGGCTACTACTGAGTTTAAGAAGAAAGGCAAAGGAAAGGGCGGCTGCTTTGTGTGCGGTGATTCTGGCCATTGGGCTAAGGATTGTCCAGACCGCAAGGATAAGCAGAAGAAGTCTGCTAACATGGTTATTAGTGATGCTGGAGGAACATCGGGGTACGGTAATTATTTACCTACAGTTCTTTCTGTTTGTCAATCACCTGAGTGGTGGGTTGACACTGGTGCTAATATTCATGTGTGTGCTGATATTTCCTTGTTTTCATCTTACCAGGTCTGTCGAGGTTCCTCCTTGTTGATGGGAAACGGATCGCATGCAGCTGTTCATGGTGTTGGTACGGTCGATCTGAAGTTTACTTCGGGAAAGACCGTGCAGCTGAAGAACGTGCAGCATGTCCCCTCCATAAAGAAAAATCTCGTCAGCGGATCTCTACTGTGTAGAGATGGTTTTAGGCTTGCATTTGAGTCCAATAAATGTGTCGTGTCTAAGTATGGAACATTTGTTGGTAAAGGCTATGAGAGCGGAGGCTTGTTCCGCTTTTCTTTGATGGATTCCTATAATAAAATTGTGAACCATGTGTGTAACGATGATGATGAATCTAATGTTTGGCATTCACGGCTTTGTCATGTTAATTTTGGGTGTATGACGCGCTTAGCTAATATGAGTTTAATTCCGAAATTCACTTTGGTCAAAGGTTCTAAGTGCCATGCGTGTGTTCAATCGAAACAACCTCGCAAGCCTCACAAGGCAGCAAAAGAGGCGAGGAATTTGGCACCGTTAGAACTCATTCATTCTGATTTATGCGAAATGAATGGCGTGTTGACTAAAGGTGGAAAGAAATATTTCATGACGCTTATAGATGATTGCACTAGATTTTGCTACGTGTACTTATTAAAAACAAAAGATGAAGCGTTGGATTATTTTAAGATCTATAAAGCTGAGGTAGAAAACCAACTTGAGAGGAAAATCAAGCGGGTAAGGTCTGATCGTGGGGGAGAGTATTTTTCAAATGAGTTTACTTTATTCTGCGAGGAACATGGAATTATTCATGAGAGGACGCCTCCCTATTCTCCCGAGTCAAACGGGGTTGCCGAAAGAAAGAATCGCACTCTAACTGATTTGGTTAACGCCATGTTAGACACTGCGGGACTTTCTAAGGAATGGTGGGGTGAGGCTATATTGACCGCGTGTCATGTCCTGAATAGAGTTCCTACAAAGAATAAAGAAGTAACACCATTCGAGGAATGGGAAAAGAAGAAGTTGACTCTCTCATACTTGCGCACCTGGGGATGTTTGGCCAAAGTTAACGTGCCAATTGTCAAGAAGCGCAAACTTGGACCAAAAACCGTAGATTGTGTATTTCTTGGTTATGCTATGCACAACGTGGGTTATAGGTTCTTAATTATAAAAACTGGAGTACCTGACATGCGTGTTGGTACAATCATAGAGTCCAGAGACGCTACATTTTTTGAGAATGAATTTCCTATGAAATGTGATGTACCTAGCTCATCTAGTCAAGAACCTATAATTTCCCTTGATTCTTTTGTGCCGATAGAACATGTTGAGGAAACGCCTATGGAAAATCCTGAGGAGGATAACGATGAAGTTACTCGAAAGAGTAAGAGACAGAGGATTGCAAAATCTTTTGGTGATGATTTCATTGTATACCTCGTGGATGACACTCCTAGAACCATTGAAGAGGCATATTCTTCTCCTGACGCTGACTATTGGAAGGAAGCAGTACGGAGTGAGATGGATTCTATTATGTCTAATGGAACTTGGGAGGTCGTTGACCGTCCTTATGGGTGTAAACCTGTAGGATGTAAATGGGTTTTCAAGAAAAAGCTTAGGCCTGATGGTACAATTGAAAAGTACAAGGCAAGGCTTGTGGCCAAGGGTTATACCCAGAAAGAAGGCGAGGACTTCTTTGATACTTATTCACCTGTTGCCCGATTGACCACAATTCGAGTACTACTTGCCCTGGCTGCCTCTCATGGTCTGCTCGTTCATCAAATGGACGTTAAGACAGCTTTCCTAAATGGAGAGTTGGAGGAGGAGATTTATATGGATCAGCCAGACGGGTTTGTGGTAGAAGGTCAAGAAGGAAAGGTGTGCAAGTTGTTGAAGTCTTTGTATGGCTTAAAGCAAGCACCTAAGCAATGGCATGAGAAGTTCGACAGAACTTTGACATCTGCTAGCTTTGTTGTGAATGAAGCCGACAGATGTGTGTACTATCGCTATGGTGGGGGAGAAGGAGTGATCTTGTGCTTGTATGTTGATGACATACTGATTTTTGGGACCAACCTCAATGTGATTGAGGAGGTCAAGGACTTTCTGTCCAAGAGTTTTGAGATGAAAGATTTGGGAGTGGCTGATGTGATTCTTAACATTAAGCTACTGAGAGGAGGTGATAGTGGGATTACACTTGTGCAATCTCACTATGTAGAGAAGGTCTTGAGTCGCTTTGGTTATAGTGACTGCAAGCCTGCTCCTACTCCTTATGATCCTAGTGTGTTATTGAGGAAAAACCGAAGAATAACAAGGGATCAATTGAGATACTCCCAGATTATTGGCTCATTGATGTATTTAGCTAGTGCTACGAGGCCTGACATCTCGTTTGCTGTGAGCAAGCTAAGCCGGTTTGTTTCAAATCCGGGAGATGATCATTGGCGTGCTCTTGAGAGAGTAATGCGCTATCTAAAGGCAACCGTGAGCTATGGAATTCACTATGCTGGGTACCCAAAGGTACTGGAGGGCTACAGTGATTCAAACTGGATCTCTGATGCTGATGAGATAAAAGCCACGAGCGGATATGTGTTCACACTTGGAGGTGGTGCTGTTTCCTGGAAGTCTTGCAAGCAGACCATCTTAACGAGGTCAACAATGGAAGCAGAACTCACAGCATTAGATACCGCTACTGTTGAGGCTGAGTGGCTTCGTGAACTCCTTATGGATTTGCCGGTGGTTGAAAAACCGATACCAGCTATCCTGATGAACTGTGATAATCAGACTGTAATTATCAAAGTGAACAGTTCTAAGGACAACATGAAGTCATCTAGGCATGTTAAGAGGCGGTTGAAGTCTGTCAGAAAGCTGAAAAACTCCGGAGTGATAGCGCTGGACTATGTCCAGACAGCTAATAATCTGGCCGACCAATTTACAAAGGGTTTATCACGTAATGTGATAGATAGTGCATCGAGTGAGATGGGCCTGAGACCCACATGAGTCATACCACAGTGGTAACCTGTTCTACGTGATCGGAGATCCCGTGAAGTACGATGGTGAAACAAGCTGTTGATTGACTGGGAGGAGAGATCTTTACAGGGCTCATTTCTTCAATGATGCACTTCTCTCCTATTCTGTATGGCAGGTTGGTTTTTACCTTAATGTGATCCGAGTGGCTTATTTAGAGCAGAGATGTCGGCCTACAGGACATCTTAGAAGGAACACACCTATATGAGTTCGACTGCTGGTCACAGTCTATGAGATTTGGGTGATCTCTAGATACTCATGAATAGGCATGGAGTATGACTTATACGCTCCAACCAGAGGGGATGCTTTAGGCAGCCTAGTACTAGTAAAGGAATTGGGTAAAGCTTGTTCGCACAAAACTGTCAATTCAAGGCATAGTCCATTGTTCAGTTGTGGATGAGTGTAACTCCTTTCCTAGGTGGATGTTCAACTTAACAGTCTCCATCGAAACACTGGTATATCAAACATCAGCAGAACTGAGAGCATTTCTCGTGTGCCTTGAAATTTGGTGGGGATTGTTGGATTAATTGGGATTGGCCCATTTTAATTTAGCAATTAATCAAATGGAATTCCTAGGCCCACAACTAATGCTAGGTGGAAAATTGTTTAGTCCCATATGGAGAATTTAATGGGAGTTATACCACTTTAAAAGGTGGAACGAGGTAACCCCCTTGTGAAATTGAAGAGAGCCAACACGCGCGCGCGCGCGCTCGCCTCGCCTCGCCACGCCACGCCACGCCACGCCACGCCACGCCACGCCACGCCGAGCCGAGCCGTGCCGTGCCGTGCCGTGCGTGTGCGTGTGCGTGTGCGTGCGTACGTACGTACGTACGCGCAGGCGTGTCGGGTGCGGGCGCGTTTTTCTTTATCTATTCAAAAATCGAAACGCACTGACTCGCTGGCAGTAACGGTGCAGTTACTAGTGGATTATGGCTGCGGTTACTTTCGAGTAATGGGTGCGCAGTTACTAGTGACTAATGGCGGCAGTTTCTGGTCTCTTCATTTTTGCTGTTACAAGAGAACAGCATAAGAAGGCTCTCCTCTCCATACGAAAAAACAGTTCTCTCTCCCTCTGTTTTGTTGCTGCTCTCTGCAATCTCCGGTCCAGAACCTTGCGCGCACAAGTTTCTGGGCGAGTAGGCCTCCAGAACTTCGTCCGTTTGTGTACCTGCACGGGTAGGCGGGCGATCAAGTTTTTGGGGAGCGCATCGGCGCGACTACTCAATCTGCGACGTCTACTTCCTGGTGGTGAACTGTTCGCGGGACTGCACTGCGAACATCTTCCTGCATCAAGCTTCGTCCTGCATCACGATTTGATCGACTACATCGAATAGGCCATCATGTCGACTGATGGTAACGGCGCCTCTGGTGTCACCGACACTGGCCCCGCCCGAGGGTATAATCTTAACACATCTTTGATGTATTTGTTTCTGTGCGCTATGAATATGTTAATAGGTGTTGCTGTTAGCTTGTTCGTTAGCGAATATGAATACATCATCGTTGATAGATCACTCATGCATGTTTATGTCATGTTTTATATGCTGAATTTCTGGATTAAAATATGCCGAAAATTGACTAGATTTCCAACAATCTCTACAAGCACTCAGGTACTACCGAGGTAGAAGAAGTAAACAGCTAGCCACGATAAAATTAAGAGAAGTGACAAAATTGGATTTATGCCTCTTTAAAACAGACCAATTGAAAAAAATGACAGTCCAAAAGATGATTTCTTTGATATATGCCACTCTAAGACCGTTTTGCTCCTGTACTGTTCTTCTTCCTTCCCTCTGTCATCCCCTTCTTTCTCCTGCTACTACCGACCGATGTTGGAGAGGGGCTTTGGCTGCTGTCGACGGTATGTTCACTAGAGCAACCCGTCCGCAGGAAGTGCCACGAAACGCCCAGTGTGCATGCTAATCATTGTCTCAATTAGCCCGGTAGGTATTTACCGGATTCGATATATTCATAAAAAAGATTAGATTTATAAAAATAAATGTTTAGAGGTTATGTTTTAAAAAAAGTGGCTATTGACGTTTATATGAACAGTCTTGAATTTCATAAGTCAGAGAAAAGTCGATTGATTTAAGTCCAGACCACAGGGCTAGCTAGTTCAAGGACTGAAAGGATTTGATGGTGGCAACATGCACGAGTACTGTTCTTTATTTATAGCACAACAGTTACAGCTTTTACTGCCATTACATCCAATATTAATTGCTGATAGCCTAATTAAGACACCTGACAGTCCGGACTCCAGAGTCCACACGGAAAAAAAATCTGCCCTGCCAATTCTCCTCCACTCTTAGCTGGCTAGCTGCAACGATCTGAGCGAGCTCACCGGCGGCTGATGAGCGGGAACCACCAGTCCTCGAAGCACGACTGGTAGGAGATGAGCAGCAGCACCAGCACGAGCACCAGCGCCACGCCCCACGGCGACGACGCCCCGCTGGCGCCGCCCCGCTGCTGGTCGTACCAGGAGGATTCCCCCACCAGCGGCGCCACGAGCAGCGACGAGAGGCCTCCCGCGTCCCGCGACCGCCGCCAGCTCGTCGCCGCCCAGTACTGCGCAGCGAGCAGGAGCAGCAGCGGGGAGAGGACGACGACGATCCTGAGCTGGTCGAAAAGGCTCTCCATCGCCGACTTGCAGCGCGAGTAGAGGGTCGCGGCGCCGAGGAGCGACGCGGTGGCCAGGAAGAGGCAGAGGTGGAAGGACGTCGCCGGCGACGCGGGCTGCGAGTAGCCGCTGCTCGCCATGCTCGTATGCGCGCGCGCGAACGTGCCGTGTCACGTGAACGATGAATCCCAAATAATCCAAAGAAGCTGTAGCTTTGGTGTATGTCTCGTCTGAGTTGTCTGTAACACAGGAGGTGAGAAGGGGGAGTTTATATAGGGGGAGAAAGGAACAATAAAACGGAAGAGGGAGGGAGGAGAGGGAGACTTGCGCATTGAGAGGAGAGCCCAACGAAATATGTGTCGTTCGGTCAAAAAAAAAAATTCGTCTTCATTGAATTTACGGGCCCGGCCATCCACTCCCACAGCCCAGCCCAGGTAGCTCCCGCCTTCCTTCGCTCACGCCTTGGCCTTAGTTGATGGCTCGAGCGCATCCCGCCGACCCGATTGCCCTAAACCTTAACCTAATCGACCGACCGCCGCGGCGCCGCCAAGCTCTCCTCCTCATCCTCTCCCGACTCCATTGCCTCACCGTTGTTGCGTACGTCGGGGCCGAGAACCGGATGGCCAAGGTCGGCATCTCTGAGCGCCTAGGGGAGCTTCGTTCCCGGCTGGCGGCGCTCGCGGGCTGCTTCGACGCCTGCGCCCGGTACGCGCTCCCATGGCTCCTCTCCCCGGTCCCTACTCCCTAATTCCCCAACCCATAATTCCCCATTTCCCCTTCGTCCGTTCGGCGGCGCAGAGCTGCAGAGCAGACAGTAGTAGCCGCAGCATAGTCCCTCGCCAGCGGCGCATCTCCCCCTCCTCCCCAATCTTCCCGGAGGAAGAAGAGCAGGCGGCGACGCAGCAGAAGGGTCCAACGCACAGCCGCACAGCCAGCATGGCCTTTTGTGATGTGTATGATCTGAATGTGGTTTGTACTTTGTAATCGTTGAACACGTGGTTACATTTTGCATCCTGCCATCCTGAGCTGTGTTTTTCTTTTTGTTCTGTTGCCTCTGAAGTTCTAGGCGAAATTCTGCTAAAATTTCGTCTACATTTCGGCCTAATTCGTCTAAATTTCGGCTGAATTTCGTCACAATTTCGGCCAGTTTCTGGTAGAGGATTCAAACATATTTTGGAAATTTCGGAAATTTCGTCCATTTCGGCTCTTTCGCCACCTGACGAAATATTCCCCGCACCGAAAGAGTTCTACCGGGAGGGCAAATGGGGATCTTTGCCATGTCCGTGCATGTATATACTTGTATATAAAACTTTGTTCTTGGTATTGGACTGAATGGTATGCATGAATTTATGACGATGGTTTGCTTGTATGAATTGAGATCCTGATATATGCAACTGGGCCAGAATCACCGGGCAAGGGAGCCATATTTTTAGACCAGAGCTAATTTAACTACCAATTGTAACTTGAAGGATTACCTTGCCCAAGTTTGTCAAACTGCACCATGGAGAGGAAGCCGCCTCCAACTGCGGCCCGGCCATTGACACGTCACACAGGTTTTGTTTATCTCGTGGAGGAGGAGGCCACATGCTATTTGCCAAAACAGCTACACACACACACACACAAAAAGGCCCAAAGTCCAATCTCCCTCCCTTTTTCTTCACACAAATGACAAAACATTAGCCTTGCACAGCTGCACTCCTCTCTGGTTTAGTACCACATCGTCTACCAGCATAGCACAACGGCAGCTTAAATACCCGATTCCCACACCATCCCAGTGAGCCAGGTAGCGCTGGCTTGTGAACCAGGCAGGGGGTGTAAAGGTTTTCGGGGTGGATATTGGGGCTTTAGATGTAGGATTGGTTAACTTTTTATCATTTTTCAACCGATCAGATCAACTTTCTTCTATATTTTTCTATAGCACGATTCTCTATAGATTCAATAAGTTTCGTTGTAACACTAACTAGTCTTATAAAGCAGCGGGGACAGTTGGTGGTTGGTCTATTCTCCTTCAACTGCTATATTCTCTTAACTTCTTACCATTCTCCATTTTCCAACCGATCGGATCAACTTTCTTCTATATTTCTTCTATAGCACGATTCTCTATACATTCAATAAGTTCCGTTGCAACGCTAACTAGTCTTATAAAGCAGCGGGGACATATGTAGGCTTGGGTCTTAAAGCGATGGGGACAACATGACACTGGCTACATAGCGCAATATCGCTTGATGATTTACTTCACGAGCGCTAGCTGTTTGCCGAATTCACCAAAGTCAGTTAATTCCCTTGGGGGTCCCTCGGCACCGCAGTCGGTCTTTTCTACCAAAACACTACCGTGGCAGCCAAAGCGGAAGCACAGTGAGCGATTTTGGCTGCCACGGCAACCGTTTCCGGGCAATCGAGGCACCACCCCCTAATATACCCAAGAGCCATACCTGGCCCTCCGACATCGGGGGTATATTGGTACCAGAGAGGGCATTGTTTTCCTTGGCTGGCGGACGGTGGATTCACCGTGATTTTGGCCTGGCACACGGGTTGTTTTGGGGGTCCCTCAGCACGGTCTGTCGGCACCAGCAAACGGCACCGCGGTCGGCCTTTCCTGCCATACATTTGCATTCACCACCTCTCTCTCGATTATCTTTTCACGCACAATAAAAAAACCTGCTAGAAAAAGACCCAATAAAACCTATAAACAATGCTGACATGCAGGTGACCACCTCAACATCACCCTTGATTTCTTGTTCCATGAAACACTCAACCACCATGTCTTGCACTTCTCTCCTCTGTAAATCCCTGGCCCTATCGCTAGCCATCGTGCTACCGCGCATAGCGCTCGAATCAGAGCAACCACCTAACATAGGCTGCAAACGACGATGCCACCTGAGATGGAAACGAATGTGTGGGTAGTGGCCTGGCGCACGGGCCGTTTTGGGGTCCCTCGGCACGGTCCGTCGGCACCGGCGAAAGGCACCGCCGTCGGCCTTTCCTGCCATACATTTGCATTCACCACCTCTCTCTCGATTATCTTTTCACGCACAATAAAAAAACTTGCTAGAAAAATACCCAATAAAACCTATAAACAATGCTGACATGCAGGTGACCACCTCAACATCACCCTTGATTTCTTGTTCCATGAAACGCTCAACCACCACATCTTGCACTTCTCTCCTCTGTGAATCCCTGGCCCTATCGCTAGCCATCGTGCTACCGCGCATAGCGCTCGAACCAGAGCAACCACCTAACATAGGCTGCAAACGACGACGCCACCCGAGATGGAAACGAAGGTGTGGGTAGTGGCGAGGTAGGTGAAGGAGAACCTGGATCTAGCATTCCAAATGTCCCTAGATCATCCTCAACCACTTCACCCTATCGCTGCTCATGGCCATCTGCGACCCTTGCGCCAAACCCGAGTCGATGAATTCCTTGTTCCGCAAGCTATGCTCGGCCACTCGTAGAACTGCTGTTGTGGTCGCCCCCTTACTCATCAACAAAGCCGCCGCTGCATGACCCCAACAATCAAACTACTGCTCCCCTCAACCTTTGCCAACCCTAAGGTTTGTGCCTTCCTTCTTCCCCGACGAGGCCACTTATCACTAGATCCCTTTATATGCACTTGGGCATTGTGAATTTGGTATCTAGAATTTTGTTCTATACTCAGTAATTTTGCTTTGGCTGCAATGGATTCCTAGCATATATCCTCGAGGATAATGCAGAGATTTTTTTATATCCAAAACCCAAGAATGTGAATTTGGGTTCAGCTCGAAGAAAACATGCATATTTGTATGGCATGATTATAGAGATGAGTTGATAGTAAAATTCATAATATAATATATCTTTTTTGGTTTCCTGTGGTAATTTTGAGTTTGACATTTTATTGATAGGCAAAGGCCTCATTACCTGTGGTGTTTGGTTTTTGTTTACGTAGAATAGCTACCGACTTACAGTGATTGTATTCTTGTGCCAGAGTCATCTCTTTTATTCATCCTTCTTCACTAGTGATTTGGTTGTGGTGTAGGCAATTACACATGCAATAACAACTTCTCTAATTCATTCTTTATGTAGGTTGATTGAGCATTTGAGCCCATTAGCGCGGATCAAGGAAGGCATCACCGAGTACAGATCTTTTATCGCAAATGCTGATATGCAGTGCAGTGTCCAGCATTGCTTGTGTTGTTTATTCAACAGCGTAAGCTGAGAAAATGGGACAACAAATTGTTTGTAGTGGTTTGCAGTTTGGCATTCTGCAGCACCACACGAACGGTAGACTAAAGAATGACACAGGAAATAACCCTTCCTACATGCGGCCATCAAACATTGCATTTTCCACACAGGAAATAACTCTGCCTACATGCGGCCATCAAACATTGCATTTTCCAAAACCAAGGCCAGACCGCCAGAGCCCATTCCGTAACATTATTGAAGAATACCAGAAAAAAGAAGTGGTTAAGCGTTAAGACAAATGGTATGCTGATCATACAATTAAGGGAATTCACCCACTCTTATTAATATATTCACATTCGAGTTCGATATTCTTCCAACTGCGGGATGAGCAGAGATAATACATGTTAGATATTTGGCAGAGGCAACACCGCAACACAAAAGACAAAACCCTTCAGCTTCCTGTTATCAGACGTGCTCACTGTCTTCAATACCGCCACCATGTGCCAGGGGAATCCAAAATCCCATTATTGCAATGCTCTCAGCACACTACTCCGACAAGGCACTGCTCACAATTTTGATCAACCAGATAATATACAAGACGAGACACTAATTCACACTGAAACAGAAACCTGATACAAATCACTTATCTTGCATACATACAGAAAACCCATACCCAAGCAAAAACACACCTTGATGATTAATTAACCTAAGTTACGAGGTCACGAACCATTATATTTGGCCTCTAAATCCTCGTGATCATTCCCTTGAGACTTCTTCAATTTTGCCACTAGAACCCACATGTTTGCAAGCTCACTTTCCAGGAAGGCTTCCTTTTGCTTTGACTCCTCAATTTTCCTTTGGAGTTCTGCTTCCTTTTGTTCCTTCTCCATAAAGATAGTTTCTAGAGCTTTTTCTCTCTCGTAGCTTGCATTGCTCTCTCTTCTGCTAGCTGGTTCATGTCGTCTACTGATGCTATCCCTCCTAGTACCCCTCGGCCCATTGCTTACTCTGCGAGGTGTTGGGCTTCTCAGCGATGCCAACTCAGAAGCAAGCTTCTCATTTTGGTTCATGAGTTTGGTGACTTCTTCTGACAACGCTTTCAATTCAACTCCTGCAGCCGAAGCCAAGCCTTTTGCATATGTACTTTCCTCTAGTAGCTTCTGATTGCGAGCCTCAAGTTGAGCTTTGACTTCAGTAAGTTCACACACCTTTTGCTTCAGCTCATCAATCTCAATCGACTGAATATTAAAAAAGAACAAAAAGAAACAACAGTAGAATAAATAAGCACGCCTGCCACACCATACAAACAATAGCACAGCAATGAAGAATGTAATTATGTAAAAGCTCAAACAGTATAGCAAAATCTCACTTGGAGTCATGGGGTGATACTTAGATAAGAATAACTGCAAAGGATGTTTTTGAAACACACTGCCTGGAAAGGTAAGGTAGCGGTTGCATGAAACTGCATCATCACAAAACTTGGAAGAAAGATTGCCTTGAACAAATCAATTTAATGCAAATCTCATCCCCCACCACAGAACATGAGTCAAGACACATTTTTCACACTGAAAGAATGTTCGCTTCTGATATGTGATATCTGTCTCAGCCTCTCAGTATCCAACCATCCTTTATGAGTGTATGCCACTACAGTAAATAGCAGCATTTACTTATAGGGGAATGGACTTGTGCATACTTGTGAGGGGTGCTATGAAAACTTAGTGTTAATAAGCCATTAATATGGCAGACTAATATATTGAGCAACTGAGAGGAACCTCAATTTATACGCTTAAAATTTTCATGTTTGCTGAATACTGAATAGTGCCTTTTTATAGGAACAGTAGGACCTGACATGTTAAATGGAGAGGTTCTGTGTGATCATCTAGGTTTATCTCCTGGGTTCAGTTATGCAGAAAGTGGAAAGCAAGGGCACAAAAAGCAAACCTGCTGCTCTTTTTGAAGTGGTTCAGCAGAGACCTCTCTGGGAACTGATTTTTCTTGATCAGCATGATGTTCGTTAACTCCTGCATTCTTCTGCGTCATTATGCTATTTGACAGTGAATCCGTAGCTTGAAGAGCTTGGGAAAGTTGTTCTTTCAGGTGAGCAACTGCCTCTCGTAATTCCATGCATTCACTTGTCTGGTAACACAAGAAATTCAAAGAAGTGGTATAAATTTATTGTAATTGTTTCACTGTTCAACTTACAAGAAAAAAAATAAATCAATTTTCTAGCACATCTAACCTTTTCTTTTAGCTGGTCTTGTATTACTCTGTTATCTGCTGCCTTCACCTGCAATAAGAAACAGCAAATGAAGCTTAGCAGACAAGACTAGGTCAGTTAGAGCATTCACCTGGTTCAGGCAATAGAAACAATGGGCTGTTTATAAAACTAGAAAAACTTGATCTGCACAAAGCTGTAAATATATAAAAAAAACTTGATCTGCACAAAGTTGTATCTACATATGCACAATTATAGCTCCTCCCCCTAAAGAACGCAAAATGAAGGGGTAAATCGCAATAAGCTTATGAAGAAAAGAATAATTCTGTTTGATCACCAATCAAATAAATTCTTATTAAAGAAAAGTAATAATTTTCATGAATTATTCTGTTTCTTTTTTAAATTTCTTAGTTGAGTCTCGCCTCCTTCAATTTTGAAAATAAGGTCCCACTTCTAAAACTGTTTACTTTGGTCCTGCAAATCAACTATCATCACTTAGGCTAACGAAGCATTATGTGGCATGATAAGTAAACACTAATATGGAACAAAAATTCTAATACACCAATACACCCCAGTGCAACATACATGAAATACTCCAAAGGGCACAAACTATTCAGTACCTCAAGTTCGAAGGATTTCTCATGGAGTTGCTCAAGTAGTTCAGCATAAGACTGCAAAACCAACAATAAAACCATCTGATTGGTAAATTCAAAGCTCATAAAGGCATAGTATGAGACTAAAACGAATACAGAACATTACCGCTGAAAGTTCTAACTTGTCAACCTTCCCTTGACTATTTGACATGGAATGAGGTATCTGTCTTTCTAAAGATGCTATCTGCTGCTTCTTCCCCTTAATTTCGTCATTGATCTTCTTCATTTCCATCTTCAAATGCCAAAAGGTAGAGCTTCACATGGCAAAAAGCATTTAACAACACACTGAATTTTAAATAAGGTAAGAGAGTACCTGAATCTTCTCGCTCTTTGGGTTTCTTCCAGCTTCCTCTGCAAGGCGCTTTAGAACACTTGTATGAAGTGCGACCTCCCCTGACAAAATCTTCAATTGCTCTCTCAACAAGTCAACATGGTCTATTGTTTTTCTGCTGGCCTGCAACCATTACACATCAAAAGTCAAAACATGTCATCAAATGCGCTACGCCGAACTGAAAATAAAGAAGCAGAGAACTTTAATTCCATGTATCCAAAGAAGGCATCATAGTTTAACCAATAACCCATTTGATTTACGCATTTGCTAATCCCTAAGACTAGGATCTACAACTATATTATTCTTCTGTCCATAAAGAAGACCACAGTAGCTGCTATGTAGTAAATTTTTGTCCTTTGAATGTATTATAACAATACAATGTATTAATGTTATCAATGTCATGTTTCTGACGTTACGTGTTATCCATGTGTAGCGCTTCAAACTTTCTCAAATATGATTCTAAGTTAGAAAAAAATTTATGGTTTTAGTTATTAGCGAGCAAAATGGAATTTAACCAAAATATAAACTTCAGCTGTCAGTTATGAGTCCAAAGCAACAACAGTAACAACAGAATCGGTGTATACACAATTTAGTACCTCTAACAGAATCAGTGTATACACAATTTAGTACCTCAATCATGACTCCATGACAGATTCTTTCAAAAGTGGTTTACCTCGATTTAATACATTACCTGGGTACCCATCACAAGTGACCATTTCAAAGTGGAACTATATCTGCGCACATTTTTTCTGTTTTAGATTTACTTACACATACATCAGTTTTCGTTCAGTATGCAACTGATATTTTCACATCTCGTAAAATTTGGTCTTTACTTATTAAAAAAAATCCTACCAGAGGGGCTTCTTCTCCGGGAAGGCTGTCAGATGGAAATTCCCCATGGCCAATGCTCAACAGATCAGCTGATACATTCTCAGCAACCAAAGAATTCGATATTCGTGGTTCTGCAGGAAAATTAACACACTCCCCCATAGGTGTTGAAGGAGCGGTTGATTTAGTCAAACTGGACTTGTCACCTTCTGAACTTGTCAGGGTAGAAGCTCCTCCATCGCGTTTCTGGAAATTATAATCATAGAAAATTGTACCACATGAATTGATTGTTTTCTCTAATTTGGTACCAGAAATCAACATATGAGTTTGTCTATGCTACAAAAAATCCTGAGGATTCAACTTGCACCTACATAAAAGAACAGTTGAAAAATGTTGAATCTATGGAGTATGAACCATGCAAGTTTTTATGTCCAAAATGCAGAGGATTAACAAGTGCCCGATTTGCATACCCGAAGTTTGAACCAGTTTAGAAGTCCTTTCCGATTCTTTTTCTCCTCCTTCGAAGAGTCTTCAAGTGTTACACCAAATCCTTCAACAGGAACAAGTAATTCATTGCTTTCATTATCCAACATGATATCTCGTCTTCTGTAGGGGAGGTATGCAAGCTGCAGTTTTAGCAGGCAAACTTTAAGACAGAGGAAGTTACCCAAACTAATTATAATGAAGGCATACTAGCAACTCCATGTTTCTGCAGAATCACTGAAACAGGGATTTATCCATTTATTCCCAAAAGTATGACAGCATATCAGCAACAAAAGTAAACTAATATCAAAGTTTATCTGAGTATCTGACATCATAAATATATATAAACAGACCTCTTCTTCCCCAAAAGAATGTCTTCTTCTTGGTCCAGGATGTGGAGAAAATCTAGAAGTCTGGGTCCCCTTAGTGGAAACCAGGATAAGTTTTGTGAGGCACTGTATCCTTGCAAGCAAAGCAGCTTTAGCTTCCTCCTCTTGTTCCAGTCTAGATTGCAGCTTGACGTTACCATCTTCTAGCTTTTCGTATGATGAACAAACTAGAATTAGAAGGATACACCAACAAAGCTAACATGCAGCATTATATAATTCAAAACTACACCGAATCTACAGCACACTTCAAGGCACAAGAATAGCTGAAGACAAATAACTAAATGACTCTCAATTAATGGCACAACACATACAGAAACGTTTTCAGTACAAAGTACATGTAAAGTCCAACATGATGTCAGAAGTAAAGGTGCAAGTGCAATACGAACAAGATTCCACCTTTTGTTTCCAAAGGATGATATTGTCTTCTCCAGCATCTTTTATGGGAGTTCCAGTAATAATACCCATTTTCAGCTGTTCTAGCTCTTCCTTTAATCTGCGAATCTCATTCTGGTATTTTTTTATTAAAGATTTTTCATCTATAATCTGCAGAACATAAAGACAGATGCAGGAGAATATGTCAGAAATGCCTCATGGGCTCATATGATATAATTGGGAACAAAAACACTAGCTTAGAATTACCGTTAAGTAAGTAAATATGACCTACTTTGTTTTGTGATGCTTGGACCTCAATGCGCTTTGCACGGTGAGCAAATTTTAGTGTATTGTGGGTCTCTTCAGAGTTGCTTGATGCTGGGGTCACTGTGCAAATTAGCTGCAAAAAAAAAGTAGTAGCCACAAATCCAAATCACATTAATATCAAAATTAAATCCTAATCACATTAATTTTAACCAGCATCCCAGCAGGCAATAAGCGACTTACTGAAATGCGTCCTTGACCACTCAATGAGGACTGAAGTAGCCGTGTTAGTTTTGAATCTCGAAATGGAATATGTGTAGCTTTTCCATCAGTCAGTTTTGATATCACCTGAAATAGAATAAGAAAAATAAAAGGAAATCACTCGTTCATTTCCAATCCAATAAATTAAACTCATTTAACCGCATATTCCACGTGAACATATAGTGAAGCAGCACTAAAGATCACATTGGAACATGTCTGGAAGAGAAAATTCACAATATACCACTGGATAACTACATGATTCACAATATGCCACTCAAGGTTCCAAAAACCGGAACCGGAAGAAATCCCGGTCGGCGGCCGGTAACGGTAACCGGGCGGTTACCGGCCAGTTACCGGAAAAACCGGTCACAATTTGAAAATCAAAATTTGAATTTTGAGATATTTTGAAACCGGTAACCGGAAAAACCGGCCGGTAACCGGAAAAACCGGCCGGTAACCGGAAAACCGGAAAAAAAACCGGCCAAAATTCGAAAAATAAAAAATTCATACCGGCCGGTTTTTTGGTTACCGGTAAAACCGGTAACCGCCGGGATTTTGAACCATGTGCCACTCATTGTGAGGCTAACATGTGGAGCCCTGACCCACATGTTAGTGAGACATCAGTGGTATATAGTGTGAAAATACAAGTTATTCAATGGCATGAATAAAACATGAGTAAGGTAATGCAAATATGTCAAGATCTTGTGACATCTAACCAAGTACAAAGTACCGAGCAGCGTTGGTGAGCCGTACCGTTCCAAGAGTTAGCAAGCTTTTATTGATATAAGATCCTTCCTTCCGGCGTACTCCAGTTGTTTCAGCCCTTGAGCTCTCTGAACCTGCCAGATCGATGAGGTTCTGCAAATGAGTGAGACAATTAAATAATCAATATATGCACTTGCTGTATGGATCGAGAGATGTCAAATGCAAGAGAGAGAGAGAGAGAGAGAGCATAAATACATACATATTTCATACCTGTATAATCAACTATAGTGCTAAGGTGAAGTAAAGAGTGGGTAAGTTTTAGAATGGGAAAAATAGCAGAAGCCAAACCCACCAGCTGTGAGAAGGTGACTGCTTCCCCTTCATTAGACTCACCACAAGGGCTGCTCTCTATAGTCTGTCAGATAACAAAGGAAAAGCATAAAGGACTATCTCCTAACATCAAGTGTAGCTCTTTCACTAACAAAAGTACGCTTGCAAATTTTTTTTTTTCAATTGACGGCCTTGCAATATACCAGTGCAAAGCCAAATATCAGTCTTTCATAGTTCTTTCAATAGCAAGCATACACACAAATTTAATCTACAAACGCCTCATTACCAGTGTGAAAATTGTATGACTTCTGCTACTTAGTAGATTGAAGTTAGTGGACCCAACATGTCTATGCTCTGCAATCAGAATGAGCACACTAATTAGTGAATATGCTGATCCACAATTGTGAAAATAAACTTTACTGAAATAAAACAGTAAAAAAATATAGCAAATTCAGAACTAAGGGCACATAGATAACAAGTGCATTTGCACCACTCAGAAATCAAAGTGCATATATTTTTGAAAGGGCAAATAGATAGATGTGCAAAAGAGTGCATTTAGAGGAATGCAACTCCAGCATAATCTCTTAGCTATATGCAACTGCAAAAGACGTTCATTCAGTAAAATGACATTTAAAGGTTTAAATTTTTTGTAATGCCTAAATTGCCCTTCTACAACTCTCTCACCAGGTGTTAGAAGGATCTGCAGTCCAGAAGTTAGTCAATGATGAGCAGCTGCAATGTCTTATCTAAAGGCTGCGTGGTTCGCAGGGGTCTGTGGCGGAAATCATGGTCCACCATGCACGGCAGATTGTGGACGAGTGCACCACCAAGGACAGGTGCATGCAGTTGCCACCAGCAGCGAATAGGGAGTAGCCAGAGTAGAGGTCATCCTCGGTTGGGCAGCTTGGAGTGGTGTTTCTCTAATTACACTATTTTGCACTGACATATATCTAATTTCCCTTTTTGAAATAATTAGGGAGGGATGTTAATCAGTTTCACAACTTTGAGGGACTTCTCTAGTTTTTCAATTTGTTTATCATCAAATTTTGTAAGATAACATTCTATGAGATAAGGGGTTCTCTTTGATACATGATAACTCATCGTTCTGACATGCTGCTACTCCTAGACAGCCAAATGCTGACCCTAGCCAACAAAACAATAAATCCACTAGTCCACAAGTAGATTAAAACAAGCAAAAGATTATATCATTAGAAAAATGACCTTCTCCAGCTGCAATAAGGGACAGAGCATGTGCAGGAGATAATACCACTTCTTCTTTGATACCCTCAACAAATATTCCCTGAGAAAGTTGATGCGGACCAAGAAACTGTCAGTAAATTGTAAAAGATGATGCCTTGCAAAGTGCTAGCAAGTTTAGATGTGAACTTCTGTGCATGCTTCCATAAGATTATGAACTTCTCCACAAATAATCATATCTGAAAGATCCAGTTTCTACATAGGGGAACAATGCATGAGACCACTCCATCGATTAACCACATACATGACAACGTTTACAGTTAACTTTATAGTGAATAAATTTTTTTGACCCTACAAACAGCACGCCATTAGTAACCTTTGAAGGACATGATATAACTTTACTTGGGAACATGGATATTACAAAACTTTGTAGGACACTATTATC
Organism: Dendrocalamus latiflorus; assembly: GCA_017311315.1. Classification (NCBI taxonomy): domain Eukaryota; kingdom Viridiplantae; phylum Streptophyta; class Magnoliopsida; order Poales; family Poaceae; genus Dendrocalamus; species Dendrocalamus latiflorus. The sequence continues at coordinate 2,880,192 of CM029634.1, read as the reverse complement.
CAGGAGGAAATTCCCAGATACAAACGCCAGCAATCATCCTCCAGAAAAATCATTAGTTTGTCGGTAGTTGATAAGAAAATATCAGCAGTGCTTTAACATTTTAGAGGAAAGAGCTCTTAATGAAGAATGGAGACATTAGCACCTGCAGATCCTCTCTAATCCGTAAATTCTGCCCTGCAGGATTGAGTAGATCATTGACAACCTAAAATCAATGAGCCCTCCATTAGAACAACATATGCAAGTACAACAAGAGTATGCAAGTGATATGATGATCAACTCGTGATCTAGTTAGTGTATTGAAATCATGAACAGAACTCAGAAAAATATGTGGCTCACACCATCATGGGAAAATTACAAGAAAGAAAACAAGGCAGGGAAAAACAACAAAGATGTGTACTAGGTTGTACTAACATGGGACTGATATGACGTGGTGATGGTGCACACGTTGAGACACAGCTATATGAATATAAAAGAAGGGAATCATTTTTTTCAACTTAATTTATTTTGGAACATGAACTCTGGTTACATGTGCGTATAACTATAACATAAGCAAGTAAAAGCAACAAAATAGTCCAGGCAGAAGTCCCTCAAATTACAACTATTACGATGACAAAAAAAATATGATTGCAGCAACGAACCTCATTATAAATTTCCAAGTATGACACGCGAAGGAGAAACTCGCGATTTGGCATCTACAAAGAAAAATCAAGCAGCGATATAAGTATACAAAGCATTGACTACATCATGTGCAAGAATGATTCATCATATCATGATACATCATGGGTCCATATATAAAGAGTACCTCTTGTATAAGGCTAAATGCATCTTTGACAGCCAAAGGTATTATCCCTGGGGATCTTTGGTCTCCCTGACTCAAAAGAACCAGTATATCAGGATAGTGAGGAACATTTCAAAATATAAAGAAACTGATTTACTTTGTAAAATATTAGCCTAGTCACATATGAAATGAAAAAGAAATTTTACGAATCAGTAAGTTGCAAATTGTATGCTTCAAAAGAAAAATGAAAGTTGCCTATCTCCATGGATGGTTATCAGTTTATCACACAAAATAAAAAATAATAACAGCTACGTTATCAGGAGCATCTAACGTGTTATTATGGATTACGCTCCAAGGTACACAGATTATGAAATAACTATCATCTAATATAAGCACATATTAAAAGCTTCACGATATATAAGTGTTCTCACATGCATCGTATGTGTCTTCCCACTGCTTGTAACACCATATGCAAATATTGTTCCTGCGATAATGAAAAATAAGTGCATCATCTTTTGCTTTAAAGAACAAAAATAATGTATGTCAAGGATTAATAATTTCTGCAATCCGACTGTAGATATCACTATGACATCCTTGAAGATATCTTATAGTAACATGACATAGTTTGTACAGAAACCAACCTGTTTCATCTTCTTAAAAGTTAAATCAAAAAAGGAAAAATAAACTGTTGTCATGATCCTAAATTATGAGATAAAACTGAAGACAGCATATAATCAAGAGAAGAAAAGATCATTTACCATTTATTCCCTCCATGGCACCGCTGACAACATGTTGAGCTGCCACATCATATACATGACGTGTTGTAGTAGTCGGTGCAAAAACCCGATCTGGACAACAATAGAAGTAAACCAATTTGTGCTATAGAAGTAAACGAAGTAATGTCAGCATGAAATAATTCCAGACATATAGCCAACATAAGCAATTAGAACTCTATCCAAACCTCGCCTAATTTGCTCCTGCCTTATGTGAAGACTGGCCATTTCGATAGAATGCAGCTAATTTCACATATGCCAAACGTGATGGTAGTCAGAAAGCGGTATGCCAATGTCACAACAACCAACCCACCCACCCACAAATGACACTCAAAACAGGCACGTACCATAAGCATACGCGACGTTGGGGTTGTGCTCGCTCCGCAGGACCGTGTCGCCGTCCGCATACCACGCAACCTCCTCCCCCTGCCGAATCTCCCGCGGGCTTCACACGTGAATCCAAAACCCAAATCAAACCACATTTCCCAAATCCAAACCCAACCAAACGAAGCACCACAGCAGAAGCAAAGCGAGCCGAACCAGAGCGGCCGGAAGCGGACGGTGACGGTGACATTCTCCCTCGGCACCGGGTCCTCGTCCAACCCAGCGAACAGCGGCGACGCGGGCCCGTCGAGTGAGAGCTCCGGCGTGAGCCGCGACGAGGAAGTGGTCGTCGTAGTCGTCGACGTCGGCGAGCCCGACTGCGGCGGCGGCTGCTGCTGCGGCGAACTCTTAGCCACCGCCGCCGGAGATGCCTTCCGTTGCCGCGAAGCCGGCCGCGTCGCCATTGCCGCTACAGCGCGAGATCTAGCAGCACGGGGCCCCCGCCATTGGATCCACCAAGCTAACGCCTCGCTTTATGCGGGTTTTTTCTAGGGTTTGTTTCGATTTCCGTTTGGGTCACTCGTGGGTGGCTTTCGGATGCCTTTTCTCTTTTGCTTCCGTCCGAAGCGATGTGGGGGACGACGCCATGCCGCCGCAAAATTAGAAGAAAAGAAAGAAAGCCTCCTTCTCTTTCCTCCCTCCCTCTCTCTCTCCGACTGTCTCCTTTGGTGGTTTTATTATTGTGGGTGGTGACGAGACGCTGACTGGTGGGGGCGGACGCTGATAGGTCTACATGTTGGTGAGTCGATGTTGACTTGTCCAAGCCACTGCGAGTTTTGCGATTGGTTGCGGCGTTGTGATGGTACTGTAGAGGCCTCATCCAACTGTTTCGTAGGGCAGCTTCCCAGAATTATCGATTTTTGGGGATTCAAAAATATGTATGTTGTTTCCTCTTGAAAATGATCGAAATAGTCAGGTTGCTAGCAGTCACTGATTGTATTTAAGTAATAAGTAGTAGCTAGTCACTGTACTAGAATAATTGTTTGAATCCAACGCTGCACCATATCTCGGTACGATGGAATAAGAATTTTTGCCAACTTGATAAAATATCATTTTGAGCGAATTTAGCATCACAGTGGCTCTATATAACCATTGTTATTGTTTATTTTGATGTTTTAGCTAATTGGCAGCCTTTTTTAACCAAGATTGATAGTCGGAATTTTTATTCAGTTAAAGGCCTAGTGAAGAGGTCAAGATTATCGTTCCTGTAGCTCATTAGTACAAAGCAATGTTACAGTGGGTGGTTGTGGTTATCAAATCCCACTTGATCCACCCGCAGCAGCCACCTCGTTAATCCACCGGCCTTCAGGCCCTTCGGCTCGCCTCCCCTTGCCCGCCGAGGTCACCGTCGTCCACCTCTTGCACGGATAGTAAGGTTCTGTTTTTGTTATTTTAGTTACAGCTAATGTCTTTTAACTGTATTTTTAAGATGACGATAGATGATATAGACGTCAACACAGACGATGTATATGATTTTAGGTTCAAAATACCATTTGAAAAAACGGCGCTTAGAAAAATTGTTTCATTTATTTTAGTTTTAGGAGAAACTGAAACCAAATTCTATGTAGAAATCAAAAAGAACAAGGCGTGTGGCTAAAGCCTAGGCTTGGTCGAGTTTGCACTTTGCAGGGGCCGTATGGTTGCGTTGTAAAGCGTCCCAAGCCCCGCTGCACGAACCATCCCAACGAACACGCATCGTCTTTGTTGCCACGGCAGCAAAAAAAGATGCGACCTGCCGTTCTATCAACGGAAGCAAGCCCACCAAACCGAAGACCGACTGGACAGGCCAGGAACATCCGACCATGTGAGATCAGCTCTCGTTGCGTAGCCAGCCACTGCCGATCTCCTCTAGTCATCAGCTCCGTCATGCCCGTACCGGCTGTACGTAGAGCCGGGAGCCCGGGACGTCGCGCGGAACCGGCCAAGACGAACGAGCGACAGCACGCGTGGCCAGGCGCGACGACGCGGCCGTGTCCGGAGCCGCGGCCGGTCGTTTTCCAACAGCGGGGCGGCTCGGCCGCATCCCCCTTCCCCCCGGCGGGCCCGGGACCGCGCGCACGTCTGCCAGGTGCCAAACGCGCCAATCCATACGTGCTACGGCTGGGTCGCGCGTGCCCTCGTGAGCCGTGACGTCCGGCGCGTAGAAGAGACACCACTGGAAGCCATGGATTCCCTGCACAGCACTGTAGCGAATCCTTGGAGAGATACAGGTTTTGTGGTGTCTTCGCGTGGTTTTGCAGCTGCGTTGCACTGTGGGCGATCCTGTGCGCTTGGTGTAGTGCTAGATTGCCTTTCGAAAAAGGTCGTGTAAATGGTAGGTCAGGGGCGAGTGGCCAGGAGTTGCACCACATGCGTTTGGCCATTTGACAAGCTACTGGACAAGGTGAAATTTCCGGTGGCCAGAAATAGTACTGCTAGCTGAGCATATGGCTCAACGTGACAAGGCAACGACCACTTGCAATTACAGTCGTTTACACTTCTAGGCTTTTTATAGCTCGATGGCCTCTCAATGAAGGAAATGAATGGCCATGGAGGGCTTGGAGTCATGGACGTAGCTCAGATGATCGTATGACATGATTGTGTCACGCACTTGACATAGATTCGATTTGCAGGTGGAACAATTAGCATCCTACTAGAAGATAATTGTCTGGACTCTAATGTCATTAGGACATATTAAACTTAGTAATCTTGTTTCGTCGTATTTGAGTAGGTTTAGCTATTTAATATGTGTACAAGTCGTGTACGAGTTCAAGTCAATTTTCAAGTCGATTTCAGAGTCGTAGTTATTTCCGTATCATAGTCGTAAAGTCGGGTATAAAATGGGAGCATTGTAACGAGAGAAGAGAGCGAGAGATGCAACGATTGGTGTGATCGAACGAGAGGAAAGAGAAATGACACCCTTTAGGCAATTGTAAGTTTGACATGTTCGCAGACGTGGTCGTAAACGAGTTATGACCACGGCGATTGAGGGGAGGTGTTCGTAGGAGCTCAAGACGCAGTCGTAAACGAGTTACGACCACGGCGATCAGGTCTTCAATGTGCTCATAAGCTTTACGACCACAGCGATCGAGTCTACAATGTGGTTGTAATCGAGTTACGACTACGGTGATTGAGCCTACTACGTGGTCAAAGTAGTGCAGCACAGCATGAATATGGTTGTCGTCATCTGAAGTTACGAGTACGTAGCGTGGTCGGAGCAACACAAAGTGGTCGTAGCGTGGTCAGAACAAACAAGAAGTGGTCGTAACGACTGTTGAAGTGGTCGTAAACTGCAACAAAGTGGTATCAGAGCCTGTTGATTTCGGTGATTTCTGAAGATCATGGGCGAAGGCCCGGGGTGGACTAATCTCCCTCCGGTAACCTCTCCTGACGATCAACAATTACCCGGTGTGGGCAATAAAGATGAAGGCGAACGTGTGTGCCTAAAGAGTCTGGGGTGCAGTCAATCCAAAGGGGAAGAATAAGGAGGTGGATGACAAGATGGATCAGACGGCTTTGGCCATCATCTACCAGGTAGTGCCAGATACGATGATGCATCAGCTCATCGATAAGGAGACGACACGAGAGGCGTGAGAGATGTTGTAGACGATGCACGAGGGCATTGATCGTGTGAAGGAGGCACGGTTCCAGAATTTATGGAGCGAGCTCGAGAATCTCAAGATGGAAGAGAACTGGTCGGTGGTCGAGTTCGCCGGCAAGCTTACTTCATTGTATAATCAGATTAACTCTCTTGATGACAAGATAGAGGAATCTGTGGCGGTGAAGAAGTACCTGTGTGTGCTTTCGGAGACACATACCTGTTGTCACCACACTTATGTACTTCTCCGATCTGGACAAGAAGATTGAGAAGATCACCAGTTCTCTCAAGGCGCATGAGGGGTTACTGAAGGGGTTTCAGTCACATAACGAGCAGGGACCGCAGATTCATAACGAGCAGGTGTTGCTAGTAAAAGGAGATCCGAAAGACAGTCGTGGCTCATTAAACAAGCGCGGGAGGTGGCATGGTCGAGATGGCTGAGGCGGCAGAGGTGGCCGTGTAGACAAAGATGGGCAAGGCGGTGGTGACAGATCCCATGATAAGTCACATGTCAAGTGCTTTGAATGTGGTGAATACGGGTACTACGCATCAGGATACCGCAGCCATATAAAGTACTTTCAACTGTAATATGGCACTATGCGTCGGATTGTTGAAGCAAGGAGAAGGACAAGGAGGTGAACCTCGCCCAAGACGAAAAAGAAAATGAAGAACCAGGAGCTGAAGACGTGGTCGTAAACGAGTTATGATCACTGTCGTGGAGCAGAAGACGTGGTCGTAAACGAGTTACGACCACGGCGATCAGGTCTTCAACGTGGTCGTAAGCTTTACAACCACGACGATCGAGTCTATAGTGTGGTCGTAATCGAGGTATGACTACAGTGATTGAGCCTACTACGTAATCGAAGGAGTGCAGCGCAGCGTGAACATGATCATCATTAGCTGAAGTTACGAGTATGTAGCATGGTGGGAGTAACACGAAGTGATCGTAGCGTTGTCGGAGCAAACCAAAAGTGATCATAACGACTCTGTGCATAGTCATAATGACAGCTGAAGTAGTCGTAAACTGCAACAAACTATGTTCTGTTCCATCTTTTTGACAACTGGGAGATGCTTTGCACCTTGGACTATGCCCGGTTTTTTCTTCCTGAAACGTCCTGTGCTGCGGACATTTGAAGTTTTTTTCTCGTTAGACGAAAGTAAGACGAGAGAGACTAGCAATTTCTAAGCTGGTTTTAGAAAGAAAAAAAGATATGTTAGCTGAGTAGACCATTTCCGTTTTTTTTTGTTGTTGTTGTTGAAGTAGAAGGAAGGCTCGGACTTCTTTTACAAAATTGCAGCATCTCCAGAGGCTGCAAACATGCAATGAGCTATACGCCTATTTTAGAAGATCATGCACGAAACAAAATCTGCTTGATTGGGACACTTACAGTGTGCTTAGTTGGGTTTATTTTCTATGATTTATGGCTGAATTTTCACTATAGCTGACTGAAATTACACTATAACTGATGATGGCTTATTTAGCATAATTAAAATTAAAAATTAAAAAAAATAGAAAAACGGGTTAACCCAGTACGTATAATGCAAATGAATATAGAAAAAGAACCGGTAAAAAAGCTCAAAAAACCGAAAAATAAAAAAGGCAAAATTTAGAAATAGTGAAAAATAAGCCGGAAGTTCAAACCCAAACGAGCGGGGCCTCGGTTGCAACGCCAAGAAAGATAATGAGAACATACTAAACTAGTTGGACTGGTGATTCATCTTCATTTGTTTAGACGCATTCTAAATAGTTTCTAGCATCTGGCTTTTGATTTTAGAAGCAAAAAAGTTTAAAACGTGTTGGCTTTTTAGTACAACTTTTTCTTTTTTTTCTTTGTATTATCAATATAGATATAATGATGGTTTAATTTTTTCTCTATTTTATTTATTATTTTTTAATTGAATATATCAGAAAAAACTAATAACCATTAAAGTATTATTTCGACCAAAAACCATCACACTTTTAAAGTGGACTTACGTCCCACTCCAAAAAGAGTGTCCTATGAGTGTTTCAATCATCGGGACTAAAAGGAGGGTTCCTTGTGCCTTAGAGAATAATAATTGCCTAGGCGCATGCTTGCTTTCCCTGAATAACAGGGTAGCCAAATTTTATGGTTTTTAGTTAAGATTTGTGACTTTTGATCTGTTTGTATAAGACGTTACAAAGTAACAGAAACTTATATGTAATTTTTACCGATATAAATAAAGTTGATATAGTATGTATTACAATTAACTAGTAAAACCTATCTTGAAAAGATACTTCGTTTAAAAATCAGTTACTATAAAAAAAATCGAAAAGTAGCTTTTAAAAACTAAAAGAACAGGCCCATAATGCTATGAATCATCAAATTATGAAAAGCTCTTAGGCACGAAGCCAAAAATAGCCCAATGCATAGGCCGTATATATATAATCATTGACCATCTGGGTCCCCCAAGCAAGAAGCGGCCTAATAATCCACTGCATTCTTCAGCAGCTCACTCATTGTTGAGAAAAATAAATAAATAAAATGATTCAGCATTTCAGACACTACTTTTAAGGTGATGCTCATTTGGACTTAAAAGTTTAGACTTATATTTTTTACACTGTAATAACTGAAAACGTATTATAACTGTTGGTAATTTTTTTCAGTGTAATTAAAATTTAAATATATATATTATCATGAACAATGCAAAGGAATAAGAAGAAAAAGAAAAGATAAAAAGTCCAAAAATAACAAAAAGTGAAAAAGGCAAAATAAAAAATAAAAAATTAGAAGCAGAAAGTCAAAATGAGCCTTGGGTCTTGAGGATGTCGTATGTCTGAACCTGCAATTACTGTAGCCTGCAACCCTGCAGCAGACACAGATTTGAGCAAACGACACGAACATCGAGCAATGGACGGCCTGGGTTGATCCAAGGTCAAGTTGTTGGTCTACTACACAAACACAAACGCCTTTCTTTTCGTTCTGGAAGACTGACTTGTACGTGCCGCCGACAGGGCGACAAGAGCTCACGATTTGGCTCTAGTCGCGATCGGATGAGCCAATGGGCACACGAGACCTAGCCAAAACACGAGCGACGAGCGGTTAGTGCCGACGTGAGGAGCTAGCTTCGATGCCAATATTGGCAAGACCAATGCCGAAGCCGCCTGCACCGGCACAACCGTCGACAGTGATTCCCACGCCAGCATGATCGTCAACCTCGACACGCTATCATCGCGACACCAAGGAGTCAGCCTTTGCGCGTGATGCTATATCCGGAGATTCTCATCGCCATCATCATGACACCAGGGAGTCACAACCATGATGGCGATCATCTCGTGGTCATAGACGCTCATCCGATGGATGGAGCGTGCGCTTCAGGGCTTTGTCCCACCGCCGCCTTCGTCGACGCCATTCCGAGCGGTGGGGGACAGAGCATGCGTGTCTAGTTTTCGTCCCACCGCTGACTTCGTTGACGCTCGTCCAAAAGGTGGGGGATGGAGTGCGCGCTTCAAGTCCTCAACCCATCACTGACTTCGTTGACGCCCACAACCACCTCGTGGTGGAGACTAGACTTCATCGACACGTCTGACCACTTCGGGTCGTCCGACCATCCTATGGTCGTGACTTTGTTGACGCTCGTCCGACACTTCATGATCATGACTTCGTCAGCACCTCATCGGTGCACGACCACCTCATGGTCGAGACTTCATCGATATGTCATCCGACCACCTCATGGTCATAGATTCCGTCGACCAACTCGCGGTCGTAGACTCCGTCTGACCACCTCATAGTCGTAGACACCTGTCCAACCATCATACACAAGACTCTGTCTGTCACCTTCATCGACGCCAAGTCCGAATGGTGTAGGACGAAGCCCGCGTGTTTTAAGGTTTCGTCTCGACGTCGCCTTCATCGACGCCAAATCCGAACGGGGGAGGAGACGGAGCATGCGTGCCAAAGCTTCGTGCTGATGATGATCCAATGGTTAGATGCTATACCATCGAAAACACACATGAAGGATATAGCACGTCCATTAATTAAGACATCTTCTTTTCAGGTTATGGTTTATGGCTTCCCCCGAATAAACGAATAGGATAGTTTCTTCGTCGCCTTTTTGAAATAGCTTATAAAAACATTTTTTCGAATTGGCTTATCGGCATTCGATTTGTTCACACAAGCTCTCACGCTATGGTTAGCTATCAGTCATAGTCGAAAAAACCCACCCTAAACTAGGTCGTTGTCAAGCATGACTTGCCTTGCATCGTCGCCTACTGCTGTAACGCGACTCGGCGAAATGTGTACTAGGTCTTCAACTTTTTAGCTTATATTTTATGATTTATGGGTTTCCTCAAATAAATAAATTGAATGGTTTTTCTGTTATTTTTTCAGAACGATTTATCGAATTGACCATAGCCACCTTGGATCTCACGACTCGCAAGCACGTGTGTACGTACAGATTCACAGGAAGAGAGGAAAATGCAGTGGAAGCAAAACACGCGAGTCGGGGGGCGGAAAATAAATGCCCTGCTCGCCGTCTGCATCAGTTTCAACGATGGCACGCACGACACCGGCAGTCTGGCTGGCAGGACTCGCTCTCCCCATTTCAGTTTCTCCCTTGGTATTTTGATTTCTACCTTCTATTTTATTTAATTTTATCTTTTTTAGTTTTTTGGTTTTTAGATTTTTTTGCTTTTTCTTATTTTTTTTCCGTGTTACTTTGCATTGTCTGGCTAACCTTTTTTTCTTCTATTTTTTACTTTTTAAATTTTAATTACGCTAAAAAACCATCAGTAGCTACGGTGTAAAATAAGTTAGCTACAGTATCAAACAGTGAAAATAAGTCATAAGCCACAAAAGGCCCAAGTGAGTAGCTCAGTTTGGTTCATGATTTGCGATTTTTAATTTTCAGAGAGTGTTTTTTAGGGTGGATTTTTTTATTACAGTTGATGGGTTTTAGTCTTAACGCGAGTACTTGTATGAATGAACCGAATGTAAATAAGTCGATTTAAAAATATTTTTCTGATAAGCTGTTTCAAAAATACGGTGAAGAAGACATTCTATTTATTTATTTAATAAAAATCATAAATAATGTGCTATAAACTAAAAAGAAGAAACCTCAGTCTCTCACGGAGGTCGCTAATCTATCAGTACTATACGGAGCATGGACTTACTTTCTACTGAATGCACCTGTGTGTGAATGAGGTGCAAACGCGGGCGGGCTCCTTGCTGCTTGGGAGTCCGGACTAGAAAAACTGAAACTAAACTAGGCCAGGCAGCTGGGTTTCGCGCTCCGATCCTGGCCCAAGCGAAAACAAACAGGGCCGAGGCGAAAGCTACACCATATTGTTTTCTTTTTGCTTTGCAGAAGAAAATGGGCCGGTGCAACCTGAGCGGCCTGGTTGTATATTTCTTGGCCCGGAAACAGTAAATATAAAAGGAAAACGGAAGGAAAGAAAAGGGGTGCACCACTACACCAGATCTTGTTCCTTGTGAGTTACAGGGATCATTCCATTATAAGTTTATAAATTATAACTAGCTGTCAGCTGAGGGCTGAGACGTGGCTAGCTTCCTGGACCATGAACGACCTATGCATGCAGCTAAGCTAAGCTCTTTCATTCCAGCGTCAAGCAGTGAACAGCCAGTAAACCATCTGATACATGTTCTGGAGGCAAGAGCAACAGTGAACTGCTTTACTCTGTGTGTATCCTATCTTCCCACAGCAACTAATTTATAATCCTCAGACCTCATGGCTGCTGGCCGACTAGTGGCGACGAAATGAAATGGTACGTCCTCACTATACTTGCCGCCACATGTAGTCATGCAGAGTACAGTCGCCACCTTCAGAACTCACATTGCTCTCGTTACCACCCCAGAAGGCGCTAACTGCGGCATGCCGACATGCATGGTCCAATGATTCGATCCTCGCGAAAATCTAGAGACTAGGGCTCGATCGATATTACCTGTGCCGCGTGCTGTGTATGCAGCAGTGAAGCATCACTCTGCCCTTGTGCAGAATTGTTTTGTGTCAGCTTGATTGTACTCGTACAGTTATCTGCTCGGCCCTTTCTTGGCAACATCAAGTCATCAAGTACAGCCAAGACTGCTGGTCAATAGATGCTCTTCTTGCCACTCATAAACAATGAAGCCAACCTAGCTATCTAGGCTCAGGCACAGCATGAGAGATATGGATCAACCATACGACGCAATGATGGTATTTTTCAGCTTTTTAGTAGATTTTTAGTTTTTAGCTTTTTAATAATTACTATTTATTATTTATTAAACTAATAAATAGTATCTATATATAAATCACAGCCGAAAACAGTCCATCCATTCATGCGCCTATTTACAATAATGATGATCGAGCCCCTAAAGAGTATATATGTGCACATATCAATCTCTCTCTTTTGCATCACCTGGCAACAGTTCGCAAAGACTGCGTTATAAATATCTCACTAGAAAGTTCTTGCATATTGTCGTCAAAGGGAGTAAAGATTATCTTTTCAGTAGTCACCACTGCGGACGGTGCTACAGTGCTATACCTTAGAAAGATGCATGACCGCATAGGATGAGTGTTCCATGCACCGAGGTGCAGGGGCGGAGCTAGAGAAAAATTGAGGGGGGTGCGGCACTTCCTTCATACCATGTATATGTATACATACGTACAATGTTTAAGCAATAATATAACTTAATTGAGCAATTAGCACCCACGGCCTGGGTGCATGACTTTGGACTTGGGGGTGCGAAAGAGGTGAAAGTTTAGAGGTTAACACTAATTTCCGATTTTCACGTGGGTGCGGCCGCACCCACTGTCAACTACCTACCTCCGCCCCTGCCGAGGTGTCTAGACACCTAAATAAATATCTGTTGATATAATTAGAAATTCATAACATAAGAGTATGTACTCTCACTTTCCATATACCTCTTAAATAATATTGTTATATATCTTTATCTTTTTAAGCATAGATTAATAATGATTATAACATACTTGAGAGCGATTTCCCTAAAAATTTCATCACAATTTATTTTTTATAGCATAATTTGTGTTTATACTTCTTTTATATATGAAAAATGTTATACAATAAAATTAAAGTGCCCTGATGAAAATTTTTCAACTATATCGCATTGGAGTATCTTAGAATTAATATTTAAGTATATTGAATGTGATAAAGAAGTGTGTGTGTGTGTATGTAAATTACATGAGACGCCTGGGTGCCTAGGCACCCACCTCAAGAACTGTCCGATGTTTGTGTATGATCGATAAAAATTTTCAGTTTGGGTATAAAAATGTTTTGTACCTTTGATATATTTATGTGGGTTTTGAACTCAGTTCAAATTAGTTTAAATTACTTTTGAGTTTAACATAACTACAATAAGTATATATCATGATATTAGTTTAATCTAATTAAACTGAAGTTAAATTTATTTATTTTTTGAGTTTGCAAATGACCCATCATTCCCTGCTTAGCCCACGTGTACCAACTTAATTACGATTCCTTGACGCTCTGCGGACTGTGGGTGCCCACGATTTCCTTAAAAAGTGTGCCGCTCACAGCATGCATGCAAAAAGAGGTCAGATCATTCATTTGAGGTGGATACATACACAGGCCGGCGTTCTGCTTGCATGCATGCATGTCAGGTCGGCGGTCGATCTGGTGCTCTGGGAATCTGACTAGCCAACATTGCGTTATCCAGTCCCTGTAGGCAGCAGCCGATCGGTGTCTCGCTTGCTCTCTTCGGCCTTCAGCGGGTCGGCCCATATCGGCCTGGCCGCTGTCGGGAGCAACTTAATATGCAGACCTGGGAGTCGTCCTGTGTCGCATGGATCCGGCCGGCGTGCTTCGGGTCAGCACGGCTCGTCTTTGGTGAGGCCTACAGCACACGACATGTCGGCACCGTGCCAGCCCTACACGGTGGAGAGGGCGGCACGGGGGGAGGTGGAACGGTGGAGAGGCGGTGTGGTGGAGGGGCAGTGCGAGGAGATGAAAGAATGGGATGACCAAACTACCGGATGAAGAAGAAAAGTGTTGTAGTATAAGTATAATAGTAGGTACAGGGTATCTCTTTCTTCATGGGAGGAGGTAGAGTTAGAGAGAGCTAACGACGAGGGAGAGAGCTTGTGTATAAAATGAGTGGATCTGGACTTTCATCCCACCCTTTGATAATTACAAAAGATAGAGGTATATTGGTACATTCTTTTATACTATTGGGCTACTGCAATGCCCAATCATTTAGGGTTATGCCACCCCTACAACAAAAAGGAATAAAGGATAGGGAAGAAAAGGAATCAGGTAACGCTGTGGGATGGCCGTGCCCACCTGTCGGACCGGCCCAAGCATGGCGCGATATACCGGGCCAGATCGTGCTGCAGAACAGGCTAGTTTTCTAGGCCTGGCCTAGCCCCGTTCGTGCTTTGACAGCCTGGCTCGCTATGTGTCGGGCCCATACTATGCCAGGCCGACTAGGCCTTAGACTGGCCCAAGGCTCAAGTCCCACAACCATTAATATCACACTGAAGAGACATACAAGATAGTACAGAGTTCGGTATCACACTGAAGAGGCATACAAGATAGTACAGAGTGCACCGAACGACCAGCGATCTTAGGGGGTGTTCGTATGACCTTTTACTAATAGCTTTTGGTTTTGACTTATAAATAGTATCAATTCGGAGAGAAGCTTATAAAGAGACACTCGCGTGCGATTTTGATCGATATAAATAAAGTTATTATAGAGTATATTAAAATCAACTAGTAGATTATATTTTAAAAACTACTACTTTTAAAAGCTATATACCATAGAAAAGATTTATAAAAACCAAACCGAGCATGATCTAACCCAGCCGGTCTCGCCCACGCGCGGCGATCAAGGCTGGCACATCTGCACATGCATGCACACATACAAACAGCGGAGGAAATTAAAGAGAGATCAGCACACGCATACGTCGATCGTCGACTCGTCGTCCCTGCACCCATGCACATGCCGCCGATCCGCTGATGATATGAGTGGATGCTAGCAGCTAGCTTAACTACTGATCCATCGATCTGTGTATGGCTTCGCACTGTCCAAGTACAGCTGCGTCTTCTGGCGCTGGTCCTGGCCGGCAACCACTGCATGCAGCGCGGTGGTGGTGGTGGTAGTACTCGTACCGCCTGCTGGATGCAGAGCTGGACTCATATGTTGTCCACGCGGTGCAAACCAATTCGCATGCATGATGCAGTGCCCCCCAGCTATTTAGATCTGTGGAGAGGACATGCAGCAGCAGTACTGGCTGCGCCTGCAGCATGCACCCGCCCGGCCGGTCAGCAGTGACCTGTAGCTTTCTTGGTGTATAACTGTATACCATGTACGCATCTTGTGGCCGAACTAGATAGCTATGCGGTGCGCAGGCCTCTCTTGTCACGTCCCCATTTTCTCAGTCTCGTTGGATTTTTTCCGTAACTACTTAGAGTGTTTAGCTATGAAGTACTATAGTCAAGTGTGTATTAAACTAATACAAACTTATTCTATGAAAATCAAATTTATTATAGAACATGGCATATCAGCCAAGTTTACACCGAGGGATATATAAGCCCAAAGTTTATATCACATTACAAAAGAACTTCCACAGGTTATCTGAACAAGGACAAGACCTAAAATCAGAAATCTTCTACTCCCAAAGAATCGTCAAGTCCTCATCGCAAAGCTCTGTGTTATCTTTCCAAGTTTTTTCTGATGGTATTTTAGCAAATAAGAGTACTACCATACTTAACAAGTCATGCGAAAAATGCTAATTAACTACTTGCTAGTATTTCAAGAGATGAGATGTATGATTTTATTATTATATTTGTGGATGCAGTTTTATTTGTGAACAAATTTCTAAATGACAAGTTAAAATGTTATCTTTTTAAGAGAAAGGGGGTTTAATCAATTTGATTACCAACTTAGAAATTTTACCAAAGCTACTTATGCCTTGCTATTGGAATCACCCATTAAACACAAATTCATTTATCAGAAAAATGATGTATCCTAATACTATAAGTTTTATTATTATATAGAGCTGCCTAGCTTTATCCACAATATGTCTCAAACTCTTAATATTATACAACAGACACACAACATGATATCATACTACTAAGTTAAGACAACAAGATTATTCACTGCTCTACTCTTTCTAGTTTCTACTTGGTAGGCTCATGGCCAAACAACATTCTTGGGAATCCACAAGCCAAAATAAAAATCGCTACCCGACGTTGAGTGGACCTACCGTTGTGAATAATGGCAAGTGACTTTTCAGTCCCACTTCCATTTCACGCCATTGTACACCGACCGTTCCAATACACTGGAAAAGCTAACCCTCATATAGATATTCGATTGAATCGAACAATGCACTAAACCAGGCTGACAAGTCAAAACTTGTTGTTGAGTAATTTCTGTGTCCTTTACTCAGCATAAGATTCTAATCCTTACTTTTCTCAAATGAGGCTACCATCTACATATCAAGTGCATTACAACATAGTACCACCAATTCACACCAAGCTCCACCCTAGAGTGAGGTAATGAGCTTCAATCATCTAGTGGCTTCCTATAATTCATCCCCACCCTAGTATCATTTTCAAATTTATCAACAAGCTGCCAAAAGAATCTTATTAGTGTAGGGATAGCATTTGACTAACCAATCTATAGATGATTAATTATACAATAATTTATTATTATTATTATTATTAATGCTACCAAGGTAAATATGGTCTTCAAGTAAAACGTGGCCTTTTCAGGTGTAGGGCTTAACTAATTATCATGTTATTCTAAATTATTATTTAAATAAATAACAATTCACAAAGAAAATACTAAAAATTAAATAATAAAGTAGGAACAACATGATAAAAAATATGTGACTTGCCTTCCTGCTCTAATTATTCAACCGGTACTAAGTTTTATGCATTTTGATCTCCTCCTGGGACGGGCGACTCAGTGAATCCGGGTGCTACCACAAAGAATAAACAAATATGTCAGTCCTTGAAGAATACGAGCTAGAAAAACTAAATAAAATAGGAATAAATTTTAGAAAAAGATGAATATAGGCGGGTTTGGGTAATTAGGGTTTTAACAAAGTCTGGGTGGGCTAAACGGAACAGAGAATGGTTTAAACGGGTTTAAAATGGTCAAAATCGATATAAATATGCTAAATGATATTTGGATGAATAGTAATTGATCGGGTAAATAGTAATTGGTTGGCACTATTCCTAATGGGTAGGTTGAATGAGCAATAATGGGTTTGGGTCGCTTTCAATGGGCTACAGTGCTGGGCTCACCCATGAATAGTAGTATGCTGATTTTGAACAGTGTTTTGACTACTACTGTTAGGCTTAACCTATTTGGCTTACTATGCTTGGACCAACTTGGTTGGCCCAGCTGCACGGCCTGCTAGGCATGAGGCCCAGTTGACTTCGTGCACACCACGGCTGCCCAAGCAAAGGTGCATGACAGTGACGGAGATTACATGTCTGCGGTGGCTATTGATGACAAGCGATGGCGTAGAGAGGGTCAGTGGAACCTAGGTGTTCCATTTTTGGCATGAGTACAGTCGGAGGCGTATTGGAGAAGGCTGGTGGCAATAGGGGCTCGTAGAGTAGAACCACGCCCTGGTGGTGCTCTGGTGGGGTTTCAACTAGGCTCAAGGTGATTCGAGCTTCTATAGTGAACAGGAAAACTAAATGTGGTGTTGGTTTAGCTAACTTTGTCCTGTGTGTAGCTGTCCATGTCAGCTGTGCTTGGCCAGCGTTGGCGCATGACGCTGGTGGTTTAGGGGCCATGGGAGGGGTCAGCGTAGTCGGTTTTGGCTTTGGGGCGTCTAGGCAGTGTTAGGGTTGCAAGGAATTGGGTTATGATCAATACTAGCAGGAAAATTGAGTTTTGGGACTCATTGGCTTGGACACGGCGGTGACGGTGTTTCCTTGGCCAGAGTTGCAAGCGAAAGGTCGGGGTGTGCAATTGGCTGCTAATGCAGACTTATGCATAGCTTGGCTTGGTTTTATAGATGCGGATATGAATACAGATACCTCGAATATGAACACAAATATAAATAATATCAAATATAGATATGGAGAAAATATGAATCGAAATGAATACGGTTACGAATATTTATCGGAACGTAAAACCCCTAAAACTATACATACAAAATCATTGAAAACACATAAATAGTTTATCTTATCAAAACATTTATGAAATCTATGCAAACATAAATATTTTCATCCATAATAAAATATACTCGATAGCTGATCAGTACATAGCATAAGTACCAACAATTGCAAGTACACACGATAGCAATTTGAACAAGCATAAGAACATAGCATAAGTACTAACACACATACTATTCAGGCTTGGATGCCCTTAATTTGTTCCAGGCACTTAATTTGTCTCCCTTGTGTTTTCTTCTTCCTTTTTTCCTTTTTGGTAGCAATCTCTTTTCAATATTCTATATATATTTTATGAATCAAAGGACATTTGTCAACATGTTTTCCTTCTATTATGTGAATTATGCATAGTCATACCATTGTATACTTTGAATTCACAAAAACTAGTCTATCATCTACACATCTCACTCATTTCCTATTCAACCAAATGGTTTTGTGCCATGCACAACCTCCTCTCTCCTCTTCACCTCTTCTCTCCAATACCCCTCTCGCTCTCTTTCTGACTTTCCCCATTTTCTCTTGTGCTTGGCCACCTCTTGGTCGATCTCCACATTGTGCCTCCTCCTCGGTTGCCACCACCCCTTGACCTCCACTCCTCTGCACCGGTTGTTACCGCCCCTTGCTTCTTCGGCCGCCCTGCAGCCAACCCGACCACCTGCTCGGCTCCGGCCTCATGGCATCCCCCTGCACCTCTCTCAGCCTGGCCACGGCTTTGGAGCCTCCTCCCTTATTAGCCGACCTTGGCTCAGCTCCCACCAGCGCCGCTGCTTCATGCTCCTCTATGCGCATCAGTGAGGGTGCCGTCGCCTTAGCAACGGACATGGAGGCAGCAACGACGGCGTGCCGACACGCCTCAGTGAGCTCAATGGTGGTGCGACGGATGTCACCAGGGGTGGCGAGCATGGCCGAGTCAATGCAGAGCAGCCAAATAGAGTCGACGAAGTTGAGGCATGCAGTGCAAGTGCGGTGATGCCGTGCGTGTGCGGTGGCCTTGATGGTGGCGAAGGTGCCAAGCAAGATGCAAGACTTCTTGTTGGGCTCTCGCACCTCACAGACCCACCGCCCCACAGGCCTGCACCGCCACACGCCACGGTACACTGGGTGGCACATCTCCTAGAATTTGGTTCGCCCCACTGGCCGCTTGGGCGGCATTGACATCACCACCACGTACTCCCCCTGCTTGTCACATCCAACATCGTACTCCATATCCAGCAAGTGTGAATCTTTTTTTAGAGTAGCAAGTGTGAATCTTGGTGCAGTAGTAGCTAGTGGTGATGGGCTCCATTGCTTCTCCGGCTGCTGCGGCGCCGCCTCTAGGCTCTGGTCCTCTCTTCTGCGCTCTAAGCGACGATAGGCCGCCTCTAGCGTGCCTTGCACCTGCCTTCGCTCCCTAGCGCGCCGCTCGTGGCCGTCCCCTATTGGCGTCAACCACCGGCTCTGGGCTCTGGCTGTCCCCTACCGGTGTTCGTCGCCAGATCGGGTGGGGAATCCACATGGCTTCGACTCAGGAAGGGAGGAGAAAATTGGGGGTTTCGATTTTATTAATTGCAAGAAATGGACATCTTACTAGCCTAGGGTGGCTTGGGCTTAGTTATGGTCAGTGGGCTAGATATCCGAATTCCGTCATCCTTGGATAGTCCGAGTCCGTATTCATATTCGACGGATAGTGCGCTACCGTATTCATATTCATTTTTGATATTAGACTTTCTGGTAAATATCTGAGCCAAAACATTCCGTATTCAAAAATTGTCCGGATCGGTCGGAAACTATCAGATCCGTTTTCACCCCTAGTTATGGCCTCGGGCGTGCGTCAAGCAGGCAGCAGTCAAGGTAGCAGCGGCAAGTGGGCGGTGTGTGGCCGCGAGGCGGTGTGATGGCCATTTAAGGCTCGGTCAAGGAGGTGGCAGAGCTCTATGCAAGCGTTGATGGTCAGGGTAGCAACGAGCTGGTAGCGGCGGTGAACGGTGTGCAGCCGAGTGGCAACGGGGCACAGGGGATAGGGCGCCTAGCCAGAAGGCGCTAAGGCAAGGGGAAGGTAGAAAACTGAAAGAGGAAAGCGAAAAATCAAAGGAAGCTTTCTAATTTGGCAAAAACTCGAATTCAAACGATATTGAAAGAAATTCATTTTTTAGTTTTAGGGTCATTTCACTTTCATCATTTGTTTGTCCTTGGCTTGTTTGCTTGTCCCCTGGAACTTGCATCCATGAGTAGGGTTGTGAACGAACTGAGCTTGAGTGAGCCTGGCCTCCCAAGCTCGAGCTCGGTAGAAACTCGACCTGAGCTCGAGCAAGCCTGAGTTAGGGTCTGAGCCTGGAGCTCAGCTCGAATAAGCTTGATAACAGTTAAAATAATATAATATACACTATTTTTCACAATAAGAAAAAACTTGAGCTTGAGCTCGGCCCGAGTGAACTCAATAATAGTAAAAATAATTCAACATACACTAGTTTTCAATAATAGAAAAAAAAATTGAGCTCGAGTAAGTTCGATAAAAGTTAGTATGTATGTAGACTGTAAAAAAAATTTAGTTTCATGAGCTATTCGAGTTCGGCTCGTTAAAACTTATAAACTTAAAATTAACTTTAAGGAGCTAAACTCGAGTGACTCATAAGTCTCGAGTCCTTTTTACGGCCCTATCACTGAGCTTGCTGATCTCAAGTGTTTCGGGCCACTTTGCATTGGTAGTCGTATATATGATGACCACAGCATACATTGCTAGAGAGAGCACGCATCTATAGCATGCGATTGCTGTAGCACGAAGTGCGAGATCATGAGTACATGTTCTCTTTATTTTCGTTTCCAATGATGATTAAGATGTTTTACGTCGGATGAATCAATTGCGCCGGCCTATTCCAACTCTTGCTTGTCCGGAAGCCCGAGCTTTATTGCCAAAGCAGCCACTTTGCATGCATCAGCTGTCTGTCTGGATGTGTCTTAATTTATGGCTGTACCTCCCCGATCCCCCACAGAGAAATAAAAGGCTAAATTATTTTAAAATAATACTAATATAATTTTATTTATTACTTTAAGATTATTTAGCTATTTTTTTTTGTTAATATAGCTTTAGAATGTATATTCTACATATATATATAGGTTTAATCTAAATATACAATAAAAATATAATTTTTATATTTAAAACTATAATCTATTGTATATATTTTTATTTTTGCTAGATTCCGCGAAGAAGGTGACTCTGTCTCCATCTCGCTAGTGCAGCGAGCCACTGTTCGTTCCCTATCTAGAGAGGTCACGCCGTCCACTTTCAATGGGGAAATTCCCCGCGGGCCGTCCCTACGTTGGAAAATTTATATCCCTACCTGTAAGCATAATTTTTTTTTGCATATACAGTTTAGCAGAATTGATGGCAATGACTTTTACACGCGAGAGGGGGGCTTTACGCAGCATCTCGAGCAGAAGCTAGCTTGGTCCGGCCGTCCGGCCCATTCAATATTGACCCCTGTAGGCCGTCGTACTGGCCTTCCGTTTCAGCATGGTTAATTACCGTACATATATGCAGTAAACGACGCAGCACTGCAGATACGTCAGGATGCTGTGCCTTTGTTGGGACGATGAGGCACCAAACGAGGACAAGTGCGTCGAACGAAATTGAATTCTGGAAAGTATTGTGGCCGTACAATGTGCAATGATCTATGGCTGTTCTCCCCAAAATGCATGACGTGGAACGGTGGAATGTTCTGTATATGCCCTTGGAGAGTTTAGTTCAGCCTATTTAACTCTGTAACATCATGGGGAAATCCGTGATTTTGATAAGTTTCAGTTACGTACATCAGAGTACATACAGTAAATGCGCTTTTAGTGTTTGCGTTAACTGTTAACCAGACAATTTGGTCTATGCGTGGATGAGGGCGGCGCGTATTCTCTGACGTGACTTTACTTCTCTCAGCCATCTAGATTGCAAAGAATAGTCCAATTTTTTTTTGAGATTTTGATTATTTTTACTTCTAGTTTTTAGTTTTTTTACTTTCATCTTTTTTTAGCTTTTCCCCCCGTATATTTCTTTATATTATCTGTGTTAAAATAACCTATTTTTTAATTTTAAAAATAGATTATTTTAACACAGATAATATAAAGAAGTATAAGAGAAAAAAAGCTAGAAAAAGATGAAAGTAAAAAAAATTAAAAACTAGAAGTAAAAATAATCAAAATCTCAAAAAAATCTGAATCGTTCTTTGCAATCTCGACGACTGAGAGAAGTAAAGTCTCGCTCGGGATGAGGGTGCAGCCTTTTCCCCACGGATGTGGATTGACAAGAATTAGTGCGTTACTCGGATGACATATAAATTCACATGCCCCAAGGATGTAAAATCTATGCTAAATATTGCTCAGCAGTACTAGTATGGAATTATCAAGCTGTTCTGTCATCTCTGTATGATCACCCCGAGTGGTTGATCTAGTACAGAATTTCCCTTAACTAATGCTCCCTTTGAGATTCGCAAACCTTTCTCCCCGTGCGAAGTACTGAAGCAAAATCCATCCCTGTTACTATTATTAGCCTTTTTGTTCACGTGCCAATCTGCCATTAGTAATTTATATTACTCATCCATAAGAGGAAGGCCAGAAAGTACATGAAATACCTGGCGTTGGGCAGAGCACAAGCTCGAAAGGGCCATCTCTGTATAAAGCAATTCAGATGGACGTATAATTGGGCCGCGGAGAGAAAAAGAAAGGTCATGTACGTCATGGCAGAGTATTTTTTTTTATGTTTAGCTGGCTTATGCTTATATTATTTACAGTAATTAAGTTTTAAACGGTACATTTTTTAAAACAGAATCAACAGAAAGATTATAGTAAAAATATACTGAGATCAGTTGTATCGGCCAAAATCACATACGACTATTTTTCTGTACGTACTACCTCCCGTGAACAGTTAGAATTCAAAAATTTAAACCATAAGTTATAAACCATCAATCTAAAAAACACACCCTATATCTATGGGCCCATGTACGGCAGTGTTAGCATTTTAAATCTCCCATGTACGGCAGTGTTGGATCCAAACATTTTAAATCTACCATGCATGAACCTTCGTTCTACAATTTCTGTAGGTAATTTTTGTCTTATTCCATGCATGCAAAGTTAACGGATCAGATAATTTATCTACCTTTTTCTTGAGCTGACATGTCAAGATTTAACAACGTTAATTAACAAGTGCATCGATCTTTTGCAATCGGGTATTTTTTTTCCTTCTTCTTGCAAATTAAAGCAAGTCCTTTTTCTTCACTTGGAAAAAAGGGCAACAAGCTAGCTAACTTGGATTTCAAGACGGCAAAAAGTTGATCATTTAAGCTATGAGAATTAACATGCATTTGCAACTGCTGATTCACAAGAAGAAACCTAAACAAGAATTACAAATGGAGGTCCAAGCTAACAACCTCCTTCTGCCCCTGTCCCAATTCACACCTACCAAGCTTCTCCGGCGACGTGGACGAGCACGACGACAACGACGGGGAGGATGACAGCAAGCTCATCACCACCTTCTCGTCCTTGCATGTCACCTCCCTGCACCCCACCTCCCCTGCAGGCACCACCTCCATCGGCGTGTCAGCGCCGTGCCGGTCAGCCGTGCCAAAATTCTCCATCGGTGGCGGCACCCTCCAGAGCCCCTGCACCGGGCTACCGTTAATGGGCTGCGACATGGAGCCTAGCCCGGCGTAGGCGGCTCCCGGGCTGGCGCTCGTCCACATCGGGTACTGCGCCGCCGCCGGCGGCGGCGGCTGATCTAAGCGGCCGATATGGTGGTAATTGAAGAGGCCGTACATGTGGCCCGGCACATAGCGGTGCATGGCGAGGGAGGCCTGGAGGTGGGCCCGCTTGGCGAGCTGGCGCTCGCGCTTGTGCGCGTTCTGGTGCCCGCCCAGCGCCTGCGACGTCGGGAAGTTGCGGCAGCAGTAGTGGCACTCGAACTTGCGCTCCGCCGTGGCCGCGCCGCCGTTCTTGCCGGTGCCGTTGCCCTCGGACGTGACCGTGCTGCCGTTGGCCGCGTCCGGGGAGCCAGCGGCCGCGACCTTCTTGCTGTCCCACTGCAGGTCGTTGGAGAACTCGCAGCCGAACAGCCGGATGGTGTCCCGCGGCGGCGGCCGGATGAACGGCAGCTGCGAGAACGAGTCGACCCTGTGCACGTCCTGCGGCTTCGCCATGGCTCACCAGCTAGCTGCTACGACGTGACTGAAGAATTCTACGTCCCTAGCTACGTCGCAGCTAGCACGGATGCAGCACTTGCGTGTGCGCGCGTTGGTGGCGGCTGGAGGCTAAGCTAGCTTGCTGCTATGTGCGTCTCTCTCTGTCTGTGTGCTGAAGAATTTGGCTAGGAGTTGGTGCGGTTTTAAAAGTATGGGCGTTGTAAGGCAGTGGAGGGGGACCATGCATGTAAGAGCCGAGGGGACTGAGCTTAAAGCTCCCCCTCTCTCATCACAAGTACAAATGCAGCTGCAGTGGCAGCTGCAGTTGCTGCTTGTGCCCCTGGCTCTACCTGCTGGTGCTAGCTAGCTAGGCTGCCAGTGCTATTGCTGGCTCATCTCATCTCTCACATGCATACCTCATTTCTTGGCAAATATGAGGAGTACAGCAAATGTACACACGCGCAGCTAGAGAAGAGGAGATTTTATTTCTCTGTCTAGCTTTCATGCATCTGTAGCTATCAGTGGCCATAAAGTGGGGGGAGATGGGTAGTGTGACTCCATCTATCCATCGCTCTCCCTCTCCTCTGCGTCCTCTGGAATGGCTGTGGGGTTCTTTATGGGAGGTTGGCTTCTTTAGAACATGAGATACCACAGGTGGTCCTCCTGGGGACGGCGGCGTGCTTGCATTCTGCTTGCTTGCTCTATGCTAGCCGCGCCGCTCCTGCTACTGTTCCTGCTGCTGCTGCTGCTGCTGCATGATTACTGCATGTCGGCCGGTGCAGGGATGGTGCATGCAAGTTTTTCTCTCTTTATAGCTTTGCGGTGCTAGCTCAGGCATGGTAGATCGATGGCTATCAAGACTAAGAGTGTATAGCCTCGTTTTCTCTCTTTTTTTCTTCTTTTCTTCTTTTTGACAGTGCGGTTATAATAATTGTAGGCACGTACGTGTTCGATCGATGGTGTTTTGCTCTGGGATCCACATGTTTAATTGCAGGATCGAAAGCTAGCTGTTGCAGTTTGATCATATGCACACACCATGCTTACTCTTTTTTACCCGTCTTTCTTTTGTTCAGGCTTTTGCAAACTTTCATTTACGGAATTCCATGCTGCAATTTTTCGCCTAATAATGGGCTGGAAAAGCGGGTTAATTGGAGTTACTTGACACATGTGAAAAGCTGTACACAGTCGGTCACTCCTAAGTGCAATCGAGTTCCAACGGCCCCACTCCCCCTTTCTCTCTCTCTCTCTTCGATCTTCTCCAAATCACATTTACACATGCCACACCTCTAGACTCTGCTGTTCTAACCTAAGTCCTATATCACTGGCCTGTTGTCCGTAGCAAGATTAATCGCTTCTATACCTCTGCTTGTTGTTAGGTGCCTTCACCGTTAGTGATAGTTGATCTCTCCTCCATGTCTCTACAAATCCAACTCCCTTTCCATGTCCCTATCCCTTCTAGCTATCTTCGGCTTGGCGAGTATAATTTCAGCTTGCCACATGGGTTAGTTCTTCTGGTACGCTTTTGTTGCAATATTTCTCAAATTTGTTGCACACACTTTACTCATTATTGCAGAAAGTGATTTGGTTTATTGTGATGTTCCTTTCTTAAATCTTGTAGCAAGAGATATTTTTATTGCACTGGTGTGATTGATTTGTTGCATCATGTTATTTGTGTGTTGTTGCAGAAAGTGATTTTGTCTGTTGCGATGTTTCTTTCTAAAATCATGTAGCAAGAGGTATTTTTGTTGCAGTAGAGTGATTGATTTATTGCAACAGGGTAGTTATTTTGTTGTATTGGTTGTTGTAATTGTCTTGTTGTAATCGAAAGGGCATTTTGTTGCAAGCTAATAAATCGTTGTTGTGCTTCATATTTTTTGTTGCAGCAAATTGAGTTTGAGTAGACTCACGATTATAGGGATTTGATCCAATAATTGGAGGCTAAGCTCTTTGCACGGTGATGATTTGGTGTTGGATGCTCAATTTTCTGAATCAGATGACCCAATTAGATGTATGTTGTGAAAAAATTTTGGAGGAAGGGGGAGGCAACTCTCACGAGAACGAAGGGGGGCATCTCCGACCTGATGAGATGGTTTTGCCATTGTGTCGTGAGGAGATTCAACGGTTTATTCTGAGCTTATTGGAAAGATGCAATCAGTGGCGGATCCAGGAAAGTTTTTTGGAGGGGCTGAAGTACCTTCAGCTCGACCTCAGCCCCTTCTACATTATACATCCATAGCTAAAAATTTAGGGGGGGGGGGCTCCAGGGGTCCGGTAGCGGTAGGGGGGGCTCGAGCCCCCCCTGCCCCACCGCTGGATCCGCCGCTGGATGCAATGATAGAAACAATGTACAACGCTAGCATTCAAATTAAACGTTTGAGCGCTAGTCTCTCCTAGTGTTCTCTTTTCGTGCTGCCGGCTTCTGAATTAATTGGCATTATCCGTGGCAAGTGGAATTGGCCATAAAGATCTATGTTGTTGTTCTTCATCGAGCTGTTCCAATAGAAACCAAAAGTCCTAATTTAAGTAGAGGGTACTCGATCCGGTTTCTTCAACTTGTGATGGTCATTAATATTTCAACGAGACAGCAACATTTTCAAGTCTGAAGGGCGCGTAAAGCCGTAAATGACCATGCGCCAACCACGATTTGAACTTATCTTTAAAGAGACCTGTTTGGATAAGTACATCACCAACATCAACCAGTACATGCATGTGTCTCACCACAAGTACATAATGATGGCACCGTTGAAATCCCCATCTTAATTTCATTGCTGATACATACCTGATGTGCACTTCTTTTTTTCATCTCTGCATTGCGGTTAAAACTAATCCCTCATGTCTGAGACATCGACAGTCTGGCCCGTTTGAAACATTGATTTGGCGAAATTCTTATGAAATTAATGAGTTCCAAACAATGTGTATTTTCTTTGTTCGTATGCTTAGTGGCAAGTAGGATTCGGGTCAAGTAAGCTTAGCCAAACTGTAGTGCTAGCCTTGAGTTGGCCTAGTTTTAATTTCTATAGAAGTTCAATTCACGATGAGCCATATTTCTGCTCTAACTAGTTTTATGGCTTAAGCTTTTGGTTGTAACTTTTAATTTATTGCTAAAATTACACTGTAACAGTTGTTAGTTTTTTCGAGAAAAATTGAAGAAAAAATAGGGAAAAATAAAAATATTATACATAATGCAAAGGAATAAGGGGAAAAGAAAAGCCAAACAAGCTCCAAAAAAATTAAAATAAGCAAATAATAGAAGTTGACATGTTTTCAATAATTTCTGATTTAAATAAGCCGAAATCTAAAATAAAGCTAAAGTTGAAACCGTTTAGAACGTGATCTCAAGTTTGCATCTACACACATGGCCAATATAATATTTCTGACAGAGATCAAATGGCCAGGCAAGAACGGACTCAACTTGAATCGCCGCGACACTATCTTATTTGTATTTATTACGAAACTCTGTCAAGCCCACGTTTATTTCAAACCGTTTTGGACAATTTTTCACTGGTTCTCTATTAAAACTAGGCGCAAAAACAAAAGAAAACAAAGACCAGCCGGTTGATGAAAAGGCAGACGAACGAAATTGAAAAGGCAGACGAAGAGGACAAATAAACGGTTGATGCGACACACAAAAGTAGTCCGCCGTGCATCTGGACATGCCCGCCCGTCTTGGCGTCTTGCCATGTAGGCTAAGATTTTTTTAAGCTGTATTTGATAGTTTTTAGTTATAACTGATGTTTTTTATCTGTATTTTTTGATATAGTAGTAGACAGTAGAAATATTGATGTGGACGGTGCATATAATTTTAGATTCAAGAAATTATTTAAAAATCTGTTTCAAAAAACCGTTACGTTTTGATATTTAGTTTTTTTATTTTTAAGAAGCCAAAGTAAAAAACAAAAATCAAAAGAAAAAACACCTAGTAGTACTCGCTAGTAGGCTACAGTTGTAGCTACAGCTCACCGACGGCGACCCGATCCCTGGAGGTGGGTGCGCGCTGCTCTCACGGCAACGTCGCGGCCGCGCGTGCCCCACCCCCGAGATTTTGCAGGCGTCGCCAAATATTCTCGACTGGGATATGTGGACATGGACTTCAATTTCTACTCACGCGTTTTCCCCGCTTTCCTCAATGTTAAAACGGTCACACCGGATTATAGATCAACGTCGTCCTGACCACACAATGGCCTACCAAGTACTGTATGCTGTGCCATATGTATGAGCAGTGGAGTAGAGTCGTCGATCGACAGAAATGCATGTCACGCTGGAAAGAATTGACAGGAACGTACGGGTACTTCGCGGCTTCGCCCATGCATTGGCAGCCGGCGCAGTTATTCCTTGCCGGTTACTGTGGGAAAAGTTTCAAAGCAAACCGTCCGTCCCTTTTGTGTGTGTGTGAGTTGTGTGGAAAGTTGCAGTGGTAGTCGTAGCAGCAGCGGCAACGTAATGGTCATAACTCCCGTAAAAAGACATGGCATGCATGTCATTTTCGGTAGGAAGCGAGCGATCGAGCGAGGACGGCTTCTGCGGTTCTGGCCAACCATCGATCGCTGTCCCTCTCGCCCTCCTTTTGGCTTTCGCTGCATCCAAAGAGCGCGAAGGACGCATGTATGCGCAATGCATGATCTGCGATGGCAGCGATGCTATGTATGTATGAAGTATGCGCGCTTTTCACTGCGCAGGACAGTCTTAAGTTTATAGAGTTGGAAATTAAATTTTGTAGAGTTTTCATTTTGTCAGTAGGCTTTGTCAGCAAAACTGATCTGATCGTTGGCTGGCGTCGATCTGACTACTGGCCATTGCCAATCAGACTGTCGAGCGGTATGACCGATGGTTTAATGGCGGTTGCAATTTTTCAGAATAGGTGTTTTGCGTTGGACTTGACCAATCGGATCAGCCTCTGGTTGACAGTTAGATTGGCCTTGGAGATTGGTTATGTGATTTTAGGAAGTTGGTTTGTGGATGAATTCAATTATGTTTAGTCAGTGTATTTATATCACACGAAGTATGTTTTAGCTAATATAGGTTAGATTACGAATAACTTATGCCTAGAAATGATTTTTCTTGCATTTGGATATCTAGGAAAGTTTGGAGTCAACCATGGTCAATGGCGAGAGTCGAGGCTACTCTCATAGAGAAACCGAGACTTAGAACGGTCAAGGATGCGGGGTGAGATAGATGAGTTCAAGCATGGCACAAGGAATACGAAAAATATTGAAGAGAAGGTTCAAGCGACAGGTTGTATCAAGTATCTTAGTCGGTTTAAGTGAGATGTGGTTTAGTGAAACCGGAACAGAAGAGGCTTGTCGACGCGTGGTAAGTCATTGGTGCACTTACTCGTGTTAAGTACAGTGATTGCTTGCAAGGGAAGATAGGGACTGAGTCAAGGCGAGGGTATTTTGGTAATTTGCCAAATATCACAAATTGCGTTGGATCAAAACTGCGGCACTTGGAAAAGTGGTTTAGGTCATAGAGATGCTGAAAAGATTAAGTGGATCAAATGCTAAGGACTTAGTAGATTCGGATTCATATGTTTTGAAAACACACGCATGAGTTAAATTTGTGAGTAAAACCCGTGTTATGTGATGTTAATGGATTTTTTCCTAAATATAATAATGGATAGTATCCATTTGTGTTAGATGTGGATTGATTGCCTCGTCTATTTAACTGGTTGGAATGGAAACCTATAAGCCAACCAACACAACTATTAAAGATTCCAACCTTGTGTTGTAGGGTTAGGCTTAGAGAAGAGTGAGTGATGTGGTGTGTTCTTTTGTCCTCCAGCTGGAATGACTGTAAAACCTTCATTCTTAAATAGTAACAAATCAACTTTGTTCTTCACTTATGGTATCTTCTTTAGTTGATTTGCTCTTGTTCTGATTGGTTTTGGTCTCCTTTCTCTCTTTCTTGATCATGTTGTGTGCCAATGATGTATAAATGGTGGAGATAACCCATGAAAATCATATCCGATCCATCTAGGCACGAAGTCGTGTAGTATTTTAAAGTTGCCCGATTTTACCTGGTTTTTACCTAATCTTAAGGTTTCTTGATCCTAAGGTTTTTTATTTTAATCTTTAGGAGAAATAGTTTGTTGTGACATGTGAAAATTCATCTAAAGTCATCTTAACGATCCTCTACCTACAAGCAAGTTGTATCTCGAGATTTCGAGTTTTGCCTGTTTTGCTGCAAACTCGTGTGTTTAGAGACTTTGGCATGTTCATCCTGATCCAAGTGGATGGAATAGGTTGCTTAGACACTACGTAAGGTGTGTGCAAAATTTTATCTTATTTGGCCATGGATTTTAGGAGTTGCAACAAAAGTGGTTTGGACTCGGGCTGATTTCTGTTCTGGGAACAAGGGAGCGGTCTGATCGTTCCTTCTCGGTCATACAGGTTGCCAGTCAGAGCGCTTGCTTGCCGCTGCTCAGACCGCTAGCTGGTCAAAACGCAAGGGCATCGTCGGTCAAACTGTAGATTTGTCGCCGATCAGACCATACCTCAGTGGCTGGTTAGATCGTTGCGATGCAGACACTAGCTCTTTAGTTTTCGAGATTGTTGTTTTATTCTTTGTTTCTAATTTTGATCTTCATAGCTTTGGAATTACTGGAGTGAAGAATTAAAAAAATACTTAGAAGAAAAATTGTGATGCATTATTCACCTCACCTCTATTGTCATTGTGGTCCTACAAAGAAGTTGCTGTACTAAAAGTGTATTGGATATGTCAGTGGAAAGTCTATTGGTCCAACTGAGGGCCTGTTTGGCAACGGCTGCGGCTTATGGCTTTTGGCTGGAATTTTTGAATTTTGGTTGTTTACGGTACAGAGTACGGAGAGAGATACTCACTTGCGATTTTGACTGGTACAGATGTTGAGCTTTTAACGTGTACATTGTTTAACTTGTAGACCCCGTCTTGAGAAAATACTCCGTTTGAAAGTTAGATACTATAACAATAGCCAAAAACTGCTAACTTTGGAGGAAAAAAAACAGACTCTGAGAGTCGAAACTGGTCCAAAAGAGGAGAGCCAGTAATCTCTCACAAACAAGATAAAAAAACCAAAGGAAAACATCATGCAAAGACCTAAAACCTTCCATAGCAGGGCTCAATTTCCCTCGTTTTGGGGCTGCAAACTACCACCGCATATATCTTTTCGCAACAAAAGAGGATCCTTGAGCACAGAACTCCAAGCTGCAACCGAGGGAGGTTCGTTCTTGAGGATAGCTAGCTTTATTCCTGAACTCTTGTTGCTTGGGTCATGTGTTGCCTGATTAATGAGATGCTAGCTTTTTGAGCACTTGTCTGCATCACATCATATGCCAAAGTCTCTCCACTTAAGTAAGCTAGAGACAGTACTCCAAAACAATCATCAAATTCCAGCTCTAATCGATGGAGCTCCCTATCCCCTTCAGCTTTTCAGAGTGCGCTGTTGGGCTTATTATTTATGGCTTATGGCTGAATTTTCACTGTAACAGATTGAAATTATACTGTAACTGATGATAACTTATTTGGCATAATTAAATTTAAAAAATTAAAATAGAAAAAAGGTTAGCCCATCACGTATAATACAAACAAATACGGAAAAAAGAACCGGCAAAAAACTTTAAAAAATCCAAAAAATGGAAAAAAGCGAAATTTAAAAATAGTAAAAAATAAATCGGAAGTTAGAAGGCTAAGCCTAAACGAGCGGACCCAGATGAGACTTTGGATGCTGCTGCTTGGGACCAAAGTACCAAACATGCAGC
This sequence comes from Dendrocalamus latiflorus, assembly GCA_017311315.1. Lineage (NCBI taxonomy): Eukaryota > Viridiplantae > Streptophyta > Magnoliopsida > Poales > Poaceae > Dendrocalamus > Dendrocalamus latiflorus. The sequence goes on along the minus strand of CM029634.1, from coordinate 2,848,683 downwards.
CAGCCCATTTAATCCTTGGACGCAGTTATCAGAATGTGTCCCTTCTTTTCGTGTGCTCCCAGTCCCAATTGCTCACATATATATGCCAGCCATTTTCTTAAGAAAAAAAGGAGGCAAATAGCAATATTAACTTAACGAAATTGACATAATAACCTATAAAATCATTGCGGATCCGCCAATGACTTCCATAGAAATATTATTGTTATTCTCTCGCTTCTGTTTCTCTCTACCGTGACTATAGTTGACTGAATGTTTTTGGCGCAGAGGATCTGGTGGTGCACATATGCTGACAGCTTCAGGGGCAGTGTTAAGCTGTTAATGCAGATAGGGAGGGTGGGCTTTGCCGAAGGCTTTTTGGTGGTGTTCTTCTCAAAGCATAAATATGGGGTCTGATCTTGCTGTCGGGAGGGAGATCTCCTACCTAGGACCACCTCAGTGCCATGGTCCTCACCTCACCTCACCTCCTTCTCCTTTGGCGCCGGCTGAGCTCAGAGGCTGCACATCAGGCAAGATTCAACTAGAAAGAGGTGACGGGTGTGTACTCCTAGTGCTCACATGATCCATGGGGCAAGGGTTGGAGATATTTATTAGGCCCTGTTTGTTTCCACTTAAGATTATTATAATCTAGCTTATAGGTGGGAATTATATAAGCTAGCTTATAAAAAGCTGGTGGGAAATAAGCTGTCAGGTGTTTGGTAGCCTGGATTATCAGAGTTATGGATTGTGTTGTATTCGAATGTTTAAAGACTACAATGCCCTGGGGGAAAGAGGCACGGGAGTTGGGGGTTGGATGAATGGCAAAGGTGGGTAATATTTCTAAAGTTTTATGGTCATTACGATAAAAGGTGAATCTATAAGCTGAAATAAGCTCCTTTTTTGAGCTTATTAGATTACAATAATCTGGGTTATTAGATTATAATAAGTTACCTTATAATCTGAGCTGTTTGTTTCTACTTATGATTTATAAGTTAGATTATAATAATCTTAAGTGCAAATAAACAGGGCCTAGTCAGTTTTGATTTGTTGGGAAGAGCCAAGGAAGCCAGAGGGTGGGGTGGAAAGTTGCTTTCAATAACACTACTAGTAGTAATGTATGTTTGTGCTGTTGGAATTGCATGCATAGTTAGTATATCAACGCAGGCATGTCCAAAGTAAGATGAAATACCTGTGTGTCGTTTGACTACAAAACATGTCACGCTGACAGTCTAGAGATTGAAATGGAGACACACGCTGTTTACCTGAAACTGCAAGTAATCAAAATCAGATTATATACTCCTATGTGAGAGGCAATTATGTGACGAAAGTAGGTAAACGGTGCTTCTGAAGCATGCCTTAGATTGATGAGTAATTGCTTTAATCACATCTTAGTTAATTTAAGAGCCGTGCTCCCCCCTCCTCCAGCACGGAAACATAGTTGCTCACGTAAATTCTCTCCCAGGCACATCCAATTGCACGCACTAGAGAGTACTCTCGAGACAAAATAGTACTCCATCTACAGTTTGCAACCAATTAAAACGCATCGATCGTGAACCCAGCATCGCGGTTCAACACCATCATTTTCTCTTAAATTCGTGACCGGCGTGCGTACATTTGTCCAACGGATCGACACGCCGATGGAATGACAAATGGCACGTCCCGATGGACCCAACAAAAGCATAACATGTATGACTAAATTCAGCATGTTATCAACAATTTGAATGTTATTAGTTGCTCTCAAAAGGCTAGTTGCACAAGATTCAATCTTGACCCTCTTCGCTATGACAAATATTAATCTTAATTATATATGACAGTTGTAGATTTGATCCTGAGCCCTAAATCAAGCTTTCTATTCAGGAAAATTTCCAGATCATAATTCAATGAAGTTGTACAGAATAAATGATGATATAATCAATCTGAAATTCAACTTAACATGAACACTATTGATTATAACAGAGTTCGATCACTGCAGGAACAACTCAAACTGACTCCTGAACTGAGACAAAATGCCATATTTAGAGGTATATTATATGAGACGAAAGATGTAGTATATTACAAACTCATGTTTCCGAAAGAGAGAATACAACCTGACCAGAACACTATAGCTCCCAGTTTGGACAGCGTCCTTGATTTCAGTACACATTAATAATTCAATTCCCTTGCTGGATCCGTAGGTGGTTGGGAAAGGCGTGCTCGCGCCCGGCACGTAGATCAGGTCGTTTAGAGCAAGTTTAATAGTACAGATAGCTGCTACCTTCAATACATTTTCATGTCATCAAAAGATAATGATGTAGTCAACTCATACAATAAGCTGGCTATAAGTTATCTCCACAAGAGCTCTCAATCATTTAATACATACATGGGTATTGATAATTTAATACATGCATAGGTATAGCAATTAGTTTTATGGGTACATGCATGGATAATGCCTCTTTTCCTGTGCTATAGCCTGACTCTTGCATGGGAGTCGGCTTGGCTCTCTCTCTCCTTTTCTCTCCCCTCCACATAGAACTATGCTGACATGGATTCCCTTATAGCTAGCACAGTCAGCCTTATTAAACTTGCTCTTAGAGCAAGTATAATAAGAAGCTGTTAATAGGCTGTATGCTGAGGTGGAGGAGAGAGAAGAGAGGTGGGCTGTAAGAGCAAGGCTAATAATACAGCCTTCAGCTGGCTATATAGACACTTACAGCCCACTTATCAGTCCATTCATATATTAGTTTACAGCTAGCTGAATGTTGTATGACCCACCCCTTTCTCTCACAAAGTTTCTTGGTTCTTGTGCTTCAGCTGGCTGTAAACTTACAACCCACCTCTCTTCTTTCTCCTCCTCTCTCTCCTCCACCTCAGCATACAGCCTACTAACAGCCTCTTATTATACTTGCTCTAAGTTTACAGCCAGCTGAAGCACAAGAACCAAGAAACTTTGTGAGAGAAAGGGGTGGGTCATACAGCCTTCAGCTGGCTGTAAACTACTATATGAATGGGCTGATAAGTGGGTTGTAAGTGTCCATACAGCCAGCTGAAGGCTGTATTATTAGCCTTGCTCTTAGTTGAAAGCCCATGACGTCCAGTAGCTTTTTTTATCAGAGGACAGACAAAGCACTCTGAGCATCATTTAAACGTTGTGCCAAAGTAATGCCCTCCCTGCTCTGCATGCATGGCCTTGCATCGCTTCCTCTGTTCGATTGCATTGCGTTGCATGGAACCCAAAAGGCAACCGCACATGCATAACAAACACAAAATGGCGCAAACGAAGGCCCTGTGGCCTTCGTTTTTTCGCAGCTGTTGTAGTAGGTCTTTTGTATAATAGTACAAAATGTAGGACACTCATGTTGTCATGTATTGAAATGATGGAATTGCAGCTAACTCATGTATTGAAATGATGGAATTGCAGCTAACTCATGTTTTTCCGCAGTATCTTTTTTTGTTCTTTTCTAATTATTTCTCTTAGCTGATTGGATTGGGATAATCCAGGTGCAGGGGAGTTCTGCACCTAGGCCATGTGAAATTGCAGCGGCAGGACCAGTAACACTAAATTGAAGGAAGAGACCATCTTTTTTTCATTCCTTTACAATCATACTTCTGGCCAAGGGCGGACCTAAGACCCAGGCTATTCACCAGGGCGAAATAGCCTTAAAACCGTCAGCTGACCTTCTATCAGCCCCCTAGCCAGACACATACCATGACGCTTGGCTTCACCCCCAACCCCCCCCCCCGAGCGCCTCCTCCCTCTAGCTCCCAAACCTAGCTCCCGAGCGGCCTGCCCCCGGTCGATTCCACCACTGCCAGTCGCCCACCCATCAAAACTCTAGCTGTGGGTCCCGGCCGATGGCTCTAGCATCGGTCCCCGCCCCTCCAACCTCTGGTGCTCCACCCCTGCTCTGGGTCCCGGTTAACCGCTCCAACCTCGATTTCCGCCCCTCCGACCTCCGGGCCCCGGCCTCTACGACTCCACGCTCCGTCCTCTGCGGCTAGCCGGCTCTACACATCTGCCCTTCGTGGCCGTTCTACTAGTCCCCCCTCTGGCTCTGGATCTTGACCTCCCCGCCACCGCCATAGGCCACCGCCTGACCGGCCTCTGTCGTCCACCACTGTTTGCTAGTATAATTCCTTGATTTCCTTCTGCCTTCTGCACCATAGATGAAAAAAAAGAAGAGCAATCAAGAACTTGAGTTTCTGCGGATATAAAGCCTACAATTTTGGACTGCAAACTTCACCTTGCTAAGGGTACTACTACAAGTATATAACTGCTTAAAACACCTAATTTTTATTATGGTGATATAATGCAAGAGATACCTTAGTCTAGTAACTAAATCCATGGAAATTCACTCTGAATGTTGCTGATCCGATCAGTCTCAATTATGTTGGCAACTATAGAGCGTGAGTTAGATTTTGAGTTAGATGAGTGTACACGATATGGGTGTTGTTGGTTGGTTGTGTGGTTTCATGATGTATGGTTTTGACTAACATGAGTCACGTGCATAAAACTTGTGTTCGTGATGGTTGCTTGGTCTTTGGATGTCCATATGGCTTAAAGAACATTAGCGATCGATGGCAATGGACAGGGACTAAGCGGGGGAGCTGAGGTTCGAGTGGTCACGTAAGTCTAGATGAGGTTACGTGGCTCAAGCGGGAAGCACAGAGAATACAAGGAACATGAAGAGGTGAGTGGATGCATGTGGTGCACCATGTGATGAGGTCGATGTACGTAGAGACGGTTCGAGGAAGACCAAATGCATGAAGACATGATGGCTAGTCAAAGCATGTAGATATGCTTTGAGGTGAAAGGTGAAGACGGAGTCAAGAAAAGTAATTGGAAGCTTCATCGGGAATATTTGGGTAATTGGCCAAATACTCAGTTAGTGCCTTGATCAAAATCATGGTGCGGGGAGGCGCAAAGAAGAAGTGATTTAGGTTAAGGAGAGCTGGAATTGCTAAGTGGATCAATTGCTAAGATGTTAATTGGTTGAGTCTTGTAAATGCTTTGAGAAACGTACATGAGTGTGTAAAATCCGTGTTAGTAGGGTTAACAGGTTTCCCTGATGTCTTAATGGATTGGACCCATTAGGGTTGATGTTGGTTATTAAAGGGGAGGAGACGAGGAATTATAGATCCAAGGATTCTATTGTTTATGTTTTTGTTCTACTGCCCTGTCTCCTTTCATGATTGTGTGAGAGAGAACTTGAGAGAGGAAAGAGTAATACTTTGGCTGCACCTTGTAATCATTCATAAGTACGTAAACTTCATCCTCTACTAGAAATAGATCAAAGTTTTATCTTAATCATATTATGTTTTTATTTTTTGCTTGGTTTTGCTTGTTCTTGAACTAGATTTGTGATATCGTGTTCGTAAGAGTCCTAGTCTAAACTCTTGCTTAAATTACTTTGCTGCGACATATGAGAAAGTCCTTATGCCTTAGATCCTTATGAACAAGAAGTAATTTGAGTTTCAGGATTTTTGGTGTTATTGTGACCTATATTTGATTCTTTTCAATTTAATGAATCCAAGCCCAAGAACCTCCTGATTCATGATTAGTTTAGGTTCCTAATTCCTTGAACCAATCTAATGAAAAATTTAGAAGTGTTTGGATGAGAATTGAGCAAATTCTTGATATTTGAGTTTCGTTCTGAGAAGCTTTTAGGTCTGGGAATAGGGGACCGGTCAGATCGGCCCTGAACTTATGGTCAGACTAGCCCATCCATGGCAGTCTGATCGTCCTTGGGTTGATTGCTACTGATTTTGTGACTTAGATCTCTAGTATTATTTTGTAAAGTATACTTAATATAATCTGAATTTGATGTCCCTCATAGTTACTTAAGTAAAGATTTTAAATATTATTGAAAGAAAATATTTAAACATTCATTCTACCTCTCTGAGTACCGGTGTCGGACCTACATCCTTTAATGTCTACCTTCTACTAGTAGTTGTTCCTGCTCCAGTTCGGTAGGATCTGACATAAAAATCGGCGGATCAAGTTCTACATTTGATGGTCGTAAGATGGGGAAGGTTAAACGCAGCCAATGTGGATACCGTACTACGCCACCATGCATGCATCTGCATCCATCCTTATCCTGCCCTGTACTGAAGTATTAATTCAATAAGACCTTCGCATCTTGAGTTCCGACCGCTGCACAGTGCACAATATATTGCCAATGACAACCCTCCGTCTTGTTGATTGAGAGCGCCACCTTAGCTAATACAAGCTGCCTTCCTCCTCCTCCAAGAACATGGCCGGGTCAATAATAATGCACAAGTACTGCAATTGATGCATGGTTAGGTGCTTGATGTGCCTTCTTGTATCTTGGGTAAGCTAGTCTAAGCCTCTTCATTAACATCAAACGACCTCATCACTTTGATTTGATGCCACTGCATGATCGACGCATTCACAGTGTCACTGCTGGTAAGATGGTTCTAGCCCAACCACGCCACTTATGGACCATCTAATCTGATCGCTGACACTTAATTTGTCACATATATATTCCCCTGTAGCCCGATGCTGGCATGACAGTCTAGGAACATGCAAACCACGGTCCTCTCAGGAGCAGTACCATGGATTTGTCATGCCAGCTGCTTTCGCTAAAGATGGGAAAATTAGAAGGAAAAAAGGAACAGCTAGCTCCATCCATCAAGCTGATCAACGTAATGATACCATAAATAGTGCAGGATTGTCTTTCTTAGATCTCTCTGCAGGCCGTCGCCGTCGCGCCATGATGTCGCCGTGGTACGAGCTATGTGTGGCGCTTCCGGGGCCTCATGCCGTGGTGGCATCATCCACCGCGCGTAACGTCGGAAAGTTACAGAAAACGAAGCTGCTGCGCTCGTCCGCTTCCGCGTCGTGGCTTGCTGTGCGTCATACGTTGAGTTGTTGCCTGAAAGGTACAACCCTTGCAGGGCGTTTCGAAGGATCAATCGCGTTTGCAGCCGGCAACGTCGCTGTGCGCCAAGTCCACACAAGTGGAGAGAGCGAGAGGTGCGGAGTAATGGCAGATCGCTGTCCCGAGAAGGGAAATCACATCAAGATTGCAGCAGCTGAAGGCAACCAGCATGGAGGCTTTCAGGGGGTTCGGACATCCATGTATGTGTGCTTATTTGTGGCGAAGCCTGTGTTGTTCACATTGGCAGATCTCAGGGGAAAAAGGTGAATCTCTTGTTACCTTCATGGGTTTTTCCAAAACTGAAAATTCCAGTCGACAATATGCTAGTTAGTAGCAGCCAGGATTTGATTTGGACCTAACTTGCCAAATAGGCCAACCTGTCAGTGACCTAGCACGTGTATGTATGCAACTGCAACCGTAGTACGCAAGTCCTCTCTCTCACTCTGTACCCCAAACATGCCATTAGAGCACCTCGCTGGAATTGAGGGAGGAGGATGTGGTTGGTGATGCTGGTAACTGATGCTGGTTGGTGGTTGCGTATCGGTCGGTCTTGCAACTGCTTCGCCGTACGTACGGCCGCTGCCTGCCGCGCCCAGAAAACTGGTTGCCCACTTTAGGCCTAGGTGATGCTTTTCGGAGTACTTTGCTGCTTAGTGCAGGAAGCAATGGATTCGGTATTGGATTAAGGTCGGGTTCTTTTATATTTAAATTTAACCTATACTAGTTATATACTCGTGCGTTGCAACGGAATTTAATAAATGTATAGAGAATTATGCTATAGAAGAGAGTTGCTCTGATCGGTTAGAAAGTGGAGAATGGTGAGAAGTTGAGGGAATAAAGCGGTTGAAGGAGAATAGACGTACAACCACCAACTCTTCTTTTATAATAACAATGATTTATACTATCTACAGTAACTATCTTTTAAATGGTGCGTTTTTAAGATATGATCAATGGGAAAATTGTAATAAAAAGTATACTAAGTTCAGTTGTACTGACTAAAATCACATACGACTATTTTTCTCTACGTACTATCTCTCATAAACAATCATAATTTAAATATTTAAACTATAAATTATCAGATCAAAAGAACCGATCTTAAGCCAATGCTGAGACCATTGCTTCCTGCACTAAGCAGCAAAGTACTCCGAGTAGCATCACCTAGGCCTAAAGTGGGCATCCAGTTTTCTGGGCGCGGCAGGCAGCGGCCGTACGTACGGCGAAGCAGTTGCAAGACCGGCCGATCTAGCTACGCAAGTCGCAACTGATTATTATGCAGTGAATGCTAATCCAAGTTACGTGCCGGTCTTTGGTGGTGATCGGTTTGGCTGAAAAGCTCGTGGCTTATGGCCGAAAACACTGTACCTGGTTGAAAAAAACACTGTAGTTGACAGATATTTATTTAGCATAATTAAATTTAAAAAATTTAAAAATAAAAAAAATATGTTAGCCTATTACGTATAATACAAACAAATACGGGGAAAAAAAGAACCGGCAAAAAAACTCAACAAAAAGCCAAAAGTTCAGAAAAAAACGAAACTTATGAATAGTGAAAAATAAGTCAGAAGTCGAAGCCGAGTTGATCAGGACCATCCGGTTTGTCCCCCGTGTTTGTACTGTTTTAACCTTGCCAAGAGGTGAAGAATCCGTGGTTTTACACGCGGTGTTAACCGCGGACTGCCAAAAAATGCAGCAGCTTGGACCAGAGGCCCGCCTCTTCCTTTACTAAATGCTGGAGCTCGTAGCCAATTCTTGTTATGACCCAATTAGTCAACAAAAAGGCCTGCTTAGCCCACATCAAGAATTCCAACCCATCCATGATTGAGAAGCCTTTTGAGTGTGAAGTCCATTTATCTTTGGGCTACCCATGGGCCATGGCCAGCCGATGCCCGGCAAAATCTGGCTCTAACCTTTATTTTTTAAACCAGCTAGCAAAGTGGCATATGTACTTGCGCGGGCATGCATCTTCCTTAATAATTTTAGATCGCTACAGAGCTCTATCTGTGATATTATAATATTATATATTACAAGAGAGAAAATAGTAATCCTATTTTCTAATACTTTTCATATATAACTAAAACTTTGTTCTCCAAACACTTGCATAGCAAAATAATAATACTTTTGCGAGTATCATCCTTATAGTATTTTTAAAAGGCTTGGCACAATACATATAACATATGTGATTTTATTTTTTCTCTACCCCTCTATAATACACCAAAATTTTCTTTACTAAATCCAGCCCCTCAACCACCCCCACAGTCATGCATAATCTAAGTCCACCCAGATTTGTGTACCAAAGTAATCCAACTTCATACAAATGAATGGTCTGGATCTCTCCTCAAGCCTTCTCTTACTCATTGAAGATCCTAAGGCCAAAATCTCCCGGATCATGCACATCATCCCCCTCCAACCTAACCCGTGCGCCTGCCTCCCCCCTGGCGAACCCGTGCGCCTCCCCTCTAATTTCTCCGCCGCCTCCTCCCCTCCCTCCTTCTCCGCCGCCGCCTGCCTCCCCCACCGAACCCGTGCGCCTCCTCCCCTCTGATTTCTCCGCCGCTTCCTCCCCTCCCTCCTCATCCGCCGCCGCCTGCCCCGCTCCACCGCCGCCTCCTCCTTACCCCACCCCGCGCCACAACCGCCTCCTCCTCCTCCCCACCCCGCGCCGCCGCCTCGTCCCCTCCCTCCCACCCCGCGCCGCCTCCTCCTCCTCCCCCACTCCTCCGCTCCGCCGCCTCCTCCGCCGCTCCTCCACTCCGCCGCCGCCTCCTCCTCCCCCCACTCCTCCGCTCTACCCTCGCCTCTGCTGCCTCCTCCTCCCACCGCTCCTCTGCTCCGCCCCTCGCCTCCTCCTCCCCACCCCACCCCGCGCCGCCTCCTCCTCCCCCCGCTCCTTCGCTCCGCCCTCGCCTCCTCCGCAGAACTGCCGCATCCTCCTCCCCCTCGCATTAAGGGAGTTGTAGGCGAGGTGAGGCGAGAGCGGAGGCAAATGCAAAGATGGTGGACGTGTCGTGCTTGCAGAAGGAGCTCACGGAGTGCAACCGGGATAGGGAGGTCTCCGATGTCTCCGTCGCTCTCCACGATGGCTGCTCCAACATCTCCCACCTCACCGGCACCATCGTTGGCACCGTCAGGGCGCCTTACGAGGGCAGCACCTTCCTTGTCGACATCCACCTACCAGGTAGACACATCTCCCTCGTCTCTCCCCTTGTCCCTTGTGGGATTCCATCGTCACCTCTGCCCCACGATTTCACCTGTCCCTAGCCTCTGCGGACCGCGAGGCTGGGTAGATTGATTGAGGTGGCGTAGTGCAATTCCCGTGTGTGAGGTAGGTTAAGGATTTGGAGCGTGTGCCCTCTTCGTTCTAGATTAGGATTTGATTGGGCAGACATTTGTGAGCGCAGTACTTCATGTGTATGCACCTTTGCTTTGAGGTGTAGAGAAGCAGTGTGTGTTTGAGCAGACAGATTTGTACTTCATGTTCTAATTCTGCAGATGTAAACATATGCTACAAAGATGCAAGGTGTATCACACTTTTGTCTTTTATGATGTGAAAAATTGTGATGTTGAATAATACAACTCGAGTCTTTGCCATAGGGCCCGAAATGCTTGGCGCTCTTGGGGGTGAGAAGAATGATCTATGTGCAATCTTCAATTGCTTGGAATTTGGTGGCTCCGTTAGTTGTTCTGCAAGTTAAAATCGTTTGTGCATCACTCTCACCGCTATATGCTAATAACTGAAGCCAAGCCCAATCAAGAGCTGCAAAGGCTTGGAAAATGTTATTATTGTGTAACTGGTTAATTGTGGTCTTTGATTGGTAGGTGGCTATCCCTTTGAGCCTCCTAAAATGCAGTTCATCACCAAAGTATGGTACGCAAGCTTTTCCTTCTCCCTGTGGTTTATTATTTGTATTCCTCTCAGTGTATATGATCTCAATATTCCTTGTTCGTACGAGTCCGTTACTCTTAGCTAACAATTGTTGAGAATTGATATGGGTTTTCACTTTCTTATATTTGTTGTTGTTTGATCAAATCGGGACATTAGCAGTAGTACATTGTAGTTCAAACAAATACAACAAGAAGAAAATATGTTGTTTCGGTGTTGTTATGTTCTCTTTTGCAATGAGTTTACTCTTCATGTGGTGGTGAGCCATCCAATCTCCAAAAATATAACGTGACCTAGCAACTGCGGTTACTTAACTGCTGCTTCCTGGCTGATAAGTACAAGTCTTGCGGCATGGTAATGCGAAGGGTAGTCAGGATACTTAATGGAACCGTACCCTTGACATTGGCGCCAGATAAGAATCCACCAGTTATGTTGAAGTCGCCATTAAATGAAACTTCATCAATGAACTCTGTAGATACTATCAATACTGCATTATACAGAGCTTTCTTACCAATATAGTGCTGCTCTATCTGATGTTTTTTCTGATGTGTATGTATGGTTAAAGAAGATTTCTGATCATCTTACAAGCTATAGGTTGAACTCTATATAATGTTCTCTTCTGTTGAAAACATAGAAGAGAGAGGCAGAGCAGGCCATGGGAAGCCCTACATGCCCGCCCCCGCCGCCACAAGAGCGGCGGTTCCTTGTGATGAAGAAGGATGCGTGGCGGAGGCGCAACGGCATGAGAGGAGGGTTCCCCATCACAGCGTTGCTCCACCATCTCATGTACGACTCGTTCTCTGGGTGGTTCCTTTAGTTTTCCCCTGATTTTTTGCACTCTTCCCTTTGGATAACCTCTTTTTTCCTACAGATTTCGTGGGATTATCGCATCCTAGAACTTGCATTTTTTCCACAACTTTTGGGTGATTTTTTCCTGCATTTTGTAATATACTATTTGATCACTTTTTTTGGTGGATGTAGTGATCGAGCGAAAAGGGGATAAATGTACAGGAACCAGTTTAGGCTGGATTGCTTCAAAGACCATGCCACCGCCCCCGAAGGCCCGGTTATGGCTACGGGCCTACGGCAGCAGCACGTACCACCATTGGGTCATTCAGTCAGCTATTAGTGAGAAAGTGAGTTCAGAGTAAATTATGTTTTTATTGCTCAGGAGTTATGTTTAGTAGCATGAACTTCCTCAATTTTGGTGTGTTCTAATGATGGAGTGCCTTTATAGGTTGGGAACTACATACACAATATGGCTACATTCGTTGGTGGTCTCATTGTTGGTTTGATCAATTGTTGGCAAATAGCACTTCTAACTCTTGCCACTGGGCCCTTGATTGTTGCTGCAGGAGGGATATCTATGTGACTGCGGTGGCCTCTATCTGGAACATTGCGATTTGTGAAAGATCCCCATCAATTCTATATTTAACTTTGTTAATGATGTGGATAATGGCCAATGGCCATAATATATCTATGATTGTCTTGGTTTGTAACCCTTTGATTTACTGGATATTCCAATATTTTCAGTTGTTTCTTTCTGCTGGTACATTCAAATTTTGGATTTTTAATAACATTTTCCTCAAACTACTGGATATGATACTCCCTTTTCCTCCAAACGAGTGCAAGTTTTGTCCGTGTCATTGTGAAGTTGTAAGATTGATGACAGGAATGTTGTATTGCTGTTATGGCCAGATACTGAACGTGAAGACAAGGGTGTTGCCTCACAAGGGAAGAGGTGGTTTAGCAGGAAGCACTGAGATGACCCTGTCTTCCATGAGGAAGCACCATGACGATGCACACTCTCTGAAGGTAGATGCCAAAATCCTCTTCTGACTCTAATGATAGATTTCATTTTATGTTCTGTGGGGAGAGATGAAAATGCAAGTGCAATGTGATTTTTTTGAACTTGGTGCTTATAGCAATTTGTGCCATTTTTCAGGAAGTGGCTCCATATATTTCGGCGCAGAAATGGTTAAGAAGTTCGAGTCAAGGACTAGAGAGTTGGGCATCCCCCACAACAGATCACTTTCTCATGTTAGTATTCCTTTCTTCATTTCTGTTGTTAGATGTATTGCTTTCACATTCTTATGTGGGCAGTTGGTTCCGTAAAAATGCTAATTATCAACAAAATATTGCCCATACTTTTATAATTTAACATTGGGATAATTAAAAAAAGATGTATATGGACTGCTACTTCATTATTTTGCGAGTGCATGTTGCGCGACCACGTTGAGAATGGTCGATTTCAACCACGTTATGAGTAGTCTGTAACGATCACGTTACGACCAAGTTGTGCGTCGTCGGTTTCGACCACGTTGAGAGTGGTCGGTAACGACCACGTTGTACGACCACGTAGAGAATTGTCCGTTTTCACCAGGCTGTGAGTGGCCGGTAACGACCACGTTGTGAGTGGTCGGTTCGACCATGTTGTGAGTGGTCGTCATGACTACGCTCAAATATCCATCTATAAAAAGTATAGTGTTTGCATGTTTATGAGTTTACACATGTTAGGTTGTGTCCTATCACCATATGGTACACGGTGCTCGACGATTTTAAATCCTCCAGGAATAATAGGTAGCAATGTACAAGCCTCTGCAGGTAAATAGTAGTCTATATTGCTTTGCTAACATGTTATATATTATATATCAGAGTCTAAATTTCAAAATATCGCAGATGCTTCTGACGAATCTGATACCTATAGGAACAAGCTCCTGACGAATCGAGCACTATACATAAATATGGATGAATCTGATTGTTCGTTTTATTTTTTACAAATTTTATCTTGTTTTGTATTTTACCGTAGTGTTAGCACGGGCACACTACTAGTAAACAATAAATCGTTGCAAAACTCCATTTGGCCCTTTGTCATCGTGAGGCATAATTTTCCATAATGTTCCTATTAGCTTTACATATCAACCCCACTTTTGTAATTACTACTTTTTACAAAAAATTTCCCGAGTTTTAGAATCATGTCGATTCCATTCACATTGTTATTTTCCTTTTTAATTTTTAATTTCTATTTTTGTATTGTTATTTATTTAATTTTGAATATCATTTTTTGTTAGAATTATGGTGGTGTGTTTTCGGCTGTGGGTTATGACTTTAGACCCTAGTACAAAGGCTTGTGCGAACGAATCGAATGTCAATATACCAATAATTTGCTTTTAAAGGCTGTCCCTGGCTAAATCAATTGTTTCGGTGAGAACACTGGATTTTGTAACAATACATTTTCAATTTTTATTTTGAGATGAGAACTGTGGTGGTAAAAACTTCTCAAAATACTACGTGAAATCTAATATTCATTTTTTATTATTTATTTTGAGATGAGAAATGTGGTGATAAAAACTGCTCAAAATAAAATGTAATTATTTATTTTGAGATGAGAAATGTGGTGATAAAAACTGCTCAAAATACTAAGCGGAGTTTCCTTGTCTCTAGTTTGGCAACTTCGTATTTATTTTGTGTGCTATCCAACCTTTAATCTGTCACTCCTCTCGCTCTTCGCCTTCTCCCCTGCCTCCTCTTCCTTCTTCAATAGATCCCGTGTCGGCCCCCGGCCCTCCCCAACCTCTTCTCCGGCAATCGCTAGCATCGAGTGAGAGAGGACCCTTCCTATTCATCGAGTGAGAGAGGACCCTTCCTATTCAATTCTGGTTTAATGTGGATTCTTTTAGACTGATGGTTTGTAACTTATAACTTAAATATTTAAATTCTGATTGTTCGTGAGAGGCAGCCAGCAGCACGTGAGTAGTCCTCATCGATCCTTTTTGTTACGAACGTCGATAGTAATAAGACCAATGGCTTGTGTTGTTGATGGTGACGGTTGCCTGGCCTGTGAATGAGAGCTAGCTACGTATTGCAAGGCCAGTGATTTTATAGTGGAGGCGACACTATTTCTGGTATCGCTTTACAATACGCATGCTATTTAAGTCATACCTTCTAGTGGAAATTAATTTTGATTATACTATTTCTGGTCTATTCTTTTTTACTTCAGCTTATAGTTTTTTTTGTTGCGACTTATGTTTTTGGACTGTTCATGAGAGAGAGTATGAAGTAATAGAAACTTATATGCGATTTTGGTCGATATAAATAAAGTTGCTCCAGTGTATAATGCAATTAATTTGTATATTTCGTCTTTAAAAAATCCCTTTTAAAAACTAGTTGTTGTAGAAAAAGCTTAAAAATAATTTTTAGAATATCAAAAAAGAGGCCTAAGAGATGGTGTTTGGTTATGTTAGACCTATGGTCACCCTTTTGTCGGTGGTGGTGAGAATACCTTCTATATGACACTTTCTGAGAAACGGTTAAGTCCCATGTATTCATGCATGTTTGTTGGAATTTGGGTAAGTCATATAGATGGTAGATGGAATTGCTTACAAATGGAAATCACCAGCGAGAAGTGACCGTATGGATTGTCGATCTTAATTGTTTCTTCATGCAAACTCACGTTGGACAACATGCAATGTCTCAAAAATGACAATAGAATTCGAATGTATCATAGTACATTTGTCGTAGTAAAAGAAAAGCTCCATTGAACGGGTCCCGATAGAGCACCAATTGCAATTCTCTATTTCATAGATTGAAATTCGCAAAAGGAAGAACAAACAAATCATCAAAATATATTAATCTAATTCTTTACACCGATTAAACTTCAAACCCATCTGCATGCTCTCCCGAATCCCATCGACCCCACAGCATCTTCCACAGGTGTATAAAGTGAAGTCCTTGTTATTTCTTGAAATATTTTACACATGTATGAAAATGGTATGAGGAGAACTTTGGCTAAACACATATATGCGTATTCGTGTATTTTCAAATAAAAAATCACGTAACTTGTGACGTGTCACTTGGCAGACTAAGTTTACCTTATTTTTACTAAACCGTACATTATCTCTCTCCTTTTAACTGGTTATGAGACTACTTAAGTATCACTATTTAGTTCAAATATTAATAGTTACCAATGAATAATTTAGTAGTTACTAGTGCATAATTTCAGTTCAATGGCATCAGTTACTAGAGAGTAATTCGCACGTCTATAAAAGATTTGGAGATGTCCAGGCTTGGCGGACTGAACTCCTCTATTTCCTTCTCACATTGTCTTCTTTCTCTCTGGTGAATTTGTACTAAGTGTTGAGCGATCGAATCTCGTCGGTCTTTTTTTCGGTGTGCACCGAGATAGAGGGTGAGCGGTTATCTCTGAGCCATTGCCGCAGAGAGTACCTGCACGGGGCAACAATAAGCTAGACTTCTGGGCAACGCAACACGCACAACCACTCCTGCTCTGCTTCATCTATGTTTTTGCTGCATCGAGCTTGTGCTGCTTTCTATTCTTCATCAAACCCAACAATATGTCGTTCGCGCAATCGATCGACTTTATTATAAAATGGGAAATTTTACCATCCTTGAGGAGGAAGAGGTACCAAATTTGAGCCGTTGATCACACTAATCGAACGGCTGAGATTTGGCAGTACCTAGTGGTACCGGACGCGAGGTACCAGGAGGTACAAGGTACCAAGAGGTACCAAATTTTGAGCCGTTGATCACACTGATTGAACGGCTGGATCTAATTTGGTACCTCTTGGTACCTTGTACCTCTTGGTACCTCCTCAAGGATAGGAAAACTGCTCTTATAAAATTGGTCTTGAGTATATCGAAGAATAATAAGTAGTATTTGTTACATCACTAGTCTTTTACTGTATTTATCTTCTAGTAAAATTAGAATTAAAATATTGTTTACATTTCCAACAGAACCAACAAAGAATAAAATTTGGTGGAACAATTTGGTACCAAATAAAGAACGAAGAGGTTTTACTCCTCTCAGATTCAATCACCTTACGGAAGAGAAGAGGGAGATCCAGAGATCCGATCCTCTTAAGCTCCTCTCAGATCCAATCGCCTTACGCAAGAAGAAGAGGGAGAGAAGGACAAATCCACAGAGGTGGACGACGAAGCAACTTCTGCGCCGTATAAGTACCTCACCGAACCACCATCCACCGAAGCAAGCTTTGGGACGGAGAGACAGGTGGCGTAAGGTGGGAGTGAGAGAGAGAGAGGCAGGGGTAATCGATTAGTATCCCCTCGTACGTGCACAGCGTGAGTCAACCCACGTGAGCGCACGTTGCACCAGCCGGGCTAGGTTCGCTAGCGAATGTCGATTTCCCTGCGTTTCTATCGAACCAGGTCAGGAAGGGAATCTTTTGTCGGGAGAACTTAGCTCGAGAAAAGAACAGTCAGTCAACCAAACAAGAGCGAGTTGTATCAGGCGGGCCTGGCTCGGGATCTGCACAAGCAACCAATCACGCCCTAAGAGCATTCTCAATCAAAATATTACAAAGCAATATCCATATTCCTCTATATCATCAAGTAATAGCTATAGATGTAACATATTCAATTGGTAGTGTCTATCCCTAGATCTAAGCAATAAATTTACTTAACCATCACCCTCTCTCTTTCTCACCCTCTCCCTCATCTCACCAGATTTAATGTTTTGAGGTTGAATTTTTTGCCCAGACAATGTCTTGCATAAGACATTACGGGCATGTTCTTTTTGGCTAAGGTTTATGGTTTTTGGCTGCGACTTGTAGCTTTTAGGCTATTTATGCGAGAGATTACAGAGTAATAGAAACTCATATGCGGTTTTTGCAGATATAAATGAAGTCAGTACATGTACTATAATTAACTTAGTAAACCTTATCTTGAAAAGACATTCCATTTAAAAGCTAATTACTACAGAAAAGATAAAAGTTGAAGCCAAAAGCTGAAAAAAAAACATGCCTACTTCTCCTTCTCTCTTCTTTAATTCTCTCTCACCTCATCATAAATTTTAATTAGTACGCTAATTAATACTATAAACATTTCTGAATAGAACTTATTAGGAGTGCCCGAAGAGTACGCTCTTTTTTGAGTTTTTGCAGTTTAATAACGAACGCATGGATATGCTCATCTGCGGAGTCAGCTGGCCTGTACTAGAATGCAATGCAATGAATGGGGGATTTGGTGACCCAAGGATACGCGGTATTACTATTAGTACTGCTGCTTACTGTTCCTTTTAGAGCAGGTACAATAAGGTTTAGTCAGCAGGTTATAGCAAATATAATATCAACAAAATTTTACGTGGCAGAGAGAAAAAGGAAGAGAGAGAAGGAAGCTGGCTACTAAATTACAGCTAGCTATAGCACGTAAAAATATGCATTTCACTCTCTTACACGTGGGGCCAAATAGTTATTGTAATAGCTACCTTATTGTATGAACTATTTTTTTGAAGGCTATAGATGAAATTGACAAGTGTTATAGCCACTAGTCGGCTATACTATTGTACTTGCTCTTATGGGCTATTTGCTTGTGTTTACTGGCGATGGTGTCTGCCTTGTGCAAAGCTTTTTATAGTTGGTGTTGTGCTTATTGTTCTTGGAAACAATTCTAATTTTCCCTGATATTGCGTTTGTTATGTTTGTAATCAATTTCATTGGTAATTTTATTTTTGTTGTGCACCAGATCAAGAGCACTCAATTGCGATTTGCGAGATCAGTGTGCAACTTGAAAAGCTCCGAAGGAATAAAGGACGTAGTACCAGTAAAATAAATTGAGCGAATAGTGATCAAGGATTGTTCTCACCAAGTCATGCGAGTGGGGACTATGATTTTGTGAATCAAAGATACCGTATAGTACCTTAGCCAAAGCCAGATTGTGATATCTGATCGGTCCAATGTTCTACGGTTACTGGGGCTATGATTTAACTGCAGAAATTATATGATTTAGAAAGCGTTTCTTTGGACGCTAGTATTGTGGCATGCTGGTTAGATGGCGTCTCCTCTTGTGCAAAAGGCCTCAACAGAAGGCCTCAACAGAAGGTGAGTTTTGCAACACATTGCACTATAACCACAAGGGGTTTATTCCAACACACATACACCGATACTTGGATATCACATCACCATCAAGCCCTGACTTATGGGCTCTGCGAAGCACGACAGTATGAAACATCTCTTGAGTTTTGAGTCCTAACACACCAGGAAATTAAGCCAAGGGTGAATTGCCTGAGACCAGGCCACACCGGACCGAGGACCCCTAGAAGCCTAGATCACCAGCTACGGTTCACAAACGCTGCTCATCTCATAGCGGGAACCCTCTGCTGGATCCCATTATGCATAGCGGCATAGCGCCGACGACACCGCCTTGCGCGCCTGCCTGGCTAAAATGGCCGGAGAAGCTGAGATGGTGCCCGTGGTGCTGGAAGGCGGGAGCGGAGGCAGCAACTCTTTTGCTGTTCTCTTGTGAGGCCATTGTTTTGGACACCGACGCGGTTCGATCTCCAGCTGCGCCACCACCTAGACGTAGATGGGTTGAACCTGACGAACTTGTGTCATCTGCAGTGGCCTTGGTGGAGGCAGCGCGAGACTGCTGCTGCTGCTGCTGGAGCTCCTTAGTATTGAGGAAACGTCCACCGGAACCTCTTGCCCTCTTCATTGCATGAAGATGCCGAGACTCATGAAGGTAAGGCTGATGGAGATTGCATTCAATATTAGGCCAAGCAGAAGAGATTACCAATATCAAAGTTCATTTCACATAAACATGGACAATATACTCTGGGCAAAGCAAAAAAAAAAAAAAACCAGGGCAAAGTAAAACAAGGGACCACTGAAGAGAACCTTTCGTGTTTTGACGAGTTTATTCCGGGCCTCTAACTTAGCGCGCAGCTGTCTTCTGCGAAGAATCCCGTGATATTGTTTGGGATTGACATATATGGGCTCATCCTCTGCTAATTCTAGAGGCAAGGGTACTCTTGTGGCTGTGGATGTCCCTCCTCCAGCAATTTGGGGATTGAACTGTTTTAAGTACAACTGGTTAGACAAGACCCAAGAAAGTACAGATAAAATAAGCTGTCCCTCCTCCAGCAATTTGGGGATTGAACTGTTTTAAGTACAACTGGTTAGACAAGACCCAAGAAAGTATAGATAAAATAAGTTGTATGATGCATGTTTTTTGGGGCTATGTTTTATGGATGTGGTTTTTAAATTCTGATATGTTCGCGAGAAACAGTACGCAGTGGAAAATACTCACATACGATTTTAACTAGTACAATTTGTATTACAATTTTTCTGTAGTTCTTACCTTAAAAAACGCACAAATTTTAACCTACTTACTGTTCATCCATACATAAGCTAAAAGCCCAAAGTGCAAACCCAGCCTTGAGAGGTGCGGATGCCCATGCCTTATGGATGCATAACTAATGCATGTTCCTTACGGCATAATATTGATTTAATGCGCATACTTGCATATATCAATTAGTTCTAAGAAATAAGAATTACAAACTACAAGTGACCGCAATAATCACTAGTCTAATTGGTGATACATCAACCTACTACATGTGTAGTTGACTTCTACAATATGAGAAAAATGCTCAAAAGTAATCTCTCTACCGTATGAACAAGTAAGTCTGCAGAAGAACTATCTGCGTAAGTATGTTTCAGGCAGTCTTTTCCATGTAATAATGCGATTTTTTCTCTCATGATTCTTGATAAACCTACCAGTCCAGATATATCTAAAAACTACAACTGAGCACTCAAATTGTACATGATTGGATAAACATCAACATATAATAGAATCTTAGCAACAATGTTGATCTGGCAGATCAATATACATCGCAGGTCAAATTATGTAATTACAACTAGTAGTAATTAGCTAGCAGGACACCACATGTGTGTCAGGGAGATGCTGGTAGAGCCATATATATGGTAAAGAAAGCACAGTTTGGTCGCGGAAAGCACTAGCCTTGCAGCATCAGCTATAACCAATGTTACACACTGGTACCACACTATCACTTTACAGTACACTCAATTAACTTCCAGTCAATTAGTTTTTTCAACCCTGACCCTGAAACTATCCCTGCCAATAACCAACTAGTTTAGGCTGGCTTACAACAAAAACCAAGAGAACCGATGGATAATTATTCTTTTCATGGTTCTAATAATAACTTGATTTATGAAACCTCGTATGTGCATGGGAAAGAATGTGAAATCTGGCCCAAAACAGTGGTATAGACCATAACTCGGTATTCCCATCTCGGACCCTTGGAATATAGTCGTCACTGGAAAATCTAAGAAGCAGACGCAACAACCTTGATACCAGGAACTACACATTTTCCCAACCTCAGTAATGACCCACACGTAAATGCCATTTTTTGAGCATTACATTGCCATTAGTATCTTGGTTACAAACAAAACCTGTCATTAGTGTTCACAGAAATAAGAAACTTTTGTTGAGCTTATGAGTTGATAACTCATGCATGCCTATGTAAAGATCAAACCAGGCAGTGTCTACTTGAAATGTAAAATGGGTAAACTACTAAACTATTTTAAGCTTCTCCATTAGATTGCGGCAAGATGGGCTGTTCAAAGATAAATAATGGAATCCACTCAGCATGAATTGAACACTAGTAGTATACCCCAAATTATTATATATGTTGATAAACATTGTTATAAGTTTATAAGCTTCCTCAGCACTGAAGTTCAAACACCTTGAGAGTTGAGAGAGTACAGCAGCTTGTTAGAAGGACATACCACAGCGCTTGATCCATAGGCCACACAAACTCCTCCTGAACCAGAATCATTGTATGGGTATGAAATGCAAGCCTGAATGACATGCGGAAACATAATATCAGTCGCACAGCCCCATGCCAAGAATAGGATTGACTGACTTTGTTAGTGTTGTCAAAACAAAAGTTTGAGTTCGTCATGAAATCTTACTATTGGCTGGCTATAGTCAATGTTTTGACTTGCAAATACAGATTGCTTATTATTAAAAGTCAAAGTTGACCTCATATGATCATCAACCGTTTTCCCGAAGGAGTTACCTGATGAAAGAAGGAAAGCGGTATTGTAGAATGTTAAATTACCAAAGGAAATCACGATGTAACATAGTAATTAAGAATGCTATGCAAACCACATAAACAGCAAAAGAGAAGTAATATCCACCAAACTGTACAGCACTTCCTTAGATGTTTCTCATGCTAACTGAGTAAAGGTCCGAATTAACCTTACAATTTTGCGTTAATATCTTGTCCTTTCCACCAAGTGCGTCAGTAACACACATGCAGCTGCTTCTTGAAAGTTATTACAGTATGATTAGTGTATCAGCAAGGGCAGAACAAATAGAGGAAGTGGTGAACGGTGTGTGTTCACCAGCAAGCTTCTTTCTACTATCTCTAGTAACAAAAAGTGGCATTTTTAACATTTCAAGGTCACGGATTCGAGGGCATCATTTTTGTTAGGCCAGTCTCAGTGGAGGTTTCATGTCCCAGTTTCCAACACACCCATATTTTGGAAACAGTGCAGAAGAGTTTCATCCCCATGAAACTTTCTCTACTCCCATGAAACTTTTATCATCTCTCTCTTCATCAATACAGTCCATGTCAGCGTATTTAATGCCCATGAAACTCCATAAAACCCCTACTGAGACTGACCTTAGAGCAGGTACAATAAGGTTTAGTCAGCAGGCTATAGCAAATATAATATCAACAAAATCTTACGTGGCAGAGAGAGAAAGGAAGAGAGAGAAGGAAGCTGGCTACTAAATTACAGCTAGCTATAGCACGTAAAAATATGCATTTCACTCTCTTACACGTGGGGCCAAATAGTTATTGTAATAGCTACCTTATTGTATGAACTATTTTTTGGAAAGCTATAGATGAAATGGACAAATGTTATAGCCACTAGTTGGCTATACTATTGTACTTGCTCTTATGTAACTAGAGGGAGTACTTGTGCTAATGTTGATTCGCATACTTATTAATGGAATTTTCACTAACACCGTAACAATTATGCTCAGCAAAGAAGATGAGCCAACAATTTCCTATACACGCATTCATTAATCTCTTTATTGAAAAACCCAGCCCTAGTTAACTCCTCTAATCTGCAAGAGAGAGAAATGCCTGGAAGACGAAATGAACTGTTTAATAAATGCCCCAAGTTCATAGATGTGCATCATGGGTTTTCCCTCAAAAAAGTCTGGGCAAAGATCCAAACTTTGGCTTCCCGGCACCGAGATTCCATACAACAATAATGGCTTCTTTGATCTGTCATTCAAATTCCTAAAACATAATGGGAAAAGTACTTCATGGAATAAGGAAGCTCAGTCAGCATCTAGCACACTTACCATGTTAGTCAAAGCTAACAGTTAGGAAAACTTTTCAATCTCCAAATTACTAATCGAAGGTTCTTCCCAACTTTACATGCCCAAGAGACCTTAGCTAAGGTTTCTGCGGCAAAGATCAACACATCAAAACTTTCTCCAGCAAAGCAAGACTATCACTAGCCTACGATCTTGAAGGACGATATGAGAAGGTCATATGGTGAATATGATGAACAATTGGCCTCGTTTGTCGAGTATACCGTCAGTCATCAGTTATGGTCTAGAGAACATCTAGCAAAGAAGTCCCACTATATAGCACTAGGAAAGTTACCACCAAGCAATAACAAAAGCATATATGATGATGATGATATAATCCCAAGTCCCAAGAACATGCATATTAACGAGGACCAGAAGATTAAGTCAAGAACAGCACCCGACTAGTATATGAGAAGGAAGACAAGAACCACCATTCCATGCCATCGAGTTAAACACCATGGGAGAGATCCTCCACCACAATACTAAAGACATCCAATAGCAGCGTTAAAAGTCCGCAAGACCTAGTCAACCACCCTCATACCACCAATTCCTGTGCAGGAGGACATGCAACCAACTCCACCTACACAGATGCCTCCACATCATACAAGACGATAGATGCTCCAAGAAAACCATTACAATCCTAAGAGATTCGTGTTTTAACTACGGAAACATCGAGGAAGACAATTTAGAAGACCAAGAACACATGCGAAAAGAAACAAGCTCCAAGAAAGCAAGATTACCAGAGCGATCCAAGGACTCGCACATGATGGAGGTCGAAACAAGAAGGCTACTAGCTAGTCTAGGAGTGGGAGATGGAAACCTTTGGGAGCGTAAGAGGAAGAAGAAGATGGGAGAAGCATGGCTCCCACGCGCCTCCCTCGGTGCCTCCGCCCCGCAAAGCTGCTCACGGCGCCTGTCTCCTCCTCGCCGTCCCTTCCTCCTCTGGCCCCCTTGACTGCATCATTCACTAGGGCTGTTCTTTTATCCCCTTCTTCCAAGGAGCCTCCACAGCTCTTATTTTGTCGCATTTTTGTAAGCCTAAACATTTGCAATAAAAAAACATTAGCAAATAATTTTTTGGCTTCCCAAAGCAAAGTTCCAACTTTGAAATTAGTCCTATTCGAATTGAGTAGTTTCGTTGTTTTCTAGAATTGAATTGCTTTGTTGTTTTCTAGAGAACAGTACTTTTAATTAATAGAGGGGATGGATTTATACCTAGATTTTAATATGTTAGCCTATTGTTGTTATTTGTTGTTATTCATAAGGACAAATCATGGAACTTATGTTATTACGACGATGTGTGGTTAATTGATTAATATAACAAATAATTGTTTACTACGGGAGAAAGTAATTGATAAATTATAACTGTGTGACTTGATGTGCATAATACGATAGTGAAGTGACAGCTTTTTGTAATTTAGTCTACTTTTCTCCTAAAGTATAGTGTTCATAATATATTATACTGACACGCTGTGTGAGTATTATTCTGACAACTTATGTTCAAACCACTTGGCCGAAGAAAACACTTCAATTCACAAGCTTCTCATAAATTTATAGGATAAAATCTAGAGTAGATTCGAACTTATCTTTACCACACCGCTATTTAAATCATGCCAATTATCAAAATAGCCGCCCCACAACCCTTTTTTCATGGAAAAAAAGGAGAAAGTATTGCAGGCACATGTACCCATAGCAAGAAGCATTATGGTTATCATTCCACCTCAGGGCGATTAAACAAAAGAAAATATGACACCAAACACCATGGTTTGCCAAAATTTCCAATTGGTAACGTCAGGCCATGGCCCACCCTGAGGTCACCGTTGATTTGCTGGGGGCAGCATCCAACGCAGCTGGGAAGGGGACGGCTTCGGGAAGAAAATTCTGCTGGGAGGGACCAAAAAATATCTAGCACTTGAGACTTTTTTTAATTACACCACCTAGCACTAGCATTAATCTTAAAACAAATATAAATAACTACTTCTTAGATTATGCCACCTAACACTAGCATCAATCCCGATATCAAGACTGGTGCTACTGCTAAGTTGCGCAATAAAAAAAACTTGAAATGCTAGATTTTTGGGTCCTCTTGTGGAATTTTCTTCCGCTGCTTCGATGGATGGGTAAATCCCAATAATTTATAAGATTGGTGCTACTGCTAAGTTGTGCAATAAAAAAAACTAAAATGCTAGATTTTTGGGTTCTCTTGTAGAATTTTCTTCCGCTGCTTCGATGGATCGGTAAATCCCAATAATTTATACCCAGGTTGCTATCTATGTTAACGTTTAGTAAAAAAAACAGAGAGAGAGAGAGAGAGAATGTTTTACGGGCACGCACGGGGCTCCACGGGTTGGCAATGGCAATGTGAGTTTTGCATTAGCTGTTTAAGGTAGACAGCAATGATCAACCATGGTATACAGGAGCGGAGGGAGAGGTCTTATGCTTTGATAAACTAGCTGCGTAAGCGCGGCGGCACGCCGCGCTAGCTACCGTGTAGACCGAAGTAAAAGAGACGATAATTCACGGGGAGTTTTTTAAAAAAATCGAGGACACGTGTAATTTCGGAAAAACCAAAGGTCTTTTTTGCAAAAAAAATTGAGGACATGTAAGGACCTATACGTAACTAAATGAGGACCCGTATATGATTTTGGAAAACCACGAGGTGCTATCCAACAAAGAATACGCAATTTCGGTGAAGTAGAGGGTGCTTTCGGGAAAAACCTGACAGGGATTTTTTTGCGAGAACGGAGGACCTTTATGTAATTTCGGAAAACACAGGGACTTTTTCGCATAAAAGCTGACGTGGCCACTGTGAGGAGCCGGGAAGTCCCCCGGCTATAATATAGGTATGATTTACACTACAATCTTATATATTTTAAGACATTTTGTTATTAATAGTGTTATTTTGTCTCTCATTAGATATAATTATATTATATAGATTATTTATCTCCCTCGTTCCTAAATCCTGCCTCCATCCTTAATCGTATAGTCTCATATATAAACTACTAATCTTCTAGTCCTAATTCTAGCTAGCACCACGTACCGACGTTGTTGGAAATAATCTTGACTTTGAGTCCAAGACGTAGTAGAGTCCGTCTTCGTGTGTAACTCAAGTTGAAATTGAATTCAACTTGAAGTCCGAATTTGTATGTTAGTAGGAGAGTTTAGCCTTTATATTGAGGAGGCTTATACCCAGTTTTGTAAGCGAAAGAAGAGAAATAAGAAAAGCAAGAAAAAGCGAGAGTAGAGAAATTCTCCTGTGTTCTCTCAGTTTATTTGTGATGTGTGCGTCTTCTCCTGGATCAACGTGGTTGTAAGTCGTTACGACCATAGCAGAAGACGTGGCCGTAAGTCGTTACAACCATAGCGAGAAAGGCCAACTTAGTGGATTCTATGTTGTGGTGAAATCTTAGTGGAGTGCAACCAGGTTGATGATTATGCATTATAAAGGTCTTGTGATAATCACTTAGTCGCACGTCTAAGAAAACGTATTATAGCCGACAATATAAGCTGATTATCTCTTGTGGATAAAGTTGTACAACCTCTACAGAGTGTATAAACTATCCTGGATAGCCATACCCGCTATCATAGGCAAGCCGAGTAAAGTTATTAGACTTTAATTTTCTAAAGGGATTTCAGAAAAATGATTTATGGAAAAAAAATTGGGTTGAAACCCCCAGGTTGGAGCATGTGCTTAAAACGATGACAGGTTTTAGCCTGTACTAACTTTAATATATGATTAAAATTTAGTTTTACATTGTGATTACGCTTTCAAAATTATTTATTGTATTGTTAAACTTTGCTTTACACTCAATAGCCCTATTATGCCTTAACTTATTATTCTTGTATTAATATTGTATTTTCTATGTAACTTGTGGAGTACATTTGCTTAATTATTGTTGCTCAAAGAAGGACTACTTCAACTTTGGTAAGGACCATGACGAATATGCCGCATCCCATAGTCGTTTGCCTGTGGGCAAACTGGATGGGCTTCTTCTGGTTTGCTTTTTTCTTCAACTGCTATTATTTAATTTTGGCCTATAGACCGTTGATGTAAACTTTGGCTACAAAGCTCATAGTTAGACAACTAATAAATGTTATTATGGTTGATATTTATTTTTGTTGTCCATTGTATACACTAGCTGTTCCTGAACTAGTGCGATTTGCACAAAAAAATTCGAATGTGTTGTTTCTGGGTCCGATATTCAGTCTAGAAATAGGGGACCGGGAAGACTGGCCCTGGACCTACGGTCAAACCAGCTGTAGCGGTCAGACTGGACCAATGAGACTTGGATCGTTTTGTCCTCCGGTTGTTCCGTTGGCTATTTGACTTCTGTTCAAGGGTTATTTCTATTGTGTATATGATTTTCTTAGCTCTCTTTAGCAATTGAAGTGAAGAACCTTTTGTATTCGAAGAAGATTGATTTTGTTGAAGCCTAAAAAGAGACAAAGATTGTTCACCCGTTTGTGTCCGCCATCGGTCCTAAATTCGGAATTACGAGATGCAATCACTTGCTTGTAAACGAAACATCTATCAAGCAGCAACGTACCGGGGTAAATAACTAAATATATGTGCATCCTATTTGTGGTACACAATGGGTCTCTTTTTTTCCAGGGGAAAAAAGAAGCACTGTGTGATGGCCTAGTGGAACATGCTGGTCCTGTTGGGTTTTGTTTTCACTCCACCCGCGGCACCAACAGATCAAAGGGAACAGTGTATTCCAAATCTGTAGTGCCATTTCAACATTGCCCTCTAGACAAGCACAAGTGCACAACGTTGCATTGAGCTCACACGATCCACCAAAACAGGTCGTTATACAACTTTCTCATAAAACGCGCGGCCGCAGCCGTGCCAACCCGACGCCGGCGGCAGCTCTCGGCCGCGGCAACTCGATGTCGTCGAACGCCGCCAGGCTCTCGAGCTCGAACAGGTCGGAGCTGGACTCGCTGCTCTCCTTGGCCCTCTCCTTCTCCTCCGCCACGCCGAGCGCGCGCAGCAGCTCCTCCACCCTCCTCTCGGCCTCCGCCGTTGATTCCTGTGCCGCCGCCACCTCCATCTTCGCGTCGCGCAGCCTTGCTGTCCCGCCTGCTTCACGGCCGTGCTCCTCATCCACTACAACCGCCACCGGCGAGAACCTCACTGCCCGCCTCGCCGGGGTCAGGAACCCTCCCGTCGCCGCAGACTCCCGCCGGGAAGCGCGCGACGACAGGATCGACCTCGCCGACGCCGGCTCTGCCGTGACTGCCTCGAGAGCTCGCGCTGTCGTCGGCTCGACCGACTCGGCCGACTTCCTGTTGCAAAGCAGAGCATTCAGAAGGCACGCAAATCGTGCCAGCCTGGTCTTCTTCCTCCTGTTTCTCCTCTTCTCCGCACTGCCCCCCGTTGACTCCGGCGGATGCGGCGGGGGCAAGAGAAGGGAGGGCTGCGGGTCAGGCCGGACGCGGCAGGGCCGCGGTGGCTTCTGCAGCCGGGGGGACCGAACAGAAGAAACGGACGGCGATAAGGTAGGCGAAGGACGATGACGGCTGGGAGGCGGCGTCCTCTCTGCCAGGGACACGGACGCTCGGCGGGGGTCGGTGGGCGTGCTGGCGTCGGCGTTGAGAGAGTGGTAGATGGCGTCGAGGAGCGCGGCGGAGAAGGACGGGTGCTCCCGGTTGAGGCGAGGCGGCGGGAGGCGGCCGCTGTGATGTGGAGACATGGTGGCGCGAGGGAGTCGGGTGGGAGGTGATGGAGTGGCCTCGACCGCGGGGAGGAGGAGGAGGATGGCTTGATACGTAGTGCGTTCGTGCGGAGGTGTCTGGTGGTTTGAAAAATGCCGCGCAAAGGTGGAAATGGGGGTGGATGACACTGACAGGTGGATTGTTTTTTCTCCCCACGATGGAGTTTGTTGGGAACGTACGGGAGTGTTCTGCGCCGCGCGCGGCGTGATGGTATGTAAAGCAGATCACCTGATTGAGTACTTTCGTAAGATCTGACAGTGTTAGGATGAGAGGCGAGAGGAGCAACCAAGTGACACCCATACGGATACGGTGCGGTTCGTCAGTTGATAACAAATTAAACAAGACTGACAGATTTCTCTGAGATGACAAAAGGAAGGAGGCTAACAGAGAAGTAATAATCTGCTCTCTGCAGGGATCTGAGATTGCATTACTCGATCACCGCCACCGCCAAGCCATACGAGTGTGACAAACGGTCGTCATATTGTGAGTGCGCGATAGGATCATAGGAACACTGCATGCGTGATGTTCACAGATTTCATGAACAGTAAGCTTTCCGTCAAGCGGCGCCAAAGCTGTTTCCCGGACGAAAGAAAGGCACCGGCATCCCTTTTCCTTTGATGGGTACAATGAACAATTACTTACTTTCCTTGTAAGATATCCAAATGAAGCGCTTTCCTAACTGCAGTTCATGATAGTGCAGTCCAATTCCGACACCAGCATGTAAAATAGAAACCTCAAATCCACAAAGGAAATCGTGATCATCACCGCACCATGATTAGTAAATTGATCCTTGGTCTCGAATCACGGAATGCTCCATGTCCACAATGACTTGCATGCATCCTTGTGTCTTGATGTTGTCACTTGCAGCAAGGGCCTCAGCAAAGGATAAACGCTACCACAAGTTAGCTTACAGCTTCTGTCATGTCAAATTAACACTAGGCGTCTTATCTGACGCGTTGTTTCTTACTGGTCCTGTAGGAGTAGGACTATGCGGTGCAACTTCGTGTGGTTTGTAAGGTTTTCCACACCGAACTCGACACGCCCACCTCCATTCTCATCGGCGGCTGGGCTGGGATGGGCTGGGCTGGGCGTCCACCGCCCAACGCGATACTCGCGCGGCCAGCCTGGGCCGCACGTCGCATGTCCAGCCGGGCCTCCATACTTGAAGCTCGAGACGACACCCACACGAGCCGCGAGCCCGCACGGGTGGGGTACGTGGAGCAACCGTCGTTAGGTCGGCGGCCTGGCTCGGCTAGAGGTGTGAATGGGTTAATTAGATTAGGTCATAGATTAAATTTGTTTTGCTTGGTTGAAAATGGGTTAAAAGAGTAAATGTGTTAGGTTGGGTTGGGTTGTCTCATAGAAAAGATTAGGAAGGGCATCTGGGCATCTAGGCTTAATAATTTGCACAAAGTAGCATCTTTATACTCGAAATCATCTGTAATAAATTTTAGAAAATTTTGTGAAACTTTTATAGTGTGAACACGAGTTATAAATTTTAAATATTGAATTTTTCATAAGTTTTCTATAAAAGTTTGTTGGTCCCACCTATGTGTGTGGGCCTACCAACTTGTACAAGTAGCGTTTCTATACTTTAAATCATTTACAGTAAATTTCAGGTAATTTTGTGAAACTTTTATAGTGCAAATGTGAGTTAGAAATTCCAAATACCGAACCCTTTGAAAAAAAATTCTATAAAAATATGTTGGTTCTACCTATGTGCCTAGGCCTAACAATTTGTACAAAGTAGTGTTTCTATACCCGAAATCATCTGTAGTAAATTTTAAGAATTTTCATGAAACTTTTATAGTGTGAACACGAGTTATAAATTTTAAATACCGAACTTTTCAAAAAAAAATTCTATAAAAGCCTGTTGGTCCCAACTTTGTGTCTGGACCTAAAAAATTTGCACAAAGTATCGTTTCTACATCCCAAATCATCTATAGCAAAATTTAGGCAAATTCGTGAAACTTTTTTGTGGTGTGAATGCGAGTTAGAAATTCTAAATACCGAACTTTTTCAAAAGTTTCCTATAAATGCACTTGCACTTACATGTAGTAGATTAGTAAAGAGTGAGTTGGCAACGGGTTTGAAATGAGTTGAAAATGGGTTTTAACTTATTTCAACCATTTAGGTTGGGTTGGGTTGGTTAGAAATGCCATATAGGTTTGGTTGAGTGGTGAAAGATGCCATTTGGGTTGGATTAGGTGGGATTTTGAGTTTTTTAAATGAGACTTAGGTTGAATTTGAATTGAGTTTCAACCCATTACCACCCCTAGACTCGGCGGCGACTCCGCCCCGCCCGGGCTACATGATTTCACCTTGGCAGCTCTAATTCTCGTCCAAACCACACGTTGGCTGGCTACGGCTGGCATGGCACCTTCTCACACGCTCCGCCTCGACCACAGCTAAACCCCTCATGGGTCGTTATCCCCACGAGAAATCAATAACCCAACCGCAAGCTGCCTCCCAAGTTCCCAAGAGAATTGTTCCCGTTTTAGGCCTGTGACACTGGCCTAGTTCATGGGTGCACCTCAGGGTCCTCAACTCCTATCCCTAGCTTTCGCCTTTGCTAGCCCGCAAGCACAGTTAAGGCTGCTTCCATGTCCGTCTGCAAGGTTTTCTATTATCATCCGTAATAAAAAAACATGAATCCTCTCAAAAAGAAGAAGTTTAGAAGAAAAGACATGAATTTTGAGTATATAAATGCACTGATCCGCATGAACACGGTACCAAGTAGTCAAGCACTCACTCTCAAATTCCATGTGTGTAGGATCAAGGATACCGACTAGAGGGGGGGTGAATAGGAGGTTTTTAAATTTTTCTTGTTTACTAGATTAATTCTTCACAATTTTAAGAGACAAAGATGTAAAGCAATTAATCCAATACAATTCTAGTTAACAACTTAGCTCTAAACAAATAAATGATCACAATGAAGCAAATGAACAAAAGCTAAAGAGACAAGAGACACGACCGATGTTTTTACCGTGGTAATCGGAAACTTGCCGGTTTCCCCTAGTCCACGTTGAGGTAAGCCCGGACGTATCGGACCGGCTCCACGAATTGAGCCAAGCACCTCGATCACTAGTGTAGCTCTTCCCCACTCCGGGTAGGTGAGCTCCAACCTTCACAATATGCCGGGTCTTCTCACAATCTTCTTGAGAAGATCACCGAGCCAATCCTTCTCCGGATCGTCCAAGTGCCGGCAAGCACTAAGAGTAAAAGATCTCGGTGTTCACTTGAATGCAACTCTAGTGCCAAATGGATTTGCAATTTGAAACTAGCACTAAATGCTCAACCACCTCACTTTGATGTGCAAAGAAAGAATTGAGGTGAAGTGAATACTCTAGGGCTTAAGAAATGTGCAATGAGTCACTAACTATTGCCCTTGTCCAGTGGTGGAGGTATTTATAGCCTCCACCAACCAAACTAGCCGTTTGGCACAATTTTCCCGCAAAAATCAGGACGAGCGGTACTACCGCCCTGCTGGGGCCGGTACTACCGCTCCCAAATCTTGCGTCAGAACGGCTCTGTCAGACGAGCACAGTGACCGTTGGATTTGGCGGCGCGGTACTACCGCCGTTGAAATTTGCGGTACTACCGCTCTCCGGTAGTTCCGCAACGTCGGCGCGGTACTACCGCTATGGCCAAACTCCGAAGGGTCCTCAAAATGCCGCTCTCTGGAAATTACGTACTGCTTGGGCTTCGGATCAACTGGACTCCGGAAGTACCGCTCTGAATGCGGTACTACCGCTTTATGCGGTAGTACCGACGTTGTAAATGCCGGTACTTTCGATCTGGTTAAAATCCGAGATCAACCGGAGGCACTTTCTGGAAAAAGCATGCCGCTCATCCTCCGGTTCTTCCGGACTCCGGAAGTACCGCTTCAATATGCGGTACTACCGCTCTCAGCGGTAGTACCGACGTTGAAAAGGCCGGTACTTCCGTTCCGTGAAGATTCAACCGAGTTCGAGGAGTGCTCTCTAGAAAAAGCGTTCCGCTCCAAAAACGGAACTACCGCTCTGCGGTACTACTGCATCTGAGCACGGTACTACCGCCAGCCGGTAGTACCAACGTTGTAATGTGCGGTACTACCGCTTTTCCAGACAGAGCACAAACTTGATTTTTGAATCGGATTTTCATGAATGCAAACTTAAAAAGATAATCCAAATGGCACTAGATATATGCTATCAAGTTATTAACCAAGATCCCTCTTGATGGTACGATCATTTAACCTAAAATCCGGTCTTCTACCATTCACCTAAGACCGGTAAAATTCAAAAGGGATCCTATTCTAAGAATACCTTTGTCTTGAGCCAATTTGATCTTCACATGTGTCCTTTGGCTTGCATCTTGTCGCTCATGTGTGGACTAACCCTTCTTATGCTCATAAAACACGTTAGTCCCATATTCGCATAATTTCATTAATTACCAAAATCATTTTTAGGGCCCTAGATGCTTTCAATGTGGTAATAATTTAGCAAACATAAGCACATGCAAATCCAAACAACACTTGATTTTCACCATGTTGTAGAACTACAGACCAAACAATGAACAGAGTGACTACGGGAAAGCCATATGGGGGTTGTCCGGAGCTTTACAAACCGTAGAGATGGAGATAGAAGTTTACGCTATCTAGATTTGTCTAATCAAAAAGTTCATGGCCTCCATGGCGTCTTAAAACACATATTTATAGCCATGTGAAAACTTATTACATAAATACTCCTATTTGGGTTTACAATCGTAGAGGCAATATCGTCTTTTCTCTTGCGACATCCCTCTTGAGCTAGTCATGTGGCCTCACGATTATTAGGTCTCCTGGTACAATGGGCTGATTAGGCCAAGGTAGGGGCCACTCTCCAAACAATAACCTCTTATAGTTTAAGGTCCTCAGTTTCTGTAGGCTGAGACCATGTTCGATGTTACTTGTGTCCCCTCCATCCCTATGGCACATTGAATTGTAGTATTCTGGAGTTCCCATCAAAACTTGGCTGACCTCGATAGTGTGCACGGCCCCCGAGGGCAGGCGACACGTGGCAACGATTGGCTTTTTGGCCGTGGGACGTGAGCGATCACGCCAATTATGATGTGGCACATGCCCCTCAATTGCCACGCCGTTGCACGTGCATTGAATGACGTTGTCATATGCTATACTTATGCACCGAGGCAACACCCTTTTTGGAACTATTTGCCTGCCCTCTCTCTCTAGTTTTGCTTTCATCTTCTATAATCTCTTTCATCGTCGTCCTCTGTTCGTCATCAAGCCTTTTTCGTTCTACCTCATGCCACCGATCTCCTACTGCTTGTGATGGCACGTAGAAGTGACCGGCATGGCTGCAGCAGCGCATTTGCTCCCTCGAGTAGCCATGTCATTTAGGATGATCATTGCGAGGTTGCCGCCAGCAAGTGATGGAAGGCATCCAGGAAGTTTAGTGGTGTGTTCATGAACACACTCACCCATCCATTGCAATGGAGTAGTTGGTGCAATCACTTTGTGTGTGATGATAATATCTCGTCTTGCGAGCTCATCTGTCTCCCCACTGGAGACGAGGTCGTGCTGCAACCGTGGGAGGGCAAGACTCTAGTGTTTGCGGTGTATTTCGACACCGGGCTTTGGATCCCTGCTGCTCACTTTGTGGGTGATGTTCTTCAACTATACGAGTTAGAGCTTCAACAAGTTACGCCAGATGCCATCACTCATCTTGCTGTGTTTTCGTGGGCGGTGAGTTCGAAGGGCACCATCCCTAGCGTTGTCATGTTTGCATGGAAGTCTCACTAGCTGTAGCGATGGTTCTACCACAATATCGAGCACAACAGCAGCCTTCGCTGCACTAGGCGAATCATGGACTTCGTCTCGTTGCCTTAGGTGAAGCTTGATTAGGATGACAAGACTCGTGCTAGGAGGCTCCTGGCGGTCACTCTTTGGCTCAACATGCATGACTGCATTGAGGAGTTTTGCATACTCTGCGTGTCTCTGCTGGCCCGATGATGGGACTTGCAGACTGGCTCCAACCGGAACAACAGGGTCCAACCTTCACTGATAATGCTAGCGAAGCCAACGGGGTTGGGTAAGCTTCCACCCTTCACTACGTGTTTCGATGTTTATGGTTGTTTTTCTGTTGGCTAAATGCATGGTCTTATGGTTCTTCCATTGGTGGAGGCAGAGCGTGTGGCAGTTGTGTTCTTGGGACCCTATATTCTGAAGGTCCGTGCATCAATCACATGTGCGAAGCCTTGGGCTTTGCCAGGCCTAAACGTCCCATCCCTACTACAAGCGGAGGCTATCCCCGCGGTGTTGGCGGACAAGACAACAACATCGGCAAAGGTCGTGAAGTCACAGACACTGCATGGGTTTGGCATCAACAATTGTGGTTGTGCCCCTTTCTTTGACCCCTTCTACCCTTGCGGAGCCTAACTCTAGTGTGAAGGAACACAGCGGCCTCGGTGAGTTCAGCACGGAAAAGGCTGACAGCGAAGGCAGCGATGATAGCAGTAGTGACAATGATGGCAATGGCAATGATGACGGTACTAATAGCAATGACAACGGCAATCCTTGCGTCTCTATCGCACGGATCCTACCACAGGCCTGGACGAGGGGCGAGCCACAGACAAGTTAGGGGCACATGAGCATGGGGCAGACGTAGGGTGCATTGTGGACCCTTTGTTATCTACCACGATGACATCCCCTGGAGAGGACCTCACACGAGGCGAGGACAATGCATTAATGTCCGGCTCCACTCGGCATGTTCCAGGTTTGAGTTCCTCCCTTTGTTCTCGGGACTTCACACAGTTGTCCCTACTATGTTCTCTTACATTATCGCCCTCGTCAGTGGCCCTCCTCTTTGGTGGTGAAGCCACGATCTTCTAGGTAGGAGCTCGCCTATGGACTCGAAGCTGCTCTTGGCGCGGGGGACACATCATGGACTAGCATCATGGAGGCCCTTGTGCGTGGAGGAAGCTTCCCAGCCCTGTATGGTGGATGCGGTAGGGGTGGAGTCATGGTGGCTTTCTCTGGGGGACTTTATCCCCTCACTAGAGGTGCTTCGTGCTCTGCACGGTGCCACAAAGTGTGTAGATCTGGCCCTCAATCAAAGGGCCCTCTACTCATGCAGGATGAAGCTCCTCTTGGGGTCTTGGAGGCTAGAGAAGCAAGGGTATGCCTATTTCTCATCTGTCGTTACCCCTCACTCTGCCACCATCTTTTCTTCCTCTGAGTCTGGCCATACCATCGTTTTGTTATGTAGACGATTGCTATAGCATGGACACTCCAGGCAGCGATGTTTCGGGAGTCGTTGGCCTTGCAGGAGCATCTGCATGCTGCGTAGTTTGAAGCCTCCGCACTTCAAAAGACTGTGGAGGATGCTCAGGCGACGCTTGCTTCTCGCCAAATTGAGGGTCCTCACCGGTAAGCGCGAGGCTCAAATCCGCTTTCCTAGAGTCAGAGGGCGTGAAGGCTATTGTCGCTGCAGAGGCTGCTGTTGCTGAGGCTAACAGTCATGCCGCGGAGGAGCGAAATAACTTCCTACAACAGATCCCCGCTCTTGAGGAAGAGAGGGGTCACTTGCAGATGGAGCTGGCGGATGGTCATCGCCTCCACAATTGGTCCGCGGTGGTGGCATGGATAGGTACTCAGTAGAGACCGACCCTCCGTCACTTTTGGTGACTTCGTTCATTTTCTTTCATCGTTGTTTTTGGTTACTATGCTTCGTCTGGACTTGTACTTGGTAGAGACCAACCCTCCATTGCTGAGCGTCTTCTTCGCCATGGTCTTTGCCATTGGAGTCAGGTGGAGGAGTCCATGCGCTTTTGGGTGGATTTTTGGTCTCATGCACATGCCCGTCCGTACGATTATGTAAAGATTGAAAGCTCTGACAAGGGCGGTTAACAGTTTGCCTCCATGTGATATAGCAATGTTTGGCTTCATGAGTGGAATACATACATGGATGTATTGTGCTATTTCTGTACTGCCAACGAGGTTAGTTGTAGGAACTCTATTCCCCACTCTTATAATGGGCCTGGATGAAGCCGTTGGTAGGACTAGGTAGTTGGCGTGCATTTCGTTTCCCACCCTTCGGATAAGCGTCAATGAAGGTGCCGATAGGATAAGTTAGGCTCACACGTGCTGTGTCCCCTACCCTTGGGACCAACGTCGATGAAGGCGATGGTAGGACAAGTTAGGCTTACGCGCGCTGCGTCTCCCACCCTTCGGGTGAGCATCGATAGAGGCGGCAGTAGGACAAGTTAGGCTCGTGCGCATTGTGTTTCCCACCCTTCGAATAAGCGTCGACGAAGTCGATGGTAGAATAAGTTAGGCTCACGTGTGCTCCGTTCCCCCACCATTCGGATGAGCGTCGACGAAGTTGGCAGTAGGACAAGTTTGGCTCATACGCACACCGACTAGCTCTTCGTGGTGAGACAAACGCTAGGGGAGAAGGTGCGGGCCTACTTCAAATGCTTCGCGAAGGTCCACTGCTAGGTAAGGGACGTCAATGATATGACCATCATCAACGCGGCCGTCCGTGGCCTTCAGAAGGATCCACTCGTAGAGTATAACACGCAAAAGCCCACAAAAATGGTAACCAAGCTTTTCGACAAGATGGAAGAATACGTTAGAGTAGAAGAGAATGCGTCACGACACGAGGCGGAGATTGCGCCACCTACCCTTGAAGTCAAGCCTGCTCTTGTTGCCATGAAGAAGGCCCTAACTACAAGCAGCAAAGGAGGCTTTGGTCCAGATACGTCCTCGGAATCAAAAGTGCAAAGGAGAGCATTGCTTTTGAAGGTCGTGGCGTGGCCGAAGGGGCCGTGGGCGCGAAAGGTTGTGCGGTCAGGAGTTACAAACCAAACAATGAATAAGGGACTACGACGAGGCCACAAAAGAGCTGTCTTGAGCCTTACTAATCGTAGAGATGAGGGATAGAAGTTTATACTTACCTATATTTGTTTGATAAAAAAGCCCTTGCATTTCATGATGCTTTAAGCCATATATTTATATCTATGAGAAGACGTATTACATAAATACCTTTAATTGGGTCTACAATCCCAAGGACAATATCATCTTTCCCTTACAACAGTCCTTTTGGACCAGTCATGTGGCCTCATGATTATTGGGCCTCCTGATATAATGGACCGACTGAGCCAAGGTGGGGCCACTCCCCCCCACAGATCACAACAAGGCAAACATGCACTTTTTTTTTATCTCAGGCCTATTCTTTTTGACTTTGATTTATGGATTCTAACTACGGTTTATAACTTTTGGACTATTTGTAAGAGAGTACGGAGTAACAGAAACTCATATACGGTTTTAGTTAATATAAATAAAGTCGCTACTGTGTGTACTATAATTAACTTGTAGACCCTGTTTTTAAAAGACACTTTATTTCAAAACTAGTTACTACAAAAAAAAGCCAAAAACAACTTTTAGGAGCTAAAAAAATATGCTCATCATCTACAAACTACCTAATGCTTTTTTCTAATCGTGATTAGCTTGGTTTACAAGTTACAACTACATGCAAGCCTACCAAGCAGCACACAGAGAGGAGAGAGAACGATGAGCTTTTTTTTTTTTTTTTTGATAAGGAGAACGATGAGCTGAAAAGCAATACTACAGTACAAGGTAGAAGAAGACGACGACTACCACGCGTTACACGGCTCCGCTTTTTCGCGGAAGTGAGAGCTCGCTCGCTCTCGCCCCCAAGCTTTGCGTGCTCGAGAAGCCTCTACCCGTGCTGCGCCACTCCCCACCGTCACGCGACCCTCAGCCGTTGGATCCACATACCGACTCGATCCCAGCCGCCCGTCCCCTCCCATCCCTCGAATTCCCCTCTCCTTTCCAAAACCACCACCTTCCGATGGCAAAGAAGCCCCCGACCTTTTCGTCCCTTTCTTCCTAGATCGCACCAAAACGAAGCACCAGAGCACACGAGGAGCGGACTGAGGATTCCTCCATTTGGTCTCCCTCTCGCGCGATCTGATCCATCCATTGGTCAGCCCGGGCGATCGGAGCAATGCTGCGCGGATCGAGCTGCTGCTGATCGCGGTGAGATCACTCGGATGCGCTCAATTGCAGCGTTTCTAAGCTGTTTTTCCGATTTGTTTTGGTTAGATTTGGGGATGTGTGCGGCAATTTGAATTATGTATGGTCAAACGCGTGGGACTTTGCTTAATTGATCTGCTTCCGCGCTCGAATTTGTGCGGTGTGACGTTAATAGAGCTTTGGGAAGGGTGATTGTGTCGGAGCTTGTTGTGGTGCGGGATTAGTGTTTAGTTTTGAGTTGGAGCCTTTGCTCGTGATACGAGCTTTGCGTGAGGTGGAAAAAGTTCGATTCTGCATAATCGTGGGCTGGCATTGGTATTCTCTCAGCTTTAATCGAGCATTTTGTAGTGATAACTGAAGCCGAGTTTGGTATGATTGCTCGGATCGTTTAGATCAGCGCGTGTAGTTCGGTAGCTTTTGGTGGGATATTTGCTCTGTTTTCGAAACTCGAGCTCTAGATTTACTATGTACTAAATACTGTGGGGATTCTTTGCTCAATCGTTGTGTTCTTACACTGATGGAGAGTGGATTTCACGGTTGAAGTGCGAATTGAACAGTAGGAAGAGCTATTTGGGGGTAGAGCTTGCTGTGATCACTCGGATGAATTTAGATTTGTGAAGGCCTCCTTTCGATGTGATCCCTTTTGTTATTTCTAGGGAGGAGTTTTATTTATGTAAGAAATTGAGTGTTGCCTAAAGACAGTGGGTTTTTACTTAAGCCTGGAGCTATTGTTTCGGGAATTGGTGAATGTGGTATGATTTTATTTTTTATGAAGAACTAGGGATTTTGCTTGATCTTGGAATCATATGCTGAAATCAATTATTACTCTTCCAATCCAGTAATTGGGAGAACTAACCGGAGCAAATATTAGTGCTACTGCAAAGTGTCCCATGTACCAATTTGATGACGTATGCTTGATCGATCTTGAGCAGCCAAGCTCAGTGGGAGGATAATATATTAATATTTCACTTGACATTGGTTTTTAGGCTCTCAATGTAACACATGGTTGAGCTTATTGGATCAAAGGTGGTATTATAATACTGTTTAGTTGGATAAGCACATTTTTGGCAATTTCTCATTGCATTCCTTTTTTTTCTTAGAACTTACTCTTGATTGTCAATTGCATTCCGATTTTGTTGCAAGATTGTGACTATAGAATTCTACATCGAACTGGAATTGATGGTTTATACCACGCTTTGACCCAATTTTATATCACTAATAATTAAACTGATGAACAATGATCAAACAGGTGAAATGAGCATGTGAAATTAGAACCATGTTTTCTTTCATTTTGAAATAGCTTGTAAGTTGTATTTAATCACCCCAATTCTTTTGTTTGTCTCATTTTTATTCATTACGGCAAATTTTCCTCTTTGTGCAACCAGAATTAATCATCGCATGTGCTGTGTCACTATTTATCTTCATTTGTTTGGGGATTGCTGAATTGTTCGTTGACTCGTTAGTCCTATTCAAGTATACGTTATAATGTTGTATTGATTCCATCTGATTGTAGAATTTCATCATGGTAGGCTTTGATTAGTACGGGCATTGGATGAAGTTTGTACGTATCCATGGAAGTGGGTGGTTCGCAAGATGTTTTGGAGAACAAGAATGAAGAGAATGACTTCGAAAAGAATGTCAGTTCTGATCCTGTGGTTTACCAGCTAGTTCGGGTAGATTCTTACTTTCTTAGTTATATGCCTTATTGGCTGTTGTTTTTAGATGCAAAACTCATCATGATGTTTCCAATTGCTTCCTTTGGTCCTTTGAGAAACACTCACTTTTTTTTTTGAGAAAAGGTTGAAGGTGATGGAACACTTGTTCCTGCTACAGAGGACGAAGTCTTGCAGTTTGAACATTTTATTCATGATGAGAAGGTTGATCTGCCTTCTATTGAAGATGTAGGGCATGTGGAGGAATTTTTTACCAATGATTGCATGTTACTGAAGAAGCTTGACTTGGAAGGTGCTGTCAGTAGCATTATTCAGTTCGAATTGTTACTTTGCTATATCATTTCCTTTTGGGCGACCTTACTTCATTAGAAAAGCTGTGATATTGGAATACAGTGTAGCCGTACAGACTTTATGTTTCCTGTATTAATTCAACTGCTTTGACTACTTAAGATGCTCACTGTTTACTAAACTTGTGTAGCGGGGTCTTCCAAATTAGAGATTACTGAAGTGGAGATACAAAAGTTGGATGCTGACTTAGAGGTATATTGCTTATCTGTTGTGCTTCATGAATATCTGCCATCAGCCTAGGCTTTTCAGTTTTGCTATCGAATAATAGGTATATGCTACATTACTACTAGATAATAGGTTTAGTATGTTTGCAAGGATTCGTGGTCAATATTTTCAAGCTGAATCTGACATGGTTTTGATATGGACTTTCTGGTTCTGTAAAATTCTCAGTTCAGAGTTCAATTGCCTATCACTTCAATAAATTTTACTTTATACTCCACATAAATTTAGTTAGAA
Source organism: Dendrocalamus latiflorus (assembly GCA_017311315.1). NCBI lineage: Eukaryota > Viridiplantae > Streptophyta > Magnoliopsida > Poales > Poaceae > Dendrocalamus > Dendrocalamus latiflorus. The sequence continues at coordinate 2,807,550 of CM029634.1, read as the reverse complement.
CTACCTTTGGAGTTAGCATTAAGGTTCATTGTCATCTATTCAGATCTATGTTTATGTCTCCTACTCAAGCAGCTCCATCTTCATTCATCCTTAAACTTCCCTATTATACTTAAACTTCCCTATTATATACTGTCCCATTCTGAGATTGCTAAATCAGGGAAGAGATTTTCGAACATCATCAAGAAGTGACATAGAGAGATGGAAGGATGGATCAAAATTAAGCTAGTAGAAATGAAATATAAGCTAAAGTTTCCCTGCCTAAGAAATAATGAAGACATTTCTGCTTGACCGTAGGTCATTCAAAGCTGTGGGAATGAGACATTGATCTCTGTTGAAGAGAGTCCTGTGTTCTTTCTATTGATGTTAATAAAATATTTTCATTTGGCTGATAAGTGAGTACATTGCTGCTAGTTTTAATCTAAGCTGTCTTGGTTAATAAGTTATGAAAAGTGTGAAACTTTTTTAGAATTGTGCACTGTTATGCGCAAGTTATTCCTTTTTAATGCTTGAGCTTGTGGTTTGATGAACTGTCATTATTAGACATTTGCCTTAAAGCTTAAACCATCTACAAATCCTTCCTGTGCATACATTGTCTATGTCATTTTACTTACTCAAGTTAATACAGCTTTAAGGAGATGCATATCATTACACAGGAAGACAGAGTACAGCCATTTGATGATTCACTTGATCTTCCCTCAAAGTGTATTCATGATCAGCAGACAGATAACTTGAACACAGAACAAGGGGATAACAACTTTGCTCAACAGGACAATGCTTCAACCGAGACTACAAATTCAACAGTGTTAAATGACTCTTGCAGTGCTGAAAAAGAAAAGGCTGATGCCTGCTCAAGACCAGTAAATGACACATCTACAGGACCATCTGTTTCTGGAGTTACTAGTTCAGTGCCTGATTTTTCCATTTTAAGAGGAGAAGTCTGCTTGGATAATCTTACAATTAGAGAACTTCAGGAAGCATTTAGAGCCACATTTGGGCGCCAAACTACTGTCAAGGACAAGTTATGGCTCAAAAGACGGATTACAATGGGGTTAACCAATTCCTGTGATGTTCCAAGTTCAGGTTGTGTAGTTAAAGATTATAAAATTATTGGCAAGGATGCCAAACAAGAGATACCAGCCATTGAAGGAATACCTAAGGTCGAGCTTGAAGTGACTTCTTTGGTTAGGGACCAAGCATTGGATCCAGGAAATGGGAGAGATTCACCATCTAGCTCTTACTACCAGAGTGAGGACCAACAAGGATCCTCCAAGAGGCTAAGAAGAGTACCAACAGATAATGATGAACCACAAGGAACTCTCCTGGCTGAACAAGGCACCGCTAAGAGAATTAGAAAGCCAACTAAAAGATATATTGAGGAGCTCTCAGATATTGAGACTCATGACTTCCCTGGGAAACTTTCTTCACCAGGAAAAAGGCCTGCGCATGATGAGGTGTTACTGAAACCACGGGCAACGCCTTTCCATGAAGTTGATTCATTGAGTGCAACTTATCCTACTCGAAAGGATACTATCGGAGGGTTTAGTGTACATGTTCCTTATGTTTCGAGGATGAGAAGAGGACGCCCTAGGAGGAACTTCATTTCATTTTTGGTAATAATCTACTTATGCATCATTTATTTTCACAGCTTTGGACAGTTTGTTTGTCTTTTATTATTAGTGCATAACGGAGGAAGATATTGAATTACTATATTTAGGGAACGATGTTACACGTCCTTTTTCTCTTCTGAAAATACACTTCAAGCGACTCTATTCAGTACCCAATTTTCAATTAGGTAACTGTTGTCGATTTTTTTTCATTTAGCTCCTTACCCCATTTTGCTGTCTTACCAATCCCTTATGCCATTTTCACAAACAAAATGTGGCAAATCCCTGAACCTTGGTTAAGTGATTCGCCAATACTATGTCATGTGGGGTCAACACTATACCAGCCGTCGACCTAGGCATGTGCCAGCCCAAGCAGTCGGCCAACCGCAGGATTAGGTATTTGTTCGTTTCTTGATTCTCAAGTAATATTAGAAGATTAGATTAGTTTCCATATTGTTACTAGCTCTTTTTAAGGGAGACTTACTCTCCTATAATCAAGCAAAAAAGTTATATCTGAATTCCCCTATCCCTTTTGTCCCTTCCCAGTCTCCCATGCACCTTTCTCCCGGTGCACCTTCTTCCTCTCGTGGTCTCACTGCCATGGCTCCTAGGCGCAAGCCTGGACTGAAACCCCCTACTACTGTACTACACACACATACCCAATACCCCGATACACTCTGCCACATGGGCGTGACATACTGTCCAAGGTTATTAAGGCGGTAAGGCGAGGTGCGGCGACCCACCCCCTTCCAGACGCCTAGGCGAATAAGGCGTGCGGCGAGGCGACGCCATACACATACCCTAACCTACCATGCAACAGCACAAACATACACTGATACATACCTTTTTGCTGCCAATTCTAGAGGCCATGTAGTAGTGATCCTCCTGTTTCCAGTTGCCTTGTTCCATGTACCATACAGCCCCTAACAAGTTTCAACATGTGTGACTCATTAATATAATTATGTAACAGAAATACTTTGTAATGAGATGAAATATGGATAAAGCATTCAAGTGAAATACCTTTTGATGATCTGAACTCTCTTTTCTTCTCCCAAACAGCAAGCTGCATATACAATAAGGAATTTAGCAACAACGGCAAGCAAATATCAATATATCATCATTACATCAGTGATCAGTCCATAAACTTAGATTTAGATAATAGTGGCAATAAATAATAGCAGTCCACACTCGTTAGCCACATTACAAACATTCCACAAATATAACTACGTAAGATAGAGTCTTAGTGGCATAATTAGTACTTTAGTAGTCAACAGCCACATAATTGCATAACAACATAGCCCAACCACCAAAAGCTTAAGAGTCTAATGGCATGCTAATTGCTAAGTAGTGCACAAGTGCGCAAGCACAACACAAAAGTAGCTTTAGTGCAGATCTGAAATCTGCTAGCAGCCAACTCTCAATAGTCAATATCCATCATCAAACTCGTCAGGGATTCCAAGTAATCTCTCATCTCCTTTCTTCTAGGAACAGTGGCCTCCTCCTCTTATTGGATTCCAAGTAATCTCTCATCTCCTTTCTAATAGCAGTAGTGGTCTGCATACACATTTTTGTATCTCCATATCCACCTGCCAGATGCTGCTTCAACCTTTTTATCCCTCCACAAACCACAGTGTCACAAAGAGTACATGCCACCTGATCTCTCTTCTGAAGGTTTGCCCAATATCCATACTTCCAGCCTGGATCATTTGAGCTGGCCTTCCTTGCTTTGTCTACCTTAGGATCGTAATTGTCATTGTTGACAGAAGGTGGACTTGCCATGCTTTCCATTTGGCTTGTGCCGCATAGAAAGAACCAAGAGGGTAATTAAAAGGTGAGGAGATTGAGTAGAGTGCACACTGGCTGGCGGCTGCAGCCTGTAGTAATCTAATCTAAGCAGTGATAGTGAGCACTAGGCAGTAGAAAATTAGCAAGTTGGCAAGTATAACAAATACTAGCAGACAACCAATACATGTACATGTAATACAGAGCAGAGCAGAGGAAGGAGGGGGAGGAAGAGCAGAGCCGCAGAGGAAAGAGGAGGGGAGGCCGGGAGGAAGAACAGAGCCGCAGAGGAAAGAGGAGGGGAGGAGCCGCAGAGGAAGGAGGGGGAGGAAGAGCAGAGCCGCAGAGGAAAGAGGGAGGAAGAACAGAGCCGCAGAGGAAAGAGGAGGGGAGGAGGAGCCGCAGAGGGGAGGACATACCTGCAGAGTCGCGGTCACGGATGGGGCGGGAGTCGCGCGGACGGGGCGGGAGTCGGTCGCGGACGGGGCGGGAGTCGCGGACTGCAGGGGTCGTGCGGACGGGGCGGGAGTCGCAGGGCAGGCGCAGGCGGCGCCGCCGCCGGATTTCAGGTGCACCGCCGCCCTCTTCTCTCTCCCTCACGGATGGGGCGGGAGTCGGTCGCGGACGGGGCGGGAGTCGCAGGGCAGGCGCCGCCGCTGGATTTCAGGTACGCCGCCGCCCTCTTCTCTCTCCCTCACGGATGGGGCGGGAGTCGGTCGCGGACGGGGCGGGAGTCACGCGGACGGGGCGGGAGTCGCAGGGCAGGCGCCGCCGCCGCTGAATTTCAGGTGCGCCGCTGCCCTCTTCTCTCTCCCTCTCTCCTTCCTTTCCCTCTCCCTCTCCCTCTCTCAACTGGCGCGAGCCTGTGGCGGGAGGTGTACGCGCGCATCACATCGCGCCGCTCTTTCCCCGCGCCTTTTCGGTCCCGCGGCGTCCGCCTCAGCCAAACCGACGCCTTGGCGACGACTTTTGCCGCGAGGCGACGCCACATGCGAGGAGGACGCGGCGAGCACAACGCCACCATTCCAACAGCGCTCGGACGACTAGGCGTCGCCTAGTGGACGCCTTACTAACCCTGATACTGTCTCTTAAGGAGGTTAGCATGTTAGTCTCACTCTAATACATCTCTTTCCTCATCCACATCCCGATAGTCTTTATCTGACATTTAGGTGTAATGCATTATTGGTAAGAAAGGCTTGCTGTACCATTTTTCATCCAGTGCTCTCTTAGAGCAATTAAAAGACCAATAAGTCAAGTGGACAACCTGAATGGGAAAAACTTGTAGCACAGTAACCTAAGACATTGGAAAGGTGATGCAACCTGCCCTAATGCCCAGCTGAATGGTTAGAGTAAATTGCAGCATATGTTGTCATAATTGTTTGGTTGTCTCACCATAGGCCCCTAAACGTGCTCTTTGTTACCTCGAATAACAGGATCACGAGCCTTCTGTGGAATGTACTGAACTTCAGACGGCAGTTGGGATGACATTGGAGAAAGATGGTGAACTGGGGAACCATGTAAGCAAAACTACAGAAGTTCCACTAATGGTATGCCTCTGGTCATGTAGAACCACTTAATGAAAAAACCAAACTTGAGAAGCTGACAATTAACTAGATATTTATTTTGAAACACCTAGTACCTCAAACATTGTTGCTGAGTTGCAATTTTGACCTGTATCCTACACGCAATAAAATATTTTTCTTCTGTCCAACTTGCCACTAGAAAAATGCTGAGAAGAAAGGAGGGCGTATAGAAACAACTGATGATATGGAGGTTCAGGCCGTGCAAGCAAACGATTTTTGCAGTGCTGATGCCAAGCCCAAAATAAAGCGGGGCTTGAAGCGGAAGCATCATCGAGCATGGACACTGTGCGAGGTTCTGAAGCTGGTTGATGGTGTGGCTCGGTACGGGACTGGCAAATGGTCGGAGATTAGAAGACTTGCCTTCGCCTCGTATTCTTACCGCACCTCAGTGGATCTCAAGGTGAGATTGCTTGTACAACTCCTCAGTTTATTAATTACAATTTGATTTTCTAATGAATCATACTGCTTATTCAGGATAAGTGGCGGAATCTGATCAGGGCCTGCCGGACACAGCTTCACACGGAAAAAGATGTAATCACTTCTCCCTCTTCAACTCACACGAGCACCTTTTTTTCCTTATCAGTTCATTTCTTCCATCCTGCCATATTTTGCTCCTGGGTTATTCATTTTCTTCACTCTTCTATTCCGCCGAGCAGGGTGGTTGTCCGCGGAAAAATAATCCTTCGACCGTACCAATACCACTATCCATTTTGTTACGAGTGAAAGAACTAGCTGAGCTGCAGTCACAAGCTGGCGATTTGGCAGTGCCAATCAAGTTCCCAGGGCAGAGCAGTAAGGTTGCACAGGGAAAAGGGTCGGGGTTTTTGTGATCCATGTACTGCATGCAAATAGAGAAAAACTACTGAGATAGTTGTACGCTTTTGGACGCTGAACGTTACATATTGTTGCAACAAAGTTGTGATCGCGTTCGCCGCGTGCAAAGTAAATAATGGGCTGTTTTTTTGGCTTATGATTTTTAGCTGAAATTTTTAAATTTTGGGATGTTCGCGATAGAGATTATGGAGATACTCATTTACGATTTTGGCTGGTACAGATGTTGTGTTTTTAACATGTGCTATAATTAATTTGTAGACTCGTCTTGAGAAAATACTTATGGCTTAAATTTTTAAATTTTGAGAGACAATATGTAGAGAAAAAATAGTCATATGCAATTTTTGCCAGTACAACTGGACTCAGTACACTTTTTACTACAATCTTTCTATTTTTTTCTCACCTTAAAAATATATATATTTAAAAACTAATTATCTCTACTATTATATAAAGAGGAGTTAGTGGTCATCGGTGCGTTCTCCTCTCTACAGACATCAGATTTGATCTAGACCATTCGTCCCTCTACTCTCTCTCTTTCTCAGATACAACCACCCACCCCTCCACTTTCCCCATCTCGCGTATTTCGGCCACCCTTCTCTCTGTCGTTTGCTCTTCAATATTTGATGTGTGAAGTTGGCCAGATAGTAAGTTTTGTTTGTCATTTTTATGACTTCGTTGCAACGTATAGATCTCTAACTAGTTATAGCATAAATTATAAATTATATTATTTGAAAGCTAGTTTCCGCAAAGTAAAACCGCAAGTGTCTTGGCCCACGAGGAGTCAATCGATATAAGTAATCTGTTTTGAGCTGTGTGCCTAAGGCCTTCGCAGGTTGGGGCTCGGGCCTCGGCAGAAACTAATGCGTGCGCAGCGGGTGGGTTAGGCCCACCATGGCCTATGCTGCTGGCGCGTGCTTTGCTGTCAAATGTGGGCGGTGGCAACATTCACGGCCGGGTGGTACCGCAGGATGCCGCCGCGGTAAGATGCTGAGGTGGAGGATGCCACGCGATGCAGCGTGCCCCGGGCGCCGCTCCGTGGCGCTGTTCGTTGAGTTTACCGCGCCACGTGGTGGCACGGTCGAGGATTTCGACGGGCATTGTGGCAGTTGAACCAGCGTCAAGCTTTCCTCTCGCCAAAGTACCAACAACGTCTGCGCTTACAGAATTGGTTCACCGGGTGTAGACCAATGTTTTTTAGATCGAATGTAGTAAATCAACGTTTGGTGTGCGTACTCAAATGTGCTAAATGTACTGCCGTGGTAAAATTTGGTCCGAGTAACTGCATTTGATAGGGAGTACTAACAATTACAGGTACTTCACAGGCGAAAAAGGAAGCAACAGACTTTACACTCTACCCAAAACAGGGCAAGATTGGGATATAAACTATGCCACGCTCCTAATTTTCTTTTGTTCCATAGCTATACTCCGTTCTAGCACTACTATTGATTGGATGCTACCGGATTCTTTCGGCAAATTGGAGCACACCACTGACGGAGCAGGCAACTCTGCAGGTAGATGGTCATTACCTGATCGAGCGGCTGAGCTACCGACCTGATGCTCCTCCTGCATCCACACCTGATGCTGTTAGATTGAGACGCTAGTGAAGCACCTGACACGAGAAACGCTGTCGCGAGCTGTGACGTTTCTGAACACAGAAAACCGGGCTGTACATCCCTGCATTTGGGTGGATCCCTTCGAGACCAAACTAACCCAAGAAAAGGGCGCATAAACTAACGCGGTGACGCAGTAAGAATCTACACCGAACTCCTGCTCCGATTTTTTAAGGAGTAGTCGTACGAGCTCCTGCGCGTGCGACCACGTTGCTGGGCTTCTTATCCCGAGAGGTCAGATACCTCTGCGCGACACTAAAACTGAATTACCGGGTAATCAATATGTCTGGCCAACCGAAGATGGCAACGAACAAGTAAATAGTGTTTCAATTTTTTAAGTATTTATTTATTCTTTACTCCGATAGCTATAAAACTATGAAGATTCGGATACAAAGCCTACTTAAAATATGAAGAAACTCAGAGCTGAGCCACTGTACAAAATCTGCAGGTGCGGTGCTACCGCTGTTGTATCAGCGGTACTACCACAACCGGTCGAAAAACTGAGTGGTCTAAAAATGACTCGTGTGGTCGATGATCAAAGAACGGTCGAAAACCAACATGGTCGAGTTACGACTCGAGTGGTCAGTAACCCGAGAGTGGTTGAAACCAGCGTGTTCAAAACCAGTGCGGTCGATGACCAAGAGCTGCGGTCAGAAAATCAATCGTGTAGTCAATGATCAGAGTAGTCGTAACAGTTCGGAATATGACCAGAGTGGTCTACAACCAATGAATGATCGAAACCAAAGAGGTCGAACCAAACTGAACCTCGACTAGTGAGGTCGACGACCAATGAATAGTCGAAAACTAAAGTGATCAGAGAACAAGAGTTGCGCTAAAACCGCTACGCAGCCTACAGTACTACCGTTTCTCCCATATGAACATGGGTTCAGCCCAACCGCAAGATTCCAAATCCACAAAACTTTTGATCGACAGTACCAAAAGCCGTCAAACTTTGCACACATATTTCTTACAGTCTCAGAAAGCTATTCCATTCTTGGATAAAAAAAATTATGACAAATTTGAGACCTTTTTTGCAATTTAAAGCAGTGCAAGCCAACTGAAAAATAAAAACCAAATCGATGATCAGATCTTGCTCGTAGGTAGAAGATAGCCAAGATGGCTTTAAACACGTTCCCACATGTCACAGCAAACAAGATCAACGAAGGAATCAACTCAAAAACTCTTGGATCAAGAAATCACCTGATTAGACCAAGAACGAGTAAAAACAGAGTTTCTTGAAAATCTGGCTATTGACATGCCTAAATGATTGGAGATCGATCTCAAGATATTATCTCCATCTCATTCATATCCTTGGCATAGTAAGATCAAGAGAAGGGCGGAAAAGAGATAAAACCAACCGAAACAATGGCAACTCAATCAACCAGATGAATTCAAGAAGGGATTGAGAGAAGAGAGGAAAAACCATCTCAAAACCAAAGCAAGATTAATCAGACAAGAAGATTCACAAAAGGTAGATCAAATATTGATGTATTGCTCACTTGAGATGATTGGTTTTACAGCCACTCTACTCAGGAGGACAGTGCTATAAAGTTAGAGCACATACACACTCTCTAACATATTTCAGGAGTTGTACCCAGTTGGTCATTGGACATGTATGGCTAACAAAGCCTAAAACATGTTTACCATACGAACTTTGGAACTTGTTTTGGTAAGCTCCCAAACTGAAAATATACTACTGCGACATAAATAAGCCCTGTATCTGGTCTCAAAGAAAAATGGAGAAACCTTCTTGGGTGAGATAACTGCGACCAGACATGCTTTCAAACCCCTTATGTTTTTCCACTGCCGTGTCCCTGAAACTCGTGCCGGCCCATACCATTGGACCTCCCGTTCAAACCAGAAAAAACATCAGTAGCACAGTATTCACTATACTACGTGACAAGATCAGATACTATGCAAGGTTTGCACGTCCTCACCTATACAACTGCAAAGCGGAGACGACTACTACAGAACTACCCCAATTTATCCCTAACGCAGGCACCAACCAAACCAAGCTCAGCTCCAGCGAGGGAGATGTGGCGGCGTATGCACGCGCGCAGTAGGGCTCTCACTCTCACATGCGAATCATCAGATCGATGCTACGTGCTTGCACTGTGCTGGTCATAAGAGTTGAACAGATGCCTCCTCCCTCTCGGGCTCTCCGCGTGCGTTTCATTTTGCTGATGAGACGGTGGTTTCAGCGACAGAGCCGTGTACTTTTTTACACTGCACTCCATCACATGCAGATTGGCCTCATGCGAGGGGCCGTGTGGTGTGCATTAGCCATCACGCTTTGTTTAGGACCTGCTTAGTTGGGCTGAATTTTTGTGTCTTATAACTAAATTTTTACTGTATTTGGCTAAAATTATATTGTAGCTGATTATGATTTATTTACCATAATTAAGTTTAAAAAAATTAAAAATAGAAAAAACATATTAGCTCATCACATATAATGCAAACAAATATAGAAAAAAAGAACCAGCAAAAAGCACAAAAAAAACTAAACAAACAAAATAAATAGAATTTTAAAATAATAAAAATTAAATCAGAAGCCTAAATTGAGCAGCCCTTAATCCGCCCGTAGCACAAATACCAATGGATTTAGAACAGTGTACGAGTACTACGAACTACCTGGTCAATTTCTGGTTTTAAATTACAGCACACCGTCAGTTTACGCACTGCAATCACTTTAACTTCTGCAGTTGAGTTGTACTGCTACAAGAGTACGGCCTGATCGATAAAACCCAAGGCTGTAACATGGGACATGTAATTCTAGAATTTCATAGGTAACACTTGAGCAGAAGGCCAGGCCTAGACTTGTCGTGGACAGCGGAGCTGCTGCTACTTACTACGTACTAGCGTAGGGCTGGGCTCTGGTCGCAGCTGGCCCACACGTCAGAGACACGGCTACCGGTACTTGCGCCCATGACTCGCAACTGTCGCGGTGCTGGGGCAGACAGCACGAGCAGGCATTGAAGGCTGCTGCTACTAGTAGCGTAGACGGCCAGCTACTGTAGTATGCATGCATGCATGGATGGATGCAGTTGGGAGAGGGGCAGCAGCAGCGCAGGTCCAGCAGTCAGTAGCAATCTGAGCCTAGATCATTCAATCCCATGGACGCAACATCTGACACCCTGACATTGTCTCAGGGGCTGGCCGGGGTGCCGCAGCAATGGCACTGCAGTTGGCATTGAATTCATGAGAAGACCCAGGCTCAGTCTCTGTCTCTGTCAGTAGTCCTCTGCAAGCACACTGCAACTCTGCATCCAGCTTCTTGCATTGGGCTAATGGGAAACGGGCTGAAGCGATCCAAGATCCTGAGAAGCTCACTGTTTGGGCTAACTCCAAACAGTAGTACTCTTAGGGCGTCTCCAACAGCTGGCTATTTAGTTAGCTAGATCTGATGTGGCAAGGAAAAAGTAGGAGAGAGAGTAGTCACTAGCGACGAGCAAATAGCTGATCTATTTCACGTAGTCCAAGAACATGAGAGAGGAGCATGTGGGTCCAACAGTATAAAATAGTCTTTGCTTTTGTCTCTCACCTCCACGTCAGCTGACTATATAGCTAGTACTAGCTATTACCATTGCGGATGCCCTTAACATAAGTAAAAAAAAAAAGACCAAAAGGACTATCTTCTCGGCTCCTATTCTAAGAAGGGTGTTGTGCTTTTATATGGTAATTAGTTTTTCTATAGTAATTAATTTTTAAGTAAAGTATTTTTTAAGATAAATATACAAATCAATTAAAGTCTATAACGATTTTATTTATATTATTTAAAACCATATAAAAGCTAAGCTGAACAAAGAAAACAGGCCCATTAAACATTATGTTGCTCAGGCGCATTGGTGTCTATGCAGCATGATACTTAGTAGGAATATTGTATTCTCCTAAATAAGTACGCTACAAACTTCACACAAAACATAAAGTAAGCTGGGAAGCAGGTGGGCTACTGAGCTTTGAGCAAATCCACAGATGTGACAAACTACCACAGGCAGAGGAATCGGAAAGAGAAAAAGGGCATCCACAAAAGCGAACACGCTCGGGCCGGCTCACAAGATGCTGGCATTACAGGGACTGACAGGAACTGAGGGGGAAAATCATTCCTAAATGCTCCAGATTAGCCTCACCTCGACTAATTAACATAGCCTTGATCACCTGAGGCCATTGCAAGGAAAATGTTACACTCGGAAGGGGCATTATGAAAAGGAGAAGAAAATAATGGAAATGGAAAGATGATCGACTCGTAGGAGGTTTCGGCTTTTCAAGATCCTCAAACCGCGCATGCCTCGAGTTAAATGATCGTGCTCAGGAATCAGGACCATGCAGCACGCCAACAAAGTACCAATAGAGTTGCTCCGTGTAGTGCGGTCTCGTAGCAATCGAGCACTGACGCTAGGAACGTTGGGATCACTCATCTGCAGATTGTAAAAGAGAAACAGGAAGGTAATGATCAGCACAACATACCTTGGAAAAAAGAATTAATGGAGATCGACTAGTTTTGTAGTGCAAGAATCGATAGTACGTTGGTAAGTACAGGTGTACGTACCGTTGTGGTAGCGGGAGGTGGTGGTGATGGGGAGGTCGTTGGCGGCCATGGGGATGGAGATGGAGAGCTGCGTCTCGCCCTCGAGTCCCATCCACGAGCCCTTGCTGCCCTTCTCGTGCGGCCACTCGTCGAAGAAGTGCCGGAGAGGCTTCTGGGCCGCTCCCGCGGCGGCTTCGTGGCCCGCCGGTTTCTCCAGCCTCAGGTCGGCCCCCAGCACGAAGCAGTGCTGCTGCTGCTGCCGTCTCTCTTTCTCCTCGTCCTCTTCTTTGGAAAGATCAATGGCGTATGCCGACGCCGCGCTGTTGCCGTAGCCACCGCTCGGGAAGAGCGATGTGGTGCTCTGCTTGGGCTCCATGCCGAGCTGCTTGAACTGCCACTGGCCGTGGCCGGTGTGGTGGTCCCTCTCGGTGCCGTCGGAGAAGAAGGCATGCTCGCCATGCACCTCCTTGGTGCTGTGCCCGTAGGCGTAGTCCCTGTGGTCCATGGAGTAGTAGGACGTCGGTGGGTGCGGGTGGGTCGTGTCGAGGTGGAGGTGGAACGGGCTGACCGGCGCGTGGAAGGCCAAGGCGCCGGCGCCGGGCGGTCGGGCGGAGGCGGCGTAGGGGCCGCTGTACATCGCGTGGTACGGCGTCGCGTCGTGCGTGGCTGCGGCGGGGCGGTGGTAGGAGGGCGCGGGGGAGGAGGTGGTGGTTGCGGCGTTGACGACGGAGGCGTTGGAGGAGGAGGAAGGCGGTGGCGTGGCCAAGGACATTTCCACAGGCTTTCTTGAACGGTTCTTGCCGCGGTGCATGTGCTTCTCGCAGTACTTCGAGTCCGGGTAAGCCTCCTTGGAGCAGCGCCACTTCTTGCCATCCGTCCGCCGGCACCGCCCGGGCTCCGGGTCCTCCGCCTTTCTGCCGAACCCCATGCCGAAGCACCCCCACCCCACTGCACGCATGCAGCACACCACCATGAGTTAGCATCGATACGGACGTACGTGAATGATGGAAACATGTGAGCAAGCAAACAAATGACATGGCAAAGTAGTAGTATGTACGTACGTGAGGGCTGAGGCGGGAAGGCGAGGGAGGGGGAGGTGGCGAGGGCGGAGTCGAGGAGGAAGCTGCGGCGGAGCGGGAGGATGAGGTCGGAGGGGATGGGCGTGCCGGAGGCCATGTACTTGTAGATGAGCGCCTGGTGCTCCAGCTCCTGCCACTGCGACGCCGTGAACGCGTACCGCCCAGCGCCGCCGCCGCCGCCCGCGCGACTGCTCATCATCATCATCTCCGCGACCACCCTACGTTCACTCGCTAGCGCGCGCCCAGCGGCTTCTCCCGCTATGCAGCCACACCAACCTATAACACCGCGCGCACGGCTCGGCACGGCACGAAGTGTGGCGATCAGAGCGTGGTGTGGTGCGGTTGCTGCCGCTGCGGTGGTGGCGAGTGCGGTGGGGAGGGTGGAGTGAGCACTCTATGAGCTTCAGGGGCGGGGGTTTTGCAATGGGGGTGGTGCGGAAGGATGGCGAGGGCCGAGGGGTGACCGCGCGGCCGCGCACATTTAAGGTCCCACAAAGACTCTAGCTTACCATTTTTTTTTTTGCTTTTAAGGTCCCGTTTGGCACGGCTCCACTTCACAAGTGAAGCTGTTTTTTTAGCTTCAGCTCCACGAACAGCTCCACCGGTGGAGCTGGAGCTGTTTTGGTAGACTGTTTGGCAAAACAGCTCCACCTGTTTTATCATGCATGGTTGAGAGATGTCAATTGTCCAATATACCCCTGTCTATTTGCATAGGAATGACCCGTTAAAACCGGTGGCAGATCGCGTAAATTCACGAAAGTACAAGGGCAGTGGCATGCGGGCCTGCGGATGGAGCCGGGTGGAGCTACTTTTTTCAGCTCCATCTCGTACATATCGTTTGTCTCAGCACGTTTTAAGGGACTCCTTGGGTGGAGTTATTTTGTTTTACCCCATTTGGCACAAAACGGCTCCAAACAGCTCTAGGAGCCGATGGTGGAGCTGTGCAAAACGGAGCCTAAATAAGTTTAAAAAAACACTTAAAACGTATCAGCTTTGAATTTTAATTTATTTTTTTGACTTTTGTCTTTATTCATTCATATCATTCGTGATGATATAATAGTTTATTTCTTTTCTTTCTAATTTTTCTATAATTAAATAATTTAAAAAAAGTTAACATCGCCGATAATGTAATTTCAGTCAAAAACTAACCACCAAAATCATAAACAAGAAACTTAAAGAACGGGCCCCAAGCCCTACTTGCCGGTGACTGTTTCCGGAGCCAAGCGAAAATGTGAGGGTCAGGGATGGAATTTTGGTACAGCGACTTCACAGGTCGGTGATTTCATTCACTGACGAAGTAGGGCATTCTAGATTATAGCGATCAAAGGAAAATACAAGCCACCCTACGTTGAACAAAAACTTCTGATTAAATCTATTATGTTTTTAAGGCTAAATCTATGTTAATCTGACACAACGAACATAAACGAATAAGCTGCTCTGCTCTAAGCAGCTTATAAATGTGGCTTTCGACTGCGGTATTTGGCTGTTAACTGAAATTGCACTATAACAGTTGTTAGTTTTTTTCTAAACTATTCAATTAAAGAAAAATAAGAAAAAATTTAAAAAAACTCCGTTATATCATACAGACAATGCAAAGAAAAAACAAAAGCAAAAATACTGAAAAAACTAAAAATAAAAAACCAACATATTTCAAATAATTTCTAATTTTAAAAAATAAAAAACTAGCAACCGAAGCTACTTAGAGCTGAGCTAAACTGGCCGGTTAGGTTAGGGGTGTGATAGAGCCACGATTCAAAGCATGTCCTACCAGCATGGTCCGGTGACCGTGCATGTACCCGTACGTGTGAGCGAAGCAAGATGCAGGCGTGCGAAGGAGGCGGCCGGTGTATTTTGGATCGTTACTCCATAATTTAAGGCGAGGTACAGAGGATAGGTCACTCAGTCAAGATGCAGAGTGCGCGCTGCAGAATCTGCTGTGTGCCGCTGCCACCCCCGCATCCTGCCACCCCTCCGTGGGCGGAACCGTGGAAAATCATACCGAAAAATCTCCCGTTTCCTCGCCGTTTTGTTGGTCCGGCGAGAGGTGGGACGGGGAAATCAGTCGTTGAATCAAGGTTTATCATCTCGATCCAACGTGTGAGACACCTCCCCCGTCAGATTTTCGTCGATGGGATGGGAAACCAGTGCTAACGAAGCGGACAACGACAATCTCGGGTCGGTGTGGTGTGGTGTGGTGTGTAAGCTCTGCCCCCCGCGTACCGTTGAGGGCTGTAGATGCTATGTAAGCAGTGGGCTGAGGTCCCCGCGGCTCACGCCCTCCCTCTGCTTACAGCCTTTGCCAGCCGTCGAAGAAAGCACTTTCGCTCCATGGCTGTTTTACTGAAATTGCTATCACCTGATATCTTGATCACCTGTTTGCATTTACTGGGGTTATTTTCAATGTCGGTAAAGTCTTCTATCTACGTACCACGTGTTACATGTATAGTGCATTCAGGATTCGATCCTAGATTTTGTTTGGTTAACCAACATTATCAATAAGTACAGAAGCTTTGCGCTTACATCATTCAAACTAGGGGATTACTAGCACGTACGACGAGGGATATCCTATCATGCTAATTGTGCAGCAGTTGTAATCACCGTATGCAATAAAATACATAATAACAATAGATAAAACCGAAAAAAATTAAAAATATCTTCTCAAAAAATAATTTTTTGAGCTTTTTGCCGATTGTTTTTCCCCAATCCCCATATTCGTTTTCATTGTCTGTGATGGGCTAACTTATTTTTTATTTTATTTTTTTTAAATTTAGTTAGACCAAATAAGTCACCGTCAATTATAGTGTAATTTTAACTAACTACAGTAAAATTTAGCCATAAGTCACTTTTTTTAGCCCAACCGAACGTCACCTACCATTCACCAGAGAAGTGGTCACGTGAGGATGGAGTGAGGCGTCCAAAGCGTTCGATTCACTCAGACGTCTGGAGTAGGATTATCTTTTAAATAATTTGAGTTGAAATGTAGACTGTAAATTGAATTTTCACTATACTAAGTGTCACGTAGAGCCCTTTTCTTTATACAGAAACTTTCCTTCTATCAATCATTTTTCAGCATATTTTCAAGCACGGTGTTAACAGCGTAGCACCAACTAGTTGCTACCTGTGTCATGTGTGAACACTAGTTGGCGCAGCAGCGCAGGTAGCAGAGAAGGCCACTTTAGGTCTCTAGTTTAATGTGGCAATGCTTGGTGGTGTCAGAGGTGCCCTGCGGGTGGATGCTGCCATGGTGCCACCGGGTGCAGTGCAGGAGGGACCCTACTTGAATATTATTATCATAGTTGTTAATATTATTATTGACTGCAATGGCGCAGGTTTCAGACGTCAGTAGAGAGAGGAGACAGGCAGACTCTGACACCCCACGCAGATAGCCTGCAACCACCCACCCAGCATTTCTCTCTCCTCAGTCCTCATTTCACTCGAAAAATAATTCTTCTTGGTACACAAGAAATTTGTACTATACTGTTGTTCACCAGTTATGAGATACCCATCGTATAAAAATCAGCTACTTGGTCAGAGAGCATGCAGGATACTCATTGGTTAAACTAATGCGGCATTAGCCGTACAAACATCCAGCTTTCTCTACCATGATACTAGTAGCAACCTCATGCATAGGAAATGCCACGAAATGAATAGTGTGTCCATACTGTTTGGTCATTCTGCCCTATTGCATGCATCAGGTACTAATTAGTACAAGTACTCCGATTTGCATCAAGTACTAACCCAAAAGTGAAGCATACTTGAAGTGAAATGTACAGAGCAGCTCGTGGTAATAATACTGAAAAAAATGAATCATGGCACTGCAAGTTTCTCTCTAGGTGTCTAGTTTTGGTGGTAGTGTGGATGGCGTCCGGGGACAGCATCCATCTCTGAAGTCTTCAGCATGGCTGCTGTGTTCCTCTGCCTTTTGTTGCTGCTGTCTCTGTCCTCCAGCTTTACCGAAACTCATAAACTAAGGGCTGCACTGCAATGCACTGCACCTACCCCTCTCTCTCTGCCGTGAACTGTTGACACAACCACCTTTTTTCCGAACTAGCACGATGGTCCACGCAGGTCTCGTTCATATAGGGTATATTTAATTAGTTTCACGGTATATATATATAATAAAAATTATATTTAAAAAATAAAGAGTTACAAATTAATAAAAAAATTAAAAAATTATAATTTTAGAGTGCTAACAATTTGATTTCATTTTTATATTTATATAATTGTTTTTTATTTATGATATGAATATATAATAGTATATGCTAAAACAAAGGATATATATTATTTTTTAAGGAAATACTTATTCTTTATAATTTTTAACTGGCATCTCCAATAATAGAGACAACAGTTGTATCCATATTAATACAATTAAAAAATACAAATTATAGTGGATATTATAGGCAAGTTTGTTCGTGTGCATGGATCACTTGAGTTCAATTCTATTTCTAGCATCTCACGTCTTAATTTTATATAAGAGTTTCCTAACTATACATGCATGCATATCACGGTGTAAATCAATTTCATATGCACTTTCATAGATCAAGAAAAATTATTGGTAATGATTTGTTAATCATAAGAAGGGTCCACTTAATTAAGAGTTATATACTTTTTGTTAGAATTTCTAGCAATTATTTTCATTTATCAGGTAACATCCATCGGTTATGGATTGCTACACATAATTAGTTACACCAAATTAAAGGCAAGATGTTTCTTCTTATTTTTGAGAGAATTTCTACAATTTTTGTTTTTTTAGTTAACTGATATAATCAACCATCCTATGATTTTATTATGTGATAGATAACACCTAACGGTTGATATAGTTCAACTTAAATTAGAATCTACCACATTGATGGTGATTCTAGAAAAAAAAATTAAAGTTGTGAAACACACATTGTTGGTAAGTGTGCATATATTATAGATCTTATCTTTTTTTTATTTCGCCTTTTTTTTGCTGAGTGCCACTTTTTCTTATTTTTCTTATGCATAGCTTTTACTCATTTATTTTGCATGTCAATATCTTTCTTTTCCTCTTCTACGTAAATTTTAGTGTGGGTCTTCTAGAATTCTTTTTATTTATTAAGTTCATCTAGAATCTATAATGTGTAGTCTTGTCTTATAATAGATATATTTTGTTTTTTCGGGAATTTACTTTGAAATTCGTATGGAAATCAAATAGCTAGTTTTTGTTTTCTTCACCAAAGTTTAGTTATTTTGGATTATACTTGACGTGGACTCTTTTTTTAATTTGCTAATTTTATTATTCTTAGACAAGATTTACTCTACATGCATAGCTACCAGCAATGTGTGTTTCACAATTTTATTTTTTTCTAGAATCACCATCGATGTTTACATGCAGGAGATCAATCAAGATCGGCTTCTCCTTTTTCTTCGAGTAAACACGCATACATTCAGATAGGAATCTCCACGTGCATGTGGCTTCCCTAATTCATTGCTTGTTGATTTCCTCTTATATATGCATATATGTTGGACCTTTGATCATGCATGAAGATGGAAGTATGACTTAGCTTTGATCTTCGTTGCATCTATGGATACAAGGGTTGGATTTATTCGCGTGCATAGGCCGACGGCAGGAAGCTTCATGCGGTCTTCGTCTACTTAGGCTATGGATCACGTCTCACATGTTGATACGGGTCCGGCACCAGCGACGGTGGGTCTGTAGGGGAGGTGAACCGAGACACGTCAAGTGACTTTGCGGCACGGCGAAGGGTCAGGTAGTGTTTGGCATTGCGCAAGGTAGTGGTCGCAGTTGAGTTTGAACCATATTTGATATTAATTCTTCCTTTTAATCCGTACCGTTATAACTCCACGTGTGCTTAAATTAAAAAGTTCACAACTTCACAAATCACATAAGCATTACATCTGCTCTAAAAAAACAGAAGAAAACACACTCCCATAGTCTCATTCATGCTAGAGACCCATGCACTGATGCACACCTACTCACATAACACAAAAAAAATGGATAACTTCAAAGTTCATACCCATGATCAAGCACTGCATGCTCGCGTGCCATCTCATGGACTCATGCCATCTGGCTGTGCAAGCTCATTGTCGCCAACGCCTAATGCTTGACGTGGCCATCGTTGGCCTCCTTGAAGAGCTGCGCCTGCACGGCGGCAGCGCGATCGTCGCCCGAGCTGAGCTTGGTGCCGAACGCGTCCTTCACCTGCTGCGTGGTGAAGGGGAACCGGTTGTCCACCATGGAGTTGAGCAGCGACACCGTGCCCTCGCGGTAGAGCGCGTGTGCTCGCCAGTGCCTCTGGCACGGTCAGCTCGTGCCCGTATGGCACTGCGTCGCTCGGGCCGAACACCCGCACCAACGAGCCCCAGAAAACCGAACAGCCCCATATCACGCCCGGATGCGTCATCCAGTAGCTGCAAGCCAAAACGCGCACGACACGTATGTTAGGTTAGTAGTAGTCGCGTTTAAGCATGTGACTGTCTGATGTTTTTGTTGAAGTTAATCTTATTTTTGTAGGTGGCCAATTGTGCTTTAGTGTTTATTTGATATGAACTTTTTCTTTTAATCTAAATAGTTATAATTTAGGTCCATTAAATTAAGACCTAAATATTTTATTTTTTTTTGAGATTTTTTTAATCTGAGCCGTTATAATTTATGTCCACCAAATTAAAAGCTAGATATTTTGTTTTTTATGATAATTTCTAGTATATTTTTTCCTTAGCAACTCTATATAACTTATCATCGATTTTTATTAATAAATAGATTTGTCCGAGTATCCGTTTTAGGACTCTAGTCCTTTCCTTGGACGCAGCAGTAGCAGCAGTATCTATTGAGTTTAGGGGCTACCGAGCTAATAAAACATCAGAGACCAACAGTGATTAATTAGTATTAATTATGCTTATTTAGTGCTAGTTATGAAATACGTTAATTAAATAGTGCTAACTATGATTGATTAACATGAATTAATTACCCATGGATTTGCTGCTGCTCGGTAGCTCGTTAAGTGCTGTCCAGCTTTGGCAGCTCAGCAGGATATATCAAGTTACTGTAGCATGGTAGATAATATATATCACTTTACGCGGCTGCTGTGCTAGGAGAAAATGTTAGGTTGATAAAAACAAATACTATGTTAAATTTGATTCCATACGTGTGAACATGTACTACTGTGCACACGGGTGGCCGTTCGAGGCAAAGCTGCCTGCCTGCGCAAAAATGGTAAAAGAAGACGTGCGTATGCGTGCGTCTCACGGAGCAGGTAACACAGCAGCCTACAGAGTACAGGCCAACCAAGTGTTCGAGAGACAGAGGAGACGTAAAGATGCCAACAGACGAGAAGAGTCGGGGCGCATCTTGCACCGTACGCTCACACGCACAGGCTTTTGAATTTTTTTTGTCCATATGCCCCTTGGGACATTTTTTTTCAGATATGATACAGGGATATATTTTTGCACAATTGACCCCGTCGTGATGGCGGAAACACCAACAGTTGATATGTGGTAATTCTGCGACCACGGGTGCGGAACAGCGGCTGGAGACTGCGGGATTTTGCCTTCCCAATGCGCCGCGTGGAACAAGGGTTCACCCAAGATTTGCAGTGGTCAAAGCGTCATGATCGAAGTAGCTTAATTGAAATACTATAGTTGAAGTGTTGTCGTAGTCAAAGAGCCACAGACGAAGTATCGTAGTTGAAGCTGTAATCGAAACGTGTGACGGAGAAGACAATAACCCGTACTCCTCAGCCACTGCTCCACGCCCCTTGGCCGCAGAATTACCACGTGTTGGTCGGTCACCGATAGTTCCACGGTCCCAAAGAGACCAATTACGCAGAAACACATTCTACCGTATCATATCTAAAAAAGTCCCCGGAGAGATGGACAAAAACTTCCGGGCTTTTTGCTACTGTTCATGCATGCCACCTGCTATTTTGCTCCGTGTGGTCTCAATGTATCCACCTTACGTAGTTACGTGTACACTTTTTTTGTTTGTTTGTCAAGCTATCCAGCTTTAGGGAACGTATGAAATATTGAGATGATAAGCTCGTATCCTCGTCTGCAGTTTGCATTTTTATTGGGCAACATTAGAAAACGGGGAGCCTCCATTTTCAAGTGTTGGATCATGTGATGGCACCAATATATTCTCCTATTTTGAAATAAATTCTTACATTGTTTTGCATCTCCTATATAAGTATTATTAGAAATAGGTCCATATGAATGAGGCCATCTTCTATAATTCCAAAAAATGCATAGTTTATACCATATTGCTAAGGTAAAATAGAGGAGACCAATTTATAAAGTAGAGTCTGTGACACATGTGACATATGGATAGGAATTACATGAGGAGGACTTTAGCTAAACACGCACGTGCACGTGCATGCATATTTGCTTATTTTCGCGTGACTTGTCCACCTTATTTTTGCTGAATCATGCATCTCTCTATTTGAATGGAATTCAAATGTCTGAATTAATTTGGTTAATGACGTCAGTTACATGACTAATTTGATTTCATTGAATTAATAGGGTTAATTACTGGAAATGTCTATAAAAGACATCGAGATGTCTAGGTCAGTGTGACTGAAAAATCATTCTTCCTCTACTTTCTCCTCTGTTGATCTATGCTGGTGTGCTGTGCGACCGAACCTTGCTAGTCTTTCTTCTCGGTGTGCACATGGGAGAAGGGAGAGCGGCTATCTCCGAGTCATTGCCGCAGAGAGTACCTACACGAGGCGGCAACAAGGTTTCAAGGCAGCGCAATTGCGCGACCGATCCTGCTCTACTTCATCTACATTGTACATTACATCGAGTCTAGACTACTTCATGATCTTCATCAAGCCCAATAGTAAGTCGTTCATGCGATCGATCAACTTTCATATTATATTTTTCTGTGTATTTTTTGAAGTATAATAAGTAACCTGCTGTTAGTTATGATTTTTGCATCACTAGTATTTTATTGTATTTGTCTCCTAGTAAATATTGGAATTAAAACATTACCCCTATTTTCAACAAGTATCTGATAAAAAGAGAGGGATGAAACGACAAAGTGAGGGTAGGAGGATATAGGTTGCGAGCTTTTTAGGTTTCTCTCTGATTTCTGCATACTTAATTGTTTAGCCAAGTGAAAGACGCAATAAGCTTACGGTGGTGGAGCCAGGATTTTGACGATGGAGTACAAATTTAAAACATATCCGTTCTAAGACAAGTTTAAATGACATTATACGAAAGTTCAATGTATGCAACTAATTAATCATTCAAGTATTGTTCACCTATGTTATTTCATAGCTTGTTAGGATTTATCATAACTCATGCAACTCCCATTTGGGTTTTGATTTCTGAGATTATCCTTTTAAACCTAAAGGCAAAAAAAAAGAACAATTTACTTTCTGGTGCCATAGACTAATTTATATACTATAATCTATGATTACCTTGCAAACCATCCCACGGAGCCTTTTGCATCCCCATCCAATCACTAAACCACATAAGAAAAAAAACCCCAGCACATCACCCCATTGTAAGATCAAGGAGGCTGGCTAGAAGAGGGTGAATATGCAGTTTAAAGTTTTTTCTTCTAATTATTATCAAATTATATTTGTCTAACCCAAGTATATAATGTGAAAGTTTAACTTAAATTGGTTTAGCACAAACAACCCCTAAAACAATTATGTTCACCTAAGTGTACCGATAAATTAAGACTATGGCAAGATTTGCAATTCTAGGATGAAGGTAAATTGAGTACAAGAAAATAAACCACAATCGACACGGTTGATTTTCACCATGGTGTTCGGAGCCTTGCCGATCTCTCTTAGTCTACGTTGAGGTAAGCCCAAATGAATTGGACCTTCACACTTCGCCGGGTCTTCTCACAACCTTATTTGAGAAAATCACCGCTCACAATGCCTCCAACGCTGTCTAGAAGTCGGCAACCCCTAAGAGTAATAAGTCAACCCCCTCACTTTACTCTCACCACGTGCAACGAATGCACAAGTTCAAGTCGATACTAAATCAAGCTTATGCAATCTATAGCCTTCCTCCTTACTTGCAAGGTGCAACACATGCACAATTGAGAGGAGGACCTCACACTAGCTTAAATGAGTGAAATAGAGTGCCAAAAGTCTTATTCCAATCGGCCACAAGGGGGTATATATACCCACACCACGAAAATACACACACCATAAAAACTAACCGTTGGAAGCAAAACACCTGAGAAAATAAGATTTTCGGAAGTACCGATGGCTAAACTTTGGTACTTCTGTTCCTCTCAGCAACAGTCAGAAAATTAGTCGTTATCAGCGAATTCGATAGTTCTGACGGCTAAAGTTCAGCACTACCGATCATTAGGAGTACCGCGCCACACAAGTAGAACTACCGATTTCTTCAGAGACAAGAAGACTCCACGAATGTATCTCTCTGAAAAAACGTATCGTTACACAAACTAGTCATTCCGCAAATGAGAAGTACTGCTCACACAGAGCCGGTAGTTCCGCTCGCTGGTCATATGCCCATATAGAGTCAGAACTTCTGATCATCGACCACCCTGATCCTCGACCACGTTGGATGATTCGACCACTCAGATCTCCGAGCACGTTATTCAGTTCGACCACGCAGATCTCTTACCATACTGGTGTCCGACCACGTTGTTCGGATCGACCACCCAGGTCTTCGACTATGCTGATCTCTGACAATGCTGGTCTTTGACCATGTTGTCTGGTTTGACCACACAGGTCTTCAACCGCGCTGGTCTCCAACCACGTTGGTTTCAATTTTGATCTTTGACCACGTCAATCTTCAATCACATAGATCTCCGACCACCACATCGATCTTCAACCGTGTTGTATCAATCACGTCAGTTCGACCACGTTGGTTTCAACCACACAGGTCTCACCCATGTTGGTTCTGACCATGTCGGTTCGACCACGCTGGTCTCGATTACACAGATCTCAACCATGTTCATTCTGACCATGTCGGTTTGACCACGCTGGTCTCGATCACACAGATCTCTGACCACATTGGTTCGACCACGCTGGTCTTGATCATATAGACCTCTGATCACATCGGTTCCGACTACGCTCATTCGACCACATTGGTTTTAATCACACAGATCTTGACCATGTCGAGTCGACCACGCTGATCGACCACATTGGTTCTCAACCACATTGATCTTTGACTACACAGGTCTTCGATCACATTGCTTCGATAACTGTAAGATCGAGGAGGCCGACTAGAAGGAGGTGAATAGATGTTTCTAAATATTTTAATTAAATTCTATTTAAGCTATTTGGCTAAAACCAAGCATATAATGCGCAAGCTTAAATCAATTTAGTTTAGTACAAATAAAGCCTAAATCAATTAGGTTCACTTAAGTGCACCAACAACTTATGTCTATGTCAAAGATTTGCTATACTAGAAAGACAAATAATCAATTTAATTCTTTGAGCACAAGAAAACAAATTACAATTGACATAGTTTTTTTTACCGTGCTATTCGGCGACTTGTCGGTCTTCCCTAGTCCACGTTGAGGTAAGTCCAAACGAATTGGACCAGCTCCACGAATTATGCCAAACACCTCAATCCACTAAGGTTGCTCTTCCTCCACTGCAGAGATGGCGAGCACCACACCACTCACAACTTGTTGGGACTTCTTACAATCTTTCTTGAGAAGCTCACTGCGCACGACACCTCCAATATCATCTAGGAGTCGGCAAACTCGAAGTGTAATAAATTAAGCCCATCGCTTGACTCTCACCATGTGCAACTAATGCACAAGCTCAAATGGATACTAAGTCCAACTCTAGATGCAACACATGTAATCTAGATCATTCTTCTTGCTCACAAGGTGCAACATAAACACAATTAAGAGGAGAAGCTCATATTAGCTCAAGAAAGTGAAAATGAGTGAAGCAACGACATCTCCAATCAGTCACAAGGGGTATTTATACCCTACACAAGGAAATTAGCCGTCGGAGTCAAATCCCTGAAAATCAGGGAAAACGAAAGTACCCCTATTATAAGGCTAGTACATCCGCTCCCCTTGCATTGGTGAGAAAAACTAGCCGTTACGGTCAAAATCGGAAGTTCTACTGTTCATTTTTCGGTACTTCTGATCATCGGAAGTACCGCTTCACACATGTGGAACTATCGCTCTCGCGGGGAGGAAAATTCCACCACACAGGTGTCACTTTAGAAAAAATATTCCGCAGAAAATTCGGAACTTCCAAAGTCCGGTAGTACCATGCAACACATGCGGGAACTTCCGCCTCTTGGTAGTACCTCTTACATAGAGCCGGTACTTTCGCCTGTCGGACGATCCGCTCACACAGAGCCGTTCGGACCACTCACATCCAGTAGTATCACGCAACACATGCCAGTACATTTGATGTCCGGTAGTACCGCTCAGACAGAGCCAGTAATTCTGACCTACGGTAGTACCGCTATATTAACAACGGTAGTTTTGATTTTCCTGACAGGTGCAGATACTTCAACAGATTTTGCAAAATATATTTGCAAGCTATAGTATCATGCACACAAGGATCGTCCATGACACCTAACAAGTTGCAAAACGCGTTTGCACATTTTTGAAATCATGACACAATGAATCGGTACATAGACTTAACACGTTTGCAAAACACAGTCGCAAACTAAAGTCATATGCTATAAGGATTATATACGAGCTTCAACTATTTGCAAAGCATATTTAAAAATATAAGTCTTATACCACAAGGAGTAGTAAACATAGACTTCAAACACTTGCAAAACACATTCGCAATGTATAGTCTCATGTTACAAGGATTTCACACACGAGCTTCAACTATTTACAAAACACATTTATAAATATAAACATCATGCTAAAGAGAGCTAGAGTAAGTGAGATTAATCTATCAACACATGATGAGACTCAAGCTACTAGACATAACCCCTCCTAATATTACGGTAACTTACACTAACAACCCAGTTTTTCAATCAAATACCAAGACTGATAAAAGATTAGGAATACTTCCTTAGCCCTAGCTAGTCATACTTTTTCCTCGAGCATCCTCTCAAAGCTTGATGGCGCACATCTACGCTTCAAGTTCGGGTCATCGTCTTCACATGCATCAACACATGATGCATCCACTTCTTGAACTCCATCAACACATCATGGGTCTTCGCTTGACTTGATGATCGAGACAAGATCATCTCCTCTTGGACATGTATCAACTCATAATACATCTTCTTTTTTATGGCCTTCAACACATAAAGCTATCTTCCATAACACATCTTGACTTGATAATCTTCGACACATGAAGTCATCCTCATTTGTTAAACCTAATATATTCATCTAACTCATGGAAAATGTTAGTCCACAAACCAATTGCCATCAATTACCAAACTTCACCATTAACACATAATGGAGGGACTAAATTCTACAACCCTCCCTTTTTGGTAATTCATGATAATCTCAACAAATAATGAGATGAATATTGTATTTATGAGTATACAATATGTACACGACACTTGTGTACTCTAAGATAAGCTTTAAGCAAAACTTACTTATCCGGTTGTAAGATCGAGTAGGCCGACTAGAGGGGGGTGAATAGGCGGTTTTAAAATTTTCGTCTAATTTCAATTGACAATTTTAAACTTAATTAATTGACTAGAGCAAGTCGACAATGGTACACCTAAACAACCTAGAAAGGTTCAAGATAACACTAGCACAAGTAATTGACCAATAGCAAAATCAAGTAGTCTAGGTCTAAGGTTGCTACTCTAACTAAACAAGCAATCAATTAATATGAATTAAGAACGTTGCTTGAATGAAAGTAAATACAAGAGAGCAAACCATAATTTGACACAATTACTTTTTACCGTGGTGATCGGAGACTTGCCGGTCTCCCCTAGTCCACGTTGAGGTAAGCCCGACCGAATCGGACCGGCTCCACGAATTGAGCCTAATCACCTCGATCACTAGCGGTAGCCTTTTCCCTCTCCGGGTAGGCGAGCTCCGAGCCTTCACAATCTTCCGGGCCTTCTCACAATCTTCTTGAGAAGATCACCGGAACCTCCTCCAAGCCGTCTAGGTGCCGGCAAGCACCAAGAGAATGAACCACTATGGCTTGATCACACCCAAGTGCCAATTGGATCAACCTAATATGCAAATGCACTTGAATTGGACTCAACTACCTCTATTAAATGCACAAGAGAGAAAGAGAGATGTGAGAAGTTGCTCTAGGCTCAAAGATGTTCAATATGGGTTCAACAACATCTACAAGTTCTGGTGGGGGATGTATTTATACCCCCACCAACCTCAAATAGCCGTTGCAATAAACAATTCTGAATTTTCAGGAAAACCAGAACTACCGCCGTTATATGGGCGGTACTACCGGATTTCCGCCGTCGCAACAGAACAGCTATGACAGGCGGTCAGAAGTAACCGTTGAACAATGAGTGCGGTACTACCGCCATTAAAATCGCGGTACTTCCGGACAACCGGAAGTTCCGCTCCTTGCCCCGGTACTTCCGATTTCAACGCGGTTAACTCCAACTCAGGGCGCTCTCTGGAAATGAAGTTCCGCTCTTAAGTCCGAACTACCGGCCTGCGGTAGTTCCGCAGTTCAAACCGCGGTACTTCCGTTTTCCGAGAGGCTAAGTTTAACTCCGCGCGCTCTCTGGAATTGAAGTTCCGCTCGGGACCCCGGAACTTCCGCACATGCGGTAGTTCCGCAGTTGAACTTGCGGTACTTCCGATTTCCGAAAGACTAACTCAACCTCCGGGCGCTCTCTGGAATAAACGATCCACTCAGAGGCCCGGTACTTCCGGCCATGCGGTAGTTCCGCCCGTAGAACGCCGGTACTACCGGATTTTCTGACAAAGCACAGTTTTGATTGAATTTTAATTTCTATGTGCATGCATGATCCTAGATTGATCCATAGGGCATATTAGCATATGATCAAGCAAATGACCGTGATCCCTCTTAATAGTACGGCGTCTATC
Source organism: Dendrocalamus latiflorus (assembly GCA_017311315.1). NCBI lineage: Eukaryota > Viridiplantae > Streptophyta > Magnoliopsida > Poales > Poaceae > Dendrocalamus > Dendrocalamus latiflorus. The sequence goes on along the minus strand of CM029634.1, from coordinate 2,779,595 downwards.
CTATAATCCGGTCTTCCAATCTATCTCCAAGACCGATAAAAATAAAATAGATCTCTAAACTATTTACCTTGTCGCCCTTGAGATCTTTGAATCTTCAACATCTTTTTATGTACCTTGTTCTTTGCCCTTGAGACTAATTCTTGCAAACACTCAATACACAAATTAGTCCCATGATCACATAATGTCATTAATTACCAAAACTAATATTTTTAGGGGCCTAGATGCTTTCACCGGTTGTCATTAAACATCCAACCATTAACTCATAATAGAGAAGTTAGATGGCAACCCAATTGTAAAGGAGTATAAACTACACAAACTATATATACTCAAATGATGTGTTTTAAAGTAAAATCCTAAATATGTGTATTAAAGGAAATATGGATCAATACTTATGAAATCTCAAAACATAGAATGAAACCCCTAATTGCTTGCATACTAGTATGTGTAATGAAGATATATACACATATTCATTTTGGACTATTTGTGGAGTTCAATTTATATTATGGATCCAAAAAATGCACTAATATCTAATATTGTGATTTTGAATGCATACCTCTTCGATTTCACCATTTCATCTATATGAGAGTAAGTAATATTATAATCAATAAACAATATTTGTCTTACAAATGCATTTGTCATTATCACTAAAATCTCATAATAGTATTTGTCATTATCACCAAAATCAACATAAATGGAGCTTAATCATTCAACCACTTTGGCTCGACCACTCTAGTCTTCGACCACCTTGGTACGAACACTCTGGTCTCAATGACGTTGGTTTTCGACCACACAGGTCTTTTGACCACTAATGCACATGGTAGTTCCATGATTACAACGTCGGTAGTTCCGTCCAGCGGTAGTATCATAGAATAAATTGTGGTAGTTCCAATTGTTCTAAAAATTGCAGATACTTCAATAGATTTTGTAAAACACATTTGCAAATTTTAGTGTCATGCACACAAAGATCAAACATAATTTCCAACAAGTTGCAAAATATATTTACACACTTTTGAAATCATGACACAAGGATTAAATACGATATTCAACTATTTGCAAAATAAATTTGCAAATATAAGCCTCATACTAAAAGGAATAGGAAATATGGACTTCAACCACTTGCAAAAGACATTTGCAATGTATAGTCCCATGTTACAAGTATTCAGCACACGAGTTTTAACTATTTGCAAAAATACATTTGCAAATACAAGTCTCATGCCAAGGAGAGCTAGAAGAGGTTAGATTGAGCTATCAACACATGATGAGACTCAATCTACTAGACATGACCCATCTTAATAGTACGACAACATGTACTAGCAATTCGGTTTTCCAATCAAATACTAAGATCGTTAAAGACTATAAATATATTCTTAGCCCTAGGTTATTGTCTTGATGTGCATCAACCCATGATGCATCCTTTACTTGAACTTGATGACCAACTCATGATCATCTCCTATTGGATATGCATCAACTCATGATGCATACTTCACTTGACTTGATGATTTTCAACACACAAAGTCATTTCAAGTCATTTTTATTTGTGAAAACTAACTTATTCATCCAACATATAGAAAATGTTAGTCCACAAATCAATTGTCATTAATTATCAAAACCTCACCATTAACTCATAATAGAGGGACTAGATTCTACAATCTTCCCTTTTTAGCAATTCATGACAATCTCAATAAGTAATGAGATAAAGATTGATTTGCAAGTATACAACATGTACATAATACTTGTATACTGTAAGGTAAGCTTTCAAAGTAAAGCTTACTCATTCAATTGTATACTCTAAGATAATGGGGGAATTAGATGATAATCTGATTATGTGCGTATATAAACTACAGAATAAACACACACATACACTCATGAGATATGTTTTAAAATAAAGATTCTTAATATGTATTGAAAGAGGAACATGGATCAATACTTATGAAACCTCAAAATATAGAGTGAATTCCCCATAAATATGTGTATACAAGAATGTATAATGGAAGCATATACATATATTCAAGTTTGATTATTTATGGAGTAAATTTTGGATCCGAAGGATTCACTAAGATATAAGAATATGATGTACAATGCATACCTCTTATAATTTTCACCTTTTCATCCAAATGAGACTAAACAATATCGTAATCAATAAATTAGTCTCATAATTATATTTATCATTATCATCAAAACTAACTTAATAGAGGTTGAACTTACACCCGTGTCAGACAAGCTCACAAATTGGTAGACTCAAATTAACATCATAGAACTATCCAAATACGTACTGCTTGTTCCTCTCCATGAGCGTTGTGGTGTGCACACCCATGTTTGGCCGCCAACCTTGTCGCCTTACACGTCGTGGATTGCAGGTGCGCCAACTTCGACACCAATGCTGTGATGGATCTGTCACTATTTCATAGTTAAACTAGAGCAATGTTGATAAAAAACCAGAACAATATATTTACGGATTGGGAAGCACATGATTGAGACTTAATTTGATGACTTCTTTGGTTTACCTTTTCCTCTCTAGTGCTCGGTGGTCACGACAGCGGCGGGGCTCGGGTCTCCGGGGAGCGCAACAACGGTGATGAGCTGTGCATGAGTAGAGCTATGTGCCTGAGCTCGAGCTTGGCTGCTACACTAGGGCAAAATTTTGAAAGATTTGGCCGATTAGGGAATCTCCGGTGGGGGTGGCCGATCGACTAAGGAAGTGAGAATAGTGTGGGCATTTGGGCTAATAGGCTTGACTTGTTGCCTGTTGGGCCTAATGGGCTGTCAAGAGTGTGTTAGTATGTACTGTGTATACTTTATGTATTAAGAGGGGTGTATATATTACATTTTTCGTAAAAATTTTGAAGGTGCAACTAAATCCCCTGTGGCTCCGCCACTGGAGGCTTAGTATGACGCTATTTTTTGGGTTGTGCTAATAGCTTTTAGTTATGGTTTATAATTTTTATCTACACATTTTCGCTATTTTTTGGTTGTGCTAATAGCTTTTAGTTATGGTTTATAATTTTTATCTACACATTTTAAGACTAGCGAATGACGTATATAGTTTTGAGTTTAAAAAGTCGTTTAGAGAATCTGCTTTAAGTAGTTATCTTTATTTATTTTGATTTTTAAAGAAACAAAATTCACTATTAGACCGCGACTTTTGACTAAGTTTGGCCGATAGAAATCGCAAATCAAAGACCGGGTGAAAAGCCAAAAGAACGATGAACGATGACTACGCTTATTTTTCCCGACATTGATGTGATAGCTCGTAGCTCATGAGCGTCATGGTATCTTTTTCTTCCTACTACAAATGTTTTTTTTTCACTATGTGGCTCCTAGAATGTGAACGGGGTTCTCTTTCTCAGACCAAAAATGAAACAAACAAACAACAGCAGACCGTTCTTCTGAATTCTGACGTGACGGCCATGTCGGGCTAGCGGTCTAGGCTATGCCCCGTTTATTTTAAGGGATAGACTATTGCACAGGTGACTGAATTTTTTTTATCTTTCAGTCACTTAAAGTTGCACTTTGAATCACCTGAAGTTGCACATTTCGTTTTGAGGGGGGCTGCAATTTTAGTTGATTGAGAGTGCAATTTCAGGTCACCTGAAGTTACACTCTGAATCACCTAAAGTTGCAGCTGTTTTTTTGGAGGGGGGCTGCAATTTTAGTTCATTGAGAGTGCAATTTCAGGTGACTGAAACATAAAAAAATTTCAATCGCCTGTGCAATAGCAAAACTGTTATTTTAATTTGAGATTCTGTCATTTGGTTTATTTTTTGTCATTAAATTTCGTTTTTTCAATCTTTTGATTTTTTAGCTTTTTGTCGGTTCTTTTTCCTCGTATTCATTTGCATTATTCGTGGTGGGCTAACATATTTTTTATTTTTTATAAAAAAATTAATTACGCCGAATAAGCTACTGTCAGTTATAGTACAATTTTAGCTAGTTACAGTGAAATTTTAGCTATAAGTTATTTTTAGTTATATTACAAGACCAGTGTGGTCACCCTTGATACTTAATTTAGGAAACAAATCTGAAAAACTATTATTTTGATTTGGGTAAGATATTTATATAACTTGTGGTGCGTGAGGGAACTCGCATGTAGTGGTAGGTTGCGGAGGCTCTCGCCTGAATCGATTAAGAATTATGAACTTATGTGTTGCTGATCTAAGTCTTTCGTACAACCACAAGCGCATTTGTGGGAAGGCCCTAGCGTAATAAGTTGTTTGGGTCTAATCTTGCACCAGTGGTAGATTAGAGTTGTGCGAGCGCTAGGATGGTGGCTCGAGGTGGTACCTATCATAGTCATGTATGGGCCTAAAACCGCCGACACAACGATGTATTCCTTGGGGTTCAATGTTGTTCTAACTCCCGAGGGCTATAATTCATCGAGTGGGGCAAGGTGGGAGTTGAGCAATATAAAGGCCTTGTTATGATCTAGCGTTAGCCACGCTGTTCATATCTTGTGGATAAAGTATACTATCTCTGCAAAATGTAAAATATATTTGAATAGCTGTGTCTCTGGTTATGGACAAAGCTTAACGATGTCGTTAAGGCTAGTCTTATGTTTTCAAATCTTCATTGGGAATGAAAGGTATCTACTCATTTGAAACTTGGTCACGAGTATGTGAATATGTTGCTCATGGCTATGGAGAGCCATTTATGATTTTATGCTTACGCTACCTATTTGTTACTTTGTATTAAATGCCAGTTGATTTTATAACTTTCGATTGCAATCTATCACTCATTATTGCAAATGAAAGTTTGTTTTATACAAAATAGACAATTTGGTAGGATATCCATTTTTTACATAGCCTTGAATACTATATAGCTTTGCTATAGTCTTGCGGTGTACATTTTTATACTCATAATTGCTTGTTGAAGTTGAACACTATTAGAGCAAAAAGAAGGAGATCTCTTGATCGGGTACTTTCATATGGTGGGTATTGGAGAAGTTGACATTATTTGCTAAGGTTTAACTCCAGTCAATTGTCTTGTGGTGGGCTATGGCATGCTTGCTGAAATTTTTGTCTCATTTATCATTTATTCCACTGCTATTTACTTGTTACGTGAACTATTTGGCTGATCAGCCATTTTGTTAAAAGCTTTGTTGTATAAGCCTTTGTTCGAATGTTTCTTATTATATGCTACTCTATTATTCGTGTGTGTATGGACGTGATACTAAGGATGTTAAATGTGTGTACTAGCCATGTTAAATATGTGTACTAGCCACTGATCATGAGACTAGTATAGTATACACATAAGGGTTCGAAATTAATTTTCTGAATCCGACAATACGTTCTCCGGTAGCCACTGATCATGAAGAAACTTTTCTTCGTATAGTGATTCTGCCGATTGTGCACCCGTAGTTTTTCACTTGCAAGGATCTTTTATATTAAATCTCTATCTCATGTTCTTGATTGTTTTGTGTTTTGTCTTACAGATTTGGAACACTTTTCTTTCTTACCATGGGGTTGGGTTGGAACTCAATCAGAAGCTATTTTTTCCCTCGTTACTTGCTTTGAGTTCGTTCTCCAATGCACTTCACTCTTCGGGTGCATTCTTTTCGACTGCAGTTGATGAATTATGGCTGTGACTTGACTTTTGGTTCTAACGTGAGCGTTAGTACGAACGAACCGAATCCTAATTATCTGCTATGAAAAACTATCTCAATAAAATACTTTGAAACAGTGACGAAGAAACTGTCTCATTTATTTATTTGAAGAAAGCTATAATGGCTTACTCCAAACGGCTTGAAGCCGTGACTTTTTGGCTTTTGATATGCATTTTGGGTGCAAATGCACTGTAGCGGCTGTTAACTTTTTTCTGAGTAAAAAATGAGAAAATTGAAAAGCACCTCTATATATCTTGAGATAACGCAAAGAAATAAGAAAAAAAAACTAAAAACTAAAAACCGAAATTAAAAAGCCTAGGAGAAGTATTTTAGAGCGGTCATTCGCTGAAATGTAAAGAACGGGACCTTCTTGTCTCTTTTCTGCAGCAGAAGGGAACAGAGACGGGGCTCCACTGCAGGGAGGGGAAGTGATGACCTATGTATGACTGATGAGGCCTCTCTTTCGGCTGCGACAGGGCAGGGCAGGGCGGCAGGGGCATCCGGGCATGCATGGATTGGGACTTGCAAAGCAATCTTTCGGATCACCCCAAGGATCCACTGTAATCACAAGTACAAGGTTTCTCGCAGTCTTCTCTGCTCCTTTGACTATGTGTCATACCCTACAAAATCCACTTTGAAGTTTACTTTACCCTACAAAATCCACTTTCAAGTTTACTTAGGGAAGTACCACTAAAACAATAAATCCAACTAAATACAGAATGTACAGAAAAAGTTTACAGTTTGTCTGAAAAAATGGCGAGAGCACTGTGGTTGCCAGTGTTCTGTTTTGGCCATTTTAGGGTTCTAACAATGCTCTACTCCTTCCAGTTCGTTTGCAATACAACAAATAGTCTTTTTTGGTAAAAAAAAATCAACGAGAATAGTCAAAATATACTAGTTTTTCCACCGCATGATTTGAGCATGCCTCAATGCATCATGGTGCCAAAAGCAGCCACTACTCTTTGCTCTTCTGAAGAAACCATCTTCCCCTGTCAGAAAATCACAAACTACCATCAAATCCACATTAAGTGCCTGCCTCCAATCCTACACTTTCCAATCTCTTTCACAGCATTTCCCACCACTCCCATGGGCTCAACAAATGAGCAAGAACCACCACACTACCAATGCCACTACCCTCAGGGCCAGAAGGCGAGAACACACCACTCACTCACCCAGCACATGTTTTGTCCCCCAATGCAAGCAGGAGCAGGGAGTGTGTGTCAGGAGTGAAGGCTGAAGGCCCCTCTCCTCCTCTCCTCTACATGATGAGTCAAAGAAGGGGTCAGAATACATAGCCAATTCACAGGCTTTCACAGCTTATGCAAGGCTTCCCATCTGATTCACAGATGCATGGCATATGTGCAGTGTAGTGCAGTGCTGCCCCCTCCCTGCTCTCTCTCTCTCTCTCTCTCTCTCTCTCTCCGGAAGCATGCACGGATTGGTCACAAGCTGCATGCATGCTTCCCGGTCAGTCAGTGTGTGTGCTGCTTGTCATGCATACAGGCGGGCGGGTGGACGGATGGCGTCTTCTCAGAGTCTCTCTCCCATTCCCATCCTGCTACTTTTGGTGCCGCTTCGCAGTGAAGCGCGGTACTGCAGTGCGACGGTGTTAAATGGGAGATGCTCTGGTAGGTGGCGCGTCCGGCCGGCGCAGCAAACAAAATACTGCTGCTCTGGCGTCGATTTGACCCCACCATATGCTTGGCTTGCAGCGGAGATAGTACGGTACTAGTGCTCTGCTAGTATCGATGGAAGGAGGAGTAGGGTTCAGTGGTTCGCTAGCTCGACTTGGGTTGGCTATAGGAATTTGCAAGAAGAGCTTTTGCTATTTTAGGTTTGATTTTGCAAGTGCCATTGTTTGCACATGGTACATATCTCGTGTTCATGCCTCAGTAGATTAGAATATTGAGAGCGATAGCACACTCAGAAGTGCACACTTTTAGCCCCCTTGGAACAAGGGGAATTTGTAGAAGCTTCATAGGCGAAGGAACATCTACGCTTGCTAGACGTGTGATTTACCACAAAATTCCCGTTAGATTAGCCTGGTAGGGAGGCATGCTGCATGCAGAAGTAGCACATAGAAGACATTCGGACCTTTTTCCAACTCAATAACACGCGATTTTGTGATTGGATCGGACGTTTTCCCAACTCAGTCCCTGTTCCAAATGACTTCCCGCTTTTGACTTTTAGAACTATCTTTTGAATGAAGTGACTTCTTACTCTTAGCTTTTAGAACTACCTTTGGAGTGAAGTGACTTCTCTTCGGTAAGCTATTTATAAGAATCACTGCAAGAGTGGTTTTGAGCGAAATAGCTTTTTAACACAAGTGACTTCTACTCTCTCAATCTCTTTTGCAATTAGCGAAAAACTAAAAGTTACAGTTGCAAATTTAAAATAACAGCACTTTTAAACAGGACGCTGCGCTACACGCCGATTCCTCATCAGCGATTAGGGCCAGCGAGCAAGCGAGGGGAGGGCGGGGCTGAGTGGGACGGTGGAGTTAGTGCGGCAGGACAGGCAGCACGACTGCACGAGGAACCAGAGCAGCGTGCAGGGGTGGGAACATGTGTGTACAGACAGTACAGTGGAGCCGTTTCGCGCAATAATTGCTCCGTGCAGGCCGGTCTGGAGGGGAGGCGGTCAAAACTTTCCTCGTTGCCTCAAACGGGAACGGGGCTTCACTGTCCCCCTGCTCCCTGTTCCCTCCCTGTCCCCTTCAATCTGAGCCATTCAAAGTTGATCCAACGGGTAGGTTTTTATATTTTCATTTTTATCTGAAATTCAAAGATAAAAATATGTTAATCCATAATAAAAAATAAAAAAATACATAAAAATAAAATTTATTTTTTTCTGTATTTTTTATTAATACAGAAAAAATAAATTTTATTTTTATGTATTTTTTTATTTTTTATTATGGATTAACATATTTTTATCTTTGAATTTCAGATAAAAATGAAAATATAAAAACCTACCCGTTGGATCAACTTTGAATGGCTCAGATTGAAGGGGACAGGGAGGGAACAGGGAAGAGGGGACAGTGAAGCCCCGTTCCTCAAACGGGGTCTTGCCGGCGACCCAGGAGCAGGGATCATGCTGACATGCTCTCTCTCTCTCTCTCTCTCTCGCCGTGGTCTTGATCGCCATCAATTAAAATCTCGTGGAAGACTAGTAGCTTATTGACAATAATATAGGGACCATCCACGGTCCAGGGTTACGGTGCGGCGTCGGGTAAATGCACATGAAATGACCAATTTCCTGTCTTCCCAAACACGTAGAGTAGTACTAGTTCGATCACCGGGAGAGATGGCGCCTCTCTGCATCACTGATCGCCTTCCCTTGGGTCTTGGCATGAGCAGCTGATTTGCGATGGAATGACCGGTCATACATACACGCCCACAATCCCCAACACAGAAGATCCAGTGGTCTCGCCGGGTTCCTGGCACATATGGCTAAAAAGGCTCAACTCTGGCCGCTGAAGGGGAAGCGAGGAGTAGCGCAGCAGTAGCATCAGGAGGCAACACGCAGCGGCGGCAGCGCCTTTCCAAGAGCAGCGTCTCTCAGATGGTGGCATGCTACGGCATCGCTCTCTCTCTCTCTCTCTCTCTGCCTGGTGAAGTGGTGATGGTACACACGGGTGACGTGTCTATCGCTTTGTAGCGCTGCGGCATGGCGCCCCTGGCGAGCAGCACATGCAGCGGCAAGAGGCGGTCAGAAAGACTGGAACAGTCAGGCAAGCAGAGGCAGTGTGACGACCACTGGTTGAAAGCGCTCCGTGGTACTTGTGGCAGGCACATTCACTGCGCCCCCCTCTGCCCCTCTGCTACCGCCCCACGGGCAAAGTCCTTTCCCTGCACACACACACGCACCGTGTAGCATCCTTCGCCCAAATTCTCCACACTTCACTAGGAGTATTATGTCATTGCCTTCTCCCATCTTCGGTAGTAGTAGATCAAAAACAAAACATGGCTCCTGACTGATGAAATTGTGTATATAAGACAAGGCCTCGCTGGAGAACCACTCTAGCTTGGGCTTTGCGTCAAAAGCAGTCCACTATGGGCACTGCGTGTTGAAAAGAGGCAAGAGTTTACCTATCATCCACTTGGCTTTAGGGTTCAAATCAATCCCTGGATGTGAAGCAAAGGCAAAACAGCATAATCAAGGTTAGGCACGCACCTCCTAGCTATCGGAATCGAGAGAGACTATAGTGAGACTCTTCTTTCCATGCGTTTTCACTTTGACTGGAACAATAAAAACGATCTGAATAATGGTCGATGACGCTCTCCCTGGGCAATAAACGGGCAGTAAAACCCTGTCTGGCCTACAGTTATAACTCAAATCCATAGCGGACGGAGGAATAGTCCAATATGCAAAACCTACACCGCGACCAGATATGCCAGCAAATTAACTTCGCCAACAACGGGCGCTATTGGAATGTAGGCTTGGAATTTAATCTTATTCATGTTCACTTGCAGGCTTGGACCGTCTCCTACTCTGAAGCACATCGTGGATGTTCACATCAGACAGCAAAATGGACAAGGGCCCATCAGGACAGTATAGAAACGAAGGCTGGGAAGGATACTCGCCATACAATCCTACAACAGGCAACCGATACAACCATATATGACACTCCAGACTCTTTTCTACACAAATTGGGATACAAGTGGCATCAGTTTTTACCTCTCAGATTTCTTTAAGTTACAGTACATGTGCTTGGTTTTTCTCCTCGTATACCTATTAGCTGCAAACTGAACATTGAGATCTCACGTCCGGAGATTTTGCAGCACACATGGATTCATTTAAGTACGGGCATTGTATGAAGAACAAATCAGAAAGGTTTCCCTTATGGGGCAACTACTACTGCCTACAAATTTTAGATGGTGCGGCACAGCCACGCCGAACTAATTTACAACAGATAGAAGGGCATTCTGGTTTAGTATCCATACCAGGATCTCAATAATCTACCATTTCTCCAGCAGTATATGGGTTGTCGCCTGCAGCTTCTTAACCCAACTTTGAGCTGCCATAGTAATATAAGGCAGCTCATCTTTTCTAGATCGGTATGTACAGTTGAGCTCAACGTCTAGCAGCTGTAATGCAAACAGATAGATCAGAATTTGAATAAATCATCCATGCAGTAGACTTTTACCTTTAATGCTGGTAAAAGGCAGTTAACTACAGATTTTAAAAAGCACTAAAGCTGATAGTCAAAGTTACCACAGGGGCTTTTCTGTGAGTTGATTGACAACATAGTATTTGTTTCTGGAGTAGATGAACGGTCTACAACCAAAGCTACACGCCTAATAAAGTTATGGCCCTGTACCTATGGCCCTAAGTTTCAAGCTGTAACTGCTTGTAACTTATTATTGTTTTGCAAGCAGGGAAAGAAGTGATACTCAATTCCAGAAATCAAGATATTACAGTAGTAGATCAATGATACACAAGATATAAAATACAAAGAGAAAAGTATACAGTGTTGCACCTTGGCAAAATCATGCCACTGATGACAGTCAAAGTCCTGAACACAGACTCAGTCCTTCTGGTAAAAGGAGAGAACTAGGTCTGTATGCACCGAGAACAATTGTGTGTCCACAAAAAGCTGTCAGCAAAAAAAAAATAGAAGAGGCACTATGTGCATTAGTCTGTGTGTCTGTGTGTGTATCAAAAGCATAACATAAGTAAGATGCCAAAAAAAGATCCCTGAAGAAGATAATACCAACTCAGCCAAAACAAGAGAAATTCTAGGATTGCTTGAGTTGAACTGAGCATCAAGATTTACATGTGTTGTCCAAATATTACGCTCAGAAATTCCATTGAAGACAATGAAAATGGGAAGATTGCAATTTAATACCTTCATAAACGGCCTATCCCGGTTTGGGAAAGAACCAATGAAGCTCTCTCTTAAAAGTAATGAAACCTACACAAAGTTGCAAACGCAGAAAAAGACAATTAGCAACTAGTGTTCTACACTTGTATAAACATGCTGATACAATCCTGTCTAGTAACACTGGATCACAAGACAACTTGTTCATTTTTTCCAGCAAAAAGGACCAAAAAGAAGGCACACAAAATATCCAGACCAAGCACTTCAACAATAACGAACCTTGTCATTGTTGGATTGCACATTGGTAATTGTATGAGATCTCAAGTTGCAGCACAGAGAATCAAGGTAGGATCTAAGCACTGCCAAGAAACCTTTGGCCGCTTCCACCTGTATGATATACAAGTTGAGGCCTTGACTAAAAAAGAAAGTTCCCAGAATGCATTAACTTAGAATTTTCAACCAGAAAATGCTTACGATTAGCCAAAAACAAGAGACTGCAGTGAACAGTGACCATTTTGAAGTCAGGGGGTAAGTATTTTATAAAACGAGTGGAGCATAAGTTCATGGATTTTGTACTTGCACAACCAGGCAAAGCGAAAATAAATAGGGCAAACAATTTATATGCCATATCCCAGAGTTAAGCAATCTTTCATGAAACCAGTGGAGCATAAGTTCATGGATTATGTAGTTTGTACTTGCAAGACAAGGCAAAACAAACTTTGTAAGTCATATCCCAGAGGAGTTAAGTGAAATCTGATGGCAGCACAACAATAGGTTGAACAATAGCAAAATGCACTCTTAGTTGGAAGTACATACTACATACGAAAGAAGATGAAGAAAAACTAAAGAAATTATAGCAAACTAGGTTAAATTTAGAAACTACCTGGGCATCTGTGCATTCATAAACGGGACGCTTTCTTGCAAGATAACTTTCTCCCACAAGCCTGGAATGATACGGACGCAAGGCAGAAAGCAACTCCTTCTGTTGCGGAAGTTGCGGGACTGACGCAGATTTAATCTACATGCCACCATGAATTTGTGTGTCAGCAACAGCTTGTTGCATTATTCACATCATTCAGTAACAAATGATACTACGACATTATGTGCCTTTTTTTAAAAAAAACAAGTAAACAGTTGAGAAAACATAGTTGTCAACAAGAAGTATCCAAAGTCCAAACCATCTAGATTTGTAAAGTTAGACTTATCATTTCTGAAAACTGCATAGAGCTAACACCTATTCACGGTAGCACACAGAATTGATCTACAGAAAACAACAAAGTTTGGTAACTTTTCAGGCACCTGATTCTTGTTGGCATCAATAACCACAGCACTTGATGGCCTGAACTGTGCATCAGATGTCTTGCTCTGCACACCAACCTAAAGATGGTAACAATTGTTAATTGTGGATCAGACCACATTAACTCAATTAAAATTTTATTTCAAATAGATGGTGATGTGCCTAATAACAATCAAATGTATCAATATCCACATGTTCAGTGTTCAATTAATGTGCCTATATCTCTCCTTCCTCAATCCCGTCCCCCCAAAATACCCACTTGTAATCCCTCCCCATTAAGTGTGCACACTAAAAACATCTCCAGTCTCTACCATTTCTTTGATGTTCTCTCTACGTTGATCAAAACAAAATACTGTCAATGAGCTCAGGAACTCACTATGTATGGAACAGGTGCATCCAGAAAATCCAGCATGTCATTTGGCAAAACCTGGAAATCAATGATGCAACAGAGCACATGAAGTAAGAGTGAATATATCACCTAGCTGTGAAGTTCAAATCTGAGCTCTTCCAAAGGCACAAAATGAAAGTACCGGTATGAGTAGACTCTGCCACTGATATGGGCGTATTAGAGGTATGATGGACAAAACTGAAGCCGAAAGCATTCCCTGGTCATTGAAAATTTGTCTGAATACTTGTTTTCCGTCAGCAAAGAGAACCAAAATTCTACCAATATTCAAAAGAATATTTAACTTGCAAGAACACGATGAATACATTAAAGTTACTTGAAAGTTGTGTAGTCAAACATAACCATCTTCCTTCCTAACATTTCACTCTTTATAACAGATAAACTCATCAAAGGAACATTGTACGTGTTGCTATAGGCTATAGTTAATGCGCATGCAACTCAACAAAAAATACCAGTATTTTAATGCTTTTACTAAGTACTAACTCATCTATGGTAGTTCTATTGTTATCACAGAAAATGCTTAGTTAATGTAGAGATCAAGATAAGTATCAGATTAACTGGTCATCATTTTAACATCAATATAAAAGTGAAGAAAAAAAATGCCAAAACCTATAAGGTTTGGAACTGTACCAAATTAGAACAGACAATAACAATCTGTTTCTCCAGGAGTGCTGCAGAAAAAAGCGTCATTACCTGCAAACAACATTATTTTAAAATTTGTAATTACGGGTAAATGTTAAGTGCTCCAAAGCAATTTATAGACAGTTTCAGTTTTGTGCCAAGACAGATAAAACACACGCAACGATGTAAAAGCATTTGTTCATTACATAAGAAAAGGACTAAATTTGATCTAGTGCAATGAATAAGTCATAATGAAAGGCATTAGAGTGTATTTTATAACGGACTTGCTGCCAAGGAACAAGAAGGCAGTGCAAAAATGCATTAGCTCATACTGCAAAAACACAAAAAAAAAATTATGTTGCCAAACACCTTAAAGTGACACACAAAACCAATTCTGCAGTAACAACGTTACATTATGCTCTTAAGAGTACTACTAATAGATACTGCAGGATCAAAGCTTTTATTCTGCTGTTGTGACAGTGAACGTATTGTTTAGAAATTCTTTGACAGACTTGTACATCAAACATGCAAATTAGCACTTGCAAATAGTTTGCAGTATAGGTCCAAAGAAACAGTTAATTTATTGTATACGAGCACTTTCACATTTTGAAAGTTATGATGTGCGCCTTCTAAGGACAGTATCCAGCAATTATGAGTGATGAAAGAATTAATTAGGTTCTGCAAAGGAAACATATCATCTCAGGGATAAGTCACGGATACTTACATGTTCCAACCTGAGGCATCCACATATGGATGCCACAGCCCATGTAGATAAAGCAGTTGATTCCTCCTCAGCAAAGAGTGCATTACGCATCTGAAAAAGAAACAGATGGCATTCAGGCAAATTATTCACAACAAAGCTGGTAAATGCTACATGAACAATCTGGCAATGCATCAGCATAAGATACCTCAGCCACCTCTAAGCTTGTATCACATGACCGAAGATCAATAGTAGAACCAGCAATATGAAGAACTGTTTCACCGGGCCGGTGAAACCTCAAAGGATGCAAGTGCTCCAAGGGATGAAAGGTAAGTGATGAACCCCTGGCAGGACACTGCAACTGGTAGTACTGACAGACAACTTGCAGAGATCCATATTTTTTAGCCTGGAGAAAACATTAAGTTACAAAACAAATCCACAAAAAGAAGAAACCAAGCAAAAATTTGCATAATTTCATGCATATGAAACCTTAGCCCATTGCAATAAACTGTTGTGCCCAACTAAGTCTCCATGACCGATGGAAGATGGCTCCTCCAAATCCAATTCGTGGGTATCACTTCTGAAATTTACGCCTTCGGAAGGAGAATCCTGGGAACTGCAGTAAATGGCGGTGACTATTTTTATGATTCTAATCAGGCACTGATATTCATGTAAAATAGGAGGTTTGCAAATAAGTTAAGTCATATTTCACATTCACAATGTATCAACAGTTAATAAGAGACGTAACAAGATGATTTCAAGTGAAAGTATCAGAATTCAAGGAGCAGCACAACACTTTTGCTGCCAACATTTATTGGCATTTAACAACTCTCTACTACTTAAAAGAGAGAGTTGTTGGTGGTAGTTCATCTGCCCCTCCTAACTCCTCTTGCACCTCTCTAAAAAATTTCTAACAAAAACAGAAGAAAAGCAATCGATCAAAAAACAAATTCCACCATCCGACAAATTCTCTAACAAAAAACAGAGCTCTACCGGGTGCGCGGCAAAGCCGAGGGCGCGACCAATCCCAACAATATCAACTCAACGTGCTGGGAATATATTCTTTTTTCATCCATAGTAAAGCACGAGCATTCAGCTAGTAGACTATATGTTTAAGTATGCTCATACCACCACTAGGGCCTAAGACTAGCAATTAGGCTGATAGTTACATACTTACATTAACAAAAAAGGAAATCAAAATAATATAATCCTCCTAACAAAAGTAAGGATTTTTTCCAGTGTGCTGAGGTGAATAGCATGCTTACTAGTTAGCCCATTTATGTTGAGGATGCCATACCTTGGAGATGATTCAGAACCGTCACAAAGGTGAGATCGTATAAGTGGCAAAATAGTATCATTAACAAAGATATCAAGCTGTTCATCATCTACACTTTCATGTGAAGAATCACCGCAATCTTTCTTGGCACCAGATTCATTCTGGATAACTGCTATAGAATCCAGTTCATGAAGCTTAACTCCAGATTGATCTGTTGCTGTATCTTCGGAAACACAACTGTCAGACCCTTTGGGAGTACCACACTGAGTACCCGTTCCTATTACAAGATCATTCTGTTCTTCATTGACATGAGAACAGCTTTCTGACCTTTCGGGAGTATCACAGTGAGTAACCGTTCCTGTCACAAGATCATTCTGTTCTTCATTGACACGAGAACCATTTTCCTGTTGGACATCTTTAGAAATGCCATCCAGTTGGTTCTCCCTACACCTGGCAGTGTCAGACAGCTCCTTCGAAGAATCTTCCACACTTGTTTCAGAGGATTTTTCTTGATATACTGTGTTACCATCAAAATATTGTTTCGATGCTGTAACTTCAGTTCCTTCGAAAATATCATCATCTTGACAGGTTTCCTCAGGTGATAATGATGTTAGCATGCTAACACCATCTGTGAGCCATTCGAGCCGTTCTTCCATAAGAATACTGCATAATAAACACGGCAGCTACTTATGAAAGGCAGATACAAAAGAAGTAACATCAAAGTAGAATACCAATTACCAATATTGAGCGTGATAGCATCAAATGCATAAATATAAGAGAATTTGACAAAGACAAAAAGACAAATCAAACCAATCACAAAGGGTTCCTGGATGTAGCACTAGTATTGTTATGCCACTAAAATAGAAATTCTGAAGTTTACATAAGTACATGCCCAAACTAAGACCTTGACGCACTTTGGCTTGAGAACCACATGAAGAAAACAAACTAATCCAAACAATACACATAAATGCAAAGCAGATGATTCATACAAATGCCAAAGTTTAAAACTATAACCAGAAATCTAGGAACTACTATACAACATATGGAGCGGATATACTAGTTGCAGGGATGACAAAACTCTACTTATAAAACCAAAAGAACAAAATGAACTTGTAAGGCCACCAGTGCAACAAAAAAGTTCTCAACAACAGTGCGAACCAAAGAGACAGGCCATGAATAACTTCAAAAACTCTTGACTAAAAGCAGAATTCATAAGCATCACACAGAAGGCATATGATTCCACTTCTACCACCTAAGAAAATGACAAATCAAAAAATAAAGAATAACTTGAACTGAAAAGAGATTCAGATATCAAGAATGCGGTAAGATAACATGAGACGATGGTGAGCACTATATGCTACCTCTGCAGCACCCCAAAATGCAGTTCAAAGAATGGGAGCCTGGACAGGATGCAATAACATCGGGGTGCAGTTATTACATAACGACTCCTACGTGGAAAGACGAGCTTTTCGTTCATGAGCATGGAAACCAGCTTTGAAGGTCGCTGTACAATCTCTTCAACCAATACGCAGCATCCATATAATGTAGAGTCATCAGCAACCTGCAATCTCTCAATGATCAGCACCCTGGTAAAATGGAAGGATATAATGGCGAAAGATATAAATATACCTGTAAACGGAATACGAAAGATTGATTGCTTTCTTTAAGCTGTTCCTGAAATGGGCAAGATATTCACAAACCAAAACCATAAAAAGACTACATTAAGCTCACTTGCAAGTAGAGCTAAACAAAGGAAACAGATGATGTGACAGAAGCTCTAAATCTTTAGAGGGCAAGGTTGCAATATGGTTTCAGGAGTAATTATTGAATTTGTCAACTAAAAGGATATCTATTGATTAAAGGAAAAATAAAACACAAACAGAGCTGAGAAACAGTCACCTGCCCTAGGAGAATTTCATTCAGTTCACTGAATGAAGGAGTCCGTTCAACAGCATGAACCTAATAGAAATGTAAACATAGGTAAAATGTTTGATTGCCCAACAAGCAAGATCTGATAAAACGACATTGTATGTGTGATTGGAGGCTTAAAATTAATAAAGGAATATAGCATCCACTAGAAGCCGGTTATGTCTTAACGACTAGTTATAGTTTCATTCTTGTTATCAACTAAATTTCCGGGTACTGCCTGTTCTGATTGCATAGTTACTTGGCAATACATTATCCTCACCTCCCTCATAGCATAATAGGACGTCTGAAGGGCTGATTCTATTTATTGCAGTCAATAACTATTGGAAAACCTTGTGTTCACAAGGACTTTGCTTATCTATGTTCCTATTTATGCGTATTGAGTACTGATCAATTTTTGTATACAAATCAGTTGACTACTTGCCTCCTTTATAGTGTCTTGTAAACACTTCTATATAAATGGCTGCTATTATGTGATGTCATTGTTTTTATAACCAGAAATCTACCCCGGTTGGCAAATTGCAATATTATGAATTGAACCAAACCAACGTAAGTTACGTAACAGCATTTCAGCTTGGTAAAACAAAAGATAACCTATGCAAGAAGCACCATGACACTTGGTAAAAGTTAATCTTAATGTATTCTGGTTGCAGACTATTACTACACACAGGAATGGAAACTATAAGCGGTATGTAGCTCAAATGCGGGCAGACCTGTACACCTCCAGGAAGGCAGAAAGAAAGGATATCCTTGTACTTGAGTGGAAGAGGCTTCTCCGGAGGGTATGCAAAAAGGACCTAAGGACAAACAAAAATAATCAGCAAAAGATATTTCCCAAGAAAAAAGATAGGAAATAAGAAAATAAAGTTCAAGCGCATGAAAGTAGGCAACAATAAGACCTCTCTTTTTTTTTTCACAAAACAACAGTAGGGGAGGTCCCTAACTGAATGTATTGCTCATCAGAGTAAAGAACATGCAACAATAGGTGGGATGAGTGATAACCTGAGGTTCCAAATTTGATATGGCATGAACTTGGTGGTGGTTGTTGCTAAATATATTTCTTGATTTCTTTCCATCTTCATCATTTCTCCCTAGTGCAATGCTCTCTAGCTCATGGATTTCTGCCTGAGGAGGAAGTCCAACAATCACTATGCTCTCAAAGAGATGTGACGGTTCTCTGATGCACCTATTTCCCTGTTCCAAAAAATAATTTCTGAGAGGTATGTGCAATGTGCTAGACCATTCACTAATAATAGCGTAAAAAATACTATAAGCGCAGAAGTGAGAAGACAACTGCATACACTTCAAAATAGTTTTGAGAAACAGCTCCTCTATTGATGCATGTATAGTGGATGGGAGTGGTTCATTCACGGTTATCATCTATGATCAATCAGAATGCATCTAAACTCTGGAGCATTTGGCAAAAATTTTCCAATCAGTCCTACCAGTTTCAAAATGCTAGGTCATTCAACCCGGAGTGGTCATCCAAATATTAGCAAGTGCTTACATTGCATACTAAATTCATTGATTGCAATCAAATCAGAATCGTTGTGAATGTATTTGAGGGTTCCCCAGCGAACAAAGGTAATTGCTTTTTAATATCTAAAATATGAAACCGTTTCATAAGATGATTAACAAGATTATCCCAATGGCAAAATTGCTCTCACAAGTCAGAACTGGTGTAAACCTCTTAACCCTAGCAAAAATAAATTTTCATTAACAGTATTAACTTTTAAGTAATTTAAAAATATTTGATTATTCACTACTTGATAGGTTCCTGTGCAAGGTGAAGAGCCAAATTAATACAAACCTAACAGATGCAGGGGCGGATGCACATTGGAGAATGTGGGGGCACAGGCCCTGCACCGATTTTATTTTTTGTTGCTTAAGGTCCAAGTTTACACAGTGTTTGCCCCTACATACTAAAAATTAGTGCCCCACTACCAAGAACTACATCTATGTAAAAGAAAAAAAGGTTTAAACACGTTGACAAATAGGGGAGAAAAGAAACGAAAAACACGTAGGACGTTGACAAAGCAAGACACTCCAAAAAAAAATACATGTAAGTTGAAGTTATTACGACACAACATATCAACCGACAGTGAAAAGAAAACAAAATAACAGGAGCTACTTGAACCGATCGAGCGTACGCCACCAGTCGGTCTAGCCCCAAGCCAACGCTAGCCCAAGGCCCAAGCGTCCAAGCCAGCACCAACCCTAAGCCAACCAAGTAGGCAACGCTAGGTTCAGATAACGCCTTACCTACCTTCTCCTACTCCCCACGCCACGCACGCAACCTTTGGTGAGTTGGTTCTTTCGTCTGCAACGGCGACGGGCCCGGTGCCGAAGCTGCCATCATGCAAGAGTACACCGGCCGCTTCTTGCCTACGCTTACGTGCATTGGACTCGGAAGGTATGGTTAGATTTCTCGCTGTGTTAATCTCATTACGCACGCATGCAAATGGAGAAAATCTCGGTGTATGTATCAATGTATGCAATATGGCCGACGGTCACAACAATAGGTGAGATCGTCCACTGACCACTCGTCGTCTCGTCCTAGCTGATTGGATCCTTGCTTCAAAGTTCAATGATCTTCATAGCTAATGAAGTAACGATCAGCCGATCAAAATATGTACTAAATTTTGTGATTTAGATTTTAAGGTTTCAATTTTGAAATATTTGTGGGTTAGGGTTTTAATATTAGAATGCCCTATTTCAATTTTTAATACTTACCATTGAACTTTTTCATGAAGTTTGTTGATATTACAAAATTTAGAGTGCATTACTATCTACTACATTATTGATGGATCGTTGATAAGTATATGCATGAAGCATGAGGCCCCCATGATATTTTTGTTCTAGATCTGCCACTGAACAGATGTTGCAAACAATGTGGGATTGTTCATTGGGCGGTTGGGCCTTACTAGCGACATTACGTGATTGTAGATATTAGATAAAACTAAGTTAATCAAAATGCAGCCAGTAAAAGGAAATGGTTGACATGGACGCCGAAACCAATGGCAGGTTTGGGACACTAGAACAACATAGACATCAAAGAAAATGTTATTGTGTCATGTGACTATGCTACGCCCTATATAGACTGTACTGAAAGAGAATTAAGAAAATAGCATCCCTAGGATGAACTGGAAGCTCAAATATTATGCTTGGATAACAACTATGAATGAAAATATTCTGAGTCAATCAAACAACTAATATCAAAATTGACATTTAACTCAGCTTTGTTGCACTCTCTTTTAGAAGTTAGAAGAGCCAGGTATCACATCAATCATTCACAACTTAAAGCTCCGACTAAGCTTTAGTTAATTAGCAGAGTGTATATATTACACCAAGCAGAGCACATCAGACGGACACAAAATGCCGCATAGGTATAGAGATACATACCAGTGACTTCAGCTGGAACCTGGACCACTGCCGCTTATGAGTCGTGAGAACTTCTGGATTGTACGGTCCAGACACTTCAGGTGAGTTTGAAAACCCCTTCAGGATTTTCGAAAATTGCTGCTGCAGCTTCTGCATATGGCTACCACACTCTTCTCTGGACAAAGATACCACAGATGGCCGTGTGGACTGTACGGTGGCAGCTGAAGCCGCAGCGATAAATGCTCTCGCAACCTCTTCAGTCGTTTGCATCAGGTCTGACGTGCTGAATTTGAGCCCTTCAGATCCATCATTCTTGCCCACCATCCTAAATGCCTGCTGCTACTCATGCAAGCAAGCAGATTATCATTTCAGTAGTGCAACCGAGCACACAAATATCAGTCATACAGCATCAGGAAGTAGGAACTATATCACTGCAGCACTCAGGCTAGCAAAAGGTGGGCATTCTAAGATGGTCAATTGATCATGATCCAGTTGTGGCATCTACCCAACAAGAAAGGCCCCATTCGAAACGGCTTCTGGCTTCTAGCTTCCACAAGCCAAAAGCCGTTTTAAACACGTTGACTTCATAACGCGGCCTTTTCTCTTCTTTTTTTTTCCTTTTTCCCTTTTTCCTTTGCATTGTCTGTGGACATATAAGGTTTTGTTTTTCATTTTTCCCTCTTTTTTCTCCATTTTTCTTTTATTGAATGCCTCAACTAAAAGCTACCAGCAGCTACAATGCCCATTTCAGCCAAACGCCATCCGCAAAAGCCGTTTTGAACGAGCCTAAATCATGTTTTCAGATTTGAATCACCTGAATTCAATTGAACTAAACCTAAGATGTATGATCTGCACAATCTTGTTTTTCGTTTCTATTTCTAATTGCACCCAACTTAGTGGCACCCACCTTGTATGGAAACAAACAGGCTTGTATCTCACTCTAATATCCAACCAGAAAGCCACCAAACAGTTAACTGTATGTACTTCACATAACTAAAAGAGCCCTACTCAGTAAACATCGCACTTTTCCGGAAGAATCAGTGATGAGCGCATGGCGGAATCTAAAAGGTAACATTAAATCAAACAAAACCACACAATTAGATTCTATTATTGATCTCTAATCCCTACTTGTAAAGTAAGGAAGTAACACGAAGCGTCTCTAGTGGCGAACCATTCTAAGAACAAAAAATCTAACGAAATCCGCACAAACAAAAAACTAACGAAATCCGCACAAACTAGCCACTCGATCTCAGAGTTTGACCTAAAACCCGCCGAAATAGTCGAGCAAAATTATCGTTTGACTACTCCGAATCCATCATGCAAACAAAAATAATCGCTAAGTGTCCGAAAGGGATAGGGGAATCGCACAGTCCAAACCACCAGATGATTTCAGAAATCAGCAGCAGAGGCCCGTAGAGTGCCGATGAAAGCTCAGCACAGCCTCCACCGATGGACGAAACACCAAAACCGTCCACAAAAACACAAAAAAAAAATGGGGGGAAAGCCGTCGAATCGGCTCACCTACGGCGGCGGCGGCGGAGAGTGTTTGGACCCTTCGCGCTACGCTGATCTCTTCCTGCTGTGTACGCCGCCGCCCAAATGGACCCGAACTAGCAGGCGAATGGGATGGTCTCCCTCTGCTTCGATCCGTTCGATTAACTATAAGGTTGATTCGTTATGAATCGCGGAAATTTAAGTGGCGTGAATTAGTTCGGGTTTGGACAGGATTCTGCGGGAACCGGGTCGCACATCGGTCGCTGCATGTGGGGCCCGAGAGTGGCTGGCGCGGGGCCCGGTAAGAAGGGAAGCGGCGTTGTTGAGTTGACCGCGCCGTGTGGCCTCCTTGTGGCCGGGTGCCGCTTGCCGCCACGTCTCACCACGCGTGGCCGGCTCTGGCCTGGGCGGAGCCAGCAGCCCAGCAGGGAAGGGGCCTTTCTTTTATTTATTGTTTCCAAGAGAAAATTTTAGTATAGCACACGGCAGCAGGCAGAGACAGGTATGAGATATCTTTTATCAAAAAAAATCGCAATAATGATTGTATAATTTTTTGAGTTTTTTGGGGATAAAAGTACTACTTAGGAAGAGTCCAACAAGTTTAGCTTGTGCAATCAACTATAATGATTGTATAATTTTTTGAGTTGTTTGGGGATAAAAGTACTACTTAGGAAGAGTCCAACAAGTTTAGCTTGTGCAATCAACTTTTTCTTTCTTTCTTGTCGATTATGTTGAGGCGAGTCGTTTTCTGCTTGGTTCCTACCTAGCATTACACCGTGTGTTTTGGATTTTGGACAGCTACGTTGCGGACAGGCTTGAGAAAGGTGCTTCCTATCCTCATGTCGGCAAAGTTTGTTTTTCTTCTTAAGAGGAAAAATGTTTGCGAGTTTTCTGTGATTCAACATTGGGTTAGTAACGACGTTAATACTATCGTTTCCTCTAGAATTTTCCAAAGTTGTACGCGTAAGTGGCGAGAGATAGCGTGAGTTGAAGTGTATGAAGTGTTTGTTGCCGTTACAAATATGTGCTACCTGCTTCTAATCGATCGTCGCTCTGAAAAACTATGATCGCTTCAATTATATATATGCTGTACCTACGAGGGCATCACGCTCTCACCTGAGCTGATGATTGGTCGGACCATCGCGCAACACGTCCCAAAACGGTATTCGAACTCTGTTTACTTTGGCTTCCTGAATGAAATCGGAGGTTCGTCCGCTTTCTTAAAAAAAATTTTATTCCGGCGAAGACTGGAAGCGAACACCGTCAATCCAGTTCTGAAGAAATTATCGGCAGGGAAATGGCTGATGAAACACAAAACTACAAACTAACTTGACTACCACCAGTGCACTAGCGGTTATGTACCAGTAGCACTGATTTCTCCAGTCAATATATCTGGGCCCGCACTATTTATAAATTTCGTCTTTTTCTGAACTTTTGGTTTTTTTTTAGTTTTTTTACCGGTTCTTTTTTTCCTCGTATTTGTTTGTATTATACGTAATGGGCTAACATGTTTTTTCTATTTTTAAAATTTTTTAAATTTAATTATGGTAAATAAGCCTCTGTCAGCTACAGTGCTTTTTTCAGTCATCTACAGTGTTTTCAGCCATAAGCCACGGGCTTTTCAGCCATTTTGATCACAACTAAATTGGAACCTTGAATGTAGACGGTCGCTGGCTCGATGTATCTATGCACGAAAGGATAGGGAGACAACTCATACAGAAAGTTCGTTTTCGATTTAAGATGCATCAAAGTCACCAGTACACTTGAGCGACGTACTGCTACAATGCTTGTTAAAAGTAACCATCAATGAAGTGGTTCGGCCGTCTCGTTGCAGTTGAATAAAGGCCCTGATCAATATGGCTTCAGCTTCTGGCTTCAGTTTATTTTTGCACTATTCATAAATTTCGTTTTTTTCTGAACTTTTGGCTTTTTTTTGAGTTTTTTTACCGGTTCTTTTTTTCCTCGTATTTGTTTACATTATACGTGATGGGCTAATATATTTTTTCTATTTTTAAATTTTTTTAAATTTAATTATGGTAAATAAGGCTCTGTCAGCTACAGTGTTTTTTTCAGCCAGCTACAGTGTTTTCAGCCATAAGCCATGAGGCTTTCAGCCGAACCGATCACCACCAAAATCTACACCTATCCGTAGCAACTACTGGTACAAGTCTTTCGAACTGCTACTGGCATACAATAAAATCCAACGCTCCAGATTGTTTGTACGGTATCAATTTGGCCAAGCAAGACCACTGATCATGCTGCAAGTCCAAGTGATCCACGATTCTGAACGCTTGACGGCCTTGATTGAAACACGCACCGAGGGACTGATGACGAAATCCTGCTCCCTGACACGTTAGAAAACAAGCGCGCAAGCCCTTGTCCTGTTTCAGAAGATGAGGTAAGCAGGAAAACATATTGCATAGCTTCTGCTACATCTTTGCAGCTGGATCTCCTCTAGTGAGAAGAAACTGAGTCTTGTTAGTACCCTCACCTGTGCTGCGCCTGAGCGGCTATGCTGATATGTGTATATTTGTATTGGTTTCTGTTTCTAAATCATGTTTTGAGAAATCAGAAATTAAGATGAACATCAATTTTTTGAAGCATCTTCTTCATTCTTCTCACTTCTGTCTCTCTGAGGATAAGACAGAGAGTCACGGACGTATTACGCATCCACTTATCTAGCTCCCGCCTCACTTATGTATATCACCCTCACTTTCTTTACTACTCATCTTCTTTTAAAAATCACTTATTTTAATTAATACTATTTATTTTTAATTAAAAATTATTAACCATAACTAAAAATTATTAGTCACAGCTCCGTATCATGTTCGTGCTTCGATTTTACACTGAAGGGTGCGGGCTGCAGGCATGCGCGCGAGCACAAATGGCGCATAAGATCGGGAACGGCGTGGAGGACGGCGACAGCGATGAGGACGTCCTCGTTTGGCTCTTTTATTTTTTATATCTGGGCCACGCCCTCGTGACGGGAAAGCTGCCTGGGCCCGTGTGTGATCGTGTGATCCACCAGCCCACTACGTGCCTAAGCAAACCCAGCTTGGAAGTGTTAGGCGCACGCACCGCTCTTCACTCTCCAGCGCTTCATGCATCGTGGCACAACACGCTCTCTGCTTATGGTAGCCCCGTTCAACTCTAACCTACCCGGAAGATGGCGAAAATCTCCCATTTCTGCTCAAGGTTTTTCCCAACTTTCTCTCCTTTTTTTCCCTGACTGAGCTTACTCGGACCAGAATATGCTGGAACTGGAACCTTGCAAAAGTCAACGCAGTATTCGTTTTGACATCATCGTATTAATTAAAACAGCCCTAGCTGTTGGTTATGTGTGTTTGTGGGCGTTGCATCTGACTGACCTGGAGTTAGTGTTGCATTTGGTGAATGATAGACATGCACTTGTGGATCGTCACACGTAACCGGACTGCTGCCTCTGGATGTCAGTTGCACCAGCCCATGCCTGCATGGTGTAGAGCAGGGCATGGGGAACATGCACGAAAATGACTTGAGCTTGAGTACTCTTCTGATTGCTAGCCTGCCAAGACGAACTGTTCCGATTGCTAAGCTTCATGCACACGCAGCTCTCTGCATCTGTTACTGATATCTCCTCAAGTTCAGGATCTGAACTGCATTCGATGAACAATTGGGCATAGGCACAAAGAACAACCCATCGACACGATGAATGCTTGCTTGTCTTAAAAAAAATGCTTGCCTTTGGCACATGTAACTTCAACCAAAAAAAAAGCTTAAAGTGTGCACAAGGTGATTAGTATAAATTGTACAACACATGATAAGGCAGAACGAAAGAATGTTCCTCCATTACGTGGTACCCCCAAGGCAAATTAATTTGTGAGAAAAGAAAAGGACGGCATCACGGCAATATGGCAACAGTGCATGCCTAATCTATTGGGCTTTTTTTCTTGCCTGATTGATAGTTTTTATCTATATTTTTCGCGACGACGGTATATAGCAAAGATGTCGACACGAACCAGTGGCGGATCCAGGAAAAATTTTTGGAGGGGCTGAAGTACCTTCAGCTCGACCTCAGCCCCTTCTACATTATACATCCATGGCTAAAAATTTAGGGGGGACTCCAGGGGGCTCCAAGGGTCCGATAGCGGTAGGGGGGCTCAAGCCCCCCCCCCCCCCGCCCCACCGCTAGATCCGCCCATGACACGAACGATACACATAGTTTTAAGCCTAGGAAGCTGTTTAGATAAATGCCTTTAAGAAATCATCCCGTTTATTTTAGTATTCGAAGAAGCTAAAAGAAAAGAAAAAAAGGACATGCCAGAGTTCAGCCTGCCTTCCGTCTTTACTATTGTTATCCGAATTGGAAAAGAAAATATCGGGACCTTTTCACATGAAAAGGACCAAATTTCTTTATTCACGAATGGTTAGCATCATGATTATTGAGAACCTGGCATAGCTGTGGAGCACAGCCGTGGATTTGTAATCTATCTTGCTTGGCCTGCATGTATCCCCAATCAAACGCTGCCTTATCAAGGTTTAGATGGATAAAGAGTGCCGTGTCCTCCATTTGGTGATATCATTAGCCCATGCCTATCAGATGCAAGAACATGACCACTTCCAAACAATGATCCATGTGATGATCTTTATCATCATTACCTTAGTTAATAGCATCAATCTGTCGTTATTACCTGATAAAACAGAATAAATTCATGTTTCACCGGATAACAAGCAGCATCAAAGTGTTGTAGCAATACAATAGCTAGAGATGGTATAATATTATTATAATATCATTGCCATGTAGGACTACAGTATGTCATAGAGCTACACAATTTTGCCCAATTATTGCAACACTTGAAAATAAAAGTGGTACTGATTAATAATTATACAGGTACAGAAACTAGTAGATAGTGATACGCTAATATACTCGAGTTCGCGTAAACGGCTACTGCCCGCCGCCTACTCATCCCAACTTCCATACAAGGCATACGTCTCGTACGCATCGTACTCCGGGTTGACTACATTCCACTCGGGATGGTAGTTGTCCTCTGCGTAAACTTTGTTAGAACCGAGTAGATCCTTGGACTCACTTATTTCTAAACAAGGAGAGTTAATAACAAAGGTGAGTACAAAAGTACTCAGCAAGTATTAATAGCAATATGCAATTTTTATGCCAACAATTCATCAGATCAACAATCCTATCTCATTCATCATCATTTTAAAAGTAAGTTTTTACATAGTAAAATGTTTCAATTATAGTATGTAAGGGTATGTTTGGTTTATGCCCTATGTAGCCCCACCAAACTTTGGCAAAAATTGTGTAATACCCGTGGCAAAGAAAAGAGAAAAAGGGAAGCAAAAAATGAAATATATCCAAAGGGACCGTAACAACCGCCAACTATCCCAAATCACCAAAATATCAACCGGCAACCTACATGAAACAGTGAAGCAAGCACAACACTTCTAGACAGCCACAAGGCAATAGGAAGGGGACAGCACAACCCATCAAGATAGCACAGCCACAAGCAAAACGGGCACACGCAGCCAGTCGAATAAAAGAGAAGAGAAGGCACGGCACGACAAAGCCAGCAAACTAGATGCATAGAAGAGGAGAGAAGGTAGAAGCACCATCAAGCCAAACTCTATTTTCCTTCTCGCCCCATTCATCCCAAGTACAAAACACAGAACCACATAACGTCAGTTACCGCAAGCCAAATCAGGGCAAGCCAACCAAGAGCAAGAAGTCGGCAAGAAGCCAAGTCGTGGGCCAACAAACCATATGAGTGCAGAACGCTGTTGTTTACACATATTGGGCCAGCCCATCAACGTCACCCATGGTGGCCCAACAGCTCCCAAACTTGCAAAATTGGTCCAAAATTGGACTCGACCTAGCCATTTGCAAACACTTGCAGCCCAGCTCTAATCTTTTTTCCCATTTCAAGGTGCCATGCATGCATATCGTGCACAGTGACATTGATGGGCCGATAGAAGTGCTCCGAACGGCTCGTCAGACCTGTCATTGATGGCGACATTGTGTTAAAAACATGTACAATGGTATATGTTGTGGCTACTGACCAAACACTAAAGTAGGAGAGTAGTGGAGTGCTGTGATAGATGAACAATACTTGCCCCTTCTCCATGTTCAGGGCGTGCATATATTTCCCCACGAAGCACAATTACAATCCTGCCCTTACAATCATATGTCTTCTATAAGGGCACATATGTCATTACATATATCGTATTGGGCTTTACAATTCTCTAACAGGCCAGATGGACTCAGATGGGGGCCACCCCTATTACAGTATAGATAATAAGAGCATATCTAGTACAAATGATCTTTTCAGTGCAAACATACAAACACGAATTAGGATCGACGAACCCATCTTCTATGTCTTAGACCTGTGCGCGTAGAATCTCTCAAAACTTAACGCCCTTTTACACATGAACCCCCGTCTCATTTGCGCTTTTCCATCCGCCTCGGTCTCTTTTTCATCTGCCTTCTATGCCCTTTTCCATCCGCTGCCTCCGTCCCCCCGAGTCTTTCCATCCACCGTCCACTCGCCTCATCGTCCGTCGTCCCCTCCTCCACCGCCCTCGAGTACCTCGGCGTCACCCCCTCCACCCCCTTCCCTACAGCGCCGCCGCCGGGCTCCGACCTGGCGCCCGACACCACCATCCCCTGGCACCACCTGGGCTCCTCAGCGTCGCCCCCTTCCCCGCAACGCCGCCGCCAGCCTCTACCCGGCGCCACCCGGACTCCTCGGCCGCTGCTCCTCGCTGTGGTGGTCATGGTCAAGGGCGAGGCAACCATGGTCGTGGTCGAAGGCGGCTGTGGTCATGGAGGCCGTGGTCATGGTCGAAGGCACCGTGGTAGAAGATGGTTGTGGTTGTGGCGGTCGTGGTCATGGTCGAAGGCGGTGGGAAAGCCAGATCTGGCTCCGAGGGGGCCGGGAAGGAGGAAGGAGCTCAGGTCGTGGCGTCGCCAACACTGGGGGAGACCGGGGGTGGCCCCTAGGGAGGCCGGAGAGGGCAACACTGAGGGAGGCCGAAGGGGGCAGCATCGGGAGATGCCAAGGAGGGAGACAGGGGGATTCATCGAGGGAGGCCAAGGGGCGGCGCTGGGGAGGGGAGGGGGAGGTGAGCCGTCGGATTGAGCCTAGAGACTAAGGTGATCGGGGAAAAGAGAGGGGGTTGAGGGAAAAGTGAGAGCCACAGACAAGGATTTTTTCAAAAATTGGCATACGTGTGAGGGGCATCCTGCTTGCTTGCATACGTACGTATGTACATGCATACATAGTACAAATGGACTATTCAGTGCTAACATGCAAACGCAGTCGTGAGCCGTCAGATCTCATGGGGACGGCCTGGATGCAGGCGGGCATTTGCCTCGCCGTCCGCCGCCCCCTCCTCCACCGCCCCTGGGCAACCTGGCACCGCTCCCTCCACCCTCGTCGCCGCCTCCTTCCATGCAGCGCCACCACCAGCCTCGACAACACTAAAGACAGTAGTACAATATATTATTTTTTATGTCTCTATAGAAAGCTCTTCTATGACATAATGTGTCTTGTTTCTTGTGTTGCAGTCGACTGTTGTATAAGAGACAATCTAATTCTCTATACTCTCTCTCCTTCACATCATCTTGTGTTTTACATGACAATACTTATAGACAGCTGATATCACACTACCGTACATGCTCTTAGTATTTTGTTTAGCGCCATGTGGAAACATTGCAAAAGGGAACAAAAGGTGCCTGGCCTACGCACAAGCCTTCGTCTGCATGTAACGTGCCTCATTTGCCATGCGTGTGCTAGTGCGCACTCCATGCTTTCATGGATGTCTAATGTGCAGAGAGAGATGGCCATATGCTTCGAGCCCATCTTGCACCATTCGCGCGGGCCTTGTCCATATGTACATTGCTACTGTTACATATCCTACCGTCATATGACAGTTTCTTGGTGCTACCTCGCTCGTGCTGTGCCGGTGGCGCCTGGCAGATGACGATTGAGAGTTATTGTGGGGTTATGGGCTCGTGCCAGTGAAACAAAGCAAGTATGGTCCTATTTTATTTTCGTTTTTGACTTTTGGTTTATGTAAAAATTAAAATAAATGAAACGATTTCTTGAAGCAGATTCTTCAAATGGTTTTTTGAACCTAAACTATATGCATCGTTCACGTTGGTGTGTTCAACGTCTACTGCCGTCTCAAAAAACATAAATAAAAGTCATCAACCACAACAAAAAAGTTATCAATAGCAGCCCAAAAGAATAGGGCCTATATATGGAACCGTTCCAGCCCGTGTCGGCTTTTGGCTTTTCAAAGCCAAAAGCTGGTTGGAACGGGTGGGCTTTTACGGTGGCTTCTAGGAAGCCGCTTTTTTGTTGGAACTATAGCTGCTTCCGAGACAGCGGATAAGGGCGAGCATAGGTGGCACTAGCGGCCAACGGCAATAGCGAGTGGCTGCTAAGGTGATGTGGCAGATGGGTAAAATGGGTCGACCTCCAGAGAGCTATAGGCGGTGGGGCATGGGGAGGGGAGTTCGGCAACGGGGCATGGGCAGTGGAGCTCGTAGTGGTGCTTGCAGCGTCGGGGCAGCGACCATGGAGTGGGCTCTTGGTGATGGCAGTGCTCAAGCTATGTCCTCTAAAAATAGCACACTCACAAGCATGAATAAGGCAATGGGAGTCCGACGGTGTGGGTGGCATATCCGAAGGTGGTAGAGAGGCAATGACTCATGCCAGAGAAGGAGGTGGTGAGGCGACAATGCTCCACGACTGATAATAAACCTAATTGGCATGTGACGAGGATTGAATAATCCCTTAAATACGGATTTAATATTTAATTAAGGCCCTAAGGCCCTGTGGTCATAAGCTTTTTAAAACTGTTCCCCGAGTACCCTAATCGAAGGATTACTGTACATTCTGCTCGACCAACAAACCACTCAAAGGATTCATGAACTGGTATAAGGGTCCGCTTCCAAGGGACTTCTCCCGTGCGATGGATAAGACACGTACTTTATCCATCCTAAACAGCATGACTTTTCGGCCTTGTATCTTTGATAACAATTGCCATACAGTTGTGCCGCACAATTATTTCCTATTGACAACAACCAGAGATCAATTATCATCAGATATCTCTCTTTGATAGCAATCACCCCTCCAATCGAACATGTTAATTCAATGAGATGTCTTCTCAGATGGATAACTGGTGCTCATTAAATGGTATTTAAGGGTTGACAAAAAGATGACAAGAGACATGATCAATCATACACAATCCAGAGAAGTCAAGTCAACCAAAATCTTCCTAGCAGTGGAAAGTAGATAGATTAGGGCTAGTTAAGTCCCTTTTTGTAAGCACTTTTGTAACAAGTTCGTAGTAATAAATATCACCCTTTTTCTCTTTCTCACCTATTCCAAGGAATTCAACCACCTGTCTCATATTATTCATAAGATCGACGACTCGATCGTCGACAGTGTGGGTTAACAAGTAGAGGGGATGATGGCAAAGCTTTAGATGTAAGAAATCTGGGTGACGCTCAGCGAGAATGACGAGATCGGCAGCGGTGGCAAGTTGAGGTGCGATAGGGACAACGGCGAAATTACGGCGATATACTGCAAGAAAAGAGAAATTTATTGAAGGAAAATGTTAATAAGATGCTAGAACACAACGTGATGTGTGCGAGAAGGTCATAGGAGCGGTGGGGATGGGTCGATGGGTGGCGGCCGGACATAGGGAAGATGATACCGTGCGACGGCAACGTCTCACGAGCAGCAACAGAAATTATTGAGCGTGCATGTGCAGAATGCAGTTCTGAATCTCCAAAAGCCGATTTAAACATCTTACTTGGAACATGCATCGAAAATCAGCCAAACCAAAAGCCGATTTGAACACCTTTACTTTCAGCCACTATTTTTTTCGACCGCTATCATTTCAGTCAAAAACCAAACAGTCTCGATTGTTTGGATAGTGTCTATTTCCATTGCCTTTAGCTTTAGATAGTGTAGTAACTTCCGCTGCCGCTGAATGCCCCCATTGTTGGTTCACATTCATTTCGTCCATTTCGTTCTGTTTAATTCGAAGGTGCAACAATTTTGTCTCGCCCGGGTAGGCGTTTAATATAGGAGCATTCAGATCAGTCAATATGGAGTATGTATCGAGTTAGGCCCCGCTCGGTTGGGTTGAAAAGCTGTGGCTTATGGCTGAAAGTGCACTGTAGCGGTTGAAATTTCACTGTAGCTGAATGTGGCTTATTTGGCGTGATTAAACTTAAAAAAATTAAAAATAGAAAAAATATGCTAACTTATCACGGACAACGCAAACGAATACGGTAAAAAAGAAACAGGAAAAAAGCTAAAAGTTTTAAAAAAAGATGAAATTTATTAATAGTAAAAAATAAACAAAAACTTGAAGCTGAAATTGGAATAAGCGGAGCCATTGTACGGACCAGTAGCCGCATGTACGTACCAGCTAGACGGCCTTATTAAATTTAGTTTGTGGCGCGTCCGGTAAGGTAAGGTACAATGGTTGTAAACCTTGAATGACAGTTTTAGTGGCAATTTTCCGGCATATAATACCGACATTAAACCTGGGGGGATTCCGGCCCCCCAGCGATCCACGTCGCCCCGCCCGCGTTGCCCGGCCGGCGCGTGGCGGGGAGTTTCCCGTACGGCCGGGAGAGGCATTTTCCTCTGGTTTTTTAAAAATTACGTAAAGGTCATTTTTCCTCGCGAATAGGTCCCTGCAAGTTTTTTTAAGAAAAAAAAATTTTTGATAGCGCCCCGCGGTTTCCAATATTACGTATAGGTCCTTATTTACTTACGTACAAGTCCTTACAGGTCCTCGGTTTTTTTACAAAAAAACCCTTTAATTCTCCCGAAAATACGTGTTTGTCCTCGATTTTTTTTGAAAACTCCTCGCGAATTATCGCCTCTTTTACTTTGGTACATACGGTGGCTGGTGCGGCGTGTCGCCGCGCCTTCGAGGCTAGTACCGATGACGCGGCCCCCGGGGGGAGGGGGATCAGTTTCTACAAAAGGACTTCTGACCATACGTACTAAACTTATAGGTGTGCATTGCCCAGTTGTAATAGGTAGTATACATGTAGATTGATGGAACGGGACGTACGTCAGTACGGAAGAATGCACCACGTACTTGGTCTTCAGTAGAATCTGAATCACATATTAGCACCTACTCATCTAGCATACGTCAACCTGACTACTCATCTATCTGTTTCTACTAGGACATTCTGTACAAGAATTAATTGTACGTGCGTATTGCGCATTTGTATACTAGTGTTACCTTAATATATATAGAATGCACTTACTCATCTAGTATACCAAGGAATAATGCACTGCGTGCTCTAGTCTTCAGTTGAATCGCATATCTGCACGTACGTACGTATACTCATCTAGCATACGTACGTCGACTTGATCATCCGGGCTTCAATTCATGGTAGCGATCATCTCCTAGGTCATGATCAAGCTCAAGCATGCATGTCGTGCCTAGAGGCTCCGTAGTTACCCAAGCTCCCAAATCGGTGCGCATAGCTGCAGTTCCTTCCAGGAGCGAGGCCCAGCAAAATTAGTAGTGGTAATATTTCAATATGGGCCTCCACTGTCGCTAGTTCGCTCGAGCGAGACCTAGCTTCAACCTCACCGCCAAGCGTCGGCGAGTCGACTAGTCGGTTGCTGCTTCCATCTCCCCTCCAATCCTCTTGTCAGCAATACCTTTCTCTTTGGGCGGCAGCGCGGCAAAGCGAAGAAACTATCATCCTACCGAAGGCGGCGCAGAGGGGCTAACGCCGCCACCAATTAGGTTGGCCTCAAGAGTTTCTACTCCGCCGGATTCAAGGTGACCCATCCTGTTCAGGTTCAGAATCTAACTCCCCTCTTCTCCCAATCTGCACA
The DNA here is from genome assembly GCA_017311315.1 of Dendrocalamus latiflorus. NCBI lineage: Eukaryota > Viridiplantae > Streptophyta > Magnoliopsida > Poales > Poaceae > Dendrocalamus > Dendrocalamus latiflorus. The sequence continues at coordinate 2,745,192 of CM029634.1, read as the reverse complement.
ATCGCATCTGTTCTTGATTCTGCGATTGCATTATGCTTTCCGAGGAATGGATTTTTGGGCCAGTACATTCCGCCTTCTAAAGGGTCTGAGCTCAGTCAGTAAACTTAGGTTGCAGAATTGTTGTTCATATCGTAGGTGCACCTAAGTTTGGCATGGATTCAACTCAATCTTGCGTAGCTTGTGTCTTCGTTGATAGAGCTAGGTAGCGTTGGTGCGAACTCCAGCCAAATGGAATCGATTCGATTAATCATTCATGTAATGATCCTGACAACGATTGGTGAAGCTGTTGAGCTCCTTGTTCAAGTACAACAACAACATGAATTTTAAGTGGCTTTGCATGTAAAGAAATGCGTGTAAAAAGTAAGTTATTGGAACCTAAATTTTGGCACTGGAGATCAACAAGTTCTCACAAAAATCAGAGCAGACAAAACTTATGAGCCAATCTAGTGGACCTCATTTACAAATTAGAGCCACTCAAAATTTGTTCTTTTAAATTTTTTTACTTGTGTTGGCAACGTAAAAAATATGGAATTGACAACTTACTCAGAAACATCAACTCATATTATATGTAGTTAAGTTTTGTTTTACCAGCGTTGTTGCTTATAGTGCCACAAGCTTAATTCACTCGGGATAGAAGTTCAAGAGCCCGGGAAATGCTAGGCCCCACATGTCATTGGCAGTTCGATGGAGTAGCGCAATCTTTTCTCGATTTTCCGTGTTTACCTTTGCTTACGTCTTCGGGGTCATTGTGAACCGTTGGATACTTGGATCTATCGTGTGCCGCCTGCAATGGGCAAGGGAACAACAGCAAGGACCATTTTCATAAAGACCCTTATAATATTTTATACTTTCATTTCTAGAGTCCAGCGTGGATCGCAAATATCCTGCGCGATCAGACTCCTGGGTCATCCTGAAACATTGGATCTATCCTATGTGGTTCACAACGGCTCGGGCAAAAACGGCTAAGAGCATTATTATAAAGATACTCCACTGGCACATATTATCAAGTACACCCATCCAGTGGATTTGCAATTATCATCAGCCGTCCGATACGTTCTTTACGGTCTGATTTATTAATAAGTAGTGGAGTGGTATTCAGCGCATCAGGTAAATGCCTGTTTGGAACAGAGGAATTTCACAGGAATTTTGCAGGAATTTTGCAGGAAACAGTTCAATTCCCGCAGGAATCGGGAAAAATTCCCGCATTCCAAACAGGGCCTAATCTAACACGAAAATTCCAACAGCAAACGACCAAAATTAATTAGCTCGTCGCATCCTGGTGCTGATGATGCAGCCTTCTGGGCTTTGGCGATGGTCCATTTTACGTCTCACTTATTTTAGCTTGAGTTTCTAACTTCTAATTTATTTTTTACTATTTATAAATTTCATCTTTTTCTAAAATTATGGTTTTTAGCTTTTTTTTACCGGTTCTTTTTTCCCGTATTCGTTTGTTCCGTAATGAGCTAACATATTTTTCTATTTTTAAATTTAATTACGCCAAATAATCTATCTTCAGTTATAGTGTAATTTTAATCCATTACAGTGTAATTTTAACTATAAATTACTATTTTTTAGCTCAACCGAACGGGCATCGTTAACCCGTGGAAGATTTCCACGGCTAGTCTTTTTAAAAATCGTGGAGGGGAGGGAGATAAGCTAAGCTTTTTCACAAATCCACATGCTAACGCAAAGGCTGCCTCTGTAGTCGTCCGGAGAAGCATGACAGCTCGTTAAGCTTATCGTACCTCTGTCCTTTTTGCCCATGTCATAGATATCCGTGTGCTGCTGCATGCAATGCTGCTATTACCTGCGAAGAACGAAATCCATAGCTGCCATCTTGCTGCAGAGAGCCTGGTTATACTCCTTGAATCATGTGACCATCCGTACAATCATTGCCCTAGTTAATAGCATCAACGTATTGTTATTGCCTTAGTAAAACAGAATAAATTTATATTTCATTAAATAATAAGTCATATTAGATTATTACAACGGAGCAATAGCTAGAGGCGGTATAATATTATTATAATACCATTACCACATATGACTTTAGTCTTTAATAGGGCCTAACAAGTTTTTCTCGAATATTACAACAATAAAAAGTAGAAGTGGTACCACTAATAATGATACAAATACTAAATCCACTAGATAGCGACGTGCTAAAATACTCAGGATCATGTAAATGACTATCAGCTACCGTCTACTCCTCCCAACCCCCATAAGGGGCATCTGTCTCATATGCGTCATACTCCAGACCAATCTCGCTTCCCTCAGTATAGCTGTCCTCCGCGCTAATCTCGACATAACTGGGTAAATCGTCGTACCGGCTCACATCTAACAAGGAGTATTAATAGCAAGGGTGGGTACAAAAGTGTTTAGTTTGTGAAACTGTTATGTTTTTAGTTTGTAAAGCTACTAGTCACTCGTATTTAGAGAAAAACCATGTAGGCTTCCGTAGCCTCTAGTCCAGGAGACAAACATGAATTCATGGTTTATTTAGCGCTGCGCATGCTTGTATTGCTTTATCCATAGCCACCCTGACTTTGACTGCAACAAATTCATATGCATTTTCTTATATGCTATGCTCAAGTCGGAGTTCAGAATATCTTCACTACTTCAGTATATTATAACTCCACCCAGTTGCACGATACAGACCCCTATGTTAGGGAAGTTTTTTTATCACCCGACCCATGCTAGGGATGCATATGCATCACCTAGCACCCACCATAGGGGACATCACCTTACTAACCATGTGTCGGAGAGGCTTTTCTATCACCTGACACATGCTAGGGAGGCATTTTTATCACCCAACATCCACCATGGGTCTTGCTCCTCTTGGCCTTACCCAGTCCCTCGTACCCAAGTAGAGTGTATAATAAACTTCGATAGAGTAACATATTCCATCCATCCTAAACGGGACCATGGCCGATATGACACTATGTCTCATTACATGAGTGAGAGTTTTTATTATAACCATATGTAGACTGTCCCAAAACCTACCATTCCTCTTTTTGACCAGGGCACTATCCACCCTCCTATTATTTACCTGTAGGATAGTGACTTTTCCAACTGTCTACACTGCCATATTCATCATCATCAATCTCAAGCACATATGCATCATTATTATCATTCAGCACGTGATTTTTTCTAAAATACACTTTATGTAGGGAGTGATATTAATTTAGCATAAAAATAATTTTTAAGCAAAATTACTTTAATCCAATGGTCAAAGGCATGCTTGCCTCGGATTTGGTAGCAATTCCCAGTTTCAGTACGTTCAGGTGAAGTCTTTCTCCCTTATTCGGTTTGTTGCCTACAGTTAATACATAGGCTATGATTTAATTTACGGACATATAAAAATATGCTATGTTGGTATGGCTTAGTGACAAACCTCCTGTCCATAAAAACTATTGTCGTGTTTATATTGGGATTTTATACCACACCTGTCGTTCGTTGTTACATATTAGTTTGGCTGTTCAGGGTGGTCAACAATTAATTTTTCTCTAGCAAGATACTATCCGCATATATCAACATACACCTAACTATACATACATGCATACATAAATACATGCATGCATGCATACATACATATAACTGTCCTCATACTATATACGTGCATACATACTTTATATCCATTTTTATCATTCCCCTGGCTAGCCTAGCGAGCTTCAGCCCACAGCTAGTCTGTCTCCCCCCCCCCCTTTATCTCTATTCTCTCTCTGTCTTTCCCAGTCTCTCTACTTCACTCACGCCTCACTTCCCCCCACCGGCAGCATCGTTGCCTCCCTCTCTCTTTCTTCGGCCTCCTCCCCCTCTCTGGCCTCCGGCCAACTAGCCACCAATCTCCATTACGGAGTGCCGTCGCCGCCCAAGCGCTCTCCTCCCCCTTCTCACCTGGCTCCCAAACAACGAGCTACTGACCCTCTGGAGGGACGCCATTGTCCCCGTATGTGCTTCCCCCTCCGCCGCTCGCTTCTACACGTCGTCCCCTCCCTGGCTCCCATCTCTGTCCTCCACCTTTGGCTCCACTGGTCCTACTAGCCATCATCAACCTAAGGATCACTGCCCCGGACTAGCACCGGTTGGATCCTCTCCTACTACGATGGTCCTAGATCCAGTCATTGGAACCCAACTCCTCTTACTAATCTCTTTATTTCAATGAATCACTTTCTCCATATTAGTTCCCTTGATTTACATTTCTGATTTAATGATTTTATTTCTTCAATTTGTTGGTGATTTGGTAATGATGATAGTGATGCAGTGCTTCAGCCATGGCTCACTGTGATGGGGCTCTGGGCCTCCTCGTGCGTTGGGAAGCACGTTGGAGTGCACTGGGTGTGTGCAACGGTCAGGGAAGAGCATGCCAGCACCATGGCTACCCTCCCCCTCTGGTATACCTCGCTCTCCTTGATCCTCTCCTCCTCTACTCTATTCCCTATTGTGGATGCTACTTGCTCTAATGTGGTGCATGTGGGGTTGGGAAGGTATGCTTGTGATCCTACAGTAGTGATTTGGATTTGAGTGAAAGTAATGGAAATGGAGGGGTACCTTGTTGGATTTGGTCAGGGCTTGGGTGATCTTGTTAGACCATGTGGTGGTCGTGCATCTAGTGATGATAAACAATTGATGTTTGTATTTTATTGGAATTTACATTTGTGAGAGTTCTGGTCGATGCGCTATTGTTGCTGGAGTTTTCAGGCTAGCAAGTCTGGTCAGTAGGTTGACCACAACAGATGACAAAGGTAGGTGAATTATGGCAGTCGACCGTGGGGTTGACCACAATAGATGACCAAGGTAGGTCAACCACGGCAGAACAACCATGGCATTTCGACCACGTCAAGCTTCAACCACGACGTTTCGATGATGGCATTTTGACCAGGTAATCAATAGGTTTCGATCTCGAACAGTGAACTAGTCATAAGAAATAGTGAACTGATTGTGAGCTATAGTAAATCGGTCATAGGTTGTAATCTTGTTTGCTACAGTAGCCAGTTGGTGGTTGTAGCTACAATGCTTTCTCGTAGTCATAGACTTCGCAGTCTTTTGTCGTAGTCATAGACTTCGTAATATTTTGTCGTAGTCATAGACTTCGTAGACTTTTGTCATAGTCATAGGCTTCGTGATCTGTTGTCTCAGACTTTGCAGGTTGGTAGTCTTAGACTTTGTGACCGGTTATCTTAGGCTTTGCAATCGGTTGCCGTAAGCTTCATAGTCGGTACTCGTAAACTTCAAGTGCTTCAATTCCAGTAATCTTCGAGTCCTTGAGTATTTGTGTCTGTTGGGCTGGTGGTCTGACCCGCCTGGGCATGGCGGTTAGGCTAGTCTTTTTGAGTGGTTGTTGCTACAGTACTTGATCGGTGATGGGTAGCTATAGACTTTGTGATTAGAAGTCATAGACTTAGCGATTTGTTGTCTTAGACTTAGTGATCGGTAATCAATGGTTTGGTGACTGGTTGGTAGTCGCTAGTGCTATGATACTTGTGATTTTTTAGTGTTCTGAGTGGAGCGATATGAATTCCCGAGTACTTGTGTTTTTGTGTACTCGATGAGCTAGTGACCGATCTGTGCATAGCAGCTGTAGCCAGTCGTAATGAGTGATCTAAAGTTGATTTTTGAAAAGTTATAGAATTTATGGTCATGGCTGATGGATGATTAAAGGTGTGTTTTTGGTGTGTAGACTAATGTCGGTCAAGTTGGAAATAACTTGTGCCAGGGAAAAATGTTTCTTTAGTCTTTGCATATGCAGGTGGGCATAGAGACGGTCATGATCGGTGACGAGGAGGACCGAGACTACGATGAAAAAATCTGAGGTCCAGACGGTCGAGGATGTCACGAGGTGGTCGGGCTCATGCTAGAGCACATGGAGATCAAAGGTGGTGATGCGTGGATATGCTAAAGGAGGTGCTATCCTGGAGGCCTTGATACGTGAGGTGATGGTGCATGATGAAGATACATGAGGTCCTGTCTTGGATGCTTTGTCACGTGGTGAGTTAGGAGTTGTGGATGGAGTCCATAACTGAGAAGATTTAGAGTTTGACTAAAACCTGTGTTCGGAAGGGTTTTAGGTCCCTTGGTTTTTGAAAGAGAATGTTTTTAGTCCGTGTTTGAGGTAGACGCGGTTTGTGACGTTAACGTATAAAAGCAGGGAGAGGCTATGGTTAAAGTACGGTTTTTAGAGAGTTTTGAGAAGGTTTGTCTTTAGTTTTTGGCTAGGGCTTTTAATGGTGGTTGTGAGGGCACTTGATAAATCCACGGAGATCCTGCAATAAAGATAGTCTTGAATCAATCTGGTTTTTGATTTGCTTGAAGAGCGCTGGTGATTGCAGATGGTTTGAATCTTATGACAACGAGCAAAGCATTCGAGTGAAGTAATCAAACAGAGCGATTGATCGAGCGAGCGGTCGAGCAGAGCAGTCGTACGCTGAGCGATTAATCAGGCGATTTAACACCGAGCAGTCAAAACCTTCACCGACTGCCAGAAGACTCCAAAAGGAAGCGACAATCATTCACCCCCTCTGATTGTAGTATTCGATCCTACAAATCTGGTGAGGATGATAACGCTGGCGTCAATGGTTGCGGTTCCTTCTCGTGTCCTTGCCCCTGCTTGTTGCCCTCTCAATGCCCTCCCCCTTGGCCCCGATTTTGTTCTTCTCCTCCCTTCTTTAGTCCTCCTGGCCTCAGCTTGGTTCCCCAGCTCCTTCGCCGATCTGGCCACGGTGAGGTTCAGTGGCTCCTTGCTCTTGGTCTTCGTCTTATGTGGGTTGGATTTTGGGGCAATGATGTGGGAATAGGGATGGTTTGCTTGGTCTCCTCTCTGTGCTGGCCATGGCTAGAATGTGCTCTCTCTCTCCCCCTCTGTGTTCTCTCACTCGGCCTTATCCCCTTTCCCTCTATGCCCATGTGAGCTGTGCTGTGGGTAGATTTTTTACCGCATCAGCGTGTGCTCTGGTACTCCAGTAAACCATTTGTACTGGGTTGGATGGCAGTGTAGAAAGAAATTCGTGAATGATTCAGGTTTGTGTTCTAATAGTAGATGATGAAACCTTATTTAGCGAGAAGTGCCGACCGGCCCTGGACAGTTCTACTATCTCAATGAGCGGACCTTATAGGATGACATGGACTACATGTTCTGACGACAATCGTTCTCTTTCTTTTCTTGGGATTTCTCTTTTTGACATGCAAGTGTCTTTCTTACAGGAAAGGCAGATTAGAACTACAACTTAGCAATATTAGTGTACTTTTAATTGTGATATAAATTGATGTAATCAAACTGTAACTGATTAACTGATGTAATGTGGATTATTATATTATATTTTATTTGAAGAATACTTTTAATTATTGATAGACTAATATGTTGGTTTGCTTGATTAATTGTATTTCTTAATTTGATGTGCTTGTATTGTATTATTTATCTGAGATGAGACTTATCAATGTATTCTATTTATTCACTGTTTTCATGTTTCAATTTGTCTTGATGCATGGAAAAAAATTAATTTACCTTATAATTTATTTATTAGTTATCTCATTAATTTAGTTTAGCTTCATAATTTATCGTCTAAGGTTAGTTCAAAAGACGAGGTGATACATCTCTGCTCATTTGCTTTCTACCGATTGAGGCAGTACTGCTAGGTTTATCTCAAACAGGTCCACAAATTTAAGCACTGTGTAGTAATGTACAATCTGCTTGTGTGATATGGCTGAAGTGCTTAGTGTTTCTTGAAAACCAAACAAGATAGACTTACCTGACCATGAACAATCTCCTGAATGAGAAATAGTGGCAATCGTACTGGTACTTGGCTGAGCTCTGGGCAGGCATCTGTTGTCACCACGACCGGCCACAGGCGATGCCACCGACAGCTGCACGACGTAGAACCAAACACGTCCGGGCTTGCCCTACCTGAATGGAATTGTTGCGCGCAAGATGGGGGTGTCAGCGGGGAATGGGGCTTCCCTGTTTCCTCTCCGTGTCCCCCTCCATGTTCCCGCCACGTGTCATCATAGGATTGGCTCTCCAGTTAATTAGTGAGATATTTAATTAATGTAAATGATTAAGTAGGCTAATAATTAATTGGTACAAAATATTAGTGTGAATAATTAATATTATATTAATTAATTACCAGTCTAATTAATCATCTACATTAATTAATTACCTCACTAATTAACTGGAGAGCCAATCCAATGATGACACGTGGCGGGAACATGGAGGGGAACATGGGGAGGAAACAGGGAAGCCCCATTCGTCAGCGGGGGAGGTGGACGTGGCCTGGGCCCCGCGGTGAAAACAACTCGAATCCGGGTGGGCTTCGTTACCCTCGGGCTTAGTGTGCTTAGGCCTGTTCTGAACTGGTTTCTGTCTTAAGAAGCTAAAAATGTCTAAAATATGTTAGTTTTTTTAATATAGTTCTTTTGTATTATCTACAAGGAAATAACGGCGTTTTTATTTATTTTTTAATTGAATACATTAAAAAAACTAGGGTGATCGGTTGGGCTTCAGCTTTTAGTTTCCGGTTTATTTTTCACTATTCATAAATTTCGTCTTTTTCTGAACTTTTGGCTTTTCGTTGAGCTTTTTTGCCGGTTCTTTTTTTCCCGTATTTGTTTGTATTATATGTAATGTGCTAACATATATTTTTATATTTTTTAAATTTTTTTAAAATTAATTATGCTAAATAAGTTTCTGTCAGCTACAGTGTTTTTTCAGCCAGCTACAGTGCTTTTCAGCCATAAGGCACCAAAAATAAACCCAAATGATCACCTACTAAATTGTACCTTTGAGAAGGAAGCATTCGGGCTGGCCCACCATGTATGCTACGTTATCCACCGTCTTTTTCATGGGATGTTAAATTTTTAAATTTGTTTCATTAGCGCTTTTTACATTTCTAATTTGTTTGGGATGTTTAATGATTTCCCCAATGCTGATTGTTTGCTGAAGTTTGGTGTAGCTCAAGCAAATATGATGACACCGGAATGTAGATATTGCCAGTGTGTCTGCGAACTTCTCTTGATGCTCTGCCTCATCATCTCTAGCTGTATGTGCGAAGTGGTTCGTAGATTTGCGTTTGTTCCAATTGCTCTCGATTGCTCGTACCTTCGTTGTCACATCACGTGCACATGGTATGCTTGGTCTGGTGCGCCCATGCATGAATCAGGGTGCATGGAGGCTGTTTCGTTAACGTTCTTCTCAGTCCGTACTCGGCCGCCACCACCAGTCACTACAACTATGCTCCGTAAAGCATTGTAACCTCTGTAACTTTTTCCTGTGGTAGATTGCAGAATATGTCTCTAATCCTTGTTATTTCACGTTAAACATGATGTGTCCTGCAGATAACCATCAGGTAGTCGCTATCTTTAGCTAGTTCTTTACAACATGATCATCTACGTTTTGTCATTCGATAATTTCGTCAGAGGTGCCTATTTTTGGCATCATGGAGTGCTAATGGCAGGCCGCATATTTACTACCATTTTTCTATGTTTTAAACGGGTGCTTAAAATGATAATCTATATTAAACTGTCTCGTTTCAGTTTCTGGCTTTTGGGTTTTAATTTACTATTCTTTTATTTCGTTTTTTCTAACTTTCTGTGTCATTTGGGGGTTTTTTTCCGTATTGATTCGTATTGACCGTGATGAATTAATTTTTTTTCTGTTTTTAATTTTTTTAAATTTAATTATACTAAATAAACTAGAAGCCAAGAGCAATAAATCATCGCCAAGAGCAGGGCAAAGAAGTAAATCCATGAGATCCAAATAGGCGGAAAAAAAGGGTAATAGCGAGTATAAGTAATAGCCACGAGAGCGAAAGTGGCTCCGTCACAAATCACAATCTCCCCACACCGTCTTCACACGAAATCCTCTCCTCTTCCCCCTTAATTAACTTCCAGCCTATATAGCCTACTCGCTGCTAGTACTACTACTTCCCATAGCTCGTAGGCATAGCCCAACCAAAGCTAGGCGCAGCAACCCAAGAAACAAACCAAAACACTCGCATTCACGTTAATGCCCCCCCTGCGCCAATGCGTCGCCGCTCCACCTCTGATCCGCCTCCTCCGAGACCTCGCCGCTCTCCTCCTCGCGGCTGTCGCCGTCGCCGACGATGGTTGGTGCCCTTCCCCTGTTCGAGTTCCCTAGAGCTCGTATTGGCCGCGGGGTTTGCTCGGGAGCAGAGATTTATCGGGGGGGTGGTTTGGTTTGCTCGTGTTGGTACACCATTTTATCAGGCCTGCAAGTGCGCACTTTTTAGGGGGGTATGGTCTTTGTTTATGGTTTCCCTCTGCTATTGGCGGCGCCTAATAGTGGTCTAGTACTAGATTAATCCCGGTCCTTGTTCTCAGCATCTCTTCTTCTTCTTCCCCCTATCAACGAGACACTTCCTGTTTTAGCAAGTCTACTTTTATTTTTAAATGCAGTTTTATTTGCTAGTATGTTTTCTGCTCTGTTTCGTCTGTAAATCAGTAAATGTGCTTTACTGCCTTATCTTGTTGTTGGAGACGAAGCGCTCATTCTGAAACGCTGTGCTATTTGTGGAAGCAAAGTAGCAAACCTTCTGGATGTGAAGATTCTTTTTAGTTGGGAACTTGTCTTTTTGGGCGTGTTTTCGGTGTTTGTTTGGTATGCATATCGAACTTTGGATCAATAAATAGAGATTTAAGCATTTGGAAACAGCTTTCGATTCCTCAGGATGCCGATTCTTTTGCTGCTGCTGTCGCGCCTAATAATCCGGTTTGCTTGTGCATGTTTTTCAGGGCGAACACTATTGGAGATCAAGAAGTCCTTCCGCAATGTCGACAACGTGCTGTATGATTGGTCCGGCGACGGGGCGTCCCCGCGCTACTGCTCGTGGCGCGGCGTGCTCTGCGACAACGTCACCTTGGCCGTTGCGGCACTGTAAGAAGCTTTCTGCAGTGAAAATCTAACCTCTATTGCGGGCTGCAATGTGAGGTTACTGACGCGCGTTCATCTTTGCAACGTTAGCAACCTCTCTGGGCTCAGTATCGGGGGTGAAATCTCGCCGGCCATTGGGAATTTGAAAAGCGCCGTGTCAATGTATGATGGTACATCGTTTCCTGAAATAAAATGCTTTCAGAAGCCTGATACGCCTGCTGCTTAACTCGTTCTCCCTGCTTGTTCCCTTATATGTAGTGATTTGAAGTCGAATGAACTTTCCGGGCAGATCCCTGATGAGATTGGTGATTGTTCGTCGCTTAAAACGCTGTAAGTGAGCTTCAGCTTTAGTTCGCCGTATTGTTTTGAGCTGTAGAAGTAACGCGTGTCCTTTTGATCAAGGGACTTGTCCTCTAACAACCTGGAAGGAGACGTACCCTTTTCCATATCTAAACTGAAGCGCCTTGAAAACTTGTAAGGCTTATTCTTATTGTGAAAACTTGGTAAAAGGAAAGTGTTTCACATTGTTTCATTCACTGTGTGCCCTGCTGTCACTTGTATTCGTAGGATCTTGAAGAACAACCAGCTGGTGGGGGTGATCCCGTCGACACTCTCTCAGCTTCCGAATTTGAATATATTGTAAGTTACTGTTAAACTGTTCTGTGAGTTTATTTGGGTTAGTTCTAATGTGATATGTGCCCCAGGGACTTGGCTCAAAACAAGCTAAATGGCGAAATTCCAAGGTTAATCTATTGGAATGAGGTTCTTCAATACTTGTAAGTAGTCCTTAGCTTTGTTTCCTAGCTTGCAAAAACAACTTTGATTTGGTTTAGTACTTTAACTGTCCAGAATATCGAAGGGCCTAACAAATGCTAACCAAATTTAATTTATGTAACATTTATGGCTTAGATCAAATATTTATTCAAGATATGATGATTGTACGCACATAATGCACGGCTAGCAGGCCACCCTCAAAACAGGTTCAGATGTTCGCATCTAAATTTGTCATATTCATTAGGGGATTGCGAGGCAATAATTTAGAAGGAAACCTCTCTCCGGATATGTGCCAATTGACTGGCCTGTGGTATTTGTGAGTGCATTGCTTCCCTTCATTTCTCGTTAGTGTAACATGTTCTGTGCCCTTTATTCTGTTAACAGAGTCACTTTTGTTTGGCTCAGTGACGTGAAGAACAATAGCTTGACAGGTACAATACCAGAAACCATTGGGAATTGTACGAGCTTTCAGGTCTTGTATGTATATACATTCTACTCCCTTTGAATAATGCTGCTCATTTTTTAGCTTGTAAGGTTTCCTGATCTTTTGGTATTTTAGGGATTTGTCTTACAATCAGCTTACTGGAGAAATCCCATTCAACATTGGTTTCCTGCAAGTGGCTACATTGTATGTGGTAGTCATTTCACCAATAAAAACAGATGCTTAATTTGTCTTAACTAATACAAGTGATGACTTGAAATATCATGTACTATTTGTACCAGGTCTTTGCAAGGGAACAAGTTCTCTGGCCCTATTCCATCAGTGATTGGCCTTATGCAGGCGCTCGCAGTGCTGTAAGTTCAATGATAACTGTTATGCTTCTCTTGATTTATGACCACAGATGAATTACCTCGGCCCTTAAATGCGAGAAATTGGCGTTATTTTGAAATGATATTTTATTTTGCATTGATCCAGGGATCTGAGTTTCAACCAATTGTCTGGCCCAATACCATCTATACTGGGCAACTTGACATACACTGAAAAATTGTAAGCTTGCAAATTCTTTTTGTATCTATTTTATAATTGATTGATGCTCTTAGTTTTCACCGAGAGAAAACTCCCTTGTGAAATCTCTATTTTTTTTAAATCACAAGAAGTTACTAATGTCACAGTATCTTGTACTGATAGATACCTGAAAGGCAATAGGCTAACTGGCTCAATACCACCAGAGCTTGGTAATATGTCGACACTTCATTACTTGTAAGTGTGTAACTTTGCATTTCTTTGTTTTGTGATAGTTAATTAGTTAAGAGTTCTGCACGGTATCTGATTTCAGGGAACTGAATGACAATCTGCTGACTGGGTTCATTCCACCCGAGCTTGGAAAACTCACAGGCTTGTTTGACTTGTAAGTACAATTCTGTTCATCCTTTAGTATATGATACCTACCTGGAATGCTAATTCAGTCACTGGTCCATGTCATTTGTTTATCACAGGAACCTTGCAAACAACAACCTTGAAGGACCAATCCCTGATAATATAAGCTCATGTGCAAATTTAATTAGCTTGTAAGTTTCATTTGTTTTCCTGAAGTTATATAGCATCTCTGGTGTCTGGATACTTAACCAGTTAGCTCTTGTAACAGCAATGCTTATGGCAATAAATTAAATGGGACCATTCCACGTTCATCGCACAAGCTTGAGAGCATGACTTATTTGTAAGTGGTTCCTACGATTTTAGATTCTATTGTGTTTAGAGTAGGCTGATTTTTTTCTGCCAGCCAGCCATAAAAAAACGCTTCTAATCATATTGTCTAACGATTTGTGTTAGGAATCTGTCATCAAATTTTCTTAATGGAGCAATTCCCATTGAGCTAGCAAGAATGAAAAACTTAGACACACTGTAAGTTCCAGCAGTTAATTGGTAATTGTTCTTAAGCAAGTATTTTTATGTTATGATGTGATACATGAATATATATCTTTAGGGACTTATCCTGCAATGTGATTGCTGGTTCCATTCCCTCAGCTATTGGGAGCTTAGAACATCTTTTGCGACTGTAAGTCATATAACCTACCATTTTTTGTTGAAATTCTTGTATCTTGTCATGATAGCATTTTCTTATTTCTGTAGCAACTTGAGCAAGAATAATCTGGTTGGATACATTCCTGCTGAGTTTGGAAACTTGAGGAGCATCATGGAGATGTAAGCACCTTGTCACCTATAGGTGCTCAAATATCAACTCTGTTCCTTTGAGTAATATGGGCACCTTTTTCTTTGTTTCAGTGATTTGTCCAATAACCACATTGGTGGCTTGATTCCTCAAGAGGTTGGAATGCTGCAAAATCTGATACTGTTGTAAGTACATGTTGGCTATGTGCTTTGATCCGCATCCTTTAAAATCTATAAACTAGTTTTGTACAGTTGAAAAAGGATGTCCCCAATGGACTACTTATTAATTTGTGTATTCCGTGCCGCTGCAGATTAATTTGCGTGTTTTTTTTTTGTTCTTACAGAAAACTAGAAAGTAACAATATAACTGGGGATATCTCTTCTCTTACTAACTGCTTCAGTCTCAATGTCTTGTAAGTTAAGACCTGCAGAACTATTTGAACTGTTTGTACATGTGTGGGTTTCACTCATAGCCTCTTTATTCTCGAGGGTTGCTCCAGAAACGTATCATACAACAATCTGGCTGGCGTTGTACCTACAGACAACAACTTTTCACGATTTTCACCTGACAGGTATTGTCTTCTGGTATTAATCGATCCCTTCGAAAATGTTTTTTACTTAATCCTTAGGCATCTTGATCCTAATTTATAGTCTGAACTTTCTTCAGCTTCTTGGGTAATCCTGGACTCTGTGGCTATTGGCTTGGTTCTTCATGCTATTCCTCCAGTCATGCGCAGAGATGTAAGTACAATGCTATCTTTATTAAGTTGCTCTGGAATATAACCTCACTACTAAAAACCTTCTAATACTCTTCCCTATGTTTTCTACTAAGCCTCAATCTCAAAGGCTGCTATTCTTGGTATTGCTGTCGGTGGGCTTGTTATCCTGTTGTTGATCCTAGTAGCTGCTTGCTGGCCGCACAGTCCACCTGCTTTCAAAGATGACTCTGTGAGCAAACAAGGTGATTCGTCTGCCAATGTCCCTATCTGCTGCTTTAACCTATCAATTTTATAGTTATTTGGCAAGTATTGTGTCATCATACTGGACCTTGCAAATGATTAATACCTGTCTCAAACAATTGTACAGTCTTGGCTCTCAACTTGACAGATGCACTATTTGTTTGTTTATATGGATTTTTAGTGTTATAATATTGTTATTTTCTGTGATAGATATTCATGCCGTAGCATGGAGCAATGTTCCTCCCAAGCTCGTGATCCTCCACATGAACATGGCCCTCCATGTATACGATGATATAATGAGGATGACTGAAAATTTGAGCGAAAAGTACATTATCGGGTATGGGGCATCAAGTACAGTTTACAAATGTGTACTGAAGAACTCCAAGCCAGTGGCAATAAAAAAGCTCTATGCTCACTACCCACAGAGCCTGAAGGAATTTGAGACTGAACTTGAGACTATTGGAAGTATCAAACACCGGAATCTTGTCAGCCTTCAGGGGTACTCGCTATCACCTGCTGGGAATCTTCTCTTCTACGATTATATGGAAAATGGCAGCCTCTGGGACGTTTTACATGGTATGTGCAGATTGCTGAGACATGGCACGCAGAGTGCATGTGGGGAAGTGCTGAAAACAGTTTAGTTCCACAGTGCTCAAAGTTAAAACGGCTGTTGTTCTTTTCGTTTTAGCCTTCACCTGTTCTGTCAGCAAACACCTGCTGGTCACTTTCCTATTAAGTTGTCTTTATGCCTTCTCTATTCTTTTGGATTAGGATGTTTCCATGGCATACAAATAGTTTGCGAAATTTCTGCAACTGCATCATAATTGGCAAATCTTTGTTGAATTTAGCAGGTTCATCCAAGAAGAAAAAACTCGATTGGGAGGCTAGGCTCCAGATTGCTCTTGGCACCGCCCAAGGTCTGGCTTATCTTCACCATGACTGCAGCCCACGGATAATTCACAGGGATGTAAAATCGAAGAATATCCTCCTAGACAAAGACTATGAGGCTCATCTTGCGGACTTCGGTATCGCCAAGAGCTTGTGCATCTCAAAGACCCACACATCAACCTACGTGATGGGCACAATTGGCTACATTGACCCTGAGTATGCACACACATCCCGCCTCAATGAGAAATCCGATGTATACAGCTACGGCATCGTCTTGCTCGAGTTGCTGACTGGCAAAATGCCAGTTGATAATGAGTGCAATCTTCAACACCTGGTAACTAATTTTCATTTGCATGCAATTGTTTAATTGAAAATTTCTTTCTTTCCTTCACCTTATATTGTTGGATTTTGAGGCTCAATAAGTGCACAATCATGGGCATTAGGTCTGTGTTCCTTCAAGGGGACCAGCAACATGAAACCTATCATGTGAGTAGATCTATGCGCACTGTGGTGGTGTGATTGATTGTAGGATGGTGAAAAGGCTCTATTATAATTTGCCAATGTCCCATAAAGCCTGCCATATTTGTCCCCTGCATTCAATCAATGTATTCATGTGGCTGAAAATTTGCAGGCAACACACCACTGTCAAAAACTGTAGCTAACTAGTACTTTCCACTTTGATCACTGATATGTCGGTCAGTCGGTAACTTAGCATAAACATTTATTTTTGAAATGAAATGCCAAAGTTGAGTTAAAATTGCTATTCTAGGACCTCTCAGTGCAAGGAACAGTGCAGCTGTGAATGGTTGAATTGTATGTTAAGCTTCCTGGTTTGCATGGAAGTTGTTATGCTCATTGGTTGTTCCCTTGCAGATCCTATCCAAAGCCGCAGACAACACGGTCATGGAGATGATCGACCCAGACATCGCCGACACATGCAAAGATCTTGGAGAGGTCAAGAGGGTGTTTCAGTTGGCTCTCCTTTGCAGCAAGAGGCAACCATCCGATCGACCGACGATGCATGAGGTTGTCCGAGTCCTGGACTACCTGATCTACCCAGACCCATCCCCAAAGCAGGCACAGCCACTGGCATCGCCTCACTCGTCCACTGTTCCGAGCTATATCAATGAGTATGTCAGCCTACGAGGAGGCAGTGCGCTCTCCTGCGCCAATTCGTCGAGCGCGTCCGACGCAGAGCTCTTCCTGAAGTTCGGCGAGGTGATATCACAGAACACAGACAGAATAGAGTGATCGTCTGATGGTTTCAGAATTCAGGCTGCAGCTTGTAGCATAAAGGTGTCTGGTGTCCTGATTCCTGAAAATAGCAGAGGGCATCGAATGTGTGTTCACTTCACTGTAAATATGTTGCTTCTGCTTTCTTTGTCCTTCTCTAGCTATGCCTCTCATTTTTTTTTTCCTCTTCTTCTTTGCGATTCTTCTTGGGTTGGGATGATGTGAATTGTACTAAAAGAGTTTTGGGGTGGGTGTTTTGTTGGGGAACTTTAGTAAAGGAATGTTGTAGGATCGTCTGGCACAATCAGAGAAGGCTGAATAAATGTCTCTGTTTTTTGATATCTGAAAATAAATCTCAAACCAAAAGAAAAACAATCTAAATTACCGAATGCAAATTTTGACTGCAAGCCGTTCAACCACTCGCTCGACCGCTCGCTACGATCGCTTTTACATGTAGTCAAAATCCCTCTCCGTTTGAAAAACTTTGGCCGCTCGAACGCTTCGTCGCTCGAACGAGTACAAACCAAAGACAACACTGTGCTTGTAGCACGCCAGATTACGATGCGTTAGCATGTCGCCGAAAACACAAAAAAACAATGCTCAGAAAAAATACACCACCGACGAACTTTCCTTGGAATAAATATAATATATTATTTCTGTATCATATTTGTGGCTACAAAGCGCCCTCACAATACCCCTAAAAACTCTCGCACAAAAAGCCTCGCAAAACCACAGCCAAAACACTTGGCATACCTCTACTTTTATATGTTAGAGCCTTAAACTGTATTCGACTCAAACACGAATATGAAATCATATCTCTTTCTTAAATCAAGGGACTCAAAACCTTTCTAACACAGGTTTTACCAAATCTCTAATCATTTCCATTACTGACTCCTTCCATAACATTTTCAATCTCACCACGTGATGAAGCCTCCAGAAACGCACCTCCCGTAGCTCCATCTCGCATCATCAACCTCCGTGTAGAAGCCTCCAGGACCGCACTGCCCGTAGCTTCTCCACGCATCACCATTTTTGATCTCTATATACTCCAGCGTTAGCCCAACCATCTCGCGTGACATCCTCAACAGTCTAGACCTCAGATCTCCCTATTCTATTTCCAATACTCCTCATCACCTACCATGATCGTTTCCACACCATTCTGTACATGCAATGACCAAAGAAACGTTTTCTAGCACAGGTTCTCCACAACTTGACTATCATCAGCACACAGACACACTCACATCACCCTTGTCCATCCATAGACAAGAACAAAACTATACGCGACCATCAACTAGGTCGTCTTCAACCACACATTCCATCGCTTATTGCAAATCAGCTCAAGACAATTTCTTATGACCGCTAACTCAATGAATACTCCAAAATCACAAGTACTCAGAAAATACTATCACTCCGCTCGAAACACTCAGGGATACCATGCATCGCTACCAACCAAAACCATCGAGTACCGAGCGCCAAGTCTATGACTACCGATCAACTACCAATCACTGCACCATTGATCACCGAGCACCGAATATCACTGACAACCGCTCCGACCAGATCAGCCAACCATTGATCCAATACGAGTACTCAAGGTACTCGAAGATTGCAGGAATTAAAGCACTCATACTGACCATGAAGTCTATGAATACCGATCACGAAGCCTACAACAACCGATCATAAAGCCTTTGACCACCGAAGACAACAACAACAGACTGCAAAGTCTACAACTATAACAGCAATCCGCAAAGTCTACGACCATCAACTGCAAATCCTTCGACTATCAACTAATAAAATCTACGACTATCAAGTACCGACAAGATACTGTAGCTACGACCATAAAAAAGTACTATAGCTACCCTTACCTTCAGTGGTCATTCTGTCGTGGTCAAAGTCAAACATGGTCGAACTGCCATAGTAGATATTTCGTGGTCAACGTCAGATGTGGTCAAAGTAAAACATGGTCATAAATGACTCTGAATCGTAACCAACATGGTCGAAGTCTGATGAGGTTGAAACCTGACGTGGTCAAAGTCTGCCATCATTGAAAGCCATCGTGGTCGAAGTCTGCCATGGTCATTTAGCTGTACGGACCTCCAATGCCTCTCGAGTTCAGTCCGATGTTTCGATGTGTCTCGAAAGCCATTCAATACTCCAAAGCTACTCAAATACTATCCGATGCTGCTCGGACCCAATTGGACTGGTCCGAAACTACTTGAAGCAACCAAAAACACTCGGAGAAGACAAAAACACAGAAGCAGACTGAAACCACTTGAACTTGAAACCTTCGACCGTGATCGACCAAAACTTTCATAAATGCAAAATCCAAAGAAACCCAAATGTCAATTATTCATCATCACTTTATTTACAACCATCCACATGGTCCAACAAATGCAATTGGCATTGCTACTTTTACAGTGTCACTGAGTTGTTCAGGTGGAACATTCATTAGCAAAATGGTGTTGGTGATATTTCGGCTGTGACTTTTGTCTTATGTTTTTTAAATTTTGGTTGTTCATGTGAAACGGTATGAAGAAGGAAACTTCCCTTGTGATGGGCCTAGGAGAGGGGGAACATGTCAAGTATCCGTCTGGAAGAGGGGAACAATCATATGCGATTTTGGCTGGTATAATTGAACTTGGGATAGTGTCTATTACAATCGATCTGTAGATCTTGTCTTAAAAAGATACACCATTTAAAAACTAGTTATTTGTACAAAAAAGTGATAAATCAAAGCGGAGCGAACCCACCCAACATCCTTGTGGACGCATAGTCTGCTGAATAAGAGTATCGTTCAAGACTGGAGAGCTAGTCTAGATAGTGCGCGAACGGGTCTCTAGCCCAGTGGTTAGAGCACCTTAGTAGCACCCCCCAAGTCCTGGGTTCGAATCCCACGGGGCGAATTTCAGGTCTGAGGGTAAAAAAATCCCCTCGCCTGCTACCACACCAAAGCACAGGTCTAAGGCCCGGCCCAGGTCGTTGGTCGTTTCTCACGCGGGCAACGGTGCCCCTGTGTAAGGGTGGAGCAGGGGTTCGGGGGTTTTCTCGATCTGCGTGAGAGGATCTTCTCTTAAGCAAAAAATGCCCGGGGGTCGTCTTACCCCCCGCAGGTCGAGTTTTTTTAGTCTAGATAGTGCTTCTGCGGTTTGTCCGTGGCTGTCTATCCCAGTTCATGCCACTATGATTCCCTAATGTCTTCTAGTGACATATTACTAACTGTTGAGGAACCGTCGCTGATGAGTCCAGTTCGATCAATTCCTCCTATGCAAAAGGGATAGATCAAATATAGGTAATGTAAATAATAGATTGAACACACAAAGAGATAGGGGAAGAACTCCTGTCTTTCTTTATTGATTTTTTCTTCACAATGATACAAGTGATAGCTAATGGAATCCCCTATATATAGACTAGTGGTGAGGTGCCCACCATGGGCCAAAGCCTCAAGCCCAGGCCTAGGTTTCCGAACACTCCTCTTGGGCACTTATTCGACACGTTCATGCCTTATCAAAACTCCATAGAAGCCCAGTGAGAAAAATTTAGAGAAAGAGTACATGATACATGTTATGTTGTATTGCACGAATTGCCTCATTAAAAATCTTGGCCGATAAACTTCAGGAAAACTCGTCAAGGGAAAAAGAATACAATTCAACCAATTTCATTTAATCTACAAAATTTATTCTTTGGGTACTCAATTTTCATGATCAAGTTTTAATAGTGAGCTTGAGAAAAATCTCCTCCTGAATTCTGCACTTCTCTAAGTCTCATCATTCCAATTTCACATACACATCTTTCAAGATTATATGTTGAAAGTGGCTTAGTGAATAAATCTGCAAGATTTTTATATAACTTAGTATGCAGTATCTTAATTTCATTAATCTTTTGCAATTCATGAGTATATAAGAACTTGAGGTTGATATGCTTTGTGAGATGACTCTTCACGTAGCCTATTTGCACTTATGCAACACAAACTGCATTATCTTCATAGATAATTGTGGGAGCTTGCATGATATTCAACCCACATGACTACTGGATGTGGTGAATCATTCATAGAAGCCAAGCACATTCTCGTGAGGCCTCGTATAGTGCTATGATTTTTGAGTGGTTCGTTGAAGTCGATATAAGACATTGCTTAGACGATTTTTATAAAATTGCGGTTCCACCACATAGGAATACATAGCCTTCTTGTGATCTAGCTGTATGCGGGTCTGATAGGTATCTAACATCTGCATAGCCAGTCATATTCAGGTCTTAATTCTTTCTATAGAATAGCCTAAGATATTTGCTTCCTTAGAGGTATCGAAAAATATCCTTTATTCTCTGCCAACGTTTTTTGGTAGGTTCTGCACTATATCTTATTAATAGGTTTACAACAAATGCAATATCCAGTCTAGTACACTTTGCTAAATACATAAGTGCTCCTATTACACTTAAGTATGAGAATTCCGGTCCCAAGACTTCCTCCCCCCCTTACCTAGGTCAGTATGGATTCTTATCTTGCTGTAAAGATCTCCCGATCATCGGTACTTTAGATAGGTACACCTTTTTAAAGCCAAATCTTTCTAACACATTTTGAGTGTATGCAGATTGATGCACTAATATCCCTTTAGGGGTATGCTCAAATTGTAAACCTAAGCAATATTTGGTTTTACCCAAATATTTCATTTCGAACTCTAACTCCAGGTAAGAGCTTACTTCCTTTATATCTTTCAGGGTTATGATGATATTCAGATCATCTACATATACTGAGATTATAAAAAATCCATTTCAGGATCGTAATACAAGGACAATACTCATTGTTCGTATAGCCTTTCTTATATAGAAAGTTGCTTAAGCAATTATATCACATCCTGCCTGATTGCTTAAGTTCATACAATGATTTTCTGAGTTTCACACTGTATAGGCTTCTATTTGCTTTGTCTTGGTTTGGGACAGGGATGTCTTCAGGCACCTTCATATAAATGTCCAAATCCAAGTTTCCATAAAGGTATGTCGTTATCACATCCATCGAGTCTGTCGCCTCGACACGCGAGTCACGCATTGTAGTCGTGCTGATAACGTATTGAGAAACTATCGCAGGAAAGTCCAGTTCGATCTATTTCTCCTATGCAAAAGGGGTTGATCAAACACATGTAATGCAAATAATAGATTGAACACACAGAGAGATAGGGGAAGAACTCCTGTATTTTTTTTATTGCCTTTTCCTTCACAAAGATGTAAGCGATAGCCAATGAGATCCTCTATATATAGACTAGTGGTGAGGTGCCCACCATAGACCAAGACCTCAGGCCTAGCCCCGGGTTTCCCAACACTAACAACTAACCAAGCACTACGTGGTTAGTTATGTTACTATATCACTAGCCACTAGTGCTATAATTTCCCCCTTCGTTGAATGAATGTCCCACTCCAAGCAGATTCAATTTTTAGGTTTTTTTGTTTTTGGCTTATTTAAATTAGAAACTATTTTGAAAGCGTTGACTTCTAATTTTAGCTTATTTTACCTTTTTCAACTTTTTTATCTTTCCTTTTTTCCAAATCCTTTGCATTATCTCTGATGATATAATGATTTTTCTTTTTTTTCCATTTTTAATTAAATGACATAAAAAAGTTATAGCAACTATAGTATAATTTCAGCTAAAAAACTAAACAGACAGAGTCATAAGTCAAGAGCTTAAGTTTTTATGAAGCAGACCCGAATCAAGGGGCCATGGATCTGGGTTTTTTGGTGGTTTATGCCTTTTTTCACTGTTTAGCATTGTAGTTAGTTTATTTTGTAATGTAACTGTTGGTAGCTTTTGATGTAATTAAATTTTAAAAATAAAAATAGAAAAATATGTTAGCACATCACGGATAATACAAAGGAATACGAAAAAAGATAAAAAAAAACCAAAAAAGTTAAAATACCAAAAAAAGATTAAATTAAAAACTAGAATCTAAAAGCTAAAAGTCGAACGGAAAAACCCATAATGAGTAAGGCCTAAGGCCCGCGCAGGAAGGCAGGGCGGGGTGGTGAATTTCTCGTGACAGCGGGCGCATAGAGTAACAGTTCAGCGTAAAATTTTTGCTTTTTAGCCCAAAATTTGAAAGTTTTTTACATATGGACCCCTGGAGAAAAGATTTACAAAAATGTACCCTTACCACGGCGCCAAAGTATATGGCGCTCACGGTACACATCTCGGCGCCATATGCTTTGGCGCCGTGAGTGGACACGTAGGATCCACGGTGGCACAGCTCGGCGCCAAAGCACATGGCGCCGAGATGTGCACAAACGGCGCTAACGGCCGCGGCGCCGTGCTCTGGGACTTAAGCCCGAGCACGGCCCCCCGGCCCCCCACCCCTTCACTCTGTTCAGCCCTTTGCCGAGAGAAACCGCCACCGCCATTCCCTTCCCCCTCAAAATCTACTCAAATCCAACCGTTTTTTCGCGATTTTGCCTCTAAATCGAGTAAGCAAGGTGAACCCCCTCCTTTCCCTTGATTTTATGCAATAAATATGGATTATTTGAGGTACATTTCGTGTGGGAAGATTTGAAACCCTAGATGAAATTAGTTCAATTTGACTCGGTTTTAGGTTGGATTTTCAATATATATGCGTAATGTAAGAGTAGTAATGTGTATAGATTCGTTTTTAGGGTTTGATTTTTAGAAATACATATGTTTTTAGAGTTTGATTTGTAGAAATACATATATTTTTAGGGTTTGATTTATAAATACATATATTTTTAGGGTTTGATTTGAGCGAGATTGATGAATGTTTAGATTTAGGGTTTGATTTAGAAATACTCATATTTTTAGGGTTTGGTTTGAGCGAGATTGATGAATATTTTGAAATACATATGCTTTTAGGGTCCATTTTAGAAATATATATGTTTTTAGGGTCCATTTTAGAAATACATATGTTTTTAGGGTTTGATTTAGAAATGCATATGTTCTTAGAAATACATATGTTTTTAGGGTTGGATTTAGAAATAGATATGTTTTTAGGGTTTGATTTGAGCGAGATTGATGAAAGTTTAGATTTAGGGTTTGATTTACAAATACATGTTTTTAGGGTTTGATTTGAGCGAGATTGATTAATGTTTAGATTTAGGATTTGATTTAGAAATACACATGTTTTTAGGGTTTGGTTTGAGTGAGATTGATGAATGTTTAGAAATATATATGTTTTTAGGGTCCATTTTAGAAATATATATATATATTTAAGGTCCATTTTAGAAATACATATGTTTTTAGGGTTTGATTTAGAAATACAAATGTTTTTAGGGTTTGATTTGAGCGAGATTGATGAAAGTTTAGATTTAGCGTTTGATTTACAAATACATATGTTTTTAGGGTTTGATTTGAGAGAGATTGATGAATGTTGAGAAATACATATGTTTTTAGAGTTTGATTTAGAAATACATATGTTTTTAGGGTTTGATTTGAGCGAGATTGATGAATATTTAGAAATACATATGTTTTTACGATTTTTTGTTATTCTTATCATTAACGTATTTTTGAATGCACAGGATGGCGAGGTATCGGCTGCTAGAAGAGTTCTACGAGAGGGAGCACCGCGGCAGGCTCACGGAGGACGGCCAGGTACGTGTGTTGTCGAAATATACATGTGTTTTCATCACGCAGCTAACTTTTATAGCAATTTTCAGGAACTTCACATACTTCGTTGTCGAACCCATGATGGGTTCCACTTGATGCAATACGACGACCGCTATACCCCACTGCTTCGCCGTGCTGGGCTTCACACGGTCGCCAACCTAGTACGACGGGGCATGCCGGTCTTTAACCCCGCAGCTTTGACCGCACTCGTCGACAGGTGCATTTTTCTATTGGGTCCGTTTGTTTTCGTTTTTATATTCTTACGTACGTAACTAATTCTTTTCTCCGTGTACTATTAATAGGTGGAGGCCAGAGACTCACACGTTCCACCTTCCGTGTGGGGAGATGACTGTCACGCTGCAGGACGTGGCGATGATTCTTGGACTTCCCATTAGGGGACAGCCGGTGGTCGGTCCGGCGGTGTCTGAGGGCTGGAGGGCACGTGTGGAGGCCTTTCTGGGCACGGCATTGCCTCCTGTCCCAGATAATGTCAGGCGAGGCCGCGTCTCGGGGGTCCACATTAGATGGTTGCGGGATACATTTGGTGAATGCCCTGCGGCCGCGGACGACGCCATGGTGACCTACTACTGCCGCGCTTGGGTCCTCCACATGTTCGGGGCCGTGCTTTTCCCGGACGTCACGGGGGACGCCGCTTCGTGGATGTACATCCACTGCCTCCAGGACTGGGGCGACGCTGGACAGCTCAGCTGGGGTTCGGCGGTCCTCGCGTTCCTCTACCGCTAGCTTTGCGAGGCCTGCAGACGCACGGCGCCCACGTCGACGCTCGGTGGCTGCGTTTTCCTCCTGCAGGTGTGGATGTGGACACGCATTCCTGTGGGACGCCCTCGAGTGTTCCAGGCGCAGCCTTGGCGTCCGCTGCAGCCTCGTCGTCACACGTCGGCACGCGCCAGTCCACGAGGAGCTCGTCACGCACTCCGACTTTCAGTCAGGGCGATGACGACGACGACGACGAGGCGGAGCAGGATGACGAGGAGGTGGAGCACGAGGACGAGGAGGCATCTACCCACGACGAGATTGGGATGTCGCAGATGCCCGACGCACCATCTACTCATGCTTCCCAGCGGCCTCGTCGTTTGGCCCGTCCCCCGAGCACGTACACTCCAGGGTCTGATGCCCTGGCCAAGGGTAAGGGAAAGGCCAAGAGGCAGTGACTTATTGATGTTTTCAAACTTTTGACAGTTATGTGATATTTTGAGACTTTTGATACTTATGTGATGTTATGTAATATTTTGAGACTATTGATAATTATGCGATATTGTCATTTGCGTTTTCAGATGTTTTATATGTGAATGTATATGTTTGCTGTTTTGTATATGTATGCGCATATGTTTTGCAAAAAAACAGCAAAGCTTGCTGTTTTCTGCTGGTGTAGCCAGCACGGTGCCAAACCTGCTGACGCCGCATATCGACATCACGGCGCCAAAGCTTCTGGCGCCGCATGAGCACATACGGCGCCAAACTGTTTGGCGCCGTGATATGCGGCCTTGTCGAAAACGGTCTAAGTCCCAGAGCACGGCGCCACGGACGTTAGCGCCGTTTGTGCACATCTCGGCGCCATGTGCTTTGGCGCCGAGCTGTGCCACCGTGGATCCTACGTGTCCACTCACGGCGCCAAAGCATATGGCGCCGTGATGTATACCGTGGGCGCCATGTACTTTGGCGTCGTGGTAAGGGTCTATTTTTGCAAATCTTTTTTCCAGGGGTCCATATGTAAAAAACTTTCAAATTTTGAGCTAAAAAACAAAAAAAAATCCGGTTCAGCGGACCAGGCACGGAGCGAATGGGAAGCGAAGTGCTGCCTTTGGTGTGAAGGGAAAGAAGATCCTGGCGCGGTGCCGCGGTGGCGCTCCCCGCACGGACGCAGCTTTTCATGCGGTTTTGCTGTGACGGTACAGAGTTTTGCTGTGACGGTACAGAGGCTCGTCCGCGCCGAGCCCAAGGTCCAACCGCCCATGCTGCAGCTACCCTCCTTGTGTCTTCCAGCCCCTAGGCTACGCAACAGCCCAACGTAAACTTTTCTGTTGTGCTAAAGACTCGGCCCAGCAAACCAAATGGTAGTATTGGGCATTTGGACCCTACTTTGGGTTCGAAGACAAACAATCACAGTAGTATTTGCTCGACCTTTTGGGCCTTCATGCAAATACTCTGTACGTTTTATCAGATCATAGTGTTCGTCGAGTTCTCACCCTCACAGAAACATGGTTCTCCCCTGAACGTTCACATGGTTTTTCTTGTTTGAAAAGAACTGTATACACCGTGAAGGGACGGTTCCCAAAACAAGGAAAAACTTACCCAGCAAGGGAAGGAAACGAAAAGGATGTACAAAAAGAAAAAGTTTTCCTTAGTGTGCACAGCTTCCCCCAAATAATCCACGTACACCGCACGCAAGCTCGTGGACCGAGCCAAGGCACCGTCGCGCGGGCCACGTGGAGGTCGTCTTCGGTACGGTGGGCCCCAAGATCAGTGGCACATGGTCGCATCGTTCCCGTGCACCAGGCGTAGCCAGATGTTCCTGCGTCTGACGTGGCTTCCCCGGCTCGGTCCTAGAGGCCAGGACAAGCCGTGCCTCGTGAACCCACTGAACTTGCGAGGGCAAAAACGTAAATTCGCTATATGGCAATAGAATAGTAATTGTCAGGTTTCAAAGGCCTCGTAAAAGCAGCGGCCCGGTGACGAGCGAATCGCGGCGCGTTTGGTGGGCCCGGTTTTTAAACTTCCCTTTCCGGTGCATCTGGGCCATCAGATTGAGCAACCGTGTCCCGATCGGACGGTCAAAGTGAAGCACGTGTAGCTTCGGGTAGATAGATGCTGTTCTTTATATAAAACCCCCTGAATTTTGACATATACTGCTTTCCCATGTTTGCAGTTCGAACGATGAGCGAACATACGTTTAGCCCCATTCTTAGCTTCTAAAGAAGCGAACTATGTAAACGGGATTTCTTGTTAATTTTTTAAAATGGTTTATGAGGACAGTTTTTTTAAGTAATTTACAATTATTCAATTTATTCGCATAAACACTCATGTTATAACTAAAAACTATTAGCCACAACCGAAAAGAATCTATTCTTTTATCTGGCCTAAGTGAACATTGAGAAAGCCCACGCTGTGTATTTGTAAATAATTTGTTGGGGTGCTTTCGGTTACTAAATCTTTCTTGGTTGGAGTATACCGTTGTTACATTCCTAATGTACCCCCTCATATGAGATCATCTCATATTGGGGGATCTTTTTTGGACGGTGATTTAGGACTGTGATTTATTAGTCTAATAAATAGTTATCAGTAAAAGAAGTCGAAGCCAAAAGTTGCCTGAAAAACCAAAAAAAATAGAGCCATTGGATGTCTTCGCCCAATTTTGTTATTGAACCACTAGATCACATGTGACCCCGATAACCAATGGACTAATCTGATTAATGTTTTGTGCTTTTAGTTACAACTTTTCATAAGAACAATCTATGTTGTAAACATTGAATTTTGCAACACAAGCACATTCCTTGGGGGGCAAACATCACAGGACACTTGAAACACCCCAGAATTTTCAATTTTTTAAAAAAAATTATGAATTTTTCTTGATTTATCTTTTCTTTCCCAATTTGGAAAGTATCAATGAAATTGCGCTTTCCCTTTCTGGCATCTACGCCTTCGCTCCTCCCCTGGCGCCCTCACGCGCGCGCGCCTCTCTTCTTCTTCCCGGAGAAGCCACTGTGCACATGGCGCCTCCCTCGCCACGAAGTTGCGGCGCCGCTCCATCATCACGCAGCGACCTCCCGGAGCTGAGGCCCCACCTCCCAGCCACTCACCTCTGCGCCTCCCCTCGCTCAACGCGCCGGCGTCTGCGCACAATTCCCGCCACCACTACAGCTCACCTCCTTCGCGCGGTTTCTCCTCTCGGGTTAACCAACGGTACCTGGGGCAGAGCATCCGCAGAGCAGCAGGGACACCTCCCTCTCATAGCCTCTGCGCCGTCCCAGTGCATCCCCTCTCCCCGCACAGCGTGAACTGAACGCGACCCCGGAAATATCTCAGGGACAACCGAGCTACGCAGGAGATAAAGCCCCATTTGCAGTTCCTTGCGGCTCCTAGCAACCTCACAAACCCCCTCCACCAGTTAATTGAGCTCTCATCGCCTCTGCCACCGGAAATCGCCGCCCCTGAGTCCGGTGAGCCCTAACCGCAATCCTTTGATTTTGTCCACCATTTTTCGATTCCAGGCTCTCACATGATCTTCATTGTCTCTGGAACATGTTGGTACACTCGCTGGAGCGGAAGCATTTGCCTAGCATCTTGGCGGCGGAAGCCGCCGTCGACCGAAGGATCCTCACCGTGGCCAGCTCGCCTGAGTTTTCCCCGAGCTGCGCCGTCACCTCCAATAGCCTCCTAGTGCTCTGTAGATGGTGAAAACACAGCCGTTTAGGTCTAAAGTCCACCGGAGCCTCCTAGCGCCGCCGTGGAGGCCGCTACCTTTCCGGCCGCCGCTAGCCACGGTTGTCTTTCCACTCACCCACCCAGATGCTAAAATGGATTCCCGAGCCCACAAAGTACACTCTGTGAAACCCATTCCACTCCCGATGCCCGGACGCCGCCGCTTCACCAAGAATGGCGGGCTCTGTTTTGCCGTCCGGGAGCCGTCCAGAGGTTGAAGACGACTCCCGGGGGCGACGCGGCCGTATCGGGAGCGTCCGTGCCCGTAGTGGTCAACCGTCCAGATCGGTTCAACTGGAGCCGTTCATCCGTTGCCGTCTCCCCATCCAACTGCCACATCCGGGAAATCTAGCCCGTCGGTGCCGGGCGCGCGTCGCCCATCGGGCGGACGAGCGCGTGAGCGCTAGGCTTTGCCCGCATGCGCGCGTGGGCTGCGGCCTGCTCAGCCGAGCGCTCGGGCCGGGCCGCCAACCGGTTTGCCGTGCGGGAGAAGAGGTCGGCCGGGCCGCACTGTTGCTCGGGCCGAGCCCAACACTGTGCAATACTGTTCATGTATTTTAAGAAAATCCAGAAAAATCTCCAAAAATTCTAGAAAAATCCAAAAATCCCAAAAATACCCAAAATACCTCATTTTGACTAGAAAATATTCTAGATTCAAATCTAGGGTCCATCAATTTAAATTCAAATTTATATATATATATTCAAATATCTCCATTTTGTCAAACCCAATCTCCATAAATTCAATTTCCACAAATTCGAATTTTAGTAATTTAAATTTCCCCCTTCCAGTAAAATCAATTGCAAATAAATTCAAACCTTTCATTTAGCCAATTTAAATCTTGATAAAATCTAAATCCACCCAATTCAAAAGTCGACCATCCAATACCAAATGTCTATCTTTTATTCCCAAAAATCCGTCCAACATATATATACCTCTTCTAATCACCCTGAACCTATTTTGTCCAAATCTCGCCATGTCCACCTATCAAACCTCGTTGAATCTCGATCTTCCGACCCAACCTATTTCTTTTTATACTCTTTCTTGTTTTAAATTGGATTTTGTTCCCAGCTTGCATTCTGCAAAGCAGGAACTAATGGGTATTCGTTTTCTGCGCTAGTGAACGGACCAAGCGAAGTGGTCAACCGAAGAACAGCACAGTTCGAAGCTGATCAAGAGCAACGGAAAGAAGGCAAGTCACATGTTTTTGATCATGTTGAATCCCATGACATGCCTATTATCTAAGTAATGTAGTTTCATTTTGAATATTTGTGAAATGCTATTTGTTTAACATGAAATGTTTAGAATGACATGCTATTTAGATAAGTCCTACCACTAATAAAAGCCCTGTTTACTTTGATGGCCATATTCACCTTGACAACCTTAGTAATTATTGAAGTATTGTATAAATGTATGTACCATCATCTCATTCAACATTACACACTACTAAGTGACTTTGGCCGTTGGCCAGTAGGTTTGAAAAACCCCAGACTTAGGGTAGGGTGGTATGGGACGCCGTACCCTAGGCTGGTAATGCTGATGTACAGGGTGGGGTAAAGGTGTTGCGCGAAGCCGTGCGGCGGATTTCGCCCATCGCTTTACCCTTCAACATGTACGCTATTAAGGTTTGAGCCGTGGGCTAGTAGATTTGGAAAAACCCAATCTAGGGTGAGCGTGCCCTAGAGCGGAGGTGCCGGTGTGCACAGTTAAGGTAAGGGTGTTGTGGGGGACCGTGTGGTGGTTTTCGCCCACCGCTTTACCCTGAGATGGAGGTTGCGGACCTCAGGAAAAATATAAGGATAAGAACCTTGTGCTAAGTGAAAGACACAGTGATCGCCCAACCACAAGTGTTGATACGTCAACCCTGGTCTAGTAGCTGCTCAAATTCGATTGAACCTCTACAGACGCAGTTTGGAGGCACCGTGCGAGTCCATACGGAAGGGGCTAAGAAGGGCCGTATGGAAGTGGATTATTTTATTTGAGTAATCTGACCGATCGATCTGAACTTCGATCATTTGTTATATGAGCCGCACAATAGTAGGCTAAGGTAAGTCAGGAGTTGCCTGAGCTTACTGGGAGGTCTACTAGGTAGAGGCAATATAAAGAATTGAGCAGCGAAAAGCCATGTTTTCTTAATATCAGACGTGGAATTAAGAAATCTTGTGGGTAAAGCAGGGCAGCTCTGCAGAGTGAAATAAATGGTATTCGAATACGCCGTGCTTCCGGTTAATGAAGCTGTGTTAATTGGGTGATTCCAACAACGAGGCATAAGTAGTGATTCTGATGTTGTTAATTTGAGTAATAATGAGATTTTATCTGATAACAGAAAACCCCCTGATCTTAAGGAACAATTGTTTTAAAAGTTTTATTTGTTTGCAAATAAAATTTCATCCACCTCTTAATAAAACACTATACTCCCTTCCCTTGTGAATCCTGGCATATAGTTATATATTATTTTCCACATGTGATTTGCTGAGTACGGGGTCGGAGTACTCAGGCTTGCAAAATCCCCCCCCCCCACAGATACCAGAAGAAAAGAAGATGCCGCGAGTGTTCGTGTTAGGGTTACGTCTGCACTCAAGTGTTCCTGTGGAGTTTTCTTCGGCTCTTTTGTATGTAAGTTAAGCTTTGGGCTTGGACGCCCATATTGTTATTAAAATTGGCCATTAGGTCTTATTTCAATTAAATTAACTTGTTTTAATTGTTCGTGAGCAGGCTTGATACACTGTTAAGCCGCAACAGAACTCCTGGGTTGTTGCGGGATTGGTAAGACATCCCTGTTCCCAAAAACGGGGGCGTTACAACACTTGTGATCCATATTACCAGTTCATGTCTCCTGTTGCCTAAGGAGTTTTGTTTGGCTGGTTTCAAATACAATAATTCTATTGATACCCTGTTTGGATCCTACAATCGCATAACTGAATTTGAGATTCCTAACCTAGCATTCCATTAAACCAAAGTAATAGCAAAAAATTGCTTGCCACTAGAAATACATTTGATGGGACTGAACTTGGCCAAACCATGAGTGTGCTAGGATCCATCGCAGCATCAAAACCAGCCAACAAAATGGGCTACCTTATTACAAGAGAAAGGGGCATAAAAAACCTTGAACTCGAGAAAATTACAAAGCAAAATGAATTTGGCTTCCCTAAACAACACACCAATGTTTGAAAGATCATGATCCGTGCTGTCCAGAGTCGACTTCAAATTCAAAGGATCGGTTTCAACTTCAATTCTCCCCTTCCTGCCATTGCGGCAAATTGCAAATCTTGACGATAGGCCTCCCTCACATTGAAAAGCATCTTGCATTTGACAAACTACGTAAAACCTGCTGCATGTACATGCAGTGGCGGACCTAGGATTTTATCAAAGGGTATGCCGCACCAAAATTTTCATATGCAATTCGGTAAAACCATTTGCCAATTCGGTAAATAATTGTAAAATTTGCACCGTAATTCGGTATACAGGCACTAAATAATATGATAAGTTTTAAATTCAAGGATTAAGTTGGAAACTTGCACAAATTACAATATAAATAGTTCAAACACCATACTAATAGTCTCAAATATATATCAAAGAGACTTACAATACTACTTGTCTGACTTTTTTGGCCTACGCTTTCTAAAGGACATAAAAATCTTGATTATATCATCTTCATCCACTTCAAAGATTGGATCTATGATGTCGATTCTAAGGAAGTTCATACGTTCAGCAAGTAGGTTTCTTGCTTTGTGATATCCTTCCCCATTGGCATCCAAGGTTAAATCAAGAAAGAGGCATCATTTGTTAAATTAAGCTGCACAGCCCCAAGCTAATTCAAAAATGAACAAGTAAGCTCTACGGTCTAATTTGCTAAAATTAAAATCAGGATATGGCTAACAGCATAACTTGCTAATTGCGTAAATTAATCAAAATCAATTTTGCCTGCTGCCTTGTTTCAATTGACAGGATTAATGCCGGCAAAAACTGCATCAAACGCAGAGAAATCTCCACTTCAATTTCTTCCATCCAAATTAACCAGTTCATCACCTACAACTTGTAAAACACGGACTAAAAGAACAGAAATCAAGAATCATTTAACGGCTCCAAACTAGCCACGACGGGTTGTTTCCTAGTAATGGGGCCGAAAAATAGAAGGCAAAGCACCGGAAGGCACCTTGGGCTTGCCCCGGCGGCGTCTGCGGCGACAGCGATGACGGCGCGGCACCCATGGCGCGAACGGTGGCTCGCCTGTACCTGCCGCAGGTCCACGCCCCCCGGGACGCGCTAAGGGAAGGGCAGCAGCGGCCGGGAGGACCGGAGGAAGAAGGACAGGTCGGGCGCCCGCGTTCTGGACGAGACCACGGTAGCAGTAGGCACTGAGTTTGGCTGCCGCTGGGCCCCAGGGTATGCTGTGGCCCACCCGGCATACCCTGTGGGTCCGCCCCTGTGTACATGGCCATAAGCATTTGGTACACAATTCCAGAAAAAGAACAAGGAATTTTGCGCAATTCATACACAATTCCTTTAGAAAAACTACCAAAATCTTCCAGAGAAGAACAAGGAATTTTGTGCGATACGCATACAATTCCTTTAGAAAGAACTACCAAAATCTTCTATTCAGAATAATCCCATAATTTCTCTCAAAAAAGAATAAGCCCATAATGCCTTTTAGTTAGAGTAAATTTCAAAGAACTACACATATGTTACTCTATTACTCAAGGAACTACAACATTTGTGACCCATCTCATTAACCTACAACTATTTTGCACCTTTGTACTACATAGCTACAGTCTATTGGCTCAGACGGTTGCTGTCACTTCAGGCACACAAGTCAAATGAGTCTTGCTAAAACAAGACTACACGTTAGCTCGTGTGGCGAACTGTGGCCCTAGGGGGCCACGTTAGCAGGCCAGCGTGGCCAAGGAGCGGGCTAGGCGGGCCAACTACACCTACGGGCTGGGAATTGAACCAAAGGTAGCTCGCTCTATCAGTCTCCTCATGCTGACCAGGGCAATAGAGAGAGATGCCATGCATGCATGCTCCAAAACCTTGGGCAATTCTACGGGAGGAGGTCGACCATGATGATGATTTGAGTTTTGGTTGTTATCGTACCTCGGTGAAAGGTTAGTCACCGCAATGTTACTGTGAGGTGTTTGAATTTTGGAATGTTTGGGTGGATTTTCTAGTTGGGGGAAAACATGGATTGGGGTTTGATTGGAGAGTAAGGTTGTAATGGTTGAAACTCATACATAATCATTGTAGCCTATGACTCAGGTTTGCGAATGTTTTCTACAAACATGAAGAGTCCATGTACGTATACCTTGTGCCAGAACTTCAAAAGTGCGCAAATGTCTTTTGCAACTTATTGAGAATCATGGTTTGATCCTTGTGTGTATTATACTATAATTTATAAATGTGTTTTGCAAAACTTATTGAAGTATATGCACTTATCAGAAAAATCAGAACTACCACTGTGTATCTTACAGTACTACCCTTAGGCGGAACTTCCGAATCTATGTGAGCAGTCCAACCTGAGAGTGGTACTACCGGCTCTGTGTGAGCGGCACTATTGGGTTGCGAAACGATCGCTTGTGTAGCGGTATAATTTTTTCTAGAGAGACACTTTTTTGGGAGTCTTCTCCTCCCTAGTGAGACTGGTAGTTCCTCACGTGTGGAACGATACTATTGAAAAATAGTAGTATTGGACTTTGTG